>OX244261.1:9515000-10960000 GCA_945867215.1 Epinotia demarniana
AACAACACAAATTTAGGTATTTATCGTTTTTGTTTCTTAAAAATCAGTTAAGAGGCCGCAGTAAGCTCGGCCGAATTTTACCTTCCCATACAAACGTAGTTACGCTCTCATTTTAAAACCACGTGTTGGATTGTGACGAAACTTTGCATGTACAATGACATGAGGCATATCTATGTCTGTAATTAGTTTATGTGGCTTCAGCTACCATAATAAAAAAAATACTGCTAATTTAATTGACATTATTAATGTAATATTATAATAAATACTCACGTCTGTTTCGGCCCGATTTTTGTATTACGAGCCACGTACTCACCTTCCGAAATGTATGAACCTATCCTGGCGGCGGGGAGCGGGGAATCTAGCCAGTTGGAACGTGTAGTTCCTTGTTTATCTGCTTGGCATCAGGGAAGCTAGCCTTGAGCACGAGTACCCGTATTTAATGCGATTTTGGTTAATTAGGCCTTATTAGCCGACAGGCCTTATTACCCGCAGGTACCTTACTCAGTTTTTCTCTCTAATTAATGCTTACAATGTTATACAAGTTTCAATAACGTATTGTGATGCCAATATTTGATATTTCGTTTAATTTATACACGTGGTCTGTGCCGAATAAGGCCTACAAAATTTACCTATAGGCCTTATTGCCCTCTATAGCTTGGGATTTCTTACAGGCCTTATTATCCTCCTACTTCATATATCGAATTTCGTTATTTTAAGTTATACTACTAGCGTATTGTGCATAATTACTTACTTATATGTTATATTTTTAGTTTCGATCACGCTTCCCAAACGAGCATTGTGGTCAAAAGATACCCTAGTGTCTGCAGATACTATTTCCTACAGTATAATATGGCCTACAGTAAAATAAGGCCTTGAGGAGAAATCCGAAAAAAAAAACATTTTTGTTTTCTTTTTTATAGCAGTAATTGCTATTTTTTGTTATTTTCTGTGTTGGTTAAAATTTAAGACTGATTATTACGATACATGTTAGTTAGATTGCTATTTAATATAGAGGCATATTTTGATGTAATTTTGTACTAAATATCCGTACAGCGTACAATGCCCCATGTCATTATATCTTAATAGAATAATATAAACGCATTTGTTATAGTTACGTGATTATTGATCTCGACAACAAGTTTGTTTTAATTATTTATGTACGTTAATGTCTTAGGCCTTTTTATACCACCATATTATAATAAGGCCTATTAGTAGGGTTTTAAAAAACCGGTCACTGTATGTCTCCTTATGGGCATTACCCCCATTTTTCACATTGGTTGTATACTAATTGAAATTTAAGACTGATTCATATATAAATATGTTCATTAAATATGCTATTTTACATTTTATTTACATTCTCCCTTAGCTAGGCCTTATTACCCGAAAGTACCTTACTTCGTTTCTGGAAACCCCATAAATAGGAACCTACCTACTACATACTGCTTTTTAAGTGACGTAGCACACAACAGTTGTTAACCAAATAAAACGGTGCCTGTTAATTTCTCACTTGCAGAAATAGCTGTAATGTACCTACTGTATCTTACCTACTAACAAAGACATTAAACGACAACATCGGGAAAAACAATCAGCGCATGCAGTGTCTTATAAATCTACTCATTTTTATTCACCAATGAGAACATATCTTAAAAATCGAGTTCATACTCTAGCCAGGTGTATGTTGGGTTCATTTTTGAATGGGGGTTCACGTCCACATGAGTCGGTTTGACGAGACGGTTGGAGCGTCGTTGAATTAGTGCGTCAGCGCATGTGATTGCATGAATTGCATCGCGTTTGCGCCGTGCACTTGGGATGTGGGAGATATTAGATATTTGAAGATAGGTACTTAATGTTATAGGTACTATAAATGGAGGTGTACCTAAAAGGGGTTCCCCTATTGGTTTTGGATTATTTAATAGAAGACGGAATAGAAGGGGTACTTCGTCTTTATTTTACCTACACCATTTAGGACCTACTCGTTTCATGTAGGTAGTGTAGATACCTACTTGTTTCCAGGTAAGTAAAGTACCAAGTTACCTTATTTAGGTACCAGCATGAAATAATTGTACTACCTACCTTTACGATAAATGGAATACATAAATATTATTTCAAGACAAGTGCACGGAAAGTAAATGGTCATCTAGGTTTACAGTACAGACACATATCTATTAGGGATTGTTATTATTTCTGTCGAGTTATGCTTTAGGACGGTCATCGATGAGCCATTTAGCTCACATTATACTGAACAATTAAAAGTTTAAATATTAAAAAACCAAAATTAGTTGACACCTAAATGGCTCAAGAATTAAAGTCCTTGACTGTACCTACCTACATATGATAACAATTTTGAAATTGAAATCATGCAGTACTCACAGGCTAAAGTGTATTTGCGTGGGTCCCTGCAGCCCCGTGCATAGGTAGGTATCCTATGGTTATATACAGGATGCTGCAAGTACCGAGTACCTACAAAATACAAAACAAAGGACGTGCAATTCCGTCCAATCAGCTGGCTCAATTGGTGAAGTGGAGTGGCCTCCTTAATATATTTATGCTTGACATGTGTCAAGGTTGCGTTTATATGATAGTGCTTATTTAATTATCCGTTGTCGAGTCAGTTTTACATTTTTGAGTAGGTACAATAGTCTCTCAATTGTTATTTCGTTGGCTAAATGGTATTTTCTTAATTTATGAAATGACTAGGTTCCGCCCGGGACTGCGTCATGCGTGGACCATCCAAATCGGTTAAGCCGTTTAAGCGTGGTTGAGTAATAAACATCTAAACATCCAAACATCCCAACTTTCTATAACATTATTAGGATAGCAGGATTGCTTTTGTTGCATCGAGCAAAGGTTCTATAGCTCAGTTAGTTAAGAGCCATCGGCCCGGTCTGTTTTAAGTTTGCCGGTTCGATTGCACCTCGAAGCAATTAATTATAAAAGTTTACCTCTTTCATCATCCTCCTAGCGTTCTATCCCGGTTGTATCTTTTTTTTCTTTGTACAAAAAAAAGCATTTTCTTAGGAATAATTTCACTCGAACACGTAAACCCTAAGGCACAGCGCACACTATCCGACTTAACAAGTAGGTACCTACAAGCGGTTTCCGTGTCTGTCTATTTTATCGCGGCTTGTCGTCGCAGATACATCCTTTTATGGCGCCCATAACTCACCAACTCGCAACTATTCTAAGCTCGGCTCGAAAACAATTCGTACCTTTGGTGGAACACCGTCGCATGTAGCTTTAGGCCGAAGGTATCATGCGGTATTGTTCTCTTGATGTAAATTTACTTCGTCGTTGGGTGAAAGGTTCTCGTGTTGGAGAACTTTTAGTCTTGTTTGTACTTTGTAAGATAATTAAACAAAAAACAGTTTTATTAGAAACTATGCGATGTAGAGGAAGGACCAACTTAGGTACAGTCAGAGTTGGGCATTATTCGAATAATATTTTATTTAAATAATTATTCGAATAAACAATCATTCGTTAAAAAAATATTCGCGAATGATTTATTCGCGAATAAATCATTCGGTAGCATTTTCAAATAATAAATGATTCATTCGTTATTTTATTCGAATAAATACCACGAATGATCCATTAGGTACACAAATGTTCAGTTCATCGTTTCCATAATTTTTAAAATTATTTCATCAATTTGTTTAAGCTGAATATGTTTTGTTGAATGTAGTGGTAACACACACCGCCGACACGTCAGTTAAGTTTTTCGAACTTTTCTGAGATACCAAATATACATACATACATACATACAATCACGCCTTTATCCCTAAAAGGGGTAGGCAGAGCACATGAAACTTATGTTCCAGCGCCACTTTTAGCATAAATGTGGGTATAAAAGATCGACAAAATGTGATATCGCAGTGACAGGTTGCTAGTCCATCGCCCGCAACACACTTCGTCCCTGTTCCCTTAGTCGGCTCTTACGACACCCACAGGAAGAAAGGGGGAGGTGCTATTCTAGCCCGACACCACACGGGATAGCAAATACCAAACCATACCATAATCAAACCATAATCTGTCTTTATGTATCTATAAAGACAGATTTGAAATGATTGGGATATATTTTTTTTGTAAATACGTCATGTTATGAGGCACGAAGGTAGTTATTTTATTAGCTAATTATTCGATAATATTATTCGCGAATAAATTATTCGTGGAGTATTTTATTCGCTAATAAATCATTCGTGGAATAATTAATTCGCGAATAATTTAATTGCCTAATTTCGAATAAGAATAATCATTAGATAAATGTATTCGTCATTCGCGAATGATTCTGTTATTCTAAATCGTTATTCGTCATTCGAATAAATTTTGCCCATCTCTGGGTACAGTCCTAAGCATAAACTAAGTAACTAACTATAATTAATTTTTGATGTTAATCATGATTTATTTGTATCCATATCAATCAAATTCATCTTATTAAATGGTTTTTTGTGCCACTTTGACTTTGTCAAAATTATTGTTAGGAAATTATTTTTACAAATAATTACATAAGTAATACCAACCTTTCATATAACCTATCTACCTTTGCTTACAATGCCACCCTCTTATCTACATACCTACTTAATACCTATTCATAGAACGAATAAAAATTCTGATGTAGCTTGCTTCCCGAAATCCCAAAATCAATTTCAAAAATTAATTCTACAATGAATATAAAGAAGCGGCCAGTATTTACGGTCGGAAATAAATCGGTTTGTTTTTCGGGTCACGTCGGTCGCGCAACGTGGCTGTGTTCTATAATGGCATACGTGCGTAAGAACTTAGGTTGACTTAAGCCCTTTAGTAACGGAGCCACAGTATAGTCGTGACAGACTGTACATCAAGTTGAGATAAAAGCGCTTCGTCTCGTTGGCTGAACGTAGAGCCCACTCACGCTTTGCGGTTAAAAAAAGTTAAGCCTCTTTAGCACTTAGCTCGGCGTGATTGAATGCCGTGAACTTTTGTTGTGGCCAGTGATGGAAACGAAAGCCTCACTCTTTTATTTTTATTAAATACCCTGCGTATGGGGTACATTATCAATTGAAGGCACAGATTGAGAATTTTAAAGTTTGTGAAAGGAACGTAGGTAATATTCTCATTACCAAACGATGGAGGTTAATTTTGTGGAATTTCAATGTGTCCAATATACTAAATGTCTACTCATCCGCTGATTATAAAGTCAAATGAGTTAACGTCTGAAATCTATTTATGTAGGCGTGTGAATACCCTGATGCATACCAAAATAACGTATATAGTATATGCTTTGCTTCATTTTTCAAAATGAATCAATTAGACATTGCATTCCAGGCGTGTTTTATCCATTGCAGTTCCAATATACTTCGCAAAATAGGTTGCTATTTTCAAAGAATAGACAAAAGGACATAGACAATAACTTATTCAAGTGTGAATTAGAGCCCAGAGAGTTTATGTGGGCGGGAGGGGGGCTATCTCGGGACAGTGAGTTATACGCGGCTGATATCGTGCGCCGGAGACGGTGGCGTGTAGAAAACAGACGGGCCAAGAACTGTGAAAAGATTTAGTTTAAAAGCAACTGAAGATAAAATTACTTTCGAGTCTACGAACGAACGAAAAGCTTCTTTAAGCGGGCACGATTGTAAACGATAACGAGAGCGCTAGATTTATCGATGAGTATCTTTCTTTTCGTGTTTGCTTGCACATAGGTACTTATAAATTATTAATAAAAACTGTGTCTTTCATCCCTTTTAAATACAGAAATTCCAATATCTTTGGTCAAGTCCGTATCCTAGGTGCCTAGCCTAAGTCATCTGTTTCGACAGGGTTTTGTTAACTTAGGTACTTTAGTTACATTTTTTAATTTGTAAATATATTTTATTGAGTTTTTAGTTTAGTTTATCTTTAGTTTAGGATACAGTTTTGCTATTTGTTTATTATTGTTAGTGAATATTCTTGCTAAAGATGCCGTTACTGATAAAATGTTTGGTGCAAAGCAAATTAATTCATACTCTAGCCTAAAAATATGTGATAATGATGATGAAATGAAATACATGAATTGTAAAAGTGCCACAATTAGGTAAAATCCACTTAGCTGCCTACACCGGTAGGTACCACTGGTACGTACTCGTATGGAGTGCAAATGTTTGGAGCCAGGCCGCAGACACAGCTGCCAAATGGCTGCAGATGGATGCCCTGGCAACTGCGCCGAAGAATCCATTATTTATGAGGTACTTATAATTTGCAATAAATGACACATTTTCTGTAGCTGTTTTATCACTTTCAATTTAAATATTTAGTATAGATTCGACTACCTCATTTTGTTTTTTACAAAGAATGCAGTGATGAAAACGGTCTCAATCAACAACGAATGCTTTAAATAAGATTCAATAAACATTCGAACATTTCACACTGCATACAATACAAATGAGTGTAACTAGGTACTATTACTTTATTTGATAAACCAGCTTACAAAGAAACCATTAACGAGTCTGATAACTGTCTTCTATCGGACCTGATACCAACTGTAGTTTAGACGACGGAGGTATCGTTCAAGCTAATTCTGTCTAATAACACTCTCAATCGACACCTCGCAATCTGGAATGTTCCAAGCCTAGACGCAGTCTAGCCGGTATCAAGGCAATCTGAGATAATTCGATCTTCCACAATACATTTCGCGATTAGGTACCCGGAGATTGTAAGGCGTCAGTTATTAGAAACCTCTTACCTTAGGAATTTCCTGGGGAACACTGAGTCAGAACATCACTGGCAACACTTTATAACCACAAAATTTAAAATAACGGGTTTTTAATATTTTTACCTGAATTATAGTGAAAAATATCGCCTATGAATAAAGTCGAGCGTACACTAGAACGATTTTTTCGAGACTAAATTCCCGACAACAAGTCAGCTCTAACACAATAGCCTCCAAACGTATATTTAGGTTCGATAAAATAAAACAAAAACCCGAAACAAAACCGTCCAAGCGCTTTTGTGTGCCGCCGCGTTCGCAGAAGATGGCCGGCCTTAAAAAACGTAAGTTTTTGTTCAGAAAAACATTAAATGCAACCCTTACGGCCGTAGACAATGGGTTTTTAAAAACTGTTGTTAAATGGGTTAACTTGCGCAACGCTCAAATAATAAAACCTTTCGGGGATAATAGCACCTTTCACGTGTTGCGAATGCTGTTTGGTATAAATCGCAAGGAATCCCGCAATGTTTGGCCTTGTCCGAACAATTTTATTGCATCGTAAACCACTAAAAAGTATCTTGCAAAGGACGTGGCGACGTAGAACGATAGAAAGGTGTTCCGGCCCATTAGTGCCTTTAAAGAATTTTAGACAATTAATTACACCTGGATGAAAAGAAAGTCTTTCTCCCATTGTTTGGTTTGTTTTGCAAAAATATTAATAATCGCTCATAATGTTTTGTCACGAAAATTTCGCAGGTGAAATAGGACAATAGTACCTATGTCTATTGAATGTTTTTTTTTGGTTTTTGTAGTATGTTTTTGCTTCCTCGGTCAGTTTCAATGCGCTAGTCGCACTGTCAGCATTGATTTTGTGAACAACATACAGTTTAGGTTACATACCTACGCGCTATAGCTATAGGCAGTGGACATTGAGGTGTAAAAAATGATGTTGATAGTGTTGATACTTATTAGTTTCTGCAAATGCCTATGCAAATGCCTATGCAAATGCATATTTAGGTATAAAAAGCACGTGTTTTCCGCGTTCCTATATCGAAGGACTAACTCTGGTAAGCACACATAGTGTTTTATTTCATCCTTTTTTTATCTGCCGTCATTATCCTCATCCTCAAGTAAGAATATATTCTCAATACTGGTATGCCATCAGAGTAATTTTAATGATGACCAAGAAAGTAACAAGCGCGAAAGACTTGTAAAATAAAACTAAACAATGACCAATTAAATAGAATTGTCTGTAATTCTCAAATCAAATTTCTATTCACCTCCGTTGAATCTGACCATATATAGTCTCGCAATACTTGTCTCTACACATATATATGTAATATATTTTGTCTATATGTGTACGTAGGCGCGTCGCGAGCCCACAAAGCCGCCTAATGGAGCGACAATCGGCGCCACATTTCATAATTATCGCCTATTTTGACTGGACTATATCGGAGTTAGGGCGTTAGTTGAGTTTCGGTTATTGCGTTAGAAGCTAGGATAGGTATTTTGTGTCTATTGGACTAAAAGTAGTTATAATAAGCTCCTATGAAATGTCATATATGAATGCCTATTCCAAATATCACACTTATATTAATTAAAGATTTTCACTATTGGACCAAGCTTATGCTGCCCAATCCCTAACACGTATTAAATTAAATTAAATGAAATTAACGTTTATTTCAGGCCATGGCCCTTATTGTAGTTAGTAAGATACACGCTTAAATTTATTAATGTATTATGGGTGTTGGAAGCCAAAATGACAGTCGCTAAAACTACTCACAACATAAGAGTGCATCCTTGATATACGAGTTCAAACGATACTTTGGGCGCCCTTACGGCTCGGGGAGGACCGCGGTGGCCGCAGACACGGTGTGCCATACGAGCGAGTGAGAGATCGGAGCGCAGCGTCTCGCTCGCACGTATGGGGCATCGAGCTCTTATAATGCAACAAAGATGCTAAGAAGTAGAGGTATGATGGAGAATGACGATGCTTAGATAGGATTTCTACATATAATCGTAGCACGTAGAATCGATGGCCGTTGGGGTGGAAATGTTCTCCAGTATCGATCATGTACAGGAAGCCGCAGCGTGGGTCAGGCGCAGTGAAGGCCCCCCTTCCGGCTACTGACGACCTGGTAAGTCGCGGGAGTCCGTTGGATGTGAGTAGCACGTGCCACTACTGTGCACTGGTTGCGGCACTATTTGGGGACCTTTGTCCAGCAGTGGACCTCCTTCGGCTGATATGACAATGATATAATCTTAGGTTTCAAATGTTTTGAGTATCGGATGCAGTATCCTTGACGGGAGCATCCCAAAGCCATCATAATGACGCGTTTGTTCGACATATCGGGATCACAATGCTCTGCCAAATGCGTCGCGACTTACCGCCGGCGTCACTTTTAACGGGGGTGTTACGGCCCGCCTAATAGACCTCCATTGCCTCTGAAATATCACTCGCCCGGTCGCTATGCATGGACCTACGTTTGCAGTTTCCGGGTTAGGTTTAGGTTAGACAACTAGGTATTCAAATGTTTGTTGTTAAAATCCCGATTTTATAGACATTGCGTGATTGTCTGTTATTGCTATTGAAAGTGAATAAAGTACAGACGACAAAAGGATAATGTGGATATACCTGCTTACATTATACAAAAAGGTAAAATAATCAGTCTTACCGAGGAAAACTTGGCAACATATCGGACAACCATCCGTCAATATAGTGACAAAAAAATGTACCTATACCTATTAAAATTATTTAATATCGAGGGCACTTGAAAACCGTGGTATGTTATGTACTACACGTTCACTGCCAACAAATTCGTAGCGCTACGATCGTAGCCGAAGCCGGTTCGCCCGTTAAGCAAAGAAAAGCGCCTACAAACAAGAGCGCCCGCTAGGCAGGTTCCTATCAGAAAATGTGTTATTTGTGATACAAGTGAGGTATGTTGATAATCACATCAGAGGCGAAATTGTTCACGCGAACCGCAGGTGAGCGTGATAAGAAAGCCGAGGATGTAATTATCCAAGCTCACGCGTTTCATACGACGTTTTTCAACACATTTTGCGAGGAAACAATCCTTTTCATAAGATGAAAATTTTATAGGCCTGCCAAGTTATTTTCTTTACTTAATGATGACAACAGGTTTTTACTCACAATTGCACATCGCCAAGAATTTCCAGTGGCGTCCATTCTATTTATCACTTTTCAAGTCACTAAGAGTCAACCCATCGAGCCATCGAGGCCATTTTTGATAATAACCAAACACGCATTAACAATGTTTACAAATATTTGTGAAAATATAACCTATAATGGCGCGTGGTGCCGGTTAATATACAGCCATTATAATGCACGGCCTTATAATGTACAGCATGATAATCCGCGTCCATACTGTACATAAATTATTAGGCTGTACATTATTGGGCCGTGCAATATCACCCTGAGCAAACTTGGTCCGGGGCAATAATTGGAAGCCAATTTTGTCCGCCCTGATAATGCACGACCCAATAATCCGCGTCCACAAAAACTGGACGCCGATTATCAGGCTGTACATTATTGGCCCGTGTATTATCACCCTGAGCAAACTTGGTCCGGGGCAATAATTGGAAGCCAATTTTGTACGAGGTGATAATCCACGGTCCAATAATCCGAGTCCCTGTGGCTTCGGATTATTAGGCTGTACATTATCTATGCGGACTGAAAATTTCCAGCGAATCGACACCATCCCGCTGCGCGGGGTATCTATTTCTGGTCTGAGGGACACAAGTGAACCCTAACCTAACCGACCTAAGACAGAGTTCGCTTATGACAAGCCATTTTTCGTGAAGTTAGCGCAGTGCGTGCGCATGTGCTATGCCAGACTTGGATGAAATCTCAAAACAGCCAATACAAAATTAAATAAATAGTATCGTTTTAAAACGGTTTTCTTTATTAGGTAATTCATGTAAAATGTTATCAAAAGAAAACAGTTTAACTAAAATTAAACGTTTCTATATCACATTCCAAAAGAAATAGTCAATTAATTAACAAAAAGGATTTAATTTGTTTAGTCGAGTAAAAAACCCTTTTGTCGAGAATTAAAGAAAAAGCAAGCTCTACAGCGAGAGGTCTTTCAATTCTCGACAAAAGGGTTTTTTACTACATTTTGGTACATTCTGTACAACCCGGTTGATTTACGAATGCACCGTGTTCATGCATAAATCTTGCTGCAAGTTGCCAACGTGACTTAATCGGGATATAACCATAACACACAAGTGTTGCAATGTAATAAATAAATAAATATAATAAAACACGCGTGTTTAATATCCAGGATTATTAGCCTAAAATCAAATCAAAATCACTGAATTGTCAAACCCGTAGTGCGTCTGATATTTTAGAGCAACCTTGCCTTAATGTATTTGATGTCTACTGAGCAGGTCATTATTTGAAATAGAACATTAACTGCAACATCGTTACAAGAAAACCATTCCGCGTCCTTCGCAAGGCTCGTTAGTCCCGCAAGTACCCGGTACCCGCAAGTGCCGGGTACCCGCAGGTACCCCGGATGTAAATGCAGCGTCGGGTCATTAGTCTTAATTGGGGGTCATTCGCGGACGGCGCAATAAAACGGGGAATACACCCTCGTTAGTTTCCCAATATTTTAGTGTCTGTTTTCTAAATCAAATTATCTGTTTACATGGCAAAAGCGATTTGGTGTTGCTCTCATGCAACTTTATTAAACCGGCCAAGTGCGAGTCGGACTCGCGTACGAAGGGTTCCGTCCCATTATCTATAAAAACAAAAAACACTTTTGTTGTATGGGAGCCCCCTTAAATATTTACGTTATTCTGTTTTTTGGTCTATTTTGTTATAGCGACAACCGAAATACACCATCTGTGAAAATTTCAACTGTCACTATCACGGTTCATGAGATACAGCCTGGTGACAGACGGAAAGACAGACAGATGGACCGACAGCGGAGTCTTAGTAATAGGGTCCTGTTTTTACCCTTTGGGTACGGAACCCTAAAAATCTCTCCCTCTGGATGGCATCCAACGACGAGCAACTCGAATTATCGACTGCCAGCATATTTCGGATTGTCAGCTTGACTCCTTGGCGCTGCGTAGAAATGTGGCCTCGCTCTGCATTTTCTATCGCATGTAGTACCTATAACGGGGGGAGTGCTCCGAGGAATTGTTCGGATTAATCCCTACGGCTTCTTTTCGCCATCGTCCAACGCGAGAACATTACCATCCTCACTGCCTCGCATAGCTAATCTGTGGAATGGATTGTCGCCTGCGGTATTTCCGGACCGATACGACCTTCAAACCTTCAAGAAAAGAACGTACTCCCATCTTAAAGGCCAGAACGCACTCGCAACTTCTTTGGTGTTGCAGGTGTCCATGGGCGGCGGTAATCGCTTACCATCAGGTGATCCGTCTGCTCGTTTGCCTATAACAAATAAAAAAAAATACGTTTAATACCACTAGCCTACAGGTCTATAGGGTTACTAGCTGTTCCCGTGGCTCCGCTCGCGTATTAAAAAGAACGTAACTGAATCCACGAGATAAAAAGATGTCCATCCATCCGAAAGGTTTCTATGTAAAGAATACAGCTGAGAGGAATTTTGTAATCAGATGAGTAGTTCCGGAGACGATCCCCTATATACAAACTTACAAAACGACAATCCCACAGACTTTTCCTATTGATAATCGAACGAGCGAGCGAAGCGAACGAAGTCCTATGCTTCAGCTTGGGTCGACAATCGTTTGTCCAGTGTCCAGTGTGTCTCTACAGGTCGCATTTTTCGGTCGCAATTTTTTTTTAAATACGCTGTCTTGCGAATTCTGAGCCTCACAGAGCCACTACCTACCTACATATTAGTATCAATCACATTATTTTGCAAACTAGTTTTTATTTGTCCCCGGTTAAAACTTTAAATTTACATCTAATTACCTTATGTATGGGCTGGGTCTATATCTGTTGGTCTAAAAAATTTTGCCCGATATTTATACGGCACATATTTTTTGGTCTAATAATCTTTGGTCGATTGTTTTTTACGTCGAAAATTGTTTAGCCGAAATTGTTTTGCATATTTTTTTTTGGCCGTAAATTGTTTAGTCTAACATTTGTATGGAATAACATTGTTTGTTAGAATGTATTTTAGGCATAAAATTGGTATTCCGAATATTGGTGTCACTAATAATATGGTGCATCTAAACTGTCGCATTTATTAAATTGGGTTACCTATGTAAAATGTTTTTTGTAGAATGTCATTTGCCAAGCAAAAACTCGCTTACCAACTGGTACTTTGACCAAATTTCATTCAGCCAAATATGTAAGTTGGCATAATATGTTTTAACCAAAAGAAAAAAACGTAAAAGACGTTTTTGCCATTTGTGTAGAGGTCGCAATTGTAACCTAACCGCCAGCGTGTCGACGTCACCCCGCTTCGCGGGGTAACTAAGCTCCGCTCTAAGGGACACAAGCTAATCCTAACCTAACCTACCAAATAATGCAATTGTTACGATTGTTTGTTTTTTGACTGCGGGGGGCCAACCCCCTTTTTTGGCTGCCCTAACCTAATTTAACGCCCTTGCCTACCGACCTACCTTACCCAATTTTAAAATCGTTTAGGTCAGGGGTTCCCAAACTTTTTTTAGGCACGCCCCCCTGCTGCCTAAAGTGAAGTTCCCACGCCCCCCTTTGCTTCGATGCAAGGAAACGGAAGTGAATGGGTTAGCTATAGCCAAATCATCATCATCTTCCTAGCGTTGCCGTTAGCGCCACGGCTCTTAGGAGTCTAGGGTCAGCTGAGTACCTAATCCCAAGGATCGGCGAGACACTAGTTTTTGCGAAAGGATTTCCCGAGGCCCCCGGCCCCCCTTAAAATGTGGTCACGCCCCCCTAGGGGGGCGCGCCCCCCACTTTGTAATCCCCTGGTTTAGGTGCTTTGATTGTAACCATTGTTTATTTTGTTTTAGGAGGTTTTATGTTAGGCTAAAGAATAATTATACCTAACAATTATTATACTATAAGCCTTTTAGTCATATAATGTATACTAAACAAATTTAGGTCAAACATGGTTTAGGCCGAAAAATATTTATGCAAAAAAATCTTTATGCTAAAGATTAAGTATACCATTAAATATTGTACTAAACATTTTCGGCCAAACAATTTTAGAACATAAAATTTTAGACCGAGCGAAGGGCACCCGTATGGGCTATTAAGCTAGTTGCCCGTAAAATTAGGAAAAGCTATTTCTCGCCTACTTAACAATGAACCCTGAAATATGCATGCAAACTTATGCAATCACTAGTTAATCCTACACGTGTTCTGTACCTGTCTCTATCTGATATTCCAGTAAGAAAGGGACAGCCATATTTCTTGCCCCCTCGAGTCGTTATTGTATGAAAGTCGCCGCACAACCTTTGTTTCCAAGAAAATATACATTTTTCATTATAATGCAGCGGAGTGCCGCACGACGGAAAATTGCCTGTAATATCTATGGTATAACGGTCATAATTGCTTGAATTATAATATTTAAGGCTAACCATGTGAGACGCAAAATTGATCCTTTTTAGCGCAATTTACGACGATTTAGAAGATCATGCCCTTTAGTGTATGCCCTCACAAACACGTTAGGCTTTGTTGGTGTTATTAGAAGGCAGAAATACCGGTAAAATATTTTCGTTTAGGTCCATTGATAGAGATGTTTAGTTTTGCAACTTATAACAACTTTTTTTAACTCATTTCAAAGCTAATTATTCTGGGAACTAGGTTAATTTAAGGCTATTTGGTTTATAGTTTGATTTTTTATTGGTATTAACAATAAAATATTTATCAGAGACGAGTAGCGAGCGTGGGAGTCAATGCGACGGTCGGCAAAAACCAATCAGTAGTTTATTTACAAAGGTCCAGCGCCAGAATTAAAACCGCGCACGCTATCACAATTGGCAATAAGCAATCTCTTATCAGCACATCTCTACGGCCGCTTAACATGAACCGAGAGCCGCAGCCGAGCCCGCGGGCGCGGACTAATCTCCATAACTTTAATCCTTTCCCCTCGTGGTGCCAGGAATCCAATCAAACAGTACAAGGATCCCCCCCAAATCCTCCCCCCACCCCTAGCCTACGCGGCCTGTCCCGGAGTAATTATCAAAGCTTTAATGACGTCATAAATCGAGTGTATAATCTAATCTGGAAAAGCCCCGGGCTCCAGCGCGCGGCTTAATGGTGTGAAAGCTGCCTTATCTCCCTCCATGTGTGAATAGAGCTTTATACGCGGCCGCCTGAAAGCGGCGGGAAACTTGAGAAAAATATGTCGTAGAATGTTCTAGATAAGAATGTGGGGCGAGAGCGCTTTCAAGTTTAATAGAAAATCGAACATTACCGTGCGATATGTGTTTGCTAACAAATTCTTTGAAAGGCTTGAGTGTGCGGTAAACATAACTGGAGTGCTTCCTGAAGATGTCGTCAATAAAGTTGTAAACAGCGATTGGTTAGTACGAGTTTCCTTCACGTATCCCTCCGCTAGAGCGCTACGCTCCTGATCATACGAATAAAAAGATTTTCTATGATAAAGTAGTGCGTATACTAGTTGACAGAGTTTTGCATATTGTTGGTGATATAAGACTGGGGAAGCGTCTTCAGAAAGTGACCAATACAACGGTAAATTTTGTAATCTAGTTCAGGCAAATAGGCCGCCAACAAAATATCTTTAATAAAACAGCAAACTCATCCAACGCCTCACCCATAAAATTTTGAAAGTAACCATCAAAACTTATCAAATTACCGACACTTCCTTAGCGTCCCATCTAATGCTCCGCAATTTCTCGCGAGATTTCTTAGCGAGAGGTCTCTCTCTGTAGCCAATCGCTGATTACAGATAATAGTTGAAGCCAGACTGTTAGTGCCGCCGGTCTTCCGAGCCTATTATTGAATTACACGCCAAATTCAATTTATTACTTTTGTGAAACTGCTTTTATAAAATTAAGTACAATTTTATTACCATCAATCTACTATTACCCGCGCCGACTAAACAAAAACCTTAGCGGCAAGTTGGAGACTGCGTGTTTCTCAATTTTCAATGGTCGTTTCATTTTAGTCTGTGGCGACGTTCGTAGCGGAGTGTTGTTATAGGTAAGAGTTTCTCAGACGATTTGTTTTATATCGATCGTATCGAATGAAGAGACGATTTTAACAAGGATTGGATTGCACCAAATCGAATTGTCGCATTGTGTGGTTCTCACGTTTTTGTTTCTTTAGCATTTGGTGTACGTTTCGGTAAATTGATTGATAAATTTTATGGAGATTAACTGCTGAGATGAATATTGCTGGAATTCTATGATAAAAAGGTCAATCCAATGTAGGTGATCTGAATCTTCGGAAATATATGCGGTCAGAAAGTCAGATACAACCTTTTTCGAAAGGTAAATCACACAAAAAAAAATAAAAAACAAAAAAAATACAAAAAATCAAAAAAAAATATGGACAAAAATATATATGGACATATTAGCGATTGTGAATAGTTTACATATGAATTACATTAACATACCTACTTATGTATGTGTACAAAAATCCAGTATGGGTATAGGTAAACAGTGCAGTTGTGTAGAGAACTGAAGGCTGTTTACGAGGTATTAGTTACTTTGAACTAAAATTGAAACATATGCATAAATACAAACTAAATAAGTAGCTACAATTTTACGTTTCAAGGTTATACATTGTACAGAGATGACATCTGTCCTAGGGATCAAGATTGGCCGCGATACGTATTAATGTTTCAAATGTTATATGTATCGCGTATGTACATTAAATGTTGGAATGATGTCAACTATACATAGCTACAAAGTAAATGGCGCAAAAATCCGCTTCAGCCCAGGAGCTCGGCGCCACATTGTGACGTAACGACAGTACACGATCCGGCCATTATCCTAAAATTCATCTCTCAGCCCCCACTCTTAATGAACGAATAAATAAATCGGGCCCTCCGTGTAAACAACGATAGTAACCCTGCAAGGGGTAAGTGGGTTTCGGTGTACGGTGTATGTATGTGTAATGTAGTATGTCTAAGCATTAGCAGTGTTTATATCTCCTGCTGTCAAGCTGAAGGGTTAGCTAAGGTGGAGTTGTGTGATGAGCTTGCGGAAGTGTTGAACGCAGTTCAGTTGGATAGAATAATTTACTTGCATCAGTTAGGGTATTTTCAATTACAAGAAAATTTAAAAAACTCAGCCAAGAGCGTGTAAAGCCACGCGCAGTGTAGGGTTCCGTAAAGTACCTATGCACCAATAAACATTGTGTTTACATTTTTTTCGTTTCCAACTGGTGCTTACTTTAGTTGCCTGTCTTTCTTCTTAGTTACATCGACACGCGCGCGCCAACTAAATGGTTGCGTCGGCCGAATTTGTACGAAAGTTGGTCTTTCTTGAATGCCCAATATCACGCAAACGAATCACTGATATAGAAGAAGCCCATAATATTTTTGAACAAGCTATCCAAAGATACCCCACATCAAAAAACATTTTTTTTTCAACATTTCATTCTTCTGTTTTGTCGGCGTGATTGATTAAAAAACCCATGCCAAATTACAGTTTTCTAGTAGTAATGGTTACTGAGCTAAGCCGAAGACGGACGGACAGACGGACGGACGGACGGACGGACGGCCAGATGGACATGGCGAAACTATAAGGGTTCCTTGTTAATAACGGAACCCTAAAAAGTAGGTACCTACATATACTTATCTACTCGTAATAAGTAGCTGAGCCACTTAAGACAGTCCTTAACTACTTATGTAATTATAAGTTAAGTTACTTGTATATTATTTAATTGATTAATTTTCCTTCAAAACGAGACAAATTCAATTTTTGCCTACTTACATTTTTATATCCATGCTTAATATGAGGCTATCAAATGTAAAAGTACAGAATGTTTATGTTAATTCGGACGTATGAGCTAATATTACTGTCTATTGTTTAATGATAATTTCTTAAAGCTTTTTTAACTTTTATACTTAACCGAGCCGTCATTCTTACTAATGCAAAATGAAAATCATAGCCACAAAATGGCGTCATAAACTCATCACTCAGATGCAAACCGTAACTCGTAATTTTATTTCGTGAACACAAATCTTGTTCGGCCTCGATTATTTTCACAACGTGTTGACTGCGCGTTGCCGTATTCTGCGGAAAAGCTGATTCACACAATTGTTGTGTGACAATCGGGATAATTTACACAATTTATATTATGTAAAAATTTTAGTTAGATTTACTTGTTCTGTTCAATACTGGAACAAGATACTGGACTGCACTCGCATGGGGTTTTAGTAAGTAAATGGGAATGTTAATTAAAAAATAGAGTGCATATTAGGAACTTTTATCTTTACTGCACCGAATGAAGAGTTATTTTAGTAGCAGTGTTTTAACAATTTCTGCCGATAAAATTAACTGGAAAATAAAATCGATTCTAACAAAACACATCGGTTAGAATTATATTTTAAATAACTTCAAAAACGTTTCGCCTTAATAATGATGTGATAACGTATTTAAAAAAACAATTGTGAATAAAAACTCGCATCTAAAGTCACTGTGGAAAATTAATAAGAGTGGATATGATAATTTACGCTGGAAGAAAGAATTTAATATAACAGTGCATTTCATGTTTCCCTACATGCGTGGACTTATGCAAAAAATGAAAATATCATAGAGTGAAAATAAGTTTAGTCGACATGAAAAATAGGAGATAAAAATATGCTTAGGTAACGATTTCATTCTTCTGCCTAAGAAATAGTGAGTGATTTTTTATTATTAATAAACTACTTTTTTACAATTAGGTACCTATACTTAATGTTTTTGATGGAATAAATCTCAATATCCGATGGTTATCTTAAAATCGTACCTATCACTAATGTAATGAAATAATATCCCTATTCGGTAGGTATAGACGTGGTTGTCTATCAGCCAGCGAGCGTCAGCATGTCTTAAAACCGTAGGAGAGATCTCAAGGCTGGTTAATTTCAACGCGCTGAATCAAAGCGTTCGATTGTTTTGACGTCGACTCCCGTATCCTCTAGGTACGCCTACACATCGAAAGAGTTGTTCCCTTGCTGTGGAAGAAATAATCAGTACCTAAGTAGTTATACCTACTTACAGGACTTACACGAGTTGTTTTTCGTAACTGCTGGTATTCTAGCTTTGCTCATTTTCTATTACTGAGAATTCTGCTAACTGCGGGCTCTATTTTAAGACTTCCGGAATTTCTATCTGCCTATATGGAAAAACCTTTAGGTTTGATTACTTATTTACGTTTCGTAATGTCTTCAGAATCGAGTTATTCTAAAAAAAACTACATCTTACATATAAAGAGATATGTAAATAGTTTTGTTTAAAGACAAAGTTGTGCTACGTATGTTATTAATAAATAATCACAATGAACCTAATCATCCTCATATAGTTGGTAATCGTAGTAAATCAACCGAATTATATCGGGCAAATTCATGATTTTCTACCGTACGCCCGTCCATCTCCAGTCCGGTATCTTAATGTATAGAAGAGTTTAGATTACGCAAGACACCCAATATACGTATCCAAACAAGTCGGCAGATAACGTGCGCCCTGGTATTTACTCATCTATTTAAAGAACCATGCCCATTAATTTTCGGCCAGGCATTATTTACAGAGCTAAGTAGACACGGAGCGGGTTCTCGTAACACGAGAGTCGAAAGCTTCGAATAAATCTGCTGGATACACGATAAGAATCGATGTCTCACGCAACGTAGGTTTTTATTTATAACGCCGCCCCGGTATATGGGTACGGCAGTGGGTGTACGGTATTAATGCTTTCACTCGAAATATAAATCGAGTTTCGACGTTTCGTCGATACGCGGCGAGTTTTTCGACTGTCGAAAGTTGATCGAGCGGGTAAAGCTTCGTCTTCACCGGCGAAAGTTCTGACAAAAAGCATCAAACCATGCAACAAGCTAGGTAGATTTACGTCAACATAATACATTAGTGTCCAAGTTACATTGAGACAACATTTACCTTTAACTCTTTTTAAACAAAAGAAGCCTCGAAACAGTTATAAACCTTTTGTATTTGTAATGAAGACGCAGCATTATGTAGTCAGGCAGAGGCAAAATGAATGCGTCTGAAGTTTATTGAATGTGAAAAAACTCACCTCAGTTCTACATGAGTTTAAATCTGATTAAACGTGATTTAAGATAAGTACAAATGCAAAACAATTTATTGCGCGAAACTACATATTACTCGACCTTATACAATCTACCCGCAATACATAATATTTTTTTTATAGGACGATTTCATTTTGGTGATAAATAACTAATTTCTGCAAATGAGAAAAAAAATATCTATAGTAAAACGAATACAGGATATTATATAAGAATTAGTGTAAGTTATACTTCAATAGTTCCCATTAGTTACAAAATCGGCAAAATATGCTTCTTATAAAACAAATGTAACCAGGGAAAAATTATATATTTTTCCCATCCAGAAATTCAAATTCAATATCAAATAAAATCGGGCTAATTTTGTCTCAAAATAAGGTCAATGCCACACTGAAAATAAAACAGTAATTATTGTGTACGACATCTACGCATTGAGTGACTGTGATAAGAACATATGTTCAAAATGGCGGTCATCGAACTCGCCGGGAGTGTGTCGGCTGGTCGAGGCCGGGCGGGGCCATTCATCATCGCGGTGCCCCACGGGGTTCTTATGGGTCATTCATTAAATGACATTTTTCGGGGACTCATGCGCTCATCCTCTTTTTCTGCGTCCTGCTAGAATTTCGTTTTATTCTTGCAGTGATAAATCGGGAAAATTGTGTAGACTTTAGGGAAAATATTCGTAGGTACCTTTCAACATTCTTAAAGTATTTACAATAGGAAAGTATTAGGCGCATAAATCAAATTGTTTTATAACTACATTAAATTACTTTCAGTCTCATCTGTCTAGCTGATTAAAAATTAAAATATAACTATTGGTAACATCAGTTTAATTACACGTGAGGTATATACAAGTAATATACAAGGAGTGAACATTTTACCTGTTATATGTAGTTAGATGAGCCTAAAAAAGATTCTAGGCAAACCTGTCTTATGAACAGTGATATTCCAGTGCTCATTCTGAGATCGCTTCTTATGTTAAATTTTATATAAGCATGGGCGTATACATTTAAAAAAGTTCTGAGTAGGTACCTAAGTGAGATATTTTAGACTGGTGGCCAAAATATCGAAATGAACTGGAAAGCGTGGCTAATTGCTTTTGTTACCAATATATCACAAGGCTCATAACGTGATATTGATAATGACTATAATTAAAACTCTGGATAGATATCTCGTTATTGTCTTTGTCGCTGCGTCAGTTTCATTACAATGCAGTAGGCTAGGTGCTTAATTACCGACGCAAACAGATTTTTATAGAAATATTGGAATTGTAGGTATATGTGTGGGGATCAAGTAATAAATTAGGTACTGCACTGATGAATGAGAAACGCTCGGCAATAATTCAGTAATCTAACGTCTATTAGATCATAGCGCTCCAATTATGGATGTAAATTCATGTAAATGAGGGAACTAATCTTCAAATTACATTAAAGTAACGGTATTTTGGAACGTCCATTTTTTCCGACGGAAAACATTTTATTTTTTAATGTCGTCCGCCATAGATACTTGGCCTTTTGCCATTTTGGGTGCGGTGCGTGAGGTGAGATACGGGAGGGGCGAATGGAAATCAATACCAACTGCACACTACTCCACTGCTGCATTGCTCCAACATAAATCAGCCCCTCTGCCACCCCGTTTTAGCTTGCCGAACTAAGCGCATTCAAATTTCAATCTAATTGCCGGAACATAAGGTCCCATTCAGAACAGAGAATAGAAGAATGGCCGCGAATCTATTTAAAATAATTTATAAAAATTGTTTGAGCTTTTACCTATAAGAATTGTCTTTTTGGCTACGTTTCTGGAGCTACTTTCTAGATCAAATTTAAAACAAAATTCTATCTTTGCCGTCATAATACGTATTTCTAACAAGCCTGAACCTGGAATAGTTATTGCGTTCCATGAAGTAAATGAAAATGTATATTAATGGCTACGATTGATACGATTTACTCTACTTTGCAATGTTAATTTGCAATGATATATGATTATCTCCTGGGCCAGCATTCGACTTACAAAAATATACATTGATGGGATATCCCTTGTTTCATGTCTCTTATTTAAATATTATAAAAGCAAGAAACATGGAACAGGAGAAACCAGGGTCACGTTACAGTTTGTAAGTCGAATACTGACCCATTTGTTGATTCATACAACTAACACAAGTTAGGGAGTAACTAATGGCATTTGCTTTAAATTTGTACAAAGATGGTTAACCTACTAATCAACTGAGTTCCTACTTTACCTGCGTTACGTTCCTTGGATATGTTTAAATGTATGGTAGAAAATGTCCAAGCAAAACATTTTTTTTATAGCTTCGTCTCTTCGTCTTAGTCTTCGAAATACCTACCAAATTGAGCCTAGAACCCAGAAAAAGGAATGAAACATCCCATCTTCCTCGCTTTACCTTCTAGTACTTTTAAGACACCTAAGCCAATCTAATCTCTTTATATACAAGCAGCACATAGTCGGACAGATAAGGAACAAGCTCTGCCAGCGGCGTGCACTAACTCTCAGCCTTTATTTATGAAGCGCTACGTGCCCCGAGCGAGCAATCCTTTTACCAACTTACAAATAACACTCTTTACAACCTCTTTAATCCAAAGACGACCCTAAGACTTTCCGATAAAGAATAAAACTTTTTTGTCAAGTAGCAGCGATAAGGTTGCTAAGGATGTCTAATTGATAACGCGCACTGTATCTGGTATTGGCATGATTTAACTCTGCCTTCGGATTCCGAGGCGCGATTTATTTGGTGTCTGTCGGTACACGAACGCCTATGTTTTTTAGTCCCGACTCTCGCGCGGGCAAGGCTTGGTTTTTGTTGGCGTGATTGAGAAATATAATATTAGTAATGGCAATTTTACTTTAATGCGCTCTTTTCTGTAGTGGATTTATATCAATTGTTTATTTTTTCCATTAAAAAAATTCCAACGTTTATCAAGATACTCGTATGCATTTCCAGTAATGTTATCAGAGAACTTCTCTTAAAGCAAGTTATACTGCGCCCGAGGCGCCGAAGCCAGGCAGCTCTACAATTTCGTTATAAATTATTTATAACCAAACAAGCACACGTAAAATATTTAAAATTCATGCGATGCAAATTAGTCAAGTCCGAAGGCGAAGCAATTACGGGCAGGACTTTTAACTTATACCTAAGTTATAAATCGAAAAATGTTTTATGTGCCAACAACAAGTTAAGAAATAAATAAAAGTTACGCGGCCAGTTTTTGGGGCCACTGCTTGCGTCCCTCTCTCCCTGTTGAGCCGGTTATGTGGGTGAAAGAGTAGGAGGACATGATGAATTACTATTCAGGTTCGGAAACCAGTTTATCATGCCAAAAGTAGTTTTTTTGCGATGCGGTAGGCGTCGATGGCTGCTATGCCGTGTTCTCCGAATTTGGTGAGGATAAGGTGTCTTTTATTTCGTAATATCTGTCCTTCGATATAGCACCGCAGTGATAAATTGTTGCAAAAAGTTTGATGTGAATAGAAGGCTGTGTGATGTATCCCTTGTATAATTTATCTTTGTATAATTTTGATATAACTTCATGACACGTATTGAATGATATCACAATATAATAGGTCCGCTGTTGTTCAATTGAGGCAGATATGATAATAAAGGTTTATTTATTCATTTTGTAAGTTATTGGTGCAAAGAAATATTTAATTATATGAAGATATGTAATTTTCATAAAATGGTGTCGTGTTAAATTTATAAAATACCGAAATTGAGAGCATTTATAGCCAAAATCCGTGGCCCGCTGAATTTCAAAGTAATACCTAACATTAAAGCGATAGCGAACAATTTGAAAACTTTTTAAAGAATGAAGTTGGCTTGGCGTCAAGCGAGCGAGCGCAGTCCACTCAACAACAGTGCGCTACCACTGCGTAAAAATGCATAAAATGTACCATTGGGTAATTTATGTCATTTACGAGGTTAAAATAGTACTAATCTTGGAGTAAACCATGTTATTGTTTTGGTCGAATGCAGCCATAACACATTTTTATCTTCCTAATCAACATGATAATCTTTAAATAATTTGAATTATTGACTTATTCAGTGTATAACTGCAAATACTACATTCGATTGTTATTTTTCAAACTTTCTAAAACAAAAATATAGTATTTTCACTTATTCAATTAGTAAGAATAAATTAATAATAGTTAGTTCCTAGTAAGTAATAATTTGATTAGTCTTGAAACTCAAAAAAAAGAATTTAGAAATTATTATTCTCCTAGCGTTATTCCCGGTTGTGCCCCTAAATGAGCCCAGGTTCCGCTTTGACACCTAATTCCAAGATTTGGTATAGGCACTAGTTTTACGAAAGCGACTGCCATCTGACCTTCCAACTCAGAGGGAAAACTAGACCTTATTGGGAATTAGACCGGTTTCCTTACGATGTTTTCCTTCACCGAAAAGCTAACGGTAGTAAATATTCCGTACATAAGTTCCGAAAAACTCATTGGTACGAGCTGGGATTCGAACCCATGACCGCCGCTTGACAGCCGCATGCCTGAACCACTGAAAACTGTGATTTTCATACATCGAATTTTGCGAATTATTCAGCAATAAAGAAATTCTAAACAAACAAAATTTTGGTAGGAATACAGAAAACTTTAAAGCTACGTCAGCGTCACTAATATCTTAATTACTTAAAAATAGTTCGCATCATAAAAATATAGGTACGTAATTGACTTGAACCTATAGCACGTGAAAAGGGTGGTTTTTCAAGCTTTAATTTGAAACAATAAATAAATAACCACCAAAATAGTACAAAAAAATGGGAATCCCAAACTATGAGTCACTGTAATTAATCGGTTTTACAAATGAGCCGTCTACTGTAATTTTGATTTGTGCGTATTGTGCAATAAAGCAGGCGTCCGGTGGAATTTACTAGCGTTGAAAACTTGCCCGGGCCCGGCGGTCGGCGGCCGGCTGAATTAGGGCCCGATATACTATTACGCTGTAATGGAGACGGAAATTAAAAAGCTATACGCGAAAATTGCATTATAAGTAGAGATGCACCAAATACGGGTTTCACCGTATTATTCTCCTAAATATTCGGTCCAGCTTTTGAAGAGCTGAATAAGTGGGTTACCTTTGTTTTACCAAAAAAAAATTGACAAATTATCACTTCCCAAAATATTTTTCGTAGAATTTCATTTGCCAAATAATCGTTTGACAAATTAACACTCGACAAATATTTCTTACGCAAACCTTATGTTTGGCATATTCATATTTAGGCAATATCTCGTTTACCAACTGGTACTTTGCCCAAATTTCATTCAGTCAAATATGTTAGTTGGCATAATATGTTTTAACCAAAACAAAATAAGGCAAATGATTTGTATCGTCAATATTTAATTGACCATTTCTATACGTCGTTTAATCAGCAGAGGAACTCTTCGATGACAAATCATTTGCATCTTTATTTCAATAGTGTATAAGATACACAATAAAATAACAACTTTTTTTGTTATGTGGGTAGGGAAAATTAATTTGTGTAGAGGTCGCAATTCTAACCTAACCGCCAGCGTGTCGACGTCACCCCGCTTCGCGGGGTGCCTATTTCCGCTCTAAGGGACACAAGCTAACCCTAACCTAACCTACCAAATACTACAATAGTTACGATTGTTTTTTTTTTACTGCTAGGAGGCTTTTACCCCCGAGCCCCCCTTTTTTGGCTGCCCTAACCTAATTTAATGCCTTTGGCTACCGACCTACTTAACCATGCATTATTTTATTTAAGGGACCGTGCCGTTTTTTTAATAGTATTTTGGTAAAATGTCATAACGTAAACAATTATGATTTTTGTCTATTTATAGTTTGCCATAACATTAACTTGACGAAATGTTTATTGTCTAATGTTTTTTTGCCTAACTAAAGCATTTGCTAAAAGACCACATGCCATAATGTAATTTTTCGTAATAATATTTTGCAGAATGAAAATTTGACGTAATGAAAATATACGTATTAAAATTGTGCCAAAGTTTGCATTGGCAAACAATATAGTTGCTAAAATTTGTTTGGGAAATGAAATTTGACCAAAATAAGTTTGGTAAAACAACAGGATCTCTGAATAAGTACTTGGCTGAATCATTCGGTTTAACGTTATGCCTCGATCACTTGTTCTAAAACTGACAGATTCAGTGGAATAAATCTGATTGGACGTGGACAGTTAATAAAGCTTAATTCTTAACAATAATAATCCGTATGAGTATAAATAACGACATTCAAAATTATGGCGAATAACGAAAAAATACTGGGTCTAATACAAGGATCTGAGATTTAATGTGAAGTATCCACCGGAGATGTGCTTGGTTGCGAAGCGGTGAGCGAGGAAAAAAAACACAAGCGAGGCTGTCCGCGCATCGCTCCCTATTGCTTAGTCAATTTTTGGGCCCGATTTACGATGTTATAATGGAGACAGAAATTAAAAAGCTATACTACCCACACTAGCATTGCATAATGAGCTATAATGTTAATAAAAATCGGTAAATCCAGAGGTCCATCCTCCTTAACGCTTGACCTCCACAAGGCTAAATGGCTTATAAAGGATACCTATACTTAGATATTAATTTACGACATTGTTTGTAGGTAATATGCTTTCGATTATTGCTGGGTTGTTTAATAACTTATCGAATATGGTTAACAAAAACAACATCGTAAGCCGTTAATTTACCAAACAAATCAGAAATCGGAAAAGACGTGTTCTGTGTTAACATAATAGAATTTTATTGCCCTGCGAGAGTTCATCGGTCCAAATTTTTGGTAGAGGCCAAAGAGGCCCTCATATTCCATAACATCGCGATCAAAGCGTAGATATTTAGATACCATTTGTATTGATCGTGTGTTTATCAAATTCTACCACTTGTGATTTTTTTATAAGTAACTAGTCGTGTAAAGTTAGTTTTTATGTTAACGGCCTAATTTTAGGAAACTTGTAAAAAAGAGCTTTAAAAATATAAAACCCGTATGAATGTATTAGAAAACTCGAATTATGCTAGGTTAATGATAATGTTTGAACCTAATTGGACACTGTATAAATACATAAATGTATTTTAAGTCATTTAATTGACATAAAGGCCTTTCTTTACCTAGGTTATTACTTATTACATTTAAAAATATAGATTTACCCTAAAGCTTTTCTTATTTCAATGAACTCTACCTAGTAATAAAACAACTTGACTCGTTACAAACTAATAATAAAGAATATTGATACAATGGAGTGCCGAAGCCGATATCACTAGGTATGGGAACCTGAAAGAAATATGGCCAAGTCTTGAATTTACGGTCAAATCAATGGAATACCAACACGGTTCCAAGCCTCCTTGTACGGTGGTCGATGGTAATTATAGAGGGCTGGTCTTTTTATAAAAGGTGACTAAATACATGCGACGTTATATGGGTATACGATATACCGCTGATAATTACCGTCGAGTTTCATAACCACTCCACTGTCCGTCCGGTCATCGAGTTTTAAGTCCAAAATTATCATTACCATTTATTATTCATGAATCAAAAGATTCTTAATTTGTTAATTGTCATATATATTTGTCATATATGATCTGTAGTAATGTAATATAAATTAATAAATCATCGCGGGTCAATTTTACACGTATCGACCTAGTCTCAAGCCAAACAAAAGTTATATATATAATTAGTATATTTAATTCATGCGAGCGTTTTAAAATATGGACCGAATTCTTCCTGAGACCCAGAGTACGCTTTTGTGCTTTTGAATTAAATACTGACAAATCAAAGTTAATTTTGAAATTTGTACAACACATTGAATGTTGTCTTAGAAGGTTAAAAATTCTTAGCAACATTATTCATGTCATCATACTACTGTTATCAATAATCAACAGTAAAAAAAACCTTTACAACAACTGTCGATAAAATGATTATATTATCTGTCTAGTAATCTTATACATTTTAACGCTATTTGGCGCTGCAATTCATACATGTACTAGGTACCTACGTATAAGTACGTGTGACAGAAGCAATAAGCGCGTGGCGGGATACTTGGCTTCTTTTGAGCAGCCGCAGCAAGTTTTACTTTATCTCTTAACAGAAAACCTGCTGCGATGTGCTCTGCCGTTACACCTCGTGGCAAAATAAAGAGAAACATTGTTACAAAATATTTTTAATATAATAAAACATACTTTATATAATCACAGGGCAATTATTAAATGGGTTTATTTACACACTTACTCATACAATTTTAATGAAAAAACAGAATTAATGTTTATTTCCAACAAACGCAGATTTAAATGGAAACCAAATAACAATACCGTTCGCTCTAAATTGGGTTAGATAAAAGTTAACCTATATGGGAGTTTTAGTAGATAATAATCTAACCGGAGATTATTTCAAGCACTAACCGAAACAAAAAAAATGGCTTTAGAGTTCGATTTTATATTGGAAGACATGACACATAATATGTGTATTGGCAATCGCCTTGGCAAATGCCTCATTACTGACGAAGTGTGAAACTAATTTGTTTAAACAATAATATTAGATCAAATAATATTTAATCAAGTAATTAATAGATGATTAATTACTTGATTAGCTTATATCGAGCCAAAGCGACACATTATTCACCACCGCAATCAACTGGAACATTCGCAATCAATAATTGTAACATGCCTTATTGCGATAACAATGCACCGCTCAATTGTTCAGTACATTGAACCACTTACTGAGGTTCACATGTTTTTCCCGCGTCATCTTCAACTACATACATGGGACATATACTTACTAATATTGGAAATATGAAAGTATCTTTCCGTCGATTTATTACCATTTCACTCAGTGTTTTCAGTTTCAGTTGTAGGGGTTGTATTTTAGTCCCATCCCATGGCGATTAAATAACAAGTTCTACGCAAACGAAGTCGCAGTATTAATAGTTCAGTATCAGGATCAGTGCATACTTATGCTATGCCTACAATCTTAATAAAAACGGCTGTGTGGTTCTAAAATAAAAATCTATAATGGAGTTCTTACAATCGAAATCAGAACATCTACTTTCTTTGCAATCGTGTGTATCTTACCAATACCGGCTGCGTCTGAAGCCAAAAAGGTTGTAGTTTCAAGTAGGTCAGTTTCAGGTCGCCCTTAAAAAAGTGGTAAAAGTTAACGTACTTAACAGTCCGTTATCGACAGGGTTTATAATTGGTTGGTTTTTCTGCTGTTATTACGATTGGCAATTTTAATGGTTAATGATACAAAAGTGTACACCGAGTAATATCAGAAATCAGAACCCGGTTTCACTCGTAACATTTTATTAACGTACTCGTAATGTACCTAATAATTGGACTTATTATATATGACACTAGGTCGAAAACGTACCTATATACCTATCTGAAAAACAAGTTTTAAATTAACGTCGGAAAATCTGGGTACATATATTTTATTTTTGTTTTATGAATGTGGATGGGAATTTTAGCGAGAAGAAATATCATATTGAAGTACTGGCTAAACTTAATTGAAATAACTATCAGTCACTGCGTACGTACACATCTTATTTATAGTACATAATACCTACCATAAAAATAGCAACACACTATTTAAAAACAAGTTTGGTCTAGCCAGGTGCATAAAGGCTCATAATAGGGTAGATCCATAATATTATGTTAGGTTAGGTTCACTGTGCTACTGAACAGTCGATGTTAAATATTATGTACATAATACATAGGTATATTTCGCCTTGTTACAAACGACTAAAGTGTAAAAAGCATAACCACATTTTGCCGTCAACCGTGTTACTTACAGACAAACAATCTAAAAAATGTACCTGTATCATCAGGTACGTACATGTATCACGGTTATGCATACTATGTTACCCGCCAGTCCGTACTGAGATAATGATGTAATCACCTGGTATCGAATTACCCTTGTTAATTGCAAGTAATTGACTAGAATCTGTGTCTCTCATGCCTTGGAATCCATTGCGTTAATTAAGTAGACGCTACGTAGCTCACTAATTAGATAATTTGATGAGCTTTGAATAATGTGGGATTCAATCATGTGTTGGTATTTAACAGTGCTATTTTTTGTTCTTGTACTCAGTGAGAAAAACAATGCGTGGAAACGTTAAAAATGAAATTGCTGTATATCATAATTAAATACATGCGTATTGTGGTTATATTGATCAATATACACGAATAATGTGTAATAATATACACGAATAATGTATGGGTAAGGCCGTCAAAATTAATGTTTTTATTTCAGCATAGTCCGTTTATGAGTTACGTTTTGTTTATTCGATCTTTTTATAGTACTGCGCTAGTTACCAGTTGATTTACATATAGAACATACTCATAATTACATACTTCCTTGTACACTTATAATGAAAAAAAGATGAAAGATGAAAAGAATGAAAGAAAGAAAGAAAGAGAAATGAAAGAAAGACATACACACATTTGTACAGTTTCGCAATTTGCCACGAAATGGTGACCATTCAGCGTAATGCTGGCAGAGCTGGTCTTCCGTTGTGGCTATTTGAAAGAGTCTTTAACTTATGGAAGATCTAAACCTACTGTGTGTGAACTACTTACAATTCCCAATTCTTCTGTATAATTTTGGACAACCGTTTTAAACGGTTTTGTTAACTGTCACTTATTTGTAGTTATTTTTAAAAATATTATTGTGCTTTCGAACACTACAAGATACTGAAAAAAGTTGTTACCCATAATAGTTCTTCTTATTCCAAGAATAAGAATAAATTAGAACGAATTACGTGTTGCCTGGCCAATTATCGCTTAAAGAGACCTTAGTACGATAATGAACTGTTATCTTGGTCGTTATACATTAATAAATAACCAGCCTAGACAAAAAACAAGTAAATCGCACCAGAGCAATATAAATAAAGCTACTTTGTAGTGCGAGTCATACAGCCAACAGACAACGAAGGAAAAAAATCGTTCGTGTTCTAAATATGCTATTTATGTATGTGGAATGCGTATACCTACTATACACTTTTTTTGGTCTACATACATTGTTTATTTGTATGTGTAATGTCCATAATATTTATTACAAAACACAGAAGTGTACGTTAGTTTTAATTAGGTACCTATGTGGTGCCTTCTATAATTCATACAGTTAGGCTTCATTAGTCTTATACAAAAGGGTGGGATTCCATTTTAAATATTATATCGGGAATTAATATTATATGGCGGTGGTTAGATATATATAGGACTACAAGGAAACATGATTTGGCGGAAACAAAAACCAAACACGTATGAAAAAAAAATTAGGTTTGTTTAGGTCTTTATTTTTTACATAAGTATAGAAGTGAGTTTCGGAGAAAAGCCGGACCAAAAGAAACTGATATTATTATATGTCACGTAACGGCAACTGTTTCTATTTCCTTCTCCAAATCCCTAGGGATTTCATAAATCACCATCAACGATACATACTCTGCCTAAAACTATATAGATCGCTTATATGAAAATTATTCATACGTCTCGCGACGCAAAAGGCTCTCGCCGCATGACGCCGTACAAACTTACGGATGAATACATTTAAATAGTAAACGCGACACTGTCGGAGATTTAGTGTGGCATAATGTAGCTAGCTACATAAGTTCCATTACTCACGGACATAACTCGTTCTGTGTTATAAATACGCGCGGACGCGGATCGTGGTAGGGCTACGGAGCTGCCGGGTCCGCTTTTCATCAAGTAGGTTGATATGGTGAGGTAAGTGTTGCTAAAATAACAAACAAAAATATAATAAAACCACGTGTACAATCACAGAGATTTAATAACTAAGCCTGTTTTTTTGGAGGCGTAGGCAAGGATCACTGATTTCCACTTACCGGCTATTTAGGACATTTTAGATGATGAAACCCTAAACACTGAACGTTAGTGGTACCTATTGCACACCGTCTAGCACAACTTGCTGACAAGTCTTTCGCACGCGACTGAGCTACTTCTGTCTCACTCGCACGTCGTGGCGTCAGTTGTTTGTGTCTGTCTCTTGAAAGAGAGCTCTTCGTATTGTCTATAAAACTAGCATTGAGATATCCATAGCATAATTAATAAGTAGTCAACCTACTTATAATAAAATCCCTACTTAAGCTAACTTAAAAATAGGTTTCAATAGAAGTGGTCACTAACTCATATAGTACCTGGCAGCAATGCAAGCGCACTATTATAAATACGGTGCGTACGGACATGGTTTAGGGTTCTGTCGACCATTACTCGCCGCACAAAGGGTTTGTTAGCAGAAGTTATGAAGAACTACCTCTGCTGTTTGCCTTGAATAGGCTGGGATATGCCTGGGGGTGTAGGCTGTACATAGGGCTATGTATCTGGATTATCCTTGCCTTTGTCCTGGAAGCATCGCATAGAACTACATAGACGATAAATAGGAGTTAGAGTGTGTTTGGTAGGCTTAATGCCAGGGTCGGTTTTCCATCCACCATATTTGACAGAAGCTAGTAGACAAGTACCCACTTCGATGTTTCTGTCATTTTGATTTTGAAAGGCTGAAACTTGAATATGGGGATGTTCTCCTTCTGTCAAATATTGCGGACGAAATATAGGTTTGACATTTTGTCTCAATTAAGATAAAACAAAAAAAAACTGAAGTCTCTTTAGAACATGACTAAACAATAATTATCGCACGTTTTGGTTTCAATTATGTAAGTATGCATTTATTTAAAACCTTGTTTTACAGTATTCAGTTAAAATTATTAACCCCTAAAGCGGCGTCTTTACTCATACACATTATCTTATCATAATGGAGTTATATAAATCTTCATTAAGAATAAACAATTACCAGCATCTTCCAAGGGGTCTACTCAGGGGTGCTGACATAATTTCAGCTCAGGTGGCCTCGGGGGCGATCCTGCGCCCTTTTTGCGATACATTATACAACGCACCTGCTACACGATCTTTGCGTTTTCGATCACCGGTAACATATGAAAACATTTGCATTGCAAAATATTGCGGGTTGCGCTGGTGATTGTTTTTTTCTTCTATAAATGAAGTACGATCCGAAATTAAAATAAAGAGCGTTGCAGTCAATACAATAAATTGTTGTCTAAATTCGATCATGTATTTCTAAGAGGAATTGATTTCAAGTTCTAGCTTTCGGGTTTCGTGGTTTATCCCGTAGTATGCAGAAGTCAAAATAGCAAATGAAAATATTAATGACCTCGTGAATTGAAATTATAGGCTCAAATGCTTAGCACGGATCCTTGCCTATATATACGATATGTTAAGATTGGTCGTTTTGCTACTAGAGAATTGGATACGTGAAAGTACAACAAATAGTATGTCGTTATGTAACAAAAATAAGCACACTGCACAACCTACAATATCTTAGGTAGGTAGGTAAATATCAAAGTATATTCAGTTAAAAATATTTAAATCATAAATAGTTTCTAAGAGACCGTTTTAAGGGCAAGTAATGACTAAGTTACCAAAGAGTTGTACCTACTGGGTTTGAAAGCCGAATGGCCCAATTTATAATCTAAATCGTGATCAAGCTTACAATAGTACAGCTGACCTCGGAGGTGACAGTCACTGGGACTGGAAACCATGTTATGTATCCCTTATTAAATTAATAAATTAAACTACTCTGGAATATTTATAATTGTGTAATTTAAAGTACATCGCAGTCTAAGACAATTATAAAATTAAGAACTGTATTTCATAGACTTTTTTAAAAGTGGAAGCTGTTTGTAGGTACTTTATCTATATGTAGGCAACGGAAAAGTTCAATCAGATTAATGGAATTCTTTCAAGTTAAGGTACCGTTGTTCATCCAAACCTGTGTCGATTACAATCCAACTGGAACTACCTTCCGTTTGATTTTAGACGTATCAGATAAATTAAACAAATAGCGACCATGAACACAGATGAAGATACAAAGTTTATTTAATGGAGTACTTTAATAGCATTTGTTTTTAATATTCAGTAGCGTTCAACTTGTCATCACCTCCAAGACTGGACCTTTATTATATAGTCCGCTTTGATTTCGCAAAAAAATACACCAAAACGCTTTCAAGTGTTCCCCGTTGCTGTTCAGTGAGCTACCGTTTAATTCGAAAAGTCACATCCACCAACTTATTCATAGGCTTATGGTTCTTTTTCAAATTACACGATGGTGAATTGAAACATTGATAGGGGAAACTCGTAATTAACTTCAGTGGTCCTTTGATCAGTTGAAACGCGTGTATGCAGATGCGCGAACGCAGGCTGTGTCACAATTGACATGCAAAAGCGGTTTGCTTGAATATTTATGACGTATTGAGAATTGTGTCATGCAATCTAGCCTAGAGTAAGTTTGCATAATAATCGATAATCTAATAGGAAACAAAAGTATATCTGATGCAAACTTACTTAAGGTGGTTGGACGACCATACAAAACGTCTTGACATTCGCAGGCTAACGGCGTGATATTTTAAGAAACTTATGGAAAAATCGTTTATATTGGCTTTCCATTTGCGCGAAATTCCCCATTTCCATTTAGAATAATTTGAGAATAATCGTTTTCCCGAAGTATCACGTGACAAACGAATTACTCAAATTAAAAACGTATTGCGTCGTCGTCGAACCACCTTACATGCGATGCGACGCCACGTCGCATGTTCATAGTGTGATTCTGGTCATAGAAAATACAACAATCTGATTCGATACACCACGCGTCGCATGGTATCGGGTCGCGTCGCGTGTTGTTTGTTTGTTGTTGTTTTAGGTTTCCGTACCTCACAAGGTAAATAACGGAACCCTCATATTTAAATTTGGAGATCGCTGTCTTCTCTAGCTTGAAACTCCGCGCTTGAGATACAAGCGAGCATCACGGGGGCACACGTGCTTTGAGTAACTCAGCCACATGGCACGACAGTTCTGTACTTACAGTAGTAAGTAAGTAGGTACCTAAGTATACCTACTCATAATGCAATGGTTTTCGGCAATTCCTACTACTACATTGCAGTTAATAAATACTTACATCATGTCTTTATTACTGGAAATAGTTTCAAGTAGATCATAACTTACATAGCAAAAGAGATTGTCACATCAACTGACAGGACAGGAGATTGACAAATAAATGCCATTATACTGTTAACCTTCACTACAGGTGACATGTTTCGAACCCCTCGGGAGATCGGCAGTTCTTCTTCAGAATGAGTAAGTGACTTCGCGGCCGTGACGAGCCGCATATCCCAAAGGGTAGGAAACACGTTGCCTGTAGTACAAATAATGCGTAAGTTTAATTAACTTTTATTATTCACGAAAGTTTAATTTTAATTGTTTCCTTTACCGTGATTCGAATCCGGACCCAACCATATGTTTCAAATAGAGCCGTTATGGGTCCGTTACATTAGAAGAAAATGAGCGTGATAACACGATTAGCCACTTAATTGTATCTTTACGTAATCATACTCCAAAGCCTCCACGAGCAAAGAGTGTTCTAATTGTAGAGCTCATTGCATTCAAAGAATTCGAACTTATAAATAAACCATAGGGAATGCACGCGATCCAAGAATACAATAGTAGTAAGACGCGTTGTAAACCTTTTTATCCGAAGCTTCCTATTGTGTAAGAAGGCAAAGGTCGGCTTGCGTTCATCATGATTACACCACCGTGCCTCTGTTCGCCTTTTATGGAAATTTACTCATGCTTTTGCCCTTGTCATATGAACGGCAGCAAGGCTGACGTTGCCTTAAATATCTTTAATATAAAGACAAGGAATGATCTTAATATAACTCATGTTCAGTCTTTAGAAGTTCCCGGCTTGTAAAATAAAAGTACGGAATGCTGGATTATTGGACATCACCGGTCCTCAATTACTCCCAGACGCTAACGGTATGGTCAGTAAGCAATTATGTTGTATCTCAGATTGAAGATACCTACTTACTAGGTTCTACTAAGTAACCAAGTTTGTATGAATAAGATGTTCCATGGGTATGTATTAAATCTCAGTTGTAATAGATTGATTACAAACACGACCATTTACGCAACAAATACTAGCGAAATTAAATTTACACCTACCAACACGCACTTTGATATGATCCATCAACTTTTCTCAGCGAGACATCAACCGAAGAAGGTACTGTATTTCCGTTTGGTTTTAAACTACGCAGAGAATACTATTAAATTACTGACATATTTAGAAAGGTAACATGTTCAGTTTAAAGGTGATAAACTTTTCATTATAATTCATTTACCTCTGCATACCCTACGAACTATCTTGTCGGTGATACCCAGCGCTCTACATAATTCACAGAACTGTCAAAGCTCTCATTTAATTGCTTCATCTAAGAACCACAGATGATATCTACAGTAGCATTACCATGTGAGCCACGTAGCGCCGTGACCCGTGGTCACCACGTGTAAGGTACGGGCTAAAGTCACACGCATCAAGCTTATCCCCCATCTAACCTTGGTCCGAGGGACGTGAGAGAATTCCTAGCCTTGCGTTTTTGTACGTTATAACTCATTATAATGGAAAGTACTTGAAGTAGCTTCCATAATTAAAGTAGTCTTATGTTAGTTAAACAATTGTGTTCGTAACGCTATCTTTTTAAATGGTTATTACTAAGTTGTAACAGAGTCTCGGATACGTCTTGAAATCTCTGAAACTAAGCTCTTATACCTTTTCACCAAGGTTGAAGTCATCGTTTATACCGTTATGAATCTTAGTAAAACTTATTTTTTTGATACCTACAGGACGTTTTCGTTCAACTAACTACTACCTACTTATCTAACTACTGCTGAAAATATAGCGTCAGCAAAATCAAAGCCAAGATTCTGAAGTCAGTGCATCGTTAATAGTGTCATAGCTGTAGATATTTTGTGTAGAGCTGATAATTGCATTGGGGTTTTAGGGTCTGAAAATATTTAAAGTAACAAGTTCACGTTAATACTTCAGATCTTTGTTGGCTCAAAGAAACACTGTATCAACGAACATCGGTTAATTTAAGCGAATTGCGCATTTTATGTGAAATTTGATTTAAATAACAGTGACAAAAGTAATTGAGGTCAACATTATTGCTCTTATTACGCCAAAGTACGCTTACGTGTGTCATATAAATGCATATCTTGTCGGTGGACATGGGACGTAAATCCCGAAGGATTTCTGCGGACTTTATACAAGTGCTATAATTTGCTATTTGCACGAGTGCCAGCGATTCGTTGGAGCAATAAAGTTGGGTGTTAAATGTTAGTTATATGTCAAAGGAAGTTATACCCAGTATTGACTTTTATGGGTGGTTTATTAATTAGGTAGTCGGAAGAGAATTTTTGCCCTGAATTTTGTACCTATACTCAGTTGTTTATTTAAACTTTTGACTATTAGTCGCCATCCACCAGAAATGAAGTCTGTTATAACTTATAGCAAAACATTGGAATATCTTAATACTTATTACCTCTACACTGTCATAAGATTATGAAAATTAATTTTGGAAAAGTGAACGTTAAAGTGAAGACTATAAAAACCCATCATCGTGGAACGCAAAATACCTAATACAAAAACCTGCATCTTAAAACCATTTCGTTGACTAACCCATTCGCTGCCACTGATTTGAACTCAAAGTTTTGACGAGTAGATTGCATTTTTTAACCGAATTCAAACAAAAGGAGGAGGTTCTCATATTTGGTTGTATTTTTTTTGTTTTTTTTATGTTTGTTACCTCAGAACTCCGTCATTGATGAGCCGATTCGAATTATTTTTTTTTGTTTGTATGTATATGCTTCCAGGTGGGTCTCATTTTTTAAATTCATTTAGATGATGGGATCCATGAGGAATTGAGGGAACTCCTCAATTTTATTAGGCACGCGTGTAGTAATTTTGGTATTTTCTATTATAACTCTTATAGCTCTTATACAGGGTGGAAGAGGACTTAAGTCCTTCCCGGAAATATTGAATCGTTTAAGTGATATACAGTAGATTTGTAATGGTTAGAATCATGAATTAAGTAAAAAATAATAAAACCAAATTCACTACTTTTTCACTGTCGTGATGACCCTAATGCATCTGCACTCTACCTCGCTAGATTCAGAGCACGACACTTCGTTTGTTTTGTGACAGTGAAGATGAATGACGTATAAATGTCAAATAAATCAAATGCTGAAATACTAATATCGTCTGTTCCACATACCGTTGCGAGTAAATAAGCTTTCGTCGCTCCAAATAACATGCCTGGTGACATCACGATCTTCTACTGTTTTTTGTAGCAGCCACCGGCAGTATGTTTCGCGAATAGGGCAGTCTCTAGGCAGTAAAGCTTGAACCCTCTGTATTTTGTAAGGGTGAAGGCCATTACGTTTTAGAACTTTTAGTACTGCGGTATGACTTATTCTGAAATGTCGACCCGCTTGTCTCGATGTTCAAAATACCGCAGCACTCTTTCTTCCAGTCTAGCCGCAAGTTGAAGAACGGGTCCTCCACGTTGGTCATTCTGAGTTGTTCGTGGTACAATGGGCTGATTATTGGCGACACGATCATAAGCACGTAAAATCGTCCTTCGTCCAGTTGGATGTGGCGGTGGATATGTTTCTCGATATCGTCTTAAAGTTTCAGCCGCATTATAGTTGCATGTCGCGTATAAAAAGAGCAAATTTAAATAACCACGAGCATCTAACAAAGACATTTTTATTTGAAGAATTATGACACCGTCTATCAAAAATCAATTTTGACTTTGTCATTAACAATGACTCATCTTGCTGATTTCTAACCGCGCAAAGAGGTTCGTTAGTTATAAAAAATGATTTTATTCTAAATATTTAGGTAATGTGTCGCATGCACGTTTTTAATGAAATAAAAAATAAAGACAACCTATTACATGAAAAATGTGCCTGATCAACCAGGGCACAGTTTCAATTTACTCGAGCATGATTTTGTGAAACGAGCTCAAACCTTTTTATTAGTCCAGGTAACCAAAGGTATATAAGAAAACGAAAGAGGTTACGATATCATCTTTGAGCTTTCTTTGAGTGACTTGAGGTTTTGAGTGGTTGTCAATGTCAGCACTTGCACTATTTGATGTGGTTAGTTTTATTTATTCAACGAATTACTTTTATTTACTTCATCTAAAAATGAAACAAGTGGAGCCACAATGAGAATCGCCTCCGCTAATCCTGCAATGATTCTTACCGCGTTGCAAGAACAAAGATTAGATAAACGGCAACAAATTAACATAATATCCTGTCGGGTAACGATTGTTTACATGTAAGTTCATTGACCCAATCACCTGTTTAGGGTTGGCACAAGTAGTTTTTTGCCTGAATGTTTAAAAGGCTATAAGTTGAAAACGGCTAAACGTATTTACATAGTTTGTATGGGGGAAATATAGTGCTAAGGCTAAACTATCTCCCATTTCCGCAAAGGTCCCTCGTGGACTTCCACGCTGTATATATAAAATATAACTCTTATATTTTATATTATAACTCGTATTTTGTGGTAAATTGTAAAAAAATGAGGAAATATTCTCGTGGCTTGGCAGAGTACTAAATTGAAGTCGGTTAAAACTTTGTTTTTTAAGTAAATTATAGACGTTGTTCTTTATACTGAGATCATTAATATTTACTTCTATCATTATACCTTCCGAAGATATTAAAAATATTTACATCCTTAGCTTATTTGATCTTGTACGTATGCATAACTTTTATTTATATTTTATTGTATATAGGATACCGCATAGACACATAACTTCGATTCCAAATTCAATACTTATTTAAAAACATACAACCAAATAAATTTATATTTTCGCATTCTTTGATATAGAGCGTACATAATAGGTACGCAAGTCTCGTTAGGGCTAAGCCCCGAGCTCGTATTTTCCAATTTGCATCCTGGTCGCAGTAAATACACGTCAGTGTGGGAGTGAATCAGCATCGCGCTGATCCAGCAGTGTATACACCTATAATCGGAGCTTTTGTGTACCACAGTTTTTAGACGAGGGTCAACCTGACGCATACATTTCTAATTTCATAAGGATTACAATGTGTTACGCGCGTTCATTTCCAGGCGCGTCGACCTAACGTCTCATTACAAACGCGGGATATCCTAAGTCTCCAAATCAAATCTGAATGAGAAATGTCCAGCCTCCAAATCAAATCTGAATGCGTAATATGCCATAGGTACCTACATATTATCTTGCAGCTTGAATTGAATCCCTGCAGGTCGATCATTTTAAGCACGCAATCTTCAATTAAAACTGAGGTGTATTTTGAAGTCACCTGGAATGAACCTGGCTTAGCCTACCGCTACTACATAATTATGATCTTTGGATGCGCTCGGAGAGAATGCAGCGATGTTTTGCGTACAAGGGAAAGGCTAGGTACTTCTAATATTGGCTAGGCTATGTTCTATCTTTTGCAACTAAATGAAACTTCTACGGCGTCGTCGTCGTATTATTGTGGGAAATGCATGTCAGATATGGATCAATTGCAAGTTTGAATTCTATTAAGGAATATCACAAACAATATTGCAAACATGGCTAAGCGTGTGTGTTACATGCCTACCTGGCCATGGCTCTTTCTATACAACTATTATAAAGAGGAAAGATTTGTATTTTTGTGTGTGTGTATGTTTGTAATGAATAAACTCAAAAACTACTGTGCCGATTTCAAAAATTCTTGCACCATTGGAAAGCTACATTCACCCTGAGTGACATAGGCTACTTTTTACCGCGGGAAAATGCTTCATCTCTACGGGAAAACGGGAAACCCGTGCGAAGCCGGGCCGGAGAGCTAGTAATTTATAAATACATAGGTAAGGATTAAGTAAAAAGTTGGCGCCACGTTATTAATGATCATGATTTGCATCGCTTTATATAAGTGGTAGGTACCGATATTATTAGATAGATTCCAGCTTTGCCTACGCGCCCGATATCATGTTGAGCTTTCCTGCTCACTTTATAATATATTTTTTATTTTTTGCTTGTCTTAGATAATTCCTCTATTTCTTAGATATCCGTCATTATGGCGTTGAATGGGCGATTAATTAAAAACTAATAGCCTCCTCTCTTTAGAAATTGCGGATTAGTAACAACATGTCCTCATTCTATAAAGACATACGTTAAGCTTGTGTTGTACCGTACATACGACTATTATGCGGCAGACTCCTGTTACCGGTCTTTCCCGGTTTATCGGTTCGCCATTGCTGTACCAAGGTGACGGGAATTCTAATAATCGGCAAATTACCGGTATTGTTTATTGTTGCGTTTTTTAGATGTCTCTGTAAAATGCAGCTTAAGTGATACCCTTGGTATTTTTTCGAAGAAGTTAGTCCTTTTACGTCTGCATATCAAATAGGTTTTGAAAAGCAGGAAGTCATTTATTAAAAAACTACATACATACCTACATACATTCACGCCTTTATACCCAAATGGGGTAGGCAGAGCACATGAAACATATGTTCCAGCGCCACTTCGAGCATTAATGTGTTTAGCATAAATTGCAGTGATAGGTTGCTAGCCCATCGCCCACAACACACTTCCACCCTGGTCCCTTAGTCGACTTTTACGACACCCACGGGAAGAAAGGGGGTGGTGAAATTCTAACCCGAGACCACACGGGTAACGGGTATTAAAAAACTAAATGGAATTTTATTTTTTCCTTCAACTACCTTTCTTACTATTGAGTAAAAGAGGTCTACAAAAACGCCTACGTTATTATGGAATAATGTTTTCTATTTCACTTTAATTTATTAGCTAGTGTGACGCGACAGACGCAATTTAATCAATCTGGAATACCCAAGAAACTCCTAAACACCGCACAAATTATCCTAAAAATACGTTCTAAGTCCAAAACTCACGCGCAACTGTTCTCGAACTTTCCTAGCTGCGGTAAAACTTACGGACGTCCGAAATAAGCTAAAGCCGGCGCAACGCGAATTTACTAGATTCCAAACACTGTGACTAATTGCGTGTAGTTGTGTTAAATTTTACCGTGTTTTGTAGGTGTATGCGTGCAGTTTCAAGCACGGTGTATCTTGTTGGAAAGTCGGGGAAGTGGCCGGTTTAAACAAGGCGGTGTTGGCCAAACTTATTTGCATTTACACGGGCCGAGTAATTGCGCTGCGCTTCTGGGAGAACTTTAATTAAACTCGAGTGTCTTTAACATGAGTTATAAATTATGAAATTAATCGAAAGTTAGGTAAAGGACCTATAAAACGTCTAGACCGTAAATTAAACACCATGTACCTAAGTGTTTCATAGCCCTAAACGTATTTAACAAAGTAAATACGATGTAACAAGGAATAACTCTCAAGAAGATGATTATCTTACGCTATACTAACGCATTTGATTTTTCTCATAATGTTCGGCAAAGTGGACTTCATTGGTTAAAAATCAAGACATGAAAAGTGCATAGTTTATGGCTAGTAAACAATTAAAAATAAAAAACTTTGCCGGCTCGCTTTGGTCGACAACAATGTTGGATACAAATTTCGTTATTTGTCAAGGTACAAAGTAAAAATAAAGTATAGAAAGAAAGTAAAGGCATAGATCGTAAAACAGCCGAAACGGAAGATCAGAAGCTGTGACTTATCGCATGGTTTTAGTTGTTCGGAAGAAAAATACACTTCCAACTTATTATAAAAAAATTGAAAGGCCGCATAGCAATTTTTTTTATTCATTTACATATAGTGGCTAGTTGTTTTTAAAGAACTAGCCACTATATGTAAATGAATAAAAAAAAGGTATCATAATTTGTTCCCTGCAAAGCCAAAAAACTAATATCTAAAGGCGTGCGACAATTTCATGAAGTTCCGAGAAGAAAGGCATGCCCCATAATTTTGCACACTTTTTGAGAAAAGCACTAGGTACATACCTATATTTGTCTCAGCCGGAAGGGTAATTGCTGGCTTCGTATCAAATTAAACGGGCTTCCTAGGCTGTCCGTTTAAAATGGATACTCAGCCAGCAATAGCCTACTTCCCTTGGTTGGACAGTAATGTACCTAGGTACTATTAATCACGTTTCGTCCGCGTGAGCTTTTTTTTATACCAGTGCTCGCGTGGGCTCTTGAAGAAGGTCGCATCTATATTTTGTTTGTTACAGTGATGCAAATGTTCAATATAGTTTAAATAAAATAAAGGTAAATAATAAGGTAAGGTTAATTTAAGAACAGCGGAGGGTGGGGCGGACACGATGTATTTTTTAGACTAAGGGGGTGGCGCGATGTACGAGATTAAATCCGTTCAACCATTTTTGCGAGATTGAGGTTATATTGACTGCCAAAGTATTGTTATCTTTCAGCTAAAGTGCCCTGAAATAAGACGAAAACAATGGATTTTATACCTTGACCTGTTGATGTCATTGGTAGCCACAGGACATTGTTCATAAAAAAAATATAATAGGCAGGTAGCAGTTCAACCTTTATCGCGACCCACTACGTTTGGAAAAATATTTCAGAGGAGGGGGGCACCTCCGCAGTTCACCTATCAAATTTATGATTGTAAAAAAAACAAATATCGACGACGCGCAACTAGATAAACACTGATACCTACATAAATAAATTCATTTCGTAATTTTTAAAATTTAAAATTCAATCACGGATGCCTCAGACGCGTGAAATCATTTTAAGTCAAGGGTACGAATATTTTATTAATTTCCCATGATGACAGTGACCGGTGAAACACGTGTCGATACGTTAGAAATACAAATAAATAAACAGTATATCGTGTTAGAGCCGGCATTCAGTACAATGCACGAGAGTTTAAAGTGTTATAAGTGCATGAATGTCTTCATTATCTTCAAGTCTCTGAAAGAGTGACGCCTGATTAAGAGAGTTCAAAGCCCCCCAAGGCTAAGAGCAGTCTGATCAAAAACTCACGACTCTGCAATCTATAACCATAGCACTCGAGATATCGCCTTAATGCTCCGTTTACATGTACATTCACTAGGCAGCAGTTGTGGTTTTAAAGTGTACAGTCGAGGACAAAGAGATGTATACACTTTTGGACCTAATCGAATGCGGTCGCCTACAAATTGTACACATCTCTTACAAAAAAAGAAAGTGTATACATCTCTTTGTCCTCGACTGTACATAGAATTTATCTCGAGTGCTATTAATAATTTGATAAATTAGAAGGAATTCAAACGCGCGTTTCAGGAGACTAATTACTGACACAGTTGGCGAATATATTGTTGATATTATACTATTACTACATCTGTTGTATGAGATCGACACACTGATTTTCAAATTGAATAATTTTTTTAGTTGCAGAATTTGAAGAAATCATTGATGTTATCATTCGAGGAATCACACAACACTAAAAAACACAACACTACACAACACTATAAAGTAGTAAACTAGTGTTAAAAATCTTACTTTACGACAAGTTGCATGGGATATCAGATAAAGTTAAATATACGTGTTTCTACCTACTTATCTCATGAATAGCCCAAAAGTGTATCCTTTAGTATCTTATTTTGTATTGTAATTTAGAAGTGTGTTATTAGGTACTTTGCTGGATGAAAGTACACAATTAAATCTTATCTACATACTAATATATAATAATATGTCAGAATCAGTTAACGACTGTTTATGAGTAGCTCAACGCAACATACAACGACATACAATACAAGACAGACATTGAGATGTACTCTTCGAGTAATTGATCCATGGATTTAAATAAAACATACAGCTACAACATATGAGAAGCTGGTGAATTGTTCTTGAAACAAACAGTAATTCGACAATTACTAAATAGGTAAATTAGTACCAACTGGCGTCAGCAACTTATTCCCTCCAAACAGCCGGCACTTGCGTTCCATTCCGTTCCATATTTCAATTCGCGCACTCTCTCAACTTTCTTTCGTGTGATTTTTAACTTAAATACTCTGTTACTATTCCATTAAGGTTATACTGTGACAACATCACAACAAGATACACACAGACTATCCGTCAGTTCTGACCCTCGACGTGACGTCAATCAGTACGCCTCAGTAAATATGTTCATGTGCATTATGTGGTTTGATTTATATAAGCAGTTTCTTATTTAACGCTACCGAGTGGAGTGCTCAGAATCTACTTTATAATCGTTGGTTTTAAAAAGTTTGAAGTTTGTCATGACTTGCAGCTTAGTTTAACTTCATTGTATCTACTGGCATCTAAGAAAAATACGTAGAAATGTTTTGATATTAAGCTAGTAAAATAAGACTTGTAAGATATCCCATGAGTCCTTAGCTGCGGAATACATATTTATTTTATTTTATTTTGATAATGTCAATTTTGTACGTATCACGGGGGAGGCCTATTCCAGCAGTGGGCGTCATTCGGCTAATGATAGTAATGATTGTCAGTTGTATTTACTTGCTCAGTACCTACTAATATTGTCTAACAGCCCGCGAACATCTGCTGTGCTGTAGTTTCAATTACCATCCATCATCTCTGAGTTAACATTGAGTCAGGTCATGAAACTGCAGCGAACTAGCAACGCCTGTGTTAGTTTGGCACAAGCCAAACAAAACGTTATAAAACAGTTGTAAGGTCACTTATTGTCGGGCAATTGTTTTCAATGAGCCATTGAATTGCAGATTAAAGAAACTTTGCTGATACAGTGTCCGGTAAATAGGGCACGTAAGGTTCCTTGCAGTATATGGACGCATCGTTGCTTCGTGGCACTTTTATACATTTTCTGGCAATAAAGGCGCGTTCGTTGTTCAGACCACTTCAGACTATATCATGAACGAATCTACTGATGATACTTAAACATGATGAACTTGCTAGTAGTATGTAAAGATTATACTGTTTAGAAAGTGAGATTATACTGTGTAAAAATACTGTAGAAATAAAAAAAACTTCTATGCGGAGTATGTATGTACTCCTTATATGATTCTACCTCTAGTTACAGTGAAAATCCTTTCCCACAGGCTAGGCGAATCTTATGTCAATGTCTTAAATAAATAAAGACGTTGACGTGGGAAAAACTTTTGTCATGTCTTCAGTTACCAAAAGTTTTCCAATAATGCTTTTTGACGGGTAGGTATAATGATGATATTGCCAAGTTAATGCCAGCTGTTGGGTTAGTCACGATTGCCTGAACATAATTATGTATATAAAATTGGCACCAAAACTACTCCATCTGATAAAAGATCACCAACGCAAACAAATTCAGTACCTACACCGCTCATACGATGCACAATTGCACATTGCAACCGATTGTTCAATTCTGCAAATTGAATGTGTGAACGATTTACAGCGCGGCCGGCATATTTTTAATTATTTGATCAGGCAACACTGATAAATCAGCGGCGGTAATTGGTCGGCCAGTGTTGCCCTATAATTATTTCACGCCCTGAAGTAATTAGTTCATGAATTTTAATCCCAGCGTTGGGCGTTAAGTGATTAAGGGCCAATGCAGAACGGACCGCTTTGCTTTCTTTATTGCGCAATAACGTTGCGTCAAGTTTATGATTTGAATTTAGAATTGCGCTGAGAAGCTTCCGAGGATGAAACAAAGGAAACTCGTTTATGACAAGTGCAGTTGCGATGTCTATGCAATAAACACTTCATTCCCACTGTTTCCTACGTATTTTTTCCCATTCAAAAACTGCTGACAACGATGTAACACATAACAAAGGGCAAAATTATCTTCCGTACAAGAATACAGATTACAAAAAAATATTTTAATATCAATCAATAGGATGATTGTAATATTGACGAAGCTCTTTGAAAGGCCTACTTGTATTCTTTTCTTAACTTAAGTTATGTATGTACATATTATATGTATTTCTACTACAACTCGTAAGGATATGTTCTCTGCTACATAGATTTCTAGATTTCTCTGCTAGATAGAGGTACATAGGTATATTGGAACAGTTTTCTACTTAAGGTTAAATAGTGCAACATTAGCACAATAAGACATTACCTAAATATACCTCGAGAGAAGATCAAAAATAAGCAACAGTTTTTTTTATAACTCAATATACCTGTAATTTGAAGTAAGAACAAGGAAATCTTAAATGTGATACTGATTTCGACGTGAAGGGTTCTAGGCAACAAATAATAATTAAAGTACCGATGTATTTTCAAATAATTTTGAAAAAAAATCTCTATAAATATTTGCCCAAAACCTTCGATGAATTAACCAAAAGCCGCATAAATAATTCCCAATTCCTCCTCCACCACAAGTTTTTCACATCCCCCTTTCTACTATACATAAATACACTTATTTTTAGTACAGCAAGCTTAAAATATATCTTGAGCAGGCGCATAAAACAGTTTCCCCGCGTGGCGGTGACACCGGTAGGGTATCCACAATGCGGCTAATGGTGTGGAAATATCGCAGACGGGCAGACATTTTGTTCCTTCTCGGTAGCCACGCTCATTATCTGCCCCAGTGTTTCTTTGTCGGGTTAGTTGCTTTATTTACTCTGCAGGTAGCTTTTTAAATTGCTTTTAGATGAAGTTTTTGAATTCTCTTTAAGTGTAGGTATATAGTATTTTGTCGGCAGACTAAATAAGACTCGACCTCGACATATCTATGCATAAAGCGGCTTTGTATTAAGATTGTTTTTGATATTTCACTGTTGGTACCAAAATAATATGAACATGTCATTAAATAAAAGTAGAATAATAATCTGCTTCTAGGAGAAGTACTAATGTTTCAGGATAATATTGACTAAGATGGAACTACGCCCTAATGGGCGTATCTCGAGCCATGAAATTATAATACTTATAATAATGACTGATCTATGTGACCAACTTGTAAATAATCTCGAAGCGTCGTCGTTACATTCCCACAATAAAATGTTAACAACAAATTTACATTACAATTAAATTATCTTGTCAATTTCCTTTTCCATGAAATGCATTAATGACATTTGTAGATACAAATACGCATCATTTATTGCTTTTCGCACGCACTCAAAATAATCGAGGGTGCCTTACAATTCTATAATTACGCGGAATATTGCCATGTCCAAAAATAAAAATTAAATAAATAATCATCCCCGGGAGTCGTAAATAATTCTGTGCTCTTCCGACGTGGACTCGCGCGAATATCCGGTAGGGGAGTCACCCTAACGCCGCCATTTTGTATTTGGATTTCGATTGTCATTGTTGATAGAAATATGGAAACGTGATGGAAATAACTGTTTTGAATTGTTGATGTGGTTAGTATATTTTGATTATGATTAATTCTTACGAAGGCTCGATTACTCGGAACAACATGCATTTTTAGAAAAAGACAACAATAGAATATGTTGGTACCTTAATCACAAAAAGCTATCACACGTGACTGTAATGTAAATGCGTTTGTAGTGTACTGCATCCTTTATTCCTCAGTTTTTGTATTTTCTGTCTATTGGGCAACTTATTAGATTCGATTAGATTATTTATTTTATGATAAAAAATACATTACAGATTTGCATATTCTACTTACCATGAGGTCCATTGTCATTATTTTCCTTTTAAGTAAATGCATTTTACAAACACTTTCTGTCACTTAGGGGCTATGGTTACTGTGGTGATTGGTAGCGGTGGCTGGTTAAGTTTTTAAGGCTAAAATTTTATGGGTTTAAAATTAAATCCACTTAAGGTTTTCTTGTCATTTTCAACGCAGTTGTAATTGTTAGGAATTCATGTTGTAGCATTTTTTCAAACAAATTATGTCATGTTGTCCACTGGCTAACGGGAAAGAATAACAATAAAAAATAGTTGATTTACCCAAGTGGCAAAGATCGGTAATAATATGTTACATGAAAAAATAAATGAAATATAAAGAGCTCATTTAGCCGCCCTTGTTTGTATTTTTAATGCATTGTCCTTATTAAATTAGACTTAGCACTCCGTTAAACGACCCAAACTGTGACTTTAACTAAAGCGTTTGGCTCCCACATTACTTAAAATTATGGACATCCTAATGGCCAGCATACCATGAGCTCTCGCAACGAATCCTTTAGTACAAAACAAGCGCTTCTATAGGGCTCAAGTATGGAGTGTCGGGGGTCTTGCTTATTGGTTTTGTAGAAAATGAATAACACGAATTACGCGGGCGTTGATTAAATTAGAGAGAAGGATTTATGTTCGTTACCAATTTAGCAATGATGTGAAGCTATCACATAGGGGTACGTCCCTTGAGTGGGAAATACGAAGTAATCAATGTTTATGTGTTGTGAGGGTTTTGTGTTGGTCATTTTGAACCTTTAAATTGGAGTATTATGTGCCTATTATTACGAATGGTTGATATTTTAATGTAAAAAAAATATTAAATAACTTACTACATGATAAAGTATGTAGTATAAATACCACCTGCCTCGTTACTTAATTGCAACTTAATTGCATGGAAATTATAAAAATCGGTAATCATAAGTCATAACATAAGGTCTGATCATGTCTAATCATAAATATTCTATTTCGTAATTACTCGTATACCTACTATCTATTCAATTTCACGGACATGAGAATTCATTAGGTAAGTCATTAGATGAATACCTAGGTTACCTAACAATCACATCAATAATATGGAAGCATTTTTAACTGGAATACATAACGTGTTATTCTATGAAAGCGGATTAAAATGATCTATCAAACATTTTTATGCAGATTCCCATACATTTCCAGCTTTAATCTTTTCACCGCTAGATGGTAAAGCAACTTGCCGTGCCACCTCACGCCACAAGGGTAAAAAAATAATGGATAAAGAAAATAATGCCAATATGAAATTGGGCTATTACACAGTAGGTTTTCATAAAAAAAAAAAAAATCGGCAAATGCCGTCTTTGGCGTCGGTGTCACGAATCGTCGATGACGTGATTTCACGTGTTTGGCGGTGAAAAGGTTAAAAAAAATACTTGAACATAACATTGATGTCATGGCTTATTACACAGGGTTGAGGACTATCTAACCGACAGAAATGCATCGCCTAAACCAGAGCCCAAAATAACTTACTCGTTCATATAGCTTATTCGGACATGTTTTCTTTTAGAACATCGCATTATGATGACTTTTTTCTTTGTATTCATATTCGGTTTGACTTATTTTAAGTAGTTAATTTTTCATTGTATGTAATAAGCTTTTTTTGGGAAAACTTTTTTGGCAAAAATTACTGACTGTTGAGTTTATTTAGTCGTTTCTTCTATACAGTGGTCTTCTTTTTCAGAAACGCTGGTAGAATTTTGACTTGTAAAAGTATCACTTTACGGCCTACGTGCAGAATAAATAAAAGTATCATATTACGGCCTACTTGCAGAATAAAAAATAATTAATTCATTTATTACATTCTTGAATAAGGAAACAAGCCTTCCGTTTATAGTCCGTGTCGCCATCTAGCGGCGCTACACGGAACTCCGTGGTCGCGGAGGCTTCTACGCTTTCAAATTAGTCAGGAACACGAACCTTCGTGGCTTGGAGCGCTACAGAGACATCGTGTTGGAACTCAAACTTTTGCAAAATAAGCAATCTATGGATTTCAACGGGACTTATCTAAAAAAGTGGTTTTAATACAATATTGGTATGTCCTTTAGTATAGTTACGCGCAACAGGTTTGTTTTTGATTTAAATATGTCTTTTATTGCAAAAGAGATCGTGGAAGTACCAGTATTTTGCATGTAGAATCAGCCAAGAAAGTGATCTACCACTTTTGGACCTCAAATAATAGACATACTTTTTTGGTTGACTGTCCTGATTTGCTGACTGTTGTAAGTATGTGTACCTATAATAGATATACGATGTGATACTGTGTAGGTACCTTCGATGTAGTTTTTTAGACTACTTTAATTCTTAGTTTTGTTGTACGTAAATATGAAAATGAACTTCACATCAATCTAGGTTTCACCTGTTGAAGTAAACCCCGTATATTGAACATACTGACCGCCAACAACTCAATTGCGCTTAAAATACGCCCCTGCCTAAGTGACTGGCGTCCCTGATAAGACCGAGGTCATTCCACAGTCGCGATAAGTCTCGGTTTAATACCAACTAATTACTTTCCCAACTACGTATCCCATCCGACCATAATCTTCTAAAATCATCTTTGCTCTATGCAAAATAAAGTTTATATTCTGAAATCAAGTAAAACCACCATAGGGGGTATATTAAGGAAGCGTTCGATACGTTAAAAGGTGGTCTAATGCGGTCGTTTCCATTCGTTACGACGTTGGGCCGGTACCTTATTGTTAGCTTATAATACGGCTTTCAGAGGTGGCCCGTGATGAAATAGGAATTCAAGCTGGTTTTCATTTGTCAATTTACTTCTGTGGCTAAGTTTTTTGCGATTTAGGGCTAAAATAAGTTTAGTTCTTAGCTAAGAAGATAATTATTAAAATAATTTGCTTTCCAATCTCAATCTCTGAACATTATACCTACAAATAAGCAAAATGTATTCCCTAAACTAATGTTATATTAATATTAATATTTTTGCTTGCGTAGATCTTCTTTTTCTTTTGAATCTTGTAGAATAATACGGAACAAGTTACTATCTTCTATCAAAACGAATTCTTACTATCTAGTTGAATAATTATCTAGCAAAATAACTAACAAACATCTTTGACGGCGGAACGCAGAACAGCGGCGCAATACCCTCCGGTTTCCTATAAGACAGGTTTACCTAGTTTAGGGAACTGGAACTCATTCTTAAGCCTAATCTGCAAGTCACTTTACTATAAGCTACCACTGTAATTGTTATGTTTAGGCTACAACTTTGGTACAAAACAATATTTTTTCATTTTACAAAGACAATTTTTGACGAATAAAATTGCTATTTAAATTTATTGGTAATAAATAATTATAAAAACAAGGAAGTGCTAACACAGGAAGCAACAATTAGGTATGTTTAATTTATGTGTGTTTTATTATATAACAGTTGTCTACAAGCTACCTAAATCGAGTCATATTACCGAGAGGGTGCAGATTGCTATGGAAGTGTCATCATCGAGTTGGGCACAGCTATTATTTATGACGGAAACTTTCATCTATCCATAAAAAAAGACATAAACAAGATAAAGTTATTTATAATAATGCAGCGAGAAGTCTAGACGTTTTTATTCATGTAGGTATGATGAAATACTCATAAAAATATTTAAATGCCAAGCGGATTTCAATAAATCACAAGAATGATTGATACCTATTTGGCATAAAATTGACAGAAAAAATGCAATTAATGTCTTGATACATTGAAATAGATGTAATAAATTAAATTAAATGTTGGCAGTTATGTAAATGTGTCAATTTAAGTAATTAAAACACAGATAACGGCCAATGAAGTCACATTCTTGTTTATTCATACTTTAATAATTGTTACAAGCCGCTCCCTACGAGGCATAGGATGTCGGTAATGATTCCTCCGTTCGTGTGTACAGCCTTAGAAAATCTCATAATTCGCTAGTGTTGGCTCGATATGCTCTTCGTCCTTGCAATGACCAACTAGAAGTTTGAATTAAGATCTCAAGGTTCTAAATACTGATTTGCCATACGATGAATAAATAATTATTTCGGAATAGCAAATGCCGAAAGTTTAGATAACTATGTTCACCAATATTTATTAGAAAAAATCGTAAAAGCTACAGTACATATTTTTAATTTCAGCTATGTAGTATTTGAAGTGTTTTTTTGACATAACTAGTACCTATAATTTGAGAAATGAGTTTGGATCATGATACTTTGGGAAAACTATATTTCTCAAATTATTCTAGTTTCTACTAGTTCATTCTAGGAAAGGGAGAATTTCGCGCAAATGGAAAGTCAATTTATGCAGGTATAATACATAGGTACGTTTCTTAAAATATCACGCCGTTAGCCGCGAATGTCAAATAACTTTTTGTATGGAAAGCGAACCACTTTAAATACCTATCAAAACTTAACTTATATTTTTACCAGACTTAATTTCGCCATTTAAGAGCCTAACTACTTTTCCAGAGCGATAATGTGGCGTTAGTACCTCTTCTCTTAACACAGTCACGGCCAAGAATAACAACGCACTACTCTCCTAGCTGAACCGTGATTTTCCCCGTATGTAGCGGAAAACGACCAAGTACCGCGTAGGCGCCCGCTAGTCGGGTTCCTGGGCTGCTACGGCGCGCTACGACTGCGTGCAAAGTCCGTGTAGGAGCGAATTAATATTAAAACCTATTATGTCCTACTTGAAATTGAGATCGCCAATCTCTGGCCAAAGGCTCCTTGCCAGTCTCCTAAAGTTCCAGTGTCCGTGTAAATAAGTAACACTGATTGTCATTTTCATTTCATTTTTCATGTCTGTGATGTAAAATAGACAGGTACTTAACCACACTAATCAAGGGCGGGTCATCAACCTACGGTTACAGATAGATCACCATGAAATATGGCGCAGACAGTTGTCATTCCATAGAAACTTGACAAACTTTCTTTATATTTAGATTGGGAGACAATTTGTTACTCGCGTGCGACGCGAATTACCTACCACAATCATGCACGTGTCCCTGGGTGGTGCTAAATGAGCAACAACACTTTCGGCGAAATAGGCGCTCCTATAAAAATATCACATGGATATCCTTATATTCTACATATCGCCATACGATTAATTAAATATGTTCAGATTTTATCGAACACTGCGTACGATGACAGACGGTTTGGTGCAAAAATGCCCAAGAAAGGTTCATTCGCACTGCACACGTCCCTACCCTCTAAAGTCTACGTTTACCAACAATTCATTTTTACTGCAACTTGCAACTTCGAGCTATAAAGTGAGTCATTAACTCACGTCGCCCCGGTTAGCACTAATCTTTATGGATCGACTTGTGTCAATTTAACGGCCATACGGTTGCTAATGGATAATAAAACCGAGCCAGCAGTAGAGTTGTTGAGCGCCTTTTTAAATGACCGCTTAATCGCGATGTAAGTGTTTGCTCTGAAATGGCAGTATCAAGCGCTGCTGGCTGAATTAAATCTATATTTATTATTTAGAGACTGCAGAGGCCGGTAAAGTTGGGATTGCCGGCCAAGTAGATCTAGAAGGACGAGCGCAGCGAGGCCGGATAGGAATACATATACATACATAGATTCACGTCTTTATTCCCAAAAGGAGTAGGTTGTATGAATCTTATGTTCCGGTGCCACTTTTAGCATAGATCTGGTTATAAAAGATCGACAAAATGTGATATCGCAGTCTCTGCACACCAGTCTGAAAACTCTAAACATTCATCCGCTTACTTATATTCTCCTGCAAAAGGCCGTTATTATGAATACATGCAGAATAGTTCGCAAATTTCTAGCTCTGGATCCGTAGGCTCTATCTTCAAACAATAGGTACCTTCCATATTCGTTTGGCCAAAAGCCCGCGAATATAGAAGTAAAATTGCCTCCAATAGGAGAGAAAAGCAAAGCAAACCAATAAATAATAATAATAAATACTCTTTATTGCACCACAACAAGAGACAAACAAGTTACAAAAAAAATGCTTAATAAATAATGGTAACAACAGGCGGTCTTATCGCTTTAAAGCGATCTCTTCCAGACAACCTTTGTACAGCAGTAATAGGTTGCTAACCCACAACACACTTAAACCCTGCTCCCTTGGTCGACTTTTACGATACCCATGGGAAGAAGGGGGTGGTGGAATTCTAATCCGACACTACAAGGGTATAGGGACACAAGGTTAGCAATCCCTTTTCATTATACCTACCCAGTGCTTTACTCAAACATACATGTTATGAAAGTAACCCAAGTAACACAGAAAGCATTTTATCATACGATTAGTAAACTTAATATAAGATATAAGATATAGATATAAGATATAGTAAAAGCTCTTATATAAGTTCACCGAGCATCTTCACGCTTTATATTGGCATTTGAAAACCATTATGATGCTTTACACTGTATAAAGTTTAGATAATGGCATATCAAAATGCTTTTATAAAGCCTTTAGTTTTAGTGCAGCAAACCACAGCGCAGTTGTACAGCTTTCAGCTGTTTTTAGTGCCATTGGATCTACAATAGCATTTTTAAGTAGTAAATAAATGCTTGATGCTGTATAATAGCATAAACATGAACCATTATAATGCCACGTAAATCCGCTATATTTATGCCCTAGGGCCTACTATAGCATTTATAAGTAATAAGATAATGCCTAAGGCTGCTTAATAGCATAATTGTTTCCCATTATAATGCACCGTAAATCCTTAATACAGCTTTGAGCTGTTTTTAGTGCCATTTGTTGTGTAAAAGCACTTTTAAGTTGTAAGTAAAGGTCTAGTACTGCTGAACAGCATAATCGTGAATCAATGTAATGCTAGCATTTTTAAAGATCAACTGAGTTCTGTTGTACAGCTAAAAGCTCTTTATTCAAATACACGAGAGTTATTGTAATGCGTAAAGCTGTATATACATTTATTTTACAGTATTCGTAAAACCATTTGTCGGCAATGTTGGGAAAAAGCACACGCGAGTTTCGAGTACATTGATCAATAAAAAAACAACAATTTTTATGGTGGACGTATAGATTCTATAATTGATTAATTTAACTGTGTGTGTGTTCTGAAATGGGTTTTATTGTTTTGCTCAAGGATCCCCAAGATTACATTCAAGTATAAGTACATAACTGTATGTTTCGGAACTTCTGTTATTGAAATGGGCTACCCTCATTTTGTTAAATTATACCTATTTAATACAATAGAATGGCAATTTATTGATTATATAACACAGTATTAGATAAGATAAAATAAAAAACTGGCTTTTACATGATCGAATTATACAAATATATGTTTATTTTAATTCGTTTGAAATGGCCATTAACTAATTATGTATTGTAATGGTCAACACTGAGCCGAAAGCGTACCTATTAGTCAAGGCTAATATACAAGTAGGCATAGCATAGTCGAGAAACGAAAAGGTTGCCACTTTACGACTTCATTTCGTTTCGTGACTGTACGTTACAAGTTAATGCTACTCATCATTTCAATCTCTTCTTTTTCTTTCCCTTATCCCATCTACTTGGGGTCAGGTCTCCTTGATCGCGTGCGCCAGACAGTTCTGTTCTGGGTAGTCATTTTGTCAAGATTTGTGGCTTCCAAGGTCTTCGTGATACTAGTCCACCAGAGGATTGTGATTGTGGATTTCGGTCGTCCTCTTCCTCGGTGATGGTTCTCGGGTAAGCCTAGCTCTAGATTTACGGCAAAGTTCCTCTCTCCTCATCATATGACCATGTCGTTCAGCCAGTTTCTCCGTGATAGGAGCCACTCCGAAGCTGCCGCGGATATATTGATTGCGTATTTTGTCCAATCTAGTAACACCGCCGGCCCGCGAATTTACAAAACCTTATACCGTTACAGTCATAGTGAGAACTGAAATGGGCTAGCTTTTGTCTACGCAAAACCTTTACAAAACCCTACCCTGTTATGGTACATAAATCGCCTGAAGCGGTGTAGACTTTGTTAACGAATTTAATACTGACATTACGACAACAAAAGCTAGTCTATTGCGGTCTATCAACATTAGTAGTAATTAGTAGTTTTTCCAATCTTTTATAAAAAAAAAACCTCGAAGACGAACCGTCTTCTAACCTATCTGTAATCCGAGCCGGTTTTGCCACTAAGTCCCTGTTCAAAGGGTGGGCATAAAATTAACTTTTCTCTGAGAGCAACCAATGCCAAGATAGTGGTGTATCGGAGGCTGTAGGGAACAGGGGCTTAGTAGCAAAACTGACTCGGATCACGGATATGTTAGAAGACGGAAGCGGTAGCCTTGCTTCCGCTTTCGTCTTCGAGGTTATTTTTTTTTATAAAAGAGCGGAAAATACCAACAATATGAGAATAATTTTACCTGATCTACTACTTCATACAAATAGCTCGCAAATACATCATTTTAGGTATTTTGGCTCGTAATAAAGCTTTATGAATTCAGTTAACAAAATCTACGCGATTGCGGACGGTAGACCGCAATAGACTAGCTTTTGTTGTTGCAATGTCAGTATTAAATTCGTTAACAAAGTCTACACCGCTTCAGGCGATTTTTGTACCATAACAGGGTAGGGTTTTGTAAAGGTTTTGTGTAGACAAAAGCTAGCCCATTTCAGTTCTCACTATGACTGTAACGGTATAGGTTTTGTAAATACGCCACCAGCCCACCGTAGCATCTTCATCTCGTTAACATGGAGGCGTTGTTCGTGTACCTACTCATCATTTCAATAAAACGCTAAATTTTAATAGGCAATTCTCAATAGGTACTACGAGCGAAACATCAAGGAAATATGAAATAAAGAGTTAATTTATGAGTTGTTTTTGTAAACTGAATTTTCCTTTTCGGATAATATTTTGTTGGAACCGCTGCTAGTAAAGATTAGCACATCCGCATTATGCAATTATTGTACACCGTGCATTTATAAAATTCAAGCAGCCACGGTAGAAGTAAAAACCGTACTCAATTTAATTTTCATAAGGTGGAAACTAATTCGGGTTTGTATAAGCAGGGCCACGACAGCGCATTTTAATTAGAGATACATGAAAATGCTTTGGAGCACACAGCGTTCGTGAGCACACATTTAACACCAGATTATATCTCGATATCACACACATATTCACCCCGTTAGTTTACATTAGCCCCGCTGTTTACTAGCAACTCGTTTAAGTATCCCAAAATGATACTCTGAATCGCTGCAATATTTTGACGTAAGCACTTAAAACGTAAAACTAAGCGAAAACACATTTACGTTTTAATGAATAAGGAAATCGAAATTCTACCGTTTAATTACAGCGACACAAGTAGGCATTAAAGGTTTCATTCCGGTGAATTTAACAATCATAATGAGAAGCTCAGAAATCTAATAAAAGATAAGTCGAAACTCCGGCCGAAGCCGCATTCATAAGCCGAAGTTTCCCGATTAAAATTCCTCTAACGAGTGCGAACCATCTCCTTTAATAAATACAAGCCCTTCTAATTTTCCTCGGAGAGATTTAAGCGGTATAAATTTTGCAGACTGAAAAGAAACTCTTGGAAAGAAGAGCTTGTACATTTTTACGACACGAATCCCATTCGCCCCTCCAGCGGCGAGTTGTCTCTCTTTTAAATTAAATTTTCACTCCTAATTTGAAAGTATAATGTTATTTCACTAGAATTCCGTTATTAAAACTTTTAAATCATTCGGAAGTTTCATCTTTATATACGTTTGGGGTGCGTTCCTGTGATTTTTTAATCAAAATGGGATCATTTCTAGTGATTTTTTACGAGCGCGCACTTGGAAGGCATCAAATTGTCATTAGGCACTTGCATCTGATATTACTTTTCTTTCGCGAACTCCGGCAACTTTATGGAATATTTAATTTCGACCCTCCATTTAGGGGCATTTTTATGTTGCCAAATGTGCTTACATCTTGTGTAGATGTCTCTGCATTTTCAATCACGAATAGAACGTAAAATAATGTTTTAGAGGTACTATGAATAAGTATGTACTGTATAAGTAAAAGTAGGTACCTCTTCGCAATTGGTAGGAATTCAAAATTTTGCCATGTCTTAATATCACCTCGTTACACCACCTCGGTGTAGATATTGAATGGTATTGATATGCGTTGCAATGCCAACAACACACACGTGCACACACTCGCGTGGACACATACGTGTATAATTAATAAATATTATTTATTTTAATGAACCTTTTTGTCCGTTTTTGTACACTGTATTGTAACCTATACAAAATACCTGTATTATTTTAAAAATGCTTCCGTTAAACTAAAATTAACTTTTACTTCCTCATATTCCTGTATTTCTTCCTTTCCGTAGTGCTATTTCTTTAATTGCCTGCCAAAAACAATCTGAGACCAGCGACAATCGGCAATAAAAATGCCTAACATTCTACATTCGCCAGTAAATCATGCCCCGTCAGAGGATGGTCAATAAAATTCGTCTGGAGTCCTTGACACACAGACACAGTAGACGGCGAGTTTATAGTCCATAAACATTTTACTAGCACGACCTTGTAGGGTTTGCAATGAGGTCGTTGCACTTTGGTTTATGGTAACGTGTTATGGAGTTGGGAGCGGTATGATGACGATCATGGCTTGTTTTTATTAAGATCGCAGAGGGAAGCGGGAAGAAGGGACGCCGCATAATAAATTGATGCTAGATTAACATAGCTATAACAAAAAAATCTGGGTTAAAAAACAAAAGCATATTTTCTTGCGGGCGATAGTTTTTGCTATGCTTATGTGCACGGATGATTCGATGAAATACATATGAGTAGATACATGTTTCATAGACGAGACGATGCGTATTATGGGGAGTACAAAAAATTGGCTTTAAAGCCGGTACCTAATACTGACGCCAGAGGAAAGCCGTAAATCTATATTTCATGTTAAACGTAGTCATATTAGGCGATCGAAATCTTGTGGTATATCGCCTTTCAAAACAATAAATTATTGTAATTTTACCGTTCCCGAAGTTTGTGAAAACCCTACAAAGAAAGTCCTATTATCTCCGGTTTTGTGACTCCAATCGCACCTATTCTATCAAACAATAAGAAAAAGTAAGTAAGTACCTGCCTAAATTGCGCAAGGACGTTGCGTAGGTGGATCATTGTATTACTTTCCAAGAATTCGCTAAAACGTTTTGAGTCAAAATAACGGTCCTTCTAAAGACAAAGTCCATTGTCTTATGAATGGAAGGGTTGTTTTTCTAGCAAACGCAATAAAAGGGTTCAAACGTTCGTCACCCTTTCTTTGCATTGTTCCATACGAATGAATAGATTGGACAAAGCTTGTTTTGTGTTTTGTGCAATATTGTTTGAATTGTTTGTCATAAAAACCTAGTGGTCAACTAGCGAGACGAAACTCCTTTTTAGTTTAGTTGTTCCTTTAGGTTGTTACACTCGGTGTCTCGTATAGTGTAGTGAAGTGAAGAAAGTGTTAGTAACATACCTATCCTTTAGAAGTACATATATAGATGTGTCAAAATGGATACGTGCGTAGGTAGGTATGTACAAAATATATGAGTTTATTTCAGTATAAGTGTTGACAATCTTTCTCGCAAACAGAAACATTATTTATATTAAGTGTCATCACGTCAAAGTTATAATTTATATATAATGAAATTCATATTTTCTTGGCAGCACTAACGGAGTTCACAACTAATAATAGCGCCTTACATTTGGACAAGCCCACGTTTCCAAGTTTTGAATGGAAATAAGAAAAGCACGTCCGCACCACATCTAAATTTAAAAACCCAATCTCAGGTCGGAATCGAGTCGGATCCCGACATTCTTTTACCCTTATCCAGAGGTTATAAATCCGCCACCGGCGCACCGATAACTCTGGCCGGCCATTAAAAAGATAAACAACTTAATATAAGTATAATAATAAATATCGTGGAGTTAGTTAGATCCCGCGGCCACAATTTTATTTATTCACGAGGCGGTAAATATCTGTCTGTGTAATTCCGAAGGCTTTTTGCGGGGATTAGGCGAGGGGGCGATGGGTTGCGGAGCTGAGAAAATTATATTCGGCCAAACAGTAATCATGCATCACCTGGAAGCAGCGGTAACGCTCGCAATCTCGAGGGCGCGCCGCCGCCGCCGCCGGCGCGAATTACTTTTTCAAAGTATTTACATGTAAATAGCGATAGAGCCGTGCTGAGCCGCGTGAGGAACTGATTGTACCTCTACCTACTCTTGTATAAGAGAATGCTTGGCCACTAAGGGGAGCAGAAAATTGGGATTGATTTCTTTTAAAAGAAACTCACAATGTAAAAATAAAGAAGCATGTAGGTAGTGGTGAATGTGCACAATGTGAAAATTAAGTACAGGGAAATTATTTTATTCTTCAAATTCTTAGATACAGTTGTGTAACTAAGGCGGCCGGATTAAAATGCTGTATTTGATATTAATTAATGCATAGATTTATCATAGAGGAAAGTAAAGCTTTTAATGGATTTCATTGAAAAAGAACAAATAGTTGATGTAAGTCACGGACGGAATCCAATGTGGAATATTAGACAAATATTTGATTTCATCGGAAGCGCCATGCCGTGGCCAAATGTAAATGAACAAGATAAAACTCGACTTAAAATTCGTCTCCGCATTCAAATCGGGCCGCGAAAACCTCCAAGCAGGTGATATCGCTCAGAAAGCACGCCCCATACATAAACCTTGTAATAATTATCATCCATTCTACTTATAAACTTTCATAACGGCCTATACGTCGACTTAACCTCTACTTTCGGAGGCGCAAGGGGGATGCGGTGCCCCCTACTCGGGGGTAAGTTGCCCTCGCCTTATAATGGGCGCCTAAGAAAAACGGGTGCACGGCTCGGAATAGAAAACGCTTTGGGAATAGCTTCGACGGAAAGCTGCCGATTTATTGCTGCTACGGGGTGTTCGGAAAATATCCGAGAGCGGATTTTTAATGGGCCCATTGTTTCTATTTTAAATGCGGCGTGCGAATGGAATACTTAAGCTTGAGCTCGTACCTACGGATCATAGGTACTGTTCGAGGGTAGATACGAGCGCAGAGTTCCGACGACACTACAATGAGAAAAACAGAAAAAAATTGGTAGGCGCCAAAGAGGCTAGGTATGTCAAAGCTAGTGACTTTAATTAGGAGGAAAACTGACATTTTATCACGCCAGGTGGCGCATAAGGATCTATACATAAGAACTGTCAAATCGCATACATTTTTTACAAGTAGTTATAAAATTTCGCATTTTTCTCAAGTGTGCGCCAAATTGTTAAAATAGAGGAGCTCACTTATTTCCCAAGGATCCAACACACAGAAAACGTTGGGAGAATGCATTGCGCATCAATAACTTTAGGGCAAGTGATACAGTCATAAACGAGTACATTTTAAGCTGTTAATCGCAAGGATTACTGAAAATATCCTAACCACACGCTTAACACGAAACGTAAACAAGGTACTTACAGTTGATTGCAGCGCCATCTGCCTTAAGCTTCTAGTGTGCCTCCCAATTATTTAAAACTAAACGTTCAATCAAACCTACTATATCGACCGACGGTTTTGATGTATATTTCTAAAGCTAAAAGACGTGTATATTTACATACACATACCACAGGCAATAGGATAATTGTGAATGGATATTACGTAAACAAAAGATATAAGTATACTATGATACTCGTAGGTACAGAGTCTGTATTACAGACCTACTAAGGTATACGAGTACATATACCCAAACATTACCCAAAAATTAATTAACTCATATTTTCCATCTCCGCAAATGGAAGTTGCACATGTAAATATTTGACTGACTTACCTAAGTCTTTGTTTATTTATTAATTTATTTATTTCTGTGGTATCGATTGCAATGCAACAGTACCTAGTACTCGTACCTTCACTCGTATAGAGTTCATACAGTAAATAGGAGCAATGTAAATACCTACTTATTGTTATTACCTACCGGTGTGTATATAAGCTAAGTAAGTATGCTAGTCGATATTGAATATATAAAGTACTAGCTTCTGCCTGCGACTCCATCCGCGTGGAACTCGTTTATATATTGCAGCTCCATACAAATTTCCACCCCCTCCATTTTAGGGAAGTGGGAGTTTAGAAAGAGACAAAAAATAGCCTATGTCATTCTACATCCCTTCAACTATCTCCACTTAAAAAATCACGTCAATTCGTTCGTTTTGCCGTGAAAGACGGACAAACAAACACACACACTTTCCCATTTATATTGTTAGTATGGATATGGAAGCATGTATTTTCATGCTTTTTTTTCAGTGTAGGTACTTATTTCATATGACATTGAGATAGTAATTTAGAATTATAAAAATATATGCCTTTGTTGCTCGTTATTTTCATGGTCAACAAAGATGTTAAGTGTATTGTCTATTATTATGCTGATACAGTAATTAAATAGGTAGGTTAATACTTCTTGTTATGGGTTTTGATTGTAAAATAAGTTATTTTAATAAAATGACATAAAAAGCTAGTTTAGTTTAGTTCCTACCTATCCAAAAACATACCTACTCTTGTGGAATCATACCATGCAATTGTGCTATCATTATTTAAAACATGCCTACTATATACCTAACCCCTAGTAAAAGGTAGTTTTATAAGCAGCAACATAAGCACCTTTATATAACCAAAGCATATCGAGCGCTCGGGCTCGGCTCGGGGCTAAGCTATATCTCCCGTCGCCACGCGCGCTTATTGCGGCGTATATTAGTGGTATAATTCACTTCTAATTCGGCTTACGGGTAGAATGCGTGTTTCGCCGCTTATTGTGATATCACCAAATACTTACGTCAGCGTGATGTGGAGTAGCGTACCTATTGTGAAGATATTTATTGTGTAGATGCCATATAGACGCTTAATGAAGTAGGTACCTTATTTATTTATTCGTATGGCTAATTCAATCGTACTTATAATCTAACATTCATCTGCTGGACCCATAGGATAGCGTCGTCGTTGCCGAAGGTTGACAATTCCTCCAGTTGCCCACTGTCCTAGAAGTACCTACAGTCAAGTGCAAAAATATATATCGATTTAATTTTAAGGCTCGTGCATCTCTCGACGTCTTTGGGCCCAAAATATATAATTGTATTCCAATTGATATTAAAAACTCAGCCAGTGACACAATCTTCACAAATATATTAAAAACATTGCTCAGTAATCTATCTTGTTACAGTGTAAACGAGTTTATAGTATATAATAGGTCATCATGAAATTATAATGTCTGTGTGTATCTAATTCAATAAATAAATTAAAATCATGTAATAAATTCCTGTAATGTAATTTTTTTAATGTATCAATCGGACTTATTGTTAATAATGACTCAAAAAACGACATTTTATGTACCAAATAAGGACCAAATTTTCCGTAACATGGGAACCATTGTAAAATAATAATATAATTAACATAAGTACCGTATCTTATAATTATTCTAGACGTGTCAAATTTCCAATTTTATTAATAAAGAATCTGAATCTGAATCCTCTCATTAATATGTAGCGAGACCTTAATAAGCTGAAATAAGAGAGATGGGACCCACCTATTTATGATAAGTTGTATGCTGTCATATTTTTACACTTGACTAAAGGTAGATACTGTGTTTCGTATGTAGGGGAAGGTTGCTATCATTGGACCGGCGCTTTGATTGGACCACTTAAATATTTTAAAATCTACACGTGCTACACAGAGCCAAAAAAGGTACAAAGTGTTCTTGGCCAGCCTTTAAGAGTGCTGATCTGCTGATGTATAATAGTTACATATTTATTGATGATCAAATTTATGACAACTGTTTTTAACCGTTTGTTTTCTTTATATTTTAATATTTTTATTTGTCATGTGATGCCTAGTTGCTATCAATGGACCACATGTGTATTCTATCATCGGACCGGTCCAATCATGGCAATTTTTTTTTAGATTTTTAATTCTTCACCCATAAGCGTGGTACCTATATACATAGTACACATTGGAAATAAGTTATAATAAAAAGATTAAAACTGAATGCAAAATTTGATTAAATAAATTTATTACAAGAAAATGTTTGTTTTTTTCTCGATTTCCATAAGTTTCCTTCATTGGACCATCGGTTTAAATTTCCTAAGTCCATTGATGGCGACTCAGTGGTCCAATCAAGTTGACTCTGGTCCAAAGAAGGGAACAGCCCGGGAAACTCTTTTCACGATTTTTCTCTAAAATTATTATACTTTTTCCATTGTGTATAAGGTAATAAAAAAATATATTTCAAGAGTTAAAACTTATCAACCTTGTTTTATTTTCTGACGTAAAATGTGTAGATTATAGGGCAGCGAAGTTAGGTCGCCAATCATAGCAACCTTCCCCTAGAGTCAGTATTATCCTTTTTTGAATACTTACTTTAATTTACGATTTTCCTACACCAAGTTTTCTTAGTCGGTATCACAATGATTATAATGAAACAGTTAGTATTTAGAACAATTTGCAAACTGCTTTAACGGTACTAGCTCGGCAGGAAATTAAAAACTAGGTATAAAGGAACATATTAAGTGACCAGGCCATGATAGCAGGTGTCATTTAGTCCTTTAGGCGGATGTTACATTTTGTATATAAATTCCGTATACCGTACCGTACGTACGACAGACTGCACCGCACCTCCGTCCGGCAGAATTTATATGCAACTACGCACCTCTGTCCTGAGATGCGGCGCAGTGTGACATCCGCCTTAGCGTCTCTTCTCATAATATGTGTAGATAAATCCGTTCAGTGCTTCTAAAAGTGTTTTTTTTAATTATCAGTAGGTAGGTATTAAAGGCAAAGCATTAACGGTTTACAAATAAACCAAAGGTAATCTGTAGTATTTATCACCAAATATCTATAGCCTTCCAAATTAATAAGTATCTGTAACAGACCATTACAATATTAATAAAGTCATAAACACAATATAACTGTCTACAATTTTCATCCGACGGCGAAACGACTTATGGCTTCCAAAACAACTGCAACTGTCTCATACATTCTAGAAACGGGCCATAATCAGTTATGTGTCATCTTTTATCTCCGGAAGAGATAAAAATGCTTAAAATAATGAACTAATAATAAACCCGCTCACAGGGTATTTTAAAACAAAATATATTAGAAATCGACCTAACACATTCTCTCGTTCTATAATGAACATGGCTTCCATCTAGAGGGAACGTTAATCACCCCGCTCCCCTCGAACCCCTACGACTCCCCTCAAAAAAGTCCCCCCTCACCCCAACCCGCTCACAATGTTTCCAATTCATCACTAGACCCCGCCCTTGACAACTCTATATGACAAAGCCGTGGCCCAAAAGTCCCTTATCGTCGTCGCTTAGAAATGTGCCTTGCAAACGTTCAGGCACTTCTGACCACCCCGTGGGCTAAAGTCCCTGACCGACCGTGGAGGGAATTGTTTGGCGTAGCGATCAGGGATTTCTTGTCAGGTTAGTGTATTTTCTTGTAATGTCGACTGGGTTGTATGGCGGCCATTACGGATAAATTTCACCTTTTCTTTATTTTTAACACAAATTCAATGTTGTTTCGTCGCATGTCGTTATAGGGGTGTTTTTAGAGATTTAGAGATTTTGATAGATTTGTGAATACCGACTGCTGTTTTGGATTAAAATTGTAGTCATATTATTTTTCTTTAGAATCTGTCATTTTATTATGATTTTCAGATTGTCTGTTACCAACTTCTTTCTTAGAGCCAATTTAGCCAAAAAGGTCACTACAGTTGTTTCCCAAATTTTCAAACAAGATTTGGTATCAATTTGATGACATCTACGTAAGCAGGTATTACGTGTTCAACACCTCATATTATCTACGCATAAAATTCACACCTACCTAATTAATTTATGCATATCTACCCCCTTTAGGTATACATGTAGATAGGGTCAGATCGCCGAACCACAGGCACAGTTTAATTGCTTGGCACATTTAAGGCTTATACATATTCATTGCATCCCATTCAGAGGCCGCGCCCGGAGGATATACCTAGATACCTACTCAGATTTATAGTGTGTGTGTGTGTCTAGCCATAACTGCCGTATAGATACTTGTACGTAGGTTTATCTAGGCTTATAGGCGGTTGTTTAAGTAGAAATAGTATTTAACGAGTGAATTAGGAAAGAGATGATAGTGAAATAATTGTGCTTTATGAAAATAATAGTGATTTACAAATTATAATTGTGTTTAAATTCACAGGGCAATAGCAAGGCGTGCATATTTTGAACGTAATTTTTTTAATTAAATTGCCAATTTCTATTTGATAGAGGTGCACTTTTTTGGCGCTTCCATTTACTTTTGGTATTTTATGCGCTGATATTTTTAGTTGTCATTCGACATCTCGATATAGCATGTTTTGTCCTCGCAACTGACTGTTACTCATTTCCTTTTACAGGTCTGACGCATCGACTTAATTAAAACCCCAAGACGTATGGATGCAGGTGACAAAACAAAGGAACATCGTTATCATAAACAACAACGAGAACAAAGAAATCAAAACAAAATATAAACAACACTAAAAGGACAAGTGACACTATAATAATTTTACCTCGAGGTGTGTTAAAATGCCGCCGGCATTGACGTGGCAAGCAATAGTACTTGGTATTTGTGTAATAAGTATTTCTCGGCAGAGTAACGCATCGTAATAGCAAATGCAAAGGTCAGCATTAGTGAAAGTGATTGTCAAAGTTGTATGTAACACTGTAATATCCCATTATCGGTATGTTTTGTGATGTGTTACATAATCAAAGTAACTAAATTGCAAAGAATAGGATGTAGTACGTAACTTTACTTCTGAAGTTTAATTAAGTACCTACTAAGTTTAAAAATATTCTATTACATTAAAAAAAAATATTATGATAAATTTGTAATTATTTTTTGTGTTGCAATCTGCTGAGTGAATGATTCTGGAAATACATTACATACAAAGTTGTTATGCATTTCAAGTTTTTTGTGTTTTTGCCTTACTCCAAAAAGTACCTAACTAATGTTAAGAGATAGTCGGGCAACCGTCCAGACCGTTCAAACAATTTCACTTGTAACATATTTAAGATACTTGTATAAATGGCAATTTAATTTGAATAAACAGGCACTCTGACTATACAAATACGGATCCAACGTACGAATCCCGGATATGAAACGTTTGTTGCTGGAACACTTCCCGTAATGAGAATGATCGTAAGTTCAATCGGTAAATTTCGTGAGCGTATTTGCGCGGCTCCGGCAAAAGGTACGGCCTGTAGCGAGGCCCCGTCATATACTCGTAGATGCAGTAAGCTTAGGGAGAAGCTTAGAAGCACAGAAAACGTAGTTTTTACCAGGTGCTAGTACAAGAGACATTTACCCATGTTCATAAAAAAAATCTTTGGATTCCAGAAATAACGCTGAAATATTAGATGACAGAGTTAGAATACAAAAAAAAAATAAGAACCGATATGCCTAAATTGAGTGCGGGTATTTTTTTGTAAAAAAAATAAGTAGGAATAGGTACGGCCCGCGAGTTGTGTCGCGGTCTCTAAGCCTTCTTAGTTAGCTTTGCTGGTATTTGGTATCAACATTTATGGGGCAATGTACCTAATTGAATGCTCTGTACAAAATACACCCGTTCACATTTCTGTTCACTGTATTCTCACTGTCAAAATCATTTGTAAACATTTTCTTTACCTTATTAATGCAGCTTTTGACGAGACAAATTTTGAACTGAATTTTGCTTCCGGAATGTTTTAGATGCAAGTCAATAAAAACCTATGTAGGTAGGTATATGTAGGCAGTCATTGATGAACACTTAGTTACTCCTCACTCATATTAGAGCATTGAAATGGTTTTATTATTTAATATAGGTAACTAATTTGGTAGTACAATGGATAAAAATGGGATATATCCCATTCATATTTATAGTATGATATAAATATCAAATATCCAATGCCCGACAATGTTATGCATAACATTAATCCATTCGCCACCGCCTTCAACTCAAGTTTGTCACCGACATCATACGAGGTCCAAAAACAATACTTAGACTTAAATTTTGCGTGGCTTGGGGGTGCTACCTAGCATTTTTTCTGTAGCGGTGAATGGGTTAAGAAAACACAGGGTTTCTCATCACTTGATCATTCTTGTGAATAAGGAAGCAGTCCTCGCTATGCGCCCCCTCTTGTATGGTCTTCAGCGTCACGGCACATTGGATTATAGTGGTTTGTGTTGCAATTTTTATCAAAATTTATGCGTAATGCTTAATTATGTTTAAAAAATGGGATCTTTTTAGGATGCACTCGCTACCACTTAAAACACGCACCGAGTATCAAAAACAGCACCAGTGCGGTACTTTATTCGCAATAAAGAAAGTGGGATACTGGCTGGCGCTCCAATTACCGGGATATACGCGGCCGTCCCGGTGACGTGCGACCGGCCCCGGCCCGGCAATTATACATATTGCGAACTGCCCCCGATGAATTTGCTATTAAGGAAAAATACCTGGTATAAATACTCTCAGTGGTTTATGAGAAAGTTAACCAAACTTATGCTTAGTTACGAATGACGTGTAAATATATAAAAATATGTTGATAAATGTTTATTTAAAGATACACTGCAGGTTAATAGTTTACCATTGTCCGCAGTTAATATATTAGCACAGAATCTTGAAAACCCCTGGCCTGCACCTAAAACTTCCCCGGATAACAAATTGTACTCGCGTCAATTTGATCCATAATTGAATCAAACACCGGCCTTATAACACATTCCAGTAGATCGAAAAATGACAAACTAAGGCAGTAAAGCGATGGTTGTTGGTATTCCGCAACTGTTGATTATGCACTTCCAGTACACTGAAAAACCCTCTGGCGGCTTTTGTAAAGCGATCGCCACCTCAAACTTCACCAATAGTATCGATTTGGGCTCATAATTGAATCAAACGCCGGCCTTATTACAATATTCCAGTAGGTACAATATGTCGGTACACGGGCTGGCAGTGAAGCGATGATTTCGGTACATTTCGCCCGACCGTAACGACGCTCGGAATAGTCTTGATGGACGCTTCGAATGAGCTCTCACAACATAAAGAAATCCCCTTAAAAAGGGTAGCGTTGGGGTGGAATGTGGCGCCGTTGTTCAAAGTTTTCGGCGTTTAAAAAATTTGGCTAGGACAATGTGGCAAGGCAGTTTAATTTATTTTCAGTTCTCGGGATTTGAAGAGATTAAAAACTTTGAGTGATTGACGTTGATTAAAGCTACATTTATATTTACTAGAAAAATCTTTATTGAAAGTTAACGTTAAGTTATCAAAATCAAATTACACGGTCAGTCACATAAGTCATCTACATTTGAAAATGTCCGGATCAAGCATTTACCTTAGGTACGCTCTAAGTCCAGGATAATCAGTACCATATACGAAGCATTAAGCACACAGTTTGAGAGCCAATGTCTGCGAGATAGCACTGTAAGGCGGCCGGGCTTAGCTGAGGGTGCTGTTTCTGCACCGCCTAGATACGCTACATTTTACACATTCCGCTACATTTGAAAATGTCTAGGTTCATGTTAGATGATCAATGGTACTCTACTTATGACTGATGGTTTTGTAGGTATTGTCTTGCCCAACTACGTCAGTAGAAATAAAGAGGCATGTTATGGCGTCTGAAGTGGTATACAAGCACTTAATGGTAGTAAAATAAGGGTTAGGAGAACAGAGCAACTAAGTAATTTAATTTCATAACTTCGTGTTTATTTCAGTAATGCACTTTCCTTACTTGTTATGAAACGTTGCTGTCATAAAATATTTTTTGAATTTATTTTAAATAAAATAAGACATCATATGCGTACGCAAAGTGCCTACGTAATGTATTCCATTTTCAAAAAAAATCTCCCTTTATAAATTTCTAGGCAAAAACCAGCAAACATAATATCCAGCGTAGACAAATGGAGTAAGTTCGAGGTCTGACCTCCCCTATCTCAGAGTAAACAAAACAACATTTTTTCGTACTCAGATGAATAAATAAGACTAGGAGGGACGGAGGGAGCCAACCCTATATTATATTGCTTGTTTGATTTGCATGTTTTAATCCTTCCGCGGATTCAGGAGAGAGGGATAAATCTTCGAAATGGGTCTAAGTTCAGCACTTTGGATTAGGGGTGTGTCAAATAAAATGTTACAATTGCAGGGATTAGAAATGTATATTTTACCATCCATGAACAATGGTCGTTCTTTAGTTTATCATAATAAATAATCTTTTTTAAATACATAATTTGGTGAAGCGAAAATTTTGCAATTTATACAAAGTACAAAGAAAAACATTGAATGTTTTGATAATAATTATAGTGTTGTTAATAAAAAAACATGATTCATGAGATCATCACAAGATTTGGCATAGGCATCTGACGTTCCTACTACCAATGTATTTTTATAAGTCGTCTATGAAATTTGTTCAAGGTGACGATGCTGGTGTTGTTAACCCAACGAAACTGTCAAAGACTGTACCTGGTCATGATGGTTGAATTGATGGGAGAATCCTTTAGTGAATGGGCTCGTGTGGGACTCACAAAACCGAATTTGATTTAGAAAGTCCAATGAAACTACCCAGTTTCTCAGTGTAAAGCACCACATATCTAGTAATCGTCGAACTAGATTATGTTAATTCAAGCCGAACAAACGCTCAACTGTGTCAACTAAACAACACCAACTAAAACTTAGAACAACTCCTCCAAGACATATTCCCCTAAATTCGCGAGATAGTGCGACCCAGCCCCGGGCGATGAAACTAACGGGCCGGGGAATCAACAGAAGGGCAATAAGATATGCTTGGAAAAACTAGTCGATGTGACCCCGGGGACGGACGGGTCCGGCCGTGCACGCAGCACCAACTATTTAACCACCGTTTTGGATAAGGAAATGGTTGTCTTATTCAAGCTTCTTCTAGTATTTTGACCACATCAAGTCATTTAGGGTAGATCTATTTGAACCATTCTTCAAAACGTAAGTGTTTTAAAAAGAAATGGTTTTTTCGTACCCAGGCGACAGACAAGATCCAAAGATAGAGCTTATACTTATGTGAAAACCAATGGGTTGAAGTTTCACGTTATGAGAAATATAATGGAGAATGAACTAGTGACGCTTTCTATTACGCGAATAAAACAGAATATTTTTATAGTATATTCCTCAATGTTCAATTTGATTAGAAATTGCAACGCGAGTATTGGATAAAAGTGGGTGGCTACTTTCAAATCGGAGTAAGAGAGTCTTTGTTCTAGTTTATGGAATATGGAGCGGCAACATTCTGCATCTTTAATGCCCCTAATATTTTATCTCAACATTGCATTTGCAACCTCTACAATTACTTCAACATTTTTTCAGATCTATCCGGTTCATAGCTTGTCAATTAATTTCACAATTTCATATTTTTTAGAGACTCTTCCTAATAGTTCAGTTCAGCGTGCGTGTATACAGCTCGCAACAGATGCGAAGCGAATTACAAAACCTCTTCTAGAGCATAATTGGAAACTAAATACACTCGGCCTATTCAGCTGTATTAAACATTTCGTAACAAGCATTTCTATACCAAAATGAAAACCGAATACTTCTGGACAATCTGCGGCTTGTAATTTTGTTTTAATAAAGGCTCCGCAGCCGTCGCGCCGTTAGTCGATGCGACGGTCACCGCTAATGTCTTTTGATATGTTTTTGAAGGGTTGACTTCCCCTGCCTTTGTAAATTCTATTAGAAGAACGTTCTTGGAGGTGATTACGGATTTTGAGGCGGTATAGTTATCAATAGGTAACCGTATAACAATCTCAATATATGTTGTACTTGATCACAATTTATTCAGAACAAATTCAATAAATATATGAGTTGTCGAGTCCTTTTCTAGCTATGTTTCCGGACGCTTTAATATTCAAAATCAATAGGACGTGTAAACATATATTATTAGGATTTTATTTCACATTATGTACATTAAGCTGAAGTCAACCCTCTTAATGAGCACTGCAGAAAACAATACACTGCAAAGTCCAACCCGGGACAACCCGCGCGGAATGCGGCAATTAAGATTGGCCACTCCCTTCGTAGTTAATCCCAAAATACGTGCACTGGGTGTTTATTGACTACCGAACTGGCAACGTTTGTTTTGGAAGACAAATAGCCTTTATTAGGAAGTGGGCCGGTTCTGATATTACGTGCCGGTGGATTTAATGGGGTATTAATGAAAGTCGTGTGAGGAAACGTTTGGATGTTGCGTTTATTAAAGGCTAATATTTGCCTGAGATCGTTTCTAAATTGAAGGTAGTTGTTAAGCGATTAACAATATTGATTCAACCAACGCGCATTCCGGAACAAAAACTCGCAAAAGTTCTAAAAACTTTCAATAAGGACCCACTTAAAAAGTTAACAAGTTAAATTCTGTTGAAACGGTGGGTATGTAATAAGGGGCATGGAGTGGAAACCCGGTCCGGCACATCGGCCTTATGGGCCGTTAGTGCTACTGAAATCAATAAAAGTACCGGAATGTACTGCACATGCGCAATGAGAACGCTCACTGACTCAGCTACATTCATTTATAGCCACTTGTATTTGTGTGTATGGCCACTTTGTACTCTTTACTGTTGACGGGGTAAAAAAGAGGGGTGAAATTAATTGGGTTCGAAAATACCCGCGGCAGCGCAGGGTTAGCGTTTAGTGTGATTGTTGCAATAAATTTTGCTTGCAAAAAAACAATGGTAGTACTTTTAAAAGTAGGCCCGACTTTGTTCCTGATTAAAACAAATTTTCAAAGGGGAAGAGTTACTTAAAGATTTGCATTCCTAGTTAAATATTTACATATGTTCACATACAATAACAACTGGTAAAAATTTGCTAAGTACCACGTCATTTTGAATTTTTTGTAGCATTGGAAGTCTAGGGAAGGCCTTTGCCCTATAGTGGGATACGTTTTAGGCTGACAGCAAATAATCTTTACATGCATTAATAGATCACGTCTAAAATAAATTTAGTTTCTGTTGTGTTCAGAATTCTATAATCACTTATAGTAAAGGTGGCACAAATTTACAAGTATAATACCAATTTTGTAAATCTAACCACCAACACAGAACATGCTGCGACAATATTAATAACGATGTTCATTGAAGTTCTATAACTATTCTAGCGGAACATTTCGAATCTACGATGGCCGCGCAGCACTTTCCACCCTATACTTACTACCATACATGTCTGTTTTGTGTGACTTGGTTGGTAGCTATGAACTTTAAGTTTGTATTGAGAAATAATTTTGAAAAGCTTTTATTTATAATACGATGGCTTTAGTAAGTTATTTCTAATGGCGGGTATCACGCTGTGACTAATGGAGCTGACGTCCTACAATTCACGTCGGGCCCTTAGCTTAACATTATATCTAATTTATAATAGGATGAAGACATCGAACCCCGCCTACCGGAGTCCGAATTGGGTGTCTCAAAAATGCCGACGTGATTAAGATATTACCGGTTTGAACTACCTATGAAATTAATGACGCATTAAGATAGAACTGGATTACCTGCTCCGTATAATACACAATAAGTAAATAAGCAAAATTAAGGAAACTATACATTCAGAACCTAGGTATACCTACACATAAGTCTGTCCTTCGATAAAACTTACTCCAAAATTTACGACATCTTTATGCTCTCATGTTTACAGCCCATTTTTTGTTAAATCACTACTCGGTTACCAATTTTCCGGCCATCGGTGTCAGCTACAAAGCTGATATGGCATTTAACGACATGGCAATTAATTAAAAAGGCATAAACGACACTTTTATATACGGAGAGCCTATAAAGACTAACTTTTATGCGCCGTAAACGCGATTGTCTGGACCCTGACGACGTCGATACTGCAGTATTTGCGCTCGCAACTCCCCCAATGTGCTATGAAAAGGATTTTGGGTGAGTAAAACGGCGAACGTGCGACGATAAGTGGAAATTTCGGCTGTGATTTTGGGGTGGAGATCAAAAAACGTAGGTTACTTAAGTATTACTTGAATAGTGAAATTAAAAATCTGAGATTGCCCATCAAATAGTATGGGCTAATTTCTATATAAAAACCATTCCGGTTTAGCCGAATTGACAAACGTAGCAAGATTGAAAGATATTTTTTTGTTGTTCATGATAATTATTGATAATTTAATGACTTCTTCCCCATATTGTCTTGCGTTACTGGTAAAATGGGTTATTTATTAAAGAAGAGTAAATTAACTTAGTTCTTTAACTTAACCATGACCTTCATAGAAATAATTAACTAAAATTGCTGCTTGATATACAACGTGTCCCAAAACTCAACGATAAGCCGGCACCAGAGGATGGAGCTGCTTATGATTAGTCGAGAAAAAATAAGGAAAAAAATATATCTCAATTATTTTAGAAATTACAGAAAAAAAATGAAATTCATCGAAAAAAAAACATACTCAAATATTACTGTTTTTTTTTTGTTTTTGGAAACTTAAGAGTCCGCAGTAAGCTCGATTCTCCATACAAACGTAGTTACGCTCTCATTTTAAAACTACGAGTAGGATTGTATCGAAACTTTGCATGTTCATTGAAATGAGGTATATCTATGTCTGTAATTAGTTTATGTAGCTTCAGATACCATAATAAAAAAAATACAGAGAATTTAAGTTTTTCATACAAAACTAGTTTTTGCTGTATTTTGTTTGTTTTATAAACTGGAACCATATAAACTAATTACAGACCTAAACTAATCTAGATAGATATACCTCATGTCATTGTATATGCAAAGTTTCGTCACAATCCAACACGTAGTTTTAAATTGAGAGCGTAACTACGTTTGTATGGGAAGGCGAAATTCGGCCGAGCTTACTGCGGCCTCTTAAGTAGGCCTGCTATCTAACACAGTTCTTAAAAATACCATAATACATGTAGTTTTTACACAAAAAATAATCAAAATTCATTGTGTCCCTACAATTTTGAAAGATTTTTTCTTACAGTCCACTTTCAATCATCATGGTGTAAAAAAATAGTATTGACACCACTATGGCAATTATTTTCAAAAGATATATATATATTTTTTTTTGAGATATATTTTTTTCCTTATTTTTTCTCGACTAATCATAAGCAGCTCCATCCTCTGGTGCCGGCTTATCGTTGAGTTTTGGGACACGTTGTATATTCTAACAAAATTTAAATTTGCAGCGATGTACAACAGCAAAGAAAATGAACCTAAATGTAAAAAGCTCTTCATACTTTGCTTATTCTGACGTCATCTTCTCGTCGTGATACGAGATAGATGTCTGTTTATTTCGGATTTTGTATATCTAATTGTTTATCATAATTATGATTTGCTGGCACATGCAAACAACTGCTACTGAAACATATTATAATTATCAAGTTTAATAAATGGCCGCGTGCCGGTAACACACTATTATATTCTTGGTCATTCAATTGGAAAATATAATCAGAATGCGGAACAAAATCAGCATTGCAATAAAAGCGACCAAAACACGACATTAACTCACGCGAACACGAAACGCAAACATCGCACAAAGGAGACCGGGTAATGTCTCAGACATTATAAAAAACGATTTATTTGACTTGGAATGAAAACTGAGATTTTTAAATAAACCATTAGAGGAAAGTTCCGGGCCATTAAAGGCGGTTTATTGTGGCACTATCGGCTCCATTGTTGACTGCAGCGTGGCTTAGCCGCCGACTTAGGGGGCATGGAAGTGGCGACAGGTCGGGTATGAATCAATGAATACGTAAGCGGACTTATAAGACTGCTATAGTTAAATGTATTGATGGTAATTATGATGCACACGTTCGTGAAACTCATCGCCTAAGATTTAACACCTTCACTGTCCCATACAAAATGATATGACAATGGCACACGACACCAACTCGAAACTGTGATTCCATTGTAGAAGCACGGACTCCTGAAGAACACCTCGGACAGGGACTGTTTTGCCGGAAAACAGTGGAGCATTATCTATAGAAAAAGAAAGTTACTATTTTACTTTACTATTTATTTCTGAACTGCTAGTGGCGCGCAGTACATTGGTACAGCGACGATTGACTCTTGCCTTTAGAATAGGAGTGATAATTTACAAATAGAGGGAACAGAAACATTCCGAAGAGTTATTTGTCCGAAATTTTCCGATCCGCTAAACTAAAATTTGGACGCGCCTAAACTGTAATGGGATATGTAAGGTTAGGTATCTCACTTATTTATATATTCATCTGAATACACACATATATACACATATACACATATATACACATATATATTTACATATTCATATTTAGAGCTGTAGTGTTTACTATAACCTTGAAAATCGGAATTTCCTGCAGCAATGACTTTTCGGAGCTACGTATTTGTACTTACATTCAGCAGTAAAAGTAGCTACGCGGGTGAATGGCTCCAAGTGACCTACACACAACTCTAATGTCAAGAGGATAAGGACTGTTTAGATAATTTTGAGCGTGTTATTTTTTATAGCTACTTCTGCTGCTGACTGTACCCAATGTGTAGTGAGGCACATAGTACGGGTTCATAGTATAAATGCGTTTTTGCAGCTCCAATCGCCATCTATCGGCTACTCCTTCAGCATAGTGTAAACGTGTGAAGAAGAAATAGCACATTCTTGTAGAGCTAGAAAGTAGGCAATAGACGGACGAGTGGTTTCGAGGTCTGAGCCGAAGTTGAGGACCTCGAAGGAGACGAGTGGGCTGTGATTGATCGAATCGCTTAAAAGTCAAAAAAAGTACTAACCCCAGCATTGAAGCCTAAATTCTGTCCATCTTTTGCCACAGTTCCGAGCAGTGGCGTGAAAACGTAAAAAATAGAAAATGTAACCGCAAAAGCTACTGCTTGTCACATCCAGTGCCTAAAAGTTAATGTACCTAACTATTTGAGATTTGCCCCCGAGTTATGTCTAAGTCTTAATGGAGTGTTTGTTACCATTAATATTTATACCCCGTATTCTCTGATAGTCAGCTATCTCATACCGCTTATTTCAAAGTAACGAAAAATAACGTAATGTGAACATTTTCTCACGCTTAATTATAATTTGAATATTTAGAATTGATAAAAGCTGACCATTAGCATTATTTGAGACACTGTGGTAGGAGGTGTACTTTATTAGGTGCTACATATTACTCGGCATCATGAGTGTATGAAATAGATGTGTTAAACAGTATGTGTTCGCCTTGCATGAAATATCTAGATTTTGCAGGTTTAACGTGTTATATATTTAAGTAAGCAATTAACTACATACAAGTGTTTTATATTTAAAAAATAAGTAGGCTATAAAGAAACGATCATTTTTAAATACTCAATTATGATTTTTGCTTCTGTCTCCCCACCCACCCGGACCGGTAAACATAGGTGTCATATTTCTCGGGAGTTTTGAGGGAGAGGGCAGGTTAAAACTTCTATTTCTGACTTCAAACATGTGTATAATACTCACTTCTTCTTTTCAGTTACGCCGCGATATGGACTTGTTGTACAGCATTTACCTAGGCATGTACATACTCTTCCATAAAAACAAATAAACGTTATTTTTCGAATCAGCCAGATTTATTCCCCGGGGACAATGTATTTATTTGTGGAAGCAGATACAGGGTGCGAGGGGAGCGGAGGGAGAGGGCGGAACGGCAAACACAGGAAACGGATCTGGCAAACTTTTCCGTCGAGCCTGCAAAAGGAAGATCAAGTATCCGCTGCGTGGGGTGACTGTAAAATTGGATATCGGTAGGATAGGTCTTTTTGGCATTTGTAGGTAAAATGCTAGCAACAAAAAGGAATGTCGAATCTTAATAGGATTTTTAGGCTTGGGTATTAACGAAATAAGAATCTATACATATCGTTTCATATGCAAAAGTCATCACTGTCATCAATGCTAAAGGAAATTTACTATGTGACAGACGGACAGACAGTATCAGTGTCATAACGTCCGAAACGTTAAGTCTCATTCTAACGCACAGCAAATGAAACATAAATGTATGTACGGATCATCATTATATAAAACAATAAAAAAAGCTGTATGCATATGTCTTCCATAATTACACTTACTGACATGTTTTGTTTTAAAAATGCTACTTTAGTAAAACATTTTTTGAATTTACTTTCCAATCTAATTATAAGGCCCTCGGTAACCGAAGGTTAAGGCCTCCACTAGTCTAAGTGACCTGTGGTTCGCTTTATGCATCGCGCCATGTGCACCCGGCGCGCCGAGAACGCGCGCACTGCTCGGGCGCTGTCTATGCTCAATGCTATGTCCATCGATGCCCCACGAATAGAAGTTTTTGCGGATAGTGTTGGTGATTGTTTTGGCAGAAAGTTATTAATATATTTGAATGTTAATTTTAATGAACGTCTAAATCTATAACGAACTATAATGAATAAGTACCTGTCTTTATAATATTTTTTATTATAGTATTAAATAATTGTAATGCAACTTTTCCAACTAGAATGTAATTAATTTAAACTGACTGGTAAGTGACTTATGTAGTATGTAAGCGATTTGGTCTTGTACTTGCGTATGTCTAAATGAATAAATAGATCCATTGTTTTCCAGCTATTCGTACAATGTCATCTGACCAGCGCGCATTTTACCTCTCTGTTCCTAGTGCCTGGCGGTTCTTTCCAGTTTATGTGGCCATTGGGAGTCCGTCATTCTAGCTATGCGACCCGCCCAGCGCCACTTTAGTTTTTTACAGTGACGTAAAGCGTCGGTATTATTCGTTTTTTTCTATATATTTTATGCTATATTTTTTCTATGATGTACTCCTTTTCTATACATCTTTAACAAGATTAAATTTTGTTTTTACTTCTGTGTATAGGTTAGAGATAGTAGCATATCAGAGTCCATGATATACTTACATATAGAAAACAAATATATTTCAAAAAACAGCAAAATGAAGAAGAAAAAGAGGGAAGAGTTTGCAACTCTTCTCTCTTTGCATGGATAAAATATATCGGGGATGAACATTACCATTTCTAAAATGAAATTATAATTATTGTCCTTAAAGGTACTATATATCTCAATTAACATGATCAATGTTTATAAAACTGCAGTTATTCCATATTCAAACATCAAAACAAAAATCAAGTCCCCTCAAATCTACGACGGATAGTCCCACTATTGTCTCTTGATATGTTTATATGCATTAATACCACTTTATGGGTCCAAGATAAGCATAAACCTAGCGGTAGGCGGCGGGAGCCATGATGTATGTACATCCCACTTTATTGTTATACCGTTGAATTTATTTATGAGAGGCCAAATTGTCTGTATAAGAGATAGTTTACTTTTTCGGGTCTTTACGGGGTTTATGGTGATGTCCCTTTTTTCGTGAATAATGTCTTATGTAGGTTGCGACTGTTGGGAGTACTGAGATAAATACTTGCCTATTTCAAAATATCATAACTTATTTGGATAAAGTTGCAAATGAAGTATCCTCACAGTTACTAATTCTTCAGACTCACATAGTAAGGATGTGGCTACACCGTCAAAACAGCAACTTTTCATGTACCTAATGTTAAAAACGCTGTTGTCTGAAGTGAGGCACGATTTTTTACGGTGAAACGGCGTACATTTTTTTAAATTTATGTAAACACATTTGAAATTAGCTCAAATGAGTTGAGGCAAGATGTTTTCTGAGTTAACTTACGTAACTTCTGTTTATTGGTAATATAATATACTTATTATATTATTATTTTTACTCTTGTCAGCTACCATTATAACCGGCCTCTATCGAGGCGTCCAATTATTTGAATAATAATAATAAAATAATAAATAATTATTATTAGGGGGGACAATCCTACACAAATCGACCTAGTCCCAAACTAAGCAAAGCTTGTACTATGGGTACTAGACGACGATAAACATACTTATAAAGATAAATAAATACTGAAATACATAGAAAACATCCATGACTCAGGAACAAATATTCGTGCTCATCACACAAATAAATGCCCTTACCGGGATTCGAACCCAGGCCCTCTTGCTTCGTAGGCAGGGTCACTACCAACTAGGCTAAAGCGGTCGCTTGAATATGCCCTTTACAGGAATGGTCCGCGATCTTTCCCCCACTTCTAACCTTGTAAAATACACCTAGCCATCGAAGCCCAGTGTCATGTAGTGTTCCCCCATGTCTACGGTAAATCAGTATGAAACACATAAAATCAATAAAACAAGCCCTCATCCATAAAACACATGCTTGCTGCGTGTTTTAAACATTCCTTCAGTTATAAGAAAAGCAATTTGGGTGATGAAACGGCGTGGCATCAGTTGTACCATTATTGCGGCACGTGCAGAGAGTTACTCGTCTTGGTACGTGGCGAGATATTAAAGGGCTACATTACGCTGGCTTTGTATAAACGAGTTTGTGTAGAAAATATTGCAGATGACAGTGAATTAATGAAGTTACTGCCTTCTCACCTTTTATCTTTACGATAAGCGTTTGGCAACGTGTTTGCTATTCATACCTTATGGAATAAGTTAATTATTCATATTGTAGGTTACGTAAAACAGAATGAATCGTTTAATAGCCTTATAACTTAAACGTACATGTAGGTAATACAATCTGCATAAAACGAAAAATAGGGTACCAAGCGTCCGTTTTGGTTGTTTCATTGGCGCTGAATACTACACCTTAAAGATCATCAGTGCCTCTTACATGCATTTGCATGAATTACTAGATACATACCATTGGAAATATTTACCAAATTTTCAGTAAAAATCAACTCCCACTCGCAATCTCACAATCTCTTACATAGCAAGGCGGACGAAGTAAAATATAAATTCGAGACCCGGTACTTCCGCGCACACGTTACTTGTTTATCCTTTTAAGGGCAAGTCTCATTTCAGACAACTGCTATGATTGCTGTCTAACGACCACTCACATAAGACACGCCACTCCCATCCCAGTCTACACACAAATATAGACGCAAGCGACTAAGACGCTTGTACTGATAACGCACTCTTTTGTTTCAGGTGACGACTGATCCGTAAGGAGAAATGAAGGAATAACGCAGCTCATTCTATACTGGGTGGTAGGCTAAGCGTTTACTTAATGGGTTTTCATGAATGAACGCAGATTTTCAACCGATTATGAGCCTACGCTTATTAATATTAGTTTAGCGTTTAGTTTTATACAGTGTTAGTTAGGGCAAGGGTTTATGTAAATTGGTTGATTACAAATACCGGTAGTTCGAAGCTGCATTGCCTATTTCGGCAGTCGGAGTCTACCTACAGACCAGCCAAGACCCACAGCTACAGCCCTTCAGGCTGCTGCAAAATAACCAGGTCTAAAAAAGCTGCATTACGATTAGAATTGAAAGTTTACCAGTGTTATTATCATGGCATTAGTAGAGTATATTTATATAGTCTGTATACATTTTTGACACCCTTTTTACCTCGCAATAAGTGTATGAATTTGAATTATATCGTAGGTATGCACAGTGATTGAACAGTACTTGTACTGTCGTTAGATGTCAGTGTATTTAAACCATGTTTTCATGAAATTAGAAGTTTGATGTTTTGAATACCATATAGCTGATGCGTTATTCTAAATTTATCTTAAAAACTCGGTCTCCACAAAACCGTTCCACGCATGATCGTTACAAAAAATATATATTCTCAATAAGCGAAAAACAAAAAGAAATAACACCAACAAAATTGAAAACAGGCCGTTGTTATGTTATACTGTAGGTTGGAAAAAGGCAATCTTCATGAGGGTTCGCGCCGGACGCGATGAGGAAATAAGAATTCATCCTTCCTCGGGTAGGAGGGGGCAAGACGGACGACGCCATTCCAAAAACCCATTATACGAGCTCGGGAGCTGTTTTCTATCTCAGGAACGAACCCGCGTCCCCCCGCGGGGGCAAGAGCGGGAGGGGGTGGCATCCTCAGGGATTCTCGACTTTGTTTATGAAAATTACCCATTAAAGTGGCTATGAAAGTAACGGTTTTGCCACTCCTGGAATTAATAAGGAAATTGATATAGATTATTATATTTGAAAATTTCGGGCCGCGTGATAACGTGGTCTGTTGAAATTGGAAATTTTCGGTGGCGTTTTTGTAATTTGTCGGGTGATGGAACCGTTTCAGCAGCATTTAAGCCGTCATTATGCCATGCGTTATGTTGCCTATTGACTAATTCGGATCGGATTCAAAAAGTGATTCAATTCAAAACCAGCAAATTTGATCTGCAGTGATGAAGTTCTATGTGAAATTATATTTTTCAATGTCCCAAACTTCGAAACACTTATCCACATTTGAAATTTACCAATCTCGAGTTAATCCATAAATTGCCAAGCAACATTACCCTCGAGCTATCACCCCAAGATTTACATTGTCATTAGAAATTAAATTAAAAAAGCGGAATTATAACACTCGAGGCTAAATTTAAATACACATTACCGCTTAATGCACCCTCCTTATTGAGAAAGCGTGCGTTCTTTAGCCTAGGCCCATCTCTTTCTGATCTGATTGTTGTAAATGGGTGGGAGAGGAACAAAAGATCGGCGTAGACCCGTAGCCCGTAGCTCGATATAAAGAAAGATTATCCGAAGCCCCTAAGGAAGTTTGAAATTGCTATTGTAGCGAAAAGGATTATATGTTAGTGCTACGGCGTAGAGGGTCTACGGAGCCGCGGGGGGTCGGATTCTGGGCGACGGTATTTATTTATTCGTGTTTTGCTGTCGTACTGGTTTTATTCCTATTGCACATTTTGCAGTTATAATGCTAGTTTCACACCAATGTATTGTATATCTAATAAGAAAATTATATCACGACTTACAGGCTTCCAGCGAGTGGGCAGCAAGTGAGTCGGATTTTGTTTTCTAATTGTGCAATATGTTTCGAATCTGCATGGACTAAACATATATTCCCAATATTTCAGTTTTAAATACATAGACCCTTCACGTTCTTAGCTATTCACGATATACCGACGCTCGGGACAAATTCAATCGAAATAAACGCTCGAACCGAACAGTTAAAACGCACCCAATTAACAATTCGGAACGTAAAATAAACAAGCCGATATCGCGACAATGCGCAGGCACTGTTGGCGACCGGATTAAATCCTTTGAATCCGCTTAAATCCGCTTAGATCCGGTTATATCGAGTTATATCCGGACCGAGCCGGCGCGCCGCGATACGGCGCCCCGGCTAGCGGTGTGTTAATCCTCCCTTAAATTGTGATAAAAGCCTCACCTGAATTATTAAACCGGACCTTGGGTGGACTTAAAAATTATGTGAAATGTCAACGGGGTTTAGATAATATTTCAGAAAATTTTAATTAGACTTAAGAGTATTTAAAATGTATATTTGCGCAGTCCACACAGACTACTGCCTATTTCCACTTATGTTTATGTATATTATGAGGCATGTGCCGCTGAGCATGCAGTGGGACATATATAGGCCTTGAAATATACGTAGGTAAATTTAGTTGGTTGAAACTTTGAAACCCTAAGGTAGTTATTTATGTTATAATTTTTTAATATATACCATACTCACTTACGAACGTTTTGTACGTCCAGTTGCACATCCTTAATTAATTTCCAGGTTTATTTATTTAGTTGTATACTTTAGAACTTATGATTACCGTGTATCTGACTTCTAACTTTTACGGAATTTTGCGGCATGACACACAGAACACATGCATAGAAGTAACAAAAATGTGAACGGAAATCATGTGTGACACAATAATGTATGAATTCTATAATTGTAGCAATCTTTTTTAACATGCCACGTATACTTGTGTGAATGTGCGCTGTTAAGGTCAAACCTTATAACAGGATTTGATGAGAGCACAAGTTGCCAATTGTAGAGCATAGGTACATTATGCAGTCTTACATAGATAGTAGATTTTATGATTTCGCAAACCTATGATTTACTAGGTACAAGACGTGAATAAAATTAACCGGCTTATGTCACGTATTGCGCCAACCAATTCCATTTCAACAATACCTATACAGCGGACAAATAAATACATAACTTACGAAAGCAAACCGAATACGCTCGCAGTAACGGGCAACATTCTAACAATTTAATGCAACATGAACAATACAAATATCGCGCAGTGCCGTACGCGAATCGGCATACGTAGCCGCGTACAGAACATATTTATCGGGTATGGTATTGTGGCGCGACCATTACCGTACATCTAGGGGGGCATGGGGGCACCATGAATCCTGATGCACCGACCAGTGTAAAATAAACTTCAGTACTGATAAAAAGGAGGACGCGTTTATGTTTTAATCTTCGACTAGCCCGCGTAGGGGAGCTCTAAGTACACTGGATCGACGTAAAGGGTTTGTTGATTGGACGGGGCCTGAAGTGACCCATTGTTAATGGAGTTAATCGTCCATATAGTCCGTCGAGGCGATTTATGTTTCATTTCGGATAACATTATGCACGCCGGATCATGCGAGGGCCCTTGGAGTCTGCGATAGATGCTTTGTTTACTGATCTGTATCTGTTTACGCAAATTGAGATACGCTTAAGTATTAAAACGGATTGTCTGGTTAAGTACCTAGTTTGCATTCAGTATTAAGAGAGGACTTACAGTCCACGCCAAATATAAGTATACACTTTTCGCCTTAGAACACAACGGAATAGTGCAAAAATGTTCACATATCTTTGACGTCAACTGCAGGTACACAATGACTTTAAAATAGGTTTATTTATTTAAAGTTTCCCCGTGTTTTATTTTATTTTAGACACAAAAGAAACATTATATGGTTCCATTACATAACCATGTTTACTTATAACTATAAAGTCTCAACCTATGAATATGGAGGTAACATAAATGCCATCAAACATATCGGTTCACATTCTCATTCCACTTTGTATTTACTAGCCAACCATTGAACTCTAAGAAATATTTTCTTTTGGTTGTAGTCTACATATTCTGCTATAAAAGCAAAAACGAATATAACAAAAGAGACTTAATAAAACCCGTACAAGTAGATGCTTTTAGCTGGCTTAAAAAAAAGAATGAAAGCTTGTAAATAAGCTAAAAGCCCTCAGCTCATTAGCAGATTAAGCTCGCGTGACTACCGGTCGTGCGGTGGAGCTTCTGACATGCGAGCTTTCCGAATGCTACGTTTTAATTTAAACACAGATATGCTTTCGTTTATTGCGGCAATGTTTTGTATCAAGTTATATAGTTAACGAAGTGCTCAGAGTACAAATTATAAATATTCTAATTATACTTCACATGCGATGTTTTTTTATGCAATTGCGACGTATTTTCAACGTATTTGAAATACCACAAAGCAGTACTAATACACACAACAAGAGATGAGATGTGGTGCTAAATAACACTAAACAAAGTTTGATTATCATGTTAAACCTGAATGTTACGTGAAGCCAAAGATGAAAGCATTTATGACCCTATTCCGTTTTTAAAGGTAAAAAATATACACCTTTTGTAGTTGACTGTGTAGGTCTAAGTCGTAATTGTGTATTACGTTATGTAGGATTTAATCTTAATCTTTTTCATTAACAATTGACTACTCTCCTAAAAAAAGCTATATTTATAGTCGGTCAGTAAGATTATCAAAACATATTGCACACAGTATTTATTATTCTGTCATTCAAACCAAAAACGATGATTCGTCCCATTATGGTACGCTTTTTAGCATGTTTGTTCGATTGACAAAATAAAAAATACGTGTCCAATATGTTTTGATTATCTAAATAACGGACTAAAAAACAAAGTATTTAAGACTGTACTTTAACCCCTATTTTTTATTGAAATAAACAGTTCATATAAAAAATTAACTTTTAAAAAAACATTTTTTTATACCCATGAACGTAGCCAATTACACCATTATATTAATGTCAGTCTGAAACCTCAAAGATGAAAGGGAGTACCATCATCAACTTCCTAGCGTTATTCCTGGTTGTGCCCTATGGGAGCCCTAGGTACGCTTTGACAGTGAGTACCGTTAAATAACACGTCTTAACTTGGTGTTCGTATAAACGTCACGCCGAACGCCTACTTAGAATAATTCGCTCGAACACCTCGTGCATAATGTGGGGAACAAATAATTTATAGTTACTGGTCATTCGGTTCTGAAAGAGTTGTGTTCTGTTAGAGTAATATGAATACTAAATTGCGTCTAGCTTTGTAAACTGGCATTAATAAATTTATTTTACATACTTAATATTGGGTTTCAATTTTTTATCAAGTCACTGTGTAATAAATTGAAATACTATGTTCGTAATCAATCTTCGTTTGTACTCGTAACGCCATCTATGGAGGGGAAACTGAAATGAAAAAAATACCTCGCAGTACATTTTTGCACAACCTAAAAGACACATTTGAATGTTCTGTTCATTAAATGTAGGTAATTTTGAATGCTTAACTCTCTGATGGAGGAAGGATCGCACTTACCCTCAATTTCGGAACAAATAATTTTATTTTATGAGTATTCCCAAATGTTCTTCATGAATATGTGTGTGCGTATTTGCTGTCTTCTCAGACGTTCCATGACTTGGGAATGGCGATTGCGCAAATAGTTGAAAGGCCGTAATCGGCTTTTAACAGTAAATCGGCCCTTTCATTAAATTAAGCACTTCTCGTAGTGGGTATTATTTATGATTAGTGTTTATCAATAAGTACTTAGATTTGCGTCCCCACAAAAATACCTACTAGTTAATATAAAAAAATATAAGTACATATATTTTATTTATTTAATTTATTTTAATCGTATGGCATATATTATTTGACCTTTTAAATATATTTTATTGTGAAGTAGCGACGAATTTGAAAGTGTGATTATTTCTATCTGATCTGTTTGTTCCTATTTCGAGTATCTTATTTCATCCCTTTTTGGCCCTAATGTCAAATTGTTGCTTATATAAACGATCGTGGATATAAAGGTTTGTTTCGTTTGCAGTTCCCGTAACAAACGCTAACTGCTTTAAAGGCAATTCCAGAGCACACGACAGATTCAATTAACTCGGCATACTTAATTAAATTAAGCAGTGTCATTAAGTGGCTTTACTTTAAATTGTATTTCATTGGATTAAATTGTTGTATACGAATTCCAATTAAATTTGTGAGGAAAAATACGATCAAAAAATTAGAAAATACCTAAAAATGTACACCTTCCAGAAGCTATAGTTTTTCATGTTGCTCGTAACATTCCAACAAGTACTTCAAATAATCAAGGTAGAACTCATTTCAGGTAACTTCGATGAATCCTGTTCCATAGGTTTCATTGTAGGTATATCATTATGACTTTGATTTTCCTAAATGTGTAATTTAACCTTATTTTTTCAAAAATACGGAAAAAAAATTATGCAAATATATACTCGTACGAGTATCATCCAAAATTACCAAGTACGATGATTACAAATAAGATGATACACCCATAAGTAGGTAAGCACGCTTTTTTAACGGATACGATAAAATTCAGTTTCTTTTATTGACTTTATCTTGACATCCGCCTTAACAATACTCTAGCTACACAATATAAAAAAAATAACGATAGTTATCGATATACAAAACCTACGGAATACTCGGAATATGTACCTATATCCCGCTTGAACTGATTCATACTTCTTTTAAAGTTTTTTGAATTCAAATGGTCAAAAAAATTACGCAAATGATGAAATTTGACTATCAATCCATCCCAATTCCTAAAATTTATACAAAGATAAAATATATAAAATTTAAAGCTTTAAATACTACATAGAATATAGAATCCATCGTCCGGTCACTTGGGAAATTTTCCAGTCGAGATGACCCTCGTCTAATATCTGTTGGGATCATATTTGCATCTAATTGTGAACCATTGTTGTCTCTGGGAATGGGCAGCGAACGTTAATGGGTTTATGTATCATATTTATGGTTCCGCTGGTAATTCAATTGTGTTGTTTTTCGGTATACATTGGTAATGTTTATGCTATATAGAGTTGGCTAGCCCTCCATTGTTGTTTTACGTGGCATGTGTATTGTATAGCTGCACATATCTACTCGGTAAGAATTTAATATGCTGTAACAGCATAGCAGTATAGAATATGACTCATATCATAAGGAATAAGTCTATATATTCCAAATAAAGGAAAATGGTAGGTAATCATTTATTTATTAAAGTTTTGCGTTGGCTTTATACAGCCGTTTAGACGGGCGGCTTGTTAAACAAAGTTTTACGTAAAACACAATGATACGGGTAGACCTGTACGGAATACTAACCTATTCCCTCGTGAAAATAAAATAATTTCATAATTAATAAACTTTTATAACATTATATCATGGATATTTGGCAGTGATAAAGTCCTGCACGAGAAATCTTTCGCAAAATAAATAAATATAGGCTGTAGCAATGGAATTTTATAATACTCTGATACCGAAATTATATATTGTTTCTAGTGTTGGTAGTGTTTTGAAAAATTATACCTCGCCAAGTTTCACCGGTTCTTCTAGAGGCAGTTTTTTTTCCGAACCGTTGGTAGCTTATCGATATTCATAGGTGCGTGTAATATACCTAATAAATTGATAACTTTGACTTTGAAAACCCATCAGGATCGCTAGATTGCCAGGCCTGGATACGTTAACAACCATCAGGCTGATAAGGACGTCTCTATTTCGTGCAGAATTATACTTGAAATCCTATATATCAAAATATAGTACTTATTGGCAAGTAAGTATAGGTAGTTACATTGACCGACAACACGCATAAAAATAAGTGCCTTATCGAAATGTAAAATAAACGACACACCAATCTACTTATACAGTAGAGGGGGCGACTGGCGAGTGACCGATCCGAGGCGAGAGGGCAAAATGCGTAACTTCCGTTTTCCACGACATTGGGCACAATTTGAAATATTTTACTACAGTTGTAACGACTTGATGGTGCTAGAGGGCCACTTGTATATCTCTTTTATCTTTTGTCGGCGCCCCTTTGCCCTCCACCCGGATGAAACTTTCAGTTCGGAATGGGAGGTTTTTTCGCTGTAGCTGAGGGCAGTTTTCGTTTTTCTTTATAGTTTTTGTAACTGGACAGCATGAAAAATGGCTACGGTAGGGCAGTCGTTCATGGCAACTATTGCTATGTCGCTACAGATTGAAGTGACTTGATTACGAGCCTCTGTTATTATCAATATCCTCAAATATCTCAATACAACCAATATTCCGTTCTTCCGTAAACTAACTTGCTGTATTTTCGATAAAATCTCTAAACGTCACCAATAATGACTTTTTTTTTTTTTTTTATTATCTCAAAAATTTGCTTATGTGGTAGGTATACAACAAATTTCGCCAAACTGTCAGTTTGTTGGCGAATAGTGCGCTCACAAATAAAACGGTGTTTGTTATACCTACTGATGTGACACTTAAACTTCTTATCTAATATTACTACTAATCTACTTATGTTCATGCAAGAATGCGTGCACATTTAAACACTATTTAACACTATTTAAGGTGCAGCAGAACCTCTGAGTATCTACCCTCTTCATCCCACGAAGGCAATGACCTTGACCTATATTATAAAGAGCCTAGGAGTGTTATATTTCACTGAGTAGGTCAGCTTCGTGAGTTGAAGTGGATATTCATGCCAATACCTTATAACTAATAGATATATATTATTATTATATTACATTATTCATCTATACTATCTAAAAGTGTTTCTTTTAGTCTTTTTTTGAAAACTTCTTTACTACTACATTCTTCTATTGTTGGGCTAATTCGGTTAAAAATCTTAGGTATCATGTTTTTCCGAGTTCTCTGGCCATAGTAATTGTTAGTATTATATTCTACATATCTTCTTTTTGTATTTGGCCTAAGGTTACGTAACGATTTTTTACGTGTTTTAAATCTGTCATGGCCATAGTTTTCTAGGTATATTAAATATTTAACTTTGTCATGAACTGGTAAGATTTTTAACCTTTTATAGAGTAATTTATAGTTCTGTTTACAACTCATTTTGGTATTTTTATCCACCAATATATTTTTAATAATTCTAATTTGTATACTATATATCTTATCAAGGTAAGTTTTAAAAGTAAGCCCGTATGCATTTAAGCCGTAACTAATTACTGACTCGGCTAGCGAGTGGTATAAGGTGTGCATTATTTTTCTGTTAACAATATTTTTCAAACTATACAGTTTAACCATAATTGCCCGTAGTTTATTGCATACTATATCTATGTGGTAGGCCCAGCTGAACTTGGTATCAATGGTCAAACCTAAATATTTATATTCGTTTACAAATTCAATACTAGCACATTTACAGTTTAATTGGTTGTTATGTAAATAGTCGTATGTGTGTCCTATTATGTTAATATTTTGGCTCGGGACTCGTAGGTACGGTGATTTAATTAACATACATTTTGTTTTTTCTATGTTTAGAATAATCCCATTGTCATGCGACCATTTAATTATGTTTACAAAATCAGTCTGGACACATTGTTCTAGATTTTTTATGTCCCTGTCTGCATATACTATACATGTGTCGTCAGCATACATATATGTCGAGCAATTCTTGACCACATTGCTCATGCTGTTCACATGCATAATATAGCCTACTGTAATATAGTTACTTAATAACGATATTTCATGCTAATGACGCAGCATGAGAAAAAGTGACACATGTAGGTTAGGTGATATTTGGGTCATTCAACTATTTCTTATTGTTGTGCTGTCCCGTCAGCCAGGAGAAAATTGCATCATCCTCCTAGCGTTATTCCCTGCTGTGCCCTACAGGAGCTCGGAGTCCGCTTTGACACCTAACCCCTAGATTTGGCAAAGGCACTAGTTTAACGAAAGCGACCGCCATCTGCTCTTCCAACCCAGAGCGAAAACTAGACCTTATTGGGATTAGACTGGTTTCCTCGCGATTTATTTCGTTCACTAAAAAGCTAACAGTAAAATATAACCAGGAGTTTACCTACTCTAAAGATGGACATAAGAAAGACTAGCAAACCCATCTCTTAAAGAGTACCTAACTAACCCAGTATTCAGAAGACGTAGCGATGGCAACTACCTATTGAAAGAAAAATAGTACATTTCGATGCTAGTGCGGAAAGTACGTCATTACGCTACGAGCACCGAGATATCGATATGTAGACGTTACAGTTGCGAAAAAAGAAGAAAAACAACAACTAAGGAGTTCGAAACTTTTATAAATATTGTTAATTCTGTAACATCATTGTAATACAGTTTAAAAATAATGAAGTTTTTCCTAAATATTTTTTTACAGTTCTATCTTATTTATTTTTAATTGACAATAATTCATAGTAAAATTTGTACAATTATTGAGTTTGAAGTCAAAATCACTAGTTCGCGCAAACCAACTTTCCATACGCTAAACAGCTGCGTAAAGTAGAACTTTTTTAGCAACTGTATTAAAAGAGTTATTTTGAGGCAAGTGCAATAAATAATACACTATCACTCTGATATTTCGCAAGTACCTACAGAATTCCAGCAAGCATATCAGTCCGGTTCGGTGCGATGAATGCGGCTACGACGCGCATAAACCTAGTGGGCAGTAAGGTAAATCGTGCCCCGGAGATGTCTAAATCAACGCACTATCGCCCGATCGCTCGCAGGTACACTCTGCCTGGAGAAATATTGTATAATCCAGAAATTTTTCAAAGTTAGAACTTGCAGTTTTTGGCATATCAAAGGTTCACAAAGAAATACATAACAGGAACACCATTTTCTCCTTCTATACGATTCTAAGCCTACATAATATGTTGATAAAATAACAACTTAATTGACATCTCGATATCAATTTCAAAGATTTTTGCTTTTAAGCATGGTCCTAATTTATTTATTTCTTTACTGATATCATAAATATGACATATTCTTCGGCTTCTTTGTCGTATTGCCATGTTTGATTATATAATTTTAGCCTAATGACATACTCGTAGTGATAGTTAAAGTGGTATTCTTTGGCCACAATTAGGCAAAAACTCCAAGTAATTTTAATTAATTTAAGATTATATACCAAAATAATTTTAGAACAGCAAACTCTATTGGTTTTTTTAAGATTGACGAAGAGATGGGGTTGATGGTACCTATATCTATTCTGTAAACATTCATGAATGCTAAAAAACTTCATTGGCGTTCGCCTTGGTTAATTCGTTATGAACACAATAAAATCAGGTTATATTACTGATGCTATATAATTAAGTTATCTGGGGCTGCGATACTACTTTATTACAATATTGCAGTAAATCCTTTCGAATGCAAGTAATAAAGGGTATCCATAAAATTAGTATTTGTCCAGATCATTAACAAGTCGTAAGGCAATCTTATTACCCGCCTGGTTTCCCCTGTGACTCGGTTATTCATTGCTAATGTATTCATTACGTCTTTCCCAAGCATTAAAATATTAAATTGCCTTATATAAATAACTAAACAAAGCCGACTAGTCCCGGACTCACGTAACTTATGGCGGACAAAAGTTTCAAGGTAAAAAATAAATATATCTACATGTTTTTTTTAGTTTTTGTAACATCTTGATTAAGTAGGGACCACCTGCCAGAGCCGCTTCTTAGGGTATCCATAAATAAGTGTTGAAAAAAAATTAATGGTGACATAAAGAATATTGTGAGGTGGTTGCCTATGGCTTTTGGATTGGAAAGGGTTTGAAGAGATGCTTTGGTCGATACCGAGCTATGTTTTTGAATTTAATAAGCATTTTAAAATTAAAGATATCAGAGTAAGCAATTATATCAGGATAGGAATACTTAAGCAACTAGCTTGTCACTGTCACAGGGACGCTCATCCTCCTGTATGCAATCTAACTTTTACACTGAATAAAGCGCTTCGTCTGCATCTCGTGGTCATAAATTAAAGTTATCTTTTATATAAAGTTGCATCACTCTTGCAATTTTTAAGTCTAAATTACAACTTTTCTAGTCGCATTCTTATGACGTTACATTGTCGGCGTCAACAAAAGAAATAACGCATCCATAATGTCCTTGCAAAATCGCATTTCGCACGCAACAAAACCTTTTTTTTGCCACGTTGCGGCCGACTTTAAATTATTGCGAAACCTTTTATGATCCATAACCCATAACACTCAGGTAAATAGAATGCAGTTCAAGATGGCGTTCACATAAATCGCGGGACATGCGCTTGCGTTGCATCTAATCGCGAATTTATTGTTCTGGGGCGAACTGTGGTACGAAATTAACAATGAACAAAATATTATTAGTGCATTTCTCGAAATAGGGTCTCTAAATCACAGGGGTATTGTCGTTGGAGCTTTACGAGTATACAGTGGTAATTAAGCCATTTCAAGCACCGCATAATAGCTGGAATGATGCTGTAAATTGATTTTTATACTTTGTTTGACATCAATGATTGACATGAGAGCTTTCGGAGCTATAAACGCTGCGCCTGCGACATTTTTATCACCTGCGCGACAAGGCGCTATAAATTTATCGTTTGTGGGACTTTGGGCCAATTTTATGACTCATTTGGTGGTACTAAACGTCCATATAGATTGTTAGTGTATCAAGTTGCGCCTTTTGATTGCGATGAGTGCTACTGGATATAAATGCTCGACTTGATGGAGTTTTAAGTTAATCCTCATGTTTATGGCCCAATAATATGCGGTTTTTTGAGCTTTATTTGTACTTAAGTGCCCGTAAATATTATAAGTACAAAGATAATGTTTTACAAGTATATTATGGAGCAAAAAAGTAGGGTCCAGCTCAGGTCTTGTTTGTTTTTGCCATTAGGAAAGTCCTCAGTCGGTGCATATACTTATGTAGGGGAGGCTATCTACGCTACTGACGCACTCAAAATATTTGTAATATGGCTGTTGACTGCAGTCACGTTAAAAACTTGCGATAAACTATGCGAATCAAATAGGCACTGGGTTCCAACCTATATTACTAACATCTTTCTACCTATATATAACGTATTCTATATATTTAGGTAATTTTAGTGACAGCATTCCGGTCTCGAATTTAGGCCTTATTCCAGGGAGCTCTATTTAGGGAAAGTGCATAGGTATATACAGACGAGAACATTTAGAGAAACAAAGATGTCTGTACATAGGTCTGTACTATGTAAAGGCACAGAGAAGCGTTTTGATATATTAGACCCAAGAAATGTTTTCATTTTTTGCCCTATTACGTTTATTATTGTATAGTGCATTCATCCTTACTTCTCTTATTTGGTAAACAACATTCTAACCTCAAATGCATCTTTTTAGGATAGAATAGCAATTTTGTGAGTATTATTTAATGATGTCCGCACTTCACGATTTTTTTGTCTAGCAACGCTTTTTTTACGATAAAATAGCTGCTATAGTCTAAAAAGATACATTTTGAGGTTAGAGTGTTGTTTACCAAATAAGATAAGTAAGGATGAATGCACTATACAGTTGAATAAGGTGAAAAGGTGTAAACATTTCTTAAACGTCGACAGTACGAATATTTATGTTTTCGTCTGTAACAGATTATTCCGATTGATATTCAATAAGATCTTATAAGGATATGAAACAACTAAGGACCAATATAGTTGTTTAACTCACGAAGGCTATAGAAGGTTGTCCATAGGTATAGGTCTGTGGTGTGGACACAGGTGTGTGGGACTGCGTATGCACATGTTTCTGTGTGTAATCGCGGAATGCTCAGTGACCAGTGTCAGTACATATTTAGTATGTCCTCACAGACAATTTACGCGTTCCCACACAACCATGGGCATGGTACTCCTGGCTTCGTAATGAAAAAAACCTTGATGAAGTCCTTGGGACCAATATAAGATAGCATGAACCACAAACCAATAGAAACCTCTCAGCCAAGTTGCAAGCGGGAAAATCTTAATAGTTTTTTTTATCTTTTAGGGAACCAGTTCCGCTGCTACCCGCTGGAAGGCTTCGCGGCTACAACATTATTCTCCCATACGGCGCCGCCCCGCCGGCGTAGAAGCCTCCTATTGGACCACCAGGCCCCGCCCACAAACACCTACAATTATATTTATAATGCACACGCTGAAATAATTTACATTTGAGCTGAATTTGCGAGCGGCGTGGGTAATTGAAAATTTGTTATATTGGCCCAAACGGCCCACGGCGCGGATTGCGACGTCTAAGTGATTAGTTTGCTACCCGCTTTTGATTGTATTTGATGAGTCTTTTGGTAACGTTTTCTTGTTGATGTTTTACTAGTTGATGTTGAGGTTGGAAAGTGTTCTTATAAGTTACGACCGCCGATTGTCAGTATTAAGCCAGATACCATAGACATAGACAGTTCGTATTGGAATAAATCGTAGGTACACTTAATATACTTGAATCCATATTAAATACTTATTTAGTAATATTTATAAATATTTTTGGGTAATTTGTTAAGAAAGATTGTATTTAGGCCAAAGGAATAAAAATAAATCAATTTTTGACATTGTAGTTATAAAAGTTCTAATCTGAAAGAAAATCCCGTGGTATATAAATAAATAAATCAGCAAATATAAGTCCCACGCCTGGGCACAGGCCTCCCCTCATGGACGAGAGGGAACGGACATGAGTCCCCACGCTGGCCCAGTGCGGGTTAGGGACTAACATTATATAGGTATGGTGTGTTAATCCATACTAATATCATAAATCCATACTAATATTATAAATGGGAAAGTGTATGTGTGTGTTTGTGTGTTTGTTTGTCCGTCTTTCACGGCAAAGCAACTAATTGACGTGATTTTTTAAGAGGAGATGGTTGAAGGGATGGAGAGTGACTTGCTTTATAGGATAGTTTTTATGCCCGAAAACGGTATGATAAGGGGGTGAAATGGGAGGTGAAAGTTTGTATGGAGCTACGATATAACTGAGTTCCACGCGGACGGAGTCGCGGGCAGAAGCTAGTTTATAATTTTATTGCAATTGTTGTCTATGATTTCTCAATAAAAACAATTAAGTTGTGTTTTAATGTTCCACATCCTTGAATCCAGCTATACAGCTTTACCCAGGCATCCTTTACGCAAATTCACTCAAATGAGAAATCCGAACGTTCCATTTACTCCACAGCAAAATGTCCGACCACTCCATTTAGAACACCTGCCGTAAATCCCACGTAGACCTCGTGTCGACTTGTAGATACAGCTAGGACGATAAACAGCGAGCCGATAATCAGCCGCGACAGTAAACCAGCGCCTTAATTGGCTCCCTGTATGTTTTAATTGACCATAAATCGACAGCAAGCGCTTAATGAGCGCAAGTTTTCGACGCACAAATCTTTGCGCTGGATTGAGTTTCCATTATCAGTCGGTTCGTTTATCTTATATGTTGTCGCAAGTTATGATTATTTTAAACAAGTTAATTTATAATTATCATGGATTTATTGGGGTATTAGCCAATTGACATAATTCTAGCAGGAAAAGTTATAGACGAACAAGAGAACGTTTGCAGTCACCGAGATTAAACTTGCAGGCTAGGTGTTTTTTTGGAATTTCACATGTAGTAAATCCCGAAGTAGGTACAATTCTTTCAACATCTTTATTTTTTTAGTAGGTATAGGCACCTAGTTTGAATATCTAGAACTTACTTAGAAGACAGGTAACAGATGTAAGAATCATTTCCCTCACTATCAGGTAAAGAAGCCTGAGGAAAGGATACCGAAGCTCAATAGACACATCATCGAGTGGGTATTTAAAATAACTAAGAGTGAATAATTCCAATAGTACTTAGTACTATCGGAATATACTAAGACTAGCTGTTGCCCGCGACTTCGTCCGCGTAGAACTTGTATCTTAGAAAAATGATTGGTATTAAATTATTGTAGGTGGAACCTTAATTATCGCCGACCCAAACAAAGTTCTACCATCTTATGGGATTATTTCAGAGATAAAAACTATCCTATATCCTTCCAAGGGTGTCAAATTCAGCGTACGGAAAATTTCATCTAAATCCGTTCAGGGATTAAGCGTAAAAGGTAACAGTGAAATGAGTTCATTAGTTTAAATTGCTAAATTTAAATTGAAAACTCCGTTTTTAGTAATATAAATATCTTAAGAATCATCAACAGACATTTCTGCTAAAATTGTATATTTTTTTATACCTAATGTATTAAAGAAAGCTACATTACTGGAAATGTTTGCCTCAATCCGTTCAGTAGTTCACGTTAGTCCGAGCTACCTGTATAGTTATGAAAACCTATCTAATGCTAAAAGACGTAGAACTTTCCATCTCCATCTGCTGTCCCCATTTAACGGTGTTGTTAGAGCATACATGATTTTGATTATCTAAAATAAACTTTATAAATTAACAAAATAATCCGCATTTTAAATGAAACATTACCTTCTTTTCGGTTATGGGAACTGGAAGCTGTTCGGTTCTGTAAGGGTCGTGGTTCTAATTTATCCTTGCCTACTTCTCTGCTACCAGTCGGATTATTTATTTTGGCTTACCATATAATTAGTATAAAAGACCTATGAATTCCCTTACTTCAAAAAATACTTATTCCTCATACATACTTCCAACCCTTTTTAACCTCCTTACAGGATGAATTTCAAGAAATGTTGTAATTAGTTACCTAGTCTTTTAGCGAAGTTTCAGATCCCTTAATTAAAAATTGTCTTGTTCCCTGTACAAACATCCAACTCCTTTTAGCTCATTTTGGGGATGAGTGTTTTTAACCCCCTTATGGAATCCATTTCAAGCAGTCTAAATTATGTTGCCCCCCATAGGGGATGAATTTCAAAATAATCAGTTTTGTGGTCTTTTAAGATAAAGGCTATAAGACCGAAGTTACAAATCTCTTACTATAATATTTTCTTGGTCTCCATCCCTTGAATGCCGTTTTAAACCCTTAAGGGGAGGATTTCTTCCAACACGCTGAAAGATCTTTTTTATTCTGATAATAATTGTTTATACAACGTTTTAAGTCTCCAGCTCAATAAAGAGTTTTGCTAATCCAAACCTTGCACACCCTTTTAACCCCCTTAGGGATAGAATATTCTTAAACGCTGGAAGTACTTTTTTATTTGATAAGTAATCTTTCTAGAACGTTTCAAGTATCTTACTAGAAAAAAGCGTTTCCCATACAACCCTTGCCTATTAACCCCCTTCGGGGTGGAATAGTCTAAAACGCAAAAAGTCCTTTTTTTGTAATCTAATAAGTAATCTTTCTACAAAGTTTTAAGTCTCTCGCTCAAAAACTAAGTTTCCCCCATATTCACTCTAAACCCCAATGTCACTCCCTTAGGGGTGGAGTTTTCTAAGTCACTGAAACGACTTTTTCTATATTTGAATAAGTAATTTTTCTACAAAATTTTTACTCTACCTAAAAAACAAAGTTTCCCCCATACCAACATGTCACCCTTTTTAAAACCCCTTAGGGGTGGATTTTTCCAAACCGCTTAAATTCTTTTTTTGTATACAAATAAGTAATCTGTCTACAAAGTTTAAAGTTTCTAGCTCAAAAGGAAAAGTTTCCATCATACAAACTTTGCACCCCTATTTAACACCATTTAGGGTGCAATGTACTAAAACGCTGGAAGTTCTTTTTTTGTATCTTAATAAGTAATCTTTCTAGAAAGTTTCAAGTCTCTAGTTCAAAAAATAATGTTTTCCCCATACAAACTTCGCACCCTTATTTAACCCCCTTAGGGGTAGAATTTTCTAAAAAACCGAAAGCACTTTTTTTGTTTTATAATAGTTAAGTAATCTGTCTACGAAGTTTCAAGTTTCTCTTTCAAAAGGGAAAGTTTCCCTCATACAAACTTTGCACCCTTATCGGTTTCCTTCGTCATAAAAGGAAGTCCTGGTGTAAATTTCAAGGTTCTAGTCCCAGTAGTTTCGGCTGTGCGTTGATGGTAGATCAGGTATCCTTCTTTTATATATAAATAAATAATAAAATAAATAAATAAATATTATGGGACAATCTTACACAAATCGCACTAGCCCCATAGTAAGCTCAATAAGGCTTGTGTTACGGGTACTAGACGACGATATATTTAATAGATATAAATACTTAAATACATAGAAAACATCCAAGACTCAGAAACAAATATTCATGCTCATCACACAAATATTTGTCCTTACCGGGATTCGAACCCAGGACCTTCAGCTTCGTAGGCAGCGTCACTACCCACTAGGCAAACCGGTCGTCAATATATATAGATAAATAGTACTAAACATTATTTTTGGTTCTGGTCTCGGAACTTCCGTGCGTTTAGAATTACAAAACCACTATCTATGGTGTTAGCAGCATAAGTTAAGCATGGGTATTGTATTGAATTTTTTATAACTCGCTCAACCTTCAGTCCAAACAACAAACAATATAAACTTTGTGTATCAAAATAGATAGAAATCTTTTTTTATGTCTATGTAAGTTAATATGACGCCGATACTTACCTATTACGTATGACATTCTAGTTAATATTTGTCGAATAAGAATAGTATTTTAACTGTAAAATACTATACTAGTGCGTACTACTGTGCGGAAAAGAGCACTTTCCGTGCATATGTCGAAACTTTAAAGAGCCATATGTACAGTAAAACGTTCTACGATACACGTGCGAATAGGTAATTCGCAACTCTTGTCGATTTAAAACACTCCCTTCGGTCGTGTTTTAATTTTTCACCACTCGTTGCGAATGTCCTATTTTCGGCACTTGTATCGTAAATAACTATTACAGTATAAATGGTGCTACTTTCCCGCACTAGTGCGGAAGAAATTCGCACGTGTATCGTACAACGTTTTACTGTACATATGGCTCTTTAAAGTTTCGACATATGCACGGAAAGTGCTCTTTTCCGCACTAGTGCGGGAAAGTAGCACCATTTGTACTGTAAAATACTATTCTTAAAGTTCTATTAGGTAAGTTATATTCAAATATTTAGTAACGACGAGTAAGCATTACTATTTCTTCGTAGATAAGATTTATTTGATACTAATCTGATACTAATCATTTGTCATGTCAAAGTTCTCACTTTCATCTGCAACGGTGCTCATGTAGAGGGTAATTAAAAGCTTGGTTTGATTTGATTTACTGAGCATCTGATGAGAGATCTTAGCCAATTAGTACAACAATAAGTATAATAGTAGTAACAATAAACGATTCAGCTCCATAACTGCTTTTGTTCTACAACTTTTTATAAATATTATATTTTTACATTTTCATTATTTCATCATCATCATCATATCAGCAGAAAGACGTCCACTGCTGAACATAGGCCTCCCCCAAAGAGTGCCAAAGTGACCGATCCCACGCCACCCGCATCCAGCGGACTCCCGCAACCTTTACCAGGTCATCAGTCCACCTTGTCGGGGGCCTACCCACGCTGCGCCTTCCGGTACGTGGTCGCCACTCGAGAACCTTTCCGCCCCAACGGCCATCGGTTCTACGTGCTATGTGCCCCGCCCACTGCCACTTAAGAAAGCCACTCATTATTTCATACAATTTCATAAAATTTTCAATGCACATCATTCAATAGTTTAATTATCATAAATATCACCGTCATGGGTGTCAAATAATGAGGCCGTGTTTGCTATAGGTATACATTGATATTAAGTTACTTCTGAGTGTTCCCCCATCTAACTCTAAATTTTACAACAATTCTTTTACTTTCCGTGCTGTTCGATTGTGGAATTCTTTGCCTATTGAAATCAAACGTGCAAAGTCTCTTCCCATTTTAAAACTAGACTTAAGGATTATTATTTTTCTCTTCCGTAACTAGTCATTCCTACTTGGTGTGTGCTGTTTTGTTTTCGACTGTAAGTGATACTGTTTCTATATTATGACTTTTAGTTATTGATGTATGTGCATGTAGGTTTATATAAATATGTATTTATGTATGTGTATTTCTTATAGTTAAGTTGTTTATATTCTGGTTTTTCTGTTTGCACCTACTCAAATCATATCTTTTCTTGCATTGTCTCCACTACCCAAAGGTCTCTGGAAGAGATCGCTCTTTAGCGATAAGACCGCCTGTTGTCTGCCATTGTTTATGTTTAATTTAGCACTATTTTTCTACTGTCTACTATGTCCGGTGAGCAATAAAGAATATTTGTAGTGTATTGTGTTGTATTGTACTGTTAAAGTTTATACACTAATAAAATGATTCATAGTTATTTTACAAAGTTACAAAACAAAAGTACTTAGTTCAGTTTGACAAGCAGAATCTAATCGTACAGATTCGGCACCATTTAGTTGCAGCGCGCGTGTCGATGAAACAAAGAAGGACACTACGGAACCCTACATTGTGCGTGGCCCAACACGCACTTGGCTGGGTTTATATTGTTTCACTGATATGTGGCTCTATTATGAACGAGTAATTGAACGACATCACTTATTCATACGTGTTAAGGGGTGCGTAACAATGCCTGTATATTTTTTGTATTAATATTAGTGGCAATAACGCTCATTAATATATTTACACATGATATAATATCATGATAGATGCCTTCGAGATGTGGTGTTGGCACCGGCTCTTACGTATGCCTTAGACCGGACCGCCATGACAACCAATAAGTCGATAATAGAGGTACCGACTGAAAATCCGCACACGCCTCTCAACAGTTTGCCAGCAAAGTACCTATACACTAATTTTGTGGACTTATAGCGCGTCGTCCCAGTAGCCTCGAATATATCATGCTGACGGGAAATGTTCATGATGAGCTCATGGCATGGCAGGCCGCCAGCCGAATGGAGTGATCAGGTCAACAAAGCTCACCGAACTACGAGAACACCAAGCGCTGCTTGCAGCGCGACACCGGAGCCATTGGTGAGCCATCTGCTTTCCCCGAAAGTGACATAACGGTCACCATCCTCAGCATTGAGGTACTGAATGAATTAATGATAATTCTCATTTTATATAGGTAATGATTTTTTGATGTAGTAACTTTTTATAAAACGTACTTTATACCTATAATGAACATATTGATATACCTACCTAATGTTAACTTGTGTAAGTGTTTCTTGTAATGTTAGCAATATTTTTTGGTAGACTTTAAGGCAGGCCGGTGTAAGTTCGACACCGAGCAAAGCGCGGAGGAGTGTTAGGTTAGGAAGAGCCGTGGTCGTACAGCGAGTGTGCCGCGGTAGCGGCCGGCGAAGCGCCAGAAATGCCAGAAGCGACCACTATTACTACCCAATACACGTAGTACAATTTGCAAAGTGTTGTGTTTCTTATACTTTCTTTATTTTACAGGCGTTACCAACCTGTTGTAATTAAAACAATATATTATACTACTTCATAGTTATGTTATGATATATACTTAACTTGTATATAACATGAGCATTATATACCATATAATGGTTATAATAAATAAGTGTTACGAGTATAACACTACCAGACGGTAGTTATACAAAATATATGTACTTTCAGATTCTATTAAATGTCATTATGCTGAATGAAAATACATCAGCATATTATTTATTTCATACCGATCATTACACACCCATTATTTTGGTGTTGACCAGAAGTTAGTCTTTGCGTCGTGGCTCGTGGCTTTCTAATAAGCTCTTGAATGATGAAGTTTGTGCAAAATGTTGCCCAGCAAAATCTGCTACATAGAATTGTCGTTCGCAGTAGATAAGTAAATCGAATAGCAAGCAGAACAATTCAACTGAATGTCAATCCCCTCCAATATAAAAGGCCAAGGCAATTTAAATAAATTCCAAATACAAGTTCATAAAAATTCAACAGACATAAAAATACCAGTTAAGTAAATAAAACAATATAAGAAACACCTATATCCCTTATCGGGCAATTTGATCCAGAGACAAATACCAGGAACTATTCACGCCAAAGCTATAAAGGGGTAGCTAGGAGCGATTTAATCAAGCGATAAAAATTGTTGAGATCCCCACAGATGACGCGCGGCGATAGGGTACTGCGATGGTATACCTATATAATTAAAATAAAACTGTAAAGAATATGTTTTAAGACAATTGAAAACGCCGTTGCTTTTTGTTTATATTTTGTAAAAAAAAGCTTAGGTCCTGTCACAGCTGTTTTGTTCGATGCCGAAGAACTCGAGTTTTACGAGTATTGAGGGGTAAAAAATAAGCTGTGGTCTGGTACCGGCGACGAATAAAATTACCGAACTATTTAGCACTCAAGACGATAGTTGAACCAACTAAATTACGTTAATATACTTTAGTTGAAACGATACGTTGAATATGAATAACTATTTATATTTTTTTATTTAACTTCAGTACATCTTGTAACGGAATTTCCACCCACTTGCCGGTATCCTATTGAACTGAAATTTGGTATAAATATATTATGAATGTTGCTGCAAACTTCATTCGACCCATTTTGCCCATCTAATACTCGTACCTATAGATAGGTAGGTACACAAAGTACTTTCATTTTATCAATATATTAAATAAATAAACTACCAAAAATATCTCTAGGTATTGACATAAGTAACTCCACGTCATAAAGATCACCATCGTCATCCATATCCTCCAGGCGTTTTTCCCGGTTTTGCCGTAAAGGAGTCCGGTGTCCCCTATGGCATCTTACCCCAGGCACTAGTTTTACGGAAGCGACTGCCAACTCCGAGGGAAAACTAGACCTTATTAGCATTAGACCAGTTTCCTCGTGATGTTTTCTTTCACCGAAAAGCCACTACTAAATACTCTACAAATGATATCCCGTACCTAAGCTTATTCCCAAAAACCCAGTGGTACGAGTCGGGGCTAGAATCCAAGACTTCCAGATCGAAAGTCTATATTGGCTTCTCAGCAATGTCTATATACAATGACTATGGATGTTTCAATATTGTCAAGTATCATAATAGAAAATACTAAATAAGGATCTAAGTATCTGGAACATCCTCGTGGACCACAGCGTCCAATTGGGATGTCGACTGCTATACTTTGTTTCTTTAACTGCAATGTATACAGCATACTAATTCTAAGTACGCATATGGAAGAAATGTACGTTTCATACTATTTAATATGGGCAGTACTTTATATAGCTAAAATAAAAACCGGCCAAGTGCGAGTCGAACTCGCGCACAAAGGGTTCCGTATCTTCATCTATAAAAACAGCAGAAAAATCACGTTTGGGATGGGAGCCCCCTTAAATATTTATTTTATTCTGCATTTTAGTATTTGTTGTTATAACAATAGGTACATCATCTGTGAACATTTCAACTGTCCAACTGTCACGGTTCATGAGATACAGCCTGGTGACAGACGGACGGACAGTGGAGCCTTAGTAATAAGAACATAAGAATAGGTAGCGTATTATTTTGAAAAACGTCGACAATAAGAAGTGGCGTCACGCAATCGTCGTGATGCCACTGGACGCTAAATGCATCCATTTAGGTAGATACTTACATAATTTGAAAGTTTTTGAAACAGCAAAAATATATTTAGAGTATTTTCGTGAACTTTGTTTATTGGCAATGTAGTAAGTTTTTTTATGTCTTATAGTGTTCAACTATACTATTTCAGGCCAACGCTACGTTTGCTAAAGTCCGTGGCAGCTTTGTACCGCAATGTACTTAACAAAATCGTTTCCAAATTAGGTTGTGTTAAGGATGTAGGAAATATATAACAATAAGGTTTCTCCAAGCTCTACCACTGCTATGATTTATTTAGAATGTTACTAATAAAGACCTATTACAGTCAGCAGAAATATTTACGCGGATGAACTCAAAATCATCTTGTCATGCTCTTATTGGCTTATCATTAAGATGTGCGTCGGTTAGTTTGACTTCTTGGAACGCGTAGGTACCTATAGCTAGTTCTGATTGTAGGTATCTACACCATTCATAAAAAAATATCTGGCAAACTTTGATGGATGCACTACATAGGTATTTCCCAACCTGTCAGGGCCTATTGAGGACTCAGGAAAAATGTTTTTTTTTCTCAAAAACCATCGGCAAAGTTGACTTTATTGGTAAAAAATCGGGACGTCAAGTGCGTAGTTTATGATTAGTCAAAATTTAAAAAATAAAAAACCTTGCTGGCTCGACTTTGCTCGACTACAATGTTACATACAAATTCCATTATTTGTCGCGGTACAAACTTTTTATAAAGTTCCATCGGACATATAAATAAAAGGCATAGGTCCTAAACAGCCAAAACGGAAGATCAGTAGCTGTGACTTATCGCGACTTTTAAGTTGTCTCAAATAACTTATGGCGTTTTCGGAAGAAAAATACACTTCCAACTTATTATTAAAAAAATATATTCCGTTTTTACATCAAGTGGCGAATTGTTTTTAAGGAAAATATAGAAATTTGATTTGAAAATGATACCAGATTTAAAAGATGCTGCAAGCGCAGTTATTGATTAGGTATTAGTTAAGAGAAGGTTGCAAAGCCAAAAGACAAATATCGAAAGGCGTAGATACGACAATTTCATGAAGCGGCGAGAAGAAATGCATGCACTATATTTGTCTCAGCCGGAAGGGCAATTGCTGGCTTCGTATTAAATTAAACGGACTCCCAAGGTCGTCCGTTTAAAATTAATAGGTACTCAGCCAGCAATTGCCTACTTATCCCGTGCTTCGACCATAATGTACATGTATGTAATGTGTATGTGTATGTCTATGTATATTGTGTAGGTATACTCTATACGAAACTGTGATAGTAAATTCCGTGTGGCTCAATTAATTTAAATAGTGGCCACACTGTTGGTTTCTGATAAAAGTAACTAGTAATTAATTTCAAGAACCGTTTAGCCCAAATTTTGAAACATCCTGTTAAACGAGCGCAAGCGAAAAACGACCATCTGCTATGAATATGTGGCAGCTATTTGCTAGCGTTTTTTGACAGGATTTATACTCTTACAGTTTCAGATGTAAGTATAACTGAGCTAACTCAGTTAGTAATTTTCACATTTGGTTAATAGTGAAATACCTACATATTATAGTTGGATTCAGTTCAGCTTACCTGTATTCGTGTGGCTGCCAATTTTTCATTCTGTAAATGGATACCTGGAACAATAAAGAAAATATTTGTACCTTGGTAAGTATTTATTTATTTAGGGCTCGCAAGCTTGTTAGGCGTTTTCCTCATTATAATATTACTACAGAATGTACAGTAATATTCTATCTATATAGATAGACTGGGTGCATGTGCACAGTGCAGTACCGCGTACTTATCTATTACAAAGAATTCAAGCGGAGCCGCGAGGCAAAAATAGATCCAGAGATAACTCATACTAATTAATAAAGTCAACTAAAACTTATACTTAAAGTCAAATAATGACGTGATATTAAATTACACATTATGTTTACTTATATGAGTTAGGTATCTACTATAGAATAGGTATGGATAAATACTAACAAACCGAGGCTTTAAGCTCAGCTATATAGATAAGGTAAGCAGTTAGGATCAGAGAATATGAATATGAATATCAATATTTATTCATGTGTTTCGTGTTCTTTGACACAAGATGGGTGCATGTAATGTAGAAGAGAGCTTTGTGAAACATATTGACAGGTATCAATCTGAAATGCGCTAGGTACTCCTAAGTAAGGGTGAGAATACTCCCAGGTAATATAGAGATTAATATTATGATTATGATTCTGAGTGAAACTGCGGGCTATCAGCGTTGGATCTGATGGTTCCTTAACCATCAGATCCAACGCTGACAGGCTGTATAGTTTCGTGAGCATCGTAATTTTACCATCCCTGGTCCCCATAGAGATGGTGTGGTGTAACGGCAGGTACCGAGTTCTAATGACTTTATTGATCTGTATTGTAAAGCGGCTTACTTCAAAGGCAATAAAAATGGAAAACCCTTCACAAGATTTTTTAAGAAGTTACTCGTTGCCTAACGGAATGTTATCAATAGCTGACAGAAAATGGTTAAACTGATTTAAACGCTTAGTTTCGATGTTGAAGGTGAACACAACACAGTGACTGTCTAAAAGTTTGCTAATGATAGGTACAGTGATTATACAAAATAAGAGTGAAATCTCGGAGGCGTCATTCATTACCTACTGTAAAATGTTGTATTACTTATTTAGAGAATGAAAGTCACTGACTAGATGTTGTGATATATATAATTTGTTCGTACGGGAAACAAGTGGAGTGGCGCCCATGGTGCAATTGCGGATTTATCTAGTTGTGTGTAAGAAAAAGTGTCCCGTCGGAACAATGTTGGTACCTACACAATACTAAAAATGGTGAAAAGAACATGGCAGTAAATCTGAATTAGTCAGAAGTCGAACATTGCTGGTATGTTTAAATTATTTTAACTAACCAAATATTAACATAAGTCGTAAGAAATAACAAAAACAAAATAATTTATAAAATAAATAATATAATTGACATCAGCACCATCTGTTGGTATGATTTTAATTCACGATGACCACTACTTCGCATGCCGGAGATCATGAGCGCAGCGCTTGTTGCGTCCCCAGAGACTGCACTGCCATCTATGTATGCGGTAGTGCAATAGTGGGCCGTATAGCCGGCAATGCACTTAGCTGCGTGTTAGCACGTGTTAGTATGCAAATAAATCGCAAGATGTAGTTTTTATCTATTTCAAAAAGAAAAAGTTTTGGTATGGATTTTTGTAATGCAGAGTTTACTTAACAGAATTCAATATGATGAGACGAGCATTAATATCTAGTGACATATTGTTATATGTCACAAACATATTTTGAACTTACTTAACAATTTGATTTTAAAAGCATTTTATCTAAATTCAAAATGGCTTCTTCTTGCTATAGTGCTGCCAGTTGGTGATGTAAGTAAACATTACGAAAAACTCCCATTGCACACAAATACCAATTAAACTTATTACTTACTTACTTATACTAAAATTATTTATTTTTACCTAATATTTAATTCGTTACAATATGAAATCGAGATTAAAAAAACGAATTAAGAGAATCGTTAATGGTTTAAAATTTGGAAATTAAAAGGAGGTTTTCCTGTTGTACATTTAATTCAAAAAATATTGTAGTAATTTATACTTCTACAAAAAGTTGACACACCTACTCATTGATGGTAATTTAGTATTTGGATGTAGGACTAATTGAAACCTACCAGTCCTATAAGGAAATATAAAGGCCAATAGACCAAAATTGATGCTTTGTTTACATTGAACCAATAAAATAGTTACGACGTGTTGAATAATCGTTTCCAGTTTGAGTGACCATAAATTTGTGTAGCGCGTATCCAGAAGAATAAGGACGTCTGTTACGATGGGGCGCCGTTACTTAGACCCCTGTAAAGCTAAGTTTGCCGTAGTTTTGAAGAATAAGAGCGGATCTTGCGACGAGATGCCGTCAACTTAGACCGTTTTATGAATACGGTGCAATATTTTTAAAGAATAGGGTCTTATGTTGCGATGGGGCGCGGCATTTAGAGCACTGCATGTCTAATGTTGCGATATTTTTAAAGTCACGCAGTTTGGAGTCAATAAAAGTTTAACGAGCGGGGGTGCCCAAATAAAAATGTTGAGGATTTTACGGGACTGCTCTTTGTTTTTCAACTTGAGAGTTGTTTGTGGATTATGAGGTCAAGTAGGTAGTGGGGAGCAAGTTGAGTCGGATATGAAGGTGTAATATAAAAAAGGTAAGTACCCATTTTTTTGGAGTAAGTTGTACAAGATATAAGATTTTTGACGTGATAACGTCTTATAAATCTGTGAACGCCGGCCGCACGCACGAAAAAGTGTGACGTCATTGTCCCGTTCCGAACTATCAACGCACATCCCAAACCGCTGGTTCTAGAGATTCTAAATTTGGCAAGCCTTATAAGAGTTATAAGGTGCACTAAAAAAGGATTTTTTAAAATTCACCCTCTTAGGGGGTGAAATTGGGGTCCAAAATGTGTATGGGGAAACAAGATTAGATCGACTATTTTATTCGAATTCGAAACTTCACAGGAGTATCCCTAATGATGAATGAGTAAATACGTGTTTCATCAGGTTTTTTGAGAATTGAACCCCTAAAAGGGGGAAATGTGGTGACAAAGTCTGAAAATTTTCATGGGTATCGTTTCTATGGTTTTTCGGGTCGCTGATTAGGTACCTTAATATTAAGTTTCATAAATGTTTTCTTATGACGTTATCACGTGATTGTCCGTAAACTGAATTTACAGACAACCAATTTTTCAAGAGGTAATTCTGTCCTGTGGGAACAATAAATAATATATAGGTAATGCCAAGTGACAAGTAAGTTTCAAGTATAAGGACCTGTTTACACATTGTGGATTAGTGATAAGTGCGAGTGCATAGAAAAGCTACTCGCACTTGCAGCAAATGCATGATTTCTCACTAATCACTAATCAAAGTGTGAACAGCCCATAACAGCCCATATAAGTACATAGACTTATATGGAAGACACTCCCTGTCTAATTTGATTCCGTCACCCGCAGTTCACAAGTGAAGAATTGTCTCGTGTCCGCTTGATATTAAAAGAAGGCTTAAATATGCCATGCCATAATAGGTACTGTTATGAACCTATTATTTTTAAATTTAAATTTCATCGAAATGTAGTGTGAGTTATTTATTCAAAGCCGGTTTAAAATGTGACTTTTTTTACGAAGTGTAGATATAAAATTATGAATTTTATCATGAAAGTTTGGAAGTAGGTACCTATGCGTAATTTGCCGAGGCTGCATAACACAGAGCTATCCATGATCTAGACATTATAACATTCAGACTTCATTCATCATCATAATCATCAGCTATAGGTACGTCCAACTGCCGAGCACAGGCCTCCTTTCATGGGTGAGAGGGAATGGGTAGGTAGTAGTCCCTACGTTGGCCCAGTGCGGGTTGGGGACTTCACATACAACTGTGAATTTCTTTTTCTTCACAGTGTTTTCGTCATGCAGGTTTCCTCAAGGTGTTTGCCTTCATCGATAGGTATAGTAAGTATTATTACCTATACATAGGTAGGTATAGTAAGTATTATTACCTGTATTCATGAGACTTCCTTCTAGTTAAAAATAATTGCTTTTGTCCCTTGATACGGGTCGTTTGGTATGTCCACTTACCTACACGGTTTATGCTGAATTTACATAAATAGAACTATAACTACCAGAAAAACGCGAACGCAAAAGTAATCTATCTCCAGGCCTCGCAATATCGGTTTCTGAACGATTAACAGAGGGCGCGCGTGCCCTTCGGTTTTACAACCAGCTTTTACGACATCGTAAACTTACCCATATAGGCCATAATCTTTTTCTGCGCTTCCCCCCGCCGCGGTTAGATGGCGCTTATAACAAAACTTGAAATCACTGTCACCACTAAATGTTAAAGTTTTATTGTGTGTTTCGCTAATGCGGTGTGAAATTAATAGGCAATAATGCTTTTATGGGTGCTTGTGTCGGTTTATAGGGGTGTAAAGGTAGTCAGGTGCCTAGCGTATTTGTTTTACTTGACCGCAGGTGTTCCTGTATCTTTTAACGACTTATGATGGTATAATTTGGTAGGCTTGGTTTCTTGAGTGTTTTTGACGATATCGTATTGCAAGATGCAATTAACGCACAGGGCTGGTTGTAGACGTAGAGGTCGTTGACCGGGAAGGGAATATCGAGCGGCAGTGGGGTAATTTTGGTGGCACCAGCAGCAGCGTTTTAATAGTGCTTGTTATTTCTCATGCGAGAATGCTGTGTCATGTGAGAAAATAAGAAAATAATGTTAACAAGGGTTAATTTGATTCGAGATGTGACTTTGATCGATTATATTTTTCAATGAGTCAAATATTATGGTTGATATACTATCTTAATTTTTAGTTACTCAATTTACCTATTCTACCTTCATTAAAATATTTCTCTGTCCATCTGTCCACCAATGATAAATGTAGGTACTCGTAGTATCTCTTCCTAAAGTAGGTAACCCAAGATTACGGTGCCTCTAATTAGAGATTTATTCAAAGTCCGTAAGAAAAGAAAAATAGCATAGGTACTATAGGTATATACATATCAAATAACAAGAAAAAAATAAAAATAATGTACATAAAGTTATCTTCATCTCGTTATATTTCAAATTCAGGAGACACCTTTATTCATAAAGTAATGCTGCTTAATTCGCAAACGTCGGTATCGGTAATTGTCCTTTAGGTACCTACTCAGTACAGGTACAATTGTTGTAGCAAACAGCAAATCCAATCCACCACCACCCAATAAAAGAAAAATAAGGAAAAATATTCACTAAGGCAATAACCAAAGGACCATTACACTGAGTTATCAAAACCATACACTTACCAAAACCGCCAGCGATTCATTTAATGTTCATGTTGAAACACAATAAAGTTCCAAAACTAATAGACAGACGGATAAGCGCAATCGCGAACTGCTGAAATGGAGACAATTTCCCCATGCTACCTACTTTTGCTCATAAATTTAGCTAAGCGCGAGCTCAAGTGCCGTTACAATATATTTAAACCAGAGCAATAATTTGCAACTTACAACTTACTTTTACCAACTTAAGTTTACCGTCAAACGAAGCGCTACTTTCAAACAAAATCACTAATACACTTCAAGCAACGGTAGTTCTACATTTCCCCGGTCGCACATTTAACTTGGCAGCGTTATACCCGTCTAGACTGAAACTATTCTATAGTACCCTCAATTACCTTCATCGGAAGTCCCATTCTAACTTACGGCTGAGCCGTTGGTGCGAGAGGAAGGGGAATAGAAAGGGTGGGCTGGTAAAATCCCTCCGATTTTCCATGCAATTGAATAAAAGACGTTACGGTGTGTTGACGTCATAGTTAGGATTTTTATCGCGGCTTCGCTCGCATACGGTGAGGATAGTTTCATTACTCCATGGGAAATTAATGCCTTATAATATTATAACTATGTTTGCGTGAGCTTCCACGTTGGATTTGGTTAGTGTTTATTCGGCTTCTTCCCCCAAGTGGCACATATCAAAAATAGTAGAGCCTATGTTAATCCCTAGGGTTGAAATATTCTCCAAACCTAACTTGAACAGAATCGGTTCCGTAGTTTTTTAAAAGGTTAGAAGTTAGGTTAGAAGTTTTTTTAAAGGTTAGATAGACAGCGTTAAGTACTTTCACATTTACAATATTAGGTACTAGTTATGGATGAAAAAGGAAGAGCAGATTTTCTTACACATATAGGTATATTGGTCGAATAGATTTATAGATACCTTAACATTATCAAACGTTTGGTCGCATGATTGACTAATGGATTTGCTGATATTATCCAGCTCTTCCAGTAGTATCTAACTTCTAAAAGATTTCAACGATTACTTTAACCCCACATCTGACAAATCGTATTAAGGTGAACAGGGACAGGTAGGTGATATTATCATTAAACTCAAAATGATTATTAATGTTTGTTTTCAGGTATTTAATAACTTATAGGTACAGATTTTAATTTGCCAAACTGTATTCACAGTTTATTGGCGAGTGATGCGCTCAGCACGGCTATCACAAGACGGCGCGCAAGCCCTCTCGATTTTTCTCGCACTATCCGTCTCTCTCTTATTAGAACACTTAGAAGAAGAGGTATAGAGGTTGTGAAAGTGAAGCAATTTTTTATAATTCAATTGTAATCGTTACGAACACCCTCATATTTAAAATACGTAGAAAGGAGCTCGGCACTCTAGAAAGGAATAAGGATAACTATTAACATTATACTACGAGAAGAACTGTTGGGTAATGTTATTGAACCATTATCATCCTACTGGCATAGCTAGTACATGCAAAGCCAGTAAATTCACCCCAAAACTTGAAGATTAACCTAAGAGGTGCCCGCAATAGGTACTTAATGGAGTCTGAAATGGGCTTCACCGGAAAAATGGCAACATTCCACCCATTATCATAATACCAATAGATATCGCTATGGGCAGAGTAAGGATAAAATGCTCTTAAAGAATTCCGGGTGGCGCCTTTTTCGCACAAAAAATATTAGAGCTAAAACGGAAAAGCAGCCAAGTGCGTGTCGGGCCACGCGCAGTGTAGGGTTCCGTAGTTGCCTGTCTGTCTTAATTACATCGACGTGCGGTGCGGTTGCGTCAACTGAATTTGTACGAAAATTGCCCTTTCCAAGTAGGGGAGATCCGCCATGAATCGGACACTTAACTTTGAAGTATAATTACATACTGTAGTTAACGACTTAGGAACTCATTAACTGTCCTTACGGAATTGAAATATAATATTCTATAATTGTTTATACACCATATTATGTGAAGATAAATTTATTGTAAGATTTAGGAGGTTTTTTAAAAACTCAGTTTTGTCTGTTTCATTACACCGGTAGCATTGAATAGGACACAATGGGCGTCTTGAAACGGAACCAATGTCATATGAATACTCAATGATTCACAAATTCTTTGCTTTTACATTATAACATTTAGTTAAACATGTCAAACGTTTTGATACAACATTAACTGTGGTCATAAATAAACAACTACAAAAAAAAAACAACATTAAAGAATTCGACTCAACTTTTTAGTCTTAGTTCGAATTTCGCAACAATATAAGTACCTAGATATCAATTTTTTTAAATACGTAAGTCAAACATTTCGGTACAACACAAACTGTTACAAAAAAAAACAACATAAAATAATTAGACTTAGCTCCTTTAGTCTCTTCGACGTCCGTTTCAATGCGACGGAATCTGTCCGATTCATTGCAAATCTAGTCTACAAACATTTTACCCAAATTCTAAATAATTAAGTATAAGATTATAACTCTTCATTCAGTATCTTTATGATAACATATCCTAACTAGTGTACTTATTTGTTTTGTAATGAGTGCGCGAATAACTGAAAATTTTTACTAATGTCACGCGCTTTTAACTTGTGTGAAAAACTTAGCAAAATAATGACAGCTGCAATCTGACATTATTGTGGGTTAATCTATGGTCATCAGTGTTGCCAACAACCAAAAGACATACAACTTTAGTTCAGAATTTTATAAAATATCGATAGTGTCCGGTTCATAGCCCGTCCGCGTTTCATTGCGGATTTCCGGTACACATTAAGTTGGTCGACTTTTACTCGGTAACTACTTATGCATAATAGTTGCCCGTGATAGTTTTCCTTTTAAATTCATTATATGTACTACTACCACGAATTTTTCCACATCCCCAGTAGTAGCCATTTAGCCAGCAGGGGGGGGAGGGGGGGGGGGGGGTCATGACTCGAACAAAAATTAGGGCTTTAAAGCCCAATATTATATCTCGCAAACGAATCACAGCTTTGAAAATTTGTTTAAGGAAATCTATAATGACAGACGGACGGACAGACGGACATGGCGAAACTATAAGGTTCCTTGTTGACTACGGAACCCTACAAAAGCAAAGTAGGTACCTACATACCTTCAACCTTTGTAAGTAGAGTAGGTAATCCTACCACCCTAACTAATACCTATTATCAATTTGTGTTATGTACCTTCGTGAAAAAAAAAGAAAAAAAGTAAAAGATTATTTGGATGTTAGTTACTCGATCATTTATATATAAGAATGAATCATTTCCTATGATGGTATTTCCATTTTATTTCCTTATGTAAGGAAAAAGGAAGTTATAACCTGGATTAAAACAAAATTACATACCTATTTCAATCTCGACAGTCATCCCACACAGAGATGAAGATGGAAATTGATATACTTAGTTTACGCGGATGAAGTCGTGTACATAACACTTAGTAACTATATCTTCACTTCTTTAAGAGCCAAGCTCTTGTCGGTGTTGCTCAATAGGCCCTCCATCTACTCCGATCCCACGCAACCAAAGGTTGTGACAAGATATCAAAGTGGTTCCATTGGATCGGAGTAACTGTAGTTAGACCGTTTAACGGGGTGCGCGCGGCGTGCGGGCGCCAGACTTTGTCTCCCGCTCGTGGCCCGAGGCCCGTTATCGTCATAGCACTGCACCCGCGATCAGACTAATTACTAACTAAAATTCATTGAATTCTAATATGTCATCTTTCATGTCACATCCGTAAAGCTTTAAGGGCCGTTTACAAAGATAACGCTTAGTTGTATCATTTCGTCGTATATATTTCATTCATTGCAATAAATTGAGAATGCTCGCATTAAATAGCTTCTTTTCTTGTAGAGAATAATAGTAAGATTCATTTAAGATTTTTGTATTAGTGATTTAGTACCTAATAGATATTCTTCAGAGGCATGTTTCTAGACAAAAACTCATGGTGGACTTGGGAATTTTAATTTGCAGGTCTTGTATATACATACAAGTAAAATTTAAAATATGCTGTAGGTACTTCAATATTAGTACATACAATACAATACAATACAAATACTCTTTATTGCACACCTCACACAAACAAAGTAGTTATAAAGATAACCTTTGGGTACATAATACAGATTATCGTTACAAAACTTAAGGGGCTGCCCGAGGTTTTCATCGGTTTTAGACAAGTTTTGAATTGTATCTCCTACTTTTGCACTACAGATGGAATTATAAGTCAAACGACCATAGGTTCTTCAATCTTTTATTTCCATTTTTGTCTACCGGATTTTGAAAGAAATGAATACTTGATTATGTATGTTTTTTTAAACATTGTCTAAAAACCACTTATTTCGTATCTCTATTGACGTGAAAGATCTAACATATGCGAAATCTATATTTTTGGGTTCATCTATGACGTTTCTAAAAACGTGTCTACGGTTTTCATTTTAAACTAGTTAACACAAAAGTTATGGCTTGAAAATCAGTTTTTTGGCCTAAAATTGTTCAACTTTGATACCGAATATCTCGAAAACAATGAACTTTGAAGTAAACTATGTTCAGGCCCCGTGTCATGGTCGGCCTTATCACGCGATAAGTGACAAAATGGAGCGTCAGTCTCGTTTTATCGAACGGCGTCAGCCAGTGACGCTCTTTCTTGTCATCGCGTGATAAGGCCGACCATGAGTACCTACCTAAATATATGAAAGAATCTGTGTTATTACGGGAGGTTGACTTCACACTAACTTTCTAATCACGTACACGCACGTAATCTGAAGCAGAAATTAAAAGTAATACAGTATAGGTCATACTGTATATTCGCGATATTCCAACTACTTTTCAACGTTGGCGTTGCTCAGAACACTGCGAATTCTGGAGATCAACATGCTAAGTAAATTGAGGAACGTAAAAATAAAATATTTGGTCTTTACTGTTACTTGAAAACCCGGGGTGTATGTACCTCTATAAGTGGATATTACACTGGTTGTGAAGGTTTGAAGGTTTTACATTTCGGTAATTACTTTGCTACGAAATTGTAGCATACGCGTAGCGCTGCTACGAAACTACGATATCAAGAGCCTTGTGATCTTTTTACAAAGGTATCTACCTACAAACAAGTCAAACAGATTATATATTTTAGCAGACAAGGCGGTGTGTGAACATAACTTATTAACTATTTGCTGTACTAATATGGCGATATTGGCCGGACGCAAAAACTTATTTACCTAATCTACTCTATTTAAAAGGAACGCTTTCCTTTATAAATATTCATTAGAAACTAATTTGCATTAAAAATGTGCGCCCACGTATACAATACCCAGCTAAGCAAAGAACCAACCCGATGCGCCGTTATTTTAATACCCTTATCAAAAAACAAGGCACATTACAAAATGGCCACCATTTCCCGAGTTCCCGGGAAACTGCTCGTGCCAGCCTGGAAAATTATAACAAAAGGCATCTCTACCGCTATCTTTGTAATTATAGTAAATCACCTTGCTACAGGCAAGATAAGGCTGTGTACAGACCCAGGGAACTGAAGTCCTACGTACCACGACCACCGAAACGACTTGTTACATTTCGAGTTGGAAGACAAACATTTACGCTGCAGAGGAAAGAAAATAGTCAAAACTTGTGAACTTAAACCACCACTTGCGGCCTTTTACGATGAGCGCGTATCTGTATGATACTCGGGAGTATTATGCCGTAAGTGCCGAATTTGTTGTTATGTTGATACGTCGTTGTGGAGTTTCGTTTTCAACTCGTTCAACGAACGGACCCTCGCTTTGTACAATCGCACAGAGAAGTACTTTTTGTACATTTTATTCTCACGGTGTATTTCACCTGGCTGGAAAACAAATAGAAACGTAGACTTGTGGAGGCCAATTATTTTATGGCTATTATAAAATATTCATTAAAGCTTTCTAAAATGGAGAGAAACCACACGTTTAACCTTCTTTTAACCGCATTGGTTTACTTTTGATGTCCATAAATTAATTGGAATGACACTAGTATTAGCCATAATCGTCATTTGCCATAAATATTCTTTGAAACCGTAACATTTTCAGAAAATTTTAAGGAAACTTTGTACAGAGCCTTATAGGTTAGGTTAACATTTTTCTACAAGTATCCTGAAAAGCAATGATGATTGTGGAAAATGGTGCCGCCATAATTATGGAAAATAAAATTATGGATTTCATTAGTAATCTGTTTAACAGAAATACCAAAGAGATAAATACATTCATTGATATACGTAAAACAGAAACGTTTTAAGAATGCATGCGAATAAATATGCTAACTGTTAGACTAAATGTTAAACTCGATCGTGATATTGCAACTTACAACTTGACTGTTAAGTATACCTAATAATTATATCTAAACGATGAAAAGGCTATTTGATAGAGTAGTTAGGTACCTTATCCTCAACAGCCGTTGTGTATTTCATGTTCGTGATAAGATTTATTACCTACACAAACTTCTACTACACTAAACTTAAATAACATTCACCATTTACACCACACCACAATACACTTCAACACTGACATTACATTATTTTCTTGACACAAAGGAGGAGATTAAAGGAGGTCCTGGCTCCGATTTCAAATCTATGATTAGGAGCGGGATGCACCAACTTACGATTACAGACTGACTGACTTAAACATGACGCCGGCAGCTGTCATTTCATAGAAACTCGTCAAACTTTCCATATAAGTATTCAGATATTAACGAACACCCAGCATAGGTTGCAATTCAACAAATTGTCAAAACATTAATACATTTTCCCATCACCTGTCCTCAGCGGTATTCTATAGCTACAAGGATATTGAACGGTGCACCAAACGCACACATTTTCATTCTCTATTTTATACTTCTGCACGCACACATAAACCTTAGTGACCAAATTGCCAGGATCCACTGCGCCCCCCGATTCGGAAGCGAAATCGGACCTCTCGCGAGACTTGGGGTGCTTTATCGAAGATCAGATTAATTTGGCCTTGCTACCGCTGATGGAATATTTGCACGGTTTGTTCTGGCTTACTTCTTTCCGCGCAGTAACTAAACTCATTCCAGAAGTCTTCTTGCGCGACTACGTTTAATATTTCTGAGCCAATTAGTATAATAATAATAATTATAATAAACCATTTATTTCATCTAAGGAACATAGCATCAAATATTTAAAGCATAACATACAAGCGGTATATATAATAGTGGTTAAGATTAGAATTAAGTAGATCGGACCTACTTTTACAATCAAAACTTCGCTTTACTGAATTGCCAATTCACAAAAACACCCAGACTATGCAAAAGTCTAGGATACATCCGAAATTTAATTATGTATACCAATTTACATATTTTATTTATTTCATGACTAAAATCCTTTCGCCTAAAAACTTACCAACCTGAAAATATTTGGAACAAATGCAATATTAGGTATGCTGATTGTCTAACTAAACTGTTGCATCAAATGCGTAGATTTTCACAAACTACAAAAAACAGGGGCAACGTCTAGTCTGGGAAATAAGTCTAGAAAATGCTATTATTTTGTAAACTTCTTTATAGGCGCCACTATCGCTAATATGGCAACACGAATAGTACGACCTATAAATTTTGATACCTACACCACTTTTTACTAGGACATTTATTTTATTTGGAACCTAATTTAGATAAATTACAAAGAAATACCTATTGGTATAGACATACAAACTCACAAACTTTAAGTTAAACGGAATGCTATATAGTAATTTAAAGACAAATTATGTTTATCAATTTTATTACCTAAATACAAAGTACAATATACAGTTTCTTCCTCTTCCAAATGTTCCACTTTATACTCATACTCATAGTCACAACAATACACTTTAACAAAACACCTAAAATTTATCAAATATATTGCAAGTAATAAGTTGGTTTCATGAAAACAAGACGAAAATTATCAATTTACTGTAATTGTAGCAGCGTAAGGAATAAATAAAATTAATCCAATAATTCATAATTTAACACTTATGAGTAGTCTACAAAAATTAAAACCCTGTAATTTCACCAGTTCTTCTATAAACATTGTCCAATTCCGACAAAATGATTCCGATTTGATATTCCGCAAGTCAGACATCGCTTGTACCTAATAGGTACATACCTATACGTTATACATTTCAGATATATGTTCACACAAGTATTATTATTTGATGCCAGGGATGTTATTAGAAAGACACGGTTAAGTTAGAATATTACTATAGCCGACTTTGTAAGGGCTATAACCCGAAATTATTCCCCCTCGAATACGACTTATAATGAGACCGACTGTCCACTAACTTGCGGACTCGCTTGCCAGTGCACTCGCCCATGTAATCGAGCCTCAGCTCACCCGTTCCCTGGAACGGGCAGCAGCTCGTAACACGCGTAACTCGTGGATAGTTAGCCGTACAACTAACGCGCTATTTCGCCAAATGTTTTCGCAACCACCTATCTACTTCGAATGTTGTATAGCAAAAGCGACCATGCTTTTTACAAGATAAGGTTAATATTTAAAAAATGAACGCTATTGACGAGCTGTGACGTCATTACAAAAAATTGACAGTAGGTGTACAACTAGCTGAATGCAATGGGTCTTTATTTGGTTATGTTAATTAAAAACAATAGCCAGGTATCTAGTCTTCGTGATTTATTAAGCCTGCAACACACTGGCACGACCTGGCTGCGGCGGCGGACAATACTAAAATTGTCATTAGCTGACAAATTCACTATTGACCGCTACCGCAGGCCGCGCCAGTGTGTTGCAGGCTTTATAGGGAATGACAGTTCGTTTAAAATGGTCCATGTGCATTCGTTTATAAATGGCACATGATTAATTAAATAAAAAAAAAATATAAATCATCGTGGTATACCTAATGATTTATAATTTGGCGTAATCGGTAAAGCTTTTCCTTGAAATGTATATGTAACTTGAACTCTTTCAAGTCGAGGGCGAGCTTTTATGTAGGTAAGCATTCTCCATCACTCTTATGCAGCTGTTGGTACTTCTTAAGTATAAATAAATAAATGAATAATAATCTATATTAGGTATAGGGAGTATCCGGTACTTAAGTATAAGTAAGTACCCACAGGTTATTATAAAAATAGGAGACACCTACACTGCTTTCAATGTCCATTAAATTTACGGGATAATCGCTGGGCTAAATCAACTACTCTACCTTGTCAGCTACACTCACAACCAAGCCTTAACAACGGATACCTACACAAACACATGGTTATTTATAATGTAACTTTGCCATCACAGCAACTATACCCGTGCGTTTTAGCTTTGCTGGTTAGTTGCCACACGAAAACTAGACTGAATTTTCGGTAGACACTTGGGCTCCACAAACAGTCAGTACTGTCAATAATAACAATCAATATTGATGCTAAATGATGCTCAAAATGGAGCTTACTATTCTGAATTCCGAATACAGGTTTTTTTTTATCCATAATATACCTTTTTTTTCAACGGAGCGAATCAAACCAGTAAGTTACCCTGATGCTTAATACGACTTTTCCATTCCAATTAACTCCATATTTTCCTCTTTTATCCATACGAGTGATGTTGGATGCTTGCCTCCATAAAAGCTCGCCCTTGACTTGAAAGAGTCCAAGTTACATATACTTTTCAAGGAAAAGCTTTACCAAGATAAGGTTTGCTCTTGAGAGAAGACAAGCATCGTGTGAAACGCATCGCATCGTGTGAGTTCTTGATATACCGACCTCACCAGGATGACATCAAACCACGTTAAATCCACACCCCAAGTCCCTGGTTGATGAAATTCCGAATTAGAGTCTGTGTATTAAAAAAATTCAATATGAATGCGTACTATACGATGTTTGTGGCCAATATGAATATTTCCATCAAGTGCTTAATGATTCATTTTACCTCAGTATATTTTTTCCCAAAGCACGCGAAAGAGGCACAAAAATTACAGTTCCACAATATAATAAAGATTCCTTTCCAAAAGCGATTCGTCGGCATTGAGCGTAAAAAAAACGGTAGCTTCATTCAAATATACCTAATAATGTTATAGTTATTGTTATATCTGCTCACGACCAAACTTGTAAAAGTTTCCTTCACCCTCACCATGCCCCCTGTTGCTTTACGTCCATCGATGGTTTCGTAAGGAAAGCGCTCGCTTAGTTGCTGCTGCAGCGTTCTTTGGATTAGCTGCTTAGCGATTTGTTACAGGTTTCGGGAGAAGGGAATTGGTGTTATATTGCCGGAATGAGAGGTAGGTTTGCTCCGACCTGGCTTCTATCTGCAAAATCAATGTGACTATTAGCACTCGCGACTGCGCACAGAGCGCCGGGAGAGTCCCAGCGTTTAGCCGGTCATCTCCGTCGCTTTTTCTAATAGGTATTTCTTCCATTACAGATATTGTACCTTATTTCTTGAACATGTTTAATTTTACAGAAATGAAGTTTTGATAGAACTAATATTTTTATGAGCACTATAGTTTCTCTATCGTGTTAATTTATGAAGTATAAGTAGTTCAGTAAAAGTTGGGTTACGGCAAATTTCAAAAGGTGTGTATGGTTTTGGAAGTATCTACACAATTTTAAGTGTTCCTGTGATTTGATTGTCGACTACCCATCGTCATAAGTGTTGATTTTTATCATGCAGTGCTTTGGAAATTTAATTCCAGTAAAAATCTCATTATGACCCTAAAATTCGTGTTATGGCAAATATTTAGATATTCTCCGCTTGAATTTACCTATGGTAAATTGCCATCCTTCTGGGCACCATAGGCAATTGCCATCTGGAGGGTAGATGCCTTTCTTATACGTTTAGTTCATAATATAGGTTTATTTTAGTTTAAATAGAAAAGAAACCTCCCCATTGGTGAATTCAAAGCTTCACTTAAACCCTCTAAAATTGCAGTTTAAAAAATGACCCTAGACACGTGTGTACCTAACCTAGTACCTAACCGTGGCAAGAAGCGAGAGAAAAAAAGTTGATTCACCCTCTTGCTTTGAATGGTTATTCAATACTAGCTACTGCCCGCGACTCCGTCCGCGTGGAACTAGTTTATATCGCAGCTCCATACATACTTTTACCCCCCCCCCCCCATTTCACCCTCTTAGGGGATAAAAGACGACTGGTTAGCCTAGTGGGTAGTGACGCTGCATACGAAGCTTTTGCTTTTTAATTTGTATCTATTATATATATCGTCGTCTAGTACCCATAACACAAGCCTTATTGAGCATACTATGGGACTAGCTCGATTTGTATAAGATTGTCCCCTTATATTTATTTATTTATTATTTATTATAAAAACTCTACATCCCTTCAAGTATCTCCACTTAAAAAATCTCGTCAATTCGTCGCTCCGTTTAGCCGTGAAAAACGGACAAACAAACAAACACATATATACACTTTCCCATTATATTAGTATGGATATGGATTAAATAAATTCTTATTCTTATTAAGCTTTTGCCCGCGACTTCGTTCGCGTTGACTACCTTTTGTTGGACTTTTACTGGGATAAAAGTTTTTTACTTATATGTTAATCCAGGCTCTATTTGCATCCGATCAGCCGTTTATTGCAACATTTAGTAACAAAAACCCAAACTTTCGCATTTACAATTTAATATTAGTAGCATAATACGTCTCATCATCAACCTCCTAGTGTTTTTCCGCTTAGCGCCCTAACGCCTTGGCCACGACTTTGATCCCAGGTCGCTTAAGACCAAAGCGTAAACGAGCCCGAGGTCCACTTTGGCACCTGATCCCAAGATTTCGAGTAGGCACTAGTTATATTATGTTTATAGCAAATATTTCTAGTGTTTGCAAATATCTGTCAGAATCGCCCTCCCGCGTTACCGGTCAGGAGTGAGGCACTTGCGACCACTTCCTATGCAGATGCCACCATTTACATTTGCTGAGTTATTGATTAGTTACGTTTCAGCGTCTGCACGATTGGATGTAAAGTTACGTTTTACGTTCGACACAAAAGCACGAAAAAGAAACTTATCGTACAAAAGGCGGCACATGGCATTCTCTACCAGTCCACCGGCGATCTTATTGCAAAACAATGAGTGTGAACAATATGTGTATATTAGGCATCAAGGCGTCGTGCACCTAAAACACATACGGTCGGCCTTAAGGCAAGTTTAAAAAAAAACCATTTTTTCCGAACATTTTGACCCATTCGCAGCTTCGTGCGTAGCACTACGCCGTAGTTCGTTGCAGGTTCAACTCCATGTGTAGCGCAAAGCACCCGTAACGCTCTGATGTGTGTTGTGATTGGCGCTGAATCGGTTAAAGTAAGTAAGCAGGTAGGTAGTTAAATAGGTTGTACAGTCACCAGCATTAATATCGGTGTACTGCCGTTTGGTCACAATGTTTATTGGCACATTTTACTTTCCAAAAAACTTATTGCAGTAAGTACCTAACTAGTTTCATTTAGGCAGCGGCCGGCGAAACGCCAGAACCGTTTTATTTAAAGTAAAACTTCGATTACATATCATGTAATAATAAGTAAGTGGTAAGTTAGACTCAATGTCTCTGTAGGTGTAGATTGTTGTAGTACATAAATATTATAGAATGAGATCGTTATACAAATTGATGTTCTATCCAAAGTGCATTATATACGATGCCATGCCATATTTTGGGAAGAGTATGTTATGCCAAACGATAAATCTGCACGTCTAGCATGGGACGGCCGCGACGTACTCTCGATTTTTCTTGCCCTATACCTCTTATTCTAAGTGTTCTAATAAGAGAGAGACGGATAGTAGAAAAATCGAAAGAGCTCGCGCGCCGTCGCGATATAGCCGTGTTGATAAAATGTTATACAGTAAAATCAAACATGACCAAGTAATTATTTGTTAAACAACAAATTTCCAAATAATAATTTGGTAAATGGAAAGTTACGATAAGTTGTTTTGACTTATGATTCTTTGCTAGATGATAATTTGAGAAAAACGTTTAGGGATGTGATACTTACCTACTTTGGGAAGTAATCCATTAATATCGGCCTCAACAACATTGCCAAAAATATGGGACACTTCCTAACAGCTCTAGAAATAAAGTCGTCGTGTCAAATATTTATGCGTGATTTATTGTGGCAGATTTGAAGACTGTGAATGTTATTATTTTGCTGTTGAATGGACTTACAGAAACTCCACTTAACCAATATTTTATATATGTTTAACTTAAAGCCAGCGGCGACGAATAATGGGATGTTAAAAATTCAAAGACGCCGTAGTAAGGCGAAACTTTGCCGATGGCTGAGATTTTCATATTTTTAAATAACGGCCTCCACCTTCCAAGAAGTACAAAGACTTGCATCAGGAACATTGTATGGTTATCCTACATATACCTACATTTATAGTAGGTATGTATTAATGCAAGTTTATCATAAAAACAAGTATCTATTTCATCACGGTAGTTCAAAATTCAACTCTAGCATCTGGTTTAGTTAAATGATGCAGCTAAACTAAAACAAAAATCTCTTTTCGGAATACGATATTTGACTAAAGTCAAATCAGCTTCTATAGTAAAAAACACTCCGTTAGTATGGAATTTGTAGGGATAACTTGCTTGTGACGTCACAATCAAACAACGTCCTTATTGTAAGTTTAATGAACTTAAAATACATAAATCTTAAAATAGCAAACATAAATGAAAGTTTGACACTTTCCGAGTATTTTCGTAATGTTTATCTTTTGTTAATAGACCTTTGCCAACTTTGGCATCGTCTGAAAAGTACTACCGGCCATTTCAGGACTGACAGGTTTACTCTCTCTACGATCTACGAGGGCTAAATCATGCCACATGTCTCGTACTGTTGTCACATGACGTAATAATACCTAACCGTACAAATTTTGACCGGAAGTGAAGGATTTTCAATCTTTCGGCCAATTAAAACCATTTTTTTTCTTGCTTAGCACAACTTTTTAACTTCCTGCCATGCATATTATCATGTTGTCATGAGACGTACCTAAGTGTACTGGGAGAGTGGGCTTACGGTCTATAATAAAAAAAAAACAATTTTCACTGTAGTCAACTATCGAAATAATCAAGTTTTTTTTAAAAGTCCAATAAACCTTATTATCCTATTAACTACACATTTTCATACATATAACAAAGTTTGCCTAGTAGTTGTTATGTATAACAACTATACATAGATCAGATCCCACTTAATACTTTAATTTGACGAACAAAACGTCCATATGGGAATGGCTGTTACCATCGACATGCGATTCGACTCATATTAAATACGATATTACTACGACTCGTGAGATCAAACAGCGCAAAGTTACCCCATCGCTTTATACAAATTTAGGCCTTATAATTAACACTTTAAGGTTAAAAATACAACAGATTTTTCAATGCTGTATTGCCTTTACTATTCTTCCACTGTGTCTGTGCTTGTTTGGGCGTGATGGGTCGTAAACGCGCTTCAATCGATAGATGCAGTGCGCAGTTAGCGTTTAACTGGCAAATAGGTTCAGTGCGGGGAATTAAAGGTTGCCTATGGCCGTAAAACCTAATTGTATTCGTGTAGGTTTCATGCGGTTGGTGTTTTACATGATTCAGGATTTTTGCTTCATTCATTGTAACAGAAAAAAATATGAACCGAATTAAGAAACACCATGAAACATAAATGTAGTATTATACTTATTTTACTCATCATTAATTTTTTTACAGTTATTTTATCGGTAAAATTTTAAAAGTCAATGCATGCATAAACGCTGCATTTCAAGACTAAAAGCCAGGTAGTATAATTACAATATCTTTGTGTCCAAAACATAACACTCGGAAGTGAAACACAAGAAATCCCACAAAAATAATAAATTGCAACGTCCCTAAAGCTAACCCCGTTCTAATTTCAATAAAACTGTGTAGAGAAACAATTTCCGGGAGGGAATAAAAGAAAACCCGAATAAACTAGAAGAATAGAGTTTTCTATCTAACCGAATAGTTTTCAGGACATTTTCCTGAAAACTGTTCTCCATGCATCGTTCAGACTAGCTCCATTACCTATCTGAGGATCTATTTAACTTAAGGCAATACCTACACTTAAATCTGTTTTGTATTGGTAAGATTCGATAATTATTTATCAAATCAAATCAGGTTAAATAAGTAGGTATAAATGACGCTAAAAGGAAAAGGAAGCACCCAGCATATTGCCACGACAAACTGTGGCACTGATTTTCAGTGAGGCCCTGACTAAAACTAATAGGTACATAAGTAGCTTATATAATTAAAAATGGTCGCGGCACTCTTTGTATTTTTGTATTTCTCACTCACATTTTGTATTTCTCACTCGGGCTCGAGTGAGAAATACAAAATGATTCGATTTAATACGTTAAGTCTAATAGAGCCACTGGTGATGTTAGTGCCAGCTTAAATTGGTTTCAAATATATATATCTTTATATGAAACCCAACACACCTACCTGTGTTAGAGAATATTCAGATATTTACTTACTGACTTTGGATAGAGTACTGAGTTTTTAAATACCAACTGAATTAATGGGTAAAAGGATATTTGTTAAATTTACAGTCGCAAGCACCAATATCAGGGAATGGAATGGGAAACTATATTCGGTAAAATGATTCGATTGATTCATGATTTGATGATTTGATTGATTTTTGATGATTTTTTTGGTTGAATGATGATTTGATGATTTTTGATATTGATTGATTTGATGATGATTTGGTTGATGATGATTGGTGAATGATTTGATGATGTGGATTCCCATCATTTTACCGAAAATAGTTTCATTGATAATCGTTTCCCATAACACTTCGCAGAATTTCATCATCACACGGGAAACATTCATCGAACTTCGTTAGATCGCTCATACATTTATTTGCTCGGATTACCATTTACCTACACAAAAATGAACTCATCGAATTTCACTTCATTATTTTATTTGTCCATAGACATCAGTCGTTCATTGAATCGCTTTTACTATAATTTTGATTTAACATAAGTTTCAGTTCCCAAAATTTTTATTACATAGAAAATCGTTTCACCAGTTTTTGTCACTTGATAATACGTTTCAACGAACTGAATATATTTCATCTAGACTTTGGACGAATACATAGAGCTCTAAACCTACCCACCTCTCCCTCTGGATATCGGATTATCTTCCTTTTTTAGTCTGAGGCCAGTCAGTGTAGGTACGACGACGAGCGAAGCGAGGAGGAGTGTTAGGTGTACTGCGCTGCTGGTATATAGCGCGCGAGACGAGCGAGCGTGCCGCGGTAGCGGCCGGCGAATTTTTTTAAATATTGTTTACTCAGGCAAAAATATATGAAATGTATCAACACTGAACTGTGTTTCGATAAATTAATACTATAGGTACACAACTAACTATTCTAAAATACTAAATTCGATGAGTCGTTACGCTACGATTTGAGACAAATTCGAAACTATTAACGATGAAAACTTGTTCGAGTCCGACTCGCACTTGTTTAATTAAACAAGTGCGAGTCGGACTCGCGCACCGAAGGTTCCGTACAAAAAGTTACGGTTTTCGCAATTTTTCCTTTATCTGTGCTATAAAACGTTGCTTCGTACCAAATTTCAAGATTCTAAGTTAACGGGAAGTACCCTGTAGGTTTTGATTCCTTTGCGAGTTTCGAAAATTTGCGGCATAAATGGCTGTATCTTTTGAGTACGTTGGCTAAGAAGTTTGACTTAGAATTTGGTATACATTTTAGCTTGATACCTCTACGCGTTCCTGAGAAAAAGGGTCTTGACGGACGGACGGACGGGCGGACAACAAAGTGATCCTATAAGGGTTCCGTTTTTTCCTTTTGAGGTACGGAACCCTAAAAACAACAAATTGATGATTATGTGATTAGGATAAACAACGTAACGCAATTCGTGGAATAGTTTTCGGTGACATGTACTTAGATCGACGTTATGCATTTCGATAAAATGATATAGACACGCCCATATGCCATAATAACAAAGCGGGCTTAAATATCTGCCACGTCCTTACCGGCCTAGAAATCGATGCGCGCTTTGTGGTTGCAGATATTAATGCTGGTGACTATACCTAATCAAAGTAGGTAAGGGATTATACTAGTACATTTACCAAAGAACTTCATAGTAATGTCATTTAACATTAACATAATAACAATTGAAATTGAATAAATGTCGACGACACGACGACGTACCAAATAGTTCGGGTCGATTCGGGTGCAGGAGCGTCAGACCATGAAATTGGCTGGGTCTAGTCTATACCGACGCATTGGCGCCTAATGCCACCGTTACAGTGGGATCTCACATTCAACTCAATTCCCCTAATGCATCCTCCTCCCATATCTCTTATCCTCTTTATCCTTGGTTTTTTATCTGTAATAGTAAAAATGTATAATACTTTTTTTCTAATTTAGTAAGGCAATATTTTAATCGCTTACCAAAAAATACTGACCTACACATCAAAATTTAACAATGACCCATCAAAACCGGTTTTTTATTTATTATATTTTAGTTGTATAAAGCAATGTTTATTAAGTTGATACGTTTTTGTTTTGATGTGCCTTTAAATACCAGCCATTTACCAAGAAGCGATACCTAGGTACCTATGATTTGAAATGTTACCGTATGATACTTACTTACACATGCATAATTTCGACGGCTTTAACTGCTGCAGTACGATTACGTGTTAAGTGTCACGTCCTTGTTGTCTTCTACGAATCCATAGCTCTTACTGCATAGTAGTAGTTGTAACGTAGTAGATATAATTATGAAAACGTCTAAATTACTTATTCTTCATGGAATGACTATCTACCACGTTAGATTCATGATTTGATTTATTTAACTGCTTCTCACTGATACGAATAAACAAATATTCTCGAGGCATCAAAGGTCAAAACTATAGAAACACTCATAACGGTTAATCGAATAGCAACTGAATTTGTTTTGTTCGTGGCCAGCAGTTGTAGCTACCTTTAACTGCTATTAGAATTTGCTATGATCGTTCTATGAGATACCTCGGCAATAAAGGTAATGTCAAAAGATAGGGGTACTCGAAAAAACCACCAACAAAAACTATAAGCCGAAAATATCAGATGAAAGGTTGGGGCAAAAAATATCTATCGATTTGAGCGCAAAATTGCTTGAGAACATCAGCCGTTTCGCGTAGTTTTTGCTTTGGGAGCAACATGGAATGCCACGCGATTTCAGGTCTAAAGCGGAATGGCCCGACCTATTGTGAATTCCGTAGGTCTGAAATTTATTGGACAGGGTAGTGTCTGTGGAGAATGGAAAATGGCGGAATGGTAGAACACAATACATTATGGATATAACTCACGGTTTGTTTTTGGCGGGGATCTGACAAACGTTATTGGTATTTAGGGACATTTAACTATTAGGGGGCAATGGCTTTTTATTTTTTTTATTTTGATATATGAGACAGTGACTGTTATAAGAATGACTTGCCGACAGTGTAGTTACGGTGGGAATTAATTGATGTTTTAGGTGGCTCGATTTTTTTACGTATAGGTAAAGAGATGATTATATTATTTTTGCACACAGCGGGATAGCTGTCGCATCCCGAATGGCGGCAACCTTTCCTAGACACCTACATAAGTAGAAATATACATACAGAATATAGAAATACATAAAAATAAAATTATATAAAAAAAAGGTTTGTTATATATAGGGTTCGATTCTCTTTGCGGTATAAACTTAAGAGACAGTTGTGTTCCTCTATTTAAATCATTGAGACTATTGACATTGCCTTCATTTTATATCTTAGAGGTAGCTCTATTTGTTCAAGGCCATCTAGATTGTTCACATTTGTATCAGAAAGGGCAAAGCTCCCCAATACAAGGGACAGTTGTATACCCAGCCTATGAAAACAGCATCAATACGGAATAGCTTTTTTGGAATGACAATAAGAAGATGTAATAAAATTCCGTACCCTATGAAAAATTCAGAGACACACAAACTAAAATTAAATTTAATTATTATTTTAATTATTTAAATTATATTTTTATTAAATTTATTTTAATTATTAATTAGTTGCATTTTTGGTTGAAAAATGTTATTACTCAATAAAAATGTTCTAAGAGAAACCTTAATTACGTATGTTATGATTTCGATGATATATTGATACGAGTATATATGTTAATTGATATCTGTTTCCTTCCTTTGTAATATTTTATCTGAAGTAAAGGTATATTAACTATTTCTACGTCGATACTGGTAGGATGTGCTAAACTTACATAGATATAATAACCTAATGAATTGTACCACATTCACAGAAATAAATAAATGATTGGATGATTGATTTGAACTGTGCTACTAGCAGAAATAACTCTATACGCCAGAATATGACCGATCTATCAATTCGATTTTACTATACTCTTAAGCTGGAGGTAACAACTACTTAGTGTACCTATATTAGGTGTCAAATATAACCGTCATTGAAATCAATGCTATGATAGAGAGTTGTATTCGTGAAATTACGGAGTATTCTTGACTTCTTTACGCAAGTTTAAACGTCACTCTCGTGGGACGATTGAGACCGCCGTAAATTACTTTGTCCTTATATTTTTGTTACAAACCTTATAACAACATCGCCGACGATTTCCACACCCACTTCAATTAGTTGTATCGTTTCGACACTTTGCAAGTATGAATATTGAAGATGACAATTGGTACAATGATTTGGTAGTATAAAGTGATGATGGAGGCAGAAGATTGAACTCTTCAACGGCTAAGACTATGGTTTGTATTATGCGGTGTGTTCTACTACCTCGTGTAAATCTAATTTCATCTTCATCTGATAGGGAGTTTCTAAACTACTGCATACGGCTTTGCTGGTCGTAAGGTAGGTAAGTACGACAAGCAAAAACCGTGTCCTAAATTAGTACAAAAAAACCGGCACAGTTTGGAGGTAGTGAATATCTGCACTTTTACCAATTTGTAGGAGGGTAAACCTATTGCAAACACTATATTTTATTGGTATTTTTATGATTCCTCCGAATGTATAATTAATTACCTTTTCATTAACCATTTGATGTTATCCGCAAATGTATCAGTTGTCCGAAAAACTTTTACCTCTACAGTCATTTGAGCTTTGGCTTGTTACAACTTTTGTTTCACAGCCAATTTTGCTTATCCATCATTACTTTCCGTATTTCATACGATTATCCAAATGTTCATTTTGAATGAAGTTCAACGTAGTTTCATAGAGACTCTTAGGCAGGTCGGTGTAGGTACGACGACGAGCGAAGCGGGGACGAGTATTAGGTAGAAACTGCGTGCCAATATATCTAATAAGTCTAATAACGCAGCCTTATTAGTAGTACGCTATAGTTCAACTTAACTCAGCAAAATTGATGAAGGAGACGATGAAATAAAATAAAAATTTGTTTTTGACATTGCAATAGTATTTTTCACAATCGTGTTATAATAGAGAGATTTGTAGTCGAGTACCGTGTTTAGGCCACGAAGCTTGTTGAGTGGCCTAAGTAAGGTACGAGATTAAAAAGCTTGAGTATGACAGTATTGTGAACAATACTTTTTGTACGAGTTCATTAAAAATTAATAATTTAAGTCATTAATACGAAAACGAAATATCGTAAGTAGTATATAATAACTAATATAATAACATAGTACTATATTGCCTAGTTCTACTATCCGACTTCTTTTACACAAGATTATCCATAGATAAGCCCACCACCGGCGTCCGTAATGTTGCAGTACTGTGCTGTGATTGGCCAATCAGAAAGCGTAGTTTTTTTTTTGTTTTTTTCATGCCCTGGATACAGCAGTCAGTTTAAGTAGATTTTTGACAGACGACGCGTCGCTGCTACGTACCGAAACGCCATAGATTGGCAAGTTTGTATCGGATCGAGTCTCCTTAACAACGACACATATTATTGAAATACGAAGTTCTATTTTCAATTTTTTTTTCGGTTGTATAGAGCGTATCGAAACAGTTATTTCTGTTGTTTCGGAACTAACATAGACTATTCAATAATAAAAAGAGTGACGTTGCAGTATTCTCTATGGAATCTTGATACACAGATTTTAATCGACGAGTACGAAAAATATTTTTCAAAGCTTTATCTCTTTAGGAATAGCGTCCAAATCAGAACTATTCTAATTTGCTCAACAGCAAAACGGTAAAGGACGCGTGGACAAAATTACAAATTTATTTGCAGAATATGCAATTGCAAAAGGTGTTTAACGGCTTTATACTCTAACGAATAGTGTTCAAATTTGATTGAAGTCGAATCGGCGAACAGCAAAATATAAAAGTTTGATAAAACAAAATGGAATTTTTCATTTAGGTACGGAAAATGTGTTACGACCTTATACTGTTTAAAAAATACATTATTAGAACTATGTGCCCCTAGTCAAACCCCCCCCCCCCCCCACAAGCCTCATCCCGAATCTCTCCCAATTCTTTCATAGTGAAACCATAAAAATACCAGTTAACGTTCGAAGTGAGGTGGCGGGTTTGCGAGAAAAAAGTGTAATGAAGTTTGTCGAACAGTTAATGCCAAAATGGAGAAAATAAAGAAAAAAAACCAGCCATGTGCGTGTCGGGCCACGCGCAGTGTAGGGTTCCGTAGTTTCCTCTCTGTCTTAGTTACATCGACGGTTGGGTCGGCCGAATTTTTACGAAAATTGGCCTTTCCAAGTACACATTAAGTTGGTCGACTATTACTCAGTAACTACTTATGCCCACTTGTCCATGATAGTTTTTTTTTAAATTCATTATATTTATTAGTACCACGAATTTTTTCACATCTCTGTGGTGGCACATGACTCGAACAAAAATTAGGGCTTTAATGCCCAATATCTCGCAAACGAATCACTGATTTGAAAAACGGTTCTAGAAAGCCCACAATATTGAAAGAGCTATCCAACGATACCCCACATCATGGGTTTAGCGAGGAGAAAAAAATACATCTACGCTTTAGGTGTAGGGGAGGTACCTACCCTAAAGAAGAAAAAAAATCTAGATTTTATTATACTCTTTTGTCGGCGTGATTGAGTTCTATACCCATGCCGACTTACAGTTTTCTAGTAGTAATGGTTACTGAGCTAAGCCGAAGACGGACGGACGGACAGACGGACATGGAGAAACTATAAACAAACTATGTTAACTACGGAACCCTAAAAGGACAAAAAAGATTAGTGTTTCAGATAGTAAACTTTTAGAAGGTTAAAGTGTAGAACCGACCTACTTGTCTTAAACTTCTAGTCTATTTGTGTGATTTTAGGGCTTTGTTCTCAAGATAGTTACAAAAAGAAACCTTAAATAACACCTACCTAATGCCTTTCATTTGTCGCTTAACAATGACTTTCAGCTTTTCCATATTTGGTTCTAAAACGCCTAACCGATCTGTTGCTTTTACTCCGATCAGATACATTGCCACTTCTGTTATGAATATTCGTACTTGTACCTATATTGCAAATACAATATTATCTGTCCATTGACAATTTTTAAAAACGTGTTAAACCTTCTTAAGGGGCTCCCATAATTGGCGTATGGGATCGTACGATTGGACTGGTAGTTCCGGACAGGGATTGTTAAGGTTCCCATACACCCCTGGCCGTGTCTGCCCGTATCGTGCCAGCGCGTGCTCTCGAACAATGTCGATGAGCCTCTTCGTCGCTCCCTCCCGGGCATGGCCAACGCCTCCGCGTCCTTGCAGCAGAACTGCTGGCTGGCTGAGTCACCGGAACGGAACGGATTCGATTTGAATCTCTTAGTTTTCGTAGGTTTTTTGTAGCTTATTATGTTAACAACAACGGCTTTAAGCAATATAGTAGGTATCCCATATTTACTTCAAAGTTCATTGTTTTCGACATATTTGGCATCAAAGTTGAACAATTTTAGGCCAAAAAACGGGTTTCTGACCATTACTTTTGTGTTAATTGGTTTAAAATTAAAACCCTGGACCAGTTTTTAGGGACGTCACACGTCACAGACGAACCCAAATATGTCAGATTTCGTATGTGTTAGATCTTTCACGTCAATAGAGATACAAAATAAGTGTTATTTTAGACAATGTTTAAAAAGATCATACAAAATTAAGTATTCATTTGTTTCAAAATCCCGTAAACTAAAATGGACAAAACTTCAAACTAAAATGTAAACTAAAATGGACAAAACGGTCAAAACTTGTCAAAAATCGATGGAAACCTCGGGTAGCCCCTTAAGCAGTCGGGTACCTACCTACCGTAATTTGGAAAGTCTCTAAGTAAAATGGCCATTGTGCTGCTTAATTGTCTACGTTTTAATCCGTTTCGATTAAATTACTTATCTTCCTAGAATACTCTCAATTATTTTGGCAGTAATCAAAGATAAGTATGCCTATGATGAAACGTATATCCGTAAATTTAAATAAGTAGATATGCACCTTTTTATTGTATGATATGCATAATTCTATTCAAAAGTTGTGGATACTCAGATATAGGTAATATGTAGTTCGTTACAGGTGTATCATATACCATGGCTTCAAAATATCTCTGAGAAAAAGTTAAGTATATTAATAGATAATATAATTTACTTGCCTTAGCCATTATTCGAACTGAGTTTTATTTCCCTCAGGGCTCCGAAAATCCACTTGATTTCAATCCACGATATGTATTGGCCTCCAAAAATAAGTTTCTGTTTTCGTTACCCCTCACGCTGTATAGTGTATACCTACTTACAGGGATCCGTTAAATCACATTTCTTCTAAAACTTCACGGAGCAAGCAAATTCAGCTACTTTTAGTTTATAATTGAAAATGATTTAGGTAATTTTAGTTTTGTAAATATACTGCATTCAAACTATTTCGCTACTTGTAAAATTTTGTTTGCATCAATGCTTAGATTACTTATGTAGATATTATTTTCTTACTGCTACTTTCTGCAATTACAAATAAATTATTTTCAAGCTAAATTTTGATTGGTATACCTTCTTACGTAAATCCAGATCGTTTAAACTAGGTAACCACTACATCATTACTTGCACAATAAATACCTATCAATAAACTAATATAAATCGTTACAAGAGTTGAATATAAAACAAATGATGTAGGTATTCGTTTCGCCAAAATATATCAAAACGAACTAAATTCAATGTTATGTAATGTATTTGAATTTGTATTCTTCTGATTATGTTTTTTAATAAAAATCTTCATTTATTGTTTTCAGGGTACTTTAAAAAGGGTAGACAACAATACAAATTAAATAGCCATAGTTTAATTAACTCTTTATTCTCTTGAATTTCTGAAATTAATATTACAATATTGAATGCGGGTTTCATATACAATCACCCAACTATTTGCTTATTTACCACGACACAGTCACGACGTATCGCCCGGGGCTCGCCCAAATAACCAGACACCCATTCCTTTCTAATTTCTTCGAATGCATATGTCTAATTACTTTTGGACGCTGTCCAGTAGGTACGACACATTTCATTACATAACATAAAACAAAAATATAAAACGAAAAAAAATTCGCCACATAAAACTTTCACGAATATTTACAGTTATTTTAAGACGCTTTAATTATCTACTATTTTCAAAAATATAGATATAGATACATACTCACTACATAGCTACATTTATATTAAGATAATCTTTATCGAAGTATTTAGTAAAACTATAAAGGAGGTCGTTATTTTAAAGTTAAAACATTTAACGGAATATCTATACAGATACTTAACGTTGGATAACAATAAGAAAACTTAAAGAAAAAGATTTTCAAGGTTACATTGTTTAACAAAAAAGCAGAAGCAGAAAAGCAAAATTGGAAGAATAATCTATGAACCTGCATTAAAAAACGGTAGAAGACGTGGATATACATCATAAATATCTTAAACGACATTCCCCAAACGTCAGTAATGAAACAGGGAACCGACTCTTAGTTAAGATACAAGGTAATTAAAAGAAAACAAAAACACTGAAATGTAAAGGCAGGTAAAACCTACCTACATACAACGAATACATGTACATGGCAAGACAGCATTACCGATGGAGGACGAATGTATGTATTGTTGTAATCTATTTAGCAAATTGTTCATTGTTTCACATGAATTACACATCTTTACGACGCAGAAACAATAAAGTGAACCCGACGTAAATCAATGGACGTACATATACGTTAATATCATTACTATGTTACAAGTTCCACCTATTGTGTCACGGAACTAACGTACACTCAATGCAAAGCTGTATTCATTATAACTTCGCGAACGGCTCCTAATTTGCACATTCCCATAGAATATCAATAAAACAATTAAAACGGAATAAACGCAAATCTTAACGGCTTAGAAAATGCAACAATTTAATTCGTATACACACGTTGTGTCTAACTCAGTACCTCTCCAGTGTGTACGTCCCGTCTGAAGTAATCCGCGTGCATTCAGTATAGCATCTCCAGTGAGTACGACAGATAAACAACGGACTCTCTCTGCCACTGAACAGCGTTACATTTGACATACTGTGGCGAAGACTATGTAAGTTCACTTGAGGCGTGTAGCACCACATAACATAGATAAACCAATTGCGTATCTGTCTTTGTACTAGATCGATGACTGCCCTTGCACTATGCGAACAATACCAAATAATTTCAAGCGTTTTTAAGAGTTACTAACCATCAGATATCTAAGATATTTATTACCTATGCATTATAATTTATAAAGCCTACTTATACCGAAGTTACTTAAGTACATTTTGTTCGATTTCATTCTCGATTTTTAGTTTAGAATGAGATAAAGTTCTATTACTAACGACAACCTTATTTTTATACGAAGACTATGGGTTATGTAGTGTTTTAAGGATACTTGTAATTATTGCACGTAGGTCTGCAGGCTGATTCTGAATGCAAAACTTTAATGACAAGTTACGTAAAAGACGGTAAGGTTATATCTCAATAAGATCAAGGTCTTAGTAAATGTAAATTATATTTGACATTTCGTTAAAGTTTTCTACCAGTATTGTTATCAGCCCGAAGACAACAACGCATTTAATGCAATTCAAAAATAAAAACAACTTTATAATAGTTTAATGACTGACCTTCGCACGTAACATTCGTCCAGTCTAACGGCAACTATTGGAATAACCTTTAAATGTAGGTACTTACACTAAGGGATGGCTATTTTCAACCAAGTGTTAGTGTATTTTACTTTCACACACTCGCGACATAATAAATAATAAAAAAGAACAATGAAATTTGTTTGCTTATTAATTAATTATACAACTTACAATGTGATCATATTTTAAGTAATACTTTGTATGGATGAACGCTTAAATGGACTCCATACAACACTTTTAACGTGATGCTATGAGTCTTTCTTTTCCAAACAAACACGTAGGAAAGAGTATAATTTTGAGAATTGCTCCAAGTAGGTTAAGTCGATATCCGTTTCCCATTTCCTAATTGGCCTGACAACTAAGTAAAAAGCAATTTGACGTCTCCCGTGTCGGAAACCTTACAGCTACTTACCGACGACTTATCTTGTGCTAATGATATCACGACATATATAATCTGTAACCGCTATAGCTACAGATATACAACTTCCTGAATAATACAAGTGGACAGATATTGCGAGATGATCTATCAAAAACTTTCATAAGCGAAGAATTAAAATTCATACAGTTATTTATTCACTATTTTTCATTATTTCTACCCTGACATTTAATTTACGTATATGGTGACTATCAACACTAATTTTTTATTCTATTTTTGTTCGGATTACGTATTGAAGTTCACAGATACTTTGATGCAAGGGTTTAGCAAAAGGAATCGCAAGATGGGATAGGCGTGATGTTATAAATTATTCTAAATATATTTTGGCACAATACGAAATTGTAAATAAAGAGAGAAATTTAAGCGATATTAAGGACAATATTATGATTTTTTGAGCTTTGTAAAATTTTAGCGAGCTATAAAACAATGCAGTTTGAAATAAGAGAAAATAAAACACTGATAGGATCGGAAAAATGTAAAATAGCGCGTGATCAGATTATTCTAGATACAGGTTTTTCAATAATTCATACAAAGTCGGACCTATTAGTATCTATGTATTATACACTTAATCTACTCCACTTTTAAAATTACGTGTAAAATTTTATATTTAGTCACATTATTGTTACCTATTTATTATATGTTTCATCGTTACGTATATAATTTTGAACATCAGATGAACCTGATTTGTGGACAACACCTTGTACGAAAGTTGTTTTTTTTCTTTTGTTCATTTATTTTGATTAACCTTTATTTCGAGTATATGGACAAGGAATTATTGACTATATTTATCAAAAAATACAGCCTAATTCAAATTACCAGGTCCGCAGACCAAACACAAAGACATAACGTTAGTATCAACTAATGACGAAGACCTATTTGCAATTGTACTTCGATACGTATTTTGTTAAGTATTTTATGCTACTACCTTCTCATGGAATATCATGAAGGTACATTCACATAAAGTATGACATATGTACTATTGTAAACAATTAAAAGAATTAGGTGTGATCCTAAGCAGCAGATCTAGCACTATGTACCTATAAAAATAAAGTCAAATAAACAACAATTTATGATCCTAACTACTCATGTGAATCACAACTGGTCAAAAACTGAAAGCAGACAAACCTTTCGAAATCAACTGATAAATATAACAAATTTTACAATTATAAAAAAATGTGACCGACAAAACATAACAGTCCACTGAGAGCGGACAAATAATAAAATATACATCAAAATGTACAGAATATATCTATTAATAAAAAAATATAACATAATGGATTATAGTAAGTGGTAGCAATAAATACTATGAGATTCACAGATTTTAAATCTTAACTAACAATACCGATCATCACTCTGGCTCCGTGTAAATCCTAGAGCGATTTAAACGCTTTTGTAAATTTAGTAAAATATTATTGCAATACAATGTGTGGTTATGGCAACAAAATAAATGCTTAAAGCACATCACCAGCCTGTCCACGACGAGCGCCGCGCGGCCTGCGCCTGCGCCGCGCCGGGCGCGCGCGCGCCGCCTCCGCACTAAAGGAACATATAAGAGTCACACGCCTCCACAACGAGGCTAATTCAGCCGCAGCAAAAACATAAAACTAGTGGATACGAAACGACTAACGTTGTCCTCCGTCCTTAGACGCACTCGCATTCATGTATTCACACTACAGAATCAGTCTGGATTAACTAGTAAGGAGCGCCTTACGTGGGGACCTTGTTCCCTTTGAGTAGGTCGCCGGAGCCCTTGTCGATGGGCATCTTCATGGGGTCGTGGTGGTGCGTGACGTGGTGGCCGTGGTGGCCCTCCAGCTTGGCTTGCTTCTCCTGCTGCTGCTGTTTCATGCGCTCCTGCTCATCACGCTCGCGGCGCGCCTGCTCGTTGATCTCCTTAACAGCTCGCAGCTCCTTCTTTAGCTTCATGCGTCGGTTCTGGAACCAAATCTTTATCTGCCGCTCTGTGAGGCACAGCGCGTGCGCTATCTCTATCCTGCGCCGGCGCGTCAGGTAGTGGTTGAAGTGGAATTCCTTTTCTAGCTCTAATGTTTGGAACCTTGTGTAAGTCTGCCGGCCCCGCCGTCGTGGACAACCGTTTGGCCCTGAAAAGAACAAACACAAAACATGTTAGTCAACTCAAAATATTTATACCTAATCGTTATTACTAGATCACCTCAGTCCATGCTGATAACGGCAACAGGACTTGAGGTATTATCCATAAAATTTCACTTTTAATACCATCTCACATTTTAATGGCTCATTAATAGATATTTTATTGCAGCACTAAAGTTAATTTTAGAGTTATCGGCTACTGTGACCGACCGCAATGTAGATCAAATATTAAAGTTTAATAGGCAGAGAAATAGGTAATAAATGACAAGAGGATCGTTTACCAACGCAGCGCTAAAATCGGAGAGCTAGCCATTAAACGGTTCCAACCGAAGCGCGAGGTAACAAAAACCAATCTGTGTAAAGCAAAAAGTAACGGAAAGGGTTAAGAACAAATGGACCACAAATGGACAATGGTGTTCCCTAAAAAGTACGGTAAAGGAGGGTTACGCAACTTTCTAATGCTTTGTAAGGTGTTCTTTTAGTCGATTCAAGGAATCCGTGAAAGTCAACCCTAGTCATAAATCTAACCGGTCAGAAACACAACCGAGTAATCCTTATCCACGATTAAATTTCATCTTATTAATTCTCACGTAGCCGGCTACATAGACAGGTAAATGTTCTCAGAAAGGTTGGCCGGACTGGTTTTCGAGTCAGATAATAAATAAGCGAAGATAAATGGTCGTCCCGTCGTGTATTAAATTAATAGCGGGCCAACACTCTCCCGGAATGTGTTGTAGGCCCTCGGGTACCTGGCTCACTCGTAGTGGAGAATAAATGGACGCGACTCTGTTCTAACTCCAATCAACTTTATTAATTAGGTACGCTTAGACTAAAAAGAGATATTGTTACGACTCGAAACGTGTTTAAAAACACATAATGACACTAACGCATCGGACAATATATGTCTTTAAATAGCGTAAAATGTAGGTAGATGTCCCTCAATAAAATATGAACGTTTTTTAATTACATAGGTACTATCATATGGATATAAGTAAGTACCACGGTTTTGTTATTTTAGTGAATAATTTTTGATTGTGCAGTGCAGACTACCAACAAGCTATAAAGTAGTAGGTCTGACACTCGGTTTAATGTATGCAGTGTTGAAAAACTCGCGTAAATTTTAAGATAAATACAGTGCAGTTCTTTGTTTTAAACTGTTCAAAAGATTAGGTCCAGGATAAGTAAAGCCGTTCTTCCATATCCAAAACTTTGTTGTAAAAGGTTGCTAACCGACTTTACATTGTAAACGCGCAACACGAAAATCTCAAAATGCGTTAAATTTCAAAGTGGGTACGTAATTAAAAAATATGCAACTGCATATAAATCATGTGATTCGCCCAAACTCGGCTACCAGATTTATATGCGCCGTAAATTACCCAAACTGCGGTTTTACTGCCGTAATAACATTTACGGTCCTCGCTTACTTCAACAAAAACTTAAAAACTGTTTAAAATGTCATAAATAGAAAATGGGATAATTATATAAGTGCGGTTAGACGAGCTCGAATAGGCATAACCACGAGCGCGAGAGGGATAGAAAAAGCCATTCTAATTTTAAAAAGCAAAGATGGAACCCAAAACACTCGCAGTGAAAACGTAAGGACGTAAGTGTTATCCGATGACGTATGAAAGGGATCATTCTGGTTTACGCGGTAGGGTCTAAATCAGTGTGCAATCGGGGGTTCGTCTGACCGTTTTTATGGGGGTCGGTGATATGTCGGCGAGGCAGGTTGGGCACCCCTCGGTCGCCATGGTAACTGCCGCTAAGGAACCTCCCGTCAGCTGGCATCCATTATTCTTCACCAACAGTACGTTATCGGGGTGGTTTGTTGTAGTTACGAATACCTGCAAATGCTCTTTTTTTAATGGGAACATTTTCCCATAGCCGATAGAGATCAGATTAAGCAGGATACAATAAGTTATCCTTATTTGCATTTGCACGAATATTCGGAATCTGATAAAGCGTGTGTGAACAATAGACGTCTATTTATATAGACGCTTTGTTTTTTATTGGAGTAATTTAGTGTTTGATACAGCAATTATTTGTGGCAACGGAATTAAACGAAAAAGTATGTTAAGACGTAAACACAGTATATCTGGGGAACGACACACATTAATAAGAGTGGCATTGTCGGGTGACAGCGAGCACGGCGCGGCTCCACTCGCTTTTACAGCTGCCTTTTTGTTGTGGCTCGAACGTATTTTTTGGAATACCTACCCTATAACAATAAAGAACGCCGAATATTTATAATAAACAAAAGGCAGCGTTAATGTAGAGTAGAAATGGAAACCGCTTTTAACTTCCTAGAAGTTTAATCGAAAACTTTAATTTTGTAGTCTTTAACTCTTTATGATGATGTCCTGTTGGATGTATCTGTTGAAAGCGACATCCTGACAAATTGATTCTATTTAAAATGAATGAATAGTCTTTATGACTACATAGATATTAGATACTGAACCGATTCTGTAAAAGTTAATACATCAATATTAACAATCGACCCAGCCCAAGCTACACCGGAGTCGTAGATATATAACCAAGTAAATAGTTACCTACACCAAACGCCACCGTGGCAAAACGACTTGGCTCGGTTTTATCTCAGATATAAATCTCACAGAAAGCCGCTACCTTATTTATTATTTTATTTAACTCGGCCCACCTTTGTACGCTGGAGGAACCTGTTTCTCGTTGCTTGATTAATGGTGCCGGATCGGCATTAAGGGTCCGATTTACTAATAAATAACACGAAGGTTTTGTCCAGTAAGAGCATTATTTATAGTAGGCTTAACGTTAAGGGTTGGAAACTACTCTTGTAACGACTCGGAGAGAGGGAAATTAATTAGTGTTTCATTAGACGCCCCCGTAAGTAATGCTGACGTTTATCTAAATATAAAGCCGCCGCGACCGGCGAGGTGACATACAAACGGTTGTTACATACAATAGATTCTCATACGGCCTAATAATTCGTTGAAATTAAGCTCTGAATTGTATTAGGTATCAATTTAAGGGGCATTAAAGCGTCAAAGGGTTCCATAATTCCTGTGTTGGCGAACGGTTTATGGGCCATAACTCGCGAATTGTCGTAAATAGTCGGCTATACTCGGCCACGCTCGGGACACCATCTTAAAATAGTTCGTGCGCTTTCGGAAACAAGCCAAAGGAGAAAATTTGATTTTGTTCATATAATCGACATACTGCAAGAATAAGTAGGTCCCAATTGATTCCGTCTCGCCGTACTGTTACATATTTGCTAATACTTCAACATTGGGTTATATTAGATCAAATTCATCAGAAATCACATGCTTTTAGTGTTCTTTTATAAAGTAACTGAGTACATAACAGTTTAAAATGTAAGTCAAGTACCTATGCATTTTTAATGATTAGTTTGGTATCTCATATTAAGTAACACTAATATAATAATAACCTACGGATGAAAGTCTTTATTCTTCAATATACATTTTGGTGAGGTTGCTTCTTGTGCCGAAAGTCCCAATCAACATTCCTTAGATAAAACGTAAAGCTTAAATAAGCTTCAACTTTTAAAGGGTAAGTTAATTGAATTGAAAGTGCTTAACAAAAGTGATTAATAAAATAACATCAACACTATAAGTCGTAAGAGAATTATTTGTTTACGTGTTTTAAATTATTGTATCTTTAATAATGTTTATATTAAACACACATTACCTAATCTATTTCATTTTAATGGCAGTAACGGGACCCTATCGCGTTAGATGTAATTAATATGAGATTTATATTCCATGTGCATGTTATCTTGGGAGAAAGTTTTTAAACCAAGATTTATTGGTTTGGGTGCAGTTTAAGTAATCTTGATGTAATAAATTTTCTTTATTTTCTTGGTGTCGACATGACATTATGGAATAACAGTTCTATAACCCTGAAAAAGATTGAAACCTCGGTTATAAGCTTTTATAAAGCAAGTAAAAAAAACCCACAAAAACATGAATAAAAAATAGGCCAACTTCTCTTGAATTCAATAAATAAGTAGTGATATAATGAAAAGGTGCCATGTTTAGAACAAGATTCTTAATATTAACACAAAAGATTAACAAAATTATATTAATTTAATTTCTTAGTTTAACATTTAATGTAAAATAAGTTCGAAATAGAAACTAAACCGCGCTTGCAAAGTTAATAAGGATAAAGAAATTATTTTGCTGGCGTCATCACTCACCGGGGAGAAATTGTTCAGCTAGTTGGCTTTTACTACTGCTCCACCGTATAAGTGGAAAAATAAGATCATACACCTCTTAAGCTCAGTGGTCGGTAAAAAAAACTACAACGAGTAAGCTCGTAGGTGCGCGTGAAAGCTCGGCCAGGGCTAATATTTCACGGGCTCGTTTGGTCGGAAAGGACTATTTTTTGCTCGACTCAAGCGCGACTTAAATCATCACAATGTTGTTGTGTGCCTGGGTTGGCTAAAGGACATTGGCATTGGTCAGGGTTGGCACTACACGAGCTGAGTTTTAAGCACGTCACATGGGTAATGGGCAATTATTGAGTAAGTATTCATTTTTAGCAATTATAAAAAAAATATTAAGAATGGAGTTTTAGCGATGGTACGTGTACAATGTAATAAATCAGAAAAGCAACACCACTGTGCATAGAAAGGCTCATTAGAACCTATGATATAGTCAATATTTCGTTTAAGACAACCGAGAATAATTCAAACACGTAAAGAATAACATTCACTACTTACTAACTATAGTACTTACTAACTTACTAACTTACTACGTACGTACGTACTTACTAACTTCAGGAAAAGACGATTCTTATTTTGTATGTCCGATTGTCCAGCTGTTCTCCTCTAACGGATCGCATTTCTCTTTTTAAGCATGTCAATATTTTTAGTCGATTCGGATTTTCGTAGTTATAAAATATATCTTTTAATAAAAAGACAGGCTAACGTGTTCTACAGTTCACAGAGCCATTAGTAGTAATGTTTACTAATGTGACGTTTGGCAACCCTGCACTTGGTTCAGCTGGATACATTGGTGAGTTGAAGTGAAACGATCTTTGATCCCGCTTGCGCCCCGGCTGACTGACGTCACGATTTATTCATCCCGAATGTAAAGCAAACTACACTCATCCGCAGGCCGACAAAATGACGCCTGCCGTGTGGGACGGGAATATAACGCAGTCTCTTGTTTACAAGCTGAGGTTATTAACTAAGTTAGGTTGGTTAGTTTTTGAACAACTGGCTGTACAGCTGTAGGGTTGGCAACGATCGATATCGGTAAATGTATAGTCCCATAGCAGTAGCGGCGAGTATGATATGCACTCGCCGCATTTGCTGTAAAAACGATGTATTTTTTTAATTACAATACATAAAATTTAACCAAATGTAGTATGTTTTTTTTTCACGCGAGCAAGCACATTTTTTTTCCAACCTTCTGCTGGGTTGTCAGCATAGTGGACGTAGGTAGTATAAGTTTACGTAGGTCTACCTCATATATCAAATTGATTACACAAATAATCCAATCACAATACAACTCCTTGTGTTAACAGCCATCAAAGATAACAGTAGTTATACATAAAGAGCTATATATTTTAAGAACAGTGTAACACAGAAGATTGTACATTTATTGTGGCAATAAAACGCTATTTATTATATACAAGCCTATACTTTGTGCTTATAAAGGTAGTTATTATTGAAATTGATGACTTTATATACGATAATAAGGTTAAAGGATATCATTGACGACACATGCAGGACTTGGAACAGGAATGGCGTATGTAAGTATAACCTTCAGTGCTGTGTGTGGCGCTAAAGTTACGGAAACATGAATAATGCCTGGTTTAATTAGCCTCAATGTTTCCATTATATATAATGGCCTTACATAATAGTTGGATAGTATGTATCGGCCTTCCGATGGAGATATGGTTGTTAATTGTAGGTCCGTAATTAGTCATTAGGTAGTTAAGTCTTTTAATTGTCAGGAAATTCAGTGATATGCGATTCGGTAACGAACATATACAGGTTACTAATGTAAATCTTAAACGGTTGTAGGTTAGTAAACTTAGTATAATACCTACTTACTTATATATGTTATTTTCAAAGGTAATTTACAAAAACGTCAACCACAAGCAAAGTTAAACACTAAAACTGATTAATTTTGTGATTTAGCAATGAGATAAAATGTTTAATTTCCTACCCTGACCAATAAGAGGAGATATGAAAATCTTGTCAAATAAGAAATGTAAAAGCTTTCTCAGTCATTTGGAGTTTAGCCAAAATACGTTGCCAAATGCATGGTTTGTGAAATAAATTGGTACCTACCTACTACCATGTATGTTTCACAGAAAAATACAGCTTTTTCAAGATTACCGCAAGACATGGCGAAAGGTCATATACCTAATCAATAAATCAGGGTTAAGATTATTCTACCCAGAACGCAAAAACTCTTTTCATAAAGTAATCAAATGTCCAGTCGGTGGAGTAATTGATTTAGACATACATATTTTACTCGTGGGTGGATTCCAATCAGCAGTTGTACAACTGTTTTATTGTTGTCCAAATACCAGTGGGTAGTTACCCACCTATTTATTGCCGAGAAGACAGTACAGGGGAGTTTTTAAAACTGAAAAGTTCGGTGCTGAGAGGATTTGTTTGTCAGAGGGGAGTCTATTTGAAAACACCTTTATTCTTTCGCTTCGCTAAGTCCGTACGTCCGTAGGTACGTTGCTGCACGGAATTTTACTTGAAGAAATCGAGTTTTGTTGACAGGTTTATTTTGTTCTGTGTTATGCATATTATACTTACAGCAGTTGGTTTTAGGAACACAAAAAATAAATTTAATAGCAGATTCTTGTAAAAACTATACCATTTTATATTTTTTCACTTTGATCGTAATTTATACCATAATTGGTATCAAAATAAAGCCACATAAATTCACTTGAATCATACAACTGAAGAACTCAATCTACCTATTCATAAGCATCCCATTATACTTGTGTATCCTCACCTTATGCAGCATGTTACTAACCGGTGTAAAAGTCGAACAAAAACATTTCCCGCGAAACAGATTTATCTCAAAAACCATGTATCACAACGTCGCAAAGCGTTCTCGGTAGCAGGGACTGGTTCCGTATGCAAGCCAGGCCGTCACTCGCATACATACAGAATGAGCAATGAACCTCCAGGCCAACCAGCCATCGAGACCCCTAAATAAGCGACACTCGTTACACGAGAGCTCCTGAGATATACTGGTCACCCAGGTCAAAGCATGCGTATACAGCGCAGGACTCTTTGGAATAACTGGCAAGCAATTACATCCCCAATGCTAAAGGATTCTGGATCTAGAATCGTGTGGTGCATCGTTAGAAATGATGCTACTTATGATAATTTTATCGCCCGATGGTATCAGAATGCATTGCGGGACGCAACTGCGACTGGCGCCAATTATAGGTTACTCTATAATGTTTAATGTTTGAATTCTCTAGTCTGTAAAAGAACGTTGCTTGCTTCCAATGAAATCATGATAACATGCCACCACACCCTATTTAATTAACAAACATGTCACAGTAACCGTCAACGTAATGGAAATGAATCACGAATCTAATTTAAAACACAAACAAGCGTTAGTCTTCGAGTAGACACAAAACAAACAGCAGCCCGTAGTGTGGATACTACGTAAGTAGCACATCTAGCTAGTACATTAAGGGCAGTACATAAGTACCTACACGTAGCTAGCGCTAGTATAGGTACTACGGTGCGTCCAAACACCGAATCCCAGAGGACGTAATTATACAAAGTCTGCAGCGGATGTGCATTCGCCGCGCCGCCCCAAAAGGAACAACGAAAATTTAACTAGACTTACGCGGAAATACACTCTGAACTAAAAGCATAGAGCCTTGTTTTCAATGAACGGGAAACAGAGAATTTTCAGCGAGGATTTTCCCATTTAATCCACGTCTGAAATACATACGTTAGCGACACAAATAAATAAGTGCAGTCTGCCGCCCACTGCGTCGGGATTATTTCACTCGCCTCTGATGTTTTAATCAAGCTAAATTTAAAAACAACTTAAAAAGAATTCATTTTGCTTTATAAGCTAGTTTCCGTGTTGCGCAGCGCTTTGATATCTCATAACATTTTTCTTTGTGATAGATGCCGACCGACAGATTCCCGAGAATACTAGTATTAGCTGTTTTAGGCAACAATGTTCCAAAAATAATTGCCTGGTGCTACACTTTTTTCGAAGTCAATATTTATGTTAGAAGCCCACGTGTTAATACTATAACAGGATGTTTAAACCTCCAAATGACCGCGCTAAGTACACACTTCATTTCCTATTATTTGTGAGTATTCGTGTAGTAGATAAGCGCGAGCGGCGGCAACGCTCTCGGGGCTTAGAAAGCGTTATTTTGATAATATATTAATGTGAAGTGGTCGTACATTCCCATGGCAAGAGAAGAGGCCGTTTTATTTTTGAAAATGACTCCATCAGTCACAGATAACGTTCCTAAGGCGTCACAAAAAACAGTTATTGTAGGTATCGTGTGTCACGTACCGGTATGGAGTAACTAAATATTGTTCAGTTGAATTTAGTGGGTATTCCTGTGACTTTATCGCTTGTAGCCGCCGAGGGGGATAGTTAATTTATAGTTAGGTGGGAGATCACACCGGAAAAATCTTAGTGTAAGATAAAGCGACGAATAAAGTCCTTAAAATAAATTTATTTCCGAATAGCGTAGATTCCGGCATACATTTAAGGTAATGCGTTGATATAAGGGATACCTGGTATTATTGAGAATACTTGAATAATTTTAAGTCGCTTATTGTTATGAAAAATCTAACCAACAAATCAGCTTAAAGTGTCAGTGCTGTGTTAGAAAAAAAGTCTGACAAAACACGACTCAAACCCGCCCACGTCAATGTGAAAAATGTACGCAGACATTGTTGCGGTATAATTAATTGTAAAATTATCATCTTATAACTGCCAGACGCTAGTGTAAAAATCTTAGAAGCTGCCCAATAAATTAGGTTAACGTAGATAATGAGGGTTTATTCTCGTTTCTATAGAGCATAAAGTTTAAAACGCGTATCGTAATATCGTTACTAACGCGGTGTAGGTACCGATCGCACAATAAAAGAGCTTTTAAAACATCGAGCTATCTTAGCGGCCATTCAGTCGGTCGTGTTACGCGTTGTTTTGAAAGCGCATAGAACGATTACGATTACGTTTCCGACGAACCGTCGACTTCAAGTTACCTACGTATCGTCATTCGAATCTCGCGCTCGGATGTTTGGTCCGAAACGCTCGTTCATTAGCATTTTATGAGTGATACGAGCGATAATGGTGTAATAAGACGCATCGAGTGGGTCATACGACGTGATAGACGCCCGGCCTGCTGGCACACAACGCTCTTATGGGCCATAGTCATTCAGATCAACGCATTCCCATTCAGTCGATGGTCTTATTGTATATTTCAGATGTTCCGATGCTTTGACGGCGATTTTATATTGTTTTATGGGTTCAGTGAGCAATTTACAAGAGCAAACAATATAGCATAAAAGGCTATTTTAGCCAGAACGGTGATATAAAAGAACATCTTGGGTATTGATCAGTTCTATCATAGTCTATTTTGAATTCGTAGCACGTCAGTAGGTACTACTTATACAGCTTAGGTAGGTACTAAGCCCAATGAACTTCTGGGCAATACCTTGTGAGTCGCTGCCTATACTAACATAAAGCCATATAAAGAAAATGTATAGTTATTGTACGTAAATAAATGCAACTGCACAGTTATTGCTTCATCGTCCCGTTTCACAAATATAAATGAAGCATTCAAATGATTTTATGAAACGTTTCGTTAACGAGTTGCCTTGTCATCTCCTCACGAATAAGACGATCGTTAAATATGCGTTCACTTCGCACCACTTACTTCCTTTGGACATAAAAAAGACGAGTGAACCGAATCTAAGGAATCGCATATCCGGTGTAGCAACGAGTTAAGATTTCTAGTTTTTAAGTGTGCATGTAACCTGTGCGCGTGTGGCTGGTTAGACATATCTTTGTTGTAGGGTTTCGAGGACATTGGGTACCTAAGTCACGAAAACCACCGGTAGAGATGTACGTATGTGTAGACGGAGTTTTATGTATTTATAACTGTACCAACTACTAAACGTATGTGTACACGCGATTTGACTTCATTCAGCTCGCTGAGCAATTTTTGTCATCATAAGAACTCGTACCTCGTTGACTTCATTGCCACAAAATTGGACCTATGCAAAATCGACTATAGTTAAAGTCCAAGTCAAGGCACTTCGACCTATTTTTCAATAGAGCTCTTGTCTATGTTCAACAAACATTGACTGGCTAGCATATCAAATAGACTAATCCGAGGGCAGGTGTGGAATCCGTGCCCCATCTGCCACGGTCCGGCTGTCCATGCGCCACTCTATGCTCTAGGCTCACCCCCATGCCAACATAAACTCAATCAGCCAAGGGCGGAAGATCGTAAACTTTTTTTAGAACGTCTCTCAACAAAATGCGAATCGTAAAAGTAATTGGAGCCCATTCATATTAATAGACGTTTACGAGGTCTTCTCCATAAAACAGAGATTGTCATCGCTCTTGCGTAAGCTATGTCTATACGAATTAATGCCTTTTGAATTTGTCGAATAGTTTTTATAGGCTGTAAATCATAGCTGGATTAGAATGGTATTAATTAATAGAATTCATTGTGGATTGGCGCTTTTGTTTTCGGTTCGAGCGAATGTTTCCGAGGTACGCCTACGTAGTTTGTCTTGATCCTGATTATCAATAAATGATAATTCTGATTGCCTTGATTAGTTTAAAATTTGTTGAACCCGAATGAGACATCTCCATCTCAGAGTTTAGAATTAACCTGAGCCTTAAGACCGCGATTCTGAGCGCGATATTCGGTTTTATTTTTTAAATGCACTGTTCCATCAGAAATCTTGTGACATACTAAGCATTGACATCGCAAAGTTTGCCTTATATCCTTTTTCTATGTTTTCAATGCTCACTTTAGGCTTGCCACAGAACGAGTAGGTATGATGCCGTGTTTAAAATTACAGTGTTACGGTTTCAAGAAAAATATTTCTTATCATTCATGAACTTACAAGCCCTGTAGTTCACATACCGTCCTATTTAGAAGCAGCTTTTGCAATAAACCGACACATCTATTTACTAACATATATTATAATTATTATCGATAACTGTCCAACTACTAAAATTGACAACTGTTTATTGTTTAATTGCAACAATCTCAAAATGGATTACAAGAGATATCGTCGGTGCAGACCTTATCTGTCCTCGGCCACATCTGCCATACCGATCGCAGGAATTATTTTTCATCGTTCCTGAAATGATATCGAGATAATATGGGTACGTAGTAGTAATATCGGACCGTTTTCCCGATCGCGGATAAATAGAAAGGAGTCCACATCTGTCGCTCACCTCCTCTCCGGGGAATCGTGCAATTTTCTTACCCTCACTTTAATTCGATCCCCGGAAGGCTGAGGCTATCCCGGGAATATTTATTATTATATCTTTATTAACGCCCCCGTTACGTCTCTCGTTTATTGCGGATTAGATTTGTGACTACTGCATTTTTACGTCCGAAAGCTATACACCTGTCTCATAAATATTAGCTTCAACATGCTCTGATAGCGTTTTTGACAAGAGGTAAATTATTTAAATAAACTTTAACTTTCAAATTTTCTTTTTCGCGGTGTCTTTTGCCAGTATATCGGCATGTCAACGTTTATAGTAATTTTACGTCGAAAATGATCACTAAAAAACACAATAAGAAAATGAATAAAACACTTTGCTGAATTAATTTCACGTTAATTTCCTATTATGGTGTATTAAAAACCAGAGTAATATTCCATTAAAAATACATAAAAACCGCAGATAGATTTAACTAATTTACGGCATGTCGAATAAGCTTTTACGACTCAAATAACGTTGGTTGGGGAATAACTGCGGTTTTAATTGTGAAATAGTTCTCAGAAAAATGACGTTTCGTGCCGCAGCAAGCTATATTTTCAGCGATTTTACTGCTTGACAAGCAAATGAATCATATTGAGTGATGCCAATCCTAAGGTACGCTACAAATACCTACACAGTATCACGTGTTGTTACACTCAATTCTTAGTATGAACGAGATAACCAAAGATAAAGAGGTACCTAGATGCTGTGATACGGTGTTCTGTTAAACTAATTAAAGCGAGTGCTTCCAACTAATATTTTATTCCAACCCTCTCCCGCTTGTTTATATCAGCAATATTTTAACTCCCAAAGCAATATCGTAACGTAATTTAAAACGAATTAGTCTCCCCTACAGGGCTTCAAATTTGAATACCGCATAGGTTGCTCGCGCCCTTTTTCATACCTACAATATACCTTTAAAAAACAAAGGGCGAACGCTGTGTTTTATAATTTGCCCCGCCCCTGCTGTAGCTGTTCGCGTAAATGTATTTTGGAATAGACTCCCTAATGTACGAGAATGTCTAGAGAGCTTAAGTGAGAAAATATTTCGCTTCAAAATGGATGCTTTTATCTCCGGTTATATTGGCATTTTGTCTGATAGTGCTATGAGCTGGGAAGTTTGGTACTGAAAATTGTTGGAGTATTAGATTAAGATGACTTTACCTTATAGAATATTAAGTACCTATAGTATAATCGAGTTCAAGCTAGTTATATAGTATGTTAAGTACCTATAAGAGAGAAAGAACTTTTACCTTAAGCTTTTTAGTCAATAGGATGGTGCGGTGCGTAGGAATGCTATATATACTATATATATAGGAGTCTTAGTAATTTTTACCTAAATACTCACTTGCTCGTGGCAACCACAGTTGCTTATTTTGCTCAACCCTAAACTGATTGTTGCAATTTTGGTTGCCACGAGCTACCTATGGCTACTTTAATGAAAAAAAGAAAAGCAATGTAGGCTACCTTTTTAAAATCTGAAATTGAGTGAGCAGCTAAAGCTTTTTAATCAATACAATACCAGAGTTCAATCCTTCACCCACCGGTCAGCAACAAAATGGCTGCATTTTCGAACCGGTCTGGGCGTGGTCTCCTGCAGTTGTTACAAAATGTAGTTACGAGCTATGAACTTAATACCATTATTATTACCGGAAAACTTTGTTAAGTCTGATGATCGCGTTCAATGATCAATTCCACATTCCTACAGTTACAATTTTACTTTTAGATCCATTAAAAAAAACTCTTTTTATCAACTGTACCTCATCTTGCCCTTAAGTTAATGTCCCTATATTAGACGCTATAGAGAGAATATATTATAAATATGAATATTTTTCCAAGCAGCGCCCATAAATCCAGTGGTCAAGCGACAAAATGGCTGCAAATTGAAACCAGGCAAGGCGTGGCTTGCTGCAGGGGTTAGAAAATGCAAATCTAATTTGCTATGCGTCGCAGGCGGCGGCCGCCGACCGGGCTCGTTAGTCCTCCATTGTTATTAATTTAACTATACTCCACTATAATACAGTGTAGTTTACGATGAGCTTACTGAGGACGCATAAATTGTTTTAATTGAAAGTTAATGCGGGCATACGTTATGTGGCGGATTGATAACGGCCGATCTTAAATGGCATGCCATTGTAGATTGATTTAGTACCGTACAATGGGACTTTTGGAATGACCGCTGGGTTGAAAAAGATCATTTTTAAGGCACAATTATTCGTCTCAGTACTTGGGGGAAATAGTTGTTGTTTTCTGACAAAATTGCAACACAACCAGTGTGAACGTGAACGTGACGGGCAGAACGTGTCAATCTGTAAACAGTAAAACTCATATGTATATGAATTACCAGTCTGAGTGATGAGATCACCGTTACTAATAAATATATCGTTAGGTAGGTAGGTATATCTAACACAGGCACTATTGCACAATCAATTAAAGGAAAAGTCACACCGCTCACATTATTTTTATTTATGACTAAAAATGTTTTTATCTGGGCAAACGTTCTAGACAGTCAATATGGATATATAGTTATTTAATTGCATTGTTGCTACAGACTACAGACAAAGTTGTACCTTTTACCTGAAAACGATAAAAGTACTTCCTACCTTACCTACAATACCTACATACATTACATACTATAGCTAAGGAATTTAATTTATGTACGAAAATGTAAAAATATAAATATATTATTGTTTATTGTAAACTCTCGTCAAGTCACCACAGCTTTGAGAGATCACGCCTGGCTTGTCTACTCCTGACTGTCATACCCCCATTACGCAAACAATTCAGTTTTACCGTACCTGTATGAAACTTCATATCTCCCATGAGCTCTGAAAACTCTCCAAGTCTCCGTTGTCACAGTTCAGACTTCATAATCGTTGGTTTAGAACGTTTTAATTACGAAAACCCTATTCTGGGGGCGTAATGCGCCCTTAAGCGGCAAACGGCGAAGGTCCGTAAAGTGTAAACTACGCTAAAGTACTAGGAATAGTTTACCGTGTGACATTGTCGTGTTTATAGCCAGCTTTATTAGGGACATATCTCGTAAATGCTCGTTTTGGTAATTGATTACGCTGTTAGAACGCTCTTATTGATGATACTGACAAGTAAGTTATGTTTTTAGGAACCATGATCTAAGTATCTAGATTCGCAATTATTTTAGTAGCAAAGTAATTTAATCACGCAATAATGGGAAACTTAATAGTTCTCATTTAATACATGTGGCCCAGCCCACATAAATTACATTAATCCCATAGCAGAAAATTTCTAAGCGTAATTAAGGCTCTTATAAGTGAGGAATGCGTTTAATAATGCTCCCCCATCGTTAAGGCGCTAGTGGTGATTAAATCGCGTGTTCCACGCACCGCGGCGCCACTGTGCTCTCAGCCTCGTTTGTTATGAGCAATTATAATTAAAAATTAATCCAACTCGGGGAATAAAAGTTTCATTGCATGTTTCGTGGTAAATTTTTAAGCGCTTAATCAAAGTCGAGTTCTGAATGACGTTGAACCGGTTTCGCGCCAAAAACTTAGATAGTAAGATCATGAACGAGTTATTATCATGTAAATATGTTTATCATCTGTTTCATCTGTTTCGCTATATGATTTTTAGTTGAGTAGGTAAAAAAGCGTTCTCCGTCGTGTTGAAACGCGTCGTGCAAAATTCAGCAGTCTCATCAATCAGAACGTATTTAGGTAATAAAATACATCTCGAGAAAGAACCTTCCCCTAAAAGCCGAATCTACATATCAAAAACGTACACGTACAAACCACCATAAATTACTGCGCATTACCCACACCTAGGCTTCTCGCAGTTATGTTAATGTGGAACCACCCTCACCGGCGAAAAGATAGGATTGCAAATTTGCGGCAAACAATTTATGATGGCCCATCTTTCCCCCGAGGCGTGGGGTAAACCGGGTAAATAGGCCTATTGGCGTTTGGCAGAGCTAGCCGCGGTCGTTGCCCACTAAAATGACCCTAAACATTTTATTTGGTAGCATTGCTATTCCCGTAACGCAGCGAAATGACGCCGACTAATCTTGGGCCACCGTTTAAGGGTGTTTCGCGCCTATTCTGTATATAAATATGTCTGGATTACACATGTACGCATGGGGTTTCCGGCGTGCGAACAACGCAGCTCTTGTGATTACGTTAAGTAAAATAATACATTTCTGTAGGTATTAACATGGGCATTGGTTTAAGTTAGTTTATTTTGAGTCTTTCGTTTCGGGCAAAGTGCTCGGGGTTAGTAATTGTTTTTTCACACCTTTCATTCGGAAAAGTAAGTTTTGCTCCACGCCGAGAGGGACCAAAACGCTACTTTTCTGTTCAAGCTACTTTTTTAATTTATACATTGGCATTGGAACATTTGTACGCAATTTGCCAATTGAACACAGATGTTAATAAAATAATCGATTGTAATTTCATCGTAGTCGATTCAAAACGAACATATTTCAAGTTTTAACTATAACAATGTTGTATAAAAATTTATAAATATTTCGTAATATTTAAAAATTAGTAATAAAAATTAAGATAACTTAGATATATTTTAACAATAGCTTTTTTTTAATTTCCTCATAGTCGGTGTGAAAAATAGTATGTGTCACTCGGTAGCAAAATTATTTTCGTCTCGGGCGTAATCACTTGTATCCCTCACTACGCTCAGGATTCAATACACCGCCCTCGCCGTAAATATACTATTTTGCTCCCTTGTGACACAAATAACTATTTCCTCCCTAATGACTATCAATTCTTATCCGAGCTAAGTATTGCTACTCGCTTTTAATCAATTCCTTAGGTACGAAATGCTTAGTAAGGATACACAAACATGTTTTTCATTATATATATTCTTATCAAAATGTTTTTACTAAATAAAAATGTAAAACATAATTATATTACCCACATGTTGAAATAAAATCAGACTAGTATTTGTAAAAAGATCGGTTAAATATTGGGCATCAATATAAATTCGTATTTGAAATAATTCAGGTTTCGAAACAAATTTTATTCACTAAGAATTAGTTAGTAAGGTACCTGCGGCAAATAAGGGCCGGCGTATAACAAGAGCCACTTCTACAAAAACTCACTTCCAACCGATTCCTAGGTTCCGCGTACGCACACATCCTAAAGGACCAATAGAAAAGCTTATTTCCGCGGCCACGTGATCGTACGATCCACCATTTTGCCAGCACTCAAGAATGGGTACAGGCAGTTAGTCTGCGTAACACGATGGTAAAAATCTCACCACATATGTGAAAAAATATGCATAAAATAACTTGTTTTTTTCTAATGGCTGCTCTTTAATAGCAAAGGATAGTGATAAGTGTTAACTAATAAAGGTTAGTTTAATCGCTTTACTAACACTTAACAATCTTAGTTTAACGTATAAAAGTTTATGCTTGGTTTCAGAGTCTAATAAGGGCCACTTATAAGGTTGGTTAGAAGGGCCAGTCTAATACAATCTCATAATGTTAGATCTCATTAGTCTAATAAGGGCCACAATTTTTGATATGAAAAGTTCAAGTTTTCTTTGTTTTGTTTAAGATTTAAAAAGTTTTATCAACAATTTATTCAGAATTATGAAAATTATGTTTATATTATTTTATTTGATACGTTTATACTTAATGCAATTTTCTGTTACGATATTTTAATAAGGCCCATTAGGGTTTTTCTAATAAAAATGGATTAGCTGAACGCTTGATTTGTTAGAAAATCATAATTGACGTCGGTGGAAAACAGAACACGGCTTGTTCTTAGTAATGATAAAACTAAACAAAAATATATTTTGATATGGTCCCTCTTAAACTACCGGATTTTAATAAGGGCCTCAGAGAGGGTTTTAAAAGGCTGGTTTGTGACGTAAAATTATAAATGAAACTCAAAAAATGGTACTTGTTTGTACAGTTAATAAAGCAAATATTTGTCTGGTGTAATGTTTTTTATTCATATCGCTTAGACATTTAAAATATTTAGTTTTTAATTAAGGCGGCCTTTATTTGCCGCAGATACCTTATACGTTTTAATTTATTCTTTCAAACGATCTACGATTCCTCTGCCACTGCAAAACCCCCTGCCAACTGTATGCTCAGCCTTAATTGCAGTGCAATCAACGATTAGTGGAAAATGTGGCAATTACACCCAACAATAAAACTGTAATTGTAAATTTATTGTGTTTGGTTCACGGCCGCTGTTTGCCGGTAATGGCAAATCAGAATTACGCTCGTTCCTGCAAATACTACTTATTTCAGCCCAGGTATAATTTAATGGATAGAATTTTGTAAGGTTTCAACGGTGCTTATAGTAAATACCCATCTTATTAGTTTCAAAATGTTAAAAACTTCGCTTTCTCATTTAATATTTTCAAAGTTAAGGCCGGATTTGACTAAACGGGAAAAATAATTTAATAATTTGTCCTACGTCATCGTACCTACGTCAAAAAATATCGTATGGAATAATTTTGAAATACAGTACATTCTATTTAGTCTTGTTCTCAGTAAAAGTCTCTATCTTGATGTACGAGCTCTTTGCACTTATACGTATTTTCACACGCAAATAGCGTCCATGAGCACGCAGACGTGTAGATAGCATGAGTTCCGAACAACGGGTAGGAATGACTGACGAAACATATTGTTACTTCATTCATAAGTGCTCCCTCTCTTTCTCTCCCACGAATGTAAATGCGACACCCAATAAACCGAATGTTTTATCGACTCCCGCTGCCATTCCAATTTATTCTGGTCATTTTTGTCTACTTCAGGGGTCCGATTTTAGGGTGATATTATTTTAATCGCTTTATCTGTTTTGTTGGTATTTGGTAACACTTTACTGTAAACTAGCTGGCTATTGATGGGGCAGTGCATGACTGATAATGATAGGATGAATTCAAGAATTTTGTGTTGAACTAGTTCGCATTCGAAACTAGGTAAGTAAATAATTTTATTTTAAAACATGTCCCATAGAGAGTTTAAAATATCTTAATACCCCACTTTCTTTATATTTACGTACCCGTGTCAAAACGGAACCGCTCAGAATAAAATAATTTTCCCCAATTTTAATAATCGATCGGATCTTCACACGTACCCGAGACCCTCCCGCATTTGTAATCCGTTGTTTAGGATACAGTACAGATAGCAAACAAAATATTCTGATCTCGTACCGATGTAACGCCCTTCCTTACCGACCCCCTACTTATACCCCTGTTATTGGCACTTCTTCAATGTCAGACGCACACGCTGTTCCCGGATTGCCCCTCCGTGCCTTCGTGTCCCCTGACTTGCCCTTGCCCCCCACCCCCCTCATATTCCGACATACATTACGCTACACCGCTCGAATGCTAAGGGCTACATAAAATTATATCAATTGCATGAATTTTACGGCTGAATTACAATTCCAGATTTGACACCTCGTTTGTTATTGTCAGGGGCTCAAGGGCTGTTATTGTGATACGATATTTCTGTTCAAAAATAGATCGCAATTTTTATTCATTTACAACGTCGCTATAAATTTTGTATTTGACAAATTTAATTCAATCGTTGCATGACTAAACAAATAATGCTTTCCTATTTGAATCGCTGCGTTATAACTCGATTGTCACAGTGACGGCGACGTTTGAATACTGACGACGAAACTGAGCTCATATAGTCGTTTGTTTTTATGAATATAACCGTATTAAGTATATGGTTTTAATTAAGTAAATACATTGGGTGGCACGCATGCGCGTAGGTAGCAGCCATTGATGAATAAAGTAAACCGTTTTATTGATTATCCAACCTCGCTTTACTAAATGTACAACGCCGCGCAAAATGCGAACATTCCACCTCTGATTGAGTCACATTGAACAAGATAAATTAAAGTCCCGATAATATTGACATCAAAGATCGGGAAGCTTTTAAAGCGGAAATCAAATATAAATAAACATGTTTTATAAATGCCTAGTCATTTCAAAATTAAAGGAAACGAAACGTTTGTATCTGCGTATTAAAAAAATCATTGGCAATACACTGAATGTTATTTTACATTATTATCAAAACCGGAATTAAATATCGACGTGGGTGGCTTGGAACCGCAAGATGCCTTATAATTAAAGAATTCCCGATTGCAATTTTCCTCGCCTAATTTCCATAAAACTATGGCGGCATGCGCAACGCATAGATTACGTTCATATCTCAAGGCGGTTATTATGCACTGAGTATTGAAAATGTCATCACAGTACGAGTATAATGTAGATAAAGTCATTAAAATGTACACCCAGTACTTAAGAGGCCGACAGCGGCACGTTCAAAAGACTTCAAAAATTCGCAGCCACCAATTAAGCTGCTCTACAATAAAATCTCATTTTAATTCCTTACTAGTGGTAATTAAATTACTTGAATGTCGCCTTAATTGTTGGCGGTAACTTTTTCTTTTCTAGAGGGCACATTTTCTTAACCATACAATCGAAAAGTCGCACGAAATTTTTTATACAATAGTAACGCTTAATTTATTGTCAACTTTTAAATGATTTTGTGTATAATAAACTTTTTTTATGTACCTCGTAGGACAGACAGTACAAAACGCGATAATTTAACGGTAGGTCGTGGTGTATCACAAGTGAAGAAACCGGATCTTACTTGAAGGGAAGTGCTTACGCGCGCTTTTAGCACCAACGAAGTTTGCTCATTTTTTTACCACAATTAGTTTTCTGACTTCGTAATTAGGTATAATGACGTTTGGGTGAGAAACTATCCTATGAATAAAATATGATGAAATATATTTGTAGAACTCGTCAAGCGTCTGTATTCCTCTGCATGTCTATCATGGGTCGGCCGCGATATACGAGGGCTGTTTGATATGTAGCCGTTTTCTAATTTCTTTAAGCCATTCTTCAGAGGGAAATTAAAAAAAAACCGCAGTCCTTTGTTTTTTTTTCTCATTGGACAGCGATTCAGTGGAAGCGTGAATGTAAAATTGTTAAAATGGAAAAAGAACAGTATCGGTCTGTAATTAGGTTTTTGTTTTTGGAAGGGAAAACATGTGATGAGTTAAAAGTAAGAGTCCAGGCAGTTTACCATGAATATGCTCCTTCTATGACAACCGTTAGATACTGGTACAACGAGTTTAAGCGAGGGAGAACAACCGTCTTTGACGAGGATCACCTAGGCCGCCCAATTGAGATGACTACAGACGATATGGTTAAAAAAATTGAAAATATCCTTCTAGCCGACCGCCGAATTAAACTTCGAGAAATCGTTGATGCTGTAAACGTTTCAATTGAGCGAGTACAAAACATATTAGAAGAAAAATTGGGTATGAAGAAAGTATCGGCGAGGTGGGTGCCGCGTTTACTCACGGAGGAGCAAAAAAGGAACCGACTGACTACTTCGGAGCAGTGTTTAGCAGTGTTCAAACGTAACCCGAAGGAGTTTCTGCGTCGTTTTGTGACCGTAGACGAAACGTGGGTTCACCACTATACCCCGGAAATGAAAAAGCAGTCAAAGCAGTGGATTTTTCAGGGTGAACCTGCTCCAAAGAAAGCAAAAACCGTCCCATCGGCTGGAAAGGTCATGGCCACCGTTTTCTGGTATTCGCAGGGTATTATACACATTGACTACTTAGAAAAGGGAAGAACGATAACAGGGCAGTACTATGCCAATTTATTGGATGAATTTGAAGCTGTGTTGAAGGAAAAACGACCCCATTTAAAGAAGAAAAAAGTACTGTTTCATCACGATAACGCCCCAGCTCATTCGTCCAGAGTCGTGATGGCCAAAATTAAACAATTACGATACGAACTATTGCCTCAGCCCCCGTATTCTCCAGATTTGGCCCCGTGCGATTTCTTTTTGTTTCCCAACCTGAAAAAATGGCTCGGTGTCAAGCGATTTTGATCAAATGACGAAGTAATTCCCCGCCACAGAGGCCTATTTTAATGACTTTCCGAAATCATACTTTTTAGATGGTTTATTGAAGCTTGAGTATATGTAGATGGAATAAATGTAAAGAGTTAAAAGGAGACTACGTAGAAAAATAAATACATATTTACAAAAACGACTGATTGTTTTTTTCATAAACGGGTAGTTATCAAACAACCCTCGTACTCTCGATTTTTCTCGCACAATACCTCTTGTTCTAAGTGTTCTAATAAGAGAGAGACGGGTAGTGCGAGGACAATCGAGAGAGCTCGCGCGCCGTCGCGTGATAGCCGTGCTGAAGTGATCACAAATATAATAAAAATGACACAACCTGTTTCCATACCAAATACGTAGGTATATCAATAGGTATTTTAACGACGATAAATTCACTATATAGTCTGAATCTAGCATGAAACTTAACGATACCAAAATAGCTTTTTAAATTAATTTAATATGGCACACGACTATTGTAGCCACGAACTGATTACATCGCACATTCTTTACGTTAAAGTGGCAAGAGAAAAATAAAGAAACTGATACTGATAGCATCTACGAGTGGAGTTGTTATGCGTGAATATTTATCATTTTAACGTACTTAACTTTTTCACTAACTAGGTCCGTCCAGTCATATACATTATACGTGTTAATAAAATAACGCAAAACCTGAAAACTGTTTGTTCAGAATCAAGAGTAGAATGTGAAAAAAAACTGATTTTAGACGCGATTTATTTTTTACATTTGTATGGAACAGGTCGCCCCAGTCGGCCATCGCTCCATACAAAGGTTAAAAAAACTCGTCAAAAAAAAAACCTATATTAACACGTTGTAATTAGTAACAGCCAAAATAGTTAAAAATATAGTAACACGTCCCTAACTATATATTGATGCTGACTGAAAGTGAGCGAAAGCAGAGAAGTGAGCAAGTGACAAGTGCCAACAATAGAACAACAACCAATACCTAGAAAATTAACCAAAAAAATCCCAGGTAAAGCTAAAAATCACCCGGTCAAAGTCACCTTCCCAACTAAACCTAGATAACTACGTAGATTCATACCGGTTGAACCATTTGGAATGTAGGAAGTCACAAGCCAGTCGTGGCAGGGGTTACTGAATGAATAGGTGTTTTGAATGAATAGGCTAAAGGTTTAAAATCGAACAGATGAGATGGTCGGAATCTTTAGTATTGCAGGTGCGAAGTTGGGGCAATAACTCTGAGTTCTGACACAGTCTTTTTAAAACACATACGGGGAGCTCGGTGCCACATGAACTGCAATATGCTTTCTTTATTGGGAGCGCAGTGCATATTTCGTCAAAGTTTTGGTAAGTAACTTTATTTACCTACAATATGTGGTGAAGTCTAAAATGTAGTGCATTGGTGGTGTGGTACCTATTTACAGCCTGCTAACATATTTAAAAGTACTTGCACCTACAGGTACAAACGTTTTGAACTGCAATGTGATAAAACACATTACAACGACTCAAGTTAATCTATCTGTGAATGTTTCAAAGGTGTTAACTACGCCTGTCGCGAAATCGCCACAGCTCAGCTTATCCATTGCAGTATTTAACCACAGTCAATAGCAGTAATGTATGCACCCGCATCGCCCTGCAGCGTGGCCCCTCGGTGTCGGGCGTATATCAAGATTCGTATCTTAGCCCTGCGCTTACGGCTGCCATCAGATTAACCCTGCGCGAGAGTTGCATGAGGTTACAATTTCAATTTTCCTATAACGATTGCAAAATAAACATAAACTTTAACCGTTTATAATTAAAGTCCTAATTACAATGATTAATTGAAAAAAAACTGAATTGCTCACTGAGCTATGGAATTCAAATAATAAATATTCTATTTTGAATAGTCATTAATCATACGATTTAATTATGGATGTTTGTACCATTTGGTCAGATTAAAAGACGTCATAATGATAAAACCGGATTAATTAATAATTTCATCTATCATATTAATTTGCTATTAGCTAAGAATAAGAATACTAATTAATAATTTATAATCATAAATTGTGCTGAAGTTATGCTTCTATAAAGTATTTTATTTAGTTTCTGAACTGTTTTTATTTTTGTCTAAATTTAATGACTAAATAGAAAATATTCAATGGCCTGTCATGTCGCAGCCACGATTATTCATATTCTTGGCATAATAATGTTACTAGTTACAGTGTGATATAACAACCTTGTACAAATTATCTTGACATATTATGCATAACCTCGTCCTTTCAGTTTACATTATAAATATTTTGTCACAATGAATCAAAAATTGCGTCAACAATGTACTAACAGTTTGAATAATAGTTCGTTTTTTTTTAATTTATTCAGAACGTAGAGGTAATCAGAACGAAACGCTTACCTATATATTTTTAACAAACAGATTTGATCGCCAACTTCAGATGGAAATAACATAGACAAGGTTTGTTTTCTTCCAGTGGAACGCAGAATACAGGTAACTGGTGGTTAGAAAACTTTGAGTAATATACCCTGCGTGTCGCCCGGCTTCCTCGTGCAGGAACGTGTGTAACTGCGAAACTCTGGTCAGCGAGCCAATTTGTTTTTATTGAGACTACCCTCCAGTTTGCATAACTGGTAGGAAACGCTGAGCCCGTTGTAAACAAACTTAAACGTGACCAAATAAAGTTGACCTTCCGAAGTAGGCACCGGGCGGTTTGTGCGGGGCAAAGTGGAGGATCGAGGCAGGCCCGGGTACAGTGGATTAGGTGGCCAGGTCCACCTTTAATCTCGGCGAGAATGTTTTCACAGCGTCTGGTGTTTGGCCCCGAGGCCGCTCGCCGACGTGTGTAAACAATACTCAACGTTAATAGAGAAATAAATTGTACGCATTTCATTTATCCCTTTAGAGAGCAATCAGCACCTATAGGATTATGAAATGGGCGGTTATCGGTTCGCAGCAGGCGTTTGATATGTGGCAAACTTGCCGACTTCGTGTTGTTGATATTTCGCGTCAGATCAAACTAGTGAACCTAGTTTAGTGGTGTTTACTACGCGCCAGAGCTACTAAAGCTTAGTGCGAGTTTGCAGCCACTCGAACTAGAAGCTACTGTCGTTACTTATCTCTGTCAACATGGGTCAATATTACATAACATGTATTATTTTTTAGTTCCATTGGTGATGGAATACTTTACAAGAACCTGTTTTTTTTCGAAATTGTATTTATATTTTAAATTAAACAAAGCAGGTTTAAGTTAGTGTATGGTAGGTATAAAATTCTAAGCTTTAGCAGGTAGGTAACTTACTCGTAAAAACGAAAGTAGATAACATTCAGGTAGTACCTAAGTACACTTACCTAAAAGACATAAATTTGCGTACCTACTTATACATAAGTAGACCGTACTGGTAAACTAAACTATAGGTTCACCTACTTTAACCGAGCTTTGAAAGTTCGTCGAACTTTCACGAATAATAGATAATTTCCAGGGGCTTCGGCACTTACCTAGACTACCGACACGTATAGTACATTTTTAGTATTACTTGTACTCGAGATTGAAATTTGAAATACTTTCTTTTTACTTCGGCATTCTAGAATCATGCGTCTCCAGATCTACTTGAACAACTTGTCCAATAAATACTTTTAAGGCGAAGCCAATAATTAAAAAAAACGTTCTTAATAAAATACTTATATATAAGGTAAGTAGGTAACGTAAGGATTTTCGATAATTAGGTACCTACGTCAAAACACTAATGAAGCTGTTTTAATAATCAAAGGATTTGCAACGACACAGGAGTCAGAAAAACAACTCCTGCGGTAAAGTGGCTTGGGGTGAAACGAAAAGAAAAGAGCTACCTACTTATCTAATAAAAACAGTTTGTGATAGGACATAATGTAAACTTTAATATAACACTAGTTGTAAAAAATCTACTAAGTATACGAATTCATGTTAGCCATAAGCCCGTTGTTTAGAATATGTCATCAGTTAGCATGAAGTGATGGAAGAACAAATGAATAACAAAATAGTATGCTAAACAAGTGTCATCGGGATTAAATTATTGATGTATTCATAGGACGAGGTGACTGCGCATTCTAACGAACATACGGGGATAGATGACTGCCTGCCAAGGCGTAGCGTCAGACCAAGAATGCAGTAAAAACAAAAATACCAAGAAGTCTTCCGAAGGTCAAACTGTTGGTATTTGTAAAGGTTACAGCTCAAAAGATAAATATATCCCAATAATTATTTTAAGGACTACTAAAAAGACAGACATGTCCCACAAAGACGCTCATCATGAAAACGTGCTAAATGATGCCTTTCAGGTATCAAACTGTAATGGTGACAATGCTTTTGTGACCGTATTAACTTGCTCAAGCGCTATCTTGAAACTAAAGTAACGCTGATATTTTCCGAAATAAGAACTCGGAATGTTACCTACGTGAACCTAGGTAATGCCTACATTCAGCCAAGGCAAACAAGTGACTTCAATTCAACATTTATCCCGTGAAATAAAGCGGCTTTTAAAATGATAATTAATTTCTACTTAAAACGCCCATAGTCGTATTTTCTCATAGTTAATTTCACTTTTAACAAACGATGTTGGCTGTACCGCATGCAACTATTGCCAAGCGCATCCGGTGCATCGTGTGAAAAATTTGCTATACCGATATTCAAATAAATTGCACGCGCCGATAGTCGGTAATCGTGCTGAGTGAATAATAACGAAATAAATTTGACGTAGTCATTTTCCGTATAGATGGAGGAATTCAAATGAAGTTATTTCAATAGTTTCACCAGCGGGGGATCATGTGGTCCGAGGTCGTGGGTTGAAATCCGGTTGGATTGATCGAAAGCGATCGCTATAATACCTGTCTACTCGTATATTGATACTGGGTGTTGCATGTACCTAACATTTAAAAGATGTCTCCATAAGATATCCGCAGTTATCGTATATCGGCCCAGAGTTTCAATATGACTGAATACGGAAAAATTATGTCATTTCATGTTAGGTCCATAGGTAATGAAATTTGATATCTCGATATAGTAGCATGTAAGTATTTTAATATCTTGGTAGAACGCTGGGCACTTCTGTCATTTCTAGTAATAATGTTGTCTTTGTTTTTCATCAATTTCTGGGTGTTATTTTTAAAACACTTGGAACTGATTGCTGATTGGCCTAATAATCCACCGTTTTCTTTATTGTTCCTGTTACAGGCAACACCCCGTATAAGAATGTTCTTGTCATGTGGTTTTGATGATTCATAGAACGTTCGGTTAGTGTGTACTCGTCAATTTTAGTTTTTGATATCAAAATGTAAAAGTAACTGTGAAAGCTGGTTGTGCTGTCCTTTTTTTACTATTTGCACAAAGAGCATCAACAAACAGAACTTGTCCTACCCACTTAGATATACATACACGTATGTGAAAACTGGTGGGAAAAACAATGAACAAACACAGTTCTCAACGAACGCTGCTGTACCTACCCATTATACACCTGCCTAGGTGGTTTATAATGCACAGTGCAGCAAGAACTACGGTGGAATAATAGCAAAAATATCACTGAACTTGTCAACGAGGCACTCGTAAAATACCTGGAGCAGTTTATTTCAAGAATGCCCTACGCCGGCATATTGTACGTATTTAATCCAATTGGTGTTATCGGGTAGAAATATACCGACATGTACAGTGTGATCATTAACCTTATTAGACCGAAATCAACCATTTTGTTCCCAGACTAAGATTTAAAATAGTACCTGTGCCTTTAGACTTTGTAGTTTGTATATTTCCGATTTTTATGTTTCCTCGTTTAAATTACGAAAACGTAAAGTATCGGAACGCATATTGATTATTTAACAGTGATTCTACGAATGTCTATGAAGTAAGAACACCAAGTACATAGTTCTACATATATGTGTGGCTATAGTATAAATTATCCGAGGAAGTTCGTTCTCAACAGCATGAATTTTATTCTAAATAAAACATTTTAATGTTAACACCTTGATATTTGAATTTTCCTAGAATCGTTTTTCGAACAAGGTAGCCAAGCGAATGAAGTTATATCTAGATGCTTCAGCTTGGGCCGAACATCGTTTGTATGTCCAGATGTCCAGATGCCCGGATGTCCGGATGCCCCGCTTTTCCACTATTCTCCTCTGCATGTCGCGATTCTCAACGAACTCTCGTAAATTTTAAGAGCAGGTTTGTTAATTATAGTTGGGTAAGGACCAAATTCTTGGCCAGCCGAACTCACTCAATTAAACTTTCTATGAAAGTTAAGTTAGTTAAATTTTGTGTCACAACGGCACTATGTTCACTTCTTCAGTTTGTATGGCTAACTACCGACTAACTGGGGTAGCTACTGGCCAAGAATTTGGTCCTCACCCAATTATTATTATAGAGTAACTTTTTCGAAATTCTATGTTTTGTTGTTGTATAGGCAGGCTCGATTTCTATGCCTAGCTCATAGCGCCACTACTTTATAGAGTAGCTAATAGAACTTTATACAATAGGTATAATACAAAAATGAAATGTTGATGCGTGGAAGCTGACAGAGTATATACACTACGACGACGCTTTGACAAATGCAGACGACGTAAACCCTCGCAATTTTTTTTAGCCGAGTTATCGTTATTTTTATCTTTGTCAAGTACAATACTTGTTAATAAGTATTGGATTTGAGAACGACCTTCCATACATACCCAGTAACTTAGGAAGGTATTCATAATATAGCTATACAATCAATACAAAACCTACGTATATCTACGCTCCGCACGGATTACAGCACTCCTACTGAAACGTGTCCAAAATAACTGAACGAATGAGAATAACGTCGCCTGAACAAAAGACATTTTATAAAAAAAAATATAAACTTTTATTTGTCTCCGGATGACTCGCTAGTCTTGCTACAGTATTTTAACATACTATTACTCTATCCGAGTATAGTATTGAACATTAATACCTACACATAAACCTCTGCGCGACGATGCTTTACGCGATAACTTTCCTGTGTGAGCGGATTTTCTCCAGAAACAAACGTTTTACTTACTTCTAATACATTTTTTACTTGGAAAATTATCACAATATTAAAATAAGTATTTTTGTAAACCCATATTAGATCTGTCGGTGTCGGTAAATGAACGAAGGACCGAAGCGAACGAAGTTCTCTGCTTCAGCTTATGCCAAAATTCTCTCATTTGTCCGTTTGCCCAGCTGTTTTCTACAGGTCACATCTGTCAACCTATTCTCATTATTTTTTTTCGTGAAAAAGCCGCTAAATAATTAGGTACCTACATATATTGCTTTTGCATCGATTCAGTTTTTTTGTTTTTCATTGTCAGAAGGACAGGTCACAGGGCCACTAGTATGTAATATAGTCCGTTTAGGTACTACTATTTATAAGGTAAGACTATGCTTCCTTCTATTTTGATAAGAAGAAATACAGAAAACATATACATAGTATTTATTAATTTTAACCTGTCTACTTTATATATTCTGTGTCACTGTTTAAAGCAATGAAAGCTAAGATAAAAATAAGTCAACACGCGACTAGTTTACGAATGAATACAAATATACTTATTTGGCATTCGCATCCAGTCCGCTTATTTTGTGACGCGACTATTTCAGGTCAAAACACTGGCTATTGACGCCTCGGCCATAAAATAATTAAAGACATAAATAACTTTTTGAAACAATACCGGTCTATTTGAAAGGGTTTCCATAATGATTTTTGTTCACAACGGAACTGACGCGGTCAGAATGTGGCCAGAATTTATGAAATCCTTTGACGAATGCAATAAATCAGTCAATTGTTTCCTTAACTCTTTAATGAGTGGAAGTTCCGTTCGGCGCGGCTGCACATGTCGAAACAGCTGTTTCCATGACAGTCACGTTCACGAATCTAGCAGTTTGTTTTACTATACCTACTACAACGAGACCGGCTCGTTAAATTTTTATAGCCACAAGGTCGCCACTTTATGGTCAATTCTCAACTCGGTTATTGTTCGCAGACAAACTTTTTTACAACAGCGTAGCGTCAATCACTTGTAGCGGCGAAGTTACGATTGACAGTGATTCCGACTTAATTGTTATAGCGATATAAAATGACTTTTATAAGCTCTAAAAGTGTTAGGATCATTTGTTTTGTTTGGCTAATCAATGCGTGTAATATATGGATAATAAAGTATTAACAGTGGTATAAAGCGCCGAGCGCCGGCGTCTCATTCAGCTTTAATGTTCTACTTATATAAAGATACTTTGTAGCTTCTGTACTTTTATTAGTCCTTAGATTTGTTGAATTATGTAACAAGTGTAAAAAAATATCCTATATTACCCTGTACTTCATTTATGATAGTGACAGGAGTTACAGAAAGCTATAGGTATAAATATGAATGACCCTGCGAATGTCCAAGAGGCAGTGTGATAACAAACGATGTTTTGGCTGCGATTTTGGCAATATCAACTTTCGCAGAACGACCGCAAAGAGCGTAATAAAGCAATTTGCGACCGTGCCAACAAAACAATGGCCCCGGTTCTAAGCCTGTTTTAAAGCTATCGACAGCATGATTTAAAACCCTTTGACTCGGACCTTATTTGTAAACATCTTGTTAACACAAAGGATCGCTATTTTTATACGGGAACAAAAATTGCACAACCCATTGCCGTGAACCCTTTGTGCGCTCTGTTTTGACAGAACGGGGAAAGTCGCAGGCATTGTCTGATTGTACTTTACCTTAACTTGTTCAGTTTGTGAGATAGTGACCCACTATTTGCTATTGTTCTAAGAGAAAGTCCCGCTTTATTGAGATCTCGGAACCCTTTTTAATACTTTTTGCAATAGCGCAATTTCTTTACAACATTTTTTTCGGCGAGACTGCGCACTCCGCAGGTATATATACCTTGCTTCCGAAACTCACCGTGACCGTGTTGGCACGCAATTGAACAGTTTTGTGCAAGGTCACGATTTAATGGAACCTAGTAGTTAGAACAGATAATAACAGGTAAGCCATTAAAATTTTAAGATGCTACGTAAAATTTGTTACAGGCTGATAGACTAAAACCTGCTAACAGTCTTTTTACTAAGCGTTAATTGCTAAGTCTGCGAAGACTAGGCTTCAAAATTCATCTCCCAATCAATTTTTTTTTCGTTCATTGGTATGTAACATTTGTTTTGTTCTTTATTGCAATTAATTTTGAAGCTCTTCCTCCTTTTGACATGCTACAATTAAGAGTAGTCTGTTACTGCTCGAGGTAAGTACTTTTTTAAAGTAGGAATATCGATGAAGACATGATAAATGAATATAATTGCAACGGAACGGTACACAAGGCATCGAACAATTGTCAATGTGCCAACGGACTTTAAAATAATGGCGCAGTGCTTACATTAACCACTAATTTAATGCAATCCTTTTATATTTACTCCAATGCATTGCAATATAACTCTTTTACGTTTTACACTGCATTTATTATAAAGACCATTTCAAGTTGGTGATGAAATGATTGAGGATAATAGGCTTGTTTAACGATTAATTGCGAACGTAAATGGTTTAACGGTTCGTATATTTGGACAATTAGCACGTTGTTAAAACATCGTGAAATCAACGCGAGTGCTTATAAAAATACTAGGAAAGTTAGTCATCCAAAATAATTACAAATTTTCCTTTTAAAAATCCGTAGCCTCAAATCGTTCCACCATCTTTAATTAACTAAATTAAATATACTTAAAACTAAAAGAAAATAAATTTGAAACGATAAATACCATTGAACTCACCGCAGACCACGCGGTCGAAGGGGCTCATCCAATCTGGAAATGGAAAATCTATTATCAATCGTACTGAAAGTTCATTGTTCCGGCAAAGAGCATGCATACACATTTATTTATCTAATGGCGGCCGCATACCTGTGTGGATTTTTGCAGGTTAACACAGAAAAAGTCCGTTGAGTCATTTGCCCGAAAACCATATCATTATTCCGAAACTCCGAAGGCCCCTTTCCGTATTATTAAAAAAATCCTACAGTGTGGTTTTCGGAATTACGAAATTCGGATAAAATATGCGTTCGGACAAATTACTCTTCGAAATTATTTATTGTACCCTTTTTGTAGATGTCATTACTACGTAGGTATAAGGGTGGCCACTCTATTTATTTTAGTTTTCAAATGGATTATGCAAGTACCTAGGTAGGAGAATTTCTAGAAAAGATATTAGGTACAAATTATTAGATAATTACATCAATTGAGGCATGCATAATATATAGTATTTTGTTAACCAGCTTCTTTCTTTTCTAGAAAGTTTAAATAAGTATAATAGAACTTTTATTTTTATAAACATAATAATTAAATTGGTAACAAAGTAAGTATAGTAAAAGTTTAAGCATGCCTCAATTGATATACCTACTTAACTTGTACAATTTTTTTTAATAATTAATAAATATTCACATGTCTGGATTTCTTTCTTTTTTACTGACTGACTTAAAAATCAGTTAAATCACGAGGAACAACTCATTGAATGGATAGACTTATTAAATACAAGACTTACGCAGAGGCACAACAAATGGGTCAGTACCTAAGGAAAAGTCTGAAATTAAATGACGTAAAAACTTGTTTCCTTTAGAAGTTTTACAAATAAACAAAGTTATGAAAGATATCCTATCTTATTTACTGCGAGAAATAGTGTAATGGATACTATATAATAGGCATAAAGATAAATAAATCAAGTACAAGGGCTAATGCCATAATAATTTATCGGTCACTTTGTAGAAAGTTAGTATCTTCTTCAAACTGTTAGAACATAACTTCAGATTATTTTTTAAAACCTGAAAAATGAATATTTACCAGTAAAGTAGCGCTTAACTAAAAAATTAAAATAAATAAGTATTTCCGCACTACATAACTACACATGCACTACAGTAAGATGTTATTATAAGCATGTCCCAAGCAATACCCAGTCTGTAAAAGAGCTCATACAACTATCATGGTTCATCATTAGGTACACAGCTTGAATAAGCTAAAACAGCTTGCCTGCTAATCATGTAAAATAAATATAAAATAATGTTACTGTAAAATACATTTAAAATAAAGACGGAATTTGAGTCCCATTATTAAGTGTGGCCGGGACGCTCGGCTCTCCATACAAACGTAGTTTGGTTCTTATTTTAAAACGACATGCTTGAAGAGCATGTAACTTTATACACACTATGGGATCTGGCATATCTAAGTCGGAAACTATTTGCTGTTGCTAGAAATTAAAGTAGAAAGAAATAGAGTGAGTAGAACGTTTATAATAAAAAGTACATATGTAATCACTTAATTTTTTTTCTATTATATTTTTTATGATAATTTATTGCAACAGACACTAGTTTCCGACTTTTTAGGTATAGCGGATACCATTCTGTATAAAAAGTTTCATGGTATTCTAGTACCTATGCGATTTTAAAATAAGAACCAACTACGGGTAATAGTCGTCTGTGCTGGGGATTCTTAAGAGGCTGACAAGACCTAGTTTTGTTGAAATTGATGTTAATTAATCAGTTTCTAATAAATAAATGAATTTTATTCTGCAATTAGGCCGTAATGGCATTTTTACAAGTCAGAACTCTGACAAAAAAGACCACTGTTAAGGCGCCGTAGGTTCAGCGAAGTTAAGCGAACAGAGTTTTTGAAACAATATAATGCGTCTGTTTATAATAATATGGTTTCAAAAAAATACGAATAGTAATCTTGAGGCTTTTCTGCAGAGAAATCAGTGTTTAGAAACATGACTAAGCAATTTTCGCTCGATGGAAAAAAATCACGAACATAGGTCTAAAAGGGTCTAAAATACACTTAAAATATTTGTTACAAATTATGCACAAAAGCTAAAAATATTAAAATGGCTTCTAAAAATCGGCAATATTATGTTTGAGAGAACTCAGTGTTTACTTTTTAATTTATTTAAACGGCCAAAAAATTAAAATTAAAAAACATGATTTCCGCGCTTCCGAGCACGCACTTCCATCTCGCTCACGCTTATGCTCAGTGGGAGGGAGGGAAGACCGAAAAACGCCGAAACAAACTCAACCTTTAAGAAAAACTATTTGTTCTAGCACATGAAAAATGATGTATGTTCATATTCATCATATTTCAAAGACCGTGGACGGACTCGATACATAATTGGACGAAACCTGCTCGATTGAAATAATTGCAAAGATGTGTCCTTAAATCATCATAAAACGGTTTTATCTCTTTATTTTCTAGACATGTGGTCTGCAATTAAAAACACGAAGTAAACATATTCATACTGGCCGCCCAGTAACACCTCGCTCTCGTTTACTCCGATACAAATAGACGGTGTCCGCCATATCCCGAATCCTTAAGGGCATTTTGGTGTTGACAGCGTCTAAAAGCGAAACCTCGTTGTGGTGGGGAATGCTAGTTAATCTTGCTGTTACGCTTAGTAAATCATTGTCTAAGAAGGTCAAGTATCTGTCTCAGGATTTCAATTAGGTACAAAGTAACACAATGTCTTGTACAACAATTATGCAAAACCAGCTCGTAACCATAAAACGAATTAAAATCATTTAACTGAATAGGTACCTACTTTTAAACGGGCTATTAACTAACAACAATAGAAATTAATTGTTTTTGGATTTAATCTAGTTTACTTTTTTGACGTTAATCACACACATTTATTTCAAGGTTTATTGCAACTGGTTCTAAGGAAGGGTAAAAACAGAGCATCACTTTGAAAATAGATTAGGTACCTAATAATGTGTGTTCTTTATTTATTTAAACTTTATTGCGCAAACAATAAGTACAAAAAGTGGATTTAATGCCTTAAGGCATTTTCTACCAGTGGGCTAGACAGAAAAGCTTGTTGGTGCAGGCCGCTGACTAAGTAAACCATATAAAAAGGCAGGTAGATCTAACTAATGAAAATTCATCTCCTAATATAATATACAAATGAATATACCTGCACAAATACATCATCATCCTCCTAGCGTTATTCCCGGTTGTGCCCCTAAAGGAGCCCGGGGTCCGCTTTGACACCTAATCCCAAGATTTGGCATAGGCACTAGTTTTACGAAAGCGACTGCCATCTGACCTTCCAACCCAGAGGGAGAACTAGACCTTATTGGGATTTGACCGGTTTCCTCACGATGTTTTCCTTCACCGAAAAGCTAACGGTAAATATTCCGTACATAAGTTCCGAAAAACTCATTGGTACGAGCCGGGATTCGAACCCACGACCGCCGCTTGACAGCCGCCGTAGCTCTGATCCCTGCACAAATACACTTAAACATAATATTCATATTACTTCGCGTATTGAATACCTATCTAAATGATAACTGACTATTAGTTACTGACTTGAGTCTGACTGAGTTATTAAAAATATATATAAATATTTCGATGTTCTTTTTTTGCGTTTAATTCAATAACAACAACATTTAAACCGTAAAGGATTCATTGTTCTGGAGATTTTTTTCTTTATTATGGAATTATTGGTACTTAATAAATACCCAGCGGTTTCATAATTCATCAGGTTCAGACAACTCTATCGCCTACGCATTAACTATAGAAACGGCACGCAACCATTGTCTGATAGAGTCATTATGTCATTAAGATGATAGCCATTATTTACTCTATGCGATTATAAGTTGATAGAGTGGCTGAGAAAACGTTTGCAACTTTGTAGACATACATATAGCATAAATAAAAGGTGACCGTTTACAGGGTCGTTTGTCACGCCCAAAACGAACGTTTTATGGTCAATAAATGTGCACGTAGGCATTGTTATATAACGGTTTATGTACAAATCATTATTGACATTATATTCATTACTATCTAAGAGTTAGCTTAACCCTAAAAATGTTATCTTAAAATAATTTAGTTTTTGTCTTCCAATCCCACCATTATTTAGGTCCAGTGCAGTAGGTATATATATGTTACGGTGTTCGCTAAAACATACATAAACGAAAAAGTATGCATATAATTTATATTGATAAATTATAAAATGGCCATAAGCCATTACAAAAGATGAGCCTACACAATGCAGCTCTTGGCAAATCATTAGGTGATTATGAATGCAACCAACCAAGTACCTACTAGATTAATTAGGTATAATAAATATCATCAACGAAATCACATTTACTTTAGTTTTACCTCCATGATGAACATATCTTACATTAGATTACTCTCCCTGCAGTTCAAGTTATTGACTTTAGGTCACAAGACTGCAGTTCCATTAAATAGGTTCAAAATTATATTATTATGTACTTTGTCTAAAGTCATTCAAAACATTACATTCCTCGTTGAAGTCGTGTAAAAAATGCAAATTGAAACTACATGATAAATCTGTCTAATTTTGTAACCAATTTAAGTGCTCCATTAGCAAATAATGTGTTACTTATCACAAAAATATATAGCAACCAAACGATGTAAATACTCCACTCTTAAGTGCATCCATTAATTACAGCCCAATGCCAGATACCACCACATGCCCTAAGTCCTCATAAACGTATAACACGTCTGACTATTTGATTCTTTGGAATATGAATAATACCATGGTGCTATACGACCGTAAAGCGTCTGCAATTTCATAATGCATAACGGACATACGACCTTTTAGTCAAAAAGGCACACTCGACCGCGTTCGATATGCGAGACCCAATTCCTTTGAAGATAAAGTTGTCTCTGGATATTGGCAGCGCCTTTTCGTCGGATTCGTTATGTTTATTTGTTTCACAAATCGTTAATGTACCCACCTATATTCTAATATAGCCATTCCTTTGAAATTAAAACTGTAGTAGTTTTATTGACATCGTGCTTATAGTGATGGTCGTGGTTGCGGGTTCAAAATGTTCAAATGCCGGGGCAAATGTATATTTTTTATAATATTCAGTTATATTACTTTATGCTCGTTGAAACAGAGCTATGCCGCATAAGGTGATACTACGCCAGTGAAACCTTTGTAATATAAACTGGAGATTCTAGTGGCTCTAAAAATAACAATTTATATAGTTTAGATATTTTAGAAATCGTTGTCAGAAATTAATTGTGCATAAAAATAAGTTATGGTCAGTGATCGTAACTTTTGTAGTATTTTTGTTGCAGCGTATAGTGTTGTTAACGGAGTTGCTATTGACAATATCAATTACAATTGTTAATTTATGGTATTATTAATGGTATTATTAACGTTAATAACACTAATTAAGCATTAGGATTGAAATTCTATATAACAATTCCGATAACAATACTACGCTGCACCAAAAATGCTACAAAAGTTACAATCACTGGTTATGGTAAATACCTACCTACTTAATTGTAGTTAAGGTACATACTTAATTGTAGGTACCGCTGTTTTTTATACTTGGTATATAAGGTTAACGGCCAATTATCGAAACGTACTTAATTGTTAAAATGCATTTTTATGCGAGTTTTTAACTTTTAAACCGCTATCAAGAATTAAACTGGTTTTAAAGCTTTCTGTTTAATTAAATTAAACTTTCATCAAAACAATTCCAAAACGTATTATCATCACGTGATTATATAAGCAATTTATTTACTTTATTATCAACTAAAAACTCCTTAAGACGCCGTTTTAACGGTGCGATAAACTAATCGATAAATATAAATCTGACGATAACAGCTTTCTATCAGTACCGAATATACTCGTGTTGAAAGTAAACCAGTCGGGCCAAAAGCGGCTTGAGTACCAAAAGATCCCCAAAAAGGTTAACTTAAGAGTGCCATATCAGGCTCATAATTCTCGTGAGAAAGATAATGATATTCTTACGAAGTTGTTTATAGTTTTTCGGGAATGTTGGCAACAATGTAAATATCGTAAATGAGTACATACGTAGGTGTTGTTAAGTGCATTTTATCTCATTTGATGGATCCTGAATGAAGATTGATTTAGGGTTTTTTTTAATGAATTAATATGGTACCTATTTTCATTGACGACCCAAAAATCTAAACTATTTGTAATATAATATCTAACTAGCATTCAGATGTTTTGTTTGATATTAAACATATTATTAGGTAGTAGATAATTAGATATAACTACACTTATTATACGCGTACAGAGATTGTGTCTTATTCTAGTATCCATGTTTATTTACTTATGACAAGTACATTGTACATACTAGGTACATTTTTAATTGATTTGTCACACCATTGTTTATGAAAATACATGTTTTTTAATCATTTCTGCGTACGAAACGAGTCGGTACGGGTTCATTCGTTTAATCTAAGTAGGTACCCACTTGTTATATTCATACAGACGGTGTCGGTCGGTACCTAACGCAGAACAAGACTCAAAAGTAAAATTCAAAACCCGTCCGATAACGCAAAGTGAATTTAATTGTACCAAATAGGTATCTCATTATTTTAATCGCGTGTTTCATGTATTTTGAATGGGTCTATATCGGGTGGCATAAAATTGTTGATCCTAATATTTTGTCGCATACCAACTTTGTGCCGAATATCGAATTGCATAAACATTGCTGCGCATATTTTTTATTTGCCGAAATTGTTGTTCCTAATATCGATTGTCCTAAATATTTATTGTCCGAATGTTTATTGTGTCGAAGGTTTTTTTTAGAATGATTGATGTGCATAACTTTGATGTTACTAATATTTAATGTACTAAAAATTTTGTGCATACATTTTATTACGCATACATATCTATTAGAATTGCCTATTACTTGAATAACATATGACCCGCCCTCATGTCGACGGAGCCCCGCTTCGCGGGGCCCCTATTTCTGCTCTGAGGGACAAAAGGCAACTAACGAACCTATCTAATTTATCTAAATGAAGGTTGGCTCTGCTGAGAATTGCCTAATACTTGAATTACTTATGATCAGCCCTCATGTCAACGGAGCCCCGCTTCACGGGGCCCCTATTTCTGCTCTGAGGGGCAAAAGCAACTAACGAACCTATTTTATTTATCTAGATGTAGGTCGGGTCTGCTCAGAGTTTACAAATAGTAAAAATAAATGTTTTATTTGTGGTTACCTAATCTTTCCTATTTAGGTACGTGTTTTAAGAACTTAGGACCCGCCCTCATGTCGACGGAGCCCCGCTTCGCAGGGCCCCTATTTCTGCTCAGAGGAACAAAAGGCAACTAACGAACCTATCTAATTGATCTAAATGAAGGTTGCCTCAGCTCAGAGAATTGCCTAATACTTGAATAACCTATGACCCGCCTTCGTGTCGACGGAGCCCCGCTTCGCGGGGCCCCTATTTCTGCTCTGAGGGGCAATAGGCAACTAACGAACCTATTTTATTTATCTAGATGTAGGTCGGGTCTGCTCAGAGTTTACAAATAGTATAAAATTTAGGAAAAAAATAGTATAGGTGGTCTAATTTTAGCACGTTTAACAATAGGCAAAATAATTACTATGACAATGAAAATTAGGACTATTACTTTTTAGGTAATTCGATGTTCGAGTAATCAATATTAGGATAAACATACTTTAGGACTTCTAAATGTGTATGCGCAAAAATGAATAGGCTAAATAAGTAGTATGCCACTCAACATTATGCCAAACATTCTCGGCCAAAAAATTTTAGGACGATCAACATTATGCGATACGACAGGCACCCATTTTGAATACGTTAAACAATCAGTTATCTTCTGCTTTAGGTACTTATAGTCTACTCTACAATAACTCCTTAAATTTAAGTATGTAAGTAAGTAGATAAATAACAAATTATCTTACTTTTATATGAATAATTTAAATGCGTTTAATTTCACATTAACATGAAATCGGCATTTTATACGTTGATAGTACACGATTCAATATTATTAAAGTTTATACTGCCATATACCGTGTTACTGCGATATATCATGACCCACAAAATACGTAGGTACACAGTACACACCTACATAAAAAACATATTTCGACTAGGAGATCAATGGGATTTGAGCCTTTTATTCATTCGAATAAAGTTTATCTATAATTGACCTAAGAGAAGAGAACGATGGTTCGATTGGCTGGCCCGGACGGCCATGTTGCCTCGCGCGTGCGCCGTGCCCATCCCGCGCACATGGTGCCTGACGCCACCCGTGGTACGTGCACTACCACTAAAAATAAACATTGAGTCACCTTTCATTCAAACTAACTATGTAGAGTTCGAACGTACTACGTTTTATTGTCAAAATTATTGTATAAACGTTACGAGGAATACATTTCGCCGAGCCTACATCTCCGCCATTTTAATTTCGGACGCCGTGTGTCAAGCGTCACACGCACACCTGCTCGGTTATTTCTGTCTCTCTCGAGACAGATTTTTTCCTGCATCGTTTGGGACATTTTTATACGGCGGCATTAGAAACAAATCAAGAATAATAGTCATTTTCAAAGCAAAACAAGTCGATTATAGGCCATTTTGTATAATTTCAGTGAGCTACGAGGCTGTTATTATGTTTCAGTGGCTTTGATCATGAGGTATTTTATACGCGGCGTAATTGATGGGGGACATGTGCCCGGGCGGCTGGACGTATCTAAGCTAAATGAAATGTTCTAACACACACTTCTTCATAATGTGTGCGTGACAATTTAAGGAATATTTCATTCAACGTCGCGTTTTTAATGAAATATGAGAATAGGAGGATAAGACTCTTGGTAGGTACTCTAATAGCTAATATTGGTAGTTACCTACCTACCTATGTAGCGTTCAGAACTGAAAATACGTTGGTAGGCCAATACAAAAAGTAGGGGCAATAGGTGTTACCTATGCAGTAAAAAGGATTGTATCTATAATAATAAATTGCTTGTGCACTTTATCGCTTTTGGGAAATGTATCAAGGCCCTATAAACAATGAATTACTGTCAGTGAATACTGTTTCCCAATTGGTTCCGTTCTAAACAATCCTTTGAAAAAAATGTTTATATCAAACTCATGCAACTTCGATTGCCCGCTATATTCAAATAAATACATGTAGAAAAACTGACACAAATCAAACTACCCCCATAGTAAGCTAAATATAAAGCTTTAAAGTGTTGGTACCTACTATATACTAATTGATGATTAAGGGCCTGAATTGGAAAGTTACCTATGAAATTTTAAAAAGGCTACTTGTGTCTAAACTAAGAAACAAAATCAATTAATTTTCGAATATAATTACCTATGTATATATGTGTTTATGACTTTTGTCTAAAAAGGCCAATGTTGAAGAGTGTTGTATCTTATTTCCTCGCATGCGGCAAACACAAACGTATCTCATAAACGGGGTCGCGCATTACAAGTTTTGAGGCTTCCGGGGAACGACTAATTTACCTGACGGATGAAATTGTTCCCAAAACTGCCGTTTAAATAGCTGCTACACTAGCTTTGGTAACTGCTTGAAAAGCGTCCAGTAGTACGTACTTTGGTATGCGAAACTAAAGGCAAGTAAAAAATAAGGATTATGTAGGTATCTATATATGGAACATCAATGTGACATTCATTAAAAAACCATTTTGACAGGTAAATAAATCAAACCTGCGGCTTCGTTTAGTAAAAACCCCTCATTTTGATTCAGAATATCAATTAAAACGATTAGAAACAAAAAAAAATGGCCTTCTAAACCAAAACTTGGTTTAGCAGGAAAGATACACCATTACTCAAAAAGAATATGCAGCTCCAAAAAACATTAATGATTCATTAACTAGGTAGGTATGTCAAAGATTTAAAACTAATGAGACAAAAACTACGGAATCGTTTTGTGCCAGAGGCGCTTTCGTTTTTAGGTATCATAATTAAATTTAATTGCACTATAACAGAAATTCAAGCAAAATGTTTTATAACATTAATACAATAAGTACTCATTTAACTGTAATTTTTATATTCACTTCTTTGTAATTTTAATTAAATAAGCTCTCACATTAATTGCTATGACCTACCTACTTAGGTACTCATTTCCATATCAGTATTTCGACCTATATTGTGAGTTAAAACTGCGTACTTGCCTTTCTATCTTTTATTTTATGATGATCGCTTTAAATTTATTCAACCGTCCTGGGTAGATAGGTACCATAAATTAAATAAAGTAATCCGTATGTCAAAATAGTTAACCGGTTATTATGGCTTAGGCCGTAAAACCGCGAGTCAAATAATTGTACCATTGTATGCAAAACGTACAGGCACTTTAGTACTGTAATGGCCTGATGTTTTTGAGTACTAAGTGGACCGCACAGAAGCCATCGCAATGTAGGTATTAACGGTATAATTGTAAAGTCGCCTAGATATTGTCCTAGGTTAGTTTTACGAGTTTTGAATTACCTTATCGGAATTTAAACTTCTGGGCAATAAATAAAGTTGTTTAATTATGCGCAATTCGTACCAGGTGGATTTCCAATTGTAGAATAACACAGGTTTAGGTCATGTTTAACATAAGTGGGGCAATCAACCTCTGACTGAATTCACTTTATGAATAAACGATTGAATAAATGGCCTAATTGATACGATTTAATTTTATATTTATTTCTTATTCTACATGTTAATAAAATTGACTGCATACCTATCACTGTGGCAACTTTGCCCTCTCGTGTTAATTTCTATGGACATGACTTCTATATAAAGTCACTATCGACATATTTTATAAATCGAAAATACTTGATTTAATTGGGTTTTAGGGTAATTAATAAACATCAATGGATTCTTGTAATTCGTAGGTATATATGGCATAGGAAGAGTTGCCACGGGTGGGCAAAGATGGCACAGCTGATGCTGGTAGGTACCTACATGTATTTTTTCCCCGATCTTTTTTGAATTTTCATTATATAATTAATGAGGATAAATTATTCTGTAGTGTAAGGATACGTAAAAGTAAATATGTTTGGTACTAATAGGTAGGTATATAAGGGCAAGTATTGCTCTAAGAGGGCCCGCCCTAAACACCGACCGACGGTGTGGGCGGCTGCCGGCGGGCGCTTTAAACCAGTTTTTTCATTTAAATATAATTTAGTTATCTAAGTGCTCTTATTAAAAATGCTACTTGTTCCATTTTAAACTAATCATATTTTTTTTACTTTTATTATTTATCACTAACCTTTAGTTCAGTATTAGGTAGAGGTAGGTACCTACCTATATTTAAATATATTATCATGTTAAACTTAAAATTTCAATAAGGTTGTACCTTATAATGAAATAAAAACCGGTAATCAATTTTAGAGACACATTCGTTAAATTGACGTCGAATTAGATGATGGGTACCTATCTTAGGTATTTTATTATAAATTAATAAATATTATTACTGGCTATTTTAATTGCCATGTTCAGTAATCTAGGTATAAGTAATTCAGTACGAACCTAACTGTCGTTAATAATATAATTAATCGTTTTCTTTATTACTTTTATATGGCCACCATTTTTTTTACTGTTTCATGAATGGTAATGCGACGATTTAGTGCCGTAGATAACAGCATCAATAACAATTATTAATTATACACCTACCTACTTTTTTATGTAGTAGGATTATCGTTAACTATATAATTTATAGTAATTGATATAGAAAAATACTTTTATTTGTGTAGTTGGAAGTAAGACACAGGTATATAGGTACCAATTACAAATTTTATGTGCAGGAAAGTAAACATGACCACATGTTATATAGCTAAATACCTACCTACCCCGAAATCAATTAGAATGCAATAGTTAGGTGTTTTATATCAATCAGTCTTTTATTTAAATTAATATTTTATTGTTTATATGCATATTAATTTAATAACCTAACGACCTACCTTATAGAATCAATACACTACATACAGTACATAAGTAGGTAAATAATTGGACAAATAAATGATTCCTATTGGAATTTTGCCGTTATTAACACGTCAACAAAACTCATGCATATATAAACAAATCTATCTAAAATTAAATGTACTTAGGTACGAATATACCTATACAAAATGTACGACACAAATCTACGAAAAAAAAACTACAAATTCCATTTGTGAAAATGAAAAATATGCCTTCTTCAGGACGACAAGCACACTCATGCAAGGAGGAAAACATTTACCGGTGATGGACATCCAGGGGTACCGCGGGATGTCCGGGAGAGGCTGCGCTGAGGGTTGTGAGCAGGCGGCGCCCATGGCGTCCACGGAGGCCGCCGAGGCGGCGGAGGCGGCCGACGCCGCCGCCTGGTGGTAGAACTGCGCCGCCGCCGCCATGCTCGCCGACGCCGCCGACACCGCTGCGCCGCCGTTGTGCTGCCCCAGCGCGTACATCGGGTCCGCGCCCACTGCGCTCGGGTACCGGCAGCTCTTGTCGTCCGCCGACAGACCGCCTCCCGCCGAGAAGGGCACCGAACCCCCGAACTGCTGGTGGTGTGACACGTATGGATACATCCTCGCCGGCGCCCCAGGCGAGGCTGACGATGAACTCGATGATCTCTGAGGACTCCCGTTCCCTGGCGATCCGGCCCCCAGTGCAGCCGCCCCCAGCCCTCCTGACAGCGACGAGCTCAGCGACGTTGACAGCGACGACGACAGCGACGAGGACAGCGACGCCTCTATCGGCGACGCACCAGCGCCCGCGAACAAGTTCTGATGGTGGAACTGCTGGTGATATTTTGGGAGCATGCTATCGATGATGAACTTGGAACTCATCGCTCGGCGACGCGGCGCGCGACGATCGCCTCGCGGGAGATGCGTTTATCGCCGGGCGATTCGGATCGATTCTCGCGCGTGCACTACTATGGCCGCGAATCGTTTATGACCCGCGTATGAGGCTCTACGACTCCGAATTCCCCGTCGCGTCGTGGCGAGCGTTGCCGCTGCCGCGCGCCGTTGAGGCGGCGCGTGCGAGCGGGACGGATGTAATCGCAGCGGGCGCGCCGGAACCCTCTCCGTCTCATTAATTCCTACCTGCGTAGCGTATATTAGAAAGAGATAAAAGCTATTCGCTAACGACCATTCGGACGGCCATTGTTCGTAATGGCGCCTTACTCCCCGCACCCCCGCGCATCCCTCGTCTACGCCAATAGTGATCCCGTGTAGAACATTCACCGCCAATCACAAACCATTCCGGCGCTTCTAAATGTCAAACTGAATGGCTTTAAGCAAAACTGCACCATTACGTTCGGAATTAGTGATTTGGTATTGTTTTGTAACTGTTTAATTTTCAGGTAGTAAAAGTGCAGTTATTTATAATTGGCACGGACAATATCGTAAAATGTTCAAACACTTAATGCATTTTAAGCACAAAAGACGGCTAACAAAGTAAAATTAGTTTTCGAACTATAAGTGCAACAAGTTTGTGTTTTACAAATTTCAATAACAACAAGTTTTGTGGACGCTACCACATTCATAAATGTTTCATAATTAATAAAAACTTGATATTCATGCGTGTTGATATCAATTATATTTACCTATCATAATTGTAAAAATCCAAAAAACGATAAATTTTAATGTAATTCAGTATAAAATATAAGTAATGATTTTAACGTTATATATAGGTAAAATAAATAAGGCATCACCTTATTACATGCAAAATAATTAATGTTCGAGACAAGTCTGAACATAGCTTTATGTTTATATAAAGCATAGATAAATATTTGTTGCTTGCAACACTTTAGATTTAAAACCTAGATAAATATTGTCTATGATTTTTTCCCGTTACATTTTGTCCTGTCGTGCTATGGCGATATTCTAAATTAGCTCAATAAAGTTAATATTTCACATATCTTTCGTATTTGTTTTTAACATGCGAAAGCTTGGTCCTTCGAAAGTAAATAACAAGTAGAATCAGTGCTTTTCAGGGTTTTGCTTGCTGGCTGGGCTGTCGTAACTTGCTATATCTTGTTGCGCGCCCGCCGCAACCTCACCTAACCTATAGTTTGGTTGAGTATCATCGTCGTGATTTCGGTGTGATTGAGCCCGAAATAAGTTTACGCCGAGCTACGAGTTCCAGGAAAAGTTCCAGTTTCTGGGAACAAAGGAAATGTTTTGCAAGTACCGACAGATTATTTTGAGCGGTACTGCGAAAACGGCTTGACAAGTTGTCAAGTTACGTTCGTTCAGAAATCAAGGTTGGTGTTCCTACTCACGGCGTGTGTGACCGCCTTATCGGATTTGGCGCCGAGTTTGACGTTTTCTGCAGTTGTCACCTGTCATCATATCTGTGGTTTGTGGTGCAGTTATTGTGTTTACGACCGGCATATTACGTTGTTTATGGAATTTTACTATTAAATACTGAGCAAAAGTGGTGTGCGTTATCGGTTGTTTTGTACCTCAAGCGTTATGTCTGAAAACACGAAGAAACTGCGCAATAAGCGCGGCCAAGTGAAGGCAACGGTAACTCGCATCGAGGGCTTTGTAAATGACCCTATAAGCTTCACTTCTGCAACCGTGGACACTTTAGAGGCGCGCAAGGAGAAGCTAATCTCCTCCCTCAAAGAATATGAGGGAATTCAGCTGGACATATTGAACGGAGATGATTCTGACAATGAGGATGTCGGAGCATTTGAAGATAGATTTTTCAACACGCTTGCCAAGCTGAATGAGGGTATAAGGACCTTAAAGGGAAGTGAGGCTGCCCAGGCCAATAATATATCCACATCCAAGTTACCTTGTGTGGAAATGCCTACTTACAGTGGTAAGGACTTTACACTATTTAAGCCGTTTTATGACATGTTCATTGCGGTTATTGATAATAACAAGACATTGTCAAATGTACAAAAATTGTTTTACTTACGGAAATACTTATCCGATGAAGCATTGTCAATAATCGTGAACCTGCCCTTAGTTAATGCCTCATACCCTGAGGCCTTACAACTGTTAACAAAACGATACGATAATAGGTCTAGACTTATAATGACTCATATTAATGTTCTCTTAGACATTCCATGCATGAATAAGGGTACTGCGGCCTCTATAAGGTCTTTTGTTTCGCAGGTGCAGCAGCAGTTGCATGCACTTAAAAACTTAAATGAGCCAGTTGATAAGTGGGACATGCTGGTTATTTCAATTTTATCTAGAAAGCTAGATCTATACACTAGCAGGGCCTTCCATTTGGAGAGGGACCCACAATGTCTGCCAACAATGTCAGAGTTTATAACATTTCTAGAAAGGCGTGCCATGGCGCTGGAAGATAGTTTGCCTCATAAGGGTACCCCAATGGATAATTATGGGGGCCCTCTGAAATATAAGTCTGACCCTAAGGTAGCAAATGTAGTATTAGCATCCTCGCCTGTATGTAAATTTTGCACAAAGTCTGATCATGCTATATATAACTGTATAAAATTTCAGGAAGCCTCGGTCGAGGCTCGCCTAGCCTTTGTACAGGAGCAGAAGATGTGTGCGGTCTGTATTAATGCACATGCACAAAAACCCTGTAAGTACAAATTTAAGTGTAAATTATGTAGGGGTCCGCACAACACACTTCTTCATACAGAGGATTCCGTCACTGTCAAGCAGCCAGTAGTTGCTTCAACTGCTTTGTCATGTTTCAATGACACAACCTATAAGGTGCTGCTGCCTACTGTTAAGGTAAAAATTCTTGATAGGTATGGCCGCTATGTATATTGTCGGGCTTTATGTGACAGTGGTTCGAGTGCCTCCTTTGCCACAAATTCTCTTGTAGAAAGGCTAGGCTTTTCAACCGTGGCCCAAACTCAAAACATTATTGGAATCACAAATAAGGCTACTCAAATAAATAAGTCTGTGACTATACCTATTGAATCTTGTCTATACCAAGATGTTAACTTTAAAGTAGATTGTCATGTTGTAGAAACAATAACTACACATCTGCCCCAGCAGTATTTTGAATGTTCAAAGCTGAACATTCCAAGTCATATAAGGCTGTCTGATGATAATTTCAATTTGCCTTCAGACATTTCAATGCTTTTGGGAGCTGACGTTTATTTTAATGCATTGCTCAATGATTGCATCAGACTTCCTGATGGACCGGTCTTGCAAAGCACATTATTTGGCTATGTTGTTGCAGGAAAGGTTAGCCAACCTGCTAGTGTATCAAAAACTGCTCTAGTATCCAATTTTGCGATATCTGACCATGTAAAATTAGATGATGTTATGAATCAATTCTGGTTAGCTGAGAAGGTTCCAGATACGAAACAAAAGGCTTCAGATGAGTTTAATACAGCTGAAAAAATCTTTCAGGATTCTGTGTGCCTGAAAAATAATAGATTTCAAGTTGACATGCCATTAAAACGTCCATTAAAGGATTTGGGTCTTGGGGACTCCTTCTCAGCTGCCTTGCAAAGGTTTTTTTCTCTGGAAAGAAAATTTAAGAAAAATGTAGAGTTGCTAGAGCAGTATAAAAAATTTATTGATGAATATGTAGAGATGGGGCATGCTAGAGAGATTGATATCAAGTCTTATGATCTGTTTAAGGGACCAGTAAGCTTTTTAGCACATCACCCGGTTTACAACGAGGCAAGTAAAACCACAAGGCTCCGCGTGGTGATGGATGGTGGTATGAAATCCAAAAATAAGCTTTCTGTCAATGATGTCATGCTGAACGGTCCTGTTGTGCAGGGTGAGCTTTTTGATATTCTTATTACATTTCGGACTTATGTATTCACTTTGATATGTGATATTCAAAAGATGTTCCGATGTATTTTAATTAACCCTGACCATAGATGTCTTCAAAATATTCTCTGGCGGGATAATCCAATGCAGCCCATCCGCTGCCTGCAGCTTCAGACCATTACGTATGGCCTTAAGCCCAGTAGCTATCTTGCTACAAGATGTTTGATAGAGCTAGTAAATTTATATGGCGATGATTATCCATTAGCTTCCCAGGCTATTAAGAATAACACATATGTCGATGACATTATAGCTGGAGCTGATAATGTGGATGACCTTCACCGGCTTAAAAATGAGTTGATAGAATTGCTTCAATTAGGCAGTTTTAACTTGCATAAATGGTGCTCTAATTACACACCTGTCTTGGAAAATTTGCCAGAAAATGTAAAATATTTTGAGCAAGTAAATCTTGATTCAAGCAATATTATCAAAACTTTAGGTCTGAAGTACGATATTACTACAGATGATATGACATTTGAAAGTCCTCTCTATAATGAGGACAGTGTCCATACAAAGCGAACTGTGCTCTCATTTATTGGGAAATGTTTTGATCCCTTAGGCTTAATAGCACCAATCATAGTATCAGCTAAGATTTTTATGCAAGGGCTTTGGAAAAGCACCCATTTAGGTTGGGACACAGTATTGCCCAGTGATCAACTAGATACATGGAAACGGTTCCTGTCTAATTTAAAATTGATGGGTAGAGTTATTATACCTAGGCTAGTGTACCACCGGGTTTGTCAGTCAGTAGAGTTAATCGGGTACGCCGATGCGTCATTCAAGGCCTTCGGCTGCTGTATTTATGTAAGAGCATTTAGGTCTGATGGAAATGTAGAGACAAGGTTGCTTTGCGCAAAGTCTAAGGTAGCGCCATTATCAAAGTGCCTAACAATACCGTCTCTGGAGCTTAACAGTGCTCTACTATTGGCGCAACTTGTGTCTAGGGTTAGTGAGAAGCTTAAGCAGAGATTTGCTCACACCACCTTTTTATACAGTGATTCCCAGATAGTTTTATGCTGGATTAAGTCTGAAAAGACAAAGGTCAATGCTTATGTTAACAACAGAGTAAAGACAATTCTTGAACTCACAAATCGTGACCAGTGGTCATATGTGAGGTCTTGTGACAACCCCGCGGACCTGGTTTCTCGGGGTGTAGAGCCCCAGAGCTTGCAAAATAAAAAGTTATGGTGGTGTGGCCCTGATTATTTGTGTGACAGTAGTTACCAACATCCCAAATTTGATCACACGAGCCTCAGTAATTCGTTATTAGATGAATTTTATGATGATGACGAAAATGCCGCTTGCAATTTTAATCTATCAGACCAGTCATTACAAGCGATTCTCTTTGAAAAATATTCAAGTCTCAATAGACTTCAAAACATCGTGGCGTATATTTACAGGTTTTATAATAACGCTTCAAAATTAGGTAGTCGTTTCGATACTACTGTTTTAACTCCAAAGGAGTTACACAACGCGCTGTTTGTCATAATTAGATATGTACAAAGGCAACATTTTAGTAAGGAAATAGAGATGCTGCTCTCAGGTAAAGTTATAAAGTCGGGGATATCGGCTTTACACCCTTTCGTGGATGATTTAGGTATCCTCCGCGTGGGCGGCAGGCTGCAAAATGCAGATATTTCGCAAGATAGAAAACACCCTCCTATTCTTCCAAAAAAGTCATATATTACGGCGTTACTCATAGAGAGAGAGCATTTGCGTCTCTTACATTTAGGTGCCAGAGCAGTATTGAGCTCCTTGGCTCAAAAATTCTGGATAATCAATGGAATTCGAGAGGTGAAGAAGGTAGTGAATAAATGTGTTACCTGTTCACGTTTAAAGGCTGAAGCTGCTAAGCAGTTGATGGGTTCATTGCCTGCTGAAAGAATAACTGCCAGTAGGGCCTTTCAGTATGTCGGAATTGATTTCTGTGGTCATTTTAAGACAAAGGTTGCTAGAGTGAGGAAGCCTCTGATTACAAAATGCTATATTGCACTTTTCGTTTGTTTTGCAACAAAAGCTATACATGTAGAGTTGGTGTCAAACCTTACAACTGAAAGCTTTCTAGCGAGCCTCGATCGTTTCATATCCAGGCGTGGCATGCCCACTGCAATTTATTGCGACAATGCTAAAACATTTAAGGGAGCTGCAAATCAGCTCAAAGAGTTGTACGATTTACAATGTTCCAAGGAACATAGAGATTCTGTGTATAGATATAGTACTAAGAAATATATATCATTTAAGTTTATACCTAGCTATGCCCCCCAATTTGGAGGTTTATGGGAGGCTGGGGTCAAGAGCGTCAAATACCACTTGAAAAGAGTAGTTGGCAACCACTGCTTGACATTTGAAGAGCTATACACTGTGGTGGTCCAAATTGAGGGTGTTTTGAACTCTAGGCCTTTGCTTTCTCTTGATCCCAACGAGGGCAAGTATTTGTCACCAGGCCATTTCCTTGTTGGAACGGCTATATGTAGTTATCCCGATATTGATCTGACAGATGTCCCAGTAACTCGGTTAAGGAAATTTTGGAATGTAGTAACTAAATTAAAACAGGATTTCTGGACGTCGTGGTCCAAAGACTATCTATGTCAGCTACAAAGTCGTCCCAAGTGGAAACATGGCTCACCTAATATAAATGTAGGTGACTTAGTTCTTGTAAAGAATTTAAACACTGCCCCATTGTGTTGGCCCATGGCCCGTATAATTAAGATATTTCCTGGTAAGGATGGTAGAGTAAGAGTGGCCGAGGTGAAAATTGGCGATAAGTTGTATGTCAGACCGGTAACCAAACTGTGTCCTTTACCTCTTGACTAAGAGGTTGTTTGTTTAGCATAAGTTTTTTAGTTTTCACCTTAAGTAAAATACACCCATCTCGCCCGGCCCAACTATGTTCGAGACAAGTCTGAACATAGCTTTATGTTTATATAAAGCATAGATAAATATTTGTTGCTTGCAACACTTTAGATTTAAAACCTAGATAAATATTGTCTATGATTTTTTCCCGTTACATTTTGTCCTGTCGTGCTATGGCGATATTCTAAATTAGCTCAATAAAGTTAATATTTCACATATCTTTCGTATTTGTTTTTAACAATTAATATTATTAATTTTAATTTATGATTTTATTTCTTAGTAGTTATGCATGTAAGAAAATGATGCCTTATTAATTTAACCTTTTTATAAAATAACAATTTAATTTGTAATTTTTCGGATTTATACTCTTACTTACAGTTTGGATAAATAATAATATTCTTTTAATTAAGCTAATTAACCGACAAATAAGTGTGTAATACCTATATATAGGGAAATGGTATGTTTTTTCTCATATTAATACATAGATAATAGTTAATGTTTATGATATTTCAATATCAACTTACATGAATATTGGGTATCACAGAGATTATTTCTAAAAATAATTAATATATTACAGCTTATACTATACAATTAATATTTGTTTCGCCAAAGTTAGGTAATGATTAAAACAAAACACCCATTCATTGACCTGTTACTTTGTTCAAAGAAAACCGTGTCACCCATCGGCTATTTCGTTTTTAAGTCCACAATAAAACTGCTCATAAAATCTATTTAATAACCACTAAACGGTGAAATAAAATCATTCAAATAAGAATTGCACCGGACTGCTTTACGCCGGCCACGTGGCTGAACGGGTATCACTCATCCCGCTCCGACAGACGTCCCGTCTTCGTCGCACGTTTCATTCATGAACGTGGGTCGTAACAAAAACGCGTGCATGTGCGAGATCAAACTTTATAGCTATAAAAATAAAATCGTTTATGGTGTGAAAAGTTTATTTATTTATTACATTTTCGATAGGTCGGCGTCTTTAGTGCATGGTTTTTATAGGCTTAAGTTGCCTTTTCAGCTTTATCAGGTCTGCGGTGCGGGCGTGCGGCAGGAGAACATTGCATAAGTATAGGTTTTATGTTGTTATTGTGATGTTTTTGCCGTAAACGTATGGAATGGTTGATATGGACACTTAGGGTCATTTTGTTTATGGGAGAGACGCTTTTTACTGACCACTAATGGTTTATTTGGTAATAAACGCGACTAGGCCATTTATTAACCAGTATACAAATATATTGAGATGTAAAGCTCAGTATGACTAGGTACCTATTATAGTTGTCTTGTAGTTAATAAACAGATGCATTCAGTAAACTGCTAGCAAATTTCTTATAAGTATTTTATACCCTAACTAGTACCCTAAAAGCTTTGCTTAGTTTGGAGCTAGGTCGATTTGTGTAGGTAAGTACTTACCTAAGATTGTCCCCAAGTAGGTATCATTATTTTTATCAATTTTCATAATAAATATTTAAAAATATATAAATAATTCCACAAAAAATTTGTAAAAACACAATTTGGGTTGTAACAGATATTTTAAAGTAATGGTTTATATTAGATACCTATTCAATTCAATTCAATTTATTTATTTTGTTAAACACAGGTTGCAAGCATGGTAAGTACAAAAATATAAGACCTCCATGTTTTACCCACAGCGTAGGTGTACAAAATATTAATTTTCATACTAAGGTAGGTACTTACATCAAATTGATAATAACTTAATTATAATATGATATAATGTCAACATAATAATGGCTATAGGTAGGTATAAAAATGCCAAAAAAATTGTAAATAATGCCTGGTCAAAAATGGAAAGGTCATCGGTCAATCATTCCTATCTAAAGAAGAACGATAAGAATGAAGCAGCATGTTTATAGTAGATATTTAAATAGTATAAGGAGGAAGAGTAATTATGTTTTGTAAAAAAAGTGTAATAAGTATTTTTAAAAGTCGGGTGATAAAGAACTGACTCTTATTAACTAGTATGGTAATATCCGGGTCATTCCTGGGCTTTTCCAGTCTCAATGTTAGACTTTTACTCCAAGACTAGTAATCACTTTCTCAGGTAAGTACTAGGCATATAATTTCGACATATTTTCCCTCAGTATGGCAAGTATTTTATCATAATCTACTTAGAATAAATCGAATCCCATCTAACTCTCTATTACATTAACTTAACTGACAGAAAGAACAACACCTTTTAAAAAACATGGGAAATTACCCTTACCAGATATTTCCTAATCGGATTATATAAAAAAACTAATATTATTAAATATATATTATTTTATGTCAAAAAACGTTTAATATGGTCGTCGAACCATCTTAATGTGTAAATAAGTAGGTAAAATCGAATCATGTCTCATAAGTATTTTTTACATTTAAATATTTTTTTCATGTAAATTCATTTTAATATTTCTATTAAATAATCTTGGCACGCGTAGCAGCATTCATTGCATCGTAGACACACCCACTAGGTAGGTACGTGTTCGCTTTTTAACACCATCGCCCAGTGCCTGGAATTTCTAAATAACTAAAGTTTAGGGCAATATAGTATAGTACTGGAAAAGAGTAGTTTAAGTGCCCGCCTAGGTGGTAACCGAGAAATATGCTGTACCTGAACAAGTTTAAGAGCAAAGGGGTGGCACCGAACGCGTTAAGTTGTAAAAATATACATCAATAACTTAACAAAGTTGCCTTTACACCGTGTCTTTAATAAGAACTCGGTGTAAACCAGCCATTACCCCCGCGTAGGCCAGAGTTGCCTTAAATAGGCAAATTTCCAATCGCAAAGAAAGCCGACAACGCATCACACCCTATTTTATAGACGATCGATGTTGTAAAGGCGGCTATTATGCAAGCCACAAAGTCGCAGGTGGGCGGGGCGCGTCCGTCGTAAAAGTGATCGACTCCAGAGAAAATTTACAACTATCGCCTGCGAGATTTAACGAGCAGTTTATAGATTCGGAGCTTTAAAATTCGAGGACACCGGGCAAGTGTCGAATGGGGCAATTTTGGACAGGCGATATCTTGCTGATGCTATTGGGTCTCCTACACATACCGTATTATTCTTGACATCTTTTCAAAACTGAAGAATAGAAAGTAAAGCCGTTTAATGTTGCCATTTTATCACTTATCGACGCAGATATAACACCCGTCTGGTTTTAACCATTGTGCGAGTGTGAAAGTGATGGGTAGATAAGTGATCCCATGGACCAAGATCAAGCCCCTGTTAAATCTAACCTCAGCGGTGTCAAGCCAAACCAAAATCGTGCATCCGCCACTTAGGAAATAGTATATGACAAAAATAAATACATATTATTAAATACATATTAGGGGTCATTACACAATTCGATTTGGCCCCATGGTAAGCTCAATAAGATTTGTGTTATGGGAACTAGACGACGATATAATGAATAGATATATAAATAAAATAAAAATAAAATAAATAAATATAAGGGGATAATGTTACACAAATCGACCTAGTCCCATAGTAAGCTTAGTATGGCTTGTGTTATGGGTACTAGACGACGATAAATATAATAGATATAAATACTTGAATACATAGAAAATATCCATGACTCAGAAACAAATATTCGTGCTCATCACACAAATTTTTGCCCATACTGGGATTCGAACCCAGGACCTCTTGCTTCGTAGGCAGGGTCACTACCAACTAGGCTAAAGCGGTCGTCATATATACTTAAATACATAGAAAATATCCAAGACTCAGAAACAAATATTCATGCTCATCATTCAAATAACATTTTATTTTGTTCTATTGTATAATTTTTTGCCTCATGTTTTTGTGTCAATTCGTTTTTATTTTTTGTATTAAAGTTTATTATTTGTTTGTAAAGATAACCAATGTAATTTAATTAATAATGAGGAACATTATATTTGAACGCCAGCCGGCAAAACATAGTGTTTCGCTATATGCATTATTTTTAAGATATTTATTATACTTACCTATGTTAAACAAATAAATATATTCTGATTCTGATTCTGAATATTTGCCCTTACCTGGATTCGAACCCAGAACCGTCAGCTTCGTAGGCAGGGTGACTACCCCGCTACCCACTAGGCTAAGCTTGTCGAAATAAGTTAATGAAAAGAAATACAGTAGGTAATTATTATGAGCTACGGTAGCCTAGTGGTGCAGGCATGCCGTTGCCAAGTGGCGTACCAATGAGTTTTTCGTAACTTATACTGACCGGAATATATAGGTACCGTTAGCTTTTTGGTGAAGGAAAATGGTCTAATCCCAACAAGGTCTAGTTTTCCCTCTGGGTTAGAAGGTCAGATGGCAGTCGTTTTTGTAAAACTAGCGCCCATGCCAAATCTTGGGATAAGGTGTCAAAGTAGACCCCGGGGTCCTTTAGGGCACTATTGCTATTATTGGCTATTATTCCATAGTGGACCTTTTTCTGGATGGTCCGAAAGTCCCCCCTGTCCCCGAATCATTAGAACACCCATAGACAGGAAGCAGTTACCGACACTTCGGCGGTTCCTCTCCTCATCTCGTGGCTAACTGTTGTATTAATTGACCATTACCATTAATGTGAGGAGCTATTAACGTCAATATAAGAAACGGACTGCCAATTTTCATCGGAATTGATTAATTAAAATTCTAGTAAGAATGCTTGACATTGATTCTTATTTCTCAGTTCTCACTGATAGTGACACTAGCAGATACTTAAGTAGCCATAAATAAAATATAAAAAACATTCCAAGTGGATTATTTTCCCAATGGATTATTTTTTAGCACGAGTATTTGTTTTTACGTAATTACCTACCTATTTAATGTCATTGTACTTTCTTGTTTTGAAGGTATTTGCATTTTCATGATTTTATTATTTAATAACAAGCGTGAGCTAATTCCGTAGGACAATTTTTTTTTTCGTTGTAGTTTCGTGTTTCTCATTTATTGTATGAGATCAACTTGATTTTCCTATTAGAATAAGCAATTGTTGATAGGGGAAGTCAAGGTAAATTGGATACCTTTAACCTTGTTCTTAAATTAAACAAATCTATTATTATAGAAATCAAATACAAATACAAACTCCGACCACAGGTGGATTCGTTACGACCGCTCGACTCGCAGCCGATACAAACGAACCAACACCCAGAAGAAACCCGAGACGCACGGACGCTAAGGCGTACAAGGAGATTCTGGAAGGTAAACTAGATGATAAGAGCACTACACACAGACCTCACAACACCAAGGAGTTGGAGGAACAGGTAAACATATTCACACAACATGTAACAGAGAGCTATGAGAACACATGTCCACTTTCGACACCACCAGTTGTGGGGAACAACATGAACTCCAACTGGTGGGGCTCGGAAATGGAGCGGATGAGAACTAAAATGAGAAGACTTTTGAACAGAGCAATGAATACAAAAGCAGACGAGGACTGGGACAAATACAAAACAGTCAAAGCCGACTACAAAAAGAGAACACAATACAGAAGATCTGCCTCCTGGCGGGACTTCTGTGACAACATATCTAGCAGCACACAGGCCAACAGAACAAGGAAAATACTAGCCAACCAACCTAATCAACTACTGGGCACGCTAAGGAGACCAGATAACACCCACACTAGCAATCCATCTGAGACCGAAAGTCTACTGGTGGAAACCCACTTCCCGGGGTGTAAAGTAGTTGACATACAAACCTGGGCAGAACAGGAGGAAAACTATCATCCAACAGATTCAGAGTGGAAAACAGCAGAACGAATAACAGAGGAGAACAAAACGGCCTGGGCGATAAATAGTTTTGGCAACTATAAATCACCAGGCCTTGACGGAATCTACCCTGCCTTATTAAAGTGGGGAGGACAAAAACTAATCAAGCATTTATCAAACCTACTATGCAGCTGCATTGCCTACAGATACATACCAACCAAATGGAGAGAAGTAAAAGTAATTTTCCTACCGAAACCAGGGAAGAGCGATTACTCGGACCCAAAATCATTTAGACCCATAAGCCTGACCTCGTTCATGTTAAAGACTCTGGAGAGACTCTGCGACAGGGAGCTGAAGGATACGGCCCTAAAAGACATTAAGATACACCCAAACCAGCATGCCTATAGCCAAGGCAAATCAACAGACTCAGCTCTCCATGCTGTAGTAACGAACATAGAAGATGCGCTTGCTAGAAAGAACTCTTGTCTAGGGCTAGACCTTCATTGATATAGAGGGTGCTTTTGACAAAACGAACTTTAGCAGCATAAAACTAGCACTAGAAAGACATAAAACCGACCAGCTGCTCATAGAATGGATTATGAATATGCTAAAGAAGAGAATCATAAAACTATCTGAAAACCAAAGCCACCAGGCGCTAGTTATAAGAGGATGCCCACAAGGAGGTGTCCTTTCGCCACTGCTGTGGAACCTGGTAGTAAACGACCTAATAACAAAACTAAACAATAACCGCTTCCTAGCGATAGGATATGCGGACGACCTAGTAATACTGGTCAGCGGCCTGATCATAAACACATTGTGTGAACTCACACAAACAGCACTGAAAATAACAGAGAAATGGTGCAAGGAGAATGACCTATCGGTAAACCCAAAGAAAACCGACACAATTCTCTTCACAAACAAACGAAAACTGGGTACCTACGAAATGCCAACACTTTTTGGCACAAAACTAACACTCTCGAAGGAGGTGAAATACCTAGGTATAATACTAGACGACAAACTGAATTGGAGCAAACACCTAGACAGTAGACTAAACAAAGCAACAGTAGCCTTCTGGCAATGCAGAAGGATGGTGGGGAAGAGATGGGGCCTAGCCCCCCACATCATACTGTGGCTATGGTGATAGTACCAATGATAAGCTATGGTGCCATAGTATGGTGGCCCCGCACCCAAACCACGAGTGCAATTACCAAAATTCAGAAAACACAAAGACTAGCATGTGTAGCGGCTACAGGATGTATGAGAACAACCCCAACGGCAGCACTAGAAATAATGCTAGGACTCCTACCTTTACACATGCATATACAAAAGGAAGCGGCTGCGACGGCAATACGCCTAAAAAGCCTCAACCTATGGACGAAGCTGAACACACCACACACAAAGATTCATAACATACTGATCACCAGCCTCCCCATCCTGGAGGCTACAATCGACAAAATACCAAGAAGTGCAGTCTTCAGAAAAGACTACGGCATATCACTAACAGAAGACTCGAGAGAGGGACTAAACCAAACAGACCTTAGAATCTTCACAGACGGCTCGAAAACAAACACGGGAACGGGATGTGGAGTGTTCTCAGAGGACTTAAACATACACATATCCAAACCACTGGGCGAACAAAATACGGTATTCCAGGCGGAATGCGTAGGAATAATCGAAGCCTGCAATGCCATAAAGAGACGACAAATTGAGAACACAAACATACGAATACTCTCAGACAGTAAATCGGTACTACAAGCACTGAACAACGACAACATCACATCTGGCTTGATATACGAATGCCACCAAAGTCTAACGGAGGTGTGCGCAGACAAAAACAAGGTTACTATACAATGGATCAAGGGGCACAGCGGCTCAAGAGGAAACGATGCAGCGGACGAACTGGCCAGGAAAGGCTCAGAAACAACGGCATACGGACCCGAGCCAATCTTGCCCCTGGCACAAAGCTACATATACAATCAATTGGACCTATACGCTAAAAACCAGCACCAAAGACACTGGGAGGAGTTAGACACATGCAGACAGACCAAAGAGATTCTGTCAAAACACGACAACAAACTCACAACCGCACTACTGAGGACACACAGAAACCAACTACGCAAGATAGTAGGAATAATAACAGGACACAACACTCTGAACAGACACCTCTACAACATAGGTATCACGGACAGCCCAATGTGCAGAGCGTGCATGGAGGCGGAAGAAACGACTAAACATATTCTACTGGACTGCAAGCAGGTAGAAGTATACAGGAAAAAACACCTAGGGTCTCCGGACACACTACGGGACGCAGTCAAAAATACAAAGGCACTCACCAACTTCTTGGAGGAGCTGGGGTGGTTAGAGTAGCGCTACCCCTTTTCACGCAAAATAGGCACACTGGATGTCGACTTGCGGAAAATAGCCCAGTAAACTAACTAACTAACAAATATAAACAACAAATTTTCAAATTAATTATGTGAGCATTTGTAGGTGCCAACGACAACGAGTGCCATGAACCCGCTAGGCTCAGCACGTAGGCGTTTGCCTCTACAAACTGGTCGTAGCATGTTATCAGCTATGAGCGTAGCGCTACAAACTTAATTGTTGACAGTGAATGTGGCTACTTGGATACTACGAAAAAAAATACACAAAATCAAATAATATTCACTTTGAACAGATATCAGGTAGAGCGAACATAGCGAGTCTAAGCGAACACAGGTCAAGAGTGAGAGAGTTTAACCCAATTAAATTATAGCAGTTGTGAAGCAATATTGCACGTAGAACCGATGGCCGTTGGGGCTTTTAGGGGGGGGGGGGGGCGCAGCGTGGATAGGCAAGGTGGACTGATGACCTGATATAGGTCGCGGGAGTCCGCTGGATGAGATGGTGTAGGACCGGTCATTGTGGCACTCCTTGGGGGAGGCCAGGGAGGTCCAGCAGTGGACGTCTTTCGGCTGATATGATGTTGATGTGTTGCTAAGCAATGGAGATATTTGCTTTGCTCAATACACTTTAACCGACGTGACCATTTGTAGATAAACTCTAGGTAACCAGGCGATCAAGGGCATGTATTTAAGGGATTGGAGAGAGCTGAGAGAACAAGCAACGACAAACGGAGTAAAATTTGGTTAGGGTGTGTCCTATTCATAAGAAGGGCTCTAAGAAAAAGTGGTCCATATTTATAAGGTGCTTGCCTACATCCTTCTTCACCGTCTAGAACCGTATGCAGAAGATATTCTCGGACAACAGAGCAACCAGATTTTTATATTAAAGTAGGTAATGGAGAAAAAATGGGTGTACGCAGAGGATATCGACTCACTTTTTGTTTATTTCACCAAGGCCTACTATAGCGTGAACAAAGAGTCACTCTTTCGTATACTTACGGCCTCCAAAACCTGGAATGTTAGTAAAAATGGGCTCGCCACGCAAGAAAACAGACTGACCGTTGGAGTTGGGATCGTTATCTGAATAGTTCGTAGTGGCTACAGGGCTGTAACAAGGCGACGCGTTGTCTCCGATCCTATTTAATTTAATACTCGAACACGTCATCCGAAAGGTTCTGGTGTATGACAGCGGAGTGGAATTAAATGGCTGACACAACATTCTGGGACCTGCCGATCGATGGCGTAAACTCTGGATGAGGATGGGAAGAAAGGTCTCAAAATCAGCCCAGACAAGACAGAGGATATGCACATGCGAAGATACAGGGGGTTGGGCTATAGCAGAAACAGCCTTAATATAAAAAGAACTACTGACCTTAAAACAATTACCAAAACAATCAACAAAATTTAAGTATCTTGCATGCAGAATGATGCATACCAACCAAAGACAGGAGAAAATAGACATCCGAACTCAGAACGCCCTGAGATGCTTGGTGGCTCTCCAAAGAGTATTGGAGTCCAAATCAATCTGCAGAAGAACCAATCAGGATCTACAAGACTGATATAAGACTGATCCTGACATATGACACTGACCTTGAAGGAGGAGACCAAAGTTTTAGTGGCAAAGAGGAAGATCGTAGGATAGTAGATAGGACGTATAAAACGAGAAGACGGTTGTCTGAGAAAGAAGAAAAATTAGGAAGTGGAAGCACTAGTTGCCGAGCCAAACATTATCGAGAAAAACAAATGTGCTCGACAACGCTGGCTCGACGACGTCGATATAATGAGGGAGGATCGTGCCGGCAAAGGAGAGTACCTGGGGCGCACAAATGGTCGACATCCTGTCAGCCGACGAAGGTATCGCTGGATATACAAAATCCAGAAAGACCTGTGCCAGCTTCAAACTGCTACCGATCATGACTAACGACAGGCTACCCAGGGGGGCTAGCACAACTGACGCCGCGCCGCGACGCGAAAATGATCTACCCTCCTTTTTCTAATTTGCAGGGTGTGAGTAAGACAAGAGACGCTCAGTCGCACGCGAAGCGACTGAGCAGCAAGTTGTGCTAGACGTCCTGAGCAGAGCAAGTGACGCCTATTAGTGTCGGAGGCCAAGATCCGCTTCGGGTCGCTGAGCCAGTAAGTAAGCGAAGGGATTTAAGAACTGTATTAAAAATGCTTTACTTAACTTAGTTTTTTCCAAAATATTTTAACGTTGACAAAATCCTAGGAAAATATTTTACTAGGGGTATGAAAATAGACTGCATATTCGTAATGCGTTTCGGCTGACTAACATTTTGAAAATATTTTGGGAAATTGGATATGTCTCTGTGAATGTAAAAAATAGATGTCTATATGCCTGTATAACTGTATTATTATTTTCCCTAATACCTTTACTTAATACAATAAAACACTAGATTTTTTAAATATGCACGTACATGCAAATTTTTTTTAATTGTTTTATACTAAGTTGTGCTAATTCTTGCATCCAGATGGATATTACTTTTTAAATAAGGTACCCACTAAACGCTTTTCTATGAATGTCTATAGTAGTAAGCATGTCTACCGTTGATTCGGGGAGGTAGCTAATGTACAAGATCCGATATGGGGTCCCTTTACTCATTTGACGACCACATTGGCCTAGTTGGTAGCCAGTGACCCTGTCTATGAAGCAAGAGGTCCTGGGTTCGAATCCCGGTAAGGGCATTTATTTGTGTGATGAGCATGAGTATTTAATCCTGGGCCATGGATGTTACCTCTGTTTTTTTAAGTATTAATTTATCTTAATTTATATACTTTGCTTAGTTTGGGTGTCGATTTGTGTAAGATTGTCCGCAAATATTGATATTATTTATTATTATTACTTAAGATTTGCAATTACTTAAGGGCAGGCTTAAAAAAGGCTAAGTAACGCTTTCAAGCCCATGACGAGCCTTTTAAGAAACTTTTAATTGGAAAATCCTTTAAATTCAATAGATGAGTATTATGACATCACTAATTCGATTTATTATTATTATTCATCTTAAATTGTATCTTTATTGATATCAGAATTGTATACTCATTTAAATTATTTAGCTATTCTTAGACCAATGACGACCTGCATACGGTGACCTTATTTTATATATAATTTTGTAACTTGTTGACATGTACCGAATGTTAACGATCATGTTTAAATATTTGTTAGTATAATTTTAATTTAATTATTTGTCATTGTTTTAAAATGGAAAGTACTCAATTTGAAATGTAAAATAACTGAGAATCACAATATAAATTCCTAAAATTGATTAAGTGATTAACTTTAAGTGAAATTGTATATTGTGAGATAAATAAATCATATCATCAAATCATATCATAATATTTTCTCGATTACTTTGTCGTACGAAAACATAAAACGTTTTTATATAACGATGAAATTCTTAACAAATTTAACCAATAATAAATATTTGCGGTTAACCTTACACAAATGAACCTAGTCCCAAACCGAATGCATCTCGAAGTAAAGCGTTTCCTGGCTACACAACACATTTACTTGTGACAATCACAGTTGCCAATCTCGCGCACCCTTAAACTGATTGTACCAACTGTGGTTGCCACAAGCGAAGAATGGGCTGCGTTTGTAAAAAAAAGCTTATTTAGACTATCTTTTTATAAATCCGAAATCAGGTGAGCGGCTTAGTTTTTTTTATCAAAGCAGCCTGGTGCACTCTTTACCCGGGCTTCCCCTATTTACAATAATAGACAGAATTTGAATCTTAGAAGTAGTCATGAATTTTACGATATTAATGGTTATTTATACTTAGCGATTAATTATCGCCCCGAGCGGTTACTAACCCCAGGAAAATTTACAGAAATCCTGAAAATTGTATATTTACCTACACTCTACTGGTAAGTTTTAAATTACTCTTAGACGATAAAAAAAATATTTTTCAAGTCTTTGAAGTCTCATTTCTTTCTTTTTATGATTTTTATTCGGGATTTGAATTACTAAAATGTGTTACAGTATTTTGTGCATAACATATACTTATTAAGCACAGTTAAAAGTTATTGACATAGCATAATTTACGGCACACCTCTCGTGTGAATGAACTTGGAAGTCAGGATGCACATAATGGAACCCAAAAACATGACTCACTGTGGCAGAAGTCAACCTGCAGTATATTGTTGAGTCTTCAATGAGACTCGACAATAACAAATACTTGAGTCACCTGACTGCCAGTGCTCTGTCACTGTACTATCGACAACACAGCCAACTGATCATCCGTGCACTTTATGTACATTGTAATATGGTTAAATATAAATACAGGATGGTCAGTTATCTGTGTTGGCGTTTGTACCTACATTTTTGATCATAATTATGTCAAATAGACAAATACCGTTGACGACCCTAGTTGGTTATAGGGACGCTGCCTACGAAACTGAATGCCCTGGGTTCGAATCCCGGTAAAGGCAAATATATGTGTGATGAGCATGAATATTTGTTTTTGGTTCTTGGATGTTTTCTAAGTATTTAAACGTCGTACGTCTAGTACCCATAACACAAGCCTTATTGAGCCTCCTGTCTAGTTCGCTTTGTACCTATAAGATTGTCCGCTAATATTTAATTATTTATTTTATTTATATGAGATGGTTCCGCGAGGTTTTGATTATTAAACTGGTATGAAATGAGGCACATACACACTATGTCTATATATATTTGAGGATTGAATACAATTTTAGATTATTGTACTTAAATAATACAGTTTTTGTTAGGTACAAATATATGGGTGCAGAAAGATATTTTGATCTAAAAATCGTAGCGTCATCCGCAATAAATGTGAATAAATACTTACGTTTCTAAATATAAAGACTTATTTGGCATAGAGGCTAAGAATGTTCTAGATACACAGAATAGGCAGGATTGTAAGGTACAATTTATACGTATTTATTATACATATTATAATTTAGTATGTAAAATCGTAACCCGATCTTACACGCTATGGACCAAGATATAAAGTTATACATAAAATGCTTAGTGTACGTATACTCTAACACAAGTTATAATTATACTCGTACTTGTTAAAAATGAAGTTAATTACAATATCCTCCACCGGTTGCTGGGGTTGAACTGATTTCGGGACTTACCCAGTTATCTGCATAGACATCGTCACCTGTAAACAAAAAATTGTATAAGTTTTACTTCCGATTTTAAGTTCTATTATCACCTTTGAAACGATTTTAAGAAATAACGAGTACGGGTACAGAGGAATAAACCGTATAAAAAAACTGTATTCAGACTATGGAAACCAACTGAAAAGGAACTGGTTTTTTATAGCGTATGTCCCTCTGAACATAATTTCGAATCGATTGATACCTCATTCATCAAAATTGGTTCAGTATATTAAACGTTACAGTGGAACACACTGCAGACGAACTGTAGAGTTTTGCAGAGCTTTTGTTTTAACTGTAGCTTTGTTGTTAGATTATATAATAAATACAAACATCGTCTACTAAAATCACAACCCTTCCTTTTGGCTCTGCCGCAGTCGGGATAAAATCATTATCCCAAGGCTATGTGAAATTCAATCGACAGAATTCTCTTAAAGACTGTCAGGTAATAATATTTCAAACTTTGTCCGTAACATTTTTAGAGATAAGTTTGTTAGAGATATATTTTTGTCGCTAATTCTAATTAGCTAATGCTACGTAGGAACTAATTTAACGTGGTGTATGTATACTATAAAGAGGTGTATTTGGAAGGGACCATTAATTTCGTAGCTCCCATAAATATAGGGCCAGTTCTTATAATATTCGGCAGCGATAAAGTTCTAAACAATTACTATTAGGGTACGTTCCCAAGTAGGAACGTACACCTATCTACTGTGATTGAGGCAAGACGACGATATACATACCTACTTATTTAACAGGACAATTAATTAATTGGGTACATGTAATACAACCACGCTGCATATGTGTGCCTCAACCACAACTATTAGTAGGATAGGAACCCTGTACCGCTAACATCGTAGGTATCTTCCAACATGGAGTAACCGCGTCGGTAAATAATGCCATAGTAAAAAAGACAGCTCATTTGAAACATTACAGCCTTATAATCCCGGCCTAATTTATCATGGCATACATAAGCAATAGCTTATTTAGCTATTCCTGTACAGGGGTGGTAAGGGTAGGTAAGTAGGAAATTTTAATTTCACGTCTGGCCCGGCCGGGGCGAAGAATTTGTGTGGCATAATAAGTGAGATTGTTGCGAAATTTGCTACAAGAAAAAGAAAGAGGGCTCGCGGCGCTGCGAGCGTTGGCTTAGTGTGGACAAGCGTGGTTATTTAAATACTACTCCTACACCTAAACCTAAACACAACACACGCACTCACAACACCTCTGGTGTTGCAGGTGTCCATGGGCGGCGGTAATCGCTTACCATCAGGTGATCCGTCTGCTCGTTTGCCTCCTATAACTTAAAAAAAAAAATTGTCAATTTTACGAACGTATTAAATATCATTGCCCATTATTTGTAACAACTTACCTATATGTACTAGTTTTTTTTCCCTCATCATTATTATACTCATATCAGAGGAAAGACTTTGACTTCTGGAATAGCCCCCCAAATGTCAAAGTGACATGATCAGTCATCTCAAGTTGTTGACCCGAAGTAACAACAGACAAAACAACAATTCTTGTTCTTGTGTTGTTTTTATTTTTTTGTGTATAATTTTGAATATTTGTATTGTATTGTACGTATGCTGGAGGTCACGTGTCTCTGCAGACTATGAGTCTAGGTACCTACCTACTTAGAAAGGACCAAAACCTTAGTAAAACGGACCCTCTATTTTTAATTTGTTAGCTTCAAATGAAGCTATAATATAACTTCGCAGACGAGAACTTTCCGAACCTTCGCCGTAGTAAACCTATTGTGATTGTGTCGGATGCCTCTACGCAGCGCTACGCATACCCTGCTACGCCGCGCCGTAGCAATAAAAGTCGTATTTTAATTTCTGATTAAAGGCTTTTATTATAATTTTGTATTGACTACTTTTGTAAATAAAAAAGGTGTTGTGTGATAACATCTAATAGATAAAGCAATGCAACTCTCCTCGAGAATGGCTTTTCCGAACCAAGTCAATAGATATCTGATGGACACCGAAAACTTGCCATGAAAAAAAAAAACTATGAATTTTCTTGAAAATATCTATTTGTTTCTTAAAGACAGCTTATATTAAAATATATATATTTTATGAACACTGACCAATGCCAGCTTCGAGTTGTCTAAGTTAGAGATATTTTTTATATATTATATTATTATTATTTATTTCATACAAACTGTACGTAAATCGGGGTAACACGTCACTATCTAAATATTCTAAATAAACAAAGTAGTTTTTATTTTCAAGAAATTCATCGATTTTTAGGGTTAAAAAAAATGTGCCCCCCCCCCCTCTAGCTTTTGAACCATAAGTTTTAAAAATATGAAGAAAATCTCAGATGTAAAACTTTATAAAAACTTTCTAGGAAAATTATTTTGAACTTGATAGGTTGAATAATTTTTGAAAAAAATTCCAAAATAATTTCTGAACTAAGTTTTTAATTTAACCGTGTAAGCAAATGTTTATTGTGTCTGTAATTTCTACAAAATCACAATGAAATGACGTGCTTTCAAAAAAAGTCAAAACAGTGAAAATCGGTTCATGCAATAAAGAATTATCCCATAATAAAAATAATTTTCCATACTTTAAGCTCGCGCGCAATAGTTTACTTAATTTGCCGATAGATGTCGCTGTACGCGGAACGCTCATATCGTATATTTGCGGTGTTAAGATTTTTTTTGCGCAGCAGGACGTGCGCCCATACATCAGGTCGAAAATATGTCGTGCTCGAATCGTCTTAGTTGTCTTTGGTCGTTCGTTGTCTAATAATTACATTGTTCGCTAAGTATTGCTTGTATTGCTTGTTTAACGCTTAAGTGGGGACACTTACTGTGACGGACGCAAAACTACGGAACCCTACACTGAGCGTGGCCCGACACGCTCTTGGCCGGTTTTTATATTGTGCCATGTGTTTTGTGAGGTTTGATGAGGTAAATTACCGTGCTTGCGTGCGACAAACGTTTCACCGAATGCATGGTTTATTCGAATTTTCGTTTACTAAGTTGGAGACTAGGTCGATTTGTGTACGATTGTCCCCTAATACTTATTTTATTTATTTATAATTTTGTAAAAAAATCAACGGAACACTTGTCGGTAAAAGAAGGTACTACTACTAGTCTAGATACCTAAGTAGTCTAGGCATTGCCTTTAAAAAATCTCATAATTTTGCAATATTTAAGCCGTCCCTCAAAAACGTCGCGTCGTATCCACAGTAATCGGACCCCCGTCGGCACCACGTGTAAGTGGCAGCTTCAATATTTATGTTGCAATTTTTCCAGCGCCCGCCCGCCCCGCGGAACCCTCATAAAGGATGCAGCGAGCTCCAATTGCGTTACAATAAGTATTTATAAACGTAATTATTAGTAACCCAGTGTTTTAGGATGGTGGGTTACGGTAACCTGGTGTTTAGGATGCTAGGTTACTGTAATCATTCATTAACACTTTAACTGCCAGGAACCCGCCTAACGGGTGCCTACCTATGCCGTAGTTGCTTTTCGCTATATACTAGAAAAACCATGGGATCGAGTATGAGCGTAGTACGTAGCGATTCTTGGCAGAGAATGCGTTGACTGTCCATTTCGTAATAAAACTTGAAATGTATAACTTGTATCTAAAAGATAAAATAAAAATATTTATTGAATTGATAAGTATTGAAACCGTTGTTAAAACGGATTTGTAGATGAGTTTTAGGAGTACGTTACGACATAGTACGAAATTGTACGTACTCGTTTAACATTCGTTTATAATAACATATTAACATATAACATAAGTAAATAATAACATATTAAGATCATAATTTAGTAATTTATCATTATATAGGCTTATTTCGCATTCATTTTAATATATGTAATTACTTTTCTTGTACCTTTCATGTACGTGTTTTATAGACAATTAACTGCGTAAATACATTTCAAGAGCATTAACTTACTTCCTACTAGACAGCTAGTCTAATGAGAGAACGTCTTTTTCGGCTTACACAATAACTCGACAATTAGCATACCGGAATAATTCTAAGCAATCATACCATAACTAAGTAGGCCTTTCCTTTCACGGGTACAGTAATATTATTCAAATAAAAACAATTTCAATTTGTTTCTAAATTGAAACCGAGCCCAGGCGGCGTGTTATTACGTTGGGCGGAGGTTAGCGTCGGCAGAGCGTGTAAACTGGCGATAGAGCCTCCCGCCCAGCCCTCTCATTGCCTATAACACCAGTCGGGCTTTCCTCAAAAGCCTCGGAGAGCGCCTCAAATTTAGCGACTTTGCTCTCAATACTTTTACGCGACATTTAGAAGCGATGTGTGACGGTGACACGCGGTTTTTTGGGGTTCCATATTGATGCCTTTACCATGTCTTCCCACGAGAAATATCCGTCCATTACTGTAGGCTCAAATCTGGCTACTTACTCATGTCAAGGATTATTTTGCGCGGTTCCAGCTGACTTTGTTTGTTCTAAAGATACAGTTGCATAACATGGTTTGAAATCTCGTAATTCAGCATCACTGTTTAGCATTATCGGCGACCCTTTACCTGCTTCTCAGGCTACAGGTCTCCTCTATTTACAAGTATGCATGTACACTAATATACTAATAATAAACTAATATGTAGGTTTACTACATGCTTAAAAATACCAAATGTTGAGATTGTTTAAAGATAGATCTTAACATATATATATGTTAAGTCCGACTTAGTATTTAGTAACTTAGATAGAGTATTAAAATAAAATACTTACAAGGTGCCGGTTAATGTACGGCCCGATAATTTACGTCCAACTATCTTTCTTTCTCTCATGGTCGCTGATTATAGGACCGTACTTTAACCGGCACCGATAAGACGTCCGTTGCGTTCCCAGAATATGCAAGTGCGAGAGTGATGGATGTCTTATCGACAACGTTAAATGATAACATGCCAACCATGCTACGCCCGCTGGTTTCGGTCAAAGGCAATTGGAAATATTTAACTAAGGCGTCCAAAAATATCTACACGTTGTTGCACCCCCGACACTAGTCATATGACTACAGTGAAAGTTTAAATAAATAAATAATGTTAGGTATATACCTAACATTTATTTATTTAAACTTTATTGAACAATTTAAAAAAGGTACCTACAATTGGCGGACTTGATGCCGCATTCTCTACCAGTCAACCATTAGGCTAAACAGAAACTTTAGTGGTGCAGGATCCTAAATACTGAGACTCAAATGGAAACACACATCAATTAATTACATTAATATACATATGTACATATATAAAGCATACCGTATAAACTTACTTGAACATATTTAAATATATACAATTATATGTACCCGAACAAAGATATCATGAGGATCGTCAATCTTTAACAGTTAATAAGAGATTATTGCTCTATCTCAGGCGTTATTTTAACCCTACATACAGACACACCTTTTTTATACCTACATACAGAACCCCGATGTCATGTTCACAGTTCCTCCCGCCGTCCCGCCTGGTTTTCAACAGGAAAATATTATAGTTTTTGATGGACGCACACATTGGCTCACGATGGCCCGATGGGGCACAATGGCCCGATGGCTCATGAGTGTGATTGAGGTATTTCTTATTTAGAAAAATATGCTCCACGAATTTTCTGCTTCGATTTTCGAGTCATTGGTTATGTTTTCTAAGTTCCTGAGCGAGGGTTCGGCTGGAGAAACTGTGGTTACGGTTAAGTTTATGCTTAAGAAAATGTATAGGATAATTTTATACTGTACGATATGCGTCATGCTACACGCGCGCTTAATTACGTTATTTTCAATATAAGATCATTTTTTTTTACTTTTTATAAGTAAGATAACATTCTCGAGTGCAATGAACTCCTGACTCAAGCAAACACGATTTACATTTTCGACCGTATTTTAACATGCTTGCCAGTATTGCATAACGCCGTATTTAACTGGCGCTATTTATATCAAAGTATTCTATTTTTGCACCGCGCGTCTGCTAGTGACATCTTTGGATAACACACGAAACTCCTTGGGACGAGCTGCGAGCGGCCGGAATCTCTTAACCTCGGATCTGATCAAAGTTGAGCGATGAAGAATGCACAGAAACACTTAATTTAAATTAAAGAATGGATTTATTTCACAAGATTAATGTTTTGATATTTTATACCGCCACAATAATGCATAACTGTTGTCTTATTTTAACGAATATTCGGTCTGAAGTGACGCCATCTGTGTTAGGGTGAATGTACTACGATGTTGTACCCTGTGCATTTTGCAAAGTGCATATATACGCCCCCAGATAGTGCAACGTATAAAATCTGCAACTATAGAAGCTTTGTTGTGAAGGTAAGCAGTGTGTTCAGAACGGGATAGCCGTCATATTGTGGTAGATTATCTAAGCCAATAAAGTGGTCGCCATTTTCGACTCTATTGTTTATTTATTATTTTTTGTCAAAATGTACGACCACTTTTTAGGCTTAATGTATTATTTGTTTGATAATGACTTTAAAAAGCCAAAATAATGTATGGCATACGATTAAATAAATAAATAATGACAATGGGGTTGGACAAGTATAACTTGGGTTTACGTATAAAAACCTGAACAGATACTGAATATAAATGAAGGTACATAAATATTTTCACATACATCTAACAGTAATTGTACGATTATCACACACGATGTACCTACATACCTACATTCAAACGATTTAGAGTACCTATAATTAGCGAAAACGAATTAGCATCTTCAAGACTGCACAATTTAATGACTATTTTAGTATCTAAGTAAACACTGATAGCTAATATAGAATTAAAAACATAGATATACGTACTGTACGAATACATGCAAATAACAAAAGCCAGTTTAGCGCGTTAGGTCACGTTTAAGTTACTAAATTCGAAATCAGTTTTTTTTACTCACATATTTTAGTCTGAGATTTTTTACGTTACAGAGATGGTACGCACATTGTATCTAGCTTGAGAGCAGGCGTGCAAATCATTAAAATTATATTTTACGTCACAACTATTATTTAACTACAATCTCATAATCTATATAAAAAATCTAATGTCAAATGTTGTAAGCGTCACGATAACGCCCAGAATATATACCTAAGTATATGCAATACTAAAACACTTAAGTTGTTTAAATAACGATTCTATTCTACGTGATTGACTGCCGCTGCCGAATATCGCACCTACCGCAGATATTTTTGGACCTCACCATTTTTTCACACGCAACAATTTAGAATTTATATCACGTAAATTTCCCGCTTGAAAGGGAAACCCCATTGTCATTCCGGACGTATCGCCCATTTCCTCGCGAACACGTGTTAACCTTAACTATAAGTACATTTTATATAAAAGTATTTATTTCAGTCACGCAATTCGGTTCGTCAACTTTTGAATTTTCATAAAGTAAGCCACGCTTGGGGCGGCGGTGTTGTCTCAATTATTACACGAAATATGAGACAATGGCATGAAACACGAGATTGTATCAGTTAATTTAGAATGTAGGTACCTACTTAGTTTGCTTAAAAGAAGAAAAAGTGCTTACCTTAAAACATACGTCAAAAACATGTTAATTTATCTAGCAAATTATAATAAAGATGTCTATAACAATAAATCTGATTAACTGCTTATAAATAAAAAGTCAGTAATAATAACAAGTTTAGACGTTTGTAATGATAGGACAAATAAAGATCTTAGTTCTTTGTTGTCTAGGTATATATTATTTACATAAAATCGAAGCTGTACCTAAACTCCTCAATTAGATACTTTCATAGCAATTGCTCTTTAGATGCTAGTCGGATAATGCTGGAATTGCTAACGCTGAATAAATATAATCCTACTGATTAAATGTTGGAATTTCAAGAGAAATTGCAATATTTTAGTAATTACGATCCGATGCAACATGTACTAATTAAATCCGAAACATTACGCCTGCCATTAAAATTGCATGAACCTCCAAGAACTCAGCATCGCAATCGCCTGATAAGGAATAACTCTCCAGAGACTACTTAAGATACTAACGAATATATATCTAACATTCCCACAGCAAGCTAATAAATACCATACATAATGTCTTCACTTTTCTTACATTTACATGGATTAAATAAATATACTGGTTCGCATTCTGATCACGGATAAAAAAGGTTTGCTATTTTTAAAATAATTAAAAAGAAAATTATGGTGTGCAAGGTATGGCACCGAATGTTTTCCAGGTAATCATACCCTGTGACATTTACGGCACGATCTTAGGTACTGTGACAGAACTGACATCCATCAACAGTGTTCTTAAGGACGAATTTAGTTAAAAGCTTATTGAACTTCATTGTTGATTGAACTTTTCATGATACTTGGTTAGAGGGCGTTATCATTAAGTTCAAGTAATTAAAATACAATTATTACATTCAAGTTTATTTCTTTATAAATGGCGCTAGTTAACATTTAGGGACGGAATATTTAAATTATTGAATATTATTCGATCGTTTTAAGAAGTAGCAGTTTACTAGATGCAAACGGTAATATTGACAGGCAATTGATTGACGTTTGTCGGGTAATCTATTTGTATACTGGGCGTGTTAGCGACATCTATTAACAACTAGCTAAACTACGTGTTAGGTTAGACAGCTGGCCGGTATCAATGAATAGGGAACAGGTTAACTGACCACGACAAGAATCACTACCGTGTCTGTGCACTTGACTGTCTAAATTGCCAACTAATATTGGACGGGTTATAATTTGTAGCGTAGTTCAAGTTAAGTGACATCTGAGGGCGAGTAGATGAATTAAATGAAGGTACGAAACCTAACTACCCTACAAAATTTAGAAGATATTAAAAACTAGGTAATCGGGTGAAATAGGCGACGTTTTAATTCAGTCGTGTATGAATGGGTTGGACGTGAAAGAGACATCTTTTGATGAGTAGGAAAAACATTGTACTACAGAATATTGTTTTAAACCAATAGGAAACGAGAATTGGGGCTCGACCAATCAATGGCCTTCCCGTTGTGAAGGGGGGGTTAGGAGTTGTCAAGGAGGAGGAGGTTTTATAAGGGCTTGGCAGAACATTTTTGAGGACTTTTTGGGGACTTGCCGACGGAAGAACATCGAGAATCAGATCCTGTGAGTCGTTTCCAGTGTATTTGCAAAGATAGGTTTTACGTAGGGTTAGATTGTTTTAGGATGTACTAGGATTTTGTGTGTGTTTAACATTTTATTTCCACAGATTCTCGTCGGTAAATGTTTTAACTTTATGTGGCAAATATTGGTGATAGTTTACAGTGCTCCGCGTGTGTCTCTAATACCTTGTTACATACATTAACATTAGAGTGTCCGTTACAAAGTTCAAACGATGTTAACAATGTAATTGCTTAGTGATGATTATCCCTTAATGGTTATATGACAAATTCATAGAAACATACGTTGGCGTTTAGCTTTTGTATTTAGATTGCTGGGTTTAAAAACAACTTGCCTTGATATAAATCATGCATGAATAGTTAATTCATTAAGCTTTGCTTTGTCCTACAAGTTTCTATTATCCCTAGTTGTAACCGCGCTTAATTGCGTATGTAATTGGTGAAATATTCAAGCAACCAATATTTGCCAACATGATTATTCATCGGTGACCACGAGGGCGTACAACTACCTGATTCAATAAAGAAACAGTGTTTTATTCTACCTATTCTATTGTGCATGCTAATTTAAGATAATGGTGATGGTATTGTTAATTATTGAGTATTTACTGAGGTTTTCACGCGAGTGCTATTCATACAAGCTGGTTATATATGAGTTTGACGAGTCACTGCTTTCAGGGTTTTATATTTTAAATAATAAATAATGTTTAATGACCTTTGAAATCCCTTCTTGATTTCATTACTATGTCATGCATCAATTATGTAGTATTAATTAATGATAGGGTCATGGACCTACATTCGTTGTTAGTTAAATAACATATATGAGGTTACTCTGTTGTGTAGATTACTTTATTAGGTACTGTTTTACGTCTGCGTTTGTGTTTGTGTATCAATTAAATTGCACGTAGATTACCGTATGAGGTCATGATATTTATATCTTACGCTTTTACTTCAATGTGTAGGTACGTAATGCACACAATTGTTATGAAAGGGTATAAGTTTCATCTCTGTATTAGTATTTATTATAGTTTTTAAATATTCCATTCATAATAGCATATCTACGAAATAATGCCTTACTGACATGGTTTATGCGCTTGGAGGGCTTTGCGAAAATCAATCCTTAACAAGAAAAGGATATATTGCGTCTGATGTGGTACTGTTCCACGGGTATTCAGAAGAGACTTCATCATCGCCGTCACACCGTCTACAACAACATGGCATCCATCGGCAACTCTGCGAGTATCACCACCACGTGCTGCCAAAGAGCTTCGTTACTACTGTCGGGCGAAGACACGGAAAGGGTGCTGACATCGCTCGAGTTGGCTGCTGTGGAGACGTTTGGACCACCTGGAAACTGTTCCTGAATAGCGGCTATGAAGCATACACCTGTATGAACGCTGATGAAGAGATCCTTAAATGGTTTTCTAAGTTTCGCAAAGCTTTCCGACTGCGTGAGTTATGGCACAAGTTTAATATTCTCATTGCGTTTAAATGGCATAAATATTGGTACCTTACTGGCAGGTCGAAGTGCTATCGTTGTGCTGTGTGATCTAGCTTAGTTATTTCACGTACAAATGAGATCAAGCGACTAGCTTACTTATTACTTTTTATTGGAATTTAGATTAGTACAGTTCGTCATAAATATGACGTCATTACGGCGTAGGCTTACCCGAGATATATTTATTTATAGTATCTACGATTAGGTACTACTCCAATATATCATACATATTATATATACCAACATATACATCTACTTATCATTTGTAGCTGATCGGATTTGGTCACAGTGGCGTTTATTATTGCTGATCATTTCAATAATGGCATAATATCTCTAACTGGACTGCCAATCGTTTTTATTACGATTCTGTGTGGTATGTTCCAGCTACGGAAGGTTTTTGTAGTACATGTAGTACCCAAATATACCTAATAACTAATTGCGAAGCTATGGATTTATTCCAGATCGATGAAATGCGCTCATCAAGGCGATTAGGGACAGTCTTATCGGATTCCGACGCCCGACTTCATCTTTAGCTCTAATCTACAAGACGGGCTTTGAAAAGGGCTGCAGTCTTGGCCAGGTACCGGTGTGCCTTGGGCTGCTTGCGTGATCATTGTATCATTTAAGACACCTTTAGGCCCGGGAGAGCGAGATGTCTGTGCCGTTGTCAGCTGAAATTTAATCATCAAAGACCCCAATATATATTTACTTACTATACACTCTATTATATGGGCGAGATGAGGTGTGAAAGCTATACAATGGTACAGGCTATTGATGACTTGAGGAAACTCCTTGCCGACGCAAGAATCTGGTCAATGCTGAGTTTTTGCGGCTGCATGGCTCAGCAATGATATTAAGACTGATGGGTATACTATATTGGGGATGACTGTACGATTCGATTTGGACATTAAACCTGAATAGCAACAGCTAGTCTTGTTTGCATAGTACAGTGAATTGTACATATTTGGGTACAACGTGAAGTTATAATTCCATCGATTATGGTGTATGCGTAATCTAATACATAGTCGCTGTGGCCGGAATCGGTTAACATATCTTAAAATATCTAATATACACTTGGCTTCTAATTTAGCTTACAGTTGTTCATCACCTTTGCTTAATGCAATATAAAATGGCTGGTCTCATAATATTATGGGCTACGCTCTTACTACTGCCATGTATACTGTTCATTCGTCAGGCGCTATTGTCACATATCTATTATAGTCTCTGATACGAGGCTATTCCGTTTGCTCGTGTTAGGTAGGGACATGCCCGAGTGGTTAGCTTGACGCGCCCAGGGGCCAGCATCGGAATCGATCCTCGTGAGACTCGGCCTTCGACATAGTTGCCAATACATACTGCCATGTCAGGCGCTATTGTCACATATCTATTATAGTCTCTAATACGAGGATATTCCGTTTGCTCGTGTTAGGTAGGGACATGCCCGAGTGGTTAGCTTGACGCGCCCATGGGCCAGCATCGGAATCGGTTCTCGTGAGACTCTGCCTTCGACATAGTTGCCAATACATATATGACTTATGCATGGTAGTCTTATGAGGTCCTGTGGCTTTATGGTTGCTTGCAATCAGCTATTTTACACCTGCAATGTTATCATATCTTTTAGATTGAGATTTATACTAACTACAATTGGTAAGAAGCCAGATATTACCTTTCCGTTCCTGCCTTGTAGGAAATATCATCGACGTCTCGACTTTATCACGTTCTAGTTTTAAGGTTTATCAAACGTTATATTTTATAATAGCAACTCCACAACTATATTCGTCATTATCCATTATATTAACCATTCTGTACTTTTAACTTCTAGGTATTTACTTATATATTAAACTTGTCTATTTTTGACCACTACTTATATAAACTACAATGCTACCTGCTTATTAAAAGCATTATTTATCACACAGCCAACGACGGTACTTTATGAGTAGGTTAGGTCCTTATGTTTTAGGTGCTTTAGTATTGTGTTCACACACATAATTCCAGTAAACTTGTGTTCCAGTTAATTTAGTAATTATAATTTAACCTCTTATTATTCTAGTAATGTTAAGTTCTAGGTTTTAAGTATTTTGTTCAGCTAGCCACATTTATAATCAGGATATTGTAGGGTAGCCATTTAGCTTAGGTAAATTTATTTTAGTATATTATTTCATTTTATTTAAAATGCTTGTTTGGACGGGGTCTGGCTCAGTTGTTCGTACATTTCTCACACCTCGGAGAATTCTGGTTACCACATTTCACAACTAGATTTTAGTCCGACATTAGATGATCACGCCTTGAATTGTTTACTTACGTAGTTTTCCAATTAATTTTATAATTGCGTATTTAAGAATGTAGCTAAATGATTTTAATAGTATAATAATGCCAGATTATTAAAATTGTACTAGAATAAGTTTGGCAACAAGGGTTTTTGTTGAGTCCGCATTGTTTTCCCTTGTTTAGGTATTGGCCTAGGAATCACCGCGGATGTCTAATAAAGTCCTCACCGGCTTTGTTAGGTAAAATAATCAAAGTTTCGAGTAAAATCACTTTTCTGAATAAATGTATTGTTGATTCGTTTCTCTCACATTCCTTGTTTGATTTATTTTCTTTTCCTAGTTAGAACCCTATCATATAGATTTCATTAGCTTAAAGCTTCAGGAATTTAATATATGTTCCGAACTTTATAACTTCAAGTTTTCCAGAGCTTCGGAGCTTCAGATTTTCTAGTAGAGTAAGTATAGTAGGTAGGTTGAAGTAGACTTTTAAAGTTGACAGTAAAGTAGAGCTAGGGAGGATGTTACAGTACGTCGCATTGAAAATACAAACATACATTAATTAACTTCAGAAGCAACCGACAGAAGTAAAAGGATTTAATTAGTGTCCGCGTTTCAAAGATTATAATTGTAAGTTTTTATTTGGGTTGCTTTACTTAAGCAGATTACAGTAGATTTATGAACGTCAAAAATATATAAGTATTGGTTTCAGCAGAAAACTACTTATTGTCTTAACTTAAGAGAATTACTCACAATAAAATGATTAACCACCATATTAAAATTATTAACAATCTTAGGGGAAGGTTGCTATCATTGGACCGGCGCTTTGATTGGACCACTTAAATATGTTGAAATCTACATGTGCTAGACGGCGCCAAACAAGGTACAAAGTGTCTGGCCCGGCAACCTCAGTCGCGCCGCGCTACCCAGTGACGAGTCTATTGTGTGACATGTATATTTAACCTGTTATTGTGTACAATAAAGTGCTTACATACATACATACATACGAGTGACGTGAGCGAGTATGTTTCGAGCGCTGTTAATGTTAAATTACGCGGAGGAAAACACATTTGTGATTGTTTAAGTGTGCTGATGTATAATGGGTACCTAGACATTTATTAAATGATCAAATTTATAAAAACTGTTTTTTACCATTTGTTTTCTTTATTTTTTTATAATTTTGTTTGTGATTTGATGCCTAGTTGCTATCAATGGACCACATGTGTATTCTATAATCGTACCGGTCCAATCATGGGAACTTTTTTTAGATTTTTAATTCTTTACCCATAGATAGGCGTGGTACCTCTACACATGGTAAATATTGTAAGTTATACCTAATAAAAATATTAAAATTGAATAACACATTTGATTTAATACATTTATTACAAGAAAATGGTTTTTTCTCGATTTCCATAAGTTTCCTTGATTGGACCATCGGTTTAAATTTCCTAAGTTCATTGATGGCGACTCAGTGGTCCAAGGTTACTCTGGTCCAAAGAAGGGAACAGCCGAGGAAACTTTTTTCACGATTTTTTTCTAAAATTATTATACTTTTTACGTTGTGTAAAATATAATAAATGAATATATGTCAAGAGTTAAAACTTATCAACCTTGTTTTATTTTCTGGCGTAAAATGTGTAGATTATAGGGCAGCGAAGTTAACTGGTCCAATCATAGCAACCTTCCCCTAATTTGGCAGGCCAGGATAGAAAATAATATCGCACGTTACTTACGTTGATAAGTTGATAACACAAGAAAAAAATTGTAACCGCTAATTAAATCTAGTTTGTCGGACCCACATCCATTCGATACAACCACAAGCTGGGATTCAATGACTTATTAAGATATAATAAGACCGATGCGCCATTACATTATTTATCTTCTATAATTTTATGGGCTACAATAAAATAATTGCCCTACGTTCACATAATTTAGGTATAAAAAATCAATTGCATTCCGTTAGGTACTTACTTACAAATTGTTTTTACCAAACTTTCCTATCATAGTAATTCTAAAGACGATTGCTTTCGCGATGGCAATAGAGACAATGTTACGTATTCAGACGGTATTTGTCACCCCTGTGAACGACTAGGGTGGCATTGTATCGCAGCCCCCGTCCCTAAAGATGGGGCCACGGTAGCTCTACTAGCAAGTTCCACTTTTGGCCACTAGGTGGTGCTTTTATTAATATCGCCTTAAAATATCTTTCCATATAAAATTATAAGACATCTGCACAGTTGTTTGCATATTTTAGTAACCTATAGGTTGGCTGGTCGTGTGTTTGTAAATTCATAATTTAGTTCCAGCAAGTTGTGCAGATGTCTTATCAATCAATATCCTCTCACGATTATCTTCCCAATAAGGAGAACCTGCGATAACTTTGATTTAATAAAACCCAGTACCAATTTTGTTATAACCTTAAAAAATACTCTGGGAAAAGAAAATATCTTTTCATAATATTTGATTACGAGCGCTCGAAAATCAAATAAAAGTAAATAGGTACGTTTGTAGTATCAAAATGACAGGCACTTACTTTCAAATACAATTGAATATACGAATTGTCACCACCACTCGTTTTTAAATTTTCTATCGCTATTTCAAAATAGCATTTCGTAATTTTTGTCAGTTTTCGAGTGAAAGATTCGAGCGCTCGAAACTCAAAAATCGCTCCGCAGACAATTCAAATGTACGTGTATGAAGTTAATGTAAAAACAAATACTGACACACGACGCCATACTATGCAACTACTTTATTGTAGGTGTGTGATGTAGTGTTCCTTATGGTGAGAAAAGGTCACAGCTCATTAGAGCCACCCGGCACCCGACCCGCGCCGACTCGCCTCTGTACTAACTACGGAGTTGATGTACTAAACGCATTCCCATACAAATCCATATAAAGAACATATACTAACCGAGGCAGTTCGGATCGGGTGCCGGGTGATGTCCCTCTAATGAACTGTGACCTTAAGCTCGCCAGAGCTTCCAATGATGTGTTGTATTGAGAGCGGGTTTGTCTCTTGCTATCAACACAACGAATCCTCAAACCAATAAAGGGTAGGTAGGTAACGCGCTTGCGATTCTTCTGGAATTGCAAGCGTCCATAAGCTACTGTGTTACCATCAGGCAGCCCACATGCCTGTTTGCCACCGTCGTAGAATATAAAAACAGGTAGGTAAAACATATATTTAACGTGAGCAAAGATATTATACAACGTTATTTATCTTTGCTGTAGATACTTACGTTAATAAGCAGAATAGACCTAATTCATCTAGATTCACCTATAATACCCGATAAGCTGGCGTGAGAGAAAATATGAGGTAATAAGAAACATAATAAGTTCTCCGACCTTAAAGTTGGTCCTAAGACACTTTACTTTTATGAACTCTGCCTAGACTATCACAACTATGAATATTTTAAGGGTAAAGTGCCATTTTTCTGGCGATCTAACCTGACCTTTCGTCCTGGTTAGTGCTTCAAAGAACTCTGTAAGTGACCTACTTATTTATTTATTTTGGAGTTTTGAAGATTACAAAAATAGATAGTAGAAATTGCCTGCCTATTTGAGGCTAGACGCTAAATGAAAGTCAGTTCTTATTGATCATAAATATATTTGTTGTCCAATACTGTTTTGGAAAAAAGGCACCGTCAGCTTGATAATAAATAAGCACGCCCTGTATACTTGAGGTTAATCATCCTACTAATATTATTAATGCAAAAGTATGTATGTGTCTGAGCCGACTTAGGGGGTGAAAGTTTGTATGGAGCTATGATCTAAACAAAAGTTCCAAGCGGAGGGAGTCGCGGGCAGAAGTTAGTATATTATAATATAAATATACATCATCACTATCATTTAAACGCTATTTTAATGTTCTTTTTATATATGTTTTTATAAATATACCTACGTCTTAAAAACGTGTACCGTTGATGGGGCAGTACCGTTGATCTAAAATCCAAATAAATACTTATACGAATATAAAGAATAAAATGAATACAGTTTAACAGGAATTTTATATCAAAGACACTAAGAGAACAAGATATTTTTATCCCCTTGGCAACATACGTTTATGACTTTTACTGTCGGCTTGTCAAATAGGTAGGTACTTATACGAGTAGGTAGGAACAAAGTGAAATAAGTTTTAATTTGCTAGAAGCATATTTAATTTGACACTGGCGATCGTTTACAGGACAGACGTATTCAACCTCAACACGGCATTCCGTCTAGACACCTAGTTCATATTCAGTGCAGAATTTTACAAAGGAATTTATTCAACTACCTGTTTGAAAATTGCTTACAGCCTCTATTCTATATGAATTACGCCTATAGGCGTCAATGCATTGATAGGGAGGTTTATGTAATTTTGTGGTAGGTATATAAAGTAACAATTTCAACACGATTAACACCTGTAACGAATACTTATATATTAATATATATACATGTAAAAGACATATTTTTCTCAATAAAAAAAAAAGTTCTTTTTTGGGAGCTTATCAGCATAGGTTTCAAGTTCAACCTATTGAAAGTGAACATGCACTTACATCCAATACAGTACAATTTATGTCATCATATGTCATCATTGACGTTTATTGTACCGGGATGACGGCTGTCAAATATCGGTGTTTTTTTTTTCATAGAAAGTAGTAGAGTTCTAACTTTAAGGTAAACTTGTAAACGATATTTTTGAAATAAATAAATAATCCCAGCTTATAGTTCGGGGTAAACAGATAGATACGTGCCTCATATCAATATTTATGATGAAGTCAAAACTAACCAATTGATTTTCACCGGCCTACATAGGTAATCAAGATATTATGACAATATCGAGAGGTCGCCCGTAAATGACCACAAAGCCGTAGACCAACGCGGTGGACTAACCTACTCGTGAAAACGATTGAAATGCCTTTCCACAAGGCTTTTAGGTTGGTTCAAGTCCTCGGTCTAGAACGATGATTGTCGAACGCGATGGCGACAGCTTCTTGTTGAGAAAACTCAAGACAGAGCCACGATTCTCAACATTTGAGGGGCCGACTGAAGAGGAGGACATATTTATTATCTTGATGTGCAAGTCGTAAACCCTACTTGCAATAATTACCTACCTTGGATTTTTTAAAAGTATTTAGGCACAAGTTAACAACATTGTCATCTAGAAATCAGCGACATGGATGACGCTGACGTGGCCGTGAAACAAAAGACTGTTTCGAAAGGGTTGGTCGATCCATCAATACCGCAATGGCACCAAACGTAAGGGCTTACCTTGTCAAGGTCGTACCTTTGAAAACCCCAAGTACCGCACATCGCAGGTAGGTACCGCCGTAACTACGTAAGGACCGTTAATTGGGCATCTTACGAATAACCGTTGTAGAGAATAGGTACAGTCAGCTAGATTTAAGATTTATGAAAAAAATAATTTAACTAGGTATACGATAGCGTTTGTATCTCGTTGTTTTATGATTATTCTAGGTATCTTTAAAGACCCCTCCATGTACACCTATCAAATAAAATCTGTACCAAACTGTTATCATACTACCTGGCACATAAAAATATACAGCAGTCGGCCACAGGAGAACCTTACTTGCGCCTCCCTGGCTATTTTGTATGTAAAGGTATTTAGAAATTTGGAATTACTGATAAAGTCACAAATATTTAAGAAGTGTGGCCCGCGGCATATCTATACATTTTTTAGCTACTATGTGGCCCATAGTTCTTAAAAGGTTGCCGACCGCTGATCTAGATGGATCAGTTTAAAATTTAAATTATTTAACATGGTTTTATTACATATATGCATAAGGTCATAAATCAATATATATTTTTTGCTTTCATCGATTTACTTCCTCTTACGTTATGTTATGTTGTGACGTTATACCTAGGTACATCTTATTATTTACATTTCGGTCCTCCAAAAAAAAGAACAAACCTAATAGGTTGGTATAATACATTATTAACGAGGGAAAAATACACTATAATAATTATACTCAATGAATCTTTTCCGCCGACTACCTTTAACGGAGTAGGATTATTACTGCAAACTGTACCGCCTTTCATTTGAGATGACGTCTGTAACCGTTTCCCGGTTTGTGAAAGGGTTATAATACAGTCTGACGTGACAATGGCGGCTTTGTAAAGGTGTCTTAATGCCAGGTTGAGGCCTTCTGCCAAGCGAATTGAAACCCTATGCCGTCTGAAAACGGGTCATGAAATTCAGTAGAGGCAGAAAGCATAAATGACGCGCAAGATAATTGCTGGTCAAAACAAACGTCTACTGGGACTACGTAATCTTGATACTAGCTAAAGTATTAAGATTTAGTTTTTGGCTTCCTTTATTAACGTTGTAATATGTCACCGTAAAATTGTAGAAACCGTTAGTTTATAATTTACCTAGTGAGATTATAAACTGATGGGTAGGTAAGGTTCCTATTTTAAGACCTTTTGTACACAACCTAATACAACATGAAATGCAATAAAGGATTGAATTGAAAAGGTTAGGTTATTTTATAATTTAACGGTTTAGATTATAAACCGAAGTTCACAAGTTTACGGTCACATAATTAATCCCACTAATATTATAAAATCGTTCACTCAAAGAAAGCCGTTTAGATATAATTTACGTATATATACTAATAATATAAATAGATTACTCAATCACGCTGTTTTTTATGTATTTTGGCACACGGGTAATTCAAGTTCCTTAAATATATTGAGTTATAGGATACTTTTTGTCCTACTAATAATCCCTCGAAGGAATGAAATTGGGGATGCAAGCCAATACGGGACTTCACGCGGACGAAGTCGCGGGCAAATACTAAGAAGGTACGTAGTTCTCAATTAGTAAATACTTTCCATGGTTGTAGTTGACCAAGCAAAGTATCTTATACCGTAATACCATTGCCACAATATCAGATAAAGTTTTCGAAACATTACGACCGAACTATAGTTAACTTACTTACATTGTGTATCAATAATGTACAACGTGCGGTTTTACTATACTCAATGGTTCACAAAGCTTTGAAATTGCACAAGAGCCAGACCATAAAACCATCAACTATTGCACAACCCTTTGAGGTGCAATAAATTTACCTGTCACAACCCTACGTTCCACAAATTAGATTATACTAATTTGCACTCTAAGCCCAATGCATAAAACTCAAAATGTATTGATGGACTTTAGTGATAGGGTTGTTAAAGGCTGTAAAAACTTAACTGTGAAAGTAATTAGCTGACAAAAGCAATAATCATGCGGATTGGAGGTAGACGCGAAAGTCTATCAGTTCACCTTTAGTTGCAAACACGTAGATACGTTTAGAGTCAGTGATATTAGTGAAACTATTGAGTGATACATGCGAAATGTGGGCATTATAGTATAGATATTTACCTTATATGTGAAAAAGAATATGATAAATAAAATTATGTTGATAAATCACGAGAATAAAGAAGTGTTAGATCGGTTCTATCAACTGCATCTATATAGATTCATCCAAATATACAGAAATAATGAGTCAACAACTTTGTATGTATACAAAGTTTCACCTATTTATAAGGTAAATCCTAACTTTTGCTACTCCAATCGTGACCTAATATGAAAGCCACATTTCAATAAAATACCGAGTCACGTGATCTCTTTGTTACGTCAATAATCGATGACAGCAAAATCTCGAAAGCCCCGAAACTACAGTCCGGACGTCTCTTTCAACATTCATATGAAACCGTGTGGCGTTTAGATATCGATAAAATCGTCTCTGAGGTTCCACCGCTTTAGTGTCCCATAAAACAGTTTACGGTCTCACGTACACGCATTAAACTGTATACAACAAGAATAAATCATTATTAATACGCTGTAAACAATCTTTTTGTTCAGTAAATAAGTCGCGGACGTTTATGAGTGTGGATTGTCTTTTGCGAAATTTCATCGTGTCAAATACGTGTACAATCAATGAATCAAATACCTGCATTTTATTACTACTTTTATTTTCCGCGACGTACATTGCTGCTATAAAAACGCACGCAACACGCGTGCAAAACACTTGATTTTTGCATACCTGTACCTACTGCGACATGTCCAATATTATATATTTAATAAATTCACTTTAAAAATATGACGTCAAAATCGTCTATCCGTTTGAGAGCTACTCGTACCGACTATTTCTACTCTAATTTCTAAGACATCAAATTGCTTTTCACGTCACAGTCACAGTCACATACCAGTTATTAAATTATACTAGCCTAGTTTGTGGTTGTTCTGATAGAAACCATTTTATAAACTTAAATTGTAGTTAAAGCATTCACGTAGGCGGCATCTGCATAGCCTACAGAAATTTTCTCGTTACTAGTTTTCCCATTCTGAGAGGAACGACGGTGGAATACAATTTAAAGTTGGCGACCGACCGGTTAAAAAGCAAAAGTTCCCTTTGAAGTTGCTTGGAGCCGCAGGCAAGACCTTCATTTTTACTTATTTTACAGCCCGGCCCTTTACGAGCGAGGGCCATGATGCGGCCGTATCTACACTTCGCAATATTTACTTTTTGATCTCTTTTGTTTTGTATTAGGATCTCATCATATTGTGTTGCCAGGAGGAATGTGTTTTGTGTATAGTGAAAACCACTGTTTGCCAAGTTCAATAGTGCTGTAAAACTCACCTGAACTAGTAATTTAGAAGGTAAGGCTAAAGTCAACACAAGAACCCACTTTTTTTGATTCGTGTGGCCGGCGCACGCAAACGAACCTAGTCCAAACGAATTAACCCAAATCTACATTCGAAAACCGGTAATTAGTGATCCAAAATTTAATCAACATTCAGTACAATACGCGGAATGTTTTCCATTCCTATACCTTGTGGTGGAATGGGAAAAGTTGGGAAGTTTCCCGGCACGCCGCCTGTATGGTAATCAGTTGCTTAGCGCGCGGAACGTGCACTTTAAATCAACAATTAGCAGTCATTATCCAGTCTGAAACCTGCAGAATGTGATAGAGCCAACTTTCTCGGAGTCGTTTTGTTGGGGTAAGGATTTGGTTCCACTGTCGTTGCCGGATAGTTCTTCGGTACTTTTAATTCCTCTTGTTAATTTCGCCAGGAACGGATTTTAATTACAAATATTTACTTTATTTACCTAACGCTGCCTGTTTTGAAAATAAACACACACTTCACTTATCTTGATCGCAATACAAGTATCAGAAATGGTGAAAATATTGCTCAACAAATGCAGATATTCGGTATATTTTAGATTTCGGTTAAAACCAACGCGACCTAAGTGCCGACCTTTATACGGAATCATTTATGACTTTCTCAACTCCAATTTAAGTGGGTGAAGTTCATGCCTTACCATTTAACCACAGTGGTGTCCAAATTTGTTTCTATTTTAATTAACTAGCATAATAAACTACTACTACCTACCTACCTACTAACTTAAATTTAACTAATTTTGAATTATGGCTTTAATTATTACTAAACAGTTTACTCCCACAAATTTTACTGTAAAAAGCACATAGTGTGCGTGCTTAAGCCCACAGATTATTTTGCCTTTTCGACACAATTTGTCAGAGATAAACAAACAAATGAGCCCTAAAATACATGTTCTTATAGCCTAATGTAATTGTTATGGCCATGTCATCATTTGTCGGTTGATAAGACTTGTCAAAGCTTTTATCCGATAAAATTGACGTTCAGAAGTGGAAACACGCAACAGTCGCAGACACGATAAGCTTACGGCGAACTTTCAATTACGCCAAGTAATTAAGTGTCGGCGATAGACGTTCGCAAACTTCGCTCCCATTAAATTGCTTTACTTTTCAACTCTAATCTTCACAACCTCATACCTCAACCATTTGCGTAGCAGATCAAAACCAACCTTGATTACGTGAATTACGATTCATTTTGCATAATACTTAGCGCAAAAAGATAAGAGGTTGAAAAATTAAACCTTCCTTTTATCGTTTATGGAATCGGCTTAATTTTTCTACGCCCTCTGCTGACGCTAAAGTTGCAGAATTTCATTTGAAAAGACGATTCTAGAATTTCGTCTGAAATTGGATTCCACAAACGTGGACGTTTTTAATTCAAATTGAAATTGGAGTGAACGTGTTTTGCTAAAAGAACGGAATGGACTTGTGGTAAAAGTTTTGTTATTTTGATACTATTACTTTCTACTGAAAAATGTGTGCGACCCCCGATCGATGTAATTATTGTGTCTTTTGGAATCATTATAAAGGTGAAGGACTATCTCGCATAGATCAAAGGTAACCGTCTAGTTACCCGCAAAGCATCAATAAAACCTATGACAACACTGCGCACTAATCGCTGTAATAAACATCATACAGGTATTATAATTATGTTCCTTCGGAGCTGACGTCAACTACGATCAAGTTTGCGCCGTCCCATTAAACTGAATTGTTGAGCTAAACTCCTATCTCATATCACATCGTCCAGTCCTTCCTTGGGATAAAATTGGGCACCTAAACGACATCACACTTCATAATAAGAAAATATGTAGTTAAGGCGTGGTAGGCAGGCTGAATATCAAAGTTTGCTAAACGGAAAATTCCACTGATCAGTCTGAGCGTATTTATGATTTACTAGCTACTGCACGCGACTCCGTCCGCGTGGAACTCGTTTATATCGCAGCTCCATACAAACTTTTACCCCCCATTTCAACCCCTTAGGGGATTATTTAAGGGTTAAAGGGTGAAAATCAAAAAAAATGTACATAGTTAAGGGCCTTAATCTAATCTACGCTTTAACTTTTCTTTTTCGTAACGACAATTACCCATACATTTTATATGGGTAATTGTCGTTACGAAAATGAGAAAAGTTAAAGCGTACATTAGATTAAAGCCCTTAACTATGCACAATTTGTTTGATTTTCACCCTAAAAGCTATCGTATGTCACTCTCCATCCCTTCAACTATCTCCACTTAAAAAATCACGTCAATTCGTCGCTCCGTTTTGCCGTGAAAGACGGACAAACAAACAAACAACCTCACAGATACACTTTCCCATTTATAATATTACTATGGATTTCACCTTAAGGCGATGCCTGGACTCGATTTGCGAAAACCACGCCCTCTCGCGAGAGACAAACTTATGCCTTCCGCCCACGAGAAAAAGAGATGCAACTCTCTTCGGGAATGGCTTTTTTAGACAAATTTCGATAAACAATTGACTTAGTGACTTCACTCTTCATCCATATAATATTATAAATGCGAAAGTGTATGTGTGTGTTTGTTTGTTTATTTGTTTGTTTGACCATCTTTCACGGCAAAATCGAGCGACGAATTGACATGATTTTTTAAGAGGAGATAGTTGAAGGGATAGAGGGTGACATAGGATAGTTTATATCTCCAAAATCATCCCCTAAGGGTGGTGAAATGGGTGGTGAAAGTTTGAATGGAGCTACGATATAACCGAGTTCCACGCGGACGAAGTCGCGGGCAGAAGCTAGTATTTCATAAAGTGAGATTTTAGATGAGGTAAAGTACCATGGTATAAACACTTGATTATGTCATAAAATAATGCGTTATTTGAGTAGGCTGAGTTAGAAAAGGAAAATTAAGACCAAACTTCTGCTGTTGTGTTTTAAGCAACCTTGTATCGATTATGTCAGATAAACAATCATACACCTCATGTCCAATATTCCGCAGTGTCTCAAGACGAAAGTCTTTGACCAGTGTGTGTTGCCAGTGATAACATATGGCACTGAAACGTGGTCACTTACTATGGGCCTCATAAAAAGGCTCAAAGTCACCCAAAGGGCAATGGAGAGGGCCATGTTGGGAGTTTCTCTGCGTGATCGCATCAGAAATGAGACTATCCGCAGCAGAATTAAGGTAAACGATATAGCCCTCCGGATCGCTAAACTTAAGTGGCAGTGGGCGGTGCACATAGCACGTAGAACCGATGGCCGTTGGGGCGGAAAGGTTCTCGAGTGGTGACCACGTACCGGAAGGCGCAGCGTGGGTAGGCCCCCAACAAGGTGGACTGATGCCCTACTGGTAAAGGTTGCGGGAGTCCGCTGGATGCGGGTGGCGCGGGATCGGTCACTTTGGCACTCTTTGTGGGAGGCCTATGTCCAGCAGTGGACGTCTTTCGGCTGATATGATGAATCAGTAATCAAGAATCATATATCTGAAAATCCAGTTAGAATGGTGTTTCAAAGAACGCGATAATTTCCACTGCACGCCCTTAACAATTTCGAAAATGAATAAATACCCCACACTACAGTTTCGCCTCATGACTGACCTGACTCATGTAACTTTCAATTCTATTAATCAGTATAAATCCAAGTTACGCGCGGTGAAAGCAACCGACTTCCACAATAGCTGAGCAAGTTTACTAGGCGAACAAACTGAAACCAGTCCATACACCAACCTTAAATTTATTTCTATTCAAATTATCAATAATTTTCCTTGAAAGTGCTACATACACAAACAAAAGCCTTTCGGTAAATAAGAAACTATTCTTATTGAATCAACATCAAATAATATTGTTAAAGGCACAATAAAAAGTTCCCAACATCGATTAATGTCACCTGTAGGAAGCGAAGTACACCAAAAGTAAGCAATATTTTCTCACCAATATATTGCTTCATTACGTGTGTAAAGCACATGAAATGCACGCATGAGCCAGAACTACTGGCGATATCAGAACCTTCGAGTATAGCCTTTTCACTTAGCATAAAACGTCAGAATGCGGGAAAATTAATGTTGTAAATCTAACAACAGGTTGCTCAATTAATAACGCTCATGACGTGTAGGTGCTTACTTATGTACTCTTGTCGTTCCAATAAAAGTACTCTTGTCGTTACAATATTACCTAATCTAAATTATGTTACACCATTATGATAATTGTAGAACGTAATACAGCTAAAATCCATGAGGTGGTGGAGAAGGCTCCATAATTATTATTATAATTTTAAATAATAACAACCGTTTGCGTCAATAAAAACATTTTATTGTAACTAGCCCCATTAAACAGAGTTTTGTTTGATTGCATCAAACGAGAACCAAAGTAAACATCTTATATTTGGTAACCGATAAGAGCGTTCAAAACGAGCGTTTTCACAGACTGAAAATGCTGTTCCACCCACTCGCCAGTTGTGGAGGGCAAAGCTGGGCAGGGTTTAATTAAAAGAAGCGTCAATTATGTACATTCGTTATGTTGAATATGAGAATGACGTTTTGACGAAGGATGCCTATACGGTAATTGTGGTAATTTACAAAAGCGGATTAATAGACATATTATTGTCACTTAAATGAATAATGGTTATAAAGAATCTGCTTTTAATTTAATTCATGTTGAAGCTACAAGAAATCGTAAAAATATGTAGGTATAGACTAATATTCTGCAGTGGCTAAGTAAGCAAGTAGCGGATGCCATACTCCTTTAGAATACAGCCTTAAGATGAGGCCAGGGAGAAATTTGTATATCGATTTTTATTTGTTGAATTGCTGCAAATTGGCCATATTTTGGCCTCACAAATCCAACAGCTTTACATCCAATTTACGTATTATTTTTGATACCATATCTCCGATACAAATACCGATATCAGTTGATTGTAGTGTTTCGATCGTTCGATGCCTACCCGCAGATTAATCAAAACCGAGCATGCATAACCTGATATAAACAAAGAGAAAGAACAAAGAGCCTTCTCTGTCCGTGTAGTGCGATGAACAAAGTTAATAGATTTACCTAATGTAAGCCAATAAATGTCTGTATCTACGGGGCAAGTTTTCCCCTAATTCGGTCTCCAAGTTTCCAAATTGTAAAGCCGAGCGTCATATTGTTCCGACAGCTTTAAATTATGTTCACGTTATGCACAAATTCTCCTTATTAATATAGCTACGATGTGAACATAGTTTGAGCATAAATTGTTAATTTATCGCTTCAATCGAATCAATATGAAACTAGTTATGAATTGGATAAACGAATATTTAGTAGATGCGCCCTTCGTAAAGTATTTGTTCCTTTGGCTATTTAATTATTTACAGTACATATGGTGCTATTTTTCCGCACTAGTGCGGAAAAGAGCACTTTTCGTGCATATGCCGAAACTTTAAAGAGCCATATATATACAGTAAAACGTTTTACGATACACGTGCGAATAGGTAATTCTCAACTCGTGTCGATTTAAAACACTCCCTTTGCTCGTGTTTTAATTTATCACCACTAGTTGCGAATTTCCTATTTTCGGCACTTGTATCGTAAATAACTATTATCGTTAGGCATGATAAATAAAATAATTGTAAAATAGATTAAGTTGTAGATTTAGATTAGCCCTCGTGCCTCGTAAGTTGCAGTTAGTCGTAAATTATAAAAAGATAATTACCTATGGTAACAAAGTGGCATGAAAATCAAGAAGTTTAGGAAGGAAGGAATAGTTACGAATATTGAACATACCTAAACTTTAAACATTTGGAACAACTATAGATATTAATTTTGTGTTAAGCAGTAACGCTGCTAACGAAATTATATATTTTTTTAATACGGCGACCACAGGCATTCATGGCCGGATTCGCCGGTTCAAATCCGGCTCGGAGCATTAGGTACATTTTTAAATTATGTTTTATTTTAAAAATTTGTAACTGTAGGTATGTTTCGATATACAACAATTTATAACAGTGTCAAGTCGTAAAAAATACTGTTCATTGAAATAGTCGAAAGTTGTAAAAAATATAGAATTACCTGTACCTACTGAGATAAATTAATTTGAAATATCACTGTAAATATTTTTATCTTTCTCCGTTAACACTACGCACTTCTAATATTTAACACTTGTGCAGACCTTAACAATCACTGTTTACTTCATTCACTGCCAAACTGGACTAAAAATAAACCATATTTTAACAAACGGTAGCCGTCGCACATTTTTGGGTCAGCCGTTTTAGTGCCCAAAGACAAACATTTTTTAAGAACCCGCGACAATAATATTGTAATAAAAAATATTTTATTGTCTTCACTATTCTATGGCAATGTAAAATTTATGAGGCAATAAGGAAGTGTCGATTGGAAATATTTTGACGAAAGGGTTGAATGGCATATTGTACGTATTTTTGTTGCTTTTTAATGTCTCGCCTGTGAGTTAATGCGTGCCTCATTGTTGTATAAGGCCATTGTTTCTTCTAGCTTTTTATTGTGTTTTACAGTTTTTGGAGTGTTTTTGTGTTAATTCGAAGCGTGAAATGCTTGTATTGGGCCGAATATCTCACCAACTTTTCTTTTTAACATAACACGTAACTAAATGGATATACCTTATTAGTTTGGGACTCGGTCGATTTGTGTAAGATTGTCCCCTAAAATTAAAATATAAAAAAAATACCTATCTCTAGATAGGTAAATAATTACTCCCCAGTGATGCACATGTTGAATTTATCCAGTGTCAACAGATGTAGGCAAGAACTCATAGGTATGGTACCGCATCGTATAATATCCGACATATTAAAGCGAGACAAGCAACAATGTTGCACATTGTAGATAGCATACAAGTAAGTCGGTAGGTCTGGGGTCCGACCCTAGTTCCGGCGAAGACATTGAGCCCTGTTTTCGTTCATTAGAACATCGTCTGGCGAAAATGTGCCTAAATAAGCGTTGACATACTAGACTGCCTGACTCAATCATGTTTTACTACGCTACTTACTACCTATGTACTACCTTAAATATGTTTGGCCCAACAACTTTTTGCAAAATCTTATTATGCTAAAATTATCTGGCATAATATTTCACTTTGTCTCATTTGTAATTGAGTGGAAAACATTTTGTATATTTCTTACATCACATAATTATATAAGTATTACCTAATTTTAGGCATCCCACTTTTTAGTTTGTAAAATCTAAATTCGTGTACCTAACATACATGTCACTTTTTTTTCTAACTTATCACTGTTAAACCGAACAATTTCTAATCCTACACTTGTTTTGGAAAAGCATTCCATATTCCCGCCCTCCGCCGGGGCTCTCGCCAGAAACTAATGTAAGTTTGAATAAACGCTTTTCAAGGGATCATGTGTGGAAGTGACTAAGTAAATAAATTTAAAAAAACGCTACTGGCACTTCGACGGCCGCTACTGCGGCACGCTCGCTTCGCTCCTAACACTCCTTCTCGGTTTGCTCGTCGTCGTACCTACACGGACCTGCCTGCGAGTAGAATACGGAGTATTTGGTCGGTATTTGCTTCTTCTGTAGAATTAGTAGGTACTTATTAACAAGTAACAAACTTAGTAAAAACGTCATTCGGCTATATGGTGATTAGTTAAAATGAGAATCGCCAAAGTGATTTTTAAATGAAATAATGTTCGGCAAAACAAGAGTTATGAAAATTATCATTTAGGATAAACGTATTTAATCATACTATGACAATGAAATTATACAAAATGACTTTAGACAAATTTATTCATTATAGTAAAAATTGTTAGACAATCTTTAATTAGGCAAAAAGTTATTAGGCCAGTTAAGAGAATCCCACATTACTACACTATACATCACACAATAGCAGTAGCGTGTCAAGCCAAGTTCAAGCTAAGAAAACTGGCGAGCAGCACCGTGTGTAATAACCATTGGAGCCACTTTTGACCCCGTCATAACACAAAATCTATTTCACATAAACATGTCAAATTTGGCTCATATATTGAGACTTCCGAGATACATATTTGCTCCAAATTTCATGAACAAATCCTAAACGGTTACTTAAACGTATTATTAACGTCCAAAAATCGTAATTTTTATCTCTGACCTTAGATCAAATCGCTAAACCCGTTCCAGATGACCTAGAAAGTTAAAATTTAGCATCTAGATAGGTAGTTGATAGAATGCACATGAATAAATCAGAAGCTAGTGATTTTTTATCATTTTATGATAATATTTCGATTAATTGAATCTATTAGGAACACTTAACTTACTTAGTGCCTGTAATTTAATGTAAGAATTAGCAATCAAAATTGATAGCAGCCGGTCTTTACGTGAATTTTAAGGTTCACTTCTTCTGTCGCTGAAGTCAACAAGCAAGGCATAAATATATCATGATATTGAACTGGGATATCATTTCACATTTTTGTTTTTGATGGGATACAATTTACCTAAGGTGTTACACCTGCAGATAGCATCAGATTATACGTCCTATTAAACTTTAGTGGGTACTTTATCACTATATAACGTGACTGTGGCTACTTGAATATATCAAATTAATTTGTTTATAACCTGGATTATGGATGCATAAAGTTATGAAACAGTCGCACCACACACTAATCCCATAGTCACATATTGACGCGACATACCCACGCTCATTTGCAAAGGATTGCATCCGACGTACTTACCGTTTTATCATATGTTGTCAGTCAGTCAATTTTGGTCCTTATTTCTGAGTAGGTAAAGTTGACATATGAAACGTTTAGCAGTTGATTGTTGACGCATTATGCACTGCATTTCACAGTATAAGTAATTTATCAGTGCTTTGAATATACAATTACTGTACGGCGTAGGTGTATTGTTCTTCAATAAAACAATGTCCGAGGTCTTCAATGGAGGTTTTATTAATACCTGTTATATCACATTTATATTTATTTTACATTTTAGTAACGGAGGTCGATGTTCACCGTGTAGCTGTCTGTAGAGTAAGAGGCAGGGTGAGATGTCATAGTTGACAGCTAGTCTGTTAAGGTAGCGTTATACATATCAATTTACTTAAGGTACCTGTACACTCTACTACAGTAGGTATAATGTAGTATTCTTTAGATCATAATGCAAAACATTATTATTTATTATTATTATCAGGAGCCTATGGTGTCCCGCTGCTGGGCAAAGGCCTCCCCCCTCCTTTTCCAGGCATCCTGATCCCGACCAGCCTCTGGTCAATCCTTTAAAAAGGAGTCTATGTCGTCCCGCCATCGCCGGCGAGGTCTGCCGCGTCTTCGTTTTGAGTTGTCGGGCTGCCATTCAGTGGCGGTCTTGGCCCACAGCTCACTTGGCATGCGGCACACATGACATGACAAAACATTAAGAGTTAAAATTGTTTCTACCTAGATATGGCAGATCCCATTGTGTAAAGTTTTATGTTATTCCAGCCTGATGTTTTAAAATGAGAACCAAACTACGTTTGTATGGAGAGTCGAGCGTATACATAATTATAAAAGATAAATAGGATATCTAACAAATTAATATGTAGTTACAAAACAGATTCCGCGATTCTAGACCCTTAATGTCCAACAAGTACCTACCTACAGAGACGTCCCTAAGATACCACTTATCATTATGTCATTATTTACTGGGACAATTTTAATCGCTTGCCAAAGAAATACTGATTAGGTGCACATTTTTTTTGTTTGTCTCTCTTGTCGTGGTGCAATAAAGAGTATTTATTTTTATAATTTTTTTTTTCTTAAATGTAATTGCATTGCACATCAAAACCTAATTTTGATGAAAGATTTAATTAGTATTTTAGCTGTGCAAATCAGATTTTTTAGGTTGGTCGTTTTTTTTCATGTGCCTTTATTATAGAAGCAGCTCTAATTATTATAGAAGACCGAGACATATATGGAAGCGGGCTAGCCCCCTTATGACATGCCGGGACGCCACAATTTTGAAACTCGCAACGGGCTCCTGGCGTTTGTAATAAAGTCAAAGTACGGATACAGTAAAGTGTACTGTCACTATGCAGTGCAGTGATCGTACATCAGTCCATTACCACTGATTGTGGACGTACCGAGCATTGATTAAGGAAGGCCGCGAGACATTGTGCTCGCGTCCGCCGCGCGATAAATAAATCGCTTTATTGTGCTCTTGGGTTATTTTTATTTTAGGTCAATTTTGTTTGGGAGAGTTATGGTGTTTGCCAAAATTGAAGGGTTCAAGAAAGATTCATTATGCGTTCCAGATATCAGCGTATTTATTGAGAGAAACAACGGCAGTCTGTACATTTATTGTGACGTGTTTGTTTACTTTAGCTCTTTTAAAAGCACAATATGGTATTCCATTTAATTATTTGACAACCTCTGTAGCCTAGTTGGTAGTGACCCTGCCTATGAAGCCGGAAGTCCCGGGTTCGAATCCCGGTGAGGGCATTTATTTGTGTGATGAACATGAATATTTGTTCCTGAGTCATGGATGTTTTCTATGTATTTAGTTATTTATTTATCTAAACTATATAAGTATGTATATCTTCGTCTAGTACCCATAGCACAAGCTTTGCTTAGTTTGGGACCAGGTCGATTTGTGTAAGATTGTGTCCCCAAATATTTATTTATTTAATGACATTTCGTTCCATTACAATTATTGTAATTATGTATTACGCACGTACTTACCTATGTACTTAATTGTTTCAGCCGTATCTACAGGCATGTTACGCAAAGTATAAATTGACCAATATTTGATTCAGATGCAAAAAAAATTACCTTCATACCTATAACATTAAATAGGTCTGTACTTTCTCGGATCATTGCACACTTACGTAATTCTAATTTACCTTTTCAAACATATTTCAGTTTAATAATAGGTAATTGATATTTTTAGCTCATTCTCTGCCAATTCATCCGGATATCTTTCATACACCTTACTGCATTTGAATAGAGTTTAAAATTCTTTACACGGTAGACAAGTGCTTGTGCCTACTATACGTAGTCGACGGTATTTAAGACTGGCGCCATGCCATTGCATTGCCACTTTTATTCATTTTACGCGCAGCGTAATCGATTGTACGTGGTATATTTTATTCAGAAGAGCACTGGCTATTCTCACGGGTCAAATGCTATATTTTATCACATCTGCGATATCGTGATACAATGCGTAGCGAAAATACTGGAAGCTGATGTTGATCTGTGGCGATATTCCTTTGGATTATTAATTAACCGTTCAAGAAATTGTAACACGATTTGGTTGTCCTGTTCTTGTGATAATTAAAATTCTGATAACAATATAAATGGTTAGATTTGTCAAGTAGACAACTGTCGCACGTTTTCTATTTCTATTGAATATAACTCGAATTATAAGAAAACTTTTAAAGTCTTTTGTATCGTCTATTTCTGTAGCTCTAAGTTTCAAGCTGAAAAGCAAGGAGTATTTCCAATTGAATATTTCTATAGAGGACACTTCCGAGAAGATCAGAATATATGCACTCCGCGCATTTTCTAAACTCCACAATATTTTATTAAACAAAGTTTAAAACTTCATAGCGTACTTTCACGAACAAACTTTGTATCTATGTAGCCACGGACGTTACTTTTTGAAGTTATAATTAAGCTTGTCACCACCACGACTACTTAATTCAGACTTGTTCTGAGCTTATCTTACTTGTTGAGTCGTTCTTTATGTAGTACAAAGGTAGATCTAAACAGACTATCATATATCTTATTAAAACTATCTATCCACAAACGGCCTTCTGGCACGAAGACTGACATAGATTCCAACAGTCCAAATAATTAAATGTTTCACATTTTTCAAGTGCTTGGCTACTATGGTATCCCACACTCAAATGATGCATCTGTAATAAATTGTTGGATCGTTATAGTAACTCTGCTGTAAAGCTTAGAGGTTTGTGTAGTCCTTTCTGTTAGGCCAGTACCTATGTTACGTATTATACTTTCGGGAAAAGATAAAAACATACTTCAAAAGTTGGGAATTTATAGCGGCCAAGTAGAAGCAAAACTAAATCGAAAATTTCGGAATAACAGACCAGACTAGTTTATATTTCCCAAAACCTAGCAAAAATGTAATTAATGTAATTTATGTAGGTACCTACTTTATGGAGAAAATTATTTTTCCGGAAATGAAACCTTATTGATCGATTTTTCGCCCCTTAACCCCCGTGTTGTAAAGAGCCGTTTACTAGAACCCATTTATGAACAAATATATAAACTTACAAAGACCTGCTAGAATAGTGGGTCCCGTGTCATAATATGCATTGTGTACCTATTGCGCTAGACGACAAGTCGTTGCTCTGTTGCTTCTGCGTATTATAGTAAGAATTCCATTCGTTATTTACGATCCGCACTCCCATTGAAAATCAAAACATTTCCCGGCTACGTGTCTGCGCCGTATTTTCCTAGCATTATTATTCAACAATCCAACCTTACACTTACACACATTTATACATACAAAATGCAGCTTATCCTGCGGAAGCCCCCGTCAGCTTGGCGAGATCCAACTCTTATTGTAATGCAAATGCCTCCGTTGTCTGCCTCCAAATTACCCCTTCGGTCAAGCGGAAGTCGCCCGATGACCAGACATTAGAACCCACCCTTTTAAAACAAATTCGACCCCGCCATTACAACTCCCCCTTTCAAACTCGCACACAACTCGCACCTTTATACGCCCATTTATAAAAGTTAATATCGCCTGCGGAGCGCAGCGGCGTCATTTAAGGGCATATTTCATACAGATATACTGTTATGAGAGTTGCTAATGTGGTAAAGTATTATCTATGGAGTGTAGAAATGGTGCAGCAATTGTGCGGACAATAATTAAGGGTAGTGTCGTCGCGTTACGGCAGCTTTACGACATGGGGATAATGTCTTGCGATTTTGTAAATGGCCGTTCTCGGACCGACAAGCTTATGAGAATTATCTTGATGGAGTTTTTGTCACCTAGAATATTTAATTTTCTTATTATACACCATCTTTGTTATTAAAATGCGCACATTAACTGGTTTCTTTGTGCCGGTTTCTTGACCTGAGTAGATTAATTTAGCCTCAGCTTACAGTCATATCGGTTACGGTCGGCATTGAGGGTTCGTTTATTAGCTGGTTTGAACTAGTTATGTTGTATGCAAATACTGAATGCTTATGCCGTTGTGATGCATTGTGGTCAGGTTATTGCAACCGAACGAAGATACCGGTTCTTACAAAATCTACGCCTTAAAGTATCTAAGATATCGCTAAGTAAATATCTTGTATTTGCGAAAGTCGCTATGAAATTCGATCTATTATGTATTGGACGACATTCACGACGGCTAAACCAATAAAATCAAGTCAATTATCTTGTTTACGCGTGGTTTATTTACAATGTCTAGTGAAAAGCTTTTCCAAGTAACTAATGGAACTATTTGTCGGCTCGTATATTCTAAGGCTATATAGGTATACAACTGTACAAAATAAAGCAAACATTGAAAGGGACGCAAGTTAAGACGTAGGTACGTTTCGGGCTTAGAGTAGAATTCACGTGGGTAGATTACTCATAAAAATATTAACTTTGGTGATCAGGTCGTCTCGTGCAGCGAAATGCAACTCCAGTGCGGTGTAAAGTTATTAAAAGTTCCCAGTCCCAGCACAGTGGGGAACTTATCATACAAATATAAAACAGAAACGTGTTCCCAACGAGGTGTTTAGTCCAGACACTCTCCCCTGGGCACGGCGCGCAGCTTCCTCGCAATTTCACAAAATGCGATACAAACATATCTACAACCCACCTTAGGTATAAAAGATACCTTCACAAAACAACCAGCCTTACAAACACCCCCTCTCCCTCCGCAATCAAACTCAATTGCTAGGAACGGAGAGGAAATGAAGGAACTACTAAAGACCTAAGTACACTGGCCGACTTGTGTTAGACGGAAATAACTAGACAGAACTAAACTAAATTAGAATATTCCTTGGAGACCGTTTAGCTACCGCGAATGTGTTTCGTGGATAATTACTTAAGCCGGGTTAACTGAGCTATTTATGAGAAGTTACCTAAATAAATTGACTTATATATCATCACCTATCAACATGAACAATTCGTTTACATAACGAGTACAAACTATTAAAAAGACCTCGTACTTACCTACCAAAAAACCAACTCTTTAAAAGTAGACGGAACGCCTTACATAAATAGTTAACTCGTAGAAACGTAAAAATGAATTCACTATAATTCAAAAAATAAAATGATTTTTAGTAGAACAGGTACCTAAAGGTAGGCAGATACACTGGTGAAGGTAATCGATTATAATAGACAGCCATATATCAAGGAATGGAGATGAGAAAAACCCATTCGGAATGGCCTTGCATTCATCATTCCTTCCATCGAGGTCTCCCGCGCCGCCCGTTTTCAACATTAAATACTAAAATCATATGCGGATCGATGTATTCCCAGGGATCAATCAATATTGGTTCTAACATCGTCTCTATAGAAAACCTGCGGGAGGTATTATGTAAGCACGCTATATCGATTTATTTTATTCGAAACTGGCCGCAATTATGACAATAATTCAGATCATAAAAGCTATACCGATGTTCATATACGTTAGAATCGAATAACTTAATTCCAAGCCGATTCTGCGTGAATGAAAGCGTTTTGGGTTGATATCTATATTTTTTATATTTATTGGAAACAGGTAAAGGTGTGGGAAGAACATCGAAACGATCGTGCACGGTTGATCGAGCACAGATAAATTGTACGGAACAGTTGGATCGCCAAGCGATTTCATCTCCCCAGCCTTACATAGATAGAAGTACCTTCTACTACTGTGGTGTGAAAAGGTAGTGGAATACCTACGAGTAGGTACATGGTAATCCAAACCAGTTATCTCGCCGCGAAGGCTATAAGTTCAACATTCAATGCTCGGACGATTCTTTATTGGATAGGAAAATATTTTTGTGATTTAATTTGCAGTCGCGTCGTCGCGCCGTATCATGGCAATTTCAAATACGGATAATGCTTTTTATGGATAAAGCGATCGAGTGCGTTCAAATAAGTACTTCATTTTATTTCCCTCTAAATACTGCTACAGTGTGTGGTGAATTGTGTCAGTTTAATACCCAGAGATAAGAGTAAACGTGTTGGAGTCATCTAGTAAATTTTCTAGTCAAGCTAAAATAGGACCTACCTAGATACCTTTAATAGGACTGTTACGTTAATATAATTAGTTAATTAAAGCAAGAGAGTTGTGTCAGTCACTTGATGCCTCTACACATACCCAAAAGCCCCATTAACTCAGTAGGAAGCAAGAAAGGGCTGGATTTGTGGCCGCTCGGGGTCATTAACTGACAATCTCTTTAAATCACTTGCAGATCCTCCCGGCGGACAACCCTGCCTTATTACGGAGGGTGGAATGGAATGTTTCCGAGGTATTAAGAAATTTTACCTCCCTTGTATATAGGTATGTGGGATCAGTAAATAAAAAAATATTCTAGAATCAACGAAAACAAAACATAGAATTGAAACTTAACCATTGTTACAGTATATATTTTTGTATTACGCTCTATATAACAACCTGAATGAAAACCTATAAGTAATTATGCCTTCTAAGGCATTCCTAAAGGTAAATAATTTACTTAATAACTATTATTAACAACTGTGCCTAGTTGCATAGTACCCGTACTATACTCGTACCTATTCTTATCTACAATTTTGTAAGAGTAATCATTTGGAAATGTTTCCTTAACTGTCCATAAGGAGGCTACTTCAATTTTACGACCCTCGCATCTCAAACCTCAACTTTTGTTTGTAACCATCAAACCTGCTCCGCCAATCAATAGAGAAAAGCTGTAACTGGCTTTATTCTTCATACATTCTTAAATCCTCTCGTTTTTGAGACGATAGTGCTTAGGCGTTCATAACCCATGAAACTTTTAGTTAACAAAGCGCGTTCCCAGCTAAGTATCATGTGAACTACATTTACAAGTTGCCTTACGATAGTTCTAACAATATAGTCTTTCTTTTCCTTTGCTGTAATATTTTATGACTGTGAATTTTATCTCGTTGCTTCAGCGCTGCAAATATAAATGGTTAGCAAATTAAGTTTGCGTGCGGTGAATGATTTTCCATGCGAATTACAACCTTATCGTGCAACGATTAGTGCGTTTTCGGTGTTGGAGAGGTTTTTTTATAGTTTGTAATTGCGGACGCATATTGTTGAATATTACAGGCAAACATGGGGTTAGCATGGCGCAGTGTTGTGTGTTGTGTGCGAGCTCACAGTTTTACGACAACACTAGATGCAAGATTTTTCGTATAATATGCAGATTGTGCGAGTTTTTGTTACGGGGCCCATGGGATCTTAGACTTTTAACAAGCACATTGAATTAGGTTTTGCACCTTTCCACATCCACCGACGCTGTGTTTCAGTTTCATTAAACACGTCCACGGTCCGGAGAAAACTAAGACCAAGTACTCTTACTTATCTTACTTGGTAACTTTTATTTTTTCATTGGCGAGACAAACTAGAGCGATATCTATTTAAAGTTTATTGCATAAAACAAAATACTTTACAAATGGCGGGCTTAATGCCAAGTGGCATTCTCTACCAGACAACCGTAGAGCCAAACAAGAGACTCCAAATTGCTGCAGAGTAAATGCTCAACGTTTAGAGCGTAGCACAGTCGAGCACCCTCTTAATTAATTAAAGACAAATATATGTATTCTGTCTTTCTTAATCCAGATATTTTAATTTTGATTCAGAAAATTGTGCAATTATTTTTGCCACCCACCATCTCAGATTTCTAGTAACCAGAACCTACCACACAGTTATCGTGAAAGAAATCATTAACATCCAAAATTTGGTTACTCAAGTATTGTTCGACACGCTTCCGATATCCTCTCTTCATTATAACTTGGGTAAACCCATACCCGCTGTCCTCAACTCCCGCGAATACTAAGTGCCTAATTTAGATTTTTCAACAAAGCCAACGAGTATCCGGATTCCACTGATCGATCCGAGACCCCTCAATTCCGGTCGTAGCTAAAATTCCGGGGCCATTTTTAAAATCCCCAATACCGAACCAACCGCTGTTACTCGGCCTCTAGCTTTTCCGAACTTGTACGACAATTCTTTGGTCTTGTTGGGAGGAGGCGGGGTCACGTTAAGCTGGTTAAGTTAACTACAGCAGGTAGCTGGAAGCTAATTGTGTATTCTTTCCTCGCAGTCATAGTCCTTAATCCGCCCCCTTACCCCACACCCTTTACTGACTTCACGTATTGGACCCCAACTAGGCGGAAAGTTAAGAACACCCTGTATCTACTTAATGCAAATTTTAAGTTTAGTTGCCATTAACAACAACAAATCAAAAGCATGTGCAGCAATTTAGTTGCGTAGTAATAAAGAAAAACAGTGCATTACCAAACGGCGTCTGAAGCATTGCGTACGTAATGTAAGAATGTAACCAACAAGCGAAGCCAAGGAAGTTCTTCGTTTGAGCGTGGGCAAAATGCTTTGGTACATCTGTCCGGCGTCCGGCGGACTATTCTTCTCCGCCGCATTTCGCATGTCTATCGCGAATTTTGTAAATAGGTTTGATCAGTGGATTTCTTAAAGTGTATTGGGTTAAAAACAAAAGCGGACTCGCGATGTCTACACAGAGCCACTAGTTTAATAAACTAGGCACTTCCCTACCGATTGTCAAACATTATCTTCGTATTATCGTGAATACAAACCGCTTGACAACGCTATAAGGTATATTAAGTTTTAATTCAAACCAACATCGTGTTAACATAGCAATGCATTATACTCCCTTGAGCACAAATGCTTTTCAGAGATTACCCCATTCTTAGACTCGTGAGATAACCATAATTCGATGGCGGGCGGAATTAACAAGGAGATTGTACTCTTCATAGCTTCTTGTATAAGTATCTACAGACATGCCTCACTCCGAAGGGGGCACCTTTTAAGATAGGCAAGTATATCTAGGCTGCGGAAGTCCGCTGGATGCGGGTGGCACAGGACCGGTCACTTTGGCACTCTTAGGGGGAGGCCTATGTCCAGCAGTGGACGTCTTTCGGCTGATATGATGATGATGAAGAAATATATCTAGGTGCCCCGTTATAGCGAAAACCCGAGCATTATGCAATAGAACCCAATAACGAAGGTCGGTGTACAAAAAGGAAATTGGTCGAGAAAAAATTGCATTTTTATTGAATTTTTTACTCTGGGGATAAAACTATGTTTTCTATACAATAAAAGCTACATAAATACCATTTTTTTAAGCTGTAACGCTGCTAACGAAATTATAAATTTAAATTATAGGAACATTCATTTAGTAAGGGGTGGCGCATCGTTACTGGTGATTTCTTAACATAAATTGATACGTTGGTACCGTTAAAAGAAGCCTAAAGTCTTCTGGTAGAACCGCTACACACCGCTCAAGGCATTGTAAGAAGGAACTGATTGAAAGATTTAGTGGCCGAGACGGATTGTTCCCAAAGCTCAGTTGGTTAGTAGCGACGGGCCATGAATGCCTGTAGTAGCCGGTTCGAATCCGGGTCAGACCAACATTTTCTCAATTTTTTCCTTTACTTTACATAAATAGGTATCTTCCAGTACATTACTCTAAGTTGCGAAAAGAGAAGTTTTAAGCCTACCTACTCATTCGCTATTCAAAGCAGACAGACAGATACCAAGTGATCGTATAAGTGTTCCGTTGGACCAATTTTAACCTATTTTGAAATATTATATCTACAACGTTTTATTTCACGTTTTAATATTAAAATAATACGTTTTAATAACAATAAATAAAATTAACATATTCGCATTAGGTAGGGTAGACCGGGGTCAATAGTACCACGGGTCAATAGTACCGTCGCCTATAATTCTTCAACCACATCGAAATATGCATGTGTGTGTATACACCGGTGTGCCTTGAGCGTGTCTCTACATGCTCACTAGTCGGCCACTCGCTGCCGTGCGAATAGAATGTGCTATACGACGATTTGCATTTTTGACTGACCAAAGTAAGTATTTGCGATTTACGTTTTGTACTAGTGTTTATAATTAGATAGTCGTAAAGTGAAACTTGTACTGAATTGTGACTCTCTAGTTATTAAAGTTTTTAATATGTCACAGTGTGGGGGTCAGTTAGATATAGAAATCGAAATTTGTGAAGGTTAGTGAGTGCGAGTAAAAAAGGAGAAATGTACCACAACACTCGGGGTTAATTGTAACGTTACAATTGACCCCGTGCTACAATTGACCCAAAGTTTTTACACGACTACTAAAATAAGACAATTGAAACTAATTATTTTTGTAACAAGTTACATCTCTGGTAGGTATTTTATGTTATACCTATGATTCATACGACACTTCGGGATGTATATACATTATCATACCCGCAATGTCATCCGTTTTAGTGGTATTATTTATAATTTATTTGTGGTGAAGGATGGGGTTGATTGTACCAGGGCTCAATTGTAACTGTATGGGATTAGTAATTGTTAAATAATTCGTTATTTTGTTGTATTGAGATGTTCTTATTGATTGAAAGATGTGTGCTATGAGCACCCCTAAGTATTTTTTTATACTTAGGGGTGCTCATAATATGTTTCAAAAACTTGGAAAATATTGTTACTTTTAGTTCAACTGCAAAGCTACCCTTGTCTAGTGTAAATATGAGTCTCTATAATTAAGACTGATGTACGTAACAGACTCATTCGTCTCAAGAAATAAACAATAATTACTGATTGATTAAAACATTATTTTGGGTTTTATTGACCTCTGATTATCTGGTACAATTGACCTGTACTCGGGGTCAATTGTAACACAAGGACTTCATGAACAAAAACTCAATTTGCACCATTCTGATGCCATTAAATGAAAATATTTTTCTAGATTCTGATAGCCAATGAGACTAAAATGTTATATCCTTAGCGATTTTTACGTGGTAGCGTTAGATTCTGAGGTCATTATTTCTAAAGTGGTACCATTGCCCCCGGTCTCCCCTACCTACTTGGGTGCGGATTGTATATTTGCAATAATACTTACATACCTACAAGTCGTGCAACATAACACCTATGGAACGCTGGTACAAAATTTTAGATCGATAATACTTTACAACTTACGTGAGTTAGGTACTTATTTATAAAATTTACAACAAACCTACCTATATGTATATGTAAAATTGACAACAAACTTGCAAAATGAGACATGTCCCCATCATATCACCCTTTTTTAGAGACATGAAGATGTGTACCTATAACCCTATGAAAAGCTGGGACATGCTAAATTTTGCAATTCATATCGCCCCAACGTTTAACACATTATTATCATAGGTGCTTTATAGTATTTTATGCAACTGTTGTATAAGTAGGGTCTTAAAGAGACCACGAGCGTTTTAAGACCAAGTTATATACACAGTTGCATACAGTACTTTGTCTGCGACTAATTTTAAATAAATAGCGTTTGACTTTTCAGCCAGTAAGTTTTCCGCTACTTCTATTACTACTCACGCATTTTTTTCAGCGGCGCAGCTATTTTCTTCTTCGTCCATTTTAAAAGAAATGTACCTACACATTTTTCTTCACTTCACAAACACGAATTTAATCTTAATAAGTTATTAATAACGAATAGTAATCAATAATATTTCGTCTTTTAATTTTGAACTGGAACTTTGGTGGGAAATTAGAAATATGACACATTGACACCTCTTGTTTATGGTCTGTTTTGTTTTTAATTTCCCTGCACTTGCCATCCGAACCAAACTGAATCCGGATCCGAACCGAATCGGATCGGTTTATATCTAAGTAATATCAATAATTGGTAAATTATGTGTATTAACACACAACACACGATCATTTATATTTATTTTAGTAAATAATTTATGTTCTACAAATTTTTCTTAGGAAATAAAAAATTTTTATTTCGAAAAATTTGCTTTTGAAGTTGGTACCACTGCAATATAGCGGCTGATTAAAACAAAGTTAGATAATTCGACATCGTGGTAAACAGTGTTTTTATGAAAAATGTATGAACCATAAAAGTACGCTAAACAGTGCGTTTATGGGACAAGAGTCTTTCGACGACTTATCGGTGTCATTGTATTTGAGCTAAAGCCTATATAAATGACAGATAACGGTACAGGAGTAGAAAAAAGGATTCTTGCAGCGTCATAGCCACTCCTAGAACTGCATAATAACAGTGTATATTTCATAGATATTATTGGTGCCTACATACAGACACAATTGAGTTGCCAGAGTCAATTCAAAGGGATAAGGGATCATAATAGGAATTTTCCTCCAGCGAATATGCGAACCGATACCCTTTTCAATTGTATCGTTTTTTTACCTACGCCGTAATGAAATACTTGTCCTGTCTATATTGCAAATTCAATATTGGACCCGAAATGCCGCGACTTCATCTATTTCTACACATACAAAATGGACTGCGTTTTGTTTTTCTTCGAGAAGAGGAATTCTCTCTCGAAATGCTCGTCGATTTAAGATAGCTGAGTAGATTGGAAGCTGAGAAACAATGTCTTGTAACAGCTTAATAGCTGGCTGTTTGGAGAAAAATAATTAAGTATCGAGAACTGTTTAATAGTAGGTACTGTAATTAAATTAGACACTTTTGTACAGTCGATTGGGTGTCATCATAGTCTTTTGTTTTCCCATATTGCTGGGACCCCGTGTAATCCGTAAACAATTTTATGTTTCCTAGTATACGTAAAACGAGGAGGTAACGCGAGTATGGCCATGATTTACGACCCCAAACTAGGACATGAAAAGTACGCTTTTTGTTCATCAACTGTAAATGTCACCGCAAATTGACTATAAATTCTGCTCTATTAAAATTGATAGTCCTCAAAACGTTTATTGTAACATTAGGTAACTTGGTAACCCTTCTACCATAAAACAATGCGAATGTGGGTCAGGCCAAAAAGTACTTAAAAGTTCCGTATCCTGAATTTTTAAGGCTATATTCGCATGATGCTTATTAGTTGATTTTACGATCGAGGGTCGCAGTGTTTTACGATCTCTTATCGAATCGAAAACTCCCTTCGGAACAACTGCTTGTAGGTAAACAAATTATAACCTAATTTAAGTAGGCATAGGCACAGCCTTTGTCTTGGCCTGAAACATCAGATCATACTATTTATGCGATTGTCAGAACCTCCATTGGTTACACAGAAATCCAACTGCCTATCAATAACTTTTTTATTATAGGTATATAATTTTCACATCACCTATTCACTTCTATATTTTGCGAGTAATTATTACCTGTGGGTATATAGATGAAATATAAAAATACAAATAATTTACAAAGAATGTTCAGTTCCACACAAACCCAGCTATTTTGATCAGGCTTACAAACCAACGAAAGGGACAAGTCTGATCTTTACATACAAATCACTTGTTGTAAACTCTCCTGACACGACACGTATCTACCTTCCCTTTTTATTCAAGATAAAGCAAACACCGCTCTGAGAAGATAAAGAGGAGAAATCGACCGCAACTATATAAAGGTTTGCGCCGATAAAAATACCATGTTTATTTGCACGTCCTACATCAGTTATCTCGCCGGAGAAAACAGCCTATATGCTTCGCGAAGCGAACGCGAAAACACGACCCACAAGAAAATGTGTAGGAGTGAATTTTGCATGTTCCAAGTCACCCGCGCTGACGTTAGCAAGCAGCGAACGAGTTGAACTTACATTCTGCCGTATCAGTAAATTGGGATCCCTATCTTGAAGCATTTTTTTCCTAAAAACGTGATTTAAAAAGCCTGCCAAGCACCTTTCTTGGCGTTGGGGGTGTTTAAAAAAAACAGGTGGCTATCGCAGCAATAAACACTAAAAGGATTAAACGCTTACGTAGACAATTTGTTTGGAGGGAATGAATATTTCCGGCTGCTTTTGTTTACTGGGTTTAAGTAAGTATTTATTTTTTATCGGCCCTAAGTTTAATGATACTAATGCAGTATTATTTTTGTTTTCTTTTGTTTCGCTTTTGATGTTCTGAAGAGTAGAGATCCGTGTTACCGCATTACGTAGGAAGTTATGTACCCACCCGTTAAATAAACTCTTAATTTTAATCCAAAACATTAAAAAATCCAGTTTCCAATTTTAACTTGAGTAAGATATTGAGCATGGGTGCGAATGACAAAGACTTACTTACTAAAAATTAAGATTGCGATAATGGGCGCGCAATTCTTGATTTTCTACAGTTGTACTAAATTCAATATAATCTTTCGAATCGATAGCCGCAGTATGTGCAATGTATCAGCCGTAAAGTAAACGAGTTTACTATTGCGATTGCGTTTTACACAAGCGCTATAAAACGACTAGGTATTGGCTTTTCCATATTCCAAACGTTTTGCACTTGCTAGAGAAGGATGCAAGAGTTATATCAATTGTACCTAAAATTCAAAGTCAAGGTTCACAAGTAGGTAGGTATGTAACTATGCACTAAGAACCTACCTCATAATTCAGTGTTTCTACTGCAGCATTCAGAAACTTTGAAATCAGCTATTAAGAGGGTGTCTTTATTATACATTGATAGTATCTACTATTATCTCTTTATTGGTAGGTACGTGAGTCATTCCATTCATTGTCTTAAAGCATGTTCACGTAAAGAATTTGCTATTTTGCACAAGATGTCCATAAACCTATTTTACCTCTCAATATGTATAGTTTCGTTATTTAATGGATCTTAGGTTCATAGAAACGGCACCTTTGCCGTAATGATTGTATCCAATAATGGGTCGTTAGTTTTAATCGGCCAAATAAAAGTCATCCAAACGTTCATAAAGCACCGTCGGCTGAATGCGAAACTCATGCTAATGCCGCCACCGAGCCGGCGTAATTGACAAACTTCCTCTCGCAGGATCACTCGATCATATAGATAGACGTTAAGCGCGCCAGTTATCATAGCTCATAAGAAATTCCAATAAAGAACGCCATGAAAAATTCAATAGGCCGCAGCCGAGACCCGGGAACGAAAGTGAAAAAAAGCGAAAACAATAACGTGGATTTAATCAGTATTCAGAATGCGCCGTGTCTGTCCACAGCTGGGATATTTGGCGAGCGGACAAATCCTGAGCCTGCGGATGCCACAAATCTGACGACAAACCTTTGCAACGACTACGAAAAACGTGGGATGTCGACGACAACGCAAGTTTACGGTGCAATTAACAAGAATTACGCAAGGAATTAACGAGCTGCGGTCTAAATTATGGACAGGATCATACTCTCACGAGTAGGACGTTGCGCGCTGGGTATACCTACAGCTTTACGCGAAGTATTTCTGTTTCGACTTAGTGCCGCGTTAGATTTATTCAATCTGGCTTTTCAACTGGCTTTATATGTTTCGATTGCATCTAAAGCAAGTTTGTTGCTCTACGAATCGCAATCAAATTGTCAAATTGGATGATATTATGACAGTAACTGTAAATAACAGTCTTGTTACGCGTGTAGGTAGCTCGCTCAATTGTTTGAGATCCAAAATAATCGTGCCAATAATAATTCTGTGGCCTCTATCATCGTAAATACTCGTTACTTTAAACAAGGGTCGCTCAGGTCAAATACCTGTGTTTTAAATCAAATGCAGCGCACATTTTTGGGAGCGATATGTTTGGTCAAATGATTCCTTTGTTGGGGACTAATTTCATGCTCTGCTGAATTGCTTAAGGATTCCACGTACCTACCTATGTCTATATAAGGATATATGAAAGACTGCTTTAATCGGCAAATGTTTCATCCTTTTAAGTTCCAACCTTCAGCTTGACATTCAAGTTTTGATTTAACGTTACGTTTCGTGCAGGTTACTAATGCGTAATACAATAAGTATAATGTTGAAACGTGTTTCAAATCTTATCATTTTTTAACTAATTCACGTTTAGATACATGAGTACGTTGTGTGTTTATAAATCAGCTTTCTTAAACTCCGTAGAAGGCCGCTTTTCGGAGCGGAACCTAGGAGGCTGATTTTCAATTCTCTTGCAGTTGCGCCTGCCGCCTCCGAAATACTAAGCTTTCTGTTACTTTTTTACATATTCCAAAATGTTCATCCATCATTGCCTTATTTCACCAACAAATATTCCATCGAATGTATGTATCGCAGAATTTTCATTTCATCGAAAACCATTTTTTTTTTCAGAATCAGAACACTTATCAGAATTGTTATAAAACAAACCTTACCTAACCTAATAGGTTCTACAGAATGACCTTTTTACAGTACCTAAAAAGTTAATGGTGTCAGAGTAACAAAGCTTCGATGAATTAAAAAATCGGCGAAACAATACATTAGGTAAACCGTTTTTCAGTGAAATTAGGGGACACCACAAGAACAGATATAAGTAGTAAAAGATACTTAAATACGTAAGTACCTATTCATTTCGATTTCACGGGAAATTAATGTAGGTAACGTAAACGCAAACGAACTAAACATAAACTAGGTTTAGAGCGCAGGTTTAGGGTAAAACGATCATGTGAATCCCCTGGAGTTGCCAGTGTCCATAAGGTTACGGTAACCGCATACCATCAGGCGGGTCGTACCCTTGTTTGCCATAGACGTGGTAAAAAGTAGGAAGGTGTAGTTAGGTGAAGGTAGTGTTTTTTTACCCTGATGACACCTCTACTTAAACTCATATGACTAACACTGGTAACCTAGGTAGGTAAATTACAACACTTTAAGTAAGCAGGTATGTTATCTTATTTTTAGAAGCCTTGGTATTTTTAAGTAATCGGTTTTTATCTCAAGTAAATATTTTAAGACTCGCGGTAGCTTTGCCACTATCAATGTTTATCATTTGATAGGCGGTAAATTTAAGTTATAAGATGGTCCTCCTACTCAATCGGTGTGCTTATTTTATTCAGTCATGTCATGAGTCACCCTTTAGCGCTCTTGCATTTTACGTTGTTTTTTTTGTGCTTATCTATATATTGTCACTATAAGCTTTGACCGACTTGGCTTATAGATAACTTAAGTACCTACCTAAATATCACTCAAGTCATATCGTTACGTCAATACCGACTGGAATTCATATAACAATTACCTCACCATTAACATGTTTAGCTCGATAGTTATTCAATCCAGTATAAGAACGCGCAAAATCTGCTTAAAAATAGACAGATGTTTACCCATGCAGCGCACATTGCAATGCGTCCTAAATTGTAGCCCGTCTAAAGTTCATGGAACCCGCAAGGACGGAATCCGTCATCCGCCAGGTCAAGGTCACGTCGACATGTCTCAGTCACATATCTGCATCTCTGATCGTCTACATTGATGCTACGATGCAAGTGTAACCGAAAACGGACTCTATTAGGTTGCAGTAAGGCTTATGGTCACACGGTGCAGTGACCCCGGATAGCTTGATTGCGTTGGAGGTTACTTTCGTTGGTATTTTAGTCTGTAGGTTAGTTGGTCTTGATAAAAGTGTGCTGCTCTCCCACATGATCGACACAGATCTCCCACATATCATTTTGTTCGATGACTAAATATTTTTTTTTTATTCAATATACACAAGAATTTAAAATTTAGTTGCTAGATGGCGACGATGCGGTGCCACACTATTTTCTAGTCTTTAAAGGCACATAAAAATACCTAAAAACCGTATAGTACCTACTGATTTCCACAGCTAAAATACTACGAGTAAATAACCATTAATCTGAATTCGGTTTAGATATGCATGCGCAAATCAGAATTTTTCGGTGCGCAGACAGTATTTTTCTGGTAAACCATTAAGTAGCTTCATAATTAATGTTAATTTCACATTCTAAACACAATAGCTACCTACAAGTCGAGACAATCTCAAAACGAACGCCCGTATATAATTTAGTACCACCTAAGAAAAAACTTCGATAGCCCTTAGACATGATTATGATCATAAAAATGCTAATTTTAAATAAAATTTATACATTGGCCCAATCGCATAAATAAGAGCACAACACATGGCACGATGGATATTTTCATTCCAATTTCGTTTTATTATTTTACCACTATAAATTAGTAAAAAAAAAGAATGGTAGTGCTGTCGGCTACACAAAGGCGGGATAGATAAAGTTGTTATTTGAAGGTGGTCTTTGAGTAATTACTTAAGCGGCATATGTAAAAAAAACTTGAGCGTTGAAGCAATTTAGGTGGTGATAAATAATTTCCACGGTCTCGGTGCTGGTCGGTACGGTAATGCTTATGGAAATTATACCTACCAAGATGGTAGATTTAGGCGCTGATTAGGCGCCGCTAGTTGTTGCTATAGACCTTAATTGACATGATCATTTGATCAAAGACGAAGTAAAAATTAAGGAGGTTACTGCTGCAAGACGGTTTCGATTGTTAATTAACTTATGTACTATTCTTTGAATACCGAGCCACAAAAACATTTTGAAGTTTTACTTCCTTATAATGAATAGCACCTACCGTAGTATCTAGGTACCGTAGGTAATAGAGATTGCTCTATTAACAATTTACGACTACTTGCACAGGCATATCTAGCTATGATAGGTACCTAACTAATAATTCACTGAAAGTAATCTTCTATCAAAAAATAAGAAGGTAGGTAGAAACATTTTTTTTCAGAAAAAATAATAAGTGTTTACAAACATGCTTAGTTACAGTAGTCTTTACATTTGAAGATTTTTCTTAACTAAGGAGTGCGATAATGTTAAGTGCTTATAAAAACATTTTCAACATTTATATTAAATTATATATTATATTTATATTATAACGTATATAACAATCTCTACCTTATTTTTTTTCATGAAATACAAAACATGAGCATGGTAAGTAACTTAAAAGTAGTAACTTTTTTCATTAAACGAAATTGTATACATGAATGCGGGAGAGAAATGGAAATCCGTGACTTCGCATAATTTTAACAGACTCTCCCACTCATGAGTGAAACAAAAGGTAGGTGTAACTTCTGATTTAAACATTGGATGTTCTATTTTTGTATATACGCTTCTTATTTATAACTAACAAACGACTACAATACCTAAATAGAAGCTTGCTGTAGCTCGTCAATTTGATGAAAACTGTGAATAAAATGATCTTTAAAACTAACAAGCTATGTCTAATAATGAAATAGGCCTAACAGGTTTCTTCTGAAAACATCTTACGTTTTTTGATGGAATGTTTCGTAGGTACACCGCATTCGTCAGCTGAATAAGTATACGTACTTATTCAGCTGACGAATCTATAAAAAATAATAATAATATAATATTAATATTTAATTGAATCATAGTTTACGGTATATGTGTCTACTTATGAGCAGTCAGATGAATAGTTACAAGACCCCCTGCATAGTAACTTCATTGTTTTATTTCTAAACACAACTTATAAAATAATAATGTGCAGGTTGTATTACCTACAAAATTCATATTTATTTTGACCTAATGTTAAAACATTTCATAAATGTATTCAGGGCCATACCTTTTTATTGGCTTACCTATTACTTATTTGATCTTATGTTACAGCATCTAATAAAAGTATTCAAAGGTATGCCTATATGTATCAAAATTTACACATTTATCAAAATTGCTTACCTGCTCGCGAGGCTTCGCTCGCACATAACAAATAACGCAAGCGAGGCCGCAGGAAAAATATAGCATATTTTCACCCCGAAGATCCATTCTATACACTGGTGGTGGTGAAAGAATTTTTGAAAAGGAATTAGTAGGTCCGGGGATTACCCCTTACATACAACCTCACAGACTTTCTCTAGGTATAGATAGATTAACAGTAGAACGGATTAACAAAAACCATATCATCAACATCATCATCAGCTCATGCACGTCCTACTGCTGGGCAACCATATCAAGGACCTATAATCCTTTCGTTCGAAATTCCCTTTAATCTGCTTTAAAATACGACAAGACAGCGGTGATAAAATGTGAGAAAAGTCAGTTAAGTGAGTACATAACGAGGTATCACCTGAAGACCGCCCACGATTAGGTAATAACACTAATAAGGTACATACTCGTATGAGATGTAGATACATGTCTACGTACCTACTTACTTTATACGGAAGAACCGCTGAATATTAACTTTCGATTTTTAATGAGGTCAATTATGACAGCTGATGATGCGACGTGGTATCAACGTGCGTGATTGATTTAACTTTAAATATTAAATTATTTTATCTCGTCTTCTAGTGTCGGAGGCCAAGAATCATTTTGAGTTGTTGTGCTAGTTCTATAGTTTGCCAAGGCAGGTAGCTTTTAAACCTAAAGCTACCTGCTCAGAATAAGAGGTGGACATTTGCTGAGTAATGATGACACTAATAATTAATGTCCTAGCTAACAGTTATAGATTAGGACTACACCTAGCTACATCGAGGGAAATTATAGGCCTACCTACAAGTTACGTCTTAGAAAGGCTTTCAGCAATGGGTCGATAACCCAAAAGTTTCAAACAAAATTTGAATAAAAACTTATATTTTTAATTAGGTTTACAAAGCCTACCTAAGGCTTTACTCATGTGAAGCCTTAGGTAGGCTTTGTAAGTTCGCAGAAAATAACTTTAATAGTAAAGTAAAAGGGGACTTACCATCTTATGAATTTCCTATGCTATTCAAAGTACTTACGTATTTTTATAATGTACCTACTACGGACAAAAGTGAGACTTTCGGTTATTTTCCTTAAGACTTTATTTGGGGTTAAATTCTTCAAATAGACATGAAACAAAAAGTGTCAGCCAATGAAAATCCTTCAACCCGTTATGGAGTCACTTGAAATTTTAATACTCCCTTTTGCCCGATTAGGGTGCATCTTAAAAGCTTCAAGCGATATGTCCGACGTAAGAATGCGGGATAACGTGCGTAGGCTGAAAAACCCACCTTAAACTAATTTAAATACGCTCCGTGGGGCTCTTATTCCGTTGTAATAACCTATTTTTTAGAGTGGTGCATTGATAGAGGCAAGTTTGTAAATAAGCAACCATGGCAGCATGCTGTGGCACGTATGACGTCACTCGACCAATGAGCGCGCGGCGCGACGGCAGCGCCACAAGATGGCCGCCGCGGACCGCCGCCGCCGCTTCCCAAGTTTAGGCCTAGATGTCATAGATTTATTAGTTTTTGTACCATACCGGTATCACTAGTGTTGAATATAATTTTAAATTTTTATATTTTAATTTATGATAAAGGCAGAACGGTGACAAAGTGTGTTTCGAACGATAAAGGTAAGTACGTGTTCCCTTTGTTTTTATTTAGCCTAACATTAGTCTGTGACAATGAAAACTGATTTGTTTACGTAGTTCAAAAATAGCATATCATTTATTTATTTTAGGAGTGCACCCAGCGCATGGCTAAAGGGTTCATAAGCTATAAATGTGCATGTACTTTAGTAAGTAGGTATGCCACATTCAATTAAAAAATATTTAATATAAAAAATATATATTAGAATACAGCTTTGAATAAAACCTTACTTATTACCTACTTATTTGATATAATAAATACTTGTATCTACATGAGCTAGCGTTAAATAAGTATTACCTAAGTAGTAAGTAGGTACACAGGTTTTTAATTGTTAAAATGGGTACCTAAATAAAAAGGACATACAATAGAATAAAAATCACTTAATTTTATAAGTTCTCTACCTTCTCATTCCAATTAGTTTTCCAATAAGAATTATACTAGGTAATACTTATAGAATAGCTACCTAGACAAAACATGCCTAACAATAAACATACATACTGATGGTGATGATATAGTGTGAATGGAATTGACAATTTCCTTACGGGTTTAATTCAAGTACCAAACGTAGGGTTTTGTTGGCATTTTTAGATAACCCCTTTTCAAGGGCAATCTTTTATAGCAATGGTACCTAGAATATAATAATTATATATTAGATATACTATTTAATTATCCATTTAACAATTTCCTATCCTCAGCTTCTTTTATGTACAGGTCGACACACGTAAAAAGAGCCCTGGCGGCCATATAAAAAGTATGGCCGCCAGGGTTCTTTTTACATGAGTCGACCTGTACCTAACCTACTAAACAGATGGCCGTCTTTCCTTTTTAAATTCGGATAGGTGTTTACCTATTTAATTACCTATTGCATTTTCACCGAATATGAGTACATATATATACTTTAGCAGATTAGCAGAATAGTTATTCGCCTACCCAGCATGTCAGAATCGTCTTTTCAAGACTATAAATAGGGCATTTTAGTTTTCTCATAGAATAATTTAATACCTATAAGTACCTATAGTAAGAAATTACCTAATAGAAAATTTCGTCTTAAAACAAAACATTCGTTAGGGGTAGGTATATCCGTTGATGCATTCATTAAATAGTTGCAGCATCAACTCATTTGTTTTTATCACTAATAATTTATTTGAATTAAATTAGTGAATAATAGGTACTTAATTACATAAATAATAATTTTAGAACAAAAAAAAGTATGTACGTACCTACACTCATGGGTGTTAATACTTCCTATAACTATACATATACCTACACATATAACTATACATATACCTATAAATAATAATTTTAGAACAAAAAAAGTTATGTACGTACCTACACTCATGGGTGTTAATACTTCCTATAACTATACATATACCTACACATATAACTATACATATACCTAGGTCACTTTGGCTGAGGTTAGTTGATATGTATAGGTACCATGCCTATATGTTGTAGCATACCTTTTTAAATCACTTTAAAATAGATAGGTATATCTCTCAAGGTCTCTAATAGCAACACACGCTTTATTTCACGGGAACCCTTAAATTATACGCTGGGGCTGATGGTACATCCTTGGTTATTAATTATTCCAGGTATAGGGTTGCCTGTAATGGAACTACCTACTTCACACGGCGTGTGCCTATTTGTGATATCTGCTAGTATTTCACCTATTTATGGTAGGTGCAAAGTGCTTGGCTATAGATAATACATCTGTCCTTTTCACACATAGAAATGGTTTTAATACGTTATAGCAGCTTTATATCGTTAAACGCGAGTCTCATCTCAAGTTCGCACAGAGGAGCCAATCATAATTTTCTCATAAAATAAATTTCCCATTTCCTGGATGTTTATATACCATTATAAATATTATAATACCGAATATTTATTAAACACTAGTATAATCTTTTATACGTTTGGACATATCCAAACGTATAAAAACCGTATGTCATAATCATAACATTAACCAACGACTAGTCCACAAAATACTTTGAATGAATACAATACCTTCCTACCAAAGAGTGTCCGCAAAATTGCGTCCAATCATAATTTTCTTATTAAATTAATCTTGCAAACTCCAGGTTTCCAATTCGTCGAAATAATCCTATAAGAGCCTCTACTATTCAAAAAAGGAGCCCCAAGCTATGAACAACCGATTTGGTTACTCACACAAAGGCATTATTATTACTATTTATTGGACACGGGTTTGCAAATAAATCTTAATTTTTTTGCTCGCAGGGGCTGGCACCACCCTTCTTTTTGTGACCGCCCTCCGGACGGCGCTTGCGTTAGGTTTGGGCATTCTACTGTCAACTACCGAAGTATGAGCTTGTGGGAGAGTATAATAAGGAAAATGGTAATTTTATTTAATATTTTTTAATTTCTGGTATCTTGTTAGCTTTCCTTGACAGCCGGCTACTGAAGAATATGGTATCTGGATGGGCGATAAGCAGAACGGTATAGTGTTAATATAGTAATTTTTAGATTTAATATTTACTCTTTATTGAGCAGGTGAAGTTGTAAGGAGAAAAGTGAGTGTCAGGCGTCGTTTCTAAGTTTGATTGAGTGGGTATTCGACAAAGGGTTAACAACAGCTAATCTGGGTGCGATTGTTGTATCGCAAACGACCATAGGGCTTCCTCAGAGATCTTACATGTCTCTAGCTTTGTAAAAATATTGCAATTCAACGGGTTAGTTACCTATTTAACAATAGGGTACCTACGATGATTGATAAATATGACAATCTAAAAACAATAATATAATTGACATACAGGTATTTTATACTATCAGGTAGGTAAAACGTAACAAAAATAACAAAACAAATTACGATTGTAAGGGTTGATTACCTACCTACATTTAATTGACAAATCATTAACATAAGTCAATTTACTTCACTTAGAATTAGCAGGCTCTTGTTTTCCGATGAATGAATACTTGAGATGATACGATGAGATAATAGTTAATGATGATCGATTTCCATTATAGATAAGCATGTATACTTGATAACTAAATGATTGACTATAAATGGATTTAGATTCACATACCTATTCGTGTTAATACGCAGGTAATAGGAGCGTATCTCGAGTGCTTATCGGGCGTTATTGGCCATTCTCTTTAACTAAGTGTTAGGCAGGTCCGGCAATACAAACAAGTTATTTAATAGACGCTTGATGGTTCGGATATCATGTCGTATGCCGTTTATTATAAACAATTATTCTTTATTATATCAACAATACAAACTAAGTATATTTTGGTAAGTATACAAGGACGTGTTTGAACAGTTTGAAGTTGAATAAAATTAAATGTTTTTATCTCCCCTTCTAGAGGTCTGTTTTACGTAAGTATATGTTTAACTTGACATTTACGAAAACTCACGCCTGTATTCTCAAACAGGACAGGTAGAGCACTGTAACTTTTCTACACTACTTCCGGCCAGTCACCTATAAATGCTGTAGTATTATGTATCTAGATTTTCGTACAAATGTTAGAAAATAACCATAATGTATGAATTTTGGTATCCTATCGCAATTACTACCTAAATTTCATTTCCCAACTGTAGGTAAGTAAATATCCTTTGTCCGAAGTTTTATTACAGCAAAAAGCTAATTTTCTCGAAGACCCCAAAGCTTCGGATTTATTTTGTAGGTATACCTGTCGTGTTGAAACCATTAGGTTACGTTAGGTTTTGTTTTATCATAATCCTGAAAATGTCATGGCTTCAGAAAAAAAACCTTAAGTGATTCTGATTTACCATGAATTTTCCAGATCGTTCAAAGTCAGATGAAAGGTAAAATGCTACGATGCGTTAAATTAAGGTACTTTCGTCTTCATGCAAATAGTTAAAGGCCCGGTTTCATAAAAACGATAGACCTTTTATCGGTCGGTACCTAATGTCCTAAATCTATCACCAATCTGAAGATTAAAACACATATTTATTTATTTACACTTAAGGAGTTATGATACGTCTTACATAGCCGTAACTAAGCTCAGAGGTAGGTAGTATTAAAAAACTCACAACAAAAAACAGACTAAATATATAATTTTAAATTCGCGGACGTAAGAGCTGTGAGACGTATTTTAGTACGTTATACGCATCCATATTTTGCCACTTTACTTTTTTATGCTAGATCAGTACAATTGCAACTTGTAGGTACCTACCTGCAAATCATCTACTTTTGTCTCACGCGAGCACGTGTCGCGCCGACGGCATGCGAATGAGTTTACAAAGGAGATTGCCTGAACAGAACGCCCGCCCAACTTAATAAGACTTTTTCCAGAAAAAAGTAAATATGGCAAAAGCTGATGGCGGCGTTTTTGGGTCACCTGGTAATCAAGGGAAGATATTAGGCCGGAGTTTATAATCACATATCTAAGAAATAAATTTGTATTTAAAAAATTCAGCCCTTAAACATATTAGGCCAAACAAGCTATGATATTTATTACTTATATACCATCGAGCATAGGAAAATAACGTTAGTTATTAATTTAAATATTTATGACATTATAATAATCCATTCAGATAATTACCTATACAATCCAAAACAAATCCTTGTTAAAGGCATCAGTCATGTCATCATCATGCTGATTAATGAAATTATTTATATAGAAATGCATAAGTGAGTACCTATGTGTAGGTATGTTACCAATACACTTTAAATAGGCTCAAATCAGCAGGTGGCTTTTAGGAAAAGTACCGATGTTTGTCGACAGTCCATGTAAGTAATAATTACAATCAATTATCTGAGTTTTTACGAACTGTCAGTGCACCCTACTTAATTGAGCGCCTTAACGGTAGCCGAAAATAGGCGTTGGCGTTATACCTATTGGTGATAGAAAATGATACCCACGTACCTAATAACAGTAATAACAAATCAAAGGTATCAAAGTAAACAGAGACTCACAAGGAATATTACACTACATAGTAAAGAACTTCTTTTCTCCTCCGCTTACCCGGCTCAAACAAGGTTTCAGTATTTTACAGAATTTATTATTTATCTAGGCATAGGCGGCGGGATTAAACTTCCTCTGAGATAGGAAAACGCCGCTCTATTTACGCAAAAACTTCCATATTACACACTTGAACAGAATAAGCGTACGAGTAGGTATCTTATCTACTCGAGTATAATGTAGGTAAGGTAATTTAATGAACACTCGAGGGGCCCAGGTGGCGAAGGGAGCGTTCTGTCTAATGTCCGTCGACTTTTTATCTCCCGACATGTGAGTTAGGGCGATGCTTTAAAACTATACGATGACTATGTTGACGTGCATATGTCTAAGTGCGACTACCTCTATGATGAACAATAGACAGTGTTGAGGTAGGTTATGAATAAGTAAACTCCTTCTGCTCTAATTCGCTTTGTTTGCTACCACAGCAGCAATATTGACAGTTAGTCCGCCTAGGTAAACTATCAAAAAGCATTACGGGGTGCAAATAACAACGATCATGGCGTATGTAATGAAATCTTGCATTGGGATTAGTCGTGGGTTGGTCGGCGCGCGCCGGCGTAGCGAGGGCGGCAATCGATGTCGGGCCGGGACGCTCGTCCCGACGCCAGCCAGACCGACAGACGCCCGCCGACGCCGTGCCAGCTCACACGTCCCACGCCTGCCACCAGCGCCATCCGTCAACCATCCTTCACTGTTTACTTATCGGACACGCCGCGAACAGCTGACCGACCGGTAAGTCACGTGCTTCCACCCCCAACTTTACTTCGCTCGGCGCATTTTAGTGCTTCTACTCGCGCCATTCACGTGATTTTATTGACACTCCGAATCGAAAAGCTTTCGTTTGTGCATTAGAATCAATAAAACGTTGTTGCGGACCCGGTCTATTGCGAGGAGTCATAAATTACAAAAATAATGCATCCTTGCGCTTTTTCATGGCTTTAGAAATCCCAGACTGTCGCTCGCATCGAGTCAGATTCTTTAGTTATCTTTACGAGTGGTGGTCCGAACGGCGACTCTTTTGTAATTTATCCTTTTATGTGCAACAATAGGCGGTGGACAAAAGACGTGCACCGAGGCGTCGGTCCCACCTCGCTCGGAGCCGGTAAAAGACAATAGCCCTCTTCGCTACCGGCTCGCAACATTGCGAATATAATTTTTGCAAACCAATCCTGTCTTTTTGCGAGCGTCGTGCGCTCCCATTGGTTTTTGAGTTCACAATAGACAGTTTCGCGACAAAGAATGTGTATTTTTAAAACAATTTTCCATTATGTTTTCTATTTACGATGGCACATGCCCGACTCGCTCGAGGCGGTTTCCGATAGCGGAACTTATGTGCTATCAGTGTAACCCTTTTTGCGTTGAAAACCCCGGCGTGTTGTAAATCGGGTGTTTTATTTTATAGGTGGCGGTCCCGAGGGAGGCCGGGAGTCGAGCTGCGGTCGGCGGCTCTTAACTTATTACCAGGGCCGAGGAACGGAAGAAACTTTAGATCGGCTATAAACTGAATGATTCCCACTCGTGCCAGGAACATTCAACTCGCTCTCTGTCTTCATTGGGCAGTTAATGCTTGAGTAAGTATAATCTACGTTTTCTTCGATTGTTGCAGGGTCCACCAAGCTGAGAAGAGTAGATGCAGCCCTGAAGAGTACGCGTCGCCTTCTGTACGTATACTGAATGTATCCTGAGTGCCTCATTCTTTCCGGTATACCTTCAGTATACGTAACAGAAGATGACACTTGTCGACTGAAGAAGAAGACCTCTGAAGCCTTGATATGATTCTGTGGAAGAATTTTGTTAATGTCATTTATGTATTTACCTTTATGTGTAAGCCTCGTTTTTACTTCGTAGGTACTGTTGTTTGGTTTCGTTTGTTGAATAGGTAATTATAATACAAATTATTTTCATCTTTGTTAATATAGAAACACCTGTTCAATTTCCTATTTGTAATTAAGTAGATACTTTAATGCATTTTATATTTGTATAAGTACATACAATACCGAACTGTTTATCTTTACTGATTTATGGGTAGGTGTGACTTATATATTCCTAAGTAGGTATATAATATCATAATAGGCACCTATAACGTATAATGAAGTTAGTATCAATATAGAATCAAATTTATTGTTGAAATAGTAGGTATGTTATTCATATAGGTATAGATCTATGCCTTTTCTAAGCCGTTCTTGTGTTATTATTTCAAAACTTCATATCATCATCATATTATTACAAAGAGATAAAAGTTTAAGAATTCTTTTTTGAACTACCTGTATGTATTTGTATTTTCATGTGACTTATTTGTGATTTCAGTCCTTCTATCAACTTTATACGCTCAATAAATAAATATATTCTCAAATGTTGTTTTTATTACTCTTTATAATAAATAAAAGTAGGGACGTCTATCGATATCACGGTAGCACCTAGGAATGATTAATATCTTTAAGTATACAATTAGGTACTAAACTATATTACCTACCATAAAAATATAAGCACTTATGCAAGAGAGATTTCAGGACGTAACCTGCATCTAAGGAAATCATTTAAATGTTCACTATAGATTATGTAAAGTTGACACCAGAATTTGATGCAGTCAATATTCTCGTAATAAGTAGCTACATATGCAGCTCTAAGGTTTTTATCTAAGAGTTCCATACGGGGCTACTTACTACAAGCTACTTTATCTTATTTAGTGGCTATCTATATAGAATGATGCTATACGTAGGGCATCTAAAGATTGCTAGTCCCAGTAGGAACCTAATCCTGTGGTAACGTTCCGTGTGGTCTCAATAAATCAACCATCGTGGCATGCGATCCAACTTGGCACATAGCTGCGGTAGGTTTCGCAGTCTCAAAGCAAGCAAGTTGCTTCTTTAGTATATAGGTACCATATACTAAAAATAAGCTAGAAAACTAAAATTTGCAAATATTATCTATAAATAACAGGAGCCTTTTTAATACATTTAGACCTGCTGGCCCCGTCTCATGGTCGGCCTTATCACGCGATAAGTGACAAGATAGAGCGTCCGACACTGGCTGACACCGTTCGATAGAACGAGACTGACGCTCTATCTTGACACTTATCGCGTGATAAGGCCGACCATGATCCGGGGTCAGGTAAATTTAAATGTCACTCTTTGTTTGGAAAAATGAAAGTTGGGTAGTTCTAACTTACGTCTGAAAAGTTACGAGAATAGGTACCTCTCAGGGTTCGACTCCCGGTTTTAGAACTAAATTTGTTTTGACTCAAGGATGTAAAATAGCAGAAAATAGGCTTTTAGTGAAAGTGATTTTGAAAAACGTGTGATTAAGCTTAGTTCGTAGGTACCTATTTCCGCAGTTAAAGGCAGCATAATATATCAGAGGTCCTGGGATCAAATCCCGGAAGGGGTAAATATTTTTGTGATGAGCTCGAGTAATTGTTCCAGTTCCAGAGTCTATATTTAAACTATCGATATATTATTGTAGTCCTCAAGTAGGTGCCCATGACATAAGAATGTAAGGTGAGTAGGTACCTACCAGTTCGATTATTGAAAGCTAATTTTCAAGAGGTATGAAAGCTAATTTACAAGAAAGTTGGTAGTTAATCCAACTGCTTCTTTGATATCCGCACCGCGGCGTAAGCTTTTAAGATTAATATTTAGTTTTCTACTCAGGCGATGGACATGAGTTATCTCAAAATATATATATATATGTATATATATAGCTCTAGGGATACCTAATACCCATTAATTCGCAAAAAAAAAACGAAGGTCCTTAGTGCAGTCTCGGTGACGCTGAAGTCGCTGAACAGTCCAAATGATTCTGGTCAAGAAAAAAATACAAAAAGACGGTCTTCGAGTGTGTTAAGCCGGGTGGACGTTGTGAAATATAGAGTTAAACACAAATAAATACCTGAGTGGGTCTAGTCCACCTAGGTACATGCTATGTTTGCAGCTCATAACGGGGTGGCTAAATAACTTTTTTTAATGACGATGTCTTCGTCAATCTGTAAGTTTTTGTTATTTAAAGTGCATTAACGTCAAAATTGCAGGATCAATTTAAGACTTTGAGATGTAAAACAGTAGGTTCAAAGGCTTAGCACGGGTTCGGACCAAAGCATATGATGGATCTTCGGCGAGAGGGTCGTCTATAGACGTCAAAGATCTGGCATAACAATGTTTATTTGAGGTTGCTGATCTCGAATTGTTAACTCATACTATTCATAGATATATTAACAACGAGCTGAAATTAACCAGAGTAAAGAAACAGAGTATTGGTAAACGAACCTACTTAGCTACATCTTATACTAGGTAGGTCCATACTTAGGTACCTAAGGTTAAGAAATGGACTTACTCGGGGAGCCCTATAATATTAAATAAGGAAGAAATAACTTAAAACTACTTACCAACTTATTTGTTTGTTGTTTTTAATATCATAATTAGTATCAGAAGCAGAGAATTTGTTTTTATCCGTAAACTAACTAAAAAAACATTGTGAATCAAGTTTTGGATAAGAACTTGCGAGTTCCAAACCCATCGATGGAGGGCGCCATCTCTCCGATATGTTCGGAACTTTTAAGGAACTAGTGAGCTTACAGGACGTGCGAAGTGGTAAATTTTCGGTTCTAAGTAGAATTAGAAACTTTAAAGAAAATAATATTATGTATCTGCTTTTGTTACAAAATGGAAAGGAGAGTACGAATATACAGTGACAATGCTGAATACGATAATTCTATAAGATTAAAAGTTTTATATTTAAGGATGTAAGTATTTTTCGCCTTGTTACAATGGAATAATGTGCAAAAATATAAACGTGATACCTCACGTCGTCTGCACATAAGCAGCAGGCAAGTATAATTGCCGAGTAAATTCTATCTAGTTTAGAACAATAATCAGACATAAAGTTGCTTCCAAAAGACTCATTTATTTTTACCAAATTATTTGTGTAGGCATCGTTTGAATGAGAAGGCCTTCGTTACACAAGTAAGGTCCATTTTACGACTTTTCCTACTGACCTAACCCATACATACTTAATTATCTCTTTGAAAGATTAGGAAATTCTGGAATGATACCACACGAAGATTGTTAAGCACCTTATCTAATTGGGCTAGAGTACAATGTTAAATGACAGGGAAATGTTACAGGTTAGTACAGTCAAGGATAAAAATAATTTAAGTTGCCAACATACAATATGATTTGTTTGGTTAATTCAAGATATAGAAAGTATTGGTCTACTCATTCATGTACAGATATGAAATTACAAGTAGGTACTTAAGTTTAAAATTGCTTTCATTTCATGGCGTTGGTTGCGCTAAAAAATATTGATTAAAAGCACCCAACATAACTCAATAGTTAGTTTCGTTAAAACATCTGGCACTTTAAAGGACCCGTGGAACAATAACCTTTTGTTTCAAAGTGAAAGTCCAAACCCTTCCGCGTTCGTGGTAAAGGTACTATTCAGGAAGAATACAAACTGTAACAAAACAGAGAAAGTTTTACGGTAAATAAAAAATGTTCTATTTTCAAAACTGACCAATGGGAGAGCAGTATTTCAACTTTCTAATTTAGATCAGAATTTTTGTAAGCATTTTTATGATCATTTGCACGGTAGCTTTTGAGAGTTACGTAACTAAGTGAGTTTAAAAACTAGATTTTAGGTTTAAGGCAGTGTTTAATTTTAAAAAAAGTGGTTGTAATCAAGTGTGGGTAAATGTGTCGGTGATTAATTTAACATTCATGTTTATTATGAAAGTTATTTAAATATCTCGGTGGCCTACCTATACCTAGTCATGTTTTCCATTAAGTATGCCTATTAATTACTTATCCTAAAAAGGAAATAAAACTAACTAATACCAATGTGACCGTATCCGGATGAATAAATAAATTATGTTAAGTCTCAATCTATATTTAGCTATATGGGTAAGTACTATACTATTTCAATTACATACATACCTACTATTTATCACCTTCCCAGGTACCTAGGTATTGTATTTTAGTATAATAATGATAAGGCAATCTCTTATCCAACTAACTTTGCTCCCTAAAAGACCATCAAACTAGAATCATTACGTCAGAGCCTATTCGATAATTTTCTTGTAAGCCAATCGTTTTCCAATCAGTTATGATTGTACGTGCCCGACTGTACAAGGCATCTGCGCTAAGCCGCTCAGCCATCGAGGAGCGAATGAAACAAAAAATCACCCAAATCCTGTTCCAGCATCCGACTAGTTAAGGAGTAAACGAGATAAATGTAACTTTGATTGTGCGGTTGCGAGGCGGTAGTATCGAGCGAGTGGTCGCCATGGCAACAGACAATGGTTTTTGGGTGCATATTTTAGGCTGCGCCGGGGAGCGGAGGGGCGGGGCGGGGGTAGTATGAGAGCGGCAGCCATCTTTAAAATTATATTTCCAGTTTGGGTGAACTTCGATTTCGGCTCAGCGTTTTCTTTCTCGTGCGAAGGATATGCAGGGTTAAGAATAGTTAAGATATGCAATGTTATTTTATATATGATCTTATTTTTTTAATACCTGCTTGCAATTCTTAATCTATATTGAAACTAATTGAAGGTACCCATCGCGTACAATTTTTTTTTAACATTTTTATGCAAGTAAGGAATCCCAAAACGTTTATTTTTATTGGTTTAATATTACACTCCACAAATATCAACAGCAACCAATATCTTTATAAAAATACAAATATCTCTGAAAAAAAATATTATAACGGATCATCAACTAAACATAAATAAAAAACATGTGAAAACTTGCTATAGACAATATAGGTATATAGTCAAGAGGCCTCGAGTCGAGTTTGGGCCGATCGTAAACCGCACGATTAATGCCATCCAGCGTAGCAGCCGACCGCGACCCGGCTCGATATTAAACATTGACTTACTTCACTTTGGCTGAAACTTCGTTTTCCTTCAGAAATTATGGCACATTCAAGGCTTAGAAAAGCTTCTAGATAAGGTGGTAAGTTGACGAGTAAAGATCTATAGAAAAGTTGTAGGACGATGTCGAAGGATAGGCGAAACTTTAAATAAAATATTAAATAGGTATACTATATAGGTGCTTAATCATATATAATCATTTCCTTTCATCAAAATCGGTCCAGCCGTTTTGAAAATATAATACACTTCGTCAAAAGAATATGGTTATTATTTTATTTTACGTTTATATCAATACAGCCTGAATACCGTCCAACCTATAAAAAAATTTAGAACTTCTTTGTTCCAAATTTAATAACGATTAATTTTGTTTTTGATATCTATCATAGTTTTCCAGAGAATGTCACAAAACCACCAACGGGGACACATTTCATGGTGAGGGGGGCTTAAGCGCCAGGTGGAGAGGGGGAGGGGGGAGTTGTGACAGTACACCTATATGTATCACGCTACACAGGTTTCAAAACTATATTAATTTGTTTCATTTTCCCATACATTGATTACATAGAATTACTGTTTTTTTTTTTTTGTACATGATGACCTAATATGACTATTATCTGTCTAAGGTTTCTTAAGTTAAAAATATTAACCCCGACCCTAATAAAACAGTGTCATAAATGCAGTTTTTTTAGATATAGGTAACACATATATACATACATACATTCACGACTTTATTCCCAAAAGGGGTAGGCAGGGCACATGAAACTTATGTTCCAGTGCCACTTTTAGCGTAAATGTGGGTATAAAAGATCGACAAAATGTGATATTGCAGTGATACCTATCACGATCTATCCCATCGCCCACAACACACTTCAACGCTGCTCCCCTAGTCGACTTTTACGACACCCATGGAGAAAAAGGGGGTTTTGAAATTCCACAAGAAGATGTAACACAATCAACTTTTTTATATAAAAATTAAGACAATTTTCTTTGAGGTCACTGACTCAGTGATCACAAACCGGCACACTAACATTAGGTTAGGTGGGCCCTAACCGGCGCAATGACCCTAGGTATATATAATAGTTTTAATTTAATTTAACTGAAAAAAATATTTTGCGGTGTGATATTTATAAACAATATATCCATATCCGTCCATTTAAGTATGAAAACATAATATTTATCACCCACATTTTCGTAGACGACTGTACAAGCTTAAAGGAGAAAACAATAAAAAAACTGTCTCGATTTTTAGTTTTAGTCGCTGATTTTTGTATAGAGGGGCAAAATGTTTATATCTAAATAAAACACATTGTAAAACCATACCAAAACTAAATCGAAACGGCAGACGTCGAGCACAGACACCGCGCAAGGTATTCTTTCTGCACGCCTGTCCGGGCTGTAGCCAGGATGATAGTGCTAATACTTCGTAGCCACCGTGCTAAATTGGCTACAAATACACTCGGAAACAATCATGCCATGTAACGTCTTTTGGAGTGTAAGGTCATGCCATTGCCAAACCCCAAATAAGGAGAACTTGGCTGTTTATTTACTTATTAAAGAGGTTTTAATACAAATACAAATTATTTATTCTGCAAATAGGCCACAAGGGCACTTTTACATGTCAAACGGTAATTTACAATAAAAATAATAATCTTACAATAAAAGAATAATAATCTTACACAATAATAATTTAAAATTTGCACATTAAGGACTGATATAACAACACACTAAATGTCACAAAGTTAATGAAAACAAAACAAAATATGACAACTACATTCGATTAGGATAAGGTCTGTGCATTAACAGAAAGTTAATGATATTAATTCAGTATTCCAGAGATGTATAAGGTCTCTGAGCGTCCAAGTACAATTAATAATTATTCAATGTTCGTAGAGATGTATACGGTCTCTAAGCGTCCAAACAAAACAATAAAAAAAGGAATATTAATGTAATATTGTCAGTGATGTACATGGTCAATAACAATAAAACGTGTCAAGATCGGAATGATGTCTCTCGTCAATACAATAATAATAAAATAACACTAGTATTTAAGAAGTTAGGTACTATGCCCTTGCAAGCATGAACAGTCCGGACTCCACAAACAGCACCCGATCACGAGTATGACGCATATCTCAGCCATCGCCTCCCTCAACCATATGTTAGGGAAGGTGGCGACCCGATCAACGACGCCACCGTAAGCAAAGCCCTTTAAGCGAGCATGACATATTCAAGCCACCGGACAGTGTTAAGAACAAAGATTAATAAGCGACTTGCTCGGCGAGAAACAGCATTACGTGCTCTCTTCTTACATAAAATGGAACAATTATTTCAGGTAGGTACTTATAATGTGTATTTAGGTATATTCCTAATAGAATTAGCCTACTACTGGCTTAAAGGCATTTTTGTCGTTTAAGAAATCGTTGACAGTATAATACGCATTGCTTAGCAAATTACTTTTAACATGAGACTTAAATTGACTGAACGGTAAATTAACAATTTCGGTGGGTATTTTATTATAAAAACGTATGCACTTCCCCTCGAATGACGTGCTAACCTTGCGGAGACGACTGGCTTTCACTGCGATCTTGTTTTTACTTCTGGTGTTGAAGTCGTGGATATCGCTGTTGAGTTTGAACTCGTGAAGGTTTTTCCGCACATATACATGATATTCTCAAGAATGTATTGGCATGCTACAGTAAGAATGTTTGCCTCCTTAAATTTGTCCCTGAGAGATTCTCGAGCTTTTAGTTCGTATATGGATCGCACAGCGCGTTTCTGTAGCACGAATATGGTCTGGATATCAGCTGCTTTCCCCCACAACAGGATTCCGTAGGACATAACACTGTGGAAGTAACTGTAGTACACCAGCCTGGCGATCTCAACGTTTGTTAACTGTCTTATGCGTCTTACTGCATAGGCTGCCGAACTAAGTTTTCCGGCTAGGGCGGTGATATGTGAATGCCATTGTAGTTTTGAGTCCAAGGTGATACCTAAAAACACTGTTCTATCTTCAATTTCCAGTTCATCACCCTTTAATTTGATCTTGGTATTGTTTACCTGCTTGACATTAGGTAAAGTGAATCTGATACACTTTGTTTTCTTGGAATTTAGCAGTAAATTATTTGCTGTAATCCATTTCACAACAGTGTTGAGTGCATCATTAATATCATCGAAGTTTTCCTCTTTCCTGTCTACCTTGAAGATAAGCGACGTGTCGTCTGCGAATAACACTATATCATGTTTATCTTGCAACATATTTGGTAGGTCATTGATGTAAATCAGAAACAGAAACGGACCCAGAATCGAGCCTTGGGGAACACCAAGAGCAACAGTTGTCCCTGCTGATTGGGTTCCATTGATGACTACTCGTTGTGTTCTCTCCGAGAGATACGATGTCACAAGATCAAGAGCACCGTTTTTAATTCCATAATGTTTCAACTACATATAGCTAGCTACTTGTAAGTAGGTGCACCGTGGGTATAGCTAGGCCTTAGTGTATCGTGAACGTAGTAGAAGTTCAATGCTTGAAAAAAATATGTAACGTAACAGTTCTTACAAGTTTGAGGTATAATGTACCTACCTAGCTACTTAAAATACCTATCTACTGTCTATTTTATTGCTAAGGTTTTTAATATTACTCAAACATCTCGTACTTGGAAATATACACGAATTTAACTTGAAAATATACACGTATTTAACATACGATTACCATTTAACTTGCCTTATTTTATAACACGGCAAATTCGAAAATCATGTAATAAATGCTGGCTTTAACAGTCATCCTTTTATAACACATGATACAATATTATTGCGTCACAACCCTTCCACCGCTCCTTCCGTCCAATTTAAACGTATTACATAACACATTTAGCCGTATCTTGTACAGATAGCAAGTCGTAAAATAAAAGTATGACGACAAAAACAAAAGTGCTATACTCCGCGACCTAACGTCGAAATTTGATGAGCATGATACTTAAACATTCGACTCTAACGTATTAGTATAGGGTTCCAATTCAAATGGAAATATATTGCTGGGGACCTAAACATTGCCCTTACTGTGTTGTTAAGGATTGTGTTGTGTTAACCCTTACTCTGGAAATTATGTCGTTACTAAAGATCCAAATCTCAATTATTCGATAAATAGGAGTACCTAGCATTCATTGTGCTACTGTGCACGTGTTTCTGATCGAGTATGACAGTGCGAAACACAAATCATGTTTAGTAAAAATAAAGAAATAAGGCGGTTTTATTACTAGGGAAAAGGGTTATCGTTTCTGTTGCTGTTTTCACGTCTCCAATCTCTTGCTGCCTACAAAATTTCATACTTGGCTACGTTATTAAGAGTAGGTAGGTACCTACTATTTTATGTATTGTTAATTAATTAATTATTGTTAATAACAAACCTAATGAAAAAAGAGTCAGTTAACTTTCACGAATTAAGTCAATTCCACCTACTTTCTAAGAATTTGCGTTACCTAGGTTACATAGCTTGGTATTTATATAATCTGTTTTATCCGTAAGGTCGATCAAACCCTAATTATATTACTGAAATCAGCCTCTAGAAACTATAAGACATGTCGAATGTATAGGTATATAGCTAGTATCGTATCAGGCTCTACGCCTGAGTGCTCGGCATATCCGTCAGCCGCTATACCTATGCATGTAAGCGGGCCGTCTAGACGCGCTCCCCGTTCGATGCTCGGTCAAAGCCCGGACGAAAGGTCGTCACAAAATTGAAAACAAAATGTCCCAAATCGTAGCAGTGTGGTGCCGCCGCGTTTTCAATTTTTTACTCATCTTGTGAGACGAGAACCGCGAACCGCCTAACGCATTTTTATGCCGCCGTTCGGTGAAAATTGGAATGTTTCGTGACGACAAAAGTATTTATTTTCGTCGGAGAAAATGAAGGCAAAATATTATTTACACGGCTGCGAAGCGAATAAGATTTTCTTGAAATATACGAGCTAAATAGTATAGGTACAAATTATAAATATTTATACGCCATCACTCAGACGGACAGATTAGACGTAGATTAGTACCTTACATGTCGTAATTTACGACCTCGCTTGCTTATAAATAACCTATTCTCCTTTCATTAGGAAGGTACTGTGATACGAAGCTACACAGGCACCTAGGTGCATCAAGCTAGCAAAAATATAGACAGGACCTGAACAATTCACAGACGCTATAACGGCTTAAATTCCTAAACTATAGATAAGTAACGATTTGAGTAAGAGACGAGTAAGAAGGTAATAATAACGTTGGTAGTATTTATGTAGGCAGGAAGAAAAATCGAAATAATTTATTCTGAGTGGGGAACCGTGACAGTTAGGCCCGGCTCCGGAATATGTTCCAGATAATACCATTCTTTCGGCTCACTTACGGACACCTGATGTTCGTTGTTCCGCCATCTTGGGGAGCACAGACTTTTTTTAATTTTCTGGGATTAGTGAATTTCTTAACTAAAGATATTGCGGAGGAATTATTAAATGAAACAGATGGTGCGGGATGTTGGAGACGGGAAAAAATCTACATTAATAAACAGCTACCCCGTTTATAGGTACTTAGATATATAAATATATGACCTGTTTAGGTTTAAAAAAATATAATTCATAAACAGATTTTGTTCAGTTTATTACATACCTACACACAACAAATTATCTAGTGCTCATCTATTTGCGTGTGGTGAAAATATGGAGTTAATGGAGTATCTTTTATCTATTTATGATTGGACAATATTTTACGATATTTTCATTTGTTCTATGTCGGGAAAAAATTCCTACTTGCGTTTCTTTTGAAAAATTCATAAAATGGCACTAAAGCTTAGGATTATAGAGAAGTTTTGATCAATTGCAGGTTGAGCAAATCCTCAATGTCCTGCGTAGTCAGATTAATCCTAAAATTCATTTTCTAATTAATTTTCTAGAACGGTAATAAGATCGCCATTATTTGGCTAAAAAGGAAGCCTTTCTAATTAGAGGGTGTCGCTTAGTAATTATTAACATACTCTTATTCATAATATTCGCTCCGTACCATCAAGCCTTGGAGCTAATGATGATGACCACTGATTAATCTAGAGCGTGGGTCCAAGTTTCCAACGAACTCGGCTCACAGCCAAAGACTGCATAAGTACCTAGTTACACCTCCATAACGCAAAAGATTCTTAGAACTTTTTTTGTAGACCCAGAATAATAAATGGCTTTTTCTCAGTATATAAAGTCAAAAGCGCAAAAAAATCTAGAATTTGTGGAATAGTAGTTTAATCTTTTCTCTAGTGGCGTCGCAGAAGACATTTTTGTACATAGGTACTAAAAATATAGTGTATTTCTTTAGATGTGCATGTGCATTTTGTAACAGTATCAAACTGTAGAGAAAGGTAGAGTCTCTGTTCTATATATTCAGGTTTCGTAAATCTCAATTAACTCCAATTGAAACCAGCAACAATTACAATTAACATTTTATTTATTTACGTAACAAATGGCAGATTTGTGTACCGAGGCCGGTCCTTGGCAAACAACTCTAATTATGCTAACCTCAAAATAAAGTTATGCCTCCACCCTTCCGAGGGTCTGTCGACCCTCCTTACTTATGAAGCATTTTGCACACGCGCCCTCTTAGCATACCTCTACCCTAACAATAAGCAAGCACTGGTTATTTAAATTTTACTAATCCGAATAAATAATCCAACGGAAAATTACGTGGTAATACCTACTATCAAGACTTTTGCATTTTCAGGAAATATAGAATAGATGATTCTTGGTAAATATCGATACGATTTACGTTTTAACTTGGCTGTTGAGTAATTGTGGAAGCGATCAAAAATAAATGGTTTATTATATAAGTCAACATTAAGTAATTATTAAATGTAGTACCTACCTAATCGGTTAATCACTTAGGTAGCCTTTCTTTTCACGAAACTAACGTTATTAACAATATCAATAAAGTTTGCATTAAAATCACAAGCGATTGCTGTATGTTATAAAATGCTGTACAGCAAAATATGTTATGTAGGCGTTGGCTCGGGACTCTTTCGTTCGAACATAGTTGGGAAGCGCGGCGCGAATATGAAACAGGGCAGCGACTGCGGCGGGTAGCGTCGGGAAATGAGGAATTCCTACATATTTAAAATTTATATGCAATGAGTTCTGATGCAGAATAATAAATACCTAGTGGTTAAAATATTATGATCCCATAAGATAAATTTATTTTAAACCCAAGAAATCAAACGCTAAATTCTAGAGAAAGTAAAAGTAAACTGTACAAAAAATATACCTAACTAACACAAACATATTTAACTAATTTAAATAGATTCATTATTAGGTACTATGTAAACCTTATTGTTTTTAATAGAAGCAGGTACCTAAACTCCTCAGGTCTTCTGTCATGTCTCCGATCGTTAACGACAATAAAGTATGACTTCCGATTGTGAAGTATGTCGGCATACACTATTGTCTATTGTACCTAGCTATGGTCTATCAAAATACTGAGTGTCTACAACCCTAATCTCCGTAAAATTCAACTCAGGCAATACAAATTAGAACGTAAATCCCTATAAGTATATTCAACTAATCTAATGATGATAAAAGTTTATTTGCATTGATGTACCTACTCTATAAGTGACGACGCATTAATAGGATCACTCCTACAGACAATTAAGAATAGGCACCTGGACCTACCCAAATAAATAAAGCATCCATGACGTATATGATATGCACATAATACAACTAAATTTTATAAATGCAGAAGTTTAGATGTTCGGATGTCCTGATGATGAGATATTTGAATGTATGTTACTCAATCACGCTTAAACGGCTCAATCGATTATGATGAAATTTAGCGCGAAGATTTTAGCCTGGATGAACATATAGGATGGATTAACAGACCAAGTCGAGAGCGGAAGCTGGTTATTAATAATCGACAACTAAGAAAATGTAAAGAAACCCGACTTGTTCATTTCAAAGTTCAGTATCTTTTAAATGGCTAAACCGATTTTGCTGAAAGGTAGCTAAGAAATATCTCGATCACGCCAATTTAGGAGCTACGATGCCACGGACAGACACACAGATACACAGACACGTCAAACTTATAAAACCCCTTCTTTTTGCGTTGAGGGTTAAAACAGATAGGCATGTGAAGATTTTGAGCACTATTGCAAATTCGCGCACTTGTTTCCTTAAAAAATCTTGTCAATTATTGTAAATAACGCCCCCGTGTAAGAGATACGTTTATATCTGCCGCGCATGAGACAATAAAATGCAACACATTACGGGAATGGGTTTTGGGGACGATAAATATCTAAATTTGTGAGAAATTATTGTCGCTTCTACGTGATTTTTAGTTTTGGCAAAATACTCAAAATAAGTTTTTTTTAATTTTATTACGTCTTATAATATTGAAGGGATCGTTTGTGTTGTTTGAGGGAACTTCTTCTTTCAATCGAGAAAATTATAAGCAATCGTGTTTTGGCTTCCAAAAAACCATAAAATATATATGCCTTTGTATAACTTTATACTTAGGGGAAGTTTGCTATGATTGAACCACTTAACTTCTCGCCCTATAATCTACACATTTTACGTCAGAAAATAAAACAAGGTTGACAAAGTTTTAACTCATGAAATATATTTATTTATTACCTTATATACGATGGAAACAGTATAATAATTTTAGAGAAAAATCGTGAAAAGAGTTTCCCGGTCTGTTCTCTTCTTTGGAACAGAGTCACCTTAATTGGACTGCTGAGTCGCCATCAACGGACTTGGGTAATTTATACCGATGGTCCAATAAAGGAAACTTATGGAAATCGATAAAAATAACATTTTCTTGAAATAAATTTATTTAATTTTGCATTTAAAGTTAATCTTTTTATTATTACTTATTTTTAAATATGTACTATGTATATAGGTACCACGCCTATGGGAGAAGAACTAAAAATCTTAAAAAAAGTTGCCACGATTGGACGGGTCTGATGATAGAATACAAATGTGGTCCATTTATAGCAAATAAGCACCAAATCACAAACAAAAATATCAAAAAATAAAGAAAAGAAGTGGTTAAAAACAGTTATTATAAATTGGATCATTTATAGATGTCTAACCATTACAAATCAGCAATTCAGCACACTTAAACAATTGCAAATGTAATGATACTATCGTTATATTTTTCCTCCGTGTAATTTAACATCAACAGCGTTCGAAACATAGTCGCTCACGTCACTCGTCACCGGGAAGCGCGATGCGACTGAGGTTGTCGGGGGGCCAGCCGGGCCGCCAAGGACACTTTGTATACCTTGTTTGGCTCTGTCTAGCACGTGTTGATTTTAAAACATTTAAGTGGTCCAATCAAAGCGCCGGTCCGATGATAGCAACCTTCCCCTATACAATATTATGTTTCCTCGTTCAGGTAGTTTACATTTAAAAGGTCTTAATTATCCAATTCTTGCTCTTAATTAAATTAATACCAAACCAAACATTTTCAGAAAATTGCTGAAAAAATGTAACATTGTAAATTCAAACTAGAAGAATAAAAATGTTTCAGTACCTATCACAATACCAAAGTGCCCTTTCATATTAATAGTTACGGCGTCGACATTTAGATACCGAGTGGTTAGAGTGGACGTCAACGAAATGTTTAACATTTACACCTTATTCCGTTGTAATAAGGCGAAAAGAGAATACATGTCTTTGACAGCGACTGCACCAATTGGTATGTATACATAATACACTACACATAAACAAATAAATGTCAGGCTTGCCGACTGGTAAAGGGCAGGTTAACAAATTGTCCACGATATTTGCAGGAGCGTTAAACCTGGAGTAACTATACAGACATCAAATAGTAGAGCAAATGCAGCCTAGACAGTTTACTCGATCTGATTATTCCTAATACATAGATAGAGTGCTTTATTCCTTAACTAGCTGCCTGCCCGGCTTCTGCAGGCTTTCCGCAGGCAAACTCGCGGGGTAAATTATAGCCTATGACCATCCGGAAAGTTCATTCTATACACAAGTGACAGAATTTTGGAAATCGGGTCAGTGGTTCCGGAGATTACCCTTTACTTACAAAACAACAATTTAACAGAATTTTCCTCTTTATAATATTAGGTACTAGCGACCCGCCCGGCTTCACACGGATACTATATTATACATATAAACATTCGTCTTGAATCAGACTATCTATTAAAAAACGCATCAAAATCCGTTGCGTAGTTTTAAAGATCTAAGCATACCTACCTACATAGGGACAGACAGCGGGAAGCGAATTTGTTTTATATCTTTATAATATTATACCTAAGCACATATGTATAAGTACAGATAAAAATTAGTACCTGTGAGTTTACTATAATGAAGTACAGTCAGCATCATATAGTTAGTAGCAGCTAAGGTAGCCAAATATATCGCAACAAGTCTTTATGGAGTGTTTGGCTGCTAATAAACAATAACAATAACAATAAATATTTGGGGACAATCTGATACAAATCGACCTAGTCCCAAACTAAGCAAAGCTTGTACTATGGCTACTAGACGACGACGAACGACGACGACGAATAACTAAATAATGCTGACTGTACCTAATCATTTACCTCATATGATTCAGGTACCTAACTTATAATCACTTCGGCAATTTCAATTCAATAGGTTCAACAGAAGTCAGCTCAAGACCGGTTAAAAATAAAACCAATTACTTCAACAGTTAAATAACTATTAAACAAACCAACTGTACTCGTACTAATATATTTAGGTATTCAATGAACCATCAAGTAACGAAAAAGGAATACATTCTGTAGGTATCCTCGACCTCGACCGAAGCGCGGAATGTACCTAAAAGAAACAAAATGCACCAGTTTTGTAAACTTTTTCTGTTACCAGTACGCAAGCGAGAGATGGGTGCCGTAGATAACAACTATCAAAACAAATTTGGTCCCATCCTCCAAATTGGCTGCATTTTCACGTGAAATTTTAACATATCAGCTTTGTAAACACTGCGTTAACTATTTAGTTAAATTGGTTGCTTGACTAAACATATTGAGCCGAAACGTGGGATTGTGTAGGTACACGTGTCATGTTAAATTCGAATAGTTACTTAGTTTACAAAGTATTACGGATTTATTGCAGGATTTGAAAAATTAAATTATATACTTATAGCTATAAGGTTTTAAAAAAGTTGAGGAAATTTACTCGCAATTATTTTTTACGCACGTAAGCAAAACAAACGTCGTCGAATGACAAAAACTATAAATACGTAAAAGACAAAGTCAAGGTTCTCGTAATGGTGCTCTGCTCTTCGCTTGTCGTAGTCGTAGCTACGTCGGTGGCAATAGATATCAATTGAGAAATAGCTATAAACATCATGGAATAAAGTTCAAATTCTAAAAAGCACGTAACGAGTGTTAAGTATTTTTGAGGAATCGGGCGTGAATAGTAGCTACACCACAGCTCACGCTGATGACAGAGAGACCACAAGAATCGCTACGTATAATCGCCGCACATTTTATAGGTCATAATTGTTGTCATAAAATGGTAACAAAAGATATTTTACGTTCCGCACGAGAGGCGTGTTTATCATCTCGTAGAAACGAGTCAGACTTACACGGCGATTATGGTGGGAATCCACCGCTTTTATGACTATTTAATTGTTTATAAACATTTTATAGGTGTTATCACACTTTTTTTTTGTGAATCTTTGTTGAGACTCCTACGGTAGCCCTAAGTTGATTAAATATTTGAGAAAAAAAGTGTTTCTGCACTTGTATTTAATTTTTTGATTAAAGGTATATGCGCAGAAGGAAGTGGATGTCCCGATTAAATATTCCGTGTGAGTATTAGATGCCTACGCACGGGAGTAATTCGTAGAACGGTCGGAATATATTAAAATATTTAATTAAGGTTAACGCGAAACAGACTTCGCGATACAGCCCATCAGGCAAGGGCTCCACAATGTTGGCTTCCCCGGAACGGATCACGTCTGGAATAAAACTCTTCTAATCAAAACTTCATGATGTAGGTAGGTTGCCGTACCAACTTGTAAGCGGGGAACCTATCCAAGATCGATTCCAAAGTATATCTCGAACAGGAGTAACCAGGTTAAAAGTAATTCGGTGTTATCGAGTTGCCAGAAGTGAAAGTAATAGCGCATCAAGTTTTTGATCATATATAAGTACTGGTAGTAGTGGTTAGTCATTGCTGATTTCACATAGTTTGCGGTGCGACAGTTTTCTGAATAGTGGCAAAACATTGTCGTCCGAGCCCCGCTTGCGTAGGCTTCTCAATGTTTATTTAGTACACATGGTAAGGGCAATATTTTCCGATTTGTAGGCGTAGTTTCAAGTCCGTCCTCGGGCGCCGACTGACTCACCGACTACGGCCGATTGTTCCACACTAAATGTCGATGGAATCGGTAACTCAGACATTTTACGGCCGCCTTTAATAATATATGGGGCGTTGCGTAATTCTCCTTCGGCTCCGACGTAAGCGAGACTTAGTGCCGATATTGTTTCTGAATGTTGTAAGTTTTAGTCGGGGGTTGCTAGCTTGACGCCTTTGCAGTAGTAAAAGTAAATATTTCAGGTCGTTAATTTCATCGAGCCTGCGGATGCTCGTTTTTTTATACTATAAACAATTCTCGGCGCTCGTTAACAAGAAAAATGAGCTCTAACAGTTTGGGTTTATGGACAGTAAAGTCGCGGGCACGCGCCGCGCTGCGCAGGCGCCGCCACTTGATAAACCCAAATTAACGATCGCCGCGACATCTCGGGGGCGATGACGAACTTTACTACTAACATGGTGGCAAGAAATTAAGGGAGCTGCTAGACTAATGTGCCTCACTATTATGCACATTAGTTCCTATGCTTGTTATACCGAGACTTTTAGAGATCTTTGTGAGATAAGATTAGGTAGGTACTATTTACGTATCACGAGAGTGTAGGTAGATCTACGTGATTGTTTGATGAGAAATAAATGTAGATATCAAATACGATTAACATCCAGATTGTTTGGTTATCTGAAAAGTTGATTTAGATACTATTGGAAAGCGGGCGAACATTTTCGGTAGAAATTTTCCGAGACACATGGAGTGACCATACATGGGCGGCGGTAATCGCTTACCATCAGGTGATCCGTCTGTTCGTTTAAAAAATATATATTAAAAAAAATGATAATATTATCTAAGTACCTAAAAATTTTACAGGTAACGTAGATATGTTAAAACATTTCATTTGTGTGTACGTATAATCATCAGCTAATATTTAACCATACGCTACAATTTTCTACCACAAATTGAACTGCTGAGTTTGATTAACTCCATACATAGTTGTTCAGTTAATTAACTCAAACGAGACTCCCTTTTGTTCCATCGTCAATGTAAACAGGACTGATAAAGCACATTCGCCCCTACAATTCACCACTCATACATTTACCAATTTAGAAAAGCATCGAATTGTAACGCCCGAGGAGCGTATGCAACCGGTAGATATTGCACGTAGTACCTTGTAGGTAGGGAGCCGGGTTGTGATAGCTCGCTTTATAAATAGGTAAGGAGCGTAAATAGCCGCCGTTGTATCGGCCACCACCAATCGATACACTGCACCTCCATCCATAAAGACCGAACCACCATTAAACATCCAATCTAAAAACAACTATAACACGTAAGCTGTTAAGTCGTCTATTACTTGATTTGGTCCGGGAATGTGAACTTTAGATGCTTGTGGCTGATAGACGGAAGCCCACAAACTCGTTATATGTATGTTGTGATAGTTAAAAGTTAAATACTCACATGTCGGATCTTTCTTAATCAAACTAATGGAAACAAAGTTTTGGGACCGAGACGTGGAATAAGGGATGGATAATTATGTAGGTACCTATAATTAAATTTCCTTGAGTGTGTAAGTTTTTATAGTTTTAAGATGAAGAGACCTAAGGATCACTTATAAAATGATGTCTAGATGATACCTAAAGATAAAACTTGCAAATTAAGTTTTTTCTAAAGTAATTTCTTAAATTCGTTTTCTCGATTTGTACGTGGTATGAAAGCAATCACATGAATCACGGAGGTAGGTACCTATCGCTTAGTTTATACGAGTATAATGGATTCAACTCTAGCCGCATTTAGTTACCCAAGTACCTACCTAATAATAGACTTAAGCAAATGTTATTAATAAGTATATACGCTGAACTGTGGATGATAAATTGAACCTACTTAATAGGTTAGCTGCAACATAAGTTCCAGCACATAAGGTTTATTCAACATATAAACCTACCTATTATGTTCTAGAAGTTTTTCTAATCTGTTATCGTGATCTATCCTTGGAGTTAGGTACCGAACATATCTGCGGTATCGACCTTTTGATACTACCGAGCCAAGTAGGATTACAAATATTTTACTCGGGATCCCAGTTGCCCTCGCTCCGAGCGGGACCGTTATGGGCAAAGTTACAGCGAAAGGCACGCGTTCTTAAATAAATTCTTAAAACTTTTATCTTTACTTCGATAGGAATTCGTATTGAGTTTCTTTTCAAGATACGGATAAAGGACGGAATAAAACTCAAAAAATAAAAAAGATTAGCCTCGAAGTGGCTTTAGTCTGGAACTAAATGTCGTTTAGGTAGGTATAATAACACTAAAATTGGTAAATTGGTGTAGCATTAAAATTGTATCGTTGTTCACACGTTTTCAGTAATTTTATTTGTTTGAACTTAATTTAATTCGCGCTGAATTATTTAGTAAGTACGTATTTAAATGAGGAACGTGGTAATTTGACCTTTATTCAGCATGTAGTTACAGTTAACCCTTTATTTTACCATCGGCAAATAGGCCGTTAGTAGAAACCGCTTCTGTTGCAAGGATATAACGCGCACCGGAATGACAATTCTTTTACGATCGATTTTATAGGTTTTTTATGTTTTTTCAATTGCCCTCACTTGACAATCCGGAGCGTGAATTCTAGAAGGGCACGTGTATGTGTGAACGTTCTGAACACATTAAAATGCTAATTCAATTATATTTTTGGTTAAGTTCTTTGACTTGATTCTACTTGACATAGATAAATTCTCTAAAACATATCGACTAGTTTAACTGCGGTTTGACCGAGTTTATAACGGCCGCAAACTGGCAATAAGGTTTTCCTAAATATTTTTATAATGTGATTGTATAGATGATGTTGAATATTATTCTATCTATATATATCTATAACATCTTGGACTCGTATGTCAGTGATATTGTATAATTTAGCAAATAAATAATACCTATATATCTTTCAAGTTTAATCTATAAATTACATTCCGTTCTTAATGTAAAAATGGAAAATCGTGTAGGTATTCTCTGTTAACTACTGGACTGTTTACTGTTTTTTTGTACTTGAGAGTCCGGGACACTGTCGGTATCTACCTACTATCAAGTGGTTATGGTAATACGTTTAAATGAGTTTTTAATTTATTTTATTCCCTATGTCACATACCTATTAAGAGCTATCTTTATAGAAAACCGAGCTAGGCTATTTTAAATTTATGTTGTTGTCTTTATTATTATTAATTTATGTATTTTAAATGTATGTTATTACCTATATTGATGCTTTTTATTCTAATGTTATGATGATTTCTACATGATATTTTTGACCCGGATGCAACATGTAACACATCTGTTGTTTTTTTATTTGAGCAATAATTATAGGCCGTTTTGAAATCCCCAAGTAAGTAGTTTAACTTGTGAGTATTATTATTATTAATAGTCTTAAGTGTCCCATTGCTGGGCAAAAGCCTCCCTCTTTTTCTTCCACGATACCCTATTCTGGGCAGTCTCCCACTAGTCTTGGTCAGACCCCATGCTCGTCTCGCCTCTGTAAGTAATGCAAGTATAAATGTGGAATATAAGTAGAAAAATAATACCATAGAGACAACTATAAATACTTAAAAACCGAAAGTTTATAATTTCAACGAGGCACCCTCTCATATTGTTCTAATACGTAAAAAAATAAAGTATGATTTTTATTTTTAATTTTAGATAAGATTTAGGGGTCGCTACTGTTTTTTTTTATACTTTTTAAGGTTTGTTTTTTTTTATTATTGAATGTTTGCTACTTTTTTGAGCTACATTTGATGGTAGGAAATGAATAATCTTAAATAACTTAAAAGGAAATCACTAAATTTCAGTCATTAATTCAAAAATGAATTGATGAAAACGGACTCTGGTGCTGATTTCGCGACTTTAAATTTGATGTTAAATAAGTGTCGAACATGTAGTGAACGAATTTCTTTTTTTCTAGATTGTTTATTCCTTGTTATCAAATGTAGCTCTAAAAATTAGCAAAAATTCAATAAAAAAAATAGTATGAAGGAAAACAAACCTTAAAAAGTTTTAAAAAACAGTAGTGACCCCTAAATCTTATCAAAAAATAAGAATAAAAGACATACATTATTATTTCACGTTTTAGAACAATACGAGAACCCTCGTTGAAGTTTTGAACTTTCGGTTTTTAAGGACCACCCTAATAAATATACAAAGTTGATCAGAATTGGATGCCTTAATTATTAAATTCTGTAACAATTCAAACTGTTCAAAATGTTGAAAGGTCAATAACGTAGGCAAGTACCTACATTCTCATATACCAAATTAACTCATACATTACATTCTGCCATATTTATATTTCTCCATCAAATCACTTTAACGAGTCATGAATACATAAATTACATTACAATACAATACAAATACTATTTTCCTATTGCACACCTCAATAGTAATACAGAGCAGTAGTACCTAATACCTACAGATAACAGCTAATATACTTAAGAGCAAAGGCAAACAACAGGCGGGGGGGCTTAATTACATAAGCATTATCCAAGTTAATTGAGTAGGCTGTGCTATTTATAAAACCGATAATTTTAAAGTACCGGTTTCGATCTCAGGAACGCTTCTTTTACCTAATAGATACCTTTATGTATAATCATGGAATAATGTACTGTTTTACCTACTTAACAAAAGTCATTGAAGTCCCTAATTGTTAACATACAATACACATTCCTACAGTTACTGTATAAATAGACTGAACGGCAACAAAAAATATAAGGATAGCATTAGGTAGCGGGTATAATAAAATCAATTAAATAACATGTACTGAAGTTACGAAGTTACCTATATTTTACCTGAGTAATAAGTACGCAACTATCAAACGAGTGGTATAAAAAGTGTTTTTATTTACCGTATAAAAATAAAAGTTTGTTAATTGTACCGCATACCTCATTAACATATTTCGCTAATATGGTCCAATGGTTAGTACATAATACCAACTTATTCCACGCGACGTGTTTTAAGTTTATTCTGTACTTCCATTTTATAAAAAAACTCGTCTCAGAGTCTTATTTCTTATTTAGTCCGACATACGTTACGAATATTTATTAAACCATTCATTGTATTGCCTTTTATTATTTCATGTTTCCAGTTACAATATCTTATCTTGTATTTGGTTTGATTTAATTCCATAGAAAACATCATTTCCTCACGAAACATGCCGCTAGGAAATGGCGGTCGGGACGAAAAAGAATCTCATTAAGACTTTAATAAAAATGTTAATAAGGTACCCAGTCGATTAATTTTAAGCTTAAGAACCAATAGCACGCCAGGCGTGCGCGATTTTGCCGAAATTAAATCATTATACACATCTGTGTTTTGTACACTCTTTTCACCGTAAAGCCGAGGATTCATTAGCGAGAAATCCACCGAGACTTAAATGTTTGATAAGCTGAATTAATACATTTGCGTAAATCGTGCAATAGATATCTCTGTCGGTACTTTTAATTTATCCACATATCCCAAAGCAATTAAAATTAATTGGACAATGTGAAGTTCTCGTGCATGAAAAATCGCAAAATCAATGTGTTATGCCAACTTAACCCGCGTACCGATTACTACAGTAGTACTGGTTTTGTAAGGAGCCATCGCAGGCTACAGAGTCCATAAAATGCTTGATTTCTAGTTACGAGTGGGACATGTATCTAGGTACTTAATTAATAGCTTTTAATTATCCTACGTGCCTTGCAAATACGCGTACCGTTTATATTACCATATATATCATATTTTCGTGGAAAATAGGCATATATTTAATAAGGAACGTAGCAGACAGTAATTTTATTCGATTAGGTTTTTTTCTAAATAACATGCTTTAAATATGAATTCTTATGTCTTTTTTTTCAAGAATAGAGCTTGTAAGTACATCAAGATATACCTATCTAGTAGGTACATTAATATATGTACTAAGACTAATTTACACGTACAAAATACTGTCTAAATAGATTAACTTTTATTTTCCAATTTGAAGTTGTAACTGCAATGTTACTTACATACACAGTCGCAGCAGTGAGTAATCTTCGTTAACGACTTGTCAGCTCGGTTCCTAGGTAAGTGTTTCAGACAGTAACTCGGCCGGGCTGATTGCGCGGCCGTCGCCGACCATCTTCGCCCGATTGGCTACACGTGTCGACGCGGCTTTGGCTCCATATTTATTACACCCCACATTTTTCCGCGTCTGAAGTTTTTCTTAAAAATATTTATCCAATATACACAATCAGTGCCGCCTCATCATTTATGAAAAATCGTTTCTCTCCCGAAAGTCCTCTATAAAAAGCCCATTCCAAATTAAAATAAAGGTCTAGCATAACTAAAGTAAAGAATCTTATATTTTCTTCGAATGTCGCAATGCGAAATCGACTTTAATACGAACGAAAAAGGGAACGTTTTAGTTCATTCTCTTGGGCGGTTACGACCTGTTTTAAAAGGCAAGCTGTCAAAATAACTGGTTGTTTTTCAGGATCCATTTGTAAGGTGAGCTATAAGTACTGAATTATAGAATGTTAAAAGAATAACAACAAAACATGCCGATATTTCGGTCGTGTTAGATAAAACGTTAATAGGCGCATTAAGCCCGTGCAGGCCTGTCGGGTGCGGAGCGGGGCGGCTTCTATTTTCGATTTGTTTGGTTGAATGAAAACCTTAATAGATTTCATAACAATTATTTTCTCGATTAACTGTCGTAAACTGTTATTTTTATGTTTAATTTAAAGGTCGATCGAACGACCGTTTATAAACGTCATATCTTAGTATTGCCATAAAGTTCACGGTCGTCACCGGCAGATAAAAAATAAGATTATTAATATTTAAGGTGACATCCGCATTTTACTTTATAATTAGGTAGCTATCTACACCACGTAGGTACATTACACTCGCACGAGGCTCTGATTAGCCTTGCGGTTACGTTTCTTGTGGTCTAGGAGAAAAGTTTCTGAAAAGGTAGTATGTTAGTACACTGAAAAAAATGCAGTCCAACTAAGACACATTTTCTCTTAGTTGATGATAAAATGTTTGTAATAACAATATATTTATTTACTAAAACGAAGATTATGTAGTTGCTGGAGCAAACTGATTTTGTTTATTACTACAATATGCACATTTGTTATTATTATCAACATTCTTATTTGCAACAAGAATTTACTTATTCCCAATAAAGAAGGTTGCATTGTTGCCGGAACAGATTTATTTTGTTTATTTCTACAATAGACACACGGTTAGTGTAATCAACAGTCTTTGTTAACTTGAACATTCTTTTTTTTTGTTATTTGAGTTCACCATTTTACTTTGTTATGCTAATTAAGTAATATTTGTTCATCCTAACATGCAACTTGATAGACTTTATAAAATTTAATTCATAGTTTTTAACAAGAAGCTTGATTAATTAAATGACATGCATAGCTGAATCAAACAAGAAAAGTAGTTGAATCTAATATGTACTCTTCCCCGCGCACCCCGCGCCTCCCTTCCCCACTCAACGGCAAGGCAAGGCATGCGGCGGGCGGCCATTACGCCAAGCATTACGACGCCGAGTGCATCTAAATAAATCGACGGGTTTGAGAAGTGACTACAAAATTCGAGTCTGTGCAGTGACTAATGACGATAAACAAATGGACGAAGTGACCGACTTACTCAAAACATGGGAGCTGCCCGATCTCATCCCGATATTTGAAGGTATGTTAAATAATGTTACCTAAACGTAAATCCCTACCGAATACTAGTAAATATAAATATATGATGTTCCAAAACGACGATGTCGAAAGGGATCACACGTTACTTAATTAGATTTGAGTCAGAAAACTAACGCCCACTCGTGGTTGTTATGGCTGCGCGCGGTTCGCGCCTGTTTAATTTAATACTGTACGGACACTAGCAGTTGCCTTTTAAGTTAATTCTTATTAAATGGCCTAGATTTTTAACTAACCGACACCCTTCATAGTTTATTTGCGTAGATTTATGCCCTCCCTCGTTGATAATTTTTCGTGTTGAATTCTTGTTCGTTCATTGTGTGTATTTGCGCAAATAAACCTACCTACTTTTTATTGCGCAACAGTTGTTCACGGGCTGGCAAATAACTAAAACTTTTAATTTAGAGCAAGCAATCACCATCCAGGCGTTATCCGCCCTGACCCCAGACGACATTAAGGATGTTATACCACAAATAGGACGCCGTGTCCTGTTCATGAGATGCTGGAAGGAATGGAAAGAGGAGTTTTCCAGCATATCGTTATCGGTAAGTGGTTGCAATTTCTCTAGCTAGGACCTATTTACCCACACAATTTTCACGAATATTATACAGCTACAAACATCAGTGGCGGTTTTTGGTATTTGTTTTCAAAATGGCGGAGCTATGCAAAGAAAGAATCGCGAAGTCAACGGCACGTCTATCATGACACGGCCGCGACATAGTCTCGATTTTTCTCGCACTGTACTTATTGTTCTAATTAAGTGTTCTAATAAGAGAGAGACAGATAGTGCGAGAAAAATCGAGAGAGCTCGCGCGCCGTTACGTGATAGTCGTGCAGCTCACAGAGCCACTAGATAGACAAGTGGCGCAGAAGGTATTGTTCGGCACTATTAAATACGGGAAACGGGTACCTATATATTTAAAATTAACAAACATTTATTTTTGATTACAGAACCTGGATTTATTACCATTTGATTTGCAACAGGAAACCCTAATCGATAGTGCCCCAAAGGAAATTATAATTTTGACAGCGGAAGGCAAAGAAAAGGAGTCGACAAGCATTGAGCAAGTCATCAATATAGAACAGGACTCATTAAGGTCTGAGTGTGGGGTATGTATATTTTAATTTTAAACTACATATAACCGGAGAGCATTTTTTATTAACTTGCAATGTATGGTATTATGTTTGTTCAGGTGAAATCAAGCAACTCAGTTTTAAAGCCTCAACCTATTGATCTGAAATTTTGGGTATTAGTATAGTTTGAATGCCAATTTATAATTATAATATCATCAAGCTAATCTGATGATAGAAACAGACGGTGGCCATGGGAATTCAGTACTTAACGGATGTAACCCCGTTGAGTTTGGGCTCATTATAATCGTCTCCATGAGTAGTTGATTAGTTTAATGACACTATACAAAAAAGTGCAGTTAGCAATATAACCGGAGAGTATTTTTCATTAACGTGCAATGTATGTAACTATGTTTGCTCGGGTGAAATCAAGTTTTGAAGCGGATAGCCTCAACCAATTAAGCTGAAATTTTGGGGTATAGTTTGAATGCCAATTCATTATTATGATATTATCGAGCTGATCTGATGATAGGAACAGACGGTGGCCATGGGAATTCAGTACTTAACGGATGTAACCCCGTTGAGTTTGGGCTCATTATAATCGTCTCCATGAGTAGTTGATTAGTTTAATGACACTATACAAAAAAGTACAGTTAGCAATATAACCGGAGAGTATTTTTCATTAACTTGCAATGTATGTAACTATGTTTGTTCGGGTGAAATCAAGTTTTGAAGCGGATAGCCTCAACCAATTGAGCTGAAATTTTGGGGTATAGTTTGAATGCCAATTCATTATTATGATATTATCGAGCTGATCTGATGATAGGAACAGACAGTGGCCATGGGAATTCAGTACTTAACGGATGTAACCCTGTTGAGTTTGGGCTCATTAAAATCGTCTCCGTGAGTAGTTGATGAGTTTGATGACACTATACAGAAAAGTACAGTTGGCAATAAAAGCTAGTGCCAAAATGATTTTTTTGACAGAACCTTATTATTTTGTAAAATTCCTGAACAGTGTATGAGCACCAACTAGGTTAAACTGGTCATCATTTAGGTATACATAAAGTATCCTTATAATAAAAGGCTTAGTTTTCCCTTTAGTTTGGAAGGTCGATGGCAGTCGCTTTCGTAAAACTAGTGCCTATGCCAAATCTTGGGATTAGGTTTCAAAGCGGACCCGGGGCTCTTTTAGGGGCACAACCGGGAATAATGGTAGGTAGATGACGATGACACTTTATCTCTCCTGGTTTGTGCTCATTAAGTTAAGGTTTTGGTTTTATTCATATGTTAAAAGAAGCTAAAATTACTGGAATCTTCATTTGATCTTCTTTTTGCAGTTACTTGAAAATGTACTGCGCAAGTCACTGGAGGCGTCTTCATTGTTGCTATATAAAGGTGGAACTCTAGATGGAGATGCTGCTAGAAATTTATTGGTTTCTATAATTGCCACAGAAATATTGAATGAACACACAAACTCAGCGATTGTTGGATCGATATATTTCAAGTGGGCAAATTTAATAAAGGAACTCTTTCCGGGTGAAAGAATCACCACCTATTACATCCCTGCTTGTACAACTGCATCTGGTGCAAATCTTCGAGCAGGAGGTAAGCTTGTGGCCAAGGTCTTAAATAAAAGGAGGCTTTTGCAGCAATTAGGGGCTCTGACAACAAAAAGAAAGAGAAGCAGAAATGAAAGCTTTGATGTCACCTCACCATCTTCAAGACCGAAGCCTGACAGTATTGAAATTGAGACACTATCTGAGGATGTTGAAGATGATTTACAGTGGCTCCGAAATTCTTCAGAGCCCTGGAGCCTTGTGGAGATGAAATGGACCAGGACGTTCCAACATCGAAGAAGAGTCCTTCTTGGCAATGACAAAGATCAGACTTTGGAATCATATACGACGGAGTATCCAGCGCTAAAAAAACCGCATGGTTATACACTGGTAAGGTTTGACTTAATAGTGACTTATACAAGATTTTTACTAAATAGCTGACATCTTAATTTTTTTTCCTCTTTATGTATCCATTTCTTTATTTATTTGTTATACATTTTGTCAGTCTATTTACGCCGCTTCCAGTCTTCGGTCTTAACTTGTATATTGACATGTGTTAGATGCAATAGCCACGTCCACACCGGACGCAGGCTCGGCCGCACGCCTCGCCCGAGCCAGTTCACAACCACATGTCTCAGGCAAGCGGTCCTCATGCTCGGCCGCATTAGAATGTGGCCGGCTCGGTCAAATTTTAGCGTGTCTGAGGCAAACGCGCGCGGCATTTCCGAGCCAAACTGGCTCGGCCGAATTTACCTAAAGGTAATTTAGTTGAGCTCGCGATCGCCATGAAAAATGCTTTCGTATGTTCGGCTGTCCTGCTGTTCCCTCTGTAGGTCGCATCTATGAACCGATTCTCGTGAAATTATGTGAGCGAGTTCGATATTTATACGGCAAAAATGCTTTCGTATGTCCAGCACATTTGATTTCGGGCAAAGAGCTGACAACGCTCGGCTCGGAATAAAACGTGGCTCGCCGAGTCACGTCTACACTGAGCGCGCACGCTAAGGCGAGGCGTGCTCGGCGGAGCCGGACATACGAAAGCATTTTTGCCCTATAAATATCGAACTCGCTCACAAAATTTCACGAGGATCGGTAGAGAGATGCGACCTACAGAGGGAACAGCAGGACAGCCGAACATACGAAAGCATTTTTAATGGCGATCGCGAGCTCAACTAAATTAATTACCTTAAGGTAAATTCGGCCGAGCCAATTTGGCTCGGAAATGCCGCGCGCGTTTGCCTCAGACACGCTAAAATTTGACCGAGCCGGCCACATTCTAATGCGGCCGAGCATGAGGACCGCTTGCCTGAGACATGTGGTTAGGAACTGGCTCGGGCGAGGCGTGCGGCCGAGCCTGCGTCCGGTGTGGACGTGGCTATTGAATCTAACACATGTCAATATACAAGTTAAGACCGAAGACTGGAAGCGGCGTAAATATACGACGTTTGAGTCAATACCGTACTCCGCGTTTAATGCCCAAATAGCTTTGTAGCAAGTGTCGACGGCTTGCACAATATTGTCCCGCTGATATATGACTAATTTGTTAACAACAACTAAATACGTGTTTATATTATTTAATGACTCACCAACAATGATCACATAAGGCTGTGATGTTGCACCTTTATTTTCCAACGTTTTCAAACGCTGTTCAATATACTGACCGATTTCAACGTCAGATTTTAAATGTTTGATGAAGGCGTCTCGAGTTTCTGCCTTAGATGGTTTCCAAGTGCACCTGGCCCCCTTTTTTGTGTTATTCTTCGGTTTAACAGTAGTTGTGGGCATTAGTTGTGGAATTGATAAAAATGCAGCAAGATTTTTGGTATTTCGTTCAGAAAGGTTTATAGGACCGAGTTCCAACTTCAGCCGAATCTCTCTTAACTGATTGTAATATTTAGATCGTTATTGTGACCCAAATTATGAGTCAATCCGATGAGCATTTATGTATGGTACATATTAGTACATATAAAAGAATTGTATTTAATTGTTAAATTGTAATATTGCAGACTATGTTCTGAATAATTGAATAATTTAAAATTAGTTAATTACCTAATACCTGATTAAACAATTAAGGGACATAGTCAAAGTCCATTAATAAGTTAGGTACCTACATTATAATATTAAGAACTTCATTTAAGGCAAGGTTTGTTATTATTGTTGACCATGGTGACTTGTTTTGTATGCCGTATGCAGTTGTCAAATATTGTCCTTCTGTCTACCTCTGTGTACCTTTCGTAAAATTCTGTGTACCGCTCCTGAAAACGAGCTATCTTCAAAACTAGGTTTCCCCCTATCCTTAGTACGTAGTCGGCCGCTCTTCATCAGTATTTTAGTAAATAAAACGATACAACCAACATTATATTACTATTTTTATACACTTTGTAAATGCTTATAAAATTACAATATAATTTACTTTAAAAATAATTTTTCTTGCACCTTAAAATTCGTTTTTTATTCTATTTTTAATGTCCATACATATAACGTCCGTATTATTAATGTGCGTCTTAGATTTTTTATTTTTTTTATAAGTGTTATGTCTTGGTCTATCACCCGTTCTCGAATCGAAGATAACGTTTGGGACACGTAGTATATCTTCTTACACCTTCAGACAAGTCGAGTAAACTGCTGTTACGCTGGAATCGTTGATCTCTGAACTCAAAAGAAAAACGGCCGTTTTAACTTTGGACGCATAGATTGACGAATCCAGCAACATAAAAACTAGTTTGATGTATTCACATGGTACTTAAATACAAAATACAGTGCATAGCAGCCTCCTTTTTTAATATCTATCGTTACATTTAAATAATCACAATTATTTACCACTGGCGCTAGTGTGCACGTGAAAGCAGTCTTAAAGTCATGTATTAATAGTCCGTAAGCCCACTCCCAATACCCCTGCGTCTCATGACAACACGATAAAATGCATGGCAGCAGGTCGAGAAAGTTGTGCTGAGCAAGAATTCTCGACCTGCTGCCATGCATTTTATGGAGTGGGCATACGTACTATAACCGCGAATCATATATCAATGGTCATATGCAAGGCATATAGTTATATGGTATAGGCATATTTCATAATAAGTCACTTGCCCATGTTCCTTGGGCCACTGTATCTACCTCACTATGTAAAATGTACCGTAATAGTATTAACAAAGAAATAAAATTAATTGAAAATCAATTGTTTAATTGCGTCTCCTTATATGTACCTACCTAATATTTTGACATCCACACAGCAAGGGTACTTTGTTTGCAATAATTATGGATAATTTTCACATTAAGCAAAATTACTTGACTGCAATTAAAATGTAATTTGTTTTTATTGCAATAAGACCGCGTAACTAACGTAGCGCCGCGCAGATACATGTATTGTTTTATGTCAAATCTGGTCCAGCCATAAAAAAACAATTCTGTGCGCGGCGCCGGTTCCATTAGGAAGCCACCGTCTTATTACAATAAAGTCCATTATATTTCTATTGCCATCAAGTAGTTTTGTTTATGTGCAAAAGAGCCATAATTATACCATCAAGTAACTTAGTTGATGAGCATAAGAACCATAATTATTGCAAACAAATAGCTTAGTTGATGAGCATAAGCACTATAATTATTGCAAACAAGTAACTTGGTTGATGTGCTTAAGCACCATAATTATTGCAAACAAGTAACTTAGTTGATGTGCATAAGGACCATAATGGTTGCAAACAAGTAACTTGGTTGATGTGCTTAAGCACCATAATGGTTGCAAACAAGTAACTTGGTTGATGAGCATAAGGACCATAATTATTGCAAACAAGTAACTTAGTTGATGTGCATAAGGACCATAATGGTTGCAAACAAGTAACTTGGTTGATGAGCATAAGGACCATAATTATTGCAAACAAGTAACTTAGTTGATGTGCATAAGGACCATAATGGTTGCAAACAAGTTACTTGGTTGATGAGCATAAGCACCATAATTATTGCAAACAAGTAACTTAGTTGATGTGCATAAGGACCATAATGGTTGCAACCAAGTAACTTGGTTGATGTGCTCCAGAAACATAATTATTGCAAGCAAGTTCCTTTGTTGATGTGAAAAACACAATGATTTGAAATAACGAATAAATTTAGTCAATCTGACAATAGTTTATGTGCTAAACTAAACAACTAGCCTAATCTAAATCAATACAATACTTAGTACACATAACTATGATAAATTAACTAAGTGCTCTTAGCTTCAGTAGACAAGATCCTTAGTAAGCTCATATACAGTCAAGATGCGTGATTACATTAAACAAGATCTTCATTATAGCAATCATTTTTTTTTTTCAGTGTAGACACAAACTACCTCCGTCGTAAAGTAACGTAGGCCACATATGAGTTCGTATAGTGTCGTAGGTACGTACTTCTGTATAGCTAGCGGCGAGTAATCAGAGGGTTGCCCAGCCCAGTCGCACCTCCATCGGACGGATCCATTAACATGAAGCGTTATTGGGGCCGCATCTCGAACCCCGTCCATTTGTACAACGCCGATAGCCCCGACGTTCCATTAAAAGGAAACATAAAAATACATTATTATGTGTTAATAATTTCGAAAGAAAGAAACGCCTGCTCAGATTCCCATCGATGACAAATTAAAAATTCATATTTATTACCACTTATTCATCTTTTGAATTCGTTACGAACGGTTAAGCCTTCGAAATATGAAAAATAATTGAGTTTCGCCTTACCGAGCGTGAAAGCCCGGCACCTCGAGTAGCTTAATTTTTTGTTCTCGTGCCTGACCTCCCGTTAAGTGCTTGCGCAATTTGCAATTTCCGAAGAACCTTGTTTCGAAAACGACTTTCTTAATCTACCCAAATATTAACTCAGAGGTATCTTCTTTATTATCGAAGCATTCTTATTTTTTTGTAATGTAAACAGTTAGCATGTATGAGAGTCGTTAAGGCTTTAAAATCACATCGCGGCAGGTAAATAAGAGAATATCAACAGTATAAGTTAACTATTTTATAGGCGTGCATGTGTGTCAGCCCATGCTCCCAGCGGCGTTAACTTGAATAAAACGTAGGTATTTTGAAAGCTTTTTGTGGCAAGCTGAGGTAAACGCACTCTGGGTGTTGTCGGAGCCTTGTACCGCCTATATAGGGAGGAGAGGTGATTATTCCCAGATATCTCGTAAAATTAGTAACTAACGGCAGCTTGCTCTGTATCGGGTCAGTTAGTCAGGTGTAGGTAGGTATGCGATGCACCGACTGGTAGGTAGATCTTTTCAGTTTCAGGCTACCTACTCCATATGATAACGTCTAATGTAGTGTGCTGCATAGTCTGATATTTTAAGGCAATCAGGGTAATGTATGTGATAGGTGGACAATAACAGAAAATAAATATGTTTAATATGTTTATCGATTTGCTATTGAACGATTTCCTCCATGTGTAGTTAAGTACCAAGGTATATTATTATACACGTAGATTTTTATCCAAACTCCATTTTAAGTAGGTACTACATTTTATATAGGTACTTACTGGCCTAAATACCTGTATAAGTTAGTATAAACTTGTGTATCGTAAGTAACTTAAAGGTAATGTGTTGTCAGTGTGCTGATAAGCAGTAGGTATAAGCACCTACCCAATAAAATAAAGAATAAAAAAACCTTTTTTTCGATATCGATTCAAATTTCAAAACCCAGCACGAATATAACATGCATTAATTATATGTACTAAATAAATCAAATATGCTAATGCACAACATAAACTTAGCAGAAAAATAACGTAAAAAGGTAAGATAAATTGGGGTCTGCGAATCGATATCTACTTCCTAACCCTCCGCGATGTGTTTGCTCGCCAATGAACCCGCTACTTTACTGCACCCGCCGCCACTAACTTAGAACAACGAGCGGTGCCTCTTCTTAATGACACATCGTTTGCTGTCAAACGTTCCTTGGTATGTACGTGCTGAGAAAAATGTTGACGGCCAAGTACATTTAGTACCAACTTCTGTTATAGTGTTTTGTTTTATTAAGTTACAAAGTAAATTAACCCTTCAGCTGTGGCGAAAAAACATGGCCGCTTACCCACGTCTGTGGCACCCTCTGAGGGGCGCTCCCCTAAGAAGGTTTGTGGAGTGAAGTGATTTGGTAAAATTAAATTTTCTTTAGTTTTTTACATAATCACAGCCAGGATTTTGGATGAAACTCAATATTTATTAAATTATCTAACTGCAACGATATATCATCGTTACATTAAAGTCGTATTAAGGCTATCTACCTGACCTCGTCACCACCTCACCGAAGTTTACGACGTATTTTGGTTATTTTAAATATAATCAATTAGTTTTTTGGGGTGTTAAATGAGCTTAATTTGAAGAAATTTGTGTTATACTTATTCGAAAAACATAAAATGGCAGGCTCGTGAGTATTTTTTTTACACTAGACCATTTGAAATATTCTACCAAAATAATGCCTACACTCAGAAGTTGCTCGTGTAGGCTTCGATTTACATGCTTATATCTGAAGTGTTTTAAACTGTATGTAATCAAATTCATGCCTGAACAATAACTATGGGTCATCAACAAGGTGTAACCGTAGCTTTTTTTATTGTAAGTGCAGCAGGTTTTATCTGAGAGTAAAATGAAAAAAGTATGTCTACTTTCATACAAAAGAACCTCTTCCAAACGAGTGCAATTATCAGAGCAACTATATGTTTTGAACAAAACAAATTAGGTTTCTTAAAATTCCTATTAAGTATACTTTTAGTTAAAACTATAATATAACCATCAGTTAAACAAAAATCACATCAAAACATGATTTGAAAACGGTATAAATCAAGGTCATAATAAGTATAGAGTGCGGATCGTAGTGACGTCACGAGGTATCATGTGGGCATCCCTCGGAGGGAAATTCCCGGTCGGTTAGGTCCCCCTCTGAGGGGTTTGTTGTGGTCGTTACCAACTTCAATCGATTTATTTACTTTCGGGCCATTGATAATCCATTTAAGTTCATTTTAATTAAATGTATGATAACTAACGGTAATTTTAATAGCTAATAGTAATATTAAATTATTAGAAAAGCGCTAAAAAACGTGTTGCCAAATTTTGACCATAAGTTGGTATGTCATGTTAGTCACGGTTTTATTACAGTTAACCCGTTGAAATAACACTTGTTTCTATGTAATTCTAAAGATTACTTACATGTCTACAAAAACTGTCCTTCTGGCACTACAATTCAGCACTAAACCCACTAATTTTCACTCGCGAACACCGACCGTGTCAAACGTGCCACTGACTATTTTAGACTAACGACTAAATTGATTTTTTCCTCCATTGGCCATTGAAGTTTTCGCTTGCTAGCTGTCTCACTGAATTGGCTATACGTTTCAATGGATTAAAGCGAGATCGATACACGAATGCCGGTTTTATTTCTAAGAAAGTAAGCAAAGCCATTGCGCCCCTCCGAGGGCCGCTCCACCGACCTGCAGGAAAAAATATGAAGCCCACAGAGGGATGAACACAGCTGAAGGGTTAAGGATTTTAAGTTCTTGAAAAGCTTTGTATATTATATATTCAAAATATAAAGCGAGACCAATAAATTGTGAATTGCCTCCGAAATTAGTTACCTACTTGTTAGCCATGCTACAGTATTCCAGAGGAGTTAGGTTAATGAAGGGGAAAATCAACATGAAATGGTTGTCGCTGATTTTTATTAAAGGAATGAACCTTTCCATTGTACCTCGGTTTCGGAAAGGGAAATAAACACTACTTGTTAATGTTAATACCTACATAGCGAAAAGCCGAAAATTTCAAATAAATTGTCTTCTTAATGGATTTAAATCTCAGCGTGCTTCGGTAATAAAATTCTGAGCAGTCACACGGTGGAAACCCTGCCGTGGCGTTTTGATTATTCGACCTACGCACTCTACTCGCCAAACCTTCAACACCAAAGAAACGTTTTAAAAAAGTGGCGGTACTGCCCCTAAAATAACACTACATGAAAACATATGGCTCATCATTACCAACTTGAAAAAAAAGGTATAAAAATCCAGTTACATTACCGTTTCAGCTATATTTATTGCTTGCTGCTTTTAAGTGATACATACATACAATCAGTTATTTAATAACATAAGCCCTAATAAGCTGCGTACGTTAGATTACTTGCCACCATATATGTTGCCACGCAACAATAACACCTATGGTAACAGAACTATTAACTTCTTACTTCCATCTATCTTAAATAATCTGCCCAAGAACTTATTACAGGACCTTACTGATACCATTCTTAGTCATAACAAATGTAAGAAGCTACTTAAAAGTTACTACCTAAGTTTAGATGAATAAGTGTAGGTAAAGAATAAAATTGTAGTCAACATAATTTACTTTAAAAACAAAGTTTTAACCGACTTCAATTTAGTACTCCGCCAAGCCACGAGAATATTTCCATATTTTTTTACAATTTACCACATTAACTGATTTCCGATAGCAAATGCGTTGATTATACTATAGAAAAAAACCAAATCGCTTAATGGGGCGATAATATTTGAGGACTTCCGTCGATTCCCCAAGATCATCACCAATGGCACTTCATTAGTTCCTATTTCAACGGAATCTTATCAGAACCTGTGACGTACTTTAGCACTTTTAAGTACATAATTGAGGAATTCGAGAAGTCATCTGTGGTCTTCCTCATAAATTCCTCGCCACCAAATTTATGATATTCGGATGTAAATACACGAGTTATAATAAGAAAATACCAAAATTACTACACGCGTGCCTAGTAATATTGAGGAGTACCCTCAATTCCTCATGGATCCCATCATCTAACCGATTTTTTAAAAAAAACGGGACCCACCTGGAAGCATATACATACAAACAAAAAAAATGTTTTCGAATCGGCTCATCAATGACGGAGTTCTGAGGTAACAAACATAGAAAAAAAACATATACAAAAAAATACAACCGAATTGAGAACCTCCTCCTTTTGTTTGAAATCGGTTAAAAAGTAACGCAGGATGAGCCGCGCGATCTCGCTAATTATTGCCTAATCCTTTATGGTGTTAAATAGTGGCTTTATTTGCAACACAATAAGTATTGTTAAAGAATTTGTATTCAATAAAAAAATTGTATTTTCTTATCACAGCAAAAAAATATATAAATGCTTACTTTCTAACTGCGAGACCCGCTAAAAACCTGAAACGCCTTCAATTAGGTATAGTAGATAGTAACATGAAATAAATGCGTGATGAATTTCGTTGTTGGATTGTGTCCTTAATTTCTGTACCCCTTTATAGACACCAATAGCCAGTCATAAAGTGGACGGCAATTTACCACGAAGGACCACTGCTTCTAAATCAATTGAACTGCGAGTATCGTTTACTCCTGTTATCGTCAACACACACATTTCAAATTCATTCCGACACATTTAGAATTAATTTATGCCATAGATATGCCCTGCCAAGTGCCAGCAATATTGTCTAAATCAATGAGTTTGAACCGTTCCATATGATTTACATTTGATTTATTTATTGTAAATAAATTTTAGAGTTATTGCCTACTTTTGCAATTTTGCATCCAAAGATTTAGAGTACGAGAAAATGGGTCAATCGTAAATTACTGGTAACGTAAGCAGTTTTTATTAGTTTCGAAGGTACCACCAAAGTCTCAAACTTTGCCCTACAGAATATACATTTGCCGACTGACGAATCATCTGAAAGTAACTGAAGTTTCGATAACTAAGTAACGGTTTAGTTTTGTCCGTAGATACAGGTATTAGCTGCTATGTTACGTATTATTTAATTCAAATTATTCAACAATGTGACATTTTTTAAGGTTGTCTGGAAGAGAGCGCTTTAAAGCGATAAGACCGCCTGTTGTTACCATTATTTATTTAGCAAATTTTTTGTAACATGTTTGTCTCTTGTTGTGGTGCAATAAAGAGTATTTATTATTATTATTATTATTTTTATTAGAAAAATATATTGAGACGGTACCTACCTACTCAAGCAAATTAAATTATGTCATTTCGAACAACTAGATGTGAGCAATCACGTGCTAAAACCATGAACCATAACATCTCCATGTGTTAAAGCATTTTTAGTGATACTACGGCGAACTCATAGAAAAAACACGTTCTTGTTATAGGAAAGGAGAGAGGGCCCAGCCCGCGGCCTCGTACATATTTTATTGACCCCGTGCACTATACATGAGACAAGAGTACGAGATGGATCCGAAAAGGATGCTGTGAAGTTATTGCACCAAATGGAAGCGTGAAGATCTGAAAAAAGGTATCATTGGTGGTCAAAATATTTAAAAATATAATTATATAATAGTGAATCATCCTAATATTTTGGGAAATTTATTCGAATAAACCGCGGGCCGAAGTTTCTATTTAGGACATGGATCGAAGAAAATCTGAAATGACATTTGAAAATTCTGTAGACGAATATATTTTTAGACCGAACATTATATGAACGAATTAGTATGTAGTGAGAAAATAAAACAAAAATTGTATTACAAAGTCATTGTTGTTGTCTGTACTTAAATTATTACATTTTAGGTCATCTAGTTTGACGAGTTAAACGCCTTTCTTAAATTTGATTATACTTTGCATAAGTACTTTGCCCAATCTATTAAGATTAAGAATAAACTCTTAAATTTGTAACATGATATTAATCACATTCACAAATTTAATTATTTTCGGTGGAGCATTTTCAATCTCTCTCTATATCTCTCTCTCCATCTCTATCGATATCTCGATATCTCATCTCGTACGCCAGCCTTTTGGACTCACCAACCTTTTATTTTATTTATTCCTTAGACTCCTTACATATAATTGCACTTTGGTCTTTCCCTGCCCCTCGATCCTTCCTTCTATATCTAATACCTACCGGTTTGGAAAAATCTTTTTTTTATTTCAAAACCATCCCAGATGACTAACAAAGGGAGGGAACTCTTTAAATAAAGGGAAGAATTGAAGTCTGTTAAAACTTTGTTTTTAGTAAATTATTCTGTCACACATTAGGAGGCTCATTTGCTTTTATTTATCATTTCGATCCAACTTGTGTTGAAAAGGAATGCAAGGCATAATTTGGACCGAGATGATAATTTTAAAATCAATATCTTCAAACGTATCTCCTGCCCCTTTCCCTGCCTTGGCGTAGGTACCTACTTCAGTACTTTACGGGCGTATCAGTCGGTGCGGTATTCCCAAACTGCACTTCAGCGCTCCCGACCGGCACATTCAATATATATATGTGTATCGCGTATACCACGCAGGGCTCATTCGGAACACGTAACGTGCCTATGTTATTTGCGAATATCTTATACGTTACGTATGTTTTTGTTTCCTTGTGTGTAATTTTGCGATTTTATATTTTTGCAGGTTGTGTTTCGATGGTTGTCTCAGGTGGGGAAAGATTAAAGGAAGCGGCGGAAGAAATCACAGCAAAGTTGGAAGAAACCACTGAAAGCTGATTACTGATATACCTATGTAACTAGTCCCATAGTAACTAACTAATAGCTAAGCCTACCCATCTATTTTTTTGTAAGGGAGTCCCTCTGCCAACAAACTGTCCTGCAGTTTGGCAGAAGTAAATGGTGTAAAACAAGGGTGTATTAACTGAATACATTTTTCTTTTTCTTTTTTTTTCTTTTTTTATCGCTCGTTAAGATGCAAAAGTAATCGACGTCTGCAGGAGTCTGTTCTATAAAACTATGAAAATTACATTAATATGACACTTCATGAGAAGGTGCTTACCATAGTGTGATTGGTGCCTATTTATGTAGTTAAAGTTCTTAGTATAAATACAATGTCTTCAATTAATGCAGATAAAATGTAATGTTATTTCATGGCCTCTTAAAATGTATTAGCCCCAAGTAAAAGTAAGTACTTGTAAGTACAGGACCTTTTAAAACGTATAATCGTTTTGGTACTTATTGTTGACTTCATCACTTATAAATTTCAACATAAACGGGGTAATTGCTTTCAAATTAAATTCCAGCCCTCAAGTAACTATTCAAAAACCAATGATGTTTTTCAATGATTTGTAACTTTGGAGATTTTATCATAGAAAAGTTCCCGCTCGGGTGCTCGAGAGCGTATTTCTTCAATTATATGTGAAACAGTAACTTGTTTGGACAGACACCTACGATTCCACGAATTTATTGGGTTGATCCCGATCTATTTCACGTCGACTGTCAACGTGGGACAGTGTTTAATTTGTATATAAAATCATGTCAAACGGCCACGTGAGAGCTGATTAAAACAGATATATCTTTCATTAAATTTAGATTTCATTCATTTCTTGAAGATAGCTGAGAGTAAATTATAGGCACCTTTAAAATGTTTAATCCACCCACATGTTATTGCCTGTATCTTCAATTGGTAGATTACATAGTATCAAAAGATATCTGACATTAACTGAACCTAATACGACGTTTTATAATATTGATAACGGCGAACTATTATCAACATATTATAAACCCCTGAGGTTTCTGCTCGTTAAAAATATATACTAAAATATTTTAAATAAAGATATTGAATGCATGCAAGAATACCGATACTAGATAGCAACTTACCTAATTGAAACCCTTTTTATATTGTGACACTTATAATGTATACTTAGCCACTTATAAGTGGTATCTATACCTAGGTAGCATGCGCCTGAATAAATAGGTATGTCGTAAAATATTACCGCGATAAGATTAAACAATTAAAAGTAGTAAAAATGCTGTATATTAGTAAGAACTTGTTTTTTTGTTTAAATTGTTAGTGAAATGTCTCAATGTAAGATCATTCAAGATCATTCTTAACCCATAAGTAAGAACTGTTTATATATAGTTAAACAGTGCGTGTTAATAACACTGTGTTATATTGTATGAAATCTAAATCGTTTTAAATACTATGGGAATAAACGTAAGTTTCATGTTCCGTTTTATTGTATAAGTACCTACGTATACCCAAACTGTCGGTGTCTGTGATTTCCTCGGTGACAAAAATGACCGCGGCATTTTAACGAGTATATTTTTTGATAAAAGGTGTTGAAATCATTTGGTTCTTATATTTCCATTAGGCTTCACTTTTCCGTTACTTTAAGTACCTACTACTTAGAAAGAAGAAATAAAACATTATTTTGTTTTTTTTTGAAACTAGATAGGTACTATATTTATTCATATCGTAAGTAGGTACCCATATTCAACAAAATTTTCCGTCTTCAAACTCGAACCAAAAGTTGTTTGAGGCATCGCTCACAAGATATTTAAACTACCTACTTACAACCTGACTAGGTACAGTTTTTCTCATTTTATTAAATCACTACGAAAATAAAAATATCGATCAAGTGTATCTTAATTGTAATGGGTATTAGGTAACCTCGATTCTTGTACCTAATTATATTGTGAATTTAATAAAGTTTCCGGCGTTTAGGTACGTACACCCAACACCTTTCATCCTTATTCCTAAAACATAACAGAACTCTGAAATGTGATCAGTAGTCACTTTCTCACAAATAAAAAAGTCAGTGACCGATAAAGACAAACGAACTTTATTCCGATTTTATTTGTAAATAATAGGTTATCAATTTATTTCAGTATATATACCAACCTATATATCTATATGTATATCTTCTAACTTCTAAAGTTCTAACTAGAGCTACCCCGGTTATAATGCTGTCTACCTATACTATAGGTCTGTGGCTTGAAGTGTACAGAACTGGAATAGTCTTTAAGTACCTAACTTACCCCTCTTTCCCCCCTTGCACAATTGCTAAAAATCATACAAACACAATTTCACAATCGAAAAATACGACATATAAGGCTACTCCAGTTATGTACTTATGCTCTAATGTCGGCTGTACGAGTATATACACATTGGGCCAGCGTTGGTGCGTAAGCAGGATGTAGCTATGTAAACGAATGAGATCGAATTATAGCCCTCTCCGTCTAACGCATAGTTGCATCCTCCTCACGCGCCAACGTTGGCCCAATGTGTAGGCTTTAGGTCTATGGACAAATAACTTGCCTCGAGACAGGCAACCAATACCTCCCTATAAGAATAATATTCAAAACTTGCCAAAATCAGAGTCTAAATCGTTCATTTTACGATTATTGCGTACTTCGATGGTAGGTATCATTTGAATACAAATTTGCGATCGGAGCACTCACGCAAAGTCGATAACCTGAGCGCACGCTAAAATAGACACTAATCAAACCAGATAAGACTTATAATTCTGTAGCAGTTGACGAGCATTCTATGACATAGGTAATACGTTAAGTTTACAAGATTAGTGAAAGCAATATTTTAAGGGCGAATGGACTATTTGCGTGGAAATCGTACCGAAAAGAGAACGTAAACGTTTTTGATATGTAGCTGCAGTGCGTTGTAAATTTTGCGATGACAAATAGGCAAAGTTTTAATTTTTCATAATTTCTTTCGCTTGTGGAGGGGTTCCGTAGTCAAAAAAGAACCCTCATAGTTTTCGCCATGTCCGTCTGTCCGCCTGCGGCTTAGCTCAGTGACCCTTACTACTAAAGGCTTTAATTCGGTATTGGAAAGTAGGTACATGCGTTTTTGTCAGTAAAAATACCCTTGTTTTACAATATTTTCTTCTGCCAAACTGCAGGACAGTTTTTTGGAACCACGTATTTACCCATAGGTATTAGTTTGTATCATCGTGATGACCGGAGGCTATCATAGTGGAACATATTATGGGTTTAGAATAAATCTATACCAATGATGGTACCGAAGGAAGAACTATAAGTCGAACCCAGCTACAGTCCGTGAGCCAGACTCTCTCGATTTTTCTCACACTATACCTCTCTTTCCAAGTGTTCTAATAAGAGAGAGACGGATAGTGCGAGAAAAATCGAGAGACCTTGCGAGCCGTCTTGTGATAGCCGTGCAGTGCCGTGGGTTAGGGTGAATTCGTTGATATTGGCACAGTATAAAAAAATACATTATTGAGTAAATCACAAGAACGTGTAAAATAGCAAGAGATTTAAGAGCTCATAAATACATTGGTATGAATGATCTATATACATAAAAACCGTAGTACGATAGTTATTACTACACAATTACTCACACCCTCAAATCCGCAACTAAATATCATTTCTAGCAAAATAAAACCACATTAGATTGATATGAATAGTATCGTAACAATTAAATTCATCATTAAAGCGATAACCATTCAATTCCAACGTTAGATAATGACTTAGGCATCACTACTGAATGCTGAATCGTTTTTATGGCCGATTGACTTACTGTTGTTTATTGATTTCGAATCAAGGTTCCATTGGAAATTATTCAACTGTGATCGGATGCCAACAATCAATATTAGGTGGTTCATTAGAAATTGGCAACTACCTACTATACCTCCTGATCGATAATATTAATCTGTCTTATTCCATCGGTAGGTAATATATGACAGAAGGGGAGATGTTCCCAAATTCATGTAAAAATTGGGATATTAACTATATCACTCTCTCTTGGACAAATGACCTGCCAAGAAGTCTCTTGTAATATGATTATTGCATGGTGTCAATTTGACACGAATTGACCCTCGGTAACTATTTTGCCAATGATATATTACTATACAGATGTAAAGGAAACTGCAATACCTAAGTAAGTACGTGTCGCTTTATCACTTATGTTATATACGATGAGAGCGGCAGACCTGGGGGCGATTTTTGACTTTCGAGCGCCAGACTCTTTCACCCGGAAACTGTAAAAAAGAATGAAATGCTATTTAGAAATAGCGATAAAAAGTTTAAAAACGAGAGGTATTGATAACTCGTATTCAATAGGCTTGTGTCCTAAGATTTTTGAAGTGAAAACTTCTTAAGCGGCGCTGATGACTTTTTGGAATGGGCAAACATTTTTACTCGCGACAGATTTTGTGAGAGAGATTTGGGACGAGGCTTGGGGGGGCACATAGTTCTAATTTGTACTTTATTGTAAACAGTATAAGGTCGTAACACATTTTCCGTAAATGCAAATTCCATTTTTTTTTATCAAACTCTTATAACTATTTTGCTGTCAGCCGATTCGACTTCATTCAAACTTGAACACTATTCGTAAGAGTATAAAGCCGTTAAAAACTTTTCGCAAATATTGCCTCCTTTACCGTTTTGCTATTGAGAAAATTGGAATAGTTCGAATTTGGACGTTATACCCGAAGAGATAAAGCTTTGAAAAATATATGGCAATGGCAAAAACAATTTGGTATTTTATTTCCTCCTCTCCTTCATCAATTTTGCTGAGATAAGTAAATTCGAATAGTTCGAATTTGGACGTTATTCCTAAAGAGATAAAGCTATGAAAAATATTTGGCAATGGCAAAAACAAATTGGTATTTTATTTCATCGTGTCCTTCATCAATTTTGCTGAGTTAAGTTGAACTATAGCGTACTACTAATAAGGTTGTTACTAGATATATTGGCACGCATGGGGAGGGAGGGGGGAGGAAGGGATTTTTTTTACAAAATAAAAATTATTCAAGTTTTCACTTCTGCCGGCACTCCCGGAGTGCAACCCGGTCTTTTTTTTTTCAATGTTTTCGAACCAGTTTTTGGAGAGAAACAAATGTTTGTATGGGAACAACTAGGTACCTACAATTAAAAAAACATAATACCCAAAAATTTGATTCAAAGATTTGACCTCGCTGGCGGCAGCCGAAATGCTTCAGACTAATTGACATTACATTGTGACGTCACGTTGGCTATTTGTGGTAGTCGTTGTATGGAAACTCAAGTAAATTACTGTTTCGGTCGCGAAATACTGCGTTCATAGCTGTTATATAATTTTGTTTCTATAATAGCGTAAGGATTCTATTGGTAGCTTAAAATTTACTCTGGGACCATAAAAAAATGCATATTTAAAAAAAAGTTTAATGTCCATTTCTTAATATGATTGTAATTATAATTTGTAATATACTTTATTACAGTAATTTGATTGCTATCTATCCATTTAACAACATTGCGTTATCGATTTTTACATGAGGGCTTTATACCAATGCTACCAATTTTATTCGGTAGAAAGTAGGTGCCTACATTTTTGACACCAGAATCGTATAATTTACTCGTATTAATTGAAGAGTGCTCGAAAGTCAAAAATCGGCCCCACGTGTTTACATTTTCTTGACTGCATCTACAATTTTTTTCCAATTCAAACAATGGATGCCTTAACGGAACCCGAATAAATCCAGCCTTTCTACTCGCATCAAAGCACTAAGAGCTGTTAGCATTTTTACAGCATGTCACGTTGTTTTATAATTTCACGAATGGGCAAGTTAACTTGACGGCCGGCGCTCACGCGAACTCTATGAGTACCTACTCATACTGGGTCTTCATGGAATTTAGTTAATGGCAGGTATTTATTGTTAGCCTAACTTAATCAGCTGTCAAAACCGTCTAGCCATAGCTTTACGATAGGTAACATTTTTGTTTCAACGCATGCACTAATTATAAGTACTTAGGTATATTAATGAACTAAAAACTATATCTAAAATTTAGATTTTAAATGATCATAAAACCACTATCGTAAGGTGCTAAATAAGTCTACTACGTAATAAATGCTTGTTATTGCATTATGACAACTATTTTACTTAGATTAATACATCTAAGAGGTTATACCTGCTTATATAGAAATGTAGGTAGGTACATAACTACTTGTACTACTCTACTCTTTCATAAATTTTCTGGATAAAATATTTCAAATCCTACCTACTTGACTTTGGTGATTGGTAACTCCCTACACCTAGGTAGGTACTAAGTAGGTACATTTCGTAAGTTCTCAAGATTAAATTAAATTAAATATCTAACTCTCATATATCTACTGTTGAACACTCTTTTCATTTGCAATGCATTTAGAAAGGTAAGTAGGTAAGTGAATAACTTAATAACGATTCTGGCAGAAACAAACATCTTGTACCTACTGAACAACTTCATTTACCTACCTACCTCATAGGTTTTTTTCTAATGTCTGAATATTGGTGTAGGTACGGCAAAAATCCGACATAATTTATTCTAATTAACGTTATAAATTATGTCTTATTAGGAAATGTAAGTTCTATGGAGTTGGTAAGTACCAACTACCTGTGTAGTCTTATTGGTAGCTTCTTATTGGACATTCCATCTAATATGGCGATTGAAGCTGGATACTTACCATGCAAAATATTCTTAAAACTTGGGCTCCCCAAAGTCTCTTATAACTGAGTACTTGCTCAAATCGGTGTTGAGAAATATTACCTACATTACAGATACCTACCCAAACTACTGGCAAAAATGGATAGTTACCTACTTAAACTACCTGCCTACCATTTTGTAGCAAATGGATATTAATATTAACAACCAAAACTAAAACAAAAGTTGTAATATGTATATTGCCTTTACGGATATGTCAATTTTATAATTTTCGTTGAAAACCGAATAAAATGAAAAATATTTTTACTTTAAATTATAAAACAGCTGACGCTAATCTCTCGTTAAGGCAGTACTCACCTAGCGCCATCTAGCGCACAGCGGCTGGACTACGTGCACTACAACGCCATCTGTACGCAGTTTTCTGCAACCGTTGCCTACTTACCACTACATGCACATTATTATCTGCACCGCTCGCACTTATGCGAAGAAGGGAGATAAACGGATCCAGTCTAAATTAGAATTTTGGTACCTCCGCGGCGTTGATTGGTCAACACGCGAGGGGGCAAACAAGTTTTAGCTTATTAGACCAATGATGAGGCGAAGGCGTGTGCAAAATGAGCGGCCATGCTATTTTAGGCGGAGCTTGGCGCTAGATCCTCCTTTATATTCCAGACGTATGCTGCAGTCATTTGAGTTATGCCCTATGGCGCAGAGCTACGTGTTTCCTAAAAGAATGTTCGGCCGGTTTATTTTGGTGAAAGACAAGAGACCGGCTTAGCTTGTTTAAAATGAAATAATTTATTACACAATCGAGGGTTAGGTTTGTTATTTCGACGGATACAATAGCTAGTAATTTGTTACAGGCGATTTATTAGGAAAAATTACATTTAATTTGTGTGTGAAACAAAATAGATTGTATAGGTACCCACGCTTGGAACAATTTTTAGCTTCTATAGATTCTAAATAGGTATATTTCGAGTCAGGTAGGAATGCCACAAACGACTAGGTAGGTATACTAACTAGGTAGGTAAAGATGCTGACAAATAATATGCCTAGGTACCAACTCATCTGGCACGTCGTACCTTTCCTCACCTAATCCTTTCTAGATATGAACTATTCTAAGAAGATTGTTTGGGAACCTTTGTTTAATTAGTAGATAAGTCGTTTAGATACAAAAGTCCTTAGAGGTAGATAAAGTACAGGCTAGGCGGGTGCCTGTGCGTACCCACCCACTTTACAAATAGGTACCTACGTAGTATCTTCATAAATTAGGTAGGTACAATTTCACACGTTTCAATTTCCTTAAGCGTAGGGTACCTACCTACTATTAGACAAATATTTAGGAACTAAACTGCGCTACCTACCTAGACCTGAGACTTGAGTTGATCTACGTATTATCTAACATTGCAATACAATCGGCAACACTACAGCAGCAATATGTAAATATGAGAAGTAGAACACCAAAGAACTAACTCATAAAAATCCCTCCAACCCCGCGCCAAGACAACTGAATCGTCACATCGTAAATAAATTCTTGAATGAAACCGTGCTGAATTGGCACATTAAACCTTTTAACTGGCATCAAATGAGCGCCGTCGACTTTATTGACCCCAACAGGTGACCGCGTGTTTTATGGACGTGAGCAGTTAACGTGTTAGGACCTCTTAAGTCGAGCCTTTATGATAGGGGTTTTCCAACGTTTGAGTGGGTCGTAAGAGATATTTAGGTTACGTTGAGATTTAAGGCTATAGGTAGTTAAATTTAGAATAAACACACGACCTAGGGAGGTATGTAACTAAATCCATTCATATGTAAAACAAAATAAAGGTTGTTAGTAAGTATACCTACTTCACTCTACATTTTTTGTCTAAGTACTTACCTACCTAAAACTTGTATAGGTACCTATGTGTGTGGTTATGTGTCTACAAATTGTTGATATATTATTGTCATGACTAAACATTTTCTTTCCTAAATGTAAAGAACCTCACTATGTGTAGGTAGGTATACATTGCAGATTTTTTTAATAATTTTAGTTAAGAAGGTAGTTAAGTAGGTAATCTAAAAATATATTTACTAAGTCGGTATATTGAAAAACTTTAATTACAGGCATTATGATATAAATCGAATGACTCCGGTAAACGTCCTCTCCCCTCTCGTATATTTCCCGAGGCATTTGCGCCACATCTTATTACAATTCTGCTGAGCGACCACGGCATCATAATATTGGGCTCAATAGACCGAATTACATCAAAGCCATTCAAGCCTCGATGAAATGATGAAGCCTAGTATTTATCTGTATAGACAAAATGACGTCTCATCTCAACTAGAGTAGGTAGGTAAATTACTGCATCAATTTTATGTGATATAGGAGGCAAACGAGCAGACGGATCACCTGATGGTAAGCGATTACCGCCGCCCATGGACACTGTTGTGAGTGCGTTGCCGGCCTTTAAGATGGGTGTACGCTCTTTTCTTGAAGGTTTGAAGGTCGTATCGGTTCGGAAATACCGCAGGCGACAATCCATTCCACAGATTAGCTGTGCGAGGCAGGAAGTTTCTGGTAAAGCGCACAGTTGAGGACTGCCAACCATCTAAGTGGTGAGGAGAGCCACCTTCCCCTAATATAGGTGCAGACCTTTCATATTAGGTATTAAGTAGGTACCTACCTTCCTAGCATATCTAACCTAGTCTATTACAGACCAAAGCAATGACCCAGAAGTTGAAGTACCTACCTACACAGGTACTTATTTTATTTGCTGGTTTATATCACATATAAAGTAGAAAATTGACTGCAGTCAAGCATAGCTATCATCATCGCGCGTAAGTAGAAATGTCGTCAACGGTAGGTGCCTAAGAAAACAAATAAATTAGAATATTCAACATTTTACATTACACGCAGTATGCAAACCTATCTCACACCTATTCCAATTATAGGTAGGTATAGGTAATTGTTTTTTAATGCTCCTACATTACCTACAAACAAACTTATTCTAAAACTTAAACTTCCTTACCTTACTCATCCGTATTAGCCGTTATCTCGGTGCATCTGAAACAAATAACATTATGTATTAAAAATTACGTCCATATTCCGCGGGCCTACTTAGCATTTCGTTCAAGCAGGTAAGCGAAGGCTAAGCACCTAATTAGGTATGTAAAGTGTTTAATGGAAATTCGTTACTAAACTACTTTTTATTCGGGTGGTAGGTATTTAATCAAATACCTAATCACCCACCTTCTTTAAGTTTCGGGAGTATGTATAACGGTCACCTGATTCATTAGGTACCTTGCTATCTACTGTTTTCCGCTTTAATAATGGCTAAAATTGCAACGGTACGGTGCTTTGAGATGAGAAGTCTATGTCTCAGACCAAGAAAAAAAGACAGACGGAGCGTTACGAACAGTCAAGTGAAGCAAAACCACATACAAACAAAACCAAGCTACATCAAGTTTAGCACACGCTCACGCACACATATGCAACCAAATTGCACAAAACTCTTAAAAACGTGTCGCAATGCTGTCAAGATCTATATTTCGAGTTTTGTGCGATTTCATTTGTTTAGCGTGTGCTAAACTTATAGGGCTTGGTTGAAAACCGGTTGGCTTCACTAGACTGTTCGTAACGCTCCGTCTGTATATTTTCTTGGTCTGAGGTCTATGTATATCTAATTACTTAATAAATTAAATGTAGGTAGGGTAACTTAACTTAGGTATATTTAGAATGCACAAAGATACCTACAATCGTTTGAGAGTGAAGTTTACAAGCTCCTCGACATGAATTATGTAGCTTTGATGTGTGTTGTTCCTAGTTGCCACACTCAGACTGCGACCCCGGAGCCTGCCAACGCGTGGACACTTGTCAAATAATTGCACGGAAAGCCCGCCGCGTCACCCCGTAAAACCGTCTGCCTCTAGTCTACCTACTCTTACTTTACGAGCACACCGATACTGATAATACCTAACCCCGCCGTATAACATGCACCCGCTATTATTATAAACGATACCGTTTACGATGGTATAATATTTCGTTTTTATTCCCTGTTTATGGCTGTTGTGCAACTTAACAGCGCACTTGAACTTGCGAGGCTAGTGACACCATTTGATGGAGTTTTATTGTTTTGCTCAATGGACGAACGAATTTTACGAGCGCGTCGTAATCTGTGACGTCATGGTTTATAAGTCGGATGCGTACGCTACGATTGTGACTCACGACTCATTTGAATGCGACCGTAACTTTCCATTTTTAAGACGTGTTTAGGATACCTGTCTACGATCACCCGTACGCCAGCTAGGCTATTAGGTACTGGTTTTAACTTTTAAATTGCTGAATTGACAGAAGCACTTTTACTTAAATTACATAAGTAACCTACTACTAATGTTTAACAAATGTGTTAACCTTGTAGCTAGTATAGGTACCTACGTTATTGTAACAAATGGCACGAAGACCTTTCATATCATCATCTTTCGAGATAAAGAAGATGAAAGGTCCACAAAGTAGGTACGATCCTTTTCACTGTAGATATCTTGCTCTAATATCATTGCTCCCTGTGGTGTATTTTCATAGATAGAAGGAAGAAATCGTGCTCGCAAAGCGTTCTTCCATCCGGAAAGTAGATTTGCATTATTTACCTATTCATATTTCTTGGGCAAGGTAACCTTTACTGGGGAAACAAATAATAGGTAGAATGCATCTGGGTCCGTATTAAGGGACGTCTTTTTATTCGCTTTGAGGTTTGGTAAATATTTTTCTTAGCTATTACGAGTAACCTACGTCTCCCCAGCGAGGGTCGGGGTGTTTTCGTTTTCGAAGGGGTAGGCATGGATCCGATAGAAAATTGGATAAGTAACCTATCTATTATTGACGAAGGATGCCAAAATAAGGAGGTTTCTTCCTTTTCAGGTAGCGGCACGGTCACGTACGGGATCAAAAATCTTGTCATATTACTTGAGCGGACAACTACTTTTACTAAAGTAAATAGTAAATTGGCCACATATAGTGAGACACATGGGTAGTGGGTACATACGTAGGTACATATTTATAATAAACTTTCTACAAAAACTTAAAATAAATTTAATCTTATTTCGTAACGGCAGCTAAAGAACTTATCAGAGGACTAAGATAATTGTCTGAGTATTTGGTACGCCACCGACAAGAGCCAGGCTCTTAAATTATGATGGTGATATTCAAAATAATTAGGCGTAAAGGAGAACATTTAAAACTACTGCTACAAATTGTGTCTTATAGCGGCCTTTTTAGCACAGGCAGGTACCTACTCGATGGATAAGTTACCTACTTATTAAAATTGCTCTCCAAAATATACTAAGTACCTACCTACTCCTTGTAATATCAAATTTCAATTTGTACCTGACTAAAATAAGTATTTTATGAGTTGAAAGCAACATGAAATAACTAACGTATTAAAGCAATATCGCGCTGTGAGAATCCGCTATGCCTTCTAATTTAAAATACGCAAGATACACCAACCGATGCACGATGTGGCGATGTCAGAGAAACTGCGAATGGTTTTTCATTAAAATTCAGCAATTAGCGTAACTGGCATTTACGAAGAAACGAGTAGCGATAACTTGAGAACAAATCGTCGATAAGTTGTGGTTTGATAGCCGTCGCTAAAGGAGGTGTATCTTTAGGACATTATGGCCAATTTTTGGGAGTGAACAAAAAAATAGGTAGGCATTTATTTTGAGAAGAGTTTGCTGTGTAGGTACGTTATCGACTTCATTCGATATGTTGGTATGATGTAAGAGTATTATTTAGAACTGGTATGTTAAGACTGGTTTCCTATCGCAATTTAATTAACGAAAACCTGCTATTCAATGTTATGTCTGCTCAACTGTCTCGTCTCATAAAAACTCAACTAAAAATTACATCCATTCTCGTAGGCAGTCAACCCATTTAAAATTCTAAACGTTCACTATGTGCCTAGATTTTAAAGGTGCCAAGTAGAATCGAGATAAAATAAATCGACGATTTGAATGTACACAAACTAAAAAGTCTAAAAACCTAAGGTGATATAACAGCTAGCCGACAAGGGTTACTATATGTATACTATAGAGTAAAATGCATAATATAATATAACAGTGGCATATTAGGCGTAACATATTAGGTTAGAAATAAACAGATACAAATTTTAGGTCCTTAAGTCGACTATACCTACCTAACCTACCTAACTAAAAACTCACTGCATTCGATTTTTATAAAATACAGTACCTAGCAATAACCGTTTTGAAAATTTGTTGGTAATAACTTTCCCGATACCAAATGAGCACTGGTAAGCAATAATATTTGACACCATATTGGAAGTCCAAATATAATATAAAATCACGCATATTATGTGACAGGCTGTGGGAGGATGAAGGTAGCACCCTGTTGATTGGATAGGTACATGTATCGTTTGTGTTCTTATTTTGATGCTGAGTGAGATCCGTTGTTATCCTTTTACACAATGGGGCGCGGAGATTGCAAGTGCAAAGGCGAGTCGAGTACAGTACGCACAAAAATATAAAATTAACGATTAAAAAACAGATACATTACATAGGTAGGTACCCAAACCAAGTACAACCAGTGCAGGAACTTGGCTTCTTTTTAACAAAGTTTTTACCAAGAAAAGCGGGTAAAATGTGAAATTTACAAGTTTTTTTGTTAGATGAGATTAAGTACATTATTTTATTTCATGATACATTACAAATTTGCATACCTTTACGTCAAAAAAATAAAACTTTTTTATCACGATCGTCAAGACAACGAAAAATAAAGATATAAAATGAAGACAATTACAATCAAACTTTTCGTTATAACTTTTACATAGTTATTGTTTACACGTTTTAGACAAAAATCGCTTTATCTCGAAACTGTCATTGTGTGGGTTGGTTTCTGTTTGCATATGTAGGTACGTCCAATTTACAATATTTACTTAGTGGATCAGAAAATATGTGAGACCATTAGTAAAACATTTAATGTCAAATCATATTAATACAAATTTAAATTGATAATAATAATAATAATTGAACACTTCAAGTCAAGACTCATATACTCTTTAACTGTAAAAGGTATTTAAGGCGGCGTATTTAGATAAAGACTCGACGGTAAGCAATAAGTTTAAAATCTGTGTGTTTGTCTGTGGCATGCATTGTAGCTCCCAAACGGATGAACCGAATCGAGTAAGTATGGTTTTTTATCAAGCCTTGTAATCTTAATATGGTTCTTAGCTATGTTTATTATCTAAATTGTATAAAAATGGGTGAATTGCAATTGAAACCAAAACAGAAACATACATGACGTTAAAAAACACATCCATTGTAAGTAGGTACGCTGACGTCTGCAAAGGAATGATTAATAACAGGCAACTTCATCAGGTAAATGCACCAAATTAAATTCAGCTGCCTTAACGCTCTTGCTGACCGTACGTAAGAAACGAGATTGCACGCAGGAAATGCAGCTCGCCTCGGAATCGGGAAATGAACGATATCCCCGCTCCGGCAAAGACAAACAACTATGGGGAAACCGAGGGAATTGTATCCACGATACACATTGGTTCGTAATCTCTGTTTAGCATTATAGTTACGAGTACAACCCCATATTCGAATGGAACGAAGAGGTGACGCGATAAGGTATTTTGATCATTAGGGGAGACCGGGGATAGTTGACCAAATTTTAGTTTAAGCATTTGTATTTTTATTTCTTTAGAGTATATTAACTTGATATCGATTTCAGTTTATAGATATACTATTAAGCTTTAGAAAAAAGTGGCAAAAAGCACGATATTCATTACGATATAGTGTACCTACAGGATCTCGTAGCATAGGAAAAACTAGTCAACCTACCCCATGTATGGGGTAGGTTGACTTGTCAGCAGGGGTAAGTTGACCTATGAAGTTTTTAGAGTAATGTCTACGAAGACATAGGATAAAAGATACAAAAAACAGGCAAACATTTTTTTTTTATTGTATCAAAACAATTAGACATAATAGACTTCCAATAACAATAAACAATCAGACAATTAAACATTAGGCAATTTGATTACCTAAAATGTTAACCTGGTACACGTTGTACTTTCTTATTAAGTATTTAAAACATAACTAAACAACTTTAATCGTTTGTTCACAAATCGTACCTAACAAATTTAATTATTTTTAATATTTGGTAACAGTCTTGATAGGTCGACCAGCCCCGTTATAAATTAGTCTACTAACCCCGAACCACGTTTTAATTTATAATCACGTGCCATAACCATATAACTGCGACGAAATCAAAAAGAATGATAATGTATAGAAAGACCATGAGTCAAACTTTCGTTACAAATGCTTTGATAATCAATAACAACAAATAATTAGGCGCCATTAGAAATAATATTACGACAAAAATAATTACTTAGGTGCGTTGTTTTTCAATATTACGCTCCTTCTCTCCAAAGACATGCGTGCACGACGTCGCGTTCCCGGTGACGGAGCGGGGGGAGGTGACGGACTCAAGTGGCTTATTGGTTGGCTCAAGGCCTTTGCCTCAGACGAGTTTTTGATAGTTAGCCTACCTACCCCTATAGTCAACTATCCCCGGTCTCCCCTACCAGAAGATGCTTAACTTAAAACACAACAAATTAAATATGAGATTTGAAAGATCTGTCTTAAGACTGTTTTTGGAATGTTCTAGTTGTTGACTTAATCCTGTTCAACTCTGAGGGTAATAATTGGCAGGAATGGATATGTTGAGTGGGACAGAATAGGTGTCAAAATGAGGGGTTAAGGGGAGTCAGGTGGATATAATATGAATATTTTACCTAATGAGAATTTATGAGATAAATATACAATGCAAATGAAAGCGAGGGGTGTTCAAACATCTAATGATATAAACGAGTTAAACCGAAAGCACTGATACTTTTCGCAAAGTGCCTACTATAATACTTTACACTCATTAGTTACATTAATGACACTTATTATAAGAAGTGTTTTTGTGTACATCAGCAATACCTAAATCACATAAAAATACAATGTTTTCCAAACACTTTATAATAGCCCGATGATATAAATTAAGTAGGTACCTACCTAATATTTCACCCACTTAACAGCTTGTTCTCATGTATCTCAATATAATCACTAACGAGGCGAAGTCGTAACCCCAAACAGTGGATAAAGAAATCACCAAACTCATAACTCAATATTAACCTAAAAGCAACCGACAGTGTTCCTACCGTTTTAAAACTTCAAAGAAGGCTTGTTCATCGCTGAACAAGGGGCACTCAGCATCGAAATAGAGTGGGTATACCTAATTAGCTGGCTTGTTAATCTATACTTATTCTTTAAATGCCTACGACTCCCGAAGGAGTCGGCTAGACATGTTTCGTGGAAATCCTTGGCGAGATTGCGGAAGGACCGATTTTATATCTGGTTTATTAACGTGGGTAGATAGCGGTAGCGCACGTAGGATTTGTGTTTCAAGTTTGTTTAAAACGTCTTGTATCTTAGGACATGGAGCCTAGTTATTGTGTCACTTATTGATGCACTGATACAGGCTGCCATGATATCAACTACATTAATACATAATAATCCATGTTTTCAGACCCCGTGTGGAGTCGGGTTAGAATAGCACCACCCCCTTTCTTCCTGTGGGTGTCGTAAGGATGTTCTAAAGGAACGAGGTTAAAGTGTGTTCTGTGCAATGGGCTAGCTAACTATCACTGCAATACCAGATGTAGTCGATATTTTACCAAATTTATGCTAAAAGTGGCACTGGGACATAAGTTTCATGTGCTCTGCCTACTTACCCTTACTTACATATTGGGAATAAAGGATTGAATTGTATAGGTATGTATGTTGTCAGATATTTCTACGTCATCACGCGAAGAGCCAGTTAATTATGTTGAGCACTAATTTGTTTGTTTATATCTTCTCTTGACTGAAATGGCCAATTGAAAATGTCTTTACAGAATCCGGCCTGAATATATTGAGAACGCTGGCGAGAGTCCAGGCAACTCGACGCGGCACGATGACATATGCAGCGGGGTCCTTATACCCGTATGTTATTTTTTGCTCGTTATATATAAGTAAATACCATTATGAAAAGCAAACGACAGGAAAATATGACATCCTAGCTCTTCACGTTTGTAAAAGCAGTTATATTTAAATTATGATTGCGATAACTGGTGAACGGAACACGAAAGTTAAAAGATCCAGTCGTCACGGATGTTGTTGATGAATCAAAGCCCAGAAATCATTTCTTTGAACGACGCAACTCAAATTTTATTATATTCATGTGGAGGCACTGTGGATTCTTGTCTTTCAATTAGCAAGAAAATTATAGTGACTTACTTTGCAAAATGTAAATCCAAAACAGATGTTATCAAAGTAAAGTGACTGTTTGACTATGGAGCACGCATCGACTCATATTGTTACATAAAACGCTATTGCCGGATGAAATCAGTATTCACTGACCCAACTGACACGTGTTATATTCCACAGATAAGATAATGTAAGTAGTTGAATGATAATTCAATTACATAACGTGAATGAACAGTTGAGCACGCTTTAACACTATTTTATTGCGAGCAATTACGTAGTATACTTAGTTGATGATTTTATATACGTAACTGTTATTATAAACACATTTATTCTTAACTGGTTGGAAATAAACGTCTTAGAAAAAAGCATATATAACTGAAGTAGCAATATTGTCGTTAACAATGCTAATGATGGTTAATAATTAAATTAAGGTAAACATAGTCATTTACTTAGCAAATGTTGTTCATTAGCAAGTCCAAGGGAACCTAGTTCAGCCTTTCAAAGAAACATTTAAATAATTAACTTAATGAGACTTGACTTTTTTTTAGTGTGTATCCGCATTTTTATATATGTAGGTATTGGCGTTTTTTTTATTTATCTATAATGAATACTTAATAGTTTTTGTTTGTGTTTGTTTTTTTCTCTGTGCTTTGTTCACAGTATATAAGTTTGCGTATCTCGTTCTACCCACCTTTTCGTCTCAATTGCTCAAAGGTTAGCTGGAAGAGATCCCTTATATGGATAAGTTCGCCATGTACATTGATCAATTGTGTGACATGTATATTTTTTAACTTATTTTTGTGTATAATAAAGTGCTTAGATACATATACTTGACTAAAGCACGCAAACAACTCTAAAAATGATTTAAACAAGAATTCGCCTGTGACGAAGTTAATTCCAAACTCGTGTTAGCTCCCAACGTAGCGAGGATTCTGGCAGTGGGCCAGTTTGGCGAGGCGAGCCGATCGGAGCCGTCCATATTTAATCTTCTTAAATAGGGAAATCTTTTGCTGAAGGTTTCAAAATGGTTAATTTTTATTTCAGATTCGACAATGTTTAAGAGACAGAAACATTGGCATCCTATTTTAATTTAACGTCGTGTAGGCACGAGCATGCATGCCATCATCTAGGTACGTGAAATGCCATACTAACCAGTACAAAGCTGCTTATTAATCTCAATCTCTTTGAAGAAATCTTGGTTGAGATTGTCACTATCTCAGGTAATAAATAATTTTAACAAAAAATATCATGAAACAATGAAAACATCTAAATCGTACCAGGCCACCTTTACGAAAAGGCTAGGCTACCAATTAAATAAACCGAATACTAATTATTCAGTAGGTAATAGCACCGTTTACAAACACAACCCTGCGCCACGGGCCTCTTTAACGACCACTCGATCGTAGACTCGATTCTCACCGAAAAGGACAAAACGTTATGTTCTCATGAACAAGAGGCCAATGCTAATTTGACCATAGTAAACGTGCTTGGTCAACGAAAATGGAAGGTTCCGAGGTTCCGACATCATCAATGCTAATTCGAGAACGTCCCGCGCCTGATTGCAAAGAATAATGTCTCTTCATTTAATTTTATGCCTCTCACGCAAGACAAATTATCATGTATATTAGTTACAAATAGTCACAATGTCTGCTTGTATTCCCGTTTAGTTGGTTACCGTAATGTTTTCAAGGAACGTATATGGTATTGCTAATGTAACCTGTCAATAACTCTATGTGAGACCTAAGGAGTGCTAGGCGCCGTTTGTGGATGTATAATTTGTTCCTTTATATCAATAGTTAACATTATTTTATAGAACCAGGTTAATGGTATTGAACAAAGTATAAAATAGTGGCTCAGTGAGCTGTAGGCATCGCGAGTAAGTAGGTATGCCATTTTTCATTTAAAAAAAACTGAATTGGAAAAAAAAACTGTAAGTATACCCATCTACTCAATTATCGACATTGTTAACAAAATTTCACGTGAATCGATTGAAAAAGGCGACCTGCAGATGAAAACGGCCGGATATGCGGACAGCCGGACACCCGGACGGGATGAGTACATCTTCAACCCTACTAATATTATAAATGCGAAAGTTTAGATGTTTGTATGTTTGTTAGCCAATCACGCCCAAACGGCCCAACCGATCTAGATGAAACTTTGCATGAAGATAGCTCCGATCAAAATAAAGAATAGTTTTCATTTTCATCCCGGGTCCACGCAGACGAAGTCGCGTGCGGAAACTAGTAGGAAAATAACACAAAAGTGTACTTGTTTTAAGCAGATGGATAAAATGATTAATGATATCGTATTTACTAATCATCACACATCACATCACATCATCAGCCTATATACATCCCACTGCTGGGCACAGGCCTCCTCTCATGTAAGAGAGGGAAGGGGCAGTAGTCCGATCCGGATTGGGGACTTCACATACACCTTTGAATTTCTTCGCAGATGTATGCAGGTTTCCTCACGATGTTTTTCCTTCACCGAAAAGCTAACGGTAAATATGAAATCATATTCCGTACATAAGTTCCGAAGAACTCAGTATTTACTAATGACTCGTGTAATTAATTACTTATATCTGTAATATCGTACCAGAATGCCACTTTACCTTATTTTCAGATGACACCAGCGCAATAGTTTTTGCAAACCTGAGCTTGTAGAGAGGACAAGGATGTGCTCATAGCATTTTTATATTGGTTTTACATTACTAATTTGATATTGAATACTGTAAAAACGCAAATCATGTTATTTAAGAACCACTCAAAAAACTGGCACTCTTAACGTAATTATGAATGGAGCTAAAATACACGTGGAAGATTGTTTAAAATTCCTTTGGGTGCGCATTGATTCAGCACTAAACTGGAAGCAAGAGCTCGAGTCCATTCCAAATTCTATTCATTCAGCCTGTTACGCTCTGAAAAGCCTTAGAGATGATTTGCCAATGAAACAATTCAGGACACGCACTAGTTGAATCCAAGTTGCGGTACAGCATTATGTTTTGGGGAAATCGCCACATTATATACAGGGTGGGGCCTGAAACAGGGGCAAAAAATTAAACGGTAGACTATTGAGCGTGGTGTGAGCACTTATTTCCAGGTTTCTTTAAAGTAAGTTCACGTGTATTTTTTAACCTTCTGGGGTAACACAAGTAGTTTTTTTTATTTAAAAAGCACAAAAAAGACATTTTTTTATTAAATCAAATAAATATCTTTTAAAAACAAAAATGCAATAACTATTATGACTCAGTTCATGATGTTACCTCAAAATCTGCATTAACTGCTGTACTATGATCTCGTGGTGCCAAGATACATTACTTGAAGGTCATAACTTTAGATCAACATTAGGTACTCCGGATTTAAAAAAAAATAGAAAAATTGGACACAAGGGGTTACTACAGATGCTCTAAGGAAGCGTCGTTTTAAATATTTGCCCCTGTTACAGGCCCCACAATGTATAATATAATCAAAGCACTGGTTGCACAGAAAAGAGCGATACTATCCTTTTTGTGTCTTCCTCCTCAGAGGGCGTCCTGTAGATGTTCTCTACAGTTTCTCTACTTTAAAATTTTGAACATTCTGACGGTCCCTAGCTTATATGTACCCGTCTAACTCCGTGTTTGTGAAAAATATATCAAAATATGAGATGAGTGAGAAACAAAAGTGTCGCTTACTTACGCGCAACGACTCTTGAAGCCTAATTTCAGTCCCACAAGATAGAGCAGCATTGCACCAGGAACCAGGCAGTATTTTTTTTATAAGCTCTCACTAACTTTAATGTGATTACAAACGGTCTCGCGTTCAGTTACCTATTGAAAACATATTCGTTGAGGGGGTGCTTTTATAGTATTGAAGAAATATTTGCACACAACCTTAAAAACCTAGTCTTTACTAAATGCCTACCCCTTTTAGGGATAAAGGCGTGATTGTATGTATGTATGTATGTATGTTTACTAAATATCTGTCAAAATTTTGTACGTAATAATTTACTTCTATTATTAAGTGTAGGAATACCCGAATTTCAAACAAAATCATTGTATTGCTCATGAAGAAATGCTGAATTAAATTGAATTAAACGTAAGTATTATTGACTGGATTTACTATTATTGAATCGTATGGCGATCTGTAGAATAGGCTGTGATTGGATGATTTTAGCATATTGATACCACTACCTATAGAAAAATTGCAGATAGGTAAACTACCTACTTTTCTATCGTACCTTATGTATAACCGCTGAAGAATAGTGATGGCTATAATTTTATAAAAGAAAATACTTCCCTCACTTAATTCAATTCCGGTTGCATCTTCAGCAATTTGCTCTTGAGTCCGGGTCCGGTAAATATTACCGAGCAGTTTCATATAAATATCGAGATATATATGCTGCTCCTAAAATATCGAGAATCATAATATATCAAAGGATCAAAGCAGCCGAGTCTTACGTATGGTAATAGTAGCAATATCATGATATTTATTGATAACATCGATATTTACGAGGTCTTTTACTTAGTAAGAAGAATGCTACGATAAAATATTGGATTGACATAATCTTATGTAAATGGTTATATTGGTTATATGGGTAGCTCGTAGCAATAACGATCTACTACAATGCATGTAGTTATGTATGCATGTTGATGTAGTTATTGAAATAAATTATTTATAGAAAGCATTGTTTGCATAGACCATAGGTTTTTGTTACAAACATTTTTTATATTGTGTATTTTACCATGAAAATTAATCATCAAACTAGAATAGTTTTTTATTCCTTTACAAATTTATCTTTAAATGTATGTTGAGGTACTCTTATGTAAATTTTGGTAACTAGTACGGTAGGTACAGAGAGAGGAACCTCACGCCGATAACTTGTGTCCGAAGCCATTAGCCATCTGTATTTCTTCCTTGGTCTAGTTGTCTTGTCCCGATTGTGATGGTCAAATTGGACCGAGGAATTGATCTGACATTGTTTCTCAAAATTGCATGGACTCATCTTGGAATAGACTTTACTCAAAGTGTATACGAGCAATCGACAATAAAATCTTTCAAAGAAGGTAGGTACTTACTGAGGTACACGCTTAGTGTTTTCTTGTAATTAGGTAGCCATACTCTTTACTTACCTACTTAAATTGCTTTTAGGTGTATAGATTAGTTTTTTACCTCGTTCATTATATTTTCATTAGGGAACTCCAATTATCGAGGTATTTATGGCATATATTGCTGCGGTAACTCCAAAGATAATATTTTTCGAGACGCTCTTATGTTATCAAAAAACTTGTCGGTACAAAACATTCCTAGAATGACGGCACTTAAATTATCTAGTATCACATGCAAGCTTTACGGAATAAAAAAATCTGTATTCATGCCGAACAAAAGTTGCGTAACATTTCCTTTGTTTTGTGAATATCAAAAAACACCTCAACCCGTCCTTGCTCGGTCTTTTGTTACTCTTTTATACAGAAATTGAAAGTGTATTGTATGACTGGCCTTTTTAAGTTTTTGCCGACATTTTTAGTGGCCATAAAAATTTGGAGCATAAACTAAAAAGTTGGAAGAATCCTTCCGCGTTGCAATTGTATGCAGAGGTGTGCTTCAGTTAAAAATTACAGGTGGGATAGTGAAGGTGACTGGTTCACATTGTGATTATGTGCGGTTTTGTCTCCAACGTGGTTTTAATTGCTTTCTTTTATACCACATCATTGATTTATTACTGTCACGTTTAAGAGCGGTTACGGAACAATACAAGGTAAGGTTCAAATTTGAAATTGTTAAGGGTTTCCACTTTATTGTATTTCACGCAATCATGTTTACGTCGTCTCCAATAGCAGAGGTGTTCGCTGTCAATATTTCTTTAAACGTGAATCGTGAACAAAAATAGAGGTGTTACAAAGCAAATAGCAATATGTCGCACATATCCACACAGTGCCGGGAACGTACGATTGCCAAAACGACACGTAATTTTATATCGACGTGAACATATTCTCTGTATTATGATGCCCCACCGTTTGCTCTGCACCGGGGCAAACGCTCATTCTGAGCGTATTTGCAGAGTCTGTATCACAATATTTGTAGAACGTGTCAACCGTCGTGTCAAATGCCACATATCTAGGCGTGACACGTTGCCTTGCACGACAATTCCAGTTATTACATGTGTTACTATGTTATTATCCCGTATTCTTTTCTTTTTGGCGCAATAAAGCGTTGATTACCTCGCATTTCGTGTAAGACGCGGCGCCAATTGACGCTGTGAGCTGAAATAAGGGACTGTGGGGTGCCGATAACGTAAATGTTCCAAGGTTTGTGTTTACTTTTGTGATACAAAGAAAACAGCAATCAAAATCAAACCACGTAGACTTTAGCCTCTGTTATTCCCTAGTCTGTGCGCGTGGCCTTATTATAGTAAGTACCAAAAAGGAAACACGCAAGATACGACCCTTACAAACTTAGTTAATACAGGAAAAGATGCAAATGGACTGTTTCAAAATTGGACGGGGTTTCAAACTTTATCTACCTAAGTCTGAGATCGAAAAACTTTAGAATCTAAATGCGCCATCTACGCTTGGAGCGTGGTTGAAAATTGGGTCTTTTTTCTAAGATAGTTAAGTTAGTTTTTGGTAGGAATGAGCAGTTCTTTAAAGCGTTCTAGTTTTACAACGTTTTTGTGAAATGTGGAAGTATTTTGCGGGTTTGGCATGCACAAGCAGCCCTCGAGAGGTGATCTCGCAGATCCAATGTCCAATCTTATGTCGGATTTCTAATAATATGCGCGCCGGTATGAGGCGAGAGAAGATGCTTTTTCACAGACTCTGATACGAGTAGCTACGATAAGTATTAAAGTTTGAATTCAGTATTAAAACTCGGGACTGCGGCTAATCCGGGGACTTATAAAGCGCCAATTTCACAGATCACGGGGTTAGTGTCTGGCCAACGTGATAAGTTACTGCTAAATTCGAGACGCTTTTTCGTTATAATTTAATGGTTTTGGTAACGATTTCTGTCATTTCTTTGATTCTCACTTTGAGACCTAATCAGGGTTCCTTTACGTAGAGCCTGAAAGCAATAGGTAGATAGCCGATAGGTTTTAAAAGCTGGTATTACTCATTGTGCGTAAGTAAGCAACCCTATGAACATAGAAAGGGTCCCAAAATGATCCCTAATTAATTACTGTAATTCATTTACCTATTTAAATGAATAGCGAGGGAAATGCTTTTGGTTTATTGTCGGTATTATTATAGGCACCTAATTCTACTTAATACATTATTTAAAACTCTTTACGAACATTTACATTGCGTTTACCCTAAGTACAATTTGATCTAACCTGATATATTTGTAACTAAACTATAAGAACCTAAATGTTTACCTGTAGGTAAATGTACAGCCAATGCTGCTTATCCTAAAAATGCCAATCCGGTAGACACAATATCGAATGCACGAAGGGCCAAGCATAGTCGAGACATGTAACGCTTCAAGCCTTCACCATAAAATGCATGATGAATGGTGCCCTGGCTCGCGTGCCGCCCTCGCGGGGCGGGCTATGCCATCGGTAACCAATACTCCTAAACCCCTACTCGAACAAGAATTCTTTAAAGTAAACGAGGAAAAAAACGTGGCGGGGACGATTCGGGCTCCCATTATAATGGTCACCATAGGACGTTGCACTTTGGAGCTTAAAATATGATTACCTTCATTAAAAATGGCCGAATTTTTTAATTAAAATCTGCGCGAATCTTATCGTCCATTTGAATTGTAAGTTTGTTAAAAGACACTAATTACAAATAACTGCTCGATACCTTTATTGCATTTATGTTCCGTTAAGATCGGTTCGCAGCGTGGTACGAAAACACGCAGAATACATTATCGTTTCAGGACCACCTGCCTGACATAAGCACATATAAACGACTGTTTATGCTTACATACGACACGTTATTGGGAATGAATCCACGAGTTTATTGAAGGTGGAATTAAAGGATTAAATTAAAGATTGTGACGAGAAAGCTGTAATTTTGGCAAAATAAGTATCTTCACCGTGGGAAACGGGTTGGTAGCTAAACAGCATTTATTTGAAAAAAAAACATCCCATGTAATGTGAGCAGAAACCTTTACAAACGTTAATAAAGTGCGTTGGCCTGAATTTTTGATGATAAAAAATGTACCGAGGTTTTTCAGAATACCTACATTCCTCGTGGTTCTTCCTTACATAAACATGACAGCGTTAGGACTTTCCTGACATCGGCCCTGTAATCGGTTGAGCCATATTTGGCCAAGCAAAAGGATACATGAAGATATTTTCGTTACTTCGTTGACATTCGATCGCAATAGCCTGTTTTTTTTCAAAAAGTGTTGTTGTGGGGCCTAGCCCTAACAACGATACTTTATAATCATATTGTTAAGTAGGTAGTAAACACCTAAGTACCTAGGTACTATCTACCCAACAATAAGCTAGACATTTTAGCTGGTTCCTACATAAAAACCTACGCAGAAACGAATTTATAAATTTATATATTTAACTTGCCATTTCATTTTTACTTTATTAAGAAACCCATACGTACCTACCTACATACGATTTTGACAGAGTACCTATGCATAAATATGTAAATCCGCCCAAAACTTCAGGCTCCACATGGATACGTTTAAAATGCAAACGGCCATACATTTGACATAACGGTCCAAGTTTAAACCACGTAACCGTTTAACTTTGGGGTCACGAAAACTAATCACTTCACGACCCGTAATCCTGGCTGGTTGAATTTAATTATAAATAAGTGAACAAAAAAGCTGTGATTTTTTCCAAGGGTGTTACCACTAAAGTGTTGGTTGTATAACTACCTTTACCGATAACAGCTGGGAATAACTTAAAAAATATTCTAGTGCGTTCCCTAAACAAAACTACCTACAGAGTACCTAAGTACGAATCCACTTTAGTTATTTCCCCCCAGGGCCGCTCGTACCTATCGTTCAGCCCCGATAAATCTCAGTATTATATCAATAGTTTTCATTCTTAAAGAAATTGGATACATGTTGTTAAGTATTGTATCCCGTCGAGTATCAATTTAAAAGCTACTCGGAGATTCGAAACAAATGAACAAGTAAATGTACGGAACGCGAACGAAATAAAACTTGTAAAATATCGATATTACAGTACATTTAGATGCGTATTACAGCGTTCATTGGCTCTTAGCGAAATTGTTTAAACTCTTTAAATGTTCGTGAGATTGCATGATGGATACCTAACTGTTTTGCTGATGGGGGATGCAGTTAGTTACTAGGTAATCGGAATATATATATCGAGGAAAGAGAAGCGTCACGCAAATAGTGAATTTAGTTTGAATTACTAAGAATGATTACATATTTAGGCATGTACTACAAATCAGTGATAAAAGTTTCAGTTCTCTGTCAAAGTAGTTATACAATATCAATATCGATGTTCTTAAGCACTATAGTAGGTATATACCCTAAAAACACGAGAAAAATCACATACAGGTATTTATAATTTTTCCTACTAGACACTTTTCAACCTATAAAAAACCACACCGATCTTATGATCAATGACAAAAACGCAGTCACAGCAAAGTTTATACATTCAAATAAATAAATAGGTATTTTTCCAACCCTTGCACGATACATTCCTCTCAGTATTTTCCTCTGATTTCGGATGGTTTAAAGCGCTGCATCGGTAAATCAGCTGAGGGTCTCGCTCCGCGACCCTCGCCCACTAATCCCAATAACCCAGACGGGATCCACCCACAGATAACATTCAAAAGATAGCTATCGGAACCTTTGTGCTCACCGATTACCTATCATGCCTGACTAGATCGGGTTCCTTGTGAGTTTGTAGTGGTTTTATTTTCTTGCAACGAATGACTTTAGAATTATTCAATTCGGAATCTTCACTCATATTAAATTAAAATCTTAAAGCATATAGGTATTTTTGTAATAGTTGTAGTAGAACAATATTTCTTTGCTATTCCGCTAAAAACTGTGTAATTAGGTCTATTAGCGACGATGACATGCACTTAATTGCGTATTTTTGAGAGGCATATTGTTCTCGTAACTTATTCGTAAAACTTATTCCTTACTTCCGTAAAATAACGTCCGATTCAATAAAGTATGTATGTTGGTAAAAAAATAAATAATTCTTAAAATGTACAGTATATTATATTTTTTATGTCTCTGTTCTGCTTTAGCACTCCATTATGCATCTCAGAAAGAGATGAATCCTAAATTTAACCTATACGTAATTTAAACGGACTTTGCCATACCAAACCAAAGTCTGAGTTTGTACTTATTCGTAATTACGAATAAGTACAAACTCAAAACAAGTAATTACGTAATTTGGGAGGCATGTTGTTATTTACAGCTTAATTTCGGAGTCCAATCCCTTTAATTTTGGGATATCCAATCTTCGTCCGAATAGATAGGTACCTAACGGTTTCATTAACTTAAGATCGGTTTAATCTCGACCGGCATCCGAGAGTGGCGTCTCAAGAGGCCAAAATTAATTTAAAGAACAGACTAACATTGAACGTACAAAGCACTAGCTTTTACTTTTCAGAAACCATCTGCCAACCGATTCTAATATTTTGGTTCAAGGAATAAGAGCCAACACACAGTTCGGGGGTTTAATTATAACCTGGTACAGTTGCTGAGATCGTCTATCAAGCAGTGGGCAAGAAACAGATGGCCTGAATGAGTTGTGCTATTCAAATGAATCTAAAATTATTATTGGCTAGGTACATAACTATTCTGTTAATTTCACGAAGTAGGGCTAAGCCAGGCGAGTGCATTCGAGCCGTAAATTAATTTCGGTGGTTTCTGCTTGTTAATTAGTTAATTGGGGCAAAATATCATGTTTGGCAGACGGAGAACGTTTCGCTCGCAAGATATAAATCTACTTAGCTATATAAACTGAAATTAAAGTACAAATGTTACTTGAATAGGTAATACTGTGTAAAATGCTTAATGCGATATAATTAGTGTTCTTTATTTTAATGCTCCGTTTTCATATGTTTTTTAAACAAAGACAAATAATAAGCATTTTACAAAATGTTCTGCATGAATGTCAGACATTTAAAGAACAGGAAAAATGGGATTGCTTAAATGCTAAGCTGGCATACGTAAGCGGAGACATTTTGTACAGTCGTCTAGTCGGGGGATGGCCCGCTTACCGCGAGACGCCGTCGGCGAAATAAGTAGGTAATCACGTAGGTAATGCCAACAGGGGGCGAAGTCATAAGAAACAGCATTGTAAGAAAGTATTAGTATTCAAAAAGTAGTAGTAGTAGTAAAGGTGTATGTGAAGTCTCCAATCCGCACTGGGCCAGCGTGGGGACTACTGCCCGTTCCCTCTCATACATGAGAAGAGGCCTGTGCCCAGCAGTGGGACGTATATAGGCTGATGATGACGATTAGTATTCTGAACGTCGGACGGAGATCTATGACGGTTTAATGTACTAACGAATTAAATACGAATAGGATAGATTTTCACCGAACGCATGAGCAGACGAACTCTTTTCCATCGGGGCTTGTACATATTGGAGTAACAACGGACGCTCTAATTGGCGGTGTCAAATACCTACGCAACAATAATAATAATAATAAATTGTTGTTTATACAGGTATCAACTGATTACATTTACAAGAATGAAATAGCTACAATTAAAAGTTAAAATTAAAAGCAACAAACATTTTTAACAGAAAAACCACACACAGACAGACACTGTCGTAGTTTTTGTACAGAGGAACACAGCATTATCCACTTTGCAGACTCACCCGAAATTATTATTTTCTCTAGAATTTGGTACCGTGGCTCTTTGTGCTTCCGAAAAATCGGAATTTTTCCGGGATCTGGCTCTTTGTCTAAAAAGTTTGCCGACCCCTGAACTAGACACAAAATGTGTTGCAGTTTGCAGTGAGGGTAGTTCACATAATTACAACAGGCTGGGCGCCCGATCAGAATGAGTTACCAACTTAGTCGCCTACCAATCACCCAACTTAGAGGTTCCCTAACTCAATACTTTAGTACCAAGGGATACAAAAAGAAAAAACAAGTACATAAATAAATAAATATAAGGGGACAATCTTATACAAATCGACCTAGTCCCATAGTAAGCTCAGTAAGGCTTGTGTTATGGGTACTAGACGACGATATATATAATAGATATAAATACATAAATAGGTAGGGGAAGGTTGCTATCATTGGACCGGCGCTTTGATGTCCCACTTAAATATTTTAAAATCTACACGTGCTAGACAGAGCCAAACAAGGTACAAAGTGTCCTTGGGCAGCCCAACTGGCCCCCCCGCAACCTCAGTCGCGCCGCGCTTCCCGGTGATGAGTGACCTGAACGAGTATGTTTCGAGCGCTGTTGATGTTAAATAACGCGGAGGAAAAAAATCACGAAAGTATCATTACATTTGCAATTGTTTAAGAGTGCTGATGTATAATGGTTAGACATTTATTGATGATCAAATTTATGACAACTGTTTTTAACCATTTGTTTTCTTTATTTTTTGATATTTTTATGTGTCATGTGATGCCTAGTTGCTATCAATGGACCACATGTGTATTCTATCATCGAACTGGTCCAATCATGGCAACTTTTTTTTTTAGATTATTAGTTCTTCACTTACTACTACATAGTACACATTGGAAATAAGTTTTAATAAAAAGATTAAAACTGAATTCAAAATTTGATTAAATGAATTTATTACTAGAAAATGTTTGTTTTTTCTCGATTTCCATAAGTTCCCTTCATGGGCCATCGGTTTAAATTTCCTAAGCCCATTGATGGCGACTCAGTGGTCCAATCAAGGTGACTCTGGTCCAAAGAAGGGAACAGCACGGAAAACTCTTTTCACGATTTTTCTCTAAAATTATTATACTTTTTCCACTGTGTTTAAGGTAATAAAAAAATATATTTCAATAGTTAAAACTTATCAACCTTGTTTTATTTTCTGACGTAAAATGTGTAGACTATAGGGCAGCGAAGTTAAGTGGTCCAATCATAGCAACCTTCCCCTACATAGAAAATATCCATGACTCAGAAACAAATATTCATGCTCATCACACAAATTTCTGCCCTTACCGGGATTCGAACCCAGGGGGGTACATATATTTTAATATTGTATAAGGATTTACTTACTTCAATTTGGATACTCATATAAAATCCACCCTGCATACAGAGTCGTATGTAAATAATTTTGTTGTTCAGTAAGTAGACTACTCGATTCTAGTCCACGTAGCTACGATGCGTCTGCTACATCGACTGTGGTGCTGTATGCGTCTGCTACATCGACTGTGGTGCTGTATGCGTCTGCTACATCGACTGTGGTGCTGTATGCGTAAATGCGAAAGTTTAGATGCTTGGCTGTTTGAATGGTTGGATGTTTGTTGCTCAATCACGCTTAAACAACTCAACCCATTTGGATGAATTTTTTCCCGAAGATAGTTCATTGAAGTTTTTATCTCGGGTCCACGAAGACGAAGTCGCGGGCGGAAGCTAGTTGGTTTATATATGTAGTACAAAGATGGGTAGTACGTATGACTGTAAATAAAAACAATACAACATTAGAAGGTATAATATTTAAATCTCGATATCATCTCATGCAACAGTGACCATTTATTATAAAAATAAACTCTTTGAATTTGCGAACAAGCTCGCCAACGCCTATGCTATCCACACAAGCAAGTAGTGTGTGTAGCCGGTCTAAGGGCATATCATTAGGGAGGTTCCCTCTGGAGCTGGCTGCTAGTCTGGACGGGACGTACTCCTGTAGGTACCTACCTATAGTCTTGTTTAAAAGTATACGATTTATACGGAGGCGGCGGCGGCGGAGCTAAGAAAGTAATTAGTGAGGAGATAGATATACCTACTTACATTAAAGCTATACGGTAATGCTAAAAACCACTTTTCATTAATTTTAATAAAATTTGTGTTTACACCTAAGTGATTTTAGCTATTTAATAAAATGAAGGCTGCATTACATACTTAGGTGTTGAAGTAAGTACCTAACTTTGGGAAATATTTTAAAGATAAATACCTATACCTAAGCTTAAATGGGAAGCAACGCATCATTAAATGTTTTTTTAGGTAGTCATAGTCAAATAGGACCTAATCATCAATAAAAAACGTTTCACGACAAAGAATTGTACCATTGGTTTTTACGTTTATAAAGCAATGATCATAAGCTATGGCAATGCGCAATAGTTTCACTAATGATTAAAAGATTCAATTGGTGGACACATTATTTAATTATACCTATGTATTTTGTTGACTAACAAATACGAAAACCTAGCTTGTTTACTAAGACATAAATCAAACGAAAAACGTGCCCCGAGACACCATTCCTCGCAGCCACCAAACCAAAAAACTCAGCAAGACTTAACTCGAACATAACTATGCACAAAATGTCTTCTATCAAAATCTCATCTCGTGTCTGGCTCATTGATCACCTAAGTATTGCTAAATCCGAGTATTCGCATGCAGGTTTGCATGGTGCAATGTGGGACCTTGTAATGAATGCACCCTTGGGCGAGGGGAGGTTCCTACCCCCGAACCACCCCCATCCCCCCTCGGGAATATCGGAGATGTCGCTTGTTTGTTTATTTCGGAACGCCGAAAGGCTGAAGGTTAATTCCGTTTTGTACTCTTCTCTTGGATCGCGTGAATGGAAATTTGAAAGTTGAACGTTGCGGGATACATTTTCTGAGTGCTTGCGTTTATATTTGTACTTCTGGTGTTTCATAAATATTTTCACCAAGTGATCCGCGCTTTTGCTATGCCTATCAAAACAAAGGCTGTGCAACTACATTATCGGAATAATTTAGTTGAGCATTTGTATAATAACAGTGAAAACTAAAGTCATCTGCACAATATTATTTAGGTGGATATAATTAGAATAAGCACTGATGGATAATAAAAGACGTGGACATAGGACCAATCATTTCAAACAGTGGAGGATTACTTATTATTCAAATATTATGAATAACAACGTATCCAAATCCATTTTACCGAACCAATCGTGCAAACCCGTCCACAGTGACGTAGGTAGGTAGGTACTTAAGAGTACCTAAGCCTTCCAAAAGTATTTAAGGAAACGGCTACCTTAACAGCCCTTTCCCAGGGCCATTCCCATGGTCCGGTAAGTGGCCCAGAACACACATAGCATATGTAACACGTGAGTACCTAATGCGTGTTTTTGGTCCATTAGTGTGTCGTTGTTTATCTCGGAACTGTAAATCACCGCGATAGGGCCGTCTCGACGGTATTATCTAATTGAAATATTTGAAACGATAGTTGGGGTTGTTTACCGTTGGTTTGGAGATTGTAAGTGCGTTACCCTGCCTTATTTGGTACATACCTACTTATAGGTAAGGGTTCTTAGACTAAAATTCTTAGACTCGGTTTTCTTAAGATCCTTCACTTTGTGTCAAATAATATTTTTTGAACTCGCTAAGCAGGTGCATTTTTCTACACACTGCTGAACCAGTTTAACGCATAGGTGGATTCTCAAAATTGGCCCTTAAAAAAACTCTATCGTGCTCCGAAATAACTACTCTTGAAATTAAACGTGAAATTAATGCGCATACTTATCTATTTACACGACTGACTGTAATTTGTGATAATTAATAGCAATACCCTTTTGCAACAGTAAAGTCGTGCCCTTATTTTGCAAAAATATGCACAAGTAACGAGATAATACAAAAAGCTTTTAGCAGTAGCCTATTCAGATAGAGATCTTACCAGATGAGAATATGAGGGCCTCGTATATTTAACATGAATAAGGAACCAAGGTGAGATGACTACAATTTCCACAGATTGAAGATAACCTACCAACTCTGAGATGCCAGCTTAACCGAACCCCTGTCAAACACTTGTAGGTTGAATTTAGAACTCTACTCCAACGGGTTAAAGGTGAATGCCAATGGTTTATACAGTATGCGTAAGTTGGTTGAGTTATTATGATATACCGACAGCTTCAATCAGTAGTTGGTGGAGTGTAGGCGTAGGTGCGGGGTTTAACACATCTATTCCGAGATCGTGATGAAATGGTAATGTATTTAGTAACGGTAACTACGTAAATAACCATAAAAAACAGTTTTATGATAGTGGCGTAAGGCCTAGCTTTGTTATGAACTGGCAACCAAACTAAAATGGGTAGAATATTTGTCAAATATATACCTATGATTAATTAATCAATATGCATAAATAAAAATCTAAACGGTAGAATTGGAATTCTAAAAATTCTACGTATAATTTACCTCAATTATTTATAGGTACCAACTTTTTATAACTTGTTATTACGCATTGTACTAGTTAGGTAGGTTAGGTAGTTCAAAGTGGCAATTTCTATAAGGAAAAAATATACAGTTGCATGGTCCTAACGCGCGTTGGAAACGTTACGTGCAAGATTACCCCTCACAATCAAAATTTACTAGTTAATTTATTTTATATACCTACAAATAAATTGTCGTATGACGCCGATACAAAAAAATCTTTTAGTAGTTTTATTTATCCTTATTTTACCTTGAATATCAGGCATTTGCCTACCTCTAAGCGCCGTTTAGTTACGAATAGCCCGCCGACCCATTTCTATTGCCCGCGAGTGTACTTTGTTACTGTACGTAATTGAAATGGGTAAAGCTTCTATTTGACGGCGTGATATAATGTAGTTTGTATCCATCGTCATCCTGATTTAAGAGTTACGCTTGATTATATCTAGATACCTACTTTGTTGTGGTTGTGTTGTGAATTTCTTCCCCGATCTTGCTGTTCAGAATTAAAGTCATTGTTGCCCTCAAATAAGAAATTTAATTTTCCTTGAATACATCGGTACTATTATATTGTAGGGACAATACTGCCAAATAAGTAGGTATTAAGCTGGCGTTGGTCTCAGACGGTCCTGAACGCAATTTGCCTAGTTGGAGTTTTGCCCACATTGCAGTTTGACCTCCGAGCATTATGCCTAAAACGCAAAGTGACCACTTATAGGTAGGTTAGGTTCGTTAGGTTTCTTCAGATGCCCGAACGGCAAACAGACCAGAAATAGGAGCCCGCGGGGCTCCGTCAATATCGCTAACGTTGCCTCAAAACGACGAAAATGTGATGTAGGCATTTTGCGTAGGCATAATACTCGGTGGTCAAACTGCAATGTGGGCAAAACTCCAACTAGGCAAATTGCGTTCAGGACCGTCTGAGACCAACCCGAATAAGAATGCTCGCTTGCTTTTATTATGGTGAAGAATCTCAGTAATTCTTATTAGGTACCTATACAATTAGCAATCTTGTATTCCGATTAGAAATACTTTAAAATCAAATAAATAAGTTGGTTACAACAAGTGTCTTTCTATCCTTCCTAAATTATGATATTATGATATCAGTCGGTAAGGGGTGTGTAATGATCGGTATAAAAACAAATAATATAATTTCATTGTATGTAGTATAACTATTATTCGGTATAACGCTTATTTTTTTATTATCAAAGAGTATAATTCTTATTTGATATACATCTCATATTGTATAATAATCAAGCGGAATATTTTTTTCCGTTCAAACCTAACGTAAACCTAACCCAACTGCCAGCGTGTCGACGTCACCCCGCTTCGCGGGGTGCCTATTTCCGCTGTAAGGGACACGAGGGAACCCTAACCTAACCCACTAATAGTTCAATTGTTGCGAGTGTTTTTTTTACTGCGGGGGGCTCCGCTCACCTAGTCCTCTTTTCCTGGCTGCCCTGGCTTGATTATATCAACTGTACATTAGACGGAATGAGCATTATATCCAATGTTCAATATAGCAAATATGCATTACCTGTACTAAATGCATGTTATACTAAACATTATTATATCAAATGATCGTTATATAAAATGATAATTATGTCTTATAAAAATATATTAAGTGTTGTTATAGCACTTGAGAATTACATCAAATAAGCGTTATTGCGAGTAATATTATATCAAAAATATTTATAGCCATCGTTACGCACCCGTCGGTAAGCTAAATGATAGTTTTATCAGAGGTATAGATACTTATAGGTTATATCTAGGTGGATACGAAATTCATATTAGGAAGGTATACATAGTAGAAGTTATTTAAGTTGGCCGTGTTGGCAATTAAACAATCTCAATTATAACATGTACTTACGAACTCTATCCATACTAATATTATAAATAGGAAAGTATATGTGTGTATTTGTTTGTTTGTCCGTCTTTCACGGCAAAACGGAGTGACGAATTGGTGTGATTTTTTAAATGGAGATAGTTGAAGGGATGAAGAAGGGATATGATAGTTTTTATCCCCGAAATCATCCCCTAAGGGGGTGAAATACGGGGGTGGGGAGTAAAAGTTTGTAAGGAGCTGCGATATACTTAAACGACGTCCACGCGGACGGCGTCGCGGGCAGAACGATAAAAATAAAGTGTAAAGTTTTTACCTATATTGTGATCTAGTATTCTCTAGTTCTTTTTTGAATTGTTATGTTTTCGCGGACGAATAAGGCAGCATCCATTATGTAAATACAGGGTAGTGTAAGAAGTTTGTGTTCAATAAAATGTGGTCATTAAGAAACACACCAAGACCATTTTTTTGTATAACCTATAAAATAAATATCTTGAGGGGTGGAAAAGCTAACGCATGAATATACATATATACGTATAGACTGACTCTTGTCAACAAATTGACTTAACAAGACTTCTATTATATTAATCTAATCTTACAAAAATATCGACCAATACACCCTTGTTTATTTACCAACAGTACACGTGTCTCGAGTGCGCATGCGTGCTCTGTGTATGTGTTGGTGCGTAAGTACATATATGTGCAGTCTGCTTGTGTGGGTGCCTATATATAGGACACAGTGGCTGAAACCACCCTTAGATGATGAACTGATCTTGAAACATAATCTTAGTTTATTGAGAATTTGTTTTCCGACTTAGGAATCAATTAATTCCTTAGCCGGAAAATTAAGGTATTTAGGTACCTACATGCTAAAAGATTTATTGTGTTTTTGAAGTAGGTGTGTAAGCATTTAAGCACCTAATAAGTATGTTTTATATCACGTATAATTTTATCCCTTTGGGCTAGCCGTTAGAATTTAACCAAATTCTAATAAGGAATTTAAGGTTACAAAAAAAGTACTTTAACAGGTAGGTACCTGTTCCGCAACACAATGGGAAGAAGAGACAGTCATAACAGGTTATCACACTTATTAAGTAATAGTCATTAAAAAAAATACCAATCTAAGTAACAATAATAGCCTTCTTCAATAGAAATGGTGATTTTTAATAAGTAGGAAGACGTAGGTAAGAGTATCCATGTGTACATGTGGATTGAGTAGGTAACTATTAGCTACTCAATCCACGCTTATATTCAGGTACAAAAGCACCAAATTTAAATTCATTATAAATATTATAATTTATCAGCCGCAGTATCTCCAGCCACACGCGAATTTCAATGAGCAGATTGGCCAATTCGATATTTAAATTTATTCAAACGAAATTCTTCTTCGAATTTCTGATTAGCTTTGTGTCAGCAAGCGCGTTAAAAAATAAACTGTTTTGAAAATGGAATCATTTGCTTTTTTAAAGATTAGGTATCAAAAAGTGTGGAAGGGAAAGAAGCCATTAAGTGGAGCCTAACGCCATCTATCCGCGATCCTCTGAGGTTCTACCAAACTTCACCGAATGCTGCAGGACGCAGCGATTGATTCCGAGCATTTTATTTTAGATGTCGGTTTATTTCGTTTTGGACCAAGGTTGTGGAAAAGATGGCGTTGATGTAGACTGTGGCGAATTAGTAAAATTTATTTTGAGGCGGTTGATGACCGAAGGCGAAGTTTTTATTAATACAATACATGAGTATTATTTGAAGCACGAGCTCTAGCAGGCGTTTAGGTACCCACCTGTAAACTAATTATTTCTTATGTGATAAATAAAGATGTAATATTTCTCACTGTGAAAAAGCGATCCATCATTTCATATTATGCTTGAATTATGTGTTATATTTAATGATCCCCTAAAACTATACAATACTGTATGAGAGCGGAGATTATTTCAACTATTAAAAAGAAAACTTTCTTGTTTATCTTTCTTCTATAAATAATGAACTATATTTTATCCTTAGTATTATCGATAAGGGCATGTAAAAAAATAAGTTGAAATAATTAATCTTAAAATAAGTTACTAATACGCCCGATTATTCAGCTGCGTCCCGTAGCATTCGGTCAGAAACCAGTTTCCCTAGCAAAGCCGTTTTAAGGACGCGACAGTGCTTTCTATCTATCTCTCTCCTTATTATTGATTTGAGCTACAGGGAAGCGAGACAAAATATCATTACGCAAGCATTTTGCTCTTCTATTTTGTATTCGTTTTTCTTTTGAGCATTATTATCTTCACCGGATAACATTTTTTTATGAATTAGTTGTCTTTTTAACTAAATTTACATTCGAGATGGCTGTAAAAAAAGAGAGAGAGAGTTTGATGTAAAGGTTCGTTCGTATATATAGGTAGGTTCCAGTGGGACTTATGTATAGGTTGATGATGATGTCGATGATAAAGGTACGTTTTTTTAAGAAGGTATGTATAATTATAAGTACTTCGCTATATATTTTTACGTGATTGGATGTCGTAGGTAAATGTCTACTTTCTGCGTTAATTTGCACCTATAAATCAAGAAAAAAATAATTCTGACGTACAATATGTCTAGCGTTTTGGAACACCATTTAAAATACCTAGTTACCTACCTAACCATTAATAATACCCATTATTAATACAAGTTTCATTTCATTATCATGAATTTAAAGGTAACCTACCTACCTAAACTATTTTTAAAATTATGTTTAGATACTAATATGTATAAAATCTCTTATCAGTTGAAGAGTAAGTACATATAGGTACATACCGCAGCTTACACGACTACTGTAAGCAGTGCAGAGTTACAGACTTGCTATGTATATGTTAAAACCCAAGAAATGTCTCTTAGACAAATACAAATGTGAACAAGATCTCAAAAAAGTCCTTCAAATGTTTATTTTTCAACCTTCAAAAGTTCAAACGTCGGCCGACTAAATGGCGATAATTCCCACCTGCTACCATGAAACGCTGGCGACAATTTGCTCTACTTTCCTCCCCCTCTAACCCGCGTGATGGACGGGGACGCGACAAGCGTACCCTCAGTCTACGCCAAATGTCAATGAACTAATCTGGCTGCGATACAAAATCACAATAGATCGTTTTGGAACAGTTGTTGTGTTCTATTTAGAACGATTAAGTATTCGACTTTACATGTACGCTTTTCACGTGGATTGACTTATGGTAATAATATACATTTTATGAAAAATAATTAACTAGCCAAATTTTAAACAGGCATTTTTATTGACGTATTACGAACTAAACTAGGCACTTGAATAAATTTCTATAAGGGCGAGATTCAAGTACAAATTAACATATTTTTGAGGGTATCGAAACTCTTGTAATACCGAAAATGTCATAACACGGCCAACATCTACCTAGCACATCATGTGACATGCACAATATTGCAAAAGCCTGTAAATAAAGTCAAGCTAAGCAAACAAAATTCTACTGGTGTAAAATATTGCACTGTGACAAAATGTAAGGGTACCGTACCGAGCAAAAAGTGTAGACTTGAGATTCATTCCACGCAGTATGTTTATCGAGCGACGCAAATAAATTACTATAATCCCTTTGATATATGCCATATTTGCTTTCCCAAGCACGTATCTTACCCCGGCTACTGTTTTCAACATACAACGCTATTTTAAATAATAATAAAGTTTATATTCCGATAGTTAGGTAGACACTGTTAGGAGATTACGGTGGTGAGTGATCGATAGACTACGTATCTGTTCTAACGCCTTGCGTAACTTTATTGTTCTTATTTTTAAATTTAGAATGAGAACGTTTTGTTCGCTCGAATTTTATGGTTTGATGTTTTAAAAATGTTGATTGATGGATACCTTAAGCATTATACATAATTTATCTAGGTAGGTAGGTACTTACTCTAATGCTGGCCAGTGACTATAATTATTTTTCTAATAAGTAGGTAATCCAAGCAAATATAATGATGTACCTAATTCTTAACAAGTCTAGAACTCGTTTCAACATGTGCTATTTCTATCTCTTCAATTCGAAAGACGGGTCCAGTGACCGAGTTTGAACTAATAAATTGTATAAATGACTGGACCACGTGACAGACACTGTAGGACGACCTATTAAAGCGGGAACAGAGGTCCTACCGCGAAATGAACACGAATTCACACGAAGTTCGTTATCTCCCTCACTGTCGCACTTGCTAATTCGAGCGACGGAGAGGGGGATACACGAACGGATCTCGTTTTCATTTCGTGGTAGCAACCCAGACAATGAGCACAATCAATGGAAATAATACGAATTGAGATGTCTGATTTACTGTACTTGTAGTATTTGTAGCCTATAAGTGTAACAAAGATATGCAATCTCATTGTCCATATATCATATCAACACAGGTTTTTTAGTTCTCCGTTATAGCTTGGCCTAAATATGCGGCTGTGCAGCTGTTCTCCTATATATACAGGTCGCATTTGCCAACCGATTCTCTTGAAAATTTGCGAGCAGTTTCGATAATTAGGTACTTTATGGAAATTTTGTCGATCCAGTTTCTCGAAATAAAAAATAATATTAAAAAGGGAACAAGTTGAAAAACCCCCGACATTTTCATTTCAAAGTCCAATATCTCAAAAACGGCTAAACAGATTTTCATGAAACATGGCTAAGAACACTCGGTATAAAATTGTCTATGACACAAAATACCGCATTCAAATCGGTTAGGGAGCTACGATACCACAGACAGATACACAGACAGCCACGTTAAACTTATAACACGGGGGTTAAAAAAATAAAGTCACGCGAGCTCTACAGCTGACAGACTCACTAGTTAAATATATACGTTAATGATGATTACACATTCATATTACTCAATAATAGGTACATAGAAAAATACGTTATTATGAAGTAAATCCACCCCCGAAGTATCTCCAGTGCCCAATCAATCCCTTAATAGGAATGTATGTTGTTTAATTACTGTCAGAAAAACTCCTTTTATTTTTTAATCCTAAAGCGTCATCGACAATAATAGAACCTGCTCACAAAATTTCACGAGAAGGGAAATGTTGAGAAAGGCGTGTACAGGAGAACACCCGGGCAGCCGACAGCGGGACATCCGGACATACAAAAGAATTCATTCTTCTTCTCCGTTTGCTTCGCTCACTCATTTCAAAGACATGATACAGTGGATCTCATTAAAATACCCAATTTTATCCCTACGTCTATAATTCTGCGACGCGTCTTAATTATCCATAATTATATAATATGTATAACGTGTATAATGCAAATGAATGTGTATATTAACTGGCATTATAAGGTTATTGGCTAGCCGTCCGACCTCGCGGGCTTGATAAGGAACTATTTCGGGCGGAGCGACGCCCCAGGTGGAAAAGAGCGCGCGTGAAATTTGTCGAAGATATTTATATAAATTTTTAAATGGTTTTTTTCTTCATTAAATGGTGTTATTTATATTCGTTTCTTATTACAAATATAAAAAAGAACATATTGTCTATTAGGTACTTTAATATATACTTATGTAAATTATTGCAGTGTAAGTTATTGATTTGCGTAAATTCTAATTATTTCCAATAGGGAAATTGGTAACAAAAAGGCACACATTCATCTGACCATCAAAATTGCATGGGTGAATCGTTATAATTTTAGACGAATACCTTACAAAATGTATTTAGTATGCATTACTTTATTAAGGGCCACATCGATAGTCTGCTGCCTAACGATGTGCCCCTTGTTCAATAGCTATGAAGATCTAGAATTCATTAAATATATACCTAGGTACTCTTGATACAAAATACACAAAAAAAAATTTTTTTTTGCATGTGTCGTTGAACAGTCGTCGAGAGAATGCCGTTTTAAACGAATTTGAATATATGCGTCCAATTTGTATTAAGTGAGTTTCGAATGAACTGTAAAATACATTTTTTTAGTAGGTACCTACAACCTACTTAGATACAAACCACATTTGACGATTTTCAAGAAACGTCGGAAACGAAATTCAACGCTCACGGGCATTTAAAAAAATGCACTGTTTCCTCACTCCTCAGTGTTGGTAAGTTAAATGAAAATATATATGCAATGTATTGATATGTCCTAATTGCGAAGAAATGCGAAACTGAGATAAAACAAACATTGGTTTTACTTTAAATAGCAATTGACAGTTAAATTACTCAACTTTACGATGTAAAAAACACATTAAAATTTTATAATCTTTGCATTTAAATATAGCAAAGTCAAGTTTGATTCGCGTAGGTACCACCGTAAGTCTAAATTGCTTTTGGCACTAAATAATACTTAGCGTTATCTTTCTTTACAACACTAACATGACGATTGCGCCGCAGTATGGCATGTTTATTTACCGAGCTTTTCCGAGCTATTGTGACCATTTGACATCATTCAAAAATTTGCATGAATTATGACAAAGACAGTATAAGCATTTCTTTCTTACCAAAATCGAATATACTTATCCGACATCGTCCGATTAGCTGTTACTACCAGTAACAGATGAACAGGTGGACCATGACGACGGTTTTTAGCTGTTGGTATGGGTGATTTGCAAATATTAGCCTTTACCCTAGGTAACGTTTGCTTATAGGGAATAACGTCAACAATTTCGGACTAGCCTCTGAACTTTCCCGTCATCAATTGTCTTTGTCAAGACTTTCGATTGCTTAACCTTAAGATATGACCATGTTTCAAGCAATAAATCAGCGACGGTACACGTAGGGGGAGGCTTTTGTCCAGCAGTGGACGTCTTTCAGCTGATATGATGATGGTGATGATATCATAACGTGACGGTGACAAACAAGCATATGGCCTGCCTGATCGTAAGCAGATACCGTGGCATATGGACCCTTGAGCCTCCAGATGAGTCACAAGTGCGTTACTCTACATTTATTAATTTAAGAATTGAAGGGTTTCCCTTCAAAAGTAAGGAAATTTTAAAAGTCTGTACAATAAAAGCTAATTTATTAAAATATTTACAGTAATTACATGAGATTCCATTGATACCCTTCGGGTATGGCACCTGAAAAAGTATCACGCATAATTAATTTTTTAGCGTGAGATAATAGAAAGCGCATCTCGTAATTTAATACGTATCTGTTTTATTTACCTACGTTTAATGGTAATACGTCCTTTTGAAATTTCACTTGTCTACTTCACTGACAGGCGCTAAAGCTAAAGGCGCTAAAGGCTTAAAGAATTGAGCTAACCAAAGAATATCCCATTAGTACAGAAGATTCTGATATGAAATGTTGCAAGCACTGTCCAATAAAAAAAAACAATCAGAATTTACACTTCATTCCATATGCAAAAAGACCCGTCGCCATTTCGTTCCAAGATTTGCGATTAGATGGCGCTACGGGTATCGTTTCGTCGGGGAAACTCCTCACAGATGTGGGAGTGCGCTTTACTTGACTACACGTTTACGCACACTACTACTGTACCGACGTCGCCATTCCCTGTACAACGCAACACGCACACACAGGACTCTCGTGTTTACGCACTAACACGGACAAGGTACGCCAATCTCAGCCCTTTTATGCTAGTGTGCAGGAAAGCAGTGTAGTAACGTAAGCAATACACTAATATAATCACACAGATAAACGTGTAGGGAAGGAGTCGTGTATAAGCAATAGATGGCGTAAGCGATGCCGTTTTCTGTTTAAGATTTAGTATTCGATGTTGACATAATGATTGATCATTTTTATGAGTAGGTATTATTAAGCAAATAATTTTGGGATACTTTCGTGTATTTCTACGTCTTACTTTGCTTAGAGTGGTGGTGGATTTTATGAGAACAGAGACCTGTAACTTTGTTCTCTTTTTTATACGTTTTTTTTATTGAAATAAAGACAACGTAAATAATAAAGTTGTAAATGTTAAAATTCATTTTGTTACTCAAACTCAAACATTTATTTGTTATATACAATTAGGTACGCACAAATGAAAAATAATAATAATAAAACTGTTTATTTGCTAGTTTTGACGCTTTAACAACTTAGTACCTACCTACTTACCCAGAAAATTTTGTCCTATAGTTACACTATAGGTACTCTATAAAAGGTAATAATTAAAACGTATTTTTAAACACAGAAATCTTTATTGATATATGCGAGGGTAACAACCGCATCAGTTTGTTAGCACTGTTAAATATGTAGGAACAGTCATAGTTATAATTCTGTCTACAACTTTGAAGACACTGTGAAGTGTGCCAAAAACTGTTCATTGTTGTAAATATTTGTGTCTGACAACATTGTAAATTTACATACTTAGGACTCTCTTTATATATATATGCATTGGTTATCATACATGTACAACATTCATGTAAGAGGTTACTTACCTACGTAAAGTAAGGTAAGTCAGCCTAGACCTACGCGACGGGAATATCTTGTGTTTGATGAATGTGTTCCGTTCCGGATGCCATTTACAGGTAGCTGCTGCCTGACATGACCTGTACCAACTGTACTAAGTATATGAATCAATTTGCCACCTTTGAAGGTCAATGCTCCCACGTTTACTAGTTTGGCTAGTTTGGTTTTTTATTTTGGTAAAATATTCTGTTGTTACAATAAATTCGACTGTGTTTTGTTTCAATTAATCACAATAAAATAAAAGTTCAGAAATACATGGGACTTATAAATGTGTATATATACAAGTATATGTGTAAATTATATACCTATCACTAAACTAAAATTAATAAATTTTAGTTTGGTTTTACCTTTTTTTAGGTAAGTACCTACTTATATTTTTATAGTCTTGAATTTTTGTTTTACCTTCATTCTTCTTCAAAAATACTACGAGTAACAAATAGATACAAATAGTACCTAATTATACGTTTCGTAGTAGGCATCGATGTCACGTTTCAATTAACTTTTATACTGACACAATTGATATGTATATATTTTGTACAGTGCTATATTGAAATAACTACCTACTTATATCATAAGTTGCTTATTGTATTGTTGTTGCAAAGGTATATGTGAAGTCCCCAATCCGCACTGGGCCAGCGTGGGGACTACTGCCCGTTCCCTCTCATACATGAGAGGAGGCCTGTGCCCAGCAGTGGGACGTATGTAGGCTGATGATGTGATGTGTGCTTATTGTATACCGCTCTTTATATCCCACGTATAAAACAATAGTAATAATGTAATGACGTAACGTGACTGTTCCATACGGTAAACCTCGCTGAAATACGGCAGCGAGCTGACGAAGTTGCGGCCAACTCTATCCGCGGGGCTTGGCAGCAAAGCCTGTAATAACGTCTTGGCAACCTCCCGCTGAAGGCTCGCCAAATATCAGCACTTCATTTGTCACGTTTGAGGAGAGATAAGTACGTTAGCTATTGAACGACCGAGCGAAGCGAACGAACTAAAATCTTAACATCTTTTTTATATATTTAAAATTTATACATATTTCTAACAGCGTTACTGCTTAAAAACAATTTTTTTATTCAGGTTCTCGAATTTTACAGCTCACAGAGCCACTAGTTTGGTGCGTTGTAACGATGAAGCATGCGCGTCTAAAATTTCTTAAATTAGTCACCAGCATTTATATCTGCCATAGGTAGGTACCAAAGGGGAAAAAAATTTGACACATTCTTACGGCACTAGAAATAGAGTGGTGTCAGATGTTCATGCGCGCTTTATTGTGGCTGTGGGAGATATTAATGCTGGTGACTGTACAGTCAGGGGCACCCATATGTAGGTACCTATTTACTCAAAGTTTCTTAAATGTGTATACTTAGGTATAGTTGAATAGGCGTGACGACTCATGTTCAAATTGATAACGTAGTGATACTAAATGGATAGTAAACCATCAAATTATCGTAATAAAGTATACATTATAAAATATAATTAAAATGGTACAAAGATATGAACCTTGAAAGTTAAGAAAAAATATGATTTTTTTTTATTGTTTAAGAGTAAATTTAAAGTTACCAATAGAATCCTTACGCTTTTACAGAAACAAAATTGTACGACAACTATGTACTTAAACGCAGTATTTCGCGACCGAAACAACAATTTACCTGATTTTCCATACTACGATACTTTGTACTAACAATATTGTGACGTCACAACTAGCTGTCTATTAGTATGGAGCGTTTTTCGCTACCGCCAGCGAGGTAAATCTTTGTCTAATTTTTTTGGGTATTTATGTTCTTTAATTGTAGTTACTCCCATACAAACATTTGTTCCTCTCCAAAAACTGGTTTGAATGACATCATAAAAAAATCTTAGTCGTCATCCCTATTATCGAGAATATGGAATTGCATTTGTAGTGGTTGTACCGTTTGCAACAAAAGGAGAATAAATTTCACTTAATTTAATAAAATTACATACCCTTAAGAAATGGAATAAGTTGCAGTCCTCTGTTTTTTGCTTTTAGTCGCTATCATGTTATTCATCTGCGCTGTCACAAGTATTGATAATAAGATTGTTTGAAATTCGATCCATTTCCCCTTTCTGACATCGATATTTATTTTCTGCACTTTCGACATGGCGACAAATATTTTGCCAGTCCTCAGCAGTAATAGTATTCATTCGTTCAGTTGCTAAACTCACAATGCCTTGCATGTTTAATGAAACGTTTCTTTTCGCTACATTTCCTTTTACCATGGAACAAATATTTTCGATCGGATTGAATGTCGGGCTATATGGTGGCAATCGTAAAACAGAGTGGCCATGTTCTTTTAAAATTTCATGTATGTGGTACTCACGAAACCACTCTTTGTTTAATTAAATCATACAGACTGGTTTTGTACATCAACGGGCTATATGAAATGTTGTGTTCTGTCAACCAATCCATCATTTCTTGTTTATGAGAATTTGACGTTGGAGCACGATTCAAAAGTTTGTTGTGATAGGATGCATTATCTACGATAAGTACGCTATTCGGTTTAAGGTTCGGTATTAATTTCTCTTTTAAACATTTTTCGTAGTTGACAACGTTCATCTGGTCATGGCAATCTCCCGTTTTTTGGTTTGCCTTAAACATTAACAAAGCGTTGGAAAAACCATATTTTCCTCCTGCGTGCACTATTATTAACCGCTGGCCTGTACTGATTTGTTTTTTTACACCAAATTCTGTTCCATCGGTCCAAGCCTCTCCGGACACATGTGAAGTGTGGATGTAGGTTTCATCAGTAGGTATAAACTAGTGGTCTATCTTTAGACCGATATTCCGCAATTTTGGTAAGGTAATTTATTCTTAGCAGTCGTATGTTGTGTCTTTCCATTAATATTTTTCGGTTGTCCTCGGTCTTTTTCCATTTAAATCCTAATTTTTGTATTTGTTTTCGTAAGGTGGAAATGCCAAATTTGTAATCTATATCGGATTTTAACACAGAGTGGAGTGCCTTATGGGACAGATGAAAATTGTATATAGTTCTCCGGATGACTTCCAGATCAAAATCGTCTACTGCTGATGACGGACAAGTACGTAACTTTTTATTTCTCGGGGAGGTGAATTTCTTTGTTGTTGCGAATTTCTCACTATTGCTCCCAGACACAATGTTATAAACAGTAGAGAGACAAACACCAGTAGCTTTTTCAACTAACTGGGCAGCGGTGTAAGGGGAATTTAAATTTTTCTTCAGTTCAAGTTCAAAATATTTATAACAGTTAAAAATAATTTGCTTACTTAGACTCTCAATCGGACCAAAATTACTCACTGCCATATTTATTGAAAATTATGTAACTTACACTTAGTCGTATGGGTTGACACAAAATTATTCTGATTATTTATTTATCGTATGGCAAATAATTCTGATAATTGTGAGAATACAATAAAATCAGACGTAAAAATATATGCACAACGTAAATAATACTTATTCACAATTTGGCACTGACATTATTTTGGTAATTACTTCTTCAATATATAACAAACCTCTTTTTATGCTGATAGTACGAGGAAATAGAAAATTCAAATATAGAATGCCTGTAAACATACAATACTACTACTTATGCAATTCCATGCTCTCGTTAATTTATCTATACTAAAACTACAACCTCATTGTTGCAGATTTTAATGCTGGTGACTGTACAGTCAAGGGCACCCATGCATGCAGGCATGTAGAGTACCTATTCACTCACAGTTTCATAAATGTGTATAGGTAAACTACAACCTTATTGTTGCAGAAATAAGGTCTGTGTACATATTTTTGAGACTTTGTGGTGTACAGACCTATAAATTTTTTGGTGCCCTTGACTGTACCTACCAATTTTATCTAGGGTAGGTAAGTACCTAACTGGATCTCTGTATATGTCCTTTAACTATTGTTTGTGTAGTGTTTCTCGTTGATATTTAAGAAATTAAATAATTCATTATTGATTAACCAACATTAATTACCTATAAAGTATACCTACTTCTGTACTCGAACAGTAAAATACTGATCCCTTCAGTAATATTATGCTGAAATGATTTTATTTAATTCACAGAATTGATACAATAAGCAGAACAAACGGATATTCGTTCAATTATTCAAACCGTAGAAATATCCCTACCTACAAGTAGGTAGTTACAGATAGGAGAATTGTTATTATATTGTTAAGAGTTAATAGAAACTTAATTATAGTGTGCAAAATTAAAAGGGAATGTCGTTGTATTTGTCCATCTTACCTAGCGAGCAAAATTTTTCTCAAGGTACAAATATTAGCCTGTTACATTAAGTCAGTAGGTAGGTACCTACCTATTTATTTAAAATACCAATTTACCTTTCTCTTATGATTGTCTGTGGTACACCCTGTACTCTTTGAATTGTGTGAGAAAGCTGAACTAATGAAAACTTTGGACTTTGGACCGCTGTGATATTGAATTACTAAGGTATGACCCTTAGCTTAGAATGTTATTTAAAAAAGCGGCTGCCGTTATCTTAGCCGGCTACGGCTTCAGAACGTTTGAACGGTACGAACACGGTATATGGTAGGACTGTGAAGGATGTAGTCCTTCACTCGGGCATTACTGTACTGACCGCTTATATAAAAATAATAGATTTAAATTTAGAAAAGGGAACAGCTGTCATCATTCCTTGTTCTAGTTTTAGACAGTCTTAGCTTGGCTGTGTAAGAATAAACCTGTGTACCTTTTCCATGTTATACAAATATCACGATATGGATTTATGAAAAGTGCACCAAGTCATATTGCGATTAAATTGATACCGCAAGACGCTTGCATGGAATGCGAACCCAAAAAGAACACACCTGACACCGCCTCGACCTTCAACGACACGCAAACTTCAAATTAAAAATAAAACACATCCGCAGCCATTTTGTCCCACTATATCGATTGGCGGAATGAACCCATTGTTAGGGATAAGCATTCCCCATTGGCCCAGTTTTTGCGTGAGGGTAACACAATGGGGTCCCGCTTTCCCCATTTTTTGCTGACGGCCTTTTTAAATACGAACTCTTTGTGTTAAATCGAGCAGAGTTTCACATTTGCCTGGGCATTGCGGAGTTGGCGAGGAAACTTTGTATTTCAGTAAATTAATTTTAACTGTGAAGGTTTTGTGTTTAAATAAGGTAAGAGAGCTTTAAAATACGTTAGAACTTGTTAAATGAAAATACTCGTGATGGGATACAACGCTTTATACTTATTATGCAGAGTATTTGTTTGCCGCTATCGTCCAACATAGGTATTATTTGAGTTTATTTAATTGAATATACCTGCAAACTAGTATCAAATGTGTCGGAACATACTTTGCAATAAAATTCATCACTTTATCTGTTTGTGCTCAGTCTTGCAACGTAAAACGTTAATGTTTATTCCTTCATTTCCATTTATTTTTTAAAGTGACTTCTGGCTAACAACTTGTGCGTAATGGTATAGGTAGTAAGAGTCACACGACTTGATATGGTGTTACATTACAACTATAGCTTTTCACTATCATATTTTTAAGCCAGCAGGGTTAGCTAGGTATACTTAGTTGACATATTCATCTTCAATAATGACAGCTGATATGTTCTGACGGTCATTAACATCAGCAACTGTGACTATTCAAATTGTGTGTTGATCTTATCACTATCACCACATTAAGGTCTAAATTGTATTCCAATTTGATAACTTATTTGTTTAAATGGCACTCTTATTTATTCGTAACTCTTAACATATATTCACTGAGTAGGTACCTACCTACACGCTTACGCTTGATTACAACACATATTCCCGTCAATATATCTGTCTACACTTCTGCCCGTTATCTCAATACTGTAGCTACAACAATATTGTCCGTACCGTAGCTAAAACATCTCTATCTGTACGTCGATACTCCAGTTAAAAACACTCTCAAAGTCCCTCCCTAATGCTCGATCGTCTTGTTAATTGAAATGTTCCAAATATACCTACACCGAAGAAAATGTTTTAGGCGTAAGGAACTCAATAGATCCGTAGAAACAAAATGTTAAATTCACAACTTGGCCAAACGCGTTTGGACCTAAAATATGTATGAATCGGTTGGGTTCATCGTCTCCCTCTTGCGTAATTGCATAACCATAGAGTGTGTGAGTGACGATCCGATATTGATATGGGATTGAAATTAAATGGCTACAGGCAGTTGTTTTAAGGAATCGCTTGACCGGTCACCGGGTAGGTAATGAGTTTTTAAAGATAATTTCAAGTAAATTTTAATTTGTCGCTGATATTTAGCAATACGGTGATTGTAACTGTTTCAAGCGGTTTCAATGATGCTAAGAGGAAACGATTTCACTGTTAATGTAGGTAGGTACCTAATGTGAAATGATAAAAAAAGATTTTGAGATCAAAGATGTGTAGCGCCATCATTTATATGTTTTGTTGCTCGCTTTGTCATAAAAGCACTATTTTCGCAGCTGTCATCTTTATAAAAAAACAAAATGAAACATATTTCGGAATTTGGGTATCCCATTGGTTTCATCATTCAATGGTGACATTAGGTATTGTACGAGTTTTAGGCCCAGTGTTTCTCGCCTGTTAGTAAACTTCCCTAGAAGACCTTTGATAAGTAAGTAGTCGTAGTAGATTCAATTTCTTTTCTCGCCGAGCCGAGAACCCTATACCGTTAAACGGCATAGTATTTATAATCTTATATGGTTAGGCTGCGGTTCTGTTGGTAGTGATAAAGTGGTGTGTGGCATAATATTTTTGCAGTTCAAACAAGAAAGAAATTAAATTTCTTACCAAAGGGTTTATTTTTAAATTAGGTAGTTAGGTAAGTATACATCAAACTTGTCGTTTAACTACTACTTGCTCTGTAGTAGTGTTGTTTTCCTGGAGGTGAGCAAGGACGCCAGAGCTCCCGCAGATGCGTTGTGTTGAGAGCGAGGGCATTTGTTCCTTTAGCTATCAACACGGCAAATCCTCAAACATATCAAGGGTCGGCAACGCCCATGTTACTCCTTTGGAGCTGCATGCGTCTATAATTAAAAATTAAACCCAAAGCATGTCAACATTCAGCCACAAAATCCCACCGTCGTTTTCCTCAAGCACTTCCGTTTTTCTATCATTTTCCGTAAGGCCGGTCACTTCACCCATTAGGTAACTACTTACCTACGTTGTACGGGGATAATCGCGCTCAACGTTCGGCAAGTGAAACCCGCGCTTAACAGTAAACGGTCTAACTAGCAACGCCCGCTTAAGGGTGAGTATCCACCACAGCTGTGCGAGGTTGCGAGGCGGTTTTTTTTTTGGCTTCCCTGTTTGGCCTGCATCGCGGCCGGTAACAGATAGGCTGCGGGATAGCCTTATGGGTGAAATAGGAAGCGATGGGCGAGCGGGCTCAGCAAAGCTACTGGATTTATACGTCGCTCGCCGTCTCGCAACCTCGCAAACACTCGAGCGCGCTCAGCAAAGCTACAGGATTTTTTCGTCGCGGGAAACCATCATTTTACCGAAAATAGTTTCATCGATTATCGTTTCCCATAACACTATTCGCAGAATTTCATCATCACACAGGAATCATTCATCGAACTTCGTTAGATCGCTCATACATTTGATCGAAATACCATTTACACAAAAATGAACTCATCGAAGTTGAAGTGTGTTGTGGGCGATAGGCTAGCAACCTATCACTGCAATATCACATTTTGTGGATATTTTATACCCACATTTATGCTAAAAGTGGCGCTGGAACATACGTTTCATGTGCTCTGCCTACCCCTTTTGGGAATAAAGGCGTGAATGTATGTATGTATGTATGTATGAACTCATCGAATTTCACTTCAATATTTTATTTGTTCATCGACATAGTCGTTCATCGAATCGCCGTTACTATAATTTTGTTTTAACATAAGTTTCAGTTCCCAAAATTCTTATTACATAGAAAATCGTTTCATCTGTGTTTGTCACTTGATAATATTTACCTACCTTTCAACGAACTGAGTAGGTACATTTCACCGAGACTTTGGACGTATACATAGAGCTCTAAGCGTACCCACCTCTCCCTCTAGATATCGGATTACCTTCCTATTCTACTTTAAGGCAGGCCAGTGTAGGTACGACGACGAGCGAAGCGAGGAGGAGTGTTAGGTGAACTGTGATCCTATAGCGCGCGAGCCGAGCGAGCGCAGCGAGCGTGCCGCGGCAGCGGCCGGCGAAGCGCCAGAACCGTTTTTTTAATATCACTTACTTAGGCTTAATATTACGTCTATATCGTATACGAAGCGTATATGAGTCAATGTGGACCCATTTTATCCATTAGGTATTATATACTTAGACGAAATGACCTATAAGTAAACAGCTTGGTAGAAAAATGAAATATTGATCGTGGCAACAAAAATATGTGGAACGTACCAACATTGAACCGTGTTTCGATAAATTAATACTATACACAACTGACTATCCTATGAAAAGTAAATTCGATGAATCGTTACGCTACGATTTGAGACAAATTCGAAACGATTAACGATGAAAAGCTGTTCGATGAAATAAAAAACTATGAATTGATGATTATGTGAACAAGAAATACAACGAAATGAAATTCGTGGAATAGTTTTCGGCGAAATGTAAATCGACGTACTAATGCGTTTCGATAAAATGATAGACACCCTTTCGTCGCTCACCGTCTCGCAATCTCGCAAACGGTCGAGCGCGCTCAGCAAAGTAGTGGTGAATACTCACCCTAAGCTGCTTCTTCATTTATCGGCAGAGTGGACGACCGAATGCACTTATCTAGTGGGCAAGAACCCATTGTCTAACCTATCCGTTATGAAGTAAGGAGACAGGGAAGTGCATTGGGAAATTAGATGGCCTTTGGGAATATTTGGGAGGTGACGTCAGAGGCGCACCTGTATTGAGTCTTATGGGTGGAACGTGCACCTGTTTTAATTACATCATTAATGATTGTATCTATTTCTTGATAATAAAGTGATATTGTACCTACTTTCATATAACTTACAAAATTAATTAAGTATTTTTAGCGACAGTTGTGTGCATTTTTTGCACATAACTAGATTGAATTCATCATAAAATTCAAAGTCCCATAAAAACGCAATCGGAACAGAAATTATTAAACCGTTTTAACACATATTAACCTAGTATTGAAGCGGGTAAGATTAACAGGGTGTTAACAAGAAGTGTAGCTTTTGTCGAGTTTATTAAAGCGCGAGCATACGACACTCGAAATAGGCTCGCGTTTTAATCCAACACATTTGGAAGACGTATGAGTAGCGAGTAGTAGGTACTTAGGTAGGTATATAGTTATTCTGAGGCTGTGTGCAAAGGAGTCTTTGGATACGGCAAAGTTTTAAGCGTCTACGTTTTTGTGTCGAATCTTTGAAAGTTGTTGCACGAGAATGCCATTCGAAAAAACTATTTTTTTAAGGTATAGGTATGGGGATTGTGCGATATAAGTAATATATGGATTATTTGATTTTTATTTGTATATTTATCTAAATATCTACGTATAACATTTATAGTCAATTTCAATTATTGAACTGGTGTGATCTATTAATTACCGATCTCTATTGTGCTCGTCACGGAATAAACTATAGGTACTTACAAAACATACCTATCAGATATGCTTCACCACTAAACATGCGTGGAAACAAACTTCGATCCTCCCTAACATGCATTAGGCACCAAATCCTTTCTTACTTTCCCCGTGAAACAAAAGTAAAGAAAACAAGCCTAATACTTGTTTGTTTACACACTCGTATTTTCCTACTCGGTGTACGAAATGCAGGCTTTTAAAGGGGTGGATGGTAATCAAGGCGAGGCAAGTCGGGATTGCGCAGATCCGACCAGGGCTAAGGTAAAAAGCCTTTAAGCTCCATTTTCCCGCAATTGCCTTTCGGTACCAACATATCTATGTATACTGGTACCGAAGTAACCACAAGAGTGCACTTTTAGCCAGACGAAAAGCCACGGATAATGTCTTCGGCCTTCTTAAACCAATTTTTTTGATAGGAACGTAACAACTGGAAAAAAAGGCTGTGGAAATAATTATTTTAAATATAAAATGGGTACCTACTAATGGGTACTATGGATAAAATGTAGGTACCTACCAATATTATTTTCAAAAATTACTAAGTATGAAGTAAGAGGTTTCATGGGACTATAAATAAATACAGACTGCACACCAAAAAATACTGACTTGCATATCAATATTTCACAACTGCACATTAAAACCGAATTTTGATGAACGATTAGTATTTTAGCCGTAGTATTTTTTGGGTTGTTAGGTTTTTTTGATGTGCCTAATTGCTAGCCTTTCATAATTACTCGTAAGGAGTGTAAGCCATAGCTGACATTATTAAAGATCCTATTTTTGTGATAAGAGTTCGAACCACCCTGGATTTACGTAGAGTATCTACGTAGTTCATGTTTACGTCGCACGAGGCTTCAAACTTCTAGTGGACTATGTAAATAAAGGCCGCAATATTTGTCGTCTTCGGCGGCCCCATCGCGACAACTGTTTGCGCGCTCACAATTTTACAAAACTCAATCCTCACTCGAAACTGAACCCTAAACTCACTGGTGATAGTTCATTTCCGTTCAGCGAAGTAAGACAAGTATCTAGTTTAATAAAAGATAATGGACTCTCGTTACCCGGAATAGAATACGTTTTCGGAAAACAGGTTCAGCCGCGGAGCTCAGTTGCAGTGTGCTTGAGTAAGCAGTTTTAGGATGGGATCCAGTTTGGGTTCCCGTCTTCTCGTTTTGTTCACTGAAACTAATTTGTCTTTAATGTTGTCCGGCTAATTAAACCTCACTGAAATGGTGTGCCGTTTAATAATATTTTTATAAGGTGATCTTAATCATACGGTATTTGCACCTTCCTAAATAATACCTAAGCGTTTCATTGGTAGGTATGTGCGCGCGAAAACTCTTTGAAATGTAAACCTAGGTACTGATTAATTATTGAGCAGCTTCCTTTGTTTATTTCAGAAGCTTCCCCCTGCCTGTTGCCACCGGCTATTGCCATTCAATTTTCCCAAATGCAGCACATATCCGAGCCATACAGGGGAATATCGAAACCATTTGGGAATCGGTACCTTTACGCCTTAAGAGATTTCCCCGTGTCCATTCCATTCCGTATATCCAGGCGGATCACGTAAAACGTAGCATACCGTAGTATGGTTTTCCTTTCGACAACATTTGTCGGCCCTAGAGACTTATTACGCTGTGTATCAACATGCGGAGGAAGAATATTTTGTTCAAATATAATCAGGGATGCGAGATACGAATTTCTCTTGTTTTTATCCTACGTTATGGTATATGGAGGACCGAGTGGCAACGCAAATGTTTGACTTCATATTGGATTGGGTTGGGTAAGGCTGATTTATGTATACAAACAAACAAGTAGGTAGGTATGTCAGTGTAACCCGCTCGCGTGGACTTGGGTGAAAATCATGCTTACTATGTTGCAGATTCCAACACTGAGCTTCTGATTAAATTTTGACGGGACAGCGGTAGCTATTATGGGTCAGATGAGTAGATTGTAATATGTTATAAACGATATATTTGCTCAGTATGTAGGTTGGTAGGTGGTAGGTGCAATATCATATGTATTTAGCGCACTTTTTTGTTATAAAAGGAATGGGGTCTCATTCCTTTTATAACGGCAGGTTAAAATTTTACCCTACCCCCCCGTGTATTCTACCCGTGTGGTGTCGGGTTAGAATTTCACCACCCCCTTTCTTCCCGTGGGTGTCGTAAAAGTCGACTAAGGGACCAGGGTTGAAGTGTGTTGTGGGCGATGGACTAGCAACCTATCACTGCAATATCACATTTAGTCGATCTTTTATACCCACATTTATGCTAAAAGTGGCGCTGGAACATACGTTTCGTGTGCTCTGCCTACCCCTTTTGGGAATAAAGGCGTGAATGTATGTATGTATGTATGTTAAAATTTTAAGCAAAATTGAAAGTAAAATAATATGAATATTCAATATGAGAGAGTTAACTCACGTCATAGGTTTACTATTAAATAAACAATCTTTCAGAGACAGGATTAAAATAAACACTTGAAGTTTGTTTTAATCCTGATTAACTAATCGCATTCCTCTGTAAAACCTAATATAAAAAGCGCTCCTTATCTTCCTCATTAGGCACGCTTACCTTTGCAAATTTCTTTAAATTCCAGAGAATACCTCCCGGCAAATAGATGTCGTACGACAATAATCCCCTCTACGTGTGTAAACAAACAAGGTGTGCGTACCCACGGGCGGCCGTTGGGGCCTCAATAATATAAAACATGCTCATATCGCCCGCGCCTATATTAGAGATCCGCCCTATCTGCCCGCCCGTTTCACGTGAGGCGCGAGCTGAAAAGTGCCGTGTTTTGTTTTTAATATAAGCCAGCGCAGACGAGAGTAGTTGTTTTGAACCAAAACAAAAACACACTCGTACGTCGATGTCTGTGATTAAATAAATGCTCGTCTGAATAGGTAGTTTTGGAGTTTTTAGGGTTCCGTAGTCAACAAGGAACCCTTATAGTTTCGCCATGTCCGTCCGTCTGTCTGTCTGTCCGTCTTCGGCTTAGCTCAGTAACCCTTACAACTAGGAAACTGCAATTCGGCGTGGGTATATAAACCAATCACGCCGACAAAACAGTAGAATAAAATCCTAAGAATATGTTTTAAAAGGGTACCTCCCCTACATGTAAATTGGTGTTGTATTTGTTTTCTCGTGTGGGGTATCGTTGGATAGCTTGTTCAAAAATATGATGGGATTTCTAAAACTATTTTTCAACTTAGTTATAAATGCGTTTGCGAGATAATGGGATTTAAAGCCCTAATCTTTGATCGAGTCATGTGTCCCCCCCCCTCCCCCCCCTGCCGGCTAAATGGCTACTACTGGGGACGTGAAAAAATTCGTGGCAGTGTACATATAATGAATTAAAAAGGAAAACTATCACAGTTACGTAAACATAACTAGTTAACGAGTAGTAGACATAACTAGTTAACTGGTAAGAAATGCCCTTAATTTCGGCTGCATATACATTGTCATTGGAATTTGAACCTTTTACCTTGGACGGTAGAGTTGCGTTTTCACGGCACGTTATCTTCGATAGAAAGAACCTTGGTGGTCGCTAACCGAAGGTGGTCGCGTAACCGGCGAAACGACCCTATACATTGGTTTGTTATAAAAATAATCATATTTACGAGGGTAAGCTATAATAAAAACCCCAAGAGCCCCTTTTAAGTCCGCATTCTGTGACAGGCACCCGTCGGAAAGCACGTCATTTCATTGAGATTTTGTAGGAATTACAGCTACAATATACATACATACAACACCTGCTTATACGGTTAAATTACAAACTTAGTTCAGAAATTATTTTGTGATTTTGATTCAAAAACTGTTCAACCTGTCAAGTTCAAAATATTTTTCCTAGAAAGTTATTATAAAGTTCTAAGTACTTTTCAGATTTTTCTCATATTTTTAAAACTTATGGTTCAAAAGTTATAGAGAAGGGGGGGGACACCTTTTTTTAACTTCTGGAGCGATTATCTCCGAAAATATTAACATTACCAAAAAATGATTTTACTACACCCCTATTTATTTTTAAGGAGGTACCCTAATAAAACATTGTTTACCACTTTTTATTTGACCACTTTGGCGGCGTGATTGATATACATATTAGTACCAAATTTCAGCTTTCTAGTGCTAACGGCTACTGAGATTATCCGCGGACGGACGGACAGACATGCCGAAACTATAAGGGTTTCTAGTCGACTACGGAACCCTAATAAAAACAGTGTCATATTTTTGTCTGCCCACAATAACGCAGTTTAAAGTTCGAGTGACAACATAAAAAGGACTACAGTCGAATGCAATGGAACGAATGACGTTATTAGAAGGTTGGGTGAAAAAACAACGGGTATTAAGTTGATCTAAATAAAGATTAATAAGAATGCCTGATGAGACTTGGCTCTGCGAAATATCTAACAACTTTTTACGGTGGAACAGTTGTGAGATAATGTTTTCTATGGGATATACATATATAACGGCTAAGTAGGTACCACATATTCGAATCTCATAAAATGTATATCTGATGTTTCAGCATTTTTTCAACAAAGGAGATTAAACATCTAATTCAATTTTCACATTTCATATCCAATGCAATCGATAAAAACGGAAATATTGATTAATGCGAATAAAAGATTGGCCTCAGGGACCATCGTAACGTTGGAGCCGAAGGTCACGTAGCCGGGCAATGGTCGCTATACCCGGAATGATGCTCCCAGTTAACCGGAATAACCGACCTCTGCCACAGAAGGCCCTCGAGTCTGCACGTTGCCTCCTTAATTGCAGGCGGTACACGCACCTACATACGGACGCTGTACTTATTTTGTATTCTTGATCAAAGAGTTTTTCCTTCATACGTACCCATTAGTGGGGCGGATTTCTCTTTTCATTGATATAGTCGTAAAAATATATATATTTACGACTATAAGATTACTGAGTAAATATTAATAAATGGGTACCTATTGTGTAGTGAAAATGATGTAGGTATATTTTTTTATCTAACTATTTGTCATGGGTGCGTAACGATGGCTATAAATATTTTTGATATAATATTACTCGCAATAACGCTCATCTCATATAATTCTCAAGTTCAATAACAACACTTTATATATTTTCATATAACATAATTATCATTTTATGTAACGATCATTTGATATAATAATATTTAGTATAACACACATTAAGTACCTATAATGCATATTTGCTATATTGAACATTGGATACAAATGCTCATCCCGTCTAATGTACAGTTGATATAATCAAACCAGGGCAGCCAGAAAAAGGGGGGCAGTAAAAAAACATACATACATAAATACATACATACATTCACGCCTTTATCACTAAAAGGGGTAGGCAGAGCACATGAAACTTATGTTCCAGCGCCACTTATAGCATACATGTGGGTATAAAAAAATAGATTGACAAAATGTGATATTGCAGTGATAGGTTGCTAGCCCATCGCCCACAACACACTTCAACTCTGCTCCCTTAGTCGACTTTTACGACACCCACGGGAAGAAAGGGGGTGGTGAAATTCTAACCCGACACCACACGGGGAAAAAACACTTGTAACAATTGTACTATTAGTGGATTAGGTTAGGGTTCACTTGTGTCCCTGTGAGCGGAAACAGGCACCCCGCCCAGCGGGGTGACGTCGACACGCTGGAGGTTGTGTTAGGTTCACGTTAGGTTTGAATGGAAAAAAATAAGTTTAGCTAAGGTAAGTAAAATGCAATTTGCATATAAAATATATATATTTTTACATATACGGAACATCATTTAATTCTAAGGTTTCTAAAAGTTACAGTTTTAATAACTTTATACCGCTTGATCATTATAGGTACAATATGAGATGTATATCAAATAAGAATTATACTCTATGATGGTTATAAGAAATAAGCGTTATACCGAATGATAGTTATACTAAATAAAAATATATACTTTGATATTATACCAAACGTTTATTATATACAATGAATGATTCTACCCTTTGAAATTATATCAAAAATGGTTATATACAAGGAAAATATATTATTTGTTTTTATACCGATCATTACACACCCATTTGTCATGTGTCATGTGATACTAACAGGTTTAATAAAAAGTCCTTCAACGATATAAACGTCCTAATTTCGTGGTAACTATAGCATGTCTCTTCAAAATATCCTGCTCTCGGCGAACTGCGTCACTGAAATACTTCCAGTAGCTACCTATCCAGCAAACGTTGAACCATTATTACAAGCTGAGGTATATTCTATACCGACCTATGTAAGTACGTACCTACTTACGTAAGTTGTTCTGAAAATTGACAAACAATTTTTTTAGGATATCTAATTGGTGATGATCTACGGGTATTATTGAGTCATTAAGTTGGTGTAGAAGATTCGAAGAAAATTTTGTTTAAGTACCTGGTTATTATTTTAATATAAACATTCGCGGAATGATGGCAGATTACAACAAATCTTACGTCAGACGACGATAACATTTTGCAAAAACAGGTGCATGATGCCTAGAAAGATAGGCTAATAACTTTAAACGTCCTTGCTGAGCCGAACAGGTTTGAAAGCTGAGCCGAGAAACTATTTTTATCAAGTTTAAAAACCGACCAGTCGAGTTGATACATTACAACACGGGGCATTGGAGTGGCAGATTCGTCACACCGGTGGAAACCATTGAACTACTATGTACTATAGCTTAGTACATTATACCTCAATCGTGGAAACCAATCTCCGATCGCACAATACGGTGTTCGGGATAATTGAGTTCTTACTCGAATTAGCACTAGTTTGTCTGCACACTCTTTGCTATGAAAAACACACTTAAGAGTCTGCAGTAGGTAAGCTCGGCCGACTTTCACCTTCCCATACAAACGTTTAAAAACTATACGTTTAAAAACCATTTTAAAATTAAGTACGTGTTGGCTTGTGACGAAACTTTGCATGTAAGTACAATGACATGTGGTACCTAACAATAAAGACGGACAATGACAATACAAAGATGAAGAACTCGACTGTATACCAAAATAATTAGGTACCTATAAATAAATAAACTAAATATTTAAAAAAAAAATCAACCTAGTCCCAAACTAAGCAAAGCTTGTATACTATGGATACTAGACGGAGGATACATATACTTAAATACATAGAAAAAATCCATGACTCAGGAACCTTACAGAAGGTAAACCTCCTTACCTTATTCGTGCTCATCACACAAAAATGTCCTTACCGGGATTCGAACCCGGGATCTCTAGCTTCGTAGGTAGGGTCACTACCAACTAGGCTAAAGAGGTCGTCAAAAATTCAATCAATAGGAGCACATTAATCCTTACCTCACTCTTAAACAGTATTAGGTTTAGGTAGCTTTAGGAGATCAAATATAAAAAAAAAAGCTACGGCAGCCTAGTGGTTCAGGCATGCGGCTGTCAAGCGGCGGTCGTGGGTTCGAATCCCGGCTCGTACCAATGATTTCTTCGGAACTTATGTACCTACGGAATATTTACCGTTAGCTTTTCGGTGAAGGAAAACATAGTGAGGAAACCGGTCTAATCCCAATAAGGTCTAGTTCTCCATCTGGGTTGGAAGGTCAGATGGCAGTCGCTTACGTAAAACTAGTGCCTATGCCAAATCTTGGGATTAGGTGTCAAAGTGGACCCCGGGCTCTTTTAGGGGCATTACCGGGAATAACGCTAGGAGGATGATGAGATCAAATATTTTAGCCTCATTTTACTAATAACCCTCCTCTCCTTCGGTAGTCGGGTAAAAAGGACGAGAAGACGTAATTAAACAGCTGAATATGTCAACAGAAGCCTCTAACTAAAATCATCTCCTACTCTTTGATCCATATGACATAAGTGTCGATACGACATACGACATCCATAATCTTGTTTAGCTAATAACTACAACTTAGTTGTTGAAAAGTTGAAAAACCCCCGACATTTGCATTTCAAAGTCCAATATCTCAAAAATGGCTGAACAGGTTTTCATGAAACATAGCTAAGAACACTTGGGATAAAATTATCTTTGACACAAAAAACCGTACCACAGACAGATAGGTACACAGATACACAGACAGACACGTTAATCTTATAACACCCCTCTCTTTTCGTCGGGAGTTAAAAAAGGGCTAGAAAATCTAATTACACATCTGAAAATCTCAACAGAAATAAGCTCCTACTCTTTAATCCATAAGCCAAAGTCGATACGCCGAACACAGCTCGTTACGACTAACAAGCCATCTACGACAATGGGGTATTCTTTGCACGAGCGGCGAGCACGTTCAGCGGCGGACGTCGGGCGATCGGAATATTATACGAACTATCCACTCGTTGCTTTTGATAAGCTGCCGATTTGAACGAATGCCGGATAGATGCGGGTATAGAGTGTTCCAAGAAACTTTTAAAATTGGGCGGGTTAAACGGAATACGGCTTTATTAAATGGCTGGGCACGAAATGGCCATCATAAGGCCATAGTAACCTATACAGTTTTGTTGGAAATAAGCGCATTGGCACTCTTTGGGGGAGGCCTATGTCCAGCAGTGGACGTCTTTCGGCTGATATGAATGATGCTGGTGATGGAGCGCATTAGGAGTAGAAAATTTAAGGACATATGGCAATTAATTGTGTGATAATTCAGAATTTAAATTGCCATACTAATGTCGTTATTTGTGAAATATCTGTAGATCTCGATATGTTTGATGAAAGGTGCACCTAGTTACCCCGGGGGCGCACCTGCCCCCTCTGACCTTACCTAATGTGGATAATTAGTAGATGTAAGTACCTATAATTAATATCTGAATTGAAAATCAAGATTCTGCGTGGGGAACAGTTTTAAACAGATCCGCATCACTTATTTAGAAAAAACCGGCCAAGTGCGAGTCGGACTCGCGCACGAAGGGTTCCCTTATTTTTTACTTGTTGTTATAGTGGCAACAGAAACACATCATCTGTGAAAATTTCGACTGCCTAACTATAAAGGTTCAGGAGATACAGCCTGGTGAAAGACGGGCGTCCGCCCGGACAGCGGAGCCTTAGTAATAGGGTCCCATTTTGCCCTATAGCGTACGGAACCCTAAAAATGGCTACTTCGCCAGACTTGGATATTTTTACCAAATCTATCAGCTTTAACAAATCAATCGTCCTTACCTACTCAGCTTCCCCTTATTAGAATATCTCTATCTTTGTCTTACGCGGCAGTGCTACATCAGAGTGACGTCACTTTATGGACCCGTCAGACTAACGTATCAAGTGACTACGGGATTCATTATTAGATACCTACATGTGACATTATGTTAGTAAAAGTAGCTGATTTAGATTATTGATTATAGTTTGTTGCGAACATAGCAATCACGCTCTGATATTCTATGGACGTTCTCATTTTGGGTAGTGTCTAATTATAGTTGTAGATTACGACACTTCTTGAAAATTATGAAGGTCAGTACAACTTTAGCAAACTTTGTTGAAAAAACATCTTTTTCACTGCGGGAGCAGTTATTTTATGGTAGGTAATATACCCACCTATACCTACCTACCTATTTCAACAACACAGATCCTTTGTATTTATAGTAGATTTTTTAAAACAATTCTATGGGATTAAATAAAATAGCCCACTCATCTTCATCAATAATGTAACCAAACACCCAACATCGACGATAAATAACAGACAACCAACAAAATGTAGTCTTTTCAGTCCTTAGTCACTTTCATAAAAAAATACGAAGCCAGCAAAGTGATTTGCGTGCCAAAGCCTAACTACTTCACCTACTTATCCAATTCAATTGTCCTACATTCCATACTATAGGTAATTAAAATCCAAACAGCTGAATCGTCATTGAGATTATTATCTTTGTGCGTCACAACTTTTCATTCCCAAATAATCGTACACACGTCTACAGTCAGTGCCTCCATTTGACAACTCTAATTCATTCTAATCACATCGCAACATCAGTGTATCGCACTCACACACATTTGGCTATCCGTTTGCGCAAAAGAGAGCAAACGAACAGAACCAATCGACATAAGATTAAATACTTCAATACGCGTTCCAAAATTGCCTCAGGTGAGCTGCCGTTATCCTCCCTCTCTTTCCTCCCCCGCGGCCCATTGACATGCAAATGAGAACGGAGCGGGCTCGCGGACCGAGCCAATGGTTATTTATCTCTGATTGACTCCGTTTATTCCAGTTTGACAGACAGGTTCCAATTTCAAACGGAAACTCACGCGTGCTTTATGTAAATTCGCATGCAAGCTAATTCCATGGTTCGTTCTCAGAACAAAAGGCAACTGCTCAAAACAGATAGGTAACCCACTGTTAATTATTTCTGTCAGTTAGTTTTGCTTTTCTTAAACTTAGACGTCGAGGCTTAGATTGAATAAGGATTTTTGAGCTTTTCTGCTTGGTGCAATCCAGTTCCGAATAAATCGAACCTGTAAAGGCAGACTTAGAAAAAATACAGTAGGTATAAGTATCGCCTATTACAAATTTCCTTAGCACAAAATTCTAGTGCTTTTCTATACCAACCAGCATCCATCCATCAGTTTAAAATATGTAGATTTTTCAACATTTTCTCCAGTTTATGTACATGACTTTTCTCGTTGCCTTGATACTTTCTTAAACTTGATTAACGGATTTGCCACCGAAACGACAAACTTCTAAAGTACTCGTACTTCAGCACAGATACCACGCTCGACCTACTTCCACAAATTCAGTATAGAGAGCGACAATAGATTCGTACATCTGTAGGTAGAGTTATGTAAGTATGTATAAGGTGAATGTAGGTACAATCTAGGTAAAACCACTGAAGTATGGAATAAAAGTTTATCATTTTATTTACTGTGTAATCAACGGCATGGAATACGTAACGGATAGACCATACGTGGACTAGCTACATAATAATATATACTGATCCGACCTGAATCGAGTACGGATCCGAATGGCGGGGCGGAATGACTATTTTTCACAAGTCACGTCGCCGCGCGTTTATCGGGCGTTAGGTTTGATGATAATAAGCGATACCGCGAACCGCGCGTTACGCGCGCTAGATGCGGCCGTGGACACGGGAATGACCACAGAATAATGTAATAGTGAACACCGACTAAGTGCATGCGAAGTACCTAATCGTAAATACCATGTCTACTAGCAGGCTGTAAAATCGAATCCAAGAAAAAAAACCAATTTAACACCAATTATTATAAACTCATTTTTATACTTATATTTCCTTCTGCTGATTTTGTAGGAAGCTTTGTCAATATTGTCTATCCGCATAGAGTACAGGTTTCCTAAAGAAAGACAGTCTACTGTACTTTTCCGTTCACTTCTAGCAGTGTACCTATGCCATGCGATACCAGCCCAGCATTCACGAGGCGTCCTCACCGAGTCAATATCAATAAATGGAAGTTGGGAAATTGGATGTGTTCGGCTCGACGACACGGGAGCTCCGTAATAACATAGTAATGAGCTTGCTTCTCGTAAAAATATGGCTGCCGTATAGATGAGGTCAATACCAATTATAAAGTTTGGGGAATAATTGAGATGGCAGTTGGATGGTTGAGACATTGTAAAACTTAACATTCGCTGAATAAGTGTGCATTAAAAATAAAGTTAGCTAACTAATACATAGCTAATCGCAACCATTGTAACGAAACTGATCTTGATCCATCCTAAAATTGTTGTTTACCTTCATAAAACAATGTGCCTAACCTTTTACAATTATTATAATTACTAACACAGGACCTACTATTCTACTCATGTTGAAAACACACACTACACTATAGGTACTAGTCATGTTGAAAACTGAAACTTTTTTCAACAGCTATTCAACTAAGTAGTTGAATAAACAATGGTTCCTCCCACCTATTTCCAGGTACCTATTGGTCTTCGATGAATAAGTAATTAAAATTTAATACAATGAGTTTTCCTTCCGTATGATTTCATTCTCCACTCAATTGAATATTAACTATCAATTAACATACCGTTGTCTCGTTCGCACTCCCCAGCCATCCAATGTAAATCCTGCAACAAAACAACGTCATTAATAAATAGAATAGTTCCACCAATATTGTGAACCGGGTTGCATCAGCCTACAAGAATTGATTTGACATTGACACGGGACGCATGCGTATACTGGCCTAATTCAGTCCGCGAGCAAGGGACAATGATATGCAACAATGCAAGGGTAGGAAAGAGAAGGATATGCAGTTGAACGTTTCGTCTGCTGACGTCGATTTAGAACATGGCGTGTATTGCAACTGCATGCATTTTCAAGGAGCGATGCGGTTTATGAATTTAATATTAGTTCGGTTTGAGTTCATATATCTTAAAACAGTGAGCAGGTTTTCACTGTTAATTTATTCACATGCATTTATGGTATATCTTAAGATAGGTACACCTCTTTATCTATTTGGAACCCGAGACGGCACTGTTTCGTTTTAGATTACGTAAGTTTTGGTTTGTTTAATTGAGACGAGTCTAAGAATGTCGATTCATTACGCCGCTGCGATTAACTTTGCCGTATAAAATCGATTATTCGTTTTTGTATTCTTTATTTATGAAACGCATGATTAGAGTTCTTTATATTTAGTTTCTTAATTAATTGTGTGTTGTATCAAAGCTAGTTACAAAGCTTATTTTTGATCGGTAATAAATAGGTAAGTATTAGTATTATTTTAGTAAAAGCACGCCTAACATATTTATTAACTAAGAAGGATATTTATTTTTTACAAACTTTATCAACTTTAGATGTGTTCTTCGTCCTAGACTTACTGAGCTGTTATTAAGTACAACATTTACAATAATCTACCTATTTAGACAGATATACGTGAGCTATACCGATTAGTAAATTAATGTTCAATCGTGTGTCCTAATTCTTCCAAAGGCTCGCTTAGCTTTCTTACAAAATAGCGGTCCTGTATAATTAGTCCGTTACGTAACTCACAACATTAATGTTTCCTATTAACAAAGTTAAACAAACGCACTGTTGTTAAGGGCCTTCTGCTAATCGTACCAATTTGGCTCGAGTAAATAAAAGTTTAAACAGATTAAAGTGGGTAACGAGGCTCGGGGGGAGTGAGGCACAATTATCTCGTCCTATTTTCCCTTCTAATTTCGCGCTTAGTTTCGGCTTTAAAGAACAGAACACACGGAGAATTAACCTTAAACGTGAATAGATTTTTTTTGTAGACACCATTCTATTATTCATAAAATTTAATAACCCTTTATCCATAAAAAGCAACGGTAGCCTAGCGGTTCAGGCATGCGGCTGTCAAACGGCAGTCGTGGGTTCGAATCCCGGCTCGTATACCAATGAGTTTTTCGGAACTTATGTACGGAATATCATTTAATATTTACCGTTTGTTTTCGGTGAAGGAAAAATATCGTGAGGAAACCTGCATACATCCACGAAGAAATTCAAAGGTGTATGTGATGTCCCAGACCCGCACTGGGCCAGCGTGGGGACTACTGCCCATTCCCTCTCATCCATGAGAGAAGGCCTGTGCCCAGCAGTGGGCATTATATTTATCCAATTCACCACAAACACAATAGCCTGGCAAAAATCTTGCCAATTGTTAGGACTTTTACTAGTAATGTCATAATTATCAGCATTGCCTCAAATTCATAATACTTAGGTACATATTAATATCAACGCAGTCTCTATAATCACACTATACACGTACAAGGTAACATGGTAAACTCCAGTATAGAGTTTGAATCTTCAATTTTTTGTTTAATCGTTATACATGGGTACTTCTTCCATGCGGGTCCGAATCGCATGGATTAGCATATGCTGATAAGCTACAAGTTCAGTATGACGAGGACTTTATACTACATGTACCTACTCGTATACCTTTACGTGTATAAGGAGGTACAACACGTGTGGAATTAACATGTGCGTATAGTTGAGATTGCTTTTTGTAGCTAACTTTTTATAAAACTGTCATTGAAATCAGAATCTTCTCCATGGACTTTGTTGCAATGAGGCCAACTCCAACCATCTCAAGTACCTATTAGGTTCTGTGTAGTCAACACCCTTCTAGTAGGTACGACGCCAATGAATCTTATGTTGAATAGGAAAGTTTTTTATTTACTCGACAATAGTCCGCATAATCAAAAATATCATCAAGAAAATACGGGCTCTGTATGTATATACATGACCCGTGTTTTCTTAAACTTATTTCTTCAATAGATACCAACCAGAAGACAATGGGTAATACACCAATAAGGTTTGATTCGTCGCCACTGTACTTCTATATACCTATTAATATATATCTACTAATGTGTCTATAGCTCCGAGATACCTATTTAGTTCCGTAAGTGTGAAAACACCTTTTCAAAAGTTCGCCTTTACATTCGCTAAGCGAAATAAGGTACCTTCGAAGGTACCTAAATATGCAAAGAAAAACGGGATACATTTCGTGAAAACGGAGGATCCAAATTAATGAAAAATGTTGGCTAAAACACAAATGCAATTTACAAAAACCTCTCCATAAATCCTACTTTTAAACTCGTAAATTTTCGCTACATTTCCACTGGAAAGGGGTAAAAACCCGTGATTATTACTTCCTTAACTCAATTCTCTCAGTCGAAAATATTACAAGAGCAAGTCGCCTGAATTTGCATGGGAATTGTCCTGACATCAGAGGAGCTCTCATAAACACCTCATGTTGATTCGAGCCGTAATCCCTTCAGGATGACAACTGCACTCAGAATGGAAAGTTTATTAACAATTTACGAGAATTTAGGAATTGAACTTATACAATGTAATTTGACGCAAGTTTCTGGATGAGGTTTGTTGCATGATTGAAATGACATGTTCGGTGGATCGATCGATACTTAATAACAATGTTTTCGTCATACTTAACGACAATGGTATCAATTTTTATATTATTATACATAAGATCTCAATGACCTTACACCGTTTTCGACCATAAACTATTATCTAATGTAGCGTGTTGCAATCGCAACAAATATAAGTAGTATTAAGTAATAGTAGAGTACTATGCCTTTGTCGCACAATTTACTAAAACAAATCAATAGGTACAAAACAGTTTGTTTACGTTTGTTATTGGACTGAAACAATAGCAGTTTACTGAACCCTCGAATTCGAAATGAATACTGGTGACGTAGTTCTAATGAAATCAATTTTCGTCCCAACGCCAGGGGCTTGCGCGGATGTGATACACGTACAAACGGCTCTCCCACAATTACGTTGATATCTATTTACCATGTTTTTCGAATCTTCGTTTCTATATCCCGCCCAGCCGTGACTTGCATGGCGTCTGGCTTATTAGATATATTTAGTGGCAGTCGGATTGTCTCAATGAAGATTAAAACACACATTTCCATAATGTCTCAGACAAAGCGACGCCTCGCTTAACTTTCCTTTCTCTGGAGAATCTTTTGGTGGAATTGAAATAAGTGTGATTGAATTGGTTAGCTTTTTTATAGGAATAGGCTTGGAAAAGGAAGACAAAATAGTGACTGATAGGCTTGCATTATGTCTCAGCAATGTTCATTTGTACGTAATACCCGCACTAACAATTACATAGGTATAAAAGTCATGACACGAGACGTATAAACATACTTCAGCTGAAACAGCTAGTTTATTACATTCTCAAATAAATTACTCTGCTGTGTATCTAGACAATACATTTAAACATTCCAAATAGGTACTCGAAATTAGTACCAAGAAATAACTACCAGCAGCTTGTTTTATAAGTCTTTGTGCCAAAACTGCTCTCAAGTTTATTGCTTGTGCCAGGGGATGCAGAAACAAAGGTATTTATCTAAACAGCTGAAAGTTTGCGGTTGCATTCACCTGCAAGGTAGCGTTAGTCTAGTTGAGCTGAAGGCAATTGTTGCGCAGATATGTCGGCTCGGTTCTAACAACTTCACTCGTAAATTATAGGCTACATGTGGGCCGTGGCACGAGCGCGAGCGGGAGTGGGTGAGCATTTACTCCCGCGCTTGATTACAGGTGGTAACTGTAAATTGTGATTAGGTTACACGATATAGGTACATCAATTTATTGTTAATATTACAGTTACTATATTTATTTAATAAAGCTTAGTAGTGCATTTTAGTTTTAGGTATTGTATTGTATTATTTTGATTGTTATTTTAATGAAGATTTTTTTCTTATTCAAGTACCATATGGTATTTAAATAATGGTTAAATATTTAATAATGCTGTTCTATACAAGTATTATTATCATTCGCTGTAATAAACTAAAACGTTAAGGTAGGCAAACAAGATGGTATGATGTTTGAATACTTTGATTGGGTCACTAAAGTCACATGAATTACGAGATGCCACTTGCAAATTACTTTAACTTACTTTATAAGCTCAAATGTGTCAAAAGAAATCGCCAATAAACAACAAGTTGAGAATTCGACTCATTGACATCGTAACGGTCTCCAAAAATTATTTTAGCGAGGCAACAAATTCTGTACCTAATACCTTCTTTTATGTATGGGTTATGTCATTTGTATCTATGTATATTATATTTGAGAACGAGCAATTGATGGAAAATACTTTGTCTTGTTTTTCAGCTTTAAATTCACAAGACCTCACGGGACTCACTCGATTTGAAGACTGAATAAACTGCGCTATAATGGCATAAGAGTAGTATACATACTGCAAAATCGGTTAGAATTCTCTTTTGTATGTTCGCTATAGTCCAGTAGCAGCTTCTGAATCCTTTTGCTCAGCATAAGTAAAAAAAAATTAACTTTCACTTCTAACAAAAAATAATGGCCTTCAAATAAGTTTCACTTTCGGTATAATATAACTGCTACCGTATCCGAAGCCAGGTAGGGTATTCATTAAAAAAGGGGTTACAAACAATGTCATGTTTTAGAAACACGACATTTTATTGCGCGTAATAAAGCTTTGTCCAATTTAGAATCAAAAAAAAGTAATTGGGTTGACTTAAGCAATGCCGCTTCCACTATTTATTTGTGTTAATAATAAATACGCGATAATAGTTATTTACACGGGTACTGTTTATTCAGTATTTGCATGTTTTGTTTATTTTTGGACAGATGGAGTGATGCAGAAGAAATGGCTAGCTGCGAGAGATTACCCAACGGCTAACTAGTGAGAGATGATCAAGATATGGTGGGCAGCGTTAGTAGAGTCACAGAAATAAGAAAGACTTAAATCATTTCCACAGCAGTGATTAAATCATCCGCAATAGACGTAAATGTCGATGACTGTGACAATTATGAATTTATGATGCAACAGGTAAATTGACAGGTTGACATCTTGACTGGTTACATATTCCCACCTAACGATTTAGTCCGGCCATATTCCAGCTGATATATAGGTACCTAGTATGGTTTCTTCAAAAATATTTTCTCCAACTGCCGAACTGGCTATGACCTATACCACACGCGCGGTCTGACCGCACTGTTTAGACTTGTCTATAAAGCTAGGGCTTTTAGTTACCGGTCATTTATGCAGCATTCATCCTATACCTACAAGTGGCGTATACCACTTTTTACTTCCTCGGAGATTAGCACAGTTAACCTGTAGTTCGTTAAAGTGAGCGCAAATTCGCTTAATTTAAACTTTCGCATTGTTATTTTTGATCCCAACAGTTAATAAGTATATTGGAACGTACTTAAAAAAAACTAATACTTAAACATATTTTTCTTTGCTAAACGCATTTATTCAGCTAGCTAATAATAATAAATGTTAATTATAAACAAACCTATTGCTATGAGCGTTACTAAAAATACTAATTTTCTTCTGCAAAACTAATTAGTAACGTTTTACAATTAGCTACCAAAGGAGCATATTCGGGCAAGTGCCTGGAATATGCTGATGTTGAAATGAAAATGAAGAGAATTCTTAATGGAGAGAATAATTTAGCTACGATAGGTACATTCCCTTTAGTCTTACTCGACCTTCGAGGAAAATGATGATTTTTGGACGGTTGGAATAAGTAGGTACATAAGACATAAGTATATATATCGTTGAATCTTCAGCTCTTTAATAACTTTATTACTGTAAGGTAGGTACCTACCTAATAATGAACGTCAAGAATACTATCTTTGTATTATTACAAGAACAGAGGTCTTCTTGTTACCACTACAAGTACCTATATTTACAAACATATGAAAACAGCAAAAGCGGTACAGTACAGTATCATCGATCAATCGCTTCAGACAATGTCAATGATACAATAGTTGTTTCGTGCAGGTAAAAGGGGTGGAAATAGCCCGGCGTGGCATGTCTTGCCTCCATGAGTCCGGGATAAATATTGTTTAAGCCTGCGAACCTGACTGAGTTTTATCTGATGAAGTACCAGGGGACTACAAGTCGCAGGGTTCTCGAACACAACTCGACCGGAAGAAATTGACATTTCTTAGTACCTAAATGAAACAGAGAGAACATGTTAGAAACTGAGGTAAATGAAACCAGTATCTACATATATGTACGTAAATATATACCTACTTATCGTCAATAGGGAGATTGATATATATCTTGGTCTTATTTTAATGAAGGTGATAATATGATTTATTAATAGGACACCTTATAACAATAATGCTTCATGTTTACTGTTTTGTACATTTTATTTTGCAATAATAATAAAAATAACCTTTTCCTGACTATAAGTTTTGTCAACTGGTTGAAAACTTGAGTCGTGAAAAAGAGAAAAGATAATTTTTTGATGGGCACCTATTACCGATATGACGGCACCATTGTATAAGTAAACCTAAGTAAAGTGCTGAATGAGATTTTTTTTTATTGATGCTAAAGTTTTTTCAAAATTAAGTATATTCTTTTTTTATTATTCCTAATATACTTCAGCGATGCCTTATATATGACAAGTATAGTTCCAGTTCATATATATGTATCATTAATATTTACTGAAACACGATCATCTAGTAACGTGGGTACACGTGGAGTAAAAAATATCAAATTCATCACGAAGGGCCCGAGCAGAAACTATTCCCCCTTTGATACAAATTTCACGAGGAGCGTTCGCGTTCTATACATTTTGCATGAACCGCCGTTTCCAAGAACGGGAGTTGTCGAACTTCACGAAATTCCCCCTCTAGACGAAACTTGAAACTATTTCTGTATTCAAGCGCTTGCTCCGAAATAAGTTTTTTAAACATGCTCTTATTTCTACCAACAAAAGAATTGAACAACGAGAATAGAACTGACGCGGCGAGCAAGAAATACAAGTTTTATATACTCTCAGGAGTAAACGCTTTCAATTCATTGTATACATATAATAAGTAATACAGGCACCTGTCCTTTAATGATAACTAAGCAAGTGTTAAAGTTTATTATTGATTAAAAACACATGCAGTTTATTATCTAAATTGGTTGCGAACGATAAACCAACATTGTTGCATTGCATAACAATACTCGTAATTTTCTATTAAGGCAATGGCTACTTCATTGAGAAATCCATAAATCTCGACTAGACTGCACGGTTTTTATTTTTACAAATATGGATCCTATAAATATGATCAGCGACGTCCTTAGACCACCCACAGTCGTTCCACGATCCAAATATTTTAGGGTTCCGTTACTAAAGGGACTACCTATTGAATATTGATATTCAAAGAAGATCGTGTACAAGCACCATATACTTACCTACTTCTATATACACGTGTACTAAAGCGCAAACTACACATGCAAGAAATTAGGTACATGCAAGTGTAACTAGATTGCGGGGTTTGATAGATGAAACGCAGTATAAATATTTCGGTAACCCGCAAAGTAATGAAAATGCACGCAATTTCTTGCATGTGTAAATTGCGCTTTAGGTAGGTACATTTGTTGACATTGTCATTATATTATATTTTTATTTTACTTTGTTTTTGACGTTCGTGATAAACTTGATTGTTTTGGCATGCACCTATGCTTTATAATGTAATTTCTCGTCATGAAATAAATAGTCTAATCTAATATACCTAAGCTACGGTAGCCCAGTGGTTCAGGCATGCGGCTGTCAAACGGCGGTCGTGGGTTCGAATCCCGGCTCGTACCAATGAGTTTTTCGAAACTTATGTACGGAATATGATTTCATATTTACCGTTAGCTTTTCGGTGAAGGAAAAACATCGTGAGGAAACCTGCATACATCTGCGAAGAAATTCAAAGGTGTATGTGAAGTCCCCAATCCGCACTGGGCCAGCGTGGGGACTACTGCCCGTTCCCTCTCATACGTGAGAGGAGGCCTGTGCCCAGCAGTGGGACGTATATAGGCTGATGATGAATATACCTATAGGTACTTTATAACAATAATACCCACATGGACAAAAGTTAAATAACTTGTTTTGAAAAGAAAACGATATTAGGTGGGTAACTATTCGCATTGTCTATTCGAAACTAAGCCGCTTGTTCAAATTCTTTATTTTTGAATTCCATACAGACCTACGTTGTACGCGATGTGAGCTCCAAACTTTCTATCAAACGAAAACTCATTTCATCCCAACGATAACAAATTTTGTTTGTCCCAACTCACGCTTGCCGTATGTTTGTTGCAGATTGTCCAAACTCTTCACATCAGTGCAACAATGTTGCATTTGGCGGACGAGTCATGTTTATACGCAGACTAACGACCGTTGCTGTCGCATTGAGCTCTTGGGCTTAATTAAATTGATACATTTATGAAAGCACTCGTTGCATGCATTTCGGGACATTTAGCAAGTTTTTAGGTACTTATAACGTTTAGAGACGGTCAATGTTTGAAATAAAGCGAAACCTAGTGATCCCTTAGCTTTTCATGAGTGAAAATAATTTAAGCGTTAATATGAATGTTCGAATATTGTTTTAAAATGTATACTTTCAACTACATACACATACACAAGCATGATTGTAACTTGTGTCAATGTTTTCCTGGATATGTCAAATTAAAGTTGTTTATACTGTTTTATTTATATATTTCAAGCACCGTTGTGCTACCACTACGTACACATTTCTTCTTTTTCTTAATAAATATTTTACCTTGTTTATTATTTTATTTTCTCTATTCTAATTAGATCCCGCAATCCTGTTAAACTTCCACACAACACAATATATGCAGAGCATTCCAAGCCATCTATGCGAAGTCATCCAGAAAATACTTCGTTTGTGTCCCGGGCAAATGGGCAGAGTTGCGAGCCTTCATATTGGCTGATATTGCTCTCTCGATGTTTGTATTCTGAAGTGATATCGTATATTGGCACGCGGCAATTTGCAAACATGTGTGTTCCATGGTGATATGTTATTAGATGGAACTAGTAATGATTGATGTAGACGTTGTTTCCTTATTGGGAGAAAAGTTTGCTTTGATTAATTTAAGAAAATGGATACATATATAGGTTGTTTGTAACATCTTGTAGTGTTTTTGCGAATCTTGTTACAACAAAGTAATTTCGGGAGTGCAATTTCGTTGGTGCTTTAAATAATCATGTTCTTTAAATCTTTCTGCACTTTTGCAACAATCAGCAGTCCACCTTAATCCATTGAACGAACAAATCTCAAGCCAAAGAACTTATTGAATCTCGTTCGGCAAAGTCATTTCATTTTTCTCCCGTTGATCAGGGTATTTGAAACCTGGCTGGGTCCGAGTGGCCAGACGGAGTGGAGAGCATTACGAACGTACGTGTCTCGCAATTCGATAGGATAATATTGTAAACTTTACAGTCGCGGGGAGCGAGCAGTGAGTAGGTAATTGTTTGCAATATGAATTTAGTTATTTGATACGAAATTGTATAGCCTATATACCTAGGTATTTAAAGTGAACTGGAAAAACGAGCCTCTTTTATTTTGAGCACGTAGTTACAACCGTGGAACTAATTACTAAATCTAATTATAATAACTAGTTAATTGTGTCGGTGTGAATAAAAATGAGACAGACAATAGATCGTCCTTAACCCTTCAGCTGTGGTCATCCCTCTGTGGGCTTCATATTTTTTCCTGCAGGTCGGTGGAGCCCCCCTCGGAGGGGCGCAATGGCTGTGCTTACTTTCTTAGAAATAAAACCGTCATTCGTGTATTGATCTCGTTTTAATCCATTGAAACGTATAGCCAATGAAGCGAGACAGCTAGCAAGCGACAATGTCAATGGCCATTGGAGGAAAATTTTGAATTTGATCGGTAGTCTAAAACTGCCGCTGGCGCGTTAACCACGGTCGAGTTCCGCGAGTGAGTTTTAATGGTTTTAGTGCGAATTTTCGTTGCCAGTGGGAGATATCTTGGAGAGAAATAAGTAATCTTTCGTTTTCTGTTACAAAAATATAGTTTTTAGTTGATTAACGATAATAAACTTGTGGCTAACACAACATACCTACTCATGGCCAAAATTTGTCTACAGGTTTTTTAGCGCTTTTCTACTAATTTAGAATTACAAACAGCCAGTAACAATACCGCTGTTTATCGTATATTTATTTAAAATGAAGGAAATGGACTAACAACCGCCCGAAAGTAGATAAATACATCGAAATTGGTAACAGTCATAACAGACCCCTCAGAGGGATGGTAACCGTGTAGGCACTTCCCTCCGAGGGATGCTCACATGGGACCTCGTGACGTCACTTACGCAGCGCGCCAGCGCGATTTCATAATATGGATACGTCTGTGACTAATGTGCTTATCAAGATAACAGGTGTTTCTTTAGTGTTCGTTCGGACTCTTCGTACTAATTAAGTGAATGAGTGGCGCTTTCGATTGTAAGCACGAATACGATGGTTCATGTGCTATCATAGTTTCAATAAGTGTTAACGGAGATGTGTGCTGTGTTATTTAGGTGCTTGTACAATCTACGAATAACCATCGTAAGTAAAAACTAATTTCTACACAGACGACAGACCACTCAGAAATCACCACTATTTCTAAATGTTAATCATGTTGTACCGCTACTATAAACTCATGATGTGGGTAAGGGTATATCCATACTAAGCAAACCATTTTTTTTCTAAAAGGTCTTGATTTTCATTGTTTTAATATCATGATTTTACGTGTTTTTTGTTTAACTGGTATAAATGTTGTAATTTGAATTAAAAGGATATTTAATCAAGGTGTTTCGAACCAAATTTGTTTGGTGTAAAGCCCATGGTTGCTGTGATAATTGCAGTCGTTTGGAAGAGGTTATTTTTTATGAAAGTAGACATACTTTATTCATTTTATTCTCACATAAAACCTGCTGCACCTACAATAAAAAAAGCTTCGGTTACACCTAGTTGATGACCCAAATATATTGTTTAGGAATGAATTTGATTACATACAGTATAAAACACATGCGATATAAGGATGTTAATCGAAGCCCACACGAGCAACTTCTGAGTGTAGACAATATTTTTTAGAATATTTAAAATGGTCTAGTGTAAAAAAAATACTCATGAGCCCGCCATTTTATGTTTTTCGAATAAGTATAACAATAATTTCTTCAAATTAAGCCTATTAAACACCCCAAAAAACCAATTTACTATATTTATAATAACCAAAATATGTCGTAAACTTCGGTGACCTGGTGACGAGGTCAGCTAAATAGCCTTAATACGACATTAATGTAACGATGATATATCGTTGCAGTTAGATAATTTAATATAGATTGAGTTTCATCCAAAATCCTGGCTGTGATTGTGTAAAAAACCAAAGAAAATTTAATTTTACCAAATCACTTCACCCCACAAACCTTGACGGTTGAGCATCCCTCAGTGGGTGCCACAGACGTGGATAAGCGGCCATGTTTTTTCGCCACAGCTGAAGGGTTAATTGGCTACGATCCTAAAAAAAATGTATAAATATTTATGATTTATAAAACATTTTAATTTGACCAATCAAACAGTTCACCGAATTACATCCACCAATCACAACTCTTTAAAAATACATTTGTGGTTTCTATCAACTGGTTAGTTAGGATAGATATTAAAATCGACCAATAAGGTAACAGCATTAATTTCAAACAGGTGTGAGGTGTTTTATTCCCCAATTCACAATAATTAAAAAAATAAACGCATCTGACCGTCTATAGCCGCGTCAAAACGTTCAAGCGTGGTTGACTGCATATGGCATAACCTATGAAGATTGAGCGGGATAGACTTCCATGTATCTCGCTTTATCGTGTGCCCCGTATACTGTCCACCTCGCTTGGCCATTCGAATGCGGCTATTAGACGGTCAGAGGCGTTTATTCGCGGTTTCAATATTTTGTATCAGAGTCAAAGCAGCTTATTAGAAAATAATGGCGCCAATTTGAACAATCTTTTCGCCGTGGTATTTATTATGGGTTGTGGATGGATAATCTTTGTTTTTACTATTTTCTCGCAGTGATAATCTCTATTTTTAGTATTTTCTCGCAGTGAAAAGTAGAGTGTAGATAACTCTGGTCTAAAAGCCATATTACCCCTCGAACTATTTTTTCCCCACCTTTTCGTGGTAATATGGCTTATTTTAGACCCTTGTCATACAATATAGAATTGTTTAAATAATTGACAAAAAAAAAAACGTGTCTAATATTTTTGATGACACAACTGACGGACTAAATACTACAATAATACGGACAATTAAGTTTGTTGACCCATGAATGGCCCCAATTGTTCAGTAGGTACCAAAGTTACAAGTCAGAGAGGGGAGGGAGATGAGGACATATTTCAGAGGGACAAACGAACAGGTCGATTCACAAGAGCTGGCGCGTAATGTTTATGAAATTAATGACAGTTTCATATATTTTCCGCTCTAGCACTCGTGAATCGACCTGTAGTTTGTTTAGCATTAATTAAGAAATTCAGTATCACAGTTACCTAAATATACTTACTTAAAAGTACTTTAAGTCCTTGAACCGTGCCAAATACGTTTCGTTATGTCACATTTTTCCAGACGACTGGGTGCAAGCTATTGAGAAAGCTATTGTAAGTAGGTAATACAGATTAACTGAATAACTTATTGCCAAATAAGTACCTAATAATCTTATTAGAAAATCCAAGTAAAAATGCAAAAAAAGCCAGTTTAATAACAAACTAAAGGTGTGTAGTAATACAAAAAACAACGAGCCTTTATATGACTTTAGTTTCTGGACCCCGTGTTCCTATTATACGTATTGCGGCGAAGCTTGATCCCTATGACAATATCTTTTTCCGTACAATGTATAACCTTAAAACGTAAAATTGTACAATATCCATAACCCATAGTGTTCAAAAGGATTCGCCTTCCCTCGGCTACCATTTTACGAAATTAGAGCGCCATCTCTGTTGAAGAAAAGTAAGGCAATCTTGGTCTGGCGTATCCGCGGGTATGTGGACGCCATGCCACTAAGACCTTATTATCATACATACTAGCCATTTCTATTCAATGCTAAGTACAACCTCTTTTTACATCCGTACATTTTCCAATCATGTTTTTGTCAGACTCATAAAACAGTAGCGTAAACTAAGTATATCTGCCTAGAAAGCAACGGTTAACATATTACTTACTTAACCTGATGAAGCTTCTTAAACATTGCGCGCTATATACACTGTCTCAATCCTACTCCTAATTTTACGATAAAGTAAAGTCTATATTTAATATTTCAAAATAATCTGTAAAGCGGTAGAATTTAGGAGATATTTAACTACAAATTAACTTAATAAGTTAACATAGTCATAGGAGAATATTGAATTGAAATGATCTACTATAGCTTGGCAAATTCGTTCGTGACCATGGTTCGCGGGGGACAAGGGACGAAGGACAGTCGGGGTGGTATGAAGTGTGCGGGCGGCGAGGCTCTCAGTCAGGAGCGTCAGTCGCCCGCCGTCGCGGTTGGCGGCAACATGTGTAATGAGCACGGCCGCGGCCTCTCGTAACAAAACGCATACGAGATTGCTACGCAACGATGAGTCCGCCGATAGGCAAAATTATTGGACCGTCAAGCCAAACAAATTCTATATATTATAATGTATATAGCCATTTTAAATAAACTTAAGGAAGATCCAACTTCAATGGCGACGATAAATATACTTATACAGATAAATACATAGGTACATAAATACGTAGAAAACATCCATGTCTCATGATCCAATATTCGTGCTCAACACACAAATAACTTACCCTTACCAGAATTCGAACCCGGGACCCACTAGGCTAAACGTCCGTCAAAAATATAAATTACTTAGGTACATAAATCAACTAATCATTTATTTGTTATGATTACTCGGTATCACAACTATACAATATTCTTATTATGTATATGTCAATATTCGTATACCTATGTTAATAAGAATATTGTTAGGGACATCCGCAGACATATTCGTTACGTAAATCATATCGGGTGTAGCGCCGAGTAACACGTCAACGTCCCCTGCGGACCATGGGAGTGTCACGAACGAAACTGCCAAGCTATAACAAATCACAAAACTGTGCGAGATAATAACAGGTTAATAAGTATTTATTTTACCGACATACCTACTCAGGTAAATGTCGATATATAATTATCTAAGTACCAAGTTGTCACTTGCTAAAATCGATCTATCTATTGCCTCATTGGAAAGACAATAGAGCGCATTAGCAATTAAGACATTTATGTAGCTGACTGTATCTCGATATCAACAAGTTTATTTATTACTAACTAATTAACTCATAATTAGTATGAATCGCCATAAATAAATAAACCAGAGCTACTGAACCACTTTTATTGTGGTGGTAAATGCGACATATTTAAACAATAGCCTTTTACAACCAGGCTACTGACTGTTATCAAAAACTCCGAAATGTCTTTATTACTTATCGACCATTTAGTGGCTATAAAACCAAACATCCTTGTAAATTGGTGTATAAAAAAAACTGTAAAACCGATAGTAAAATATCACTGAGTAGTTTTATTGATAACTAATCAATTGATGTTATTAGCTCTGCTGGTGGGATCGTTAAATTTATATTTTTATTGGACTGCAAATTTTTAATATTTACTGTCTCTTGAGAAATATCTTATATTAACTTTTAGCAGTAGCATTTAGGTGTTAATTATTAAACCCTGTATTTCCTTGGGACTAGGCGGACACAAAACGTAAAATAACTTACGTAGGTAAGTAGGTACTTAGCTAACTTTACTATAAAAAGATTTTTTTTCTAAAGTAGATAGGTATTCATCTGCATTCATCTTTGAACACAACCAAATATTTGTCTGTTTGACCGTAATGTACAATTCCTTTACTTTATTAAGTCTCAAAAAGTGTAAAGAAAAGTTTTTTTAAGTAATCTAGACTATGACCTATAGTGGCTTTAAAACCAGCCAACAACCTCATTCTATCCGAGCGCGAAATATGCGGCGAGACCATAGATTACGCCATCAGCTTTAAATTTGAAATTGGAACGAATAGAAGCCTCGGTAACGGCTCAAGTTAGATGAGAGGGGGAGGGGGGCACATTCTATTGGGTTGGAACTTGATCTTAGTCCCGTCTACGGTCACTTTAGAATGGGGCGTAAAAAAGATGGTTTGCTTCTAACATGGCGGTGGGTGAGCTGATGAGAGTCATAAATTAAGGTACCTATTATATGAACAATAATTGCATGTTGCAAAATATTGCATTGATCATAAGGGAAAATAGTTTAAGGTAGGTACCTAGCTATTCTTTTGGAAGGTATTATTGATAGGTATTTAATAAGAGTAATAGACAGCAAAATTAATTCGACCATCTTTAAGGATTTAACAGTTTTGTTAGCGATTTGTTTTATTTAAATCTATTTTATACCTATGGCAGTCATAAATTTTACTATTCCGGTCACAAACTTCCGAAATATTACCTAACATAAACAATTAATAATATGAGTACTTAGGTACAATGAACTCGAAATCATTGTCCTTTTTAAACCCGGTTAAAAATCAATAAGTTGTCTTACGAAGTGGAATTGAACAGAAGCACTACTGCAAACGCTCTCTAGCGGAGCGACGAAGAACTTTTCCCACACGAATTAAAATATTAGGTAATTTATATCATATAGAATGCAATAAACGAGGTCATCATACATAATCAATAAAAAGCAATTAAATCAGATGAAAGCGTTAATCAATCGCGTCTATCTGTAAAGTCCGTCATTTCACGACTGTTAAAAATAATCATGATTTATGACAAGCAATTAGTTAATTAAGTAACTACTTAACATTCTTTACAATCTGCGTGCGAGAGAGACTCTCGACGCTAATAACACCGTAAACACACCATTAAAATGATTTATTGGTCGACAGATAAGTTTAACGTGCCTACAAAAACTTTTAATATGAAAACTGACTTAGTGATTTCTTATTGGAAATTACCTTCTTGTAAGTTATTAATCTGTAGTAAAATTGTTTCTAATTAGAAATGTACAAAATCATCGTGTCAAGAATGTGTACCTAGCCTTCGGGCATTTATAATTTTGTTATCCTGCCAAACGAATGAAATTTTATGAAATATGGTTCAAATTGTTTCCATTATTTTAGGCTCTCAAAAATAGCGTTCTTCGTCGCAAATTATACTTTATTAGCGACGAAGAACTGACGATGTTTGCTTATTATGATGCCTAAAATGAACTTTTCTTTCTCGACAAATTTAGCTTAATTTGGTAACTACCCATAGAAATATTTTAACACGCATTATTTTATAATTGACAGCATCATCTGTATACATACATACAAAAACAAGATACGCCATTCACATTTCAGCAAAGTCGCTCGCTAGTTCCACCAAAAGATCTCGTAAGAAAACTAATTTAAAACTTTCTCGCAGCACACCAGCGCCAAATGCGCAAAGTTGGAATCGCTTCGGCCGAGATACGAACCTCCGGGACAGCGCCACCGCGCGGCGGACGGCTGAAGCTTTTCAATTGCTCATTTTACGAGCCCGTGCGTGCAAGCCTTACGCACACCACCGCCGCGACGATAAAACTTGTGCGTGTGGTGAATCTTTAAGTGTGTTAGTGAAGACTCGTTTTATGTACAAATTGTACTATTGTTGCTCGTCCTATGTTATCTATTGGTTAGATAGCTTTGGCTAACGTAACGTTACGTGTGCACATGTTACGCGTGATAACGAATAGCACTCACCGAACGTTTGCGGGTTTCACACGTGGTCGCGGAGAACGGACATCTGGATGGTCTGACACGTGTAGCTTAGGATACATACCTACATACACAAGAGGGCACATTTAATTTAATTAAAACTGCGAAGACGTGTTGGCTTGAGCGAGGTTTTCAAATAACTGTGATACACGGCGTCAATGGAAAAACTAGCCACGTAGAAATGTGGAGCGATACTGCGTAGGCCATTGTTTAGTTTGCCAATTTATACGGGTCGGTTACACTAGCGACTTTTATTGATGCATTACCGATAAAAACTGGCCATAATACGTTTTATAGGCAGATTTTAATAGCGATATGTGGAGAACTGATTTACACTTTGCTCACTAGGTTACGGGGACTTATGATTCGTTATTAACCTTTGTTTATTAAGATGACTACAACAATTACTATAAGCTTATATAAAAGTCTGCCAACCTTTGTCAAGTCACCGCAAGGAAAAGTTAGCCGTTAAGTTAGGACATGTAATAGAAAACCCTAATCTAGGAGCTATCTTGCTGCTTAGTTCTTAATGGTCTGACTATCACGCTAAGATAACCGGCCACCGGTCACCAACTCCAAAATACAAGACTATCTTCTATAAATCTGAACCAACTATCAACAAATCAAATTAACTCTGTCACATTGAATCCTGATTCGATATTCCAGCGATTTTCAATCGAGATCTTTGATTAACGTTTTCTCAACAACAATGGAGTTCCTTATCAGTACTTTATCGGGGTTAATACGCGTAGAGAGCCGTTATCGGCAACCTATTCCAATTCTTTATCGAAGTTGCGTTTGAAAATGCCTTATTGTGTTTTTTATATGGCCTGTGAAGTTTAAGAGTTATCACAATAAAGGACTTAGAAAAGATTCAGCACAACGCGGGTCGAACTACATTTTACATAGAACTTCCGTTGCATAGATACAAAAAAAAAACAGTTGGCTAAACTGGCTATTGCTATATATGGCTAACATTGCCAAACTGAAACTAAATTTTTCTAAAGACCTTCTATTTCCAGGGTGTCTGTGACGCTCAAAATGTTTCCTTAATAGAAACTCTTGTTACAAATTATTCAAGTCGATTTTTTCAAATCAAATTGCTTCGTCGTTTCAAAATGGCGCCGAAAGGAAAGAACACTTTGAAAGAGATAGACTATGCTTTTATTTGACTCTTACATAACTTTGAAAAAGCTAACTGTTGAATTCGTACCCCTTTAAAGCACACGACCTCTTTCCCAGCTGATCGCCGCCGTTAAATCTTTACAGCCTATGACGTCACCATTTTTTTCTCAAACTGATTTACAACCCGTCATAAACCGCCACAATAACTGTACCGATTGTTTAACAGTTAACCGCAATAGGCAAAACCTTCAAACCCTTTACAATTGACGGGTTTTTATCCATCTTTTTGCTCCAGTTAGCTTTGTCATTTAAAATTTGAGTCCAGGAAATTGTTTGTTATGCAATCATATGCAAAAAAGGGTTGGAATCTTTGAGTTGTGGACAAAAGTTTGCCATGCATTCTAGAGTAGGTACCTAAGTAATTATGTTTCAGTTTGCTATTGTCGACGTCGAACAATGTGCTGAGTTTAAAATGGGTAAGGATCGATATGCATGAAGACGCCTTTCCAAGCGTGTAGGTATGCATGATTTTTTAAAATAAACGTTTGTAATATAAACATGTAATCCACTTATGTAAGGTTAATTAATAAGATGTAAAGGTTAAAATCGCATGTCTTAAACAAACTAATTTTTTGTTAAACTGGAAAGAAAACACACTACACATAGTAGGTACACTTTAATTAAAGAACAAAAAAAAACCGTATATACGAGCGTAGCGAAAAAATTACAACATACAAACCACTGCAATAATGTTGTGTTTCTCTCAGAGAAATATAGATACCCGTAAACCTTGAAAAAATATCATTTCCGAGGCGATGAACAAAATGTAAATTGCGCAACCGCGAAGAATAAAAAAAGGAAAACAAAAGAACGTTTTTGTTTTTCCTCCGACTATAAAAATACCCGATGATACTCCGAGTATTTCTGACAAGGGCTACAATTAGGTACAATCACAGGAAAGGAAACGTCTCCAGCGGGAACTACTTCCATATAATTGGCCGTAAAACTGTAATGAGCCGGATTTACGGGCAAAGAACAGGGCAATTGTAATAAGTATATATAATACTAACTGAGATTTTGTGTAAGTAAGCTGCATGTAGTTTTTCGGCCAAATATTTGTGTTTTATCTTGGATATTAGTTAGCCATATTTCCGCATAGGTAATAGAGCTACCTATAAATTTACTATATGTGTAATAATAGGTATAACTGCAATTTAAAAAGTTCGCAACAAAAGCCACCGCGTATTAAGAGTCCACTGATGGATAACAAATACTAGCTTCCGCCCGCGACTTCGTCTGCTTGGACACGGGATAAAAACTATCCAATATTTTTAATCCAGACTAATATAAACTATCTTCGTGCAAAATTTCAACCAAATCGGTTGAGCCGCTTAAGCGTGATTGAGTAACAAACATCCAAACATTCAAACATCCAAACTTTCGCATTTATAATATTAAGGATTTATTAGGATATATAGATATATATATGAATCACATCACATCATCAGCCTATATAGGTCCCCCACTGCTGGGCACAGGCCTCCTCTCATGTATGAGAGGGAACGGGCAGTAGTCCCCACGCTGGCCCAGTGCGGATTGGGGACTTCACATACACCTTTGAATTTCTTCGCAGATGTATGCAGGTTTCCTCACGATGTTTTTCCTTCACCGAAAAGCTAACGGTAAATATGAAATCATATTCCGTACATAAGTTCCGAAAAACTCATTGGTATACGAGCCGGGATTCGAACCCACGACCGCCGCTTGACAGCCGCATGCCTGAACCACTGGGCTACCGTAGCTTTTAGGATAATATTAGGATTGAATTGACAACATTTCAAAATATGTAATGATGCCTAAATCGAAAACCATTTCGATAATTATCTTATCTGAACGTAATAAAGTGTTTTTTTCATGTTTATTCTTACTCGTTTCGGAGAAAATCACTAAAATCTGTAAAACGCGGTATACCCCGTGTGCGTGACGTCATTCCTACGTCTATCTGTTAGTGAAAGATGTGGACAGGTGTCATAGAGACACATAATAATGACGTCATATTTTACTTACGACCTATTGGAATTCACTACTTTTAATTTTGATATTTCTGAAAAATAAAAAAACACGTATACCTACCTTAAAATTTCATTTTCTATCGAACTAAATCATATGATGGACCACTTAAAAAAATGAAATGGTGTCTTTTAGATATTCTTAAAGATGAGAAAATAATACTTATGAGGGGATAGTTCTTATGCATAACTAGTGTTCCTTCAGTATCTTTGACTCAATAGGCGCTCACTTACCCTGAAACGTTGAGCGAGTAGGTATAACTTGTAGGTACTTGTAACTTCAAGAAGTGCGTTCCTACCGAGGAATCAAAGGTTTTTTATTGTCAAGTTACGTCGATGGTAAACCCTGCAGGTGGATCACGTTACGCATTGTACGCGCGTTAGTTAAATCTAAATATCACTTTTTGTATGGGAAAATGACAGTTGGTTTCTTGATAATCGTGAGATTCACATGCAAAGGAGAATCACCTACGTGCGAGTAGCTAATCTTTTACCTTTTATAATTATATTGACACCTTTAAAAGGAGGTTTGTATTCAAGTGGGTATGTATAGATTTCACATAGTTTTGTACGTAATGTACCATTATTGCCACGGTTCTAGTCGTTACCTTAAGTGGTGCGTCGGCGTCCCGCACGGCGGCAGCCATTAGGCGACGCGCCCGTTCGATATATTTCTTTTTTCTGCTCTAAAATAGAACCAAATCGGTAATGAGGACTAATGATGCTGATTTATAACTTAGGTACCGAGAATGAAGATCGACGGCGATGACGTCTCCTAGCTTGATGAGCTTTCTTGGGATAAATATATTCAGAGGTGATTTTTTTTGCTTGTCTGCAGGGACGAGTCTCTATAAAAACTATCTATCACAATATTTTAATATATACACTATAAATGTAACTATGTATCTAATATAATTGCGTAATGTATGCACACATATAGTGTCGCGGTAAAACATTTGCGTGGAATTTTCTTGTTGGCATTTGTCACTCAAGTAAGAACTTTTTCAAAGATGATCTTGATACTTTGAAGTGTGCGTAACTCAGATCATTAATCTATACTTTAACTGGGCCAATCAAATATTTGTTGTTGTTATCCTGTTCCGTAAGCAAGGAGCCAAAATTACAGAGTTTCTTAGATTTTTTTTACAATACCTATAGATGGTCCATACAAAAAGGGGTCGAACTTGACAAGAAAACCACCGCACGTTCGTCGATTTAAAACCCATCAATCGCAGTTTTAAAAAAGTGACTCAGGTGACGAACTAACCATGACTAGTGACAGAAAATAGTTGATACACCAAACTACAAAAACTATGCTTACCTACTTTTTAACTTACCTTTTTATCTATGTGAAAGGAACTCCTTCATAACTGGAACGGCAATTACTTGTCCACATTAATCAATCAGTAATAGGGTCACTTACGGATCAAAAGCATATTTTCCGCAAGCAATCCATTCGTACACTTGGCATACTGTATGTATTACCCTAGCAGTAATTTTTATACAATCTCATCTACCCACATACAGCCGGTATAAAAAGTAAGGGAACGAAAGAGGAGGTTACAACATTCGCTCTTAAGTGTTACCCATTAGGGTTGTGTTCGTTTATTTCAAACCAATACATGCGTGGTAGACTGTACTCATAGTAGATACATAAATCATGCACTCGTTACAATTTACGAGCTCAGTCAGCCGTAGTGCATGCCGCGATTGGAGCTTTACTATAGGCTGGGTTCACATTGACGGTCGTGAGCGATTTAGAGGTTTGTCTATTTTAAAACTACGGGCTCACTGTTGCAGGCGCCAAGGCGCCGACTGAACAAACGTAGTTTGATCTGAATATAAATATTATACAATTATATACCTAATTTATGTTATGATTGACGCCCACCCGTCGTTGATGGCAGTGTGAATTTGCCAAGAACGCTTCTTAACCATGACTGCGTAGATCGCAAATCACTATATTATTAAAAAAAAACAAATGATAACTTCAGAAAAACGTTACTTATCTATGATTTCTTCTCGACAAACGTAATGCATACGTGTGGTGTCGCGTTAGAATACTTAAGAATAGCACAACCCCCTTTCTTCCTGTGGGTGTCGTAAGAGTCGAAATAAAAATAAAAATAAAAATTGTTTTCTCTAATAAAGACTTTGACTAAAGGAACAGGGTTAAAGTGTGTTGTGGGCTACCAACCCCTATCACTGCGATATCACATTTAGTCGATATTTTATAACTACATTTATGCTCTGCCTACCCATATTGGGAACGAAGGCGAAATCTATGATTGTATGTATGTAAACGTAATGAATTGAGATTGGTTGTGGGCACACGACCAATAGAAGACAGATTCACAATTAATAATTTTCTAACATAGACCCCTTGTATGCTCTATTATTTTGTCCTCTCTGTTCGTTACGTGACTTCCCCGCCGTGTCATTACGCCATAAGGTAGGTATATAGGCACTAGTTGGCTAGTATAGTACCTAACACCTTGGTTTTTGTTCGACATCGAAGGACTGAAATAGGGCACTGTACTCAACTGCGCACTGCGCAAATGGGACTGGAACCTTTCGCCAATGTTACAAAGTGTACGGTTACGTCTTACGTAGTTACGGTTAAATCTTACTTAATCCGTCTCATCACGGAATATTATAATCTACCCAGTTGAAAATCCGATAATCCTTTAAGTTTATTAATTTCAATTATTTAACGCTGCGGGTATAAAGAATCATAACATGGATCCTCGGGCTGAAATAAATATGACAGCTGTCATCTCAGTCATCATCATCATCATCATTATATTAGCCGAAAGACGTCCACTGCTGGACATAGGCCTCCCCCAAAGAGTGCCAAAGTGACTGGCCCTGCGCCACTCGCATCCAGCGGACTCCTGCAACCTTTACCAGGTCATCTCAGTACAATTTTTTAAATATTAAGCTTTTTAATTGTACGGAGATGGAAGCTGTCGTGATTCGCCGCGATACGTATTAATGTTGTTCATGCCACTTGCATCTGAAACTGATGCCTAATTTACATTCAGCCGAAGTGAGCAGGGACGTTGGCAGGACGGGGGTAATACCGCATTTTACGCCCGTCCGACCCACTTCCCTGCTCACTTTGGCTGAATGTAAACCCGGCATACCTAATACTAGGCCTGAGGACGGACCTGGCCGTTATGCAACCCGCGACCTCCGCTCGCGCTCATGCAATAAAACCACCACATAATCGCTTTCAAGGGCCTTAAGCGGCCATGACCCGGCGTGTTCGCCGGCCCAGGGACAAATATCGTGATCGGTTGGATGCATATCTTACGAACATACGCATAACAGTATAACGGGCTTCGGTTATGTGACTATATCATTTGAGATGAGCATCTATTGAAGACTTTAAGGCGAGGGTCGATGAACGTAGCTCGGATATTATGACATCAGATCGATTACTGATATAGCTCCAACCTTATTTTTGTCGTATAGTGATTGCTTATTTAACTTTTGATGTAATGGTGAAAGTTGTCGAGTATTTACATTTTTAATTAAAATTATGACATCATGATTTTTATTTTCGCAATACACGACATCGCTTTCAAAATTAAAAGATGAGGTTTTATGCGTTTATTTGTTATTGTTTATTTTCTGATGTGAGTAATCATTATATATGGCAATCATATGCCCAGCAGTGGGACGTAGTAAATAATCGTCAATCTTTCCCGTATTCTTTTCCTCATTCACTCAAGAAAAGTAACGGCCAACGCATAGTACAGCATAGTATACGAACTCGGTTTGGCAGTGTCGCGACATATATTAATATTTGAGTGAACTGTAGCGCGGTCAGCCATCAGGAAGCTTTCACCATATCACGAGTGACACATGAGGTCGGCCGTTATGGACCCGCCGGATGGACGGACGCCAGGGCTGTTATTTAGAACGCGCTGAGCTACCTCACCCATCACTCCCAAGGAAACTAAACCTCTACCTACGCTTACTTGCTACCAATCGCGGCGTCAACATATATTTTGGGTGATCGCTGAGGTGAGCTTATAACAGTTACAGAATAGCGAGGCGGCGGTCTTGGGCTGGGCTTAATAACAGGCCCTCGTAAGTCTATGAGACCGTTACATGTGTTATGCAGGCCGAAGAAGATTGTGCCATACAAAAAAGGGGTGAATTCAATATGATGTGCTCTTGATAGTTGGTTGGCTAGATAGCCTTTTTAAAAAATACTCATTTTCTGTAATTATTCTCCTCGAACGTATACTCGAAAGTCAATTGTTTAATATCGAACCTGTCTTCAAAATGTTTTCAGTCATTTCAATGTATCAGCAAGACAGTAAACCTTTAGGCGGTACCTACACTATTCATAACAAACATGGAATTCTACTCGCAAACAAGAAAGTCTTAAAATTGATGTTTGAATCCACCTATCAGAAAGCAATGTATTGCTGATTTACCTAAATTATGAACAGTCAATTAGCTCAGCAAATCGTGATATTCCTGCACCAATGACATATTTCAGCGACCGCTCAATTAGCACGAGTAAGTAAGGGCCAGCAAACACGTCGTAAATTAGACACTCGCCACAAACAGAGATAATGAGATCGCGCAAACAACGCGAAGAGCCCTTGTACCCAATAAGGGATGATCGGCCCATCGAACGCGTGTCCCGCCCGTCAGGATGGGGCGTTATTTGGTGTATTTATTTTGGCGGTTGCGTCACCGCGTCTTGTTTTGTTAGTGGCCCAGCATGGTGTGATGGGGTATACTTATGGGCTTAAATGATATTGAATTACTTATGCTTACGGATATGTTTAGGCGAGTGCAGGAAAATAGATGGCTTATAGTGCTAGTGCTGTACGTAAAAGTCAGGCTGTCGTAGCTTGGTTTTTAACTCACCCTAGGTTCGTTACTATCAGTTAATTTTTAAATGCCCTTTTTATTCTGATTTTCAACACAAATGTATATAAATATTTGGAAATATGACCATATGGTCGTGATTATTAAAAACCGTGGTGCTTATCCAAAACGTCTATTTAAGTTCTAAACTAACACTATAAAACGTGTTTTTTTAACCGTCTTAGAGCCGAAGCCCACTGAAAGTATCCAAAAGGTACTAATTATTCGTGAAAAAAAAAAATTTAGTGAAGTTTTTAGTAATAAAAGGTAATTAAGTTTGAAAAATTATCTATGGCGCACGGAGCGAAGTTCATTCACCCGGTTAGAGTTCATACCTATCTACCAGTGTTGGCCAAAACGTAATTGAATAACTAATTAATAATTACAAAAAGTAATTGCAATTACAAATTATAATTACAGGGAAAATGAAATTGTAATTACAAGTTTCAATTACAATTACAAAATGTAATTATTTATTGAATTATTAATGACATTTTGCAATTAATTACTTATTAAATTACAAATTACTTTTGTTTTATAGAATATTTTTGATCACTTAGTTTTTGAATAAAATAACTTCTTAGTATTCCTTAGGGATAAAAAATATGCTTAGGTACTTTATATTCTGGAAATATACTATCTGCGTGCCAAATTTCAGTCAATTCAAATAAATATAAATATAGGTACACACATTTATTGTTTTGATTATTACATCATTATTGCAATCAGACCAAGTAAACACGTATGCTTCTCATTGTTTATAAAAAAAGTTGACTTAAAGTAATTTAGTAATTTAATTAACAAATACATGTAATTACAATTACAAATTACAAAGCAATTTCAATTACATGAAATTTTAATTACGTTCAATTTAATTAACGTAATTGAATTAATAATTGTGTAATTTGTAATTAAATTACAAAAAGTAATTAATTACGCCCAACACTGCTATCTACATAAGATGGCGGCTAGCGGACACTGCGGTAACTCAGCTGGATGATTACCTAAAATTAATATTAATACAAAAAAAACAGTATTTTATGCATTTAACAAAATCTTTTAAAAAATTAAAACTAACTGGGCTTCGGCTCTAAGACGGTTAAAAAACACCGTGTATATTACACACGGCAGGTAATCCATCCCTTCCATTCTAAATAGTTTGCCAAATAAATATAGGTAATTCTTATTCCATCTTCTATGAGTATGCAAGTTACGTAGTAAGTTGGAATGAAGGCTCTCGTCTTGACAACAAAGCGCAAAGCTTCATTCCAACTTTATTAAAACCATTCGTAAACAATAGGTGCCACTGTAGTCTTTCTTCTGAACTTTCTAGACGAATCAACATGTTTGTTCACAGGAGAGTGCACAATGTAACTTAAAATACAGCTATTCTAGAGAGATCTGTTAACGCGGATTACGTTTCTCCGCAGCGTCGAGTTAGAGGGGTCTGGATAGGGCAGTTGTATCTCTGGGAATATCTGTCGGACAAATACACGGGAGGGCGAGGTGAGAGGTGATAGTGGGTGGGGCTGTTACTGTACTCTGGGGAGGTGGCGTAGAAATGAAATTGGCAGATATTTTGGCTATGTGACATACACGTGTGCGGTCCTTGCCATGAAACTTTTGCGACGTTTTTCTACTTTCGTCCGTAAGATGAGTAAAGAAAATAATTGAATCGGCTCATTGGTACAACGAATGCGGTCGTATTTTATGACGTTGCCTCGAGGAGTCTACGTTCTTCCGCTGAGTAAATTTTACACAAAATAGTCTCGATATATTCAAGAGTATTTTGTTGCCAAAGTGTGGTAATTCAACTTTGTCCAGGGAAAAACCTCCATCATACCTACACATGGCTGGCACATTTTCAAAAAATATAATGCTCGTAAATATTACACACAAGACGTAAGTGCTTGTCAAAACACTTTTTATTGCAAAATAAATTATATCTGCTACATTTTAATGAAACGAGAAAAAGTTTATTTTACCCGCTGCTAAATGTGGAAAATATTTTCATTGAAAATTCCTTGCAACAATGTTGGTGTTTTCGACAAATAAAGAAGGGAGCGTAAGCCAACATTATAGTCCTGTTTGTCGGTGCCAAGAGCAATAACACACGTTCTTGATACTGTAAAACAGAGCTGGGGAATTATATTTATCCTAAATATCAGCAGGTAATCAAATACATATTACTTATAACAACCTAAAAGATTATGAACCTACACTGCCTTATGGTCATTAATTAATTATATCTACTTACTTATTGTAAAGACTCTAATGTTTTTTTTCGATTTTAACACCAATCCGTTTCAGTTTTGCAAGCTCTTTGATTTGTATCTATTATATTAAGAAAATATAAACGATTACTACACCATCTACATTTTAATTAAAATACGAGTGTAAAGTTTTATTTGGGCATACAGTCATTAATTTGGCACTTTATAAATATGAAGACAACGGAGGAAAATCAATATATATACAACAATGCTGCATTACAAAGAAATATCGCCTAACTTAGAATTAAAAGCTCACTAAACTTCATTCGTTTTACACTACGTAAGCATCCCACTCAAGCGTAGGTACATGGCCTATGCTTATAGAACTTATGTACACATGGTACTTTACTGAACTGAGAACGGCATTGTTGTTTAGTCATATTTCAAAAGAGACACCGCTCACAAAACAGATTGGCTATCAAATTGAATGCCCTTCGATTCATTTCCTTTTTGTTACGAACTCATTTGCATTAGGTAGGTACATGAATTTACCTATTGTTATACGGCTGCCTGCCACCTTCCGAAGAATGAACGATATCTGTACAACTTATTTTTACTGTTTGCTTACACTGCACCCCACTGGTGCCCAAGTAGGTATAACCAGAGATTTTTCTCGTCCATAATTTGTTAAGCAGGTATGTACGTTCTGGTGAAGATTTTTTTAAACCTACTATATGGAAATGATTCGTTTTCATAAACTACAGCTACAGACTAATAGACAAAAATACAGAAAAAAAACCTTATTTCCTTTCCATAAGAGTTGTTGGGAATACTGCATTTAATAGATGCCATTATTTTTGTGTAAGTAAGAATCCTTCTTTGGAAACTATGTTTAAAACTCCTCACTTTCTTACATTCTACCTATGTGACACGACCAAAATGCAAAAAAAAAAAATCACACACAAACTTGTAATGCTCAAATGAAAGTTAGCCTTATTCAGACACGAACTACTTATTGACTATATTTAAAATTTGCGAACATTGCACACATAAGTAACAATAGAAATATTTATTTTCTAAAGTAGGTATATACAAGATGATCATCATCATCATCATTTATTGCATCCATAGTACATTATATATAGGTCTTACATAGTTTTAGGATTTACATGGACCCTGATAGGGCACAGCAATATTAGGTAGGTAGTCTTAAATCTATTAGAATGAATAATAAATAAATGTTAGCGCGGGATACCAATACAATACATTAATTAAATCGAGATTATTTTGATATTTTATGTCATACACGTAAGAGAGTAACTTTTAAGTAAAATATCATCATCATCATCATCATATCAGCCGAAAGACGTCTACTGCTGGACATAGGCCTCCCCCAAAGAGTGCCAAAAAAAAGTAAAAATAAAAAAGTAAAATATATTGAATGAATAATGAAACAACGTCGATAATTGTATCATGTCAATAGGTATTATAATTATTGGGTAGTTCGTTTACATTGTATCGTCAAAAAAATCTTTCAGACTATATGATAACTATAACATTAACTAAATTAAAGCTAAGTTAAATCTAAAAAAGGCCCTCAAGGCATTGTACCGATGATGCTGGCGGCATTTCCTCGCTGAATTGCAATGCTGATGCGTTGCGCGAGAAAGCCGCCAGCTCTTCGGTCACCAGTTACGTCAACCAGACGTTTCGCGATTTCCGCAAATAGCTTTTGCGCACTGGGACCCCATGGACCGAGGACCCCTTAGTAACAATAGTACATTACGTAGCTAGGGCTGTGAATTCGTGAATGCCATAAATATGCGCTCTGGGACTTTACGAATTACCGCCCGTGTTGAGTACAAAATTTTGCGTCTTCACCTGGCCACAATGCGAGTTTTCCCGTACGCGCAGCGTGCATTAAAACTCGCATTATGGCCAGGTGTGACGTAAAAAATATTAACTGCAATGATTTTTAGGATCTCGGTACCTCTAAAATTGGGTTAAACATTATAGTACCATGACCGAGGTATTAGTAATTATCTGTACATACATATAAAGTGACCCACGGCACTTTATCCCCAACAATTTAAAGTCACTTTTAATTAGGATGTTGCCACCATAATACTGAAGCAAAGCAGAAACATCCGCGGGCCTGGCGTAGGGCGCAGGCAAGCCCACGACTATCACACTATGACTCCATTTAACGACCTGATTATACTCCAATGGATGTGAAGCATGCCACATCATCAAAGGAGGCCGCTTCCTCTTCATATAAAGCAATTAGTGCAATTAGGAACACGAAACTAGGTCGCGCCCCGTGTGTCATTTCCGGGAAGCCTTAAAATTCGCACGGTTGTTTTTTGTGGTAGGCTATTGCCTGCTAGTATGACAAGGTACTTATATATGACTAGTTATTTCCGTCAAATCGTAAAAAAGAGAAATGATTATTTATGTAGCAAAAAATCTGTCATTTAAATTGTGAAACCCCAAGTTCGAACGAAATCTACAGTTGAAACTCTGACCAAAAGAACAGAAAATAATTATGTTATAACTTAACTATTTATGAAAGTAAAATAGAGGATAGCAACGTAAGCGTACAATTATAGGTACGAGAGGAAATTTGTTCCGTAGATACGACAGAGTAGGCCGTATCGGAAACGAGTTAAATAACAAACCTCTTTTGTTTCCTTTTGTTTTGTTGAGACTCGAGGAAAATGACGAAATGGATAACACGGCGCGAATACTGACGAGCTACTCAAGTCAAGAGACTTATAGATATGTAGCGGTTGTGATCGACTCCCGTTACAAGAGCAACAAGACGTAATCGATAAGACACCTAAATAACGTCTTCTTCAGGAGGTACTTACACAAGTATCTCCTTAGCTCTGTCACTTCTCGACTTTTCTATTTTTATTGTAACTAGGTACATTTGCGTTTATTTAATTATCGTGTGGCAAATCAGTTTACATATTTAGAACCGTGCGATAGATTAGCGTTAGTATAAGCATATAATATAGGCTAAAAACTTGTTTATTTTATGCTGTCAAAATCATATAAAGGAAAATGATTGTTTTACTGATAACGTACCGACATGTACTTAGGTACATCTACTTTGCACCTATAACCCCTCGTATGCTTAGACACGGATCCGTGCCGCCGAGCACTTGAACCTAAAGTTTTCAATCTCAAGGTCATATTTTGCTAAGCCATTTTTGGCATCCGCATACGAGGGGTTAACATCACGTGGATAAGACTTAAATGTTTGTTGAAACAGTAATATTCAATATAGGGATGGATTTTCAAATGTATATGAGTTATGGACAATACAATACAAATACTACTTAACGCACACCTTAATATCGCCAGAGAGCAATTTAATTCATTAAAAACCGGTCAAGTGCGAGTCTGACTCGCGCACCGAGGGTTCCGTGCAAAGTAACAATTAGCTCAAGGTAAAGTAAAAGTCCCAATATATTTGTTAAATTACTTATTTTAACCCAACACAATAGAATTCAATTTCAAACAACGAGTAACTTTTACACCAAGACAATTGAATCGCGATCTTTTTTTGACCTGCTATTGAAAATAAATATACGCGTCCCAATCCCAACCCCATTAATTCTAGAAAAATCTTAACAGCGCGAATGGGGTCAGCGCCATCTATCGGCCCCATTTGGTACTAACGTGCAAGGGCAATCGGCTTAGTATGTATGTTGGTCTTTTAGCGATTATTGTTTATCACGTGAACTGATCTCGATTATTATTGTTTTATTTGATAGAGAGTACTTTTATTTATAGTTTTATAGGAATTTCAAAACAAAAAAAATTATAAAGTTGATTAAATTGCAAATCTAACTAGGAAATGATTTTTGAAAATAAAACAAAAATATGCTAGATACAGAAAAAAAAACTTTTTCCGTAATATATATGTTTATCTTAATCACAAGTAATTATTTCAAATTTTTCGCTTGAAAAACTTCGGAGATAAGGGGGGGGATGGCATTTTTTTTAACTTTTCCTTCATAGATCAAAATTTTCCGAGTGTAGAAAAAAAAGAAAAACTGCTTCAAAAGATGCAACTCAAGCCCTTTCGAATGATACCCCACTTGACCCTATAGTTGAATATTTTTTTTGCCCCCTCCTCATATTCGTGAGTTTTTATAGAAAATTTAAATGTATATTTAAATTTTTTCAATTTTTCAAAACATTTTCCATGCACGCGGATAACTCTCATTTATGACCATTCCAAGTTACAAGTTGATAGCTTGAGTAGTTCGTGAGATATTTCACTTTGTGACAGACAGACAGACGGACGGAGTCGCACCATAAGGGTTCCTTTGTTACCATTTTTGGTACGGAACCCTAAAAATGGAATCAATTAAATGGTTCAATATTGAAGTTCTTGACTGTACCTATATACATCTACCTAAATTGTAACTATTATTAAACCGCAATTAGACAGATTTGACGGATTGGAAGTGAGAGTTTTGCCATATAATTACGTTAATGTTTATATGAAGTGCTGTCCCGTTCTAATCGCGGTTTGCTAATATACTGCGTCTTTTTACGTCAAAAATCAAGTTTCAGCTGCAATGCGCAAGTTGAGTGGAGAGCGGCGCCGGCGAGTTCCGGCGAAACATCGGCGAGTTAATGAAACGCATTTGTATGTAACGGGCTTAAGCGAGCTTCCTTCGAGCGACGGGCCCGGTTACGTGTCAAAGCAATCTCCTTGAAATGCCTTATTTCTATGGAGAATCCTTCATTTATATCAGATTCAAATGCTTAACTTGTATTGTCGTAGCCAATTTGGCTCGGCCTAAGTACTTTTTCCTTGCAATAATACCTACTTCAATAAAAGTTGACAAAACGGTGGGATTCGAGTTCAATGAACACCTCGCCATCACGACTGCCAAGTATATAAGTAAATATGTTTTTATAATTATAATTTCAGAAATAATGATGGGTACCTATATGTTGGTGCAAAACTTTCTGTCCATGTTTAGTAACGATATTATTTTCAGGAACACAATAGGTAGGTAGGTGTTCAGAATTTTCTTGTTTAGCTAATATGCATGCGTAGCTACAGAAAAGGAGAAAGTGTATTTCCTAGGGTAGGTACATTTCTAGACGGTAAATGAATATTTCATGTTTCGGTCTCAAACTCGTTTAGTGGCATTGCTATGAAAACCCCGAGTAGGGTTTCAGGACGTCCATTCCGCTGGAAACGGCCGCCGTGGCATTTGCCGAGAGGTGGCCATTTGGCCGGGCTGCGATACTCCTCCGCCTCCGTTCCTTATAAACCGAGTAAGGCTTCTAGCCAATCCCTAATCCAGCTCGTTCCCGTAAACTGATGACACGGCGTTGCTGTCTCGCTTGCCCCGAGTTATTCGTAAAGGACAAGGCTACGCAGAACAGGAGATCTTCGACGAAACTTTTAAAACGGAGAGGCCGTAGCTCCGCCGAGAGCAACGTATTAGCGTGGCTCGTAAAGCGAAGGTTGTCGGAACCCGTTGCCACGCGACTCGAAGCTACATCTAAATTTAAATTTTTCTTTCGTTTCTCTAAAACTCAGGAGTTGAGACCTCGGGTTACGACCCCTGCTGATCTGCATAGAGCGAGATGAATTTCATTTTATAACTTACGTTTTCACACTATTTTATGGGCTCACTGTAAATCGATTTGAGGTAGATCTGTTCCAGGTGTTGTCTACCTAATGGTACCTACTTTTGAGATGGTGAGTAATTTCATGAATTTGAAATGCCTGTGCAGTCGAGTGAACAGTAAACTTATATAACGGCTATTTATTAACAATTATATGGTTTATAAATGTACGAAGCATTTGCAATATGTAGAGGTATTTGCTGTCAAGTATGTAGATAATTACGCCTAAGTAGTAGCTTTCAAGTTGCCGTACGATTATAATATTACAAAGTAACTTAATGGCTTCACTAAAGCTCGCAGCGTAATCGTTTGCGATATCGAAAAATTACGAGCTACTTCAGGTACCTACCTAAGTTGGTACATTAACGCGTGTATGTATTATTTACCTATGCCCGTAGGCATACGATTTCACTATAATATTACAAAGCGAATAATCATGCAAGATGGAGTCTATAATTCTTACATTATTTACCTGCGGCTAATATGCAAAAGATTCCTCTAATATCCCTTCTTTAGAACACCCGCGGCCGTTGTAACGATGCCATGTATTTTTCCTCCCGTAAATCTCTGCTGCGCCCTAAAGCATTGTGAAAAGACGCGTAAAACAACGAACAACCATTCATTTAGGGTTCTTCAAGTTACGTCAGAGGCTTATGAATAAAGGCTGGCCTGGAAAATAAGGGATTCTCCAGAATAAGGGAGTTATTCAAAAGGAAAAGTTTTTCACGTAAAAAGTGGAGTAAGCGGCGGATTACAGTTGATCGCTGACAAGAGTTTTGTGGATCGGGCTGGGGTTGACAAGCGCTTTATGTCTTATTATCCGAGGTTCCGCGCCACGCTTATTTACTACGGTTCGACGACAAAAACATCCTGAATATCTACACCGGCCTGTATAACGGCAACGGCATCCTGTTAGCGTTAGCAGATAGATGGGACTCATCCTTCTACAGAGATGGACTAAGCTCCATACATGATTAATTTGTTATTATTTATTTATTTATGTGTATTACTTTTTAATTTTTAAGTAACAAATAACACTACAATATAAGTCTGTAACTAACACCTATGGATTCCGTCCGAAATAAAAAAAAATATTATTATTATAACATAAAAACAAATATCATGCCATAATGTCACATAATTCGACAGAGAAACTTCAACTGTGGCGAACTGTTTTTGTTTCCTCGAGAATTTTGGATAGGTACCTCCGCATAAAATGACTCAACTCCAATTTGTTTTTTTAAACATTATGCCGCTCACGCTTGTTACCTGCCTAATTAAGCCGTATTCACCCACGCATCCCCAGCGTTTTTAACAACACAAATTGTTTTTTAATCCTTAATAAATAAGCGATTTCTATATCGGTTCTAAGTTTCCCACCGAAACTTGGCAGGTCTGAGCGGATGGGTCCGTAATTATTTTCCATATGTGCCCGGGTGATTCGTGCCGGCACATTAGCGATGCCCGGGAAGCGGGACTGAATCCCGGCCGGGTAACGAGCTCTCCGACTCAGCGTGAAATTGTGAAATTACCGGGACGCGGCTAATACGAAACCTACCTTGATTCCTGTCTTAATTTCATTTTTGATTAGATTTGTCTTTTTGATGTGAGTAATACATACTGTTCAGTGTTCAGTTTCCACACTCGTCAAAGCTTGATGCAAATGTGTCACTCATCGAGTACCAATTTACCTACTTCACTGTCATCAATCACATGTAACTCAAATTAGATTCGTAGATCAAATTAATTGTAACTTAAAAAATAAATTGTCATAATGTTTTAGGGTATGTATTGCATTTCATGTAGGATTGTAGGCACGCAATAAACCTACTATAAGCTAGGTGGGCGATTGTCCGAGCGTTTGAACCGCGCGGTTTTACCGTCATTGTCGTCTCAACATTATTTCATCAGAGGTAAAATGTACCGCAGAACCCTTATTAAAAAAAGATTCAATACTGGTATTGGCTAACATCTTTATCAAAAGTAGACTCTGATACTCGCACCTTTTAATAGTATTTGCTGTCACCGACAACGACGAAAAAAAAAACGCCTTAAAAACGCTGAATATTCGCCCAGGTGCACCTGCTTTACTTTCGAAACTACTCGTTTATTGGTTAGTGGTTTACCTCACAAGGTAGTTAAAAATAATATATATAAAATGGTATGTTATATGTATTATTTTTAACTACTTACCTTGTGAATCGAACCTGCTATACCGTAAATCCAGTTTAAAATTATACCTCGTCTATTGCATATATCTAATCAAACATTAAGTGGCTTGTAATTTATGCTATGGCTTAAGCCAAATGATTTCATTAACTCTTGATTATTATGGATCAGGTACTAAATATCACTCACTTTAAATTACTGAATCCTCGTGTAAGGGTGAAGTCAGACGAGCGTAATTTGGTCCGCCCATAGATGGACATTTCGGTTTGCCCATTTATGGGCGCACCGAAATTACGCGACTCACAGCTCACAATTTACGCTCGTCTGGCATATACGCCGTATACCCATAATAAACCTACTAAATGTGAGCTTACACGCAAGTTTTTGAGCAGTAATTGCCCGTCAACAATACCTACAGGCGTGTAGCTTGCAAGAGTGAGTGAGACAACCGTACACTTGGTGGGAAATCATTACTCGTAACATTGCCCGTATAAGCGCTTTAAGACAAACCCCCGTCCATTTCAGCCAAGTGTCCTGCTAGAGTTTGGTAACGCGCCGCCAACGCGTTGTTCGCTGAATCTCCGAGATAATGCTTTCGCTCCAGCAAGACCCGCCTTATATATCTCGAAGTTTTTTGTCTTAACATAAAAGAAGGATGTCTTAAACGATACTTATACTCACACATTTGAAATACAAATAAAATTCTAAGAGCAGGACTTAAATTTAAAATTTCCTAAATCCGCATTTCCAGGATACTTATGCGCTAGAAACTGAAATTAGGTACTTAAGTATACAGGACGTAAATTTATTTATCACGTGTACAAAAGTCGTTTATGTATTTTTTAGAGTTTTGTGGGTTCGTGTGGAGCTATCATTTCAAAAGTTTGGTTGTCGGTGTGAGGCTTGCAGTTTAACTAACTTGTACCAAAAGCGTATAGGTAGGTAATATCTTTGTGATGAATACGTATATCTACCGAAAAACGAACACAACCCGTAAACATATTTGTGCTTTCAGTTTTTAAATTGTGAGCTCAATATTCTGTAATAAATTTTGATTTAAGTAAACAAATGTCCTTAAATATAATAAAGAATTATCGCTGACCGCATAACAAAATAGCAGGGCGGAGCGCATATACAAGCCGATTTCCACCGGCTTGTCTAAAATTATTTTTTAGACAAAACCCATAGTTATATATATATATATGCTCCTAACTCTTACATGTATAACTTGTTTTGCTCCGTGTTGTCCATCGAAAGTTCATTAAAAACAGATAAAGGCCAATTGAAAACCTCCTTGCTTCTATTGAAGAAGGCTAAATAACCGCATTCAAATCGGATCATCCGTATTAAGAGCTACGATGAGACAGACAGACACGCAGACACACATGAGAAACTCAGAACAACCTTTGGGTTGGTGTGAAATTGAAACACACAGGGTTGCTGGCCGGCTAGTCTGGCGGTTGCTATCTAATCAATTATAACCTAGATGGGTTCATACTGGCTAAACTGCTAATAGGTAGGTACCTACATGTTAATTGAAATATTCATCGAGCTTGGTTAAGTATCTTCTAACTAGTTGGCGGCGTTCCTTAAGTGTCGTATCTTAACGCCAGCAAAACGCACAAAATAACCCGACGAAAGAGACAGCCTTATCAAAATTAAATATCTTTATGTGTTGAAAAAGGACAGTGCACTCGATTTAATCTCAATGCTACAATGTTGCAACTCAATGCAATATACGTAATTTCAATTGAAACAACGTCCGAATTCCAATTTAGATGCATGGCGTTTTAGAATTTATTACTCTTAGATAAAGTTGTTTTTTTAATGCAGCCCTTCAGGCGTCTGTCGCGTTTTGACCCTATATGCCTACTACATATCTGACAAGATGCTTATATATAACCAATGTTCCTACCTACCCACTTTTCAAATGCGTTATCAGTTCATATTATACTTTGTATGGCATTACCCAAGCAGGTCTAGTGATGGTAGTGATGGGCGTTATCAAAAATATTAAAAAAACCCTTACCTATGTATTTTGGTAAGTCTTATGACTTGGCCTGGCCTATCACCTTTTTTAGCTTGACGTTGACTTTTGGGATTTACATATTGGGAATGATATTTACATATTTTTGAATTCAACAAAATTTCTGAAACTCACAGAAAGTATCACAATTTAACTGACATTAAAAAAAGTTCCAGGTTTCTAAGTATAACATCAGTATCCAGGACTAATAATATGCAATCATAATTTCTGGAGTGGACAAGAATAAAATAATGAAGTAGGTATGTATATGAATAATATGAATAAAATAATGAATTGTATTACCTACTGGTCTTTGCGTCTTAGATCGAATAAAGTTAAGACTGCTAAATTATATAGGTATACCTACCTAATTAGTAAATTTGTACCACAGAGGAGAGATTTACTAAATAAAGGTTTTTACCTAATTTTTTTTTCTACTTTACCACGTTAATCATAAACGTTATTTTATTGATTAGTATTTAATAAACCATTTAATTTTAATTTTAATAGGTGGTAAACTCCATTAAAGGAGAGCAACTTCAGGGAGGTCAGTACAATGTATAGATAAGTATTCTTATCTTATCGATATCTTGCAGAACTTAAGTACCCTACCAATGCGAACCGCATTATACGAGTAATTGAGTAGATGAAGCAGACGTTTATAAGTACAAAATTACTTACTCATTGGAATGACTATCCCAATTAATGAAACGATTCAACGACGAACGTTTACTGTTTATTAAGCCACTTGAATAAAATTGAATTGGCACCGAAGATATTCCGAAATATTCTTCTCATCGTACAGTCATCTCGAAATAACATTGCGGTATGGTCAGAATATTTAAACAAGTACTTTTGTGAATACGGAGGTTATTCAATCCCTGCCGAATTCTCTGGCTGCACAATCAGACGCAAAAAAAATGGTTAACATTTCCAAGCGTGTCACGCTTGAACAAAATAAATCAACGGGAACGCACCGCCCCCCGGCTGGATCCAAGATGGCTGCCGCCGGCCGCTCAGCTGATTGTTCACTGACGTTTTTTTGGAGTCCAACCATTTTGTTTTCAATCGGACTGAATACGTGGTGTAAAAATTAAGACTATAAGGGGAATGATTTTAATCAGTTTTTTGTTATAATGGAGTTATTATTTCGAATTTGGTGTTTTTCTTATATCATTTCGAAACGGATGTAATTAGTTACCGGTCTTATTTTTAGATGATTTTAGCTATTAAGAACAACGCATACGGAGATTTGGTACGATATTGCCTCCGTTGCATAAACAGTGCCGTCTAAGTATAGGTACTTACGTTTACCTACGTTAAATTGTACGTAAAGTAGACGTAGATACGTAGATATTAGACGCCCACGTGACTTTAATACCTCTTTAATCTTCTCAAAGGATAATATTTGAGTTCACTCTGTACAAGTTGCCTTGTTCCATCTTTATGATATTAGGTTAAGTTCGCTCCAAGAGGATTAAATCCGCTCTTAATTCTACGCTCGCGGGCCGAAATAAATTTAACGCCTCGAGGAGCTTACGCAGAAAAACTGAAGGCAGTGTCAGCCCTATTTTTTTATAAGTATACGGTAATGTGTGCCGTTAATTCGAAATAAAGAATAATGAATTCATAATTGCATCTGATTGTACCTTACATTGTTGTTTAATGTATTTGCACAATCGCAAATTAAAATGCATGTAGCCGTTTCATGGTCTGTAATTCGAGTTTTTATGTTTTTAATTCAGCTGCATTTAACTTTCTGTCAGCGTATTCCGGTGTTGCAGATATACGAGTACGTGGATGATTAAATTTGTACGTCATACTCCAGGAAAAATACGTACGGTTTTGAAAAATATTCATTTATAATAGCGTTTTGTTTTGTTGATTTCATTTTAAAATGTTATTCTTAGATGCTTTATTCAAGAATCCGACAAACTTTACTCCCGGAAGTAACTTATTAAGTAGATTTAAATGAAGCATACATTGTCTTTTTTTGTATGATAGGTATATCTTGAATATTATAGAGCAAATGACAATGAACCAAAATAAAGACAAAAATATGTATTAATATTTTTTCTGACTTTTCAGGAGCTAGTTAATTTATCATATATTTTGATGTCTGACATTTTGTCGGATTCTGTCACTGGGTTACCTACTATTTAATTGACAATATATTCGTTACACGGAAACAAGAAACTATTATAAATTATTTCAAGAATTGTCATTTTTTCCATACAAATTGTCAGTTCATTGACTTGACTATCAGGAGATTTTTGGGGTCAGATTGCCGAATATCGTACGAAAAATATTATCATATAGACCAAGCATACTGCATTATTAGAAAAAGGGTAAAGTAGACAACAAAAAGTCACCAATTATTTGTAGGTACCCACATTAAAAATTCAGTCCTAATGTGACCGTATTACATATTTTATATAACGGATAATTTGTTGTTTATTTTTAGGCTTTAATTTTGCATCAATATTTTTGTCTAGAACCCTATAATATACTCTATTACCTACACTGAATTAAAGGTTTTCATAATCTTTATCATAATCATTTATTCATTGCTTATTTCATTTAAAAACATCTTGTCCATCGCCTCAGCACTCTCCTGCCAAGGGCCTGTGTTAAATTGTCGTTCCCGGGAGCAAGGCGGTTTAATTTTCGCCCAAAATGTCAGCAAGCAGAGCTATAACATGCATGTACGCGGTACGAGCGAATTTGCCGATATTTTATTTTGTGCCTCAATTTACTTTCGACGAAAACCTCTAGCTGAATGGAGGGTAATTGTAGGCTGCGGCGAAGGGTTCAGTTTGGGGAATAATTGTGCGAATATAGCAGAGCCCTTGGGAGAATTTAATGCAAGGTAATGTCGGCGTTTTACTGGGCCTGCGCGTTATGCGTAATAGACACCGGACCAAGGACGGAAATTATCTCGGGAACGAGTTTCGCAAAAGCTCCGATGGGAACTAATGGGCCTATGGACGGAACCCGTAAGTTGTGGGAATATTTTTATGGATCGTTAACTTTCATTTCATTTGCGAATAGGGACATTACGGTGGGGACTTATGCGGTGTGATAGTTTAAGAGACTGCTTTTAGGTGTTCCCTGTTGCGCTACAAATAGGTTTATTAGTTTATTTTGTTATGTAATCGATCTGAAAAAGACACGGTTGCTTTTTTTTAACAAAATGGTGTAACAAAGTAAAACTGTATTGTACTCACCGATCCCGTAGCAACATCAGGGAGCTCAGCTCTGGCCACACTACACACCACTGAATATTTAACATAATGAAAAGCCCGGACAGGCGGTTCCGGGGCGGTCCCTTTTAAAAATGCACTGCACTAGTTTTACTACACCTGCAGGTTGGTCGGAATGCAAGGACCAGACTCGTAAAGGGTCTGTTCGCAGATCTTGGCATCAACGCCTCGTGCTCGGACAAGCTTTAAACTGAAGCAAAGAGCATCAACCAAGCGGATGCATCAGCGGATGAATCAGGTCGTTTTAATATAAGCTGATAGCAATTTTATTGTACGTGTGAGACAAGTGATATATACTTTTTGGGGTACCCGAGTTCATTGTTTGCGCTACTGCTTCGTATTTGCCTATAATGTAGGTACTAACCTAATTTAATATTTCCTAGAAATATATCTGTTTTACACTGGCTACTACTTATAGTTCTTTTTAATCAATAGATTTGTAGGTATATAAGATACCCATGATCATGATTGTAACTGTAGAAATTGGTTCATCATATTACTACATTATATTATTTTGCGTTTTTAATCAATTTATCGCAATATGAAACCATTATTTTAATCTACATAGGTAGAATCTTATCTAGATTCTATATGCATCTAATTAATATGATGTAGCTATACCTACGGAACAAATGAATTCTAATTAGTCATAGGTATAAATATAAATAAGGGAGGGTTAAAAAAACGGCAATGTACCGTAACCTCATAATAAGGTTCCATGGGGGATTAAGGCGTATAGGTACCTTCTCCATTTGAATAATTCTCTCGTTTAGTTAAAATTCAATAGGTTACCATAATTCGGAAAGGTGGGTGTGTTTCTCTTCGTTACGCCGGCGCCGGTTTTCTTCTACGTCACACACTTCTTCTACACTAGCATTAAAATATTACTGGTATTCGGTGGAAAATAAAGGTTAATTTAACCTTTAAAAACTATACCTACCTTAGGAGTGTAGGTACCTAGTTTTTATTAAAGCGTCTTAATTATTATGCCGCAATAATTTACTCGGCCGAATAATTTAAAATGTTGGTCTGTGAGGAAAATGATTTTTTGAAAATATTAAAGTCGTTGTTGTAGCTAAAGTACAATACAATACTTACAATACAAATACTCTTTTCATCACACTTGCTCGTCAACGGCGTTTTTACTTGCGTGCGTACAGAGCAGTTATAGCCGTTTTAGCTCCCACGGGATGTTAAGTTTAGTTTTAAAATATAGAACCCACTCATACTTCACTTCGGACTGAGGATGTTTCCAATCAGCCAAGGTGTATTTCATATCTTCAAAAGTTTGCTACAACCAACTTTTAATATGTATAAAACATATCTTTATATTAAATTCGACTGCAATTTAATGTTTAATATGTGGTTAAGTGTCTATGTAAAACGTTTTAAGTGTTTTTAAATCGTGGCTGTATACCGAAGGGTCTTTGCCATACGCGCCTCACGTCAAATTCAACAAAATGGACGACTGACATGTTGCAGTTTTTATTACGATTTGCATTAATTTCTTCTAAAATTTATTTGTTTCCTCGCAAATGTGATGAAAAACATTGTGTATAACACGGGGGCGTAAGAATATTGCAAACTCGAGTCATCAAAAGCCCTCCGCCTTCGGCGTCGGGCTTCTGATGGACTCTTGTTCGCAATATTCCACTTACGCCCCTCGTTAAATAATGCACTATTATTGCACACCTCACACAAACAAAGCAGTTATAAAGAGAAAAAATACAATAACATGTAGGTAGAGGTAGTCAACAGGCGGTCTTATTGCTGAAGAGCGATCTCTTCCAGACAACCATTGGGTATCGGAGAAAGAGATAAAACTAGATTATGTAGTAGGTACCTACCTACACTCAAGATTTGTCTGGCTCTGTAAATCGAGTGATAACTTAATTTATGCAAACTTGTCGACAATTGCAGACTCAATTTCGGATCAATGCTTCAATGAATTCCGTTTCGATGTGATCGTTTTCAATTCGACTGAGAGCTTTTACGTCGAACTGAAGTAGCTAATCTCACGTAATTCTATGAATAAGTAATATAGTAATCACGGTATGAGTTTGTGTTTTAAATACAAAGTATTACCATAGTTATTTAATTTGACATGAGTATTTCATTTCATTTATTCCTTGATAAAACATAGTTTTACATGTCAATTTTTGTCAGAATCTTAAATGACTTTGAGTATACATTTTAGAAATTCGAATAAATTAAATTTAAACCAATATATGCACTTTTTGAGGTTATGTGTTTGTGCATTGTATAAATGAGTATAAGTACATATTTACTTTATACTTTCTATAGAAAGAGTAAGAGAAGGTAAGAAATTTTGTGCCATGGAAAGAAGTCTACCAAATAATTGAACGCGCGAGCGAAGCGAACTAAGTTCTCCGTTTCAATTTGGGAAAAAAATATTCGTAGGTATACAGATTTCTGTCCGGCGGATGTCCGGCTGTTCCCCTCTTCAGTTTGCATTTCTTAACCGATTTTCGAGTTTTTGTGAGCCGGTTCGATGATTATATAGATAGGTAGGTACTTTCTTGTCAATTCAGTTCTTGTTTTTTTTTCTACAAATGACTGGCTAGCGGGATCTACAGGTCACAGAGCCACTAGGTAGTACGTACCTTTACATAACCATGGCACGAAGCTAAAAAAAAAACTTGATTGGCCCGAATATTAAAAAAAACAACGTAAATAATAACAACAAAGGGTAAAATATGTAGGTTTCATCTACGCAAAATTGCATGGCTAAACCCAAGCCACCATTATTACTAACTCGGCATTTGCTAATACAACCTTAATGGCATGCAAATTGTTCGTCAGGCCGAGACATTCGCAGTCACTCCTGGCCGGTTATTCTTTACGCGCTCATACCCCTCCTCCGACCCGTCACGCCTAACGAAACTAGACTTCTAACTTCGCTGAGTTCACTACGAATCGCGGAGACAAGATATATTTGTGGGTGAGCTTTGAGGTGAGCTAAAAACAAGTTACAGAATAGTGGGGCTGCATAATCAAGTTAATGCGCTTTTACAATGCAAATGACGGCTACGGGAAATTTGAGAAAACATCGCTAAAACCATTATGTCAAGGAAATAGGTAATAGTGGTCGCTAGAAGCATCGTTATAGGGTGTAATGATGCTTAGCACGTAGGTACTGAATCTTGATTTTATGTATAAAATTATGCTGATAATGTCGGTATTGGGTTTATCTTTAAAGCAAAGAAAAGGCGGGCGTAAAGGCAGTCACCAAATTAGTTAAGACCTATTAACATTCAATTCACATGACGATGTTTCATTACCAGTCGTACCAAACTAATTAATTTATAAATTTCAATCAGTTAGACAATCTTATTCGTTGCAATTTACAATACCTGGGTACTTACCTGGAGCCAACTTTAATTAAGTTTAAGACTATTAGCTAAGCTTGACTTAATTAATTTACTTTCAATGCAGTGTTGAAACGTACCTACTAATTTTCATTTACTCTTTGAAACTAATCTAAATTGTATTCCCAGATAATATCTACTTTAATTATTGTTGTGTGTTCATGTAAAATAAATAGTGTTTCGTTATTCATAGTAGGTATGTACGTGAATTTGTAAATTTCTCAGAATAAAATAATGATTGACTCTGTTCAATCTATGATGTTACTGCATGTACCTACCTACACAACATCTACATATCGGCATGTGAGTAGTATAGGTAGTTACCTAACTAAAGGTACGGTTGCTATAAAAACTTTCTCACGACATGTCCATAAAAGCGTGCGTAGGCTACAATCGGTAGTAGGTACCACCGACACATACGACGGCAATTTAAAAAGAAAAAGAGTCGTATCACATAAAAGTACAAATAAAAGTCATGCAAAATGTTACAGAAAATAGTGTACACTCAAGGGCAAATCAAACGGATAGGTATATTTTGTACTGAATTTCTATATGAAATACCCGCATTTTTAATTCTTGAGTGTACCCTACCTAAGCATAGTTGCTTTTTAATGGCTTTGGTCTCACTTCGAAACAAAGAGAGTTCATGTACCTACATACATATACCCACCACTACATACGGATACCTATCCGTCTGTTTTTACCTTCAATACGTACGTATGGGATCGAAACGCGTCGACAGCTATTGATAAACGGCGAGCAAACGCGTGCCGACTGACAATCAGTATCGGATTGAACGAACTGGTGGGACAAGGGATGAGACGAAGGCGGATTGAAGTTGTTAAGGCAAGTGGTAAAGAACTATCGGTGAAATCGAACGAGCAACTGTGCTGGGCAGCGTACATACTATAAGGTTAAAAACGGATATTAGTACACCTCTTTGTAGTCGACCGGACATAGATTTGTTTTTTTTTTTTAATACATTTATAAGAGCTAAGTACTAAAGGTTGTAGATAACCCGTAAAACAAATCCAAAGAAAAGGTATGAATAGAAGGAAGGGAGGACAAGACAAAATAGTGATAAGAAACATAGCTATTTTTGTCAGCCAAAACGCCAATGCACGAGTAGCGTCGAAACAATAAATGGTAATACAATTAAACTAAATTTGAAATCTATGAGACTTGTAGGTGTAAGTAAGTGTCGCATAACCTCTATAACCTGCATAAGTATCTTTGTGAACATTTTGTGCATTCATTTCTTGATACACTGGTGAGTAATGAGTATAGATAAAGTTCTCTCATTTTATGCTGCTCGTCGACAATCGTCAATTAACATAACTGGGAAATTTACCCAAAGTCTACTACTACATCCGTATATGTTTCAGTTTATACCCTACCTTTTGAGCTCTCTTTGAGCTCATTTGTTATACTTACTAACTATGAACACTTTATGTTTTATTGTTTTGAACTATCTAGGTAGGTACCTACTGATTACATACTCGTATCTTCTCAACATTGGGTAATAAACAATACTTAGGTAGCGGCGTAAAATGTTGTAACCGCGAATCTCTCGTATTTGCACCACAACCAAAACTTTACGTGGAATCTTTACGTAAGCTCTTCACTAAACTTGAAGGGAATTTATTTAGACAACGTATCTCAGAAATGGTTCGATACGTCTCCAAAATAATAGGGCGTCATAACCGCTTACTCAAACGAGGTACTTTACTTTTAAACTAAATCGACATCAGTATTATATCTCTCATCTTTTATTCAAAAATGTTGGTAAGTATACGATGGCTTATGATTTTATATACCTCTCTGAACAAAATCAGTAGGTATTAAGTAAAGAATATAAAATATACCTGCTGCTGTGGGAGATTTGTAATGTTTAGATATATGAATAAGTATGTAATCTCTAAGAATGTAAGTTGATACTTATCGGAAACAGAAAACAACAATGTCAGGTGCTTTTGGCCTAAATTGATAGACCTTAGAGATAGGTTTGCTTTTAAGATCACATCCATTAAAAGTTTTCGGCATGCATTCATACGTTATCATATAGTTACTGAATTTAAACGAATAGGTACCCGCATATCATCAATTGTACGATGAACTATTTACGGACTTTCTTTAGACTACCTAAATATTTGATTTGTATAAAATCTTGAGCTAGCGCGAGACATTCAAATGACGCAATTTAAGTCATAACTTTAAGTGAGGATTGAGACAGTGCGTCACGTTAAGTGCTCAAGCTACGCGCCGGGCACCGCTCGTCGCGACCAATCTAAATAATTGACCGACGACCACCGTCTCAGCTAGGTCTTACAGGGACTAGACATGGATGGAGACTTGTGATGATAATATAATAAAACATATATTAAATGAGTGTAAAAAAATTAGAAGATCTCTTGTGCTTGGATGGAGATGGACACTGATGCCAGTTATTGTACTTGACAGTAATATAATATGATAACATTATGCCTAGCGGAGTCTAATTATTTTTAATATGTAAGTTGGTAAGTACCTTTACTATAGAACAAATAATAAGCACACAGTTCCTATTCATTAAATAATATTATAATAAACTAAGCCGAGTAAAATATTTAAAGAAAATTCTCACTGAAATATATTGAAAAAAAATGTACTATGAATACTTACGTAAGTCTTCCATAGAATGAATTGCTTAGCCAGTTGATTCGGAAAAGCCATTGCGGTGAAATACGGCCCAAATCGACTCTACTCCATTTTGTTATCTCATGTAGGTAGCAGTAAAGGGTGGGAGTAAAGAAGTAAAAAGAGGAAAAAGTGTATTATTAGCCCCGCCGAAATGGAATTGGAACATTCCGCGTAGAAATACCCAGAAACTTTCGGTATATTTCAGCGAAAATTCACTTGCATCCCACTTCGTTTCACTTTACTAGCTAAAGGCATCATACTTTCGCCGGTTACACGATTTAACTTTATTTCTAGAAATGAATTTTTGTTTTACGGACTCTCGCATAACGTACATACCTATAGATCGCAAAAACAAGAAGTCGGAAAGAAACTTGTACCGCATATAAAATGTATATTACTTATCGTAATGCCTTTGACATTTTGACGTAGGATAGTAAGTAAGTACCTCGTAATAATTCCGAAAATTCGAAACTTGAACACGTAAACTGACAGTCCGAAATGTCATTAACTACTTACACAATTCGCTTGATGCAGACTTTCAAATGGTTTCACTGACGATCATTTAGCACTTAATGTCGTTGACTTTTTTAAAAACTTAAAATATTACGTTCTTAAAGCTCTTATTTTACCATAACGACTTAAAGTGGGCAACTCTTAAAATTTACGTGCACTTAAACATAAGTTTCTATAGGTACTAACAAAATATAAAAGTTCTCAAGGACGAAGCCTCTTAAATATTAAGACATTATTTTTCAATAGACAAGCTTGAAAATTGCCATAAAAATCAAACTGTTACATATCTTAACGTGAATGTTGTTAACTGTCTGTAATTAATAATATATTTCTTATTTCTTCATCTGTAGTAATACCACTAATACCAAAAGCTGTTGAGGAAATCGAACTGTCAAACATCAATATATAATGATAATTTTATTCGTCGTTATGGGATCTTTGATGGTGCCGCAATAGTGATCAACTGATCATGGTTGAATGCAACGAAAAAAAGGTGAACCTAGAATGAAATAGGTACTTCAAGTAATATTTTTTGAATAATTAATATCTATTATGTTTCGGATTTACGCAATTCAGCAATCCAATAAATAACACAGCATAACGTGTTAGGTTTACGACTGAAAAATCTATTAAGTCGTTAATTGTATTCGCTAATCGTTAAACGTCATCAGGTTGTCATGTTCACTGACGAAATGTGTTTAACACACATGCGCCAAAGAATGATGGATGAAAGCACTCATTGCTGAAACCAATATACGCCTTTACGTTAAGTCCGCGTGACACGATGCTACAATGTCGCATGCTTCAGACAAACTGATAACAAACAACCAGATTTTTATGTCCTTAGAAGTGTACCCACCTGACTATATTCTTGGGTGAAAGTTGAATAGCGACTAGCGACATTAACTACGGGCCAATGTGGCAAAGTGTAGCGCTAGTATAAGCGGGCCCTAATATAGTGCGGAGTATGGGGCAGGGAAGGCCGACCATCGTGAGGCAAAGTTACGACCGCGACAGGTGTGATGCCGAATTAACTTCTTATATAAACTCGCTTTTTATACAACATCGACTGCTTAATGAACTCGGGGGATCATCGTAACGGAACAATGAGAAATCTTAGGCGGACTTTTGTTAACTCTGACCTCTACTACGACTTAATTAAGACCTTTTTTGGCTAGGTGCTTAATATTAAAAGGAGTTTTTTTACGTTTCTACCTTCCCGGGGTTTCGGTGACCCGACCAACCTGCGGGAGTGTAAAGCCCGCTTCACGATCTGTAACAAAGAAACTTTATTATAAGATAAGTTTAACGAAAAATTATTAAAAAAAACTGGCTAGCACTACGATAGACAATAGAGAATAGGTAGTGTAATAAATATGGGATATATTTTATGTATCAGGTTGATGCTTCAGGTTTTACCAACAATTTACCAAAAATAACCTGTAGGTATACCTAATTATGATTATTTATAAACACTTACCTGTTTAATTTAAGAGCAGTATCTACCTGTTACTTTAATTGTAAGAAGGTCCCTGTGAATAAGTACCTATGTGAGTGCGTGGATAAGAGATGGATAGGTACACAAACATTTAAATACTTGCTACTACTATGTTAAATACCTACGTCTAATAAATCGATGGCTATCAAGAGCACATTACATTGTCATGGTAGTTTTATTATTGAATTAAAAAGCTATTACTTAGACGCCAGCAATGTCTTTGGCATTTTGATTAGATTTAACGGTTTTCGCTTATCTTATTACTTCTTATACCTATTGGTATTTTTTCCGGAATTTCTACATATACATTTCTGTAATAGGTACTTTAATTTAATTTAATGAGTACTAATTAAGGTACTTAAGTACTGTAGTATTTTTACGCATAAGTAGGTATTTCGACCTTTCAGCCGATCTCTTTTTTTGTGAGAACGTTGTTTTCGCTTTGACGTGACGTAAATAAGGTGGGTAGGAAGGTACTTTTATGAATACGTATGAGGAAAAATTGTTATTAAAAAAGGCTAGTATTTAAAGGCACATCAAAAAAACCTAAGAAGCTAAAACCTACTGATTTGTAAGGCTTCAATACCCACTTAATGCATATTTATCTTTTTAGTGCAAGTATTTTGGTTCGCAGTCAGTATTTTTTTGATAAACGAGTAATATTTTCCAGTAAAAAACCGTTCTTAACTAACATTGTTAAACCAAAGAACTCAATATATTGGACTCAATGGCTTTCGAATAATAATTGGTCTGATGTTTGGTAACCAGGTAATTTATTAAAAAGCTTTTTAAATCTTCTTGTTGGTTTTCGTTCCATGGATAATTATATAGATGTCATGTTAGGAACTTGAAACTTCCATTCTGGCATAAGTAGGTACCTCCAAGAACGTTTCACTATTCCATACGAAGTTCGTACAGTCTTTCGATCAGTGGGCAATGACCCCTAAACCCCGGTACTCACGTTTATTTATTTATTTATTTATTTAATCTTTATTGCACAAAAGAATATCTTATGGTACAAAAGGCGGACTTAATGCTATAAAGCATTCTCTACCAGTCAACCTTAAGGCAAAGCAGATAAAATGTGGGCAGTGCAACTTAATTTAAAACAAAAACTCTTTAACATGTTTAAAGATGTGATAAATAATATAGTAGAATACGATACAATATAATATAACAATATGATATGATAAAACAATATATACCTATTAATACATACATACACATACATATAGATGAAACTTACAAATCAGATAGATTATTTTTAGTTCTGCCAGCAAAGAAATTTTGTAAGGACTTTTTGAAGACAAGCCTGTTTGGAGATTGCCGAATTTTGACAGGGAGACTGTTCCATAGGCGAGCTACTTGGACGGAGAAGGAATTGGACATAAAACCAGTACGATGAGGCGGAATAGATAAGGAAAGGTTGCCAGAGGAGCGAAGTTGACGGACTCGAGAGACACAGTAATACTGAAAGAGAGTTTTGAGGTATTCGGGAGATTTAGGATCGTTTAGAATAGAGAAGAGGGTGCAGAGCAAACGTATTTTGCGACGTAGGCGGATGGGCAGCCAGCCCAATTGGGAGCGGAAGGAAGAGACATGATCGTATTTTCGAAGACAGAAAATGAACCGAATACAATTATTTAGAAGACGATCTAACTTGTCAAGAAGCTCTCCATTCAAGTCAGGATAACACACATCACCATAGTCGATTATGGGCAATATCAATCAACACTGGCACGGAAGGATATAACTGGTAGCTTAAGAAATCTGTATATACCACTATGATCCTGAGACGACTTACCCGTTTATTTTTTTTATTACTCTGGATGTAGTTTTATATCATGACTGGTATAAAGGTTTACTAGGTATCATATCATAACTCCATTGTTTTGTCATTTATATGGCCACTGTCAATGTAGTCGGCAAAATTTAGTTGTTCACATTACCTACATGTTAATTCAAAGGTTATGAAGTAAGGGTGGTTCATACATGCGAATATTTTTAGCATCTCTTTCATTTCCAACAGTAAAAAAAATCACATAGAGCCCAATTCGCTTAGGTTCAATTTGTCTTATAACAATCGTAAAAGCGGTTTCAGAAAAGAACGAGTATTTGAAATAAAACTTGGTTGATTTTTATTTGCGACATTGCCAATATAGTGTCACGTAGGTAATTGGCATTTCAATTCATGTACACATAGCTTTACCACGGTCAATTCAGTTGTCAAATTGAAAAGAAAATATTGTGACACTAACGACGGAGTGAAAATAAAGAACAGTGAACACCATAGCCCCCAAACTTGCGCACCCAAACGTCGCTGCTACGTTTAATGTAAATTTAGTAGTCAGAGACCGTTCACGACCACAGGATCAAATAAGTTTGTCTGTATAGCATGTGGATGTCACTCGCTTATTTAATCAATGGACAGACGGCTTGTTGAGCCACTGACCTCTAATGAAATAAATACAGCCAATAACCCAAGTAACCGGCTCCGACTTGAATTGCTAAGAAAGTTTGGGAGCAACCTGCGTGGCACTGGCTTGTCATGGTGGATCGATTTGCGCCGCCTACGGCCTATCAGCATAACAACAGTTGCATATTATTAAATGTTATATTTGATGATGATACATTTTGACATTTATTCTCTTGCGACGTTGTACACGAATACGTTCTGAATATGTTTAAATCGTGTAACTGCCTACATAAATATTTAAGATAATGGTTGTGAAAGTATCCGGCAAATATGCCTGCAAGTTTGTGACAAACTTTAACTTTTGAGCATTTGCCAAGTATGCAGCTTTTTACCAAGATTAACTTTATTGGCCTCCTGCCCGATTTCAGAGGGCAGGCTGTTGAGTATATAGGGTACACGTTTCCGGAGACACCTATCGCCGTAGTAATTAGTGATCCTCGGCACAACAAACTTGCCCGCCGACATCGACCTGGTATCACAGACATCGTTATGGTGTAATTGTAATTGGGTGTGCTCACGACTGCCATGATTATTTAATACTAATAAATATTTATGCTTGAGGCTCACCGGTAGAATATTACAAATTTTGAACAAATTCCTATAATTATTTTTATCTTTAGTTTTATTATTAACTTAACAGTTTTAGGCATCTCACTTGCATACTTTCTTATTTGTTTATGTTAGTTTTATAGTCGTTAATCCATAGCAGTCAAGAGCATAACCAATTATTGACTCGACTAGGGATACATATAAATACTTTAGGATATGTAAAGGTACCTTAAATCTTAAGTAGTAGAATTTCCCTATTCCAGGCCGTTATATTTTGCTACGAATAAATAGTTAGCAGTATTATAATCTATTCATAGTAGTTGTACCTATACGTTGTTGTATTTAGGTCGAGGTACTTTCAGAGCCCCGTTTAGCAGCAATTACATCGCTATATCGACGTTCATTCAAGTTATTGATCGCTTTTGCTGATACACATATAACAAATTATAAAAATGAGGTAAAAATCACTATTTCAAAATGAGCTAATTTATTAAATCCGGCCAAAACATTACACTTAAACCAATTTAATTTAACAGAACAATTCCACTGAAACTGCACAAGCCTTGTATTTCGCGAAATACCTGAAAACTCATCGTTTTGACATAAAACCTAATTGGGCTGCAGGATAACATCGTATCTATAAAATTACAATTCATCGGGCGCCAGATGTAGCACGTTTTATTGCAGGCGGCAAATTGAAGCTACGGCAGACAATTGCGTCAGAGTTATTGTTTTACTATTAAAAATTGATGGGGTTTCTTAAACACGGACCACGCCTTTTTGTTATTATAGAAAATGTCTACTGCTGGCGCCTTCCAGAGACTACATTGGCGCATTCGCCACCACAGAAAAAAATGCGAGGTCGCACTCTACGCCATGCAAGTCTAGTCTATTCTTTTTGGACTTCGCATATGAAGTCGGTGGCAACGATCCCGCTTCATATTTTAATATTTTTGCATCGACTCTATCACAAGGTATGATCGCAACTCGCGCGGAAAGTGCTTTCGTATAAGTAGAGAAGTTACTTAGAGAAAGGCTTCAAGCAACTAATTGAGACGGTAAAATGCGAAAGTTATTGAGTTACACGTGAAACCCGACGTATCGTGCCATCGCGATGTTATCGGGCTACCTACATCGACGCTACTCGCTGCGGGATTCCGTGTTAAGTACAGTCGGTAATAATTATTTATATGTTTTCATAATAGTATGTACCTATGTACCTATATAAAAATTTTTAACCCATCCGTGACACAACGATCGTAGCTAAAAACCATCTCGACAAACAATATTAATAAAAACGGTTTATCCCTTTGAAAGTTACATTGAAGTTAATTTCGTTATTAAACTGAGTGCCTAACTAAACATATAAATAAATAATCTCATTACAATTTATACGCGGAGCGAAATTTCATTTGGGTGATTGAGAATTGGTGGACAGTTAGTGATAAAAAACGCTCGTAAAACAGCGTAGGTCTGAAAGAATTTTTAAAATCACATGAGTAGTTTCAGCGCTGATCCCTCCCTAAATACAAGATTAAGTACAATTCCCTCTTTATTATTAGTATCTCTACATATTTTTCAAGCCCAGCCTGATTAATTGCGTTGTTTACGCCGACTGTACATAAGTTAATGGATGATACTCATTTGAATGACGATCGGTCGGACAGTGCAGACGCCCACGGCGCTGCAACTAAGTATTGATTGGCCGAGCGGGAGGGACGACGGCGTTACTACCGGTCCTCTTTTCATTGCACACACGCATTCACGACGAAAATTGTCGACAAAACTAGCATTGCACGTCAGCACAAAAAGTTAAAATGTGAGAAGTTATGATTTTATTTCAGCCCTAGACGATCCATATGTATATAGTAGGTTAATAGGTAACAATAAGTCCTTAAAATATTATGTTAGTTTTAATAAAGCTCTGTCAATATTTAGTTATCTATAGGTAGATTGGTATGTTTCTTCCCTCCCTTCCCTTATCTATTTCTTGTGACTCGGTATTTTATTTTCTTGCATCAGGCAAAATGCCCATATTTTCGAATACCTTAGAGACATACATTTACATTTTCTGAAGTATTTAGGTAGATACAAGTATTTATATTTAAAAAAAATATTGTGTAAATACGTACTTTTTTAATAAATAAGAGAGTTGGAATTTCTGCAACATAGATATCTGAAAAGATTTTACAGAAACGAAAGTAGGTACCAGTCAGATCAAGAGAATTGAATGAAATTAGCTAAGATTTGTGCCTACTTAATAAATGTATTCGGTTTACCCTTAAATTGGCAGTATCCCGCCCGCTGTACAAAGCGGTTGGCAGTTTTTTTTTTTCATCTGGCCAGAATCGTTGGAACTGTCCTGCGTCACCGATGCTTGAACTTGAACCTTCGTTAGTTTTTGTCAAATGAAGGGTTCAAGATAAGTGTAATGAAAGATTATTATTTTTGTAAGTGTTATATTAATCCACTAGTCAACTTCTGTCGGGAGTAAGGTGGATGTACCACGAGTTGCCGTGAACCTACAGTAACGCATCGAAAAATGCCGCCGCGGTGAATATAGACGACGTTCTATTTACGAATATAACTCCATCCAAATACAGAATTGTGCTTCATCTGAGGTGGCTTACAGTACATCGCACTCTGTCTAATATGGAATTCATCTGATTGGAAATGATCTAAAAAAGATATGAGCGTGCTACGGAATTTAACCCCTCGTGTGCTTACGAGTAGACACGGATCCGTGTCAAGTATTTGCACCTACTTACAACAACTCAAAGTCAAAATTTGAAGGGACAATTTTGACATCCGCATACGAGACGAGAGGTTAATCCTGCAGGTCGATCACCTAAGGAATTGTACGCGTTCGTAAGTTAGGTAGATCAAAATGTCAAGTTTTATCTGAAAAAATTACAGCTGAATCGTCCTAACGCGCGTTTAAAAAGTTACGTAATTATCCCTCTGAAATTCGCTTATTTAAAGTTTTGACTCAACTAAGAAACAATAGGAGTCAATATTTATTGAAGTGAAGCTTCTTTAGCGGCGCTGAGCACTTTTTGGGATGGGCAAAAATTGTTAAACTCGCGACAGATTTTGTGAGATCTCAGGAGGTCACGTGACCATAGAATTGGGAGAGATTCGGGACTAGGCTTGGGGGCGGGGGGGGGGGGGGGGGGGGGAACGGGGGTTTGACTAGGGGCACAAGGTACGTATAGTTTGGGTGACACTTCAATATTTTGGTACCATCGAGCTGATTTGATGATGAAGACAGAAGGTGGCCATGGGCAATCAGTACTTAACCGACGTAACCCCGTTGAGTTTGGGCTCGTTAGAATCGTCTCAATGAGTAGGTAGTTGATGATGGTAAGTATACAGAAAAGTACAGTCGGCAATAAAAGCTTGTACCAAAATTTTTAATTTTCACAGAAACTTATTACTAAACGGGACTTATAATCGCGTATAATTAGCTTATTTATTTCTGAGGACTCCCGACGCTTCGGATCGGATGCGTCGCAACATCCGAGTTCACGGGACAACTCAACACAACATAGTGCCTAGTTGAATTTACCTATACATGTACTTATGTGTCTATTCTCAGATAACTCCTTATTTCAATATAGTAAACACTGGTGTAAGACAGAGGAGTTTATGGTTTGTTTAAGAGTCCGCAGTAAGCTCGATTCTCCATACAAACGTAGTTACGCTCTCATTTTAAAACTACGTGTTGGATTGTAACGAAACTTTGCATGTTCAATGAAATGAGGTATATCTATGTCTGAAATTAGTTTACGTAGCTTCAGATACCATAATAAAAAAGATACAACGAATTTAAGTTTTTCATACAAAACTAGTTTTTGCTGTATTTACTTTGTTTTATAAATTGGAACCATATAAACTAATTACAGACATAGATATACCTCATGTCATTGTATATGCGAAGTTTCGTCACAATCCAACACGTAGTTTTAAAATGAGAGCGTAACTACGTTTGTATGGGAAGGTGAAATTCGGCCGAGCTTACTGCGGCCTCTTAAGTAAGTAGATACAATGCTTAAAGCACTCTATGTAATTTGTTTGATAGAAGATTTAGATTAACATTGGGCAGTATGAGGTTGTTAGAACTAACTACAGACGATCAACATGGACGGAAAGATTTCTATCCATTCGGGCAGACGATTCTGCTAAAAATAAAGACATTTTTATTTTCTTCGAAAAGGTTTACATAAAGAGGTTTAAACTGAAAAAACACGATATTCAACAATTGTATTCTAATATACTATATTATAATCGTGATGAGGTAAATGTCATGCGATTTCAAGAAAAACCCATTTGGAAGCAGATTGATCGAAATACATAAAAGTAGTCGATACAATATTTCACTTTGAAACGAAGAAACGTAGATTAATTTGTCCTTTAAAATTTAATCGTTATTATCTGGAGTGAGGTAGCTATAGGTGCAAGATGAAACAATGGTATTCGGATGAGATCGACTTAGATATGTAAGAGATTAACTAAAATACACACTATCTGCTGGAAAACTGGTTCAGGTGTAGTGAGTTGGATGGTTAAACGTATAAGTACAGTCTATTACTTAAATAAGCAGTTTTATATGTATCTATCTCCATTGTGTCCAGACAAAGAATGAGTTTAAATATTTTACCACATTTTATTGGCTCGCTATCTTGTTTGGCTGCGTAGGTACAACTCTGCGATATTTTTGCACATAACAGTAGTAGAAAATGCCACGAATGTGCGTGCCAAATGGGCGTGCGCGTTTGCAACAATGTATAATGCTGGATTGCATATGCATATTTCTTCTAGCCATTGGTCTCATGAATAACGTACTAATCTACTCAGGCTTTAAGCTTATGCAAATAATATGGTAGGTTTATCTAGTATGAGTACAAATATATCTAATATATCAGTTAATATATCAGTTTGAAGTAGGAAATAAAATACGAGTAGGTATACGTACTTATAGTAGGACAGAAACTATGAGTACCTAAATAATGTCAAACTTAACCCATCCGAGGCCACTCTGCGTGTGTTACGCCGTAGCGCGAAGCAGCGTTTTCCCGCTCTATAGCGGTCAGCGGAAATCGCACGTTCGGGCATGGCTCATATCAGAGTCATTGACCATGAATGGGTTAAGCAAAAAACGACTGCTCTGAGTACAAGGTATTTTTATGCTCGCGTTTATTTGACACAATTAACTCTCAGTTTTGTTCCTATATTTATTAATTCGTCTTAATTTAATCTCCTGGGTGCCCCTGAATCTATTTCTTCCGGTAATAAATTCATGTACCTACTTATTAGAGAAAAAACAAAATACCCTACCTATTTATGTTATTTTTTGTTTAACGCAGTACTACGACGTGTTCCGCAATTTCGTGGTGTCAGGTAACCAACCGCGAAAACGTCAAAACTCGACTCCCTCCGGCCCAAATTGTTCCTTTGTGAAGGTCGATAGATGGTCTGTTGGAATTCTGACCACAAAGGAATTAAAATTCACGCTATGGCGAAACTTCAACCTCACGTCCCTCAGGAATCCGGACTTCACGCGCACATACTCCACTACTTCCTCTGCCTTCGTAGTGTTGTGCAGCCGGGACACGTAAAGCTGCATCGATGAAGTGGCAGGACGCAGCAGGTGATTTGGTCCAGTCGGTGCGGTACCGCACAAATTCCGACAAATTCTACTTCTTCTGAAACGTCTTCGTTTCAAAAGCGACTTCTTCTGAGTCGTGCAAATGACATCACACGCACCACTTTTTTCGACCGCCGCTTGTATGATATGCAGGTAGGTACGTCATTGGAAACCAGCGACGTTTGTTGCGAGCAGTGTTGTATCCGTACCTTACCTTATCAACTGAAATGTGTGTATAATTATGTTTCAGGAACTTCAAATAAGTGCCATTCCTGAGTCGCTAAGGCACAAAGTCTTTAAAGGTCTAACAACATTATAACTATTACAAGGTCTTGAAATGTTGGATAAGTTCACAGGAAATATTGAACACTGACGCATACAATAATAATGAACCCATCCTAATTATTCAAGCATGCAAATCAAAACCTCGAAACGTTTAGTTAAATTTGCACTCCCAATATTTGGTTAGGTATATGTTAAGTCAGAATGAAGATCGTAAAACGCCACGAGTTATTTATGTACCCCAAGCTTCATTTGGTCAATTACAATCGTTATATATATATATATATATCACATCGAGATTTAAATCTTATCGTGCACCAATCTTGTTCGTTTTAATTAATTGCTGATGTAATGAAGCAGTTTGATATTTAGATTCCACCAGTCATGGCGAAAAGTATAGGAAAAGTATCTTACTTTACTTACGAACCAGTACAGAGCAAATGTAATACGCAGATACTACCATACTCAAGCCATCAAGTGACCATATTCACTGATGTTCACTTAAGTTGGTTTAGGTATTAAATTACACATTTCTCAAATTAACATGTTTAGACGGTACCAGGTAGGTACTAAGTATTTTTACTTTTTGTGCCTACCTACTGCCAGTTACCAAGAAATTCACTATGCTTTCACCTCACCAGTGTTTTTCAAGCATCTTACCTAAACGCTAAGCTATTAATAACTGAATACCCAACAAGAGTGACGATTTCAATATTTTGTTCCTTTTGATTCTCGACTAAGTATTTAACTTTCAACAGAGATTCAAAAACCCCATTTTTTTAATATTCACTGTAGTAACGCGTTAACGAATTGCTCTCAAAATAAACTGAAACAATGATGTGACTTGGCGTTGACGTACCGGCTTATTCGTAGATAAAAAAATTACAGAAGTCTTCACGATAGACGTGGATTCAAACAAGATTCAAACACAATGAATTTTGTCCTGTATTACCATTAGAAAAGGTCCTTGCTAGTCGCCAGGGGACGACATTTAAATTATCATCGAACGCTGAATATTTGAAACCGTCTCGCGTTGCCCATTACACCTAATTAGATAAAAACAGGTCTACGTAGCTATTGTTTTGGCCGTAGAGTCACAATTTGGGCATACCATTTTATTTAAATTTCTTGTAAGTAAAATAATATAAGCTGTAATCATTTGACTAACATGTAGTAATTTACCTACAGAGTAAAAACTGATTCATGTAAGTCTTGTAATTTCTTTTGTCGTTTCCGGAACACTGTCCAAAGAGTTTTGGTGTGATTAGTCAGACAGACAAAAACTGCAGGGAACCGAAAAGAGAAGACCTGGTCAAACGGGTCTAAGTATAATATATGAGTCATTAAAGTAAATAGTGTTCTGCTACCAAAACACAATTCTGGAACTATACAAAATGAAACTTCACCATTTCTATGTAGGAATTCAATCGAATGGGTCTATAAAGTCTGCGCAGAAATCACTGATTACCATATATTTAGAATTTCACGTCTAACCAGTTGAAAATCCTTTTATCGAAGCAAACACCGACATCATAATAAAGGGCTGGAACTATATGATTACTATTTGAGTAAGATGGCGAAACATAAAAATAGATACACATTTTCATCCTCATTTAACATCACATCTTATAAAATATCCCAGCGCTGCGCCCTGTATATATTTTCGTATTTTTATTCCAAGATGGCTGTACGTTTTCCAGTTTATCTCCTGGTATTACTAGGCTCAGCAACCAATACCGATAGCGGAAGCAGCCAGATACCGACGTTTAGCAATAACAATAATGCGGGAACGAAGCTGGGCGACCTGCCAGGGTTCTATCGATCCACCACCGATATATACCCGCCACCAGCCCCGCCAGACCCCTCGACCCACCAACTAGCGCCTCGGCACGACCAACCCGACTCCTGACATGAGGACACGTGGAAGCTCTACACAATCTGGTTTTGCAGATACTCAAGTAGGTCAGAGGGAAAATCTACAAACACTACTCTGAGAAAATGTGGATTTTTTTGGGAAATCAACTGGGAACAGGCTTTAGGGGTCAATGCAAATGAGGAAGTTTATCTGATGGAGTCGGAGTGGAGGAGTGCCTGGAGGGTAGGTATTTTAAATAAACGAGAAAGGTAAGGTAGATTTGTTTCGATTCTCTTGGGGAGTGTAAATATTTGCTGGTTCAAGCCGCCCTTTGTTTTCTTAGTAGTTGGAATACACAGTACCTACTCTGAGCTGTTTTAAATATGCTGGGTGATTTCGGGGTCATGAACATATTGAAAAACTTTTTCCATGGGACCTACCACGAAATCGCAAAAAAAACAGCCAGTTAAGAGTTAACTGGGACTTAATTAAGAGTTAATCTCAATTAACTCACGTTAACTTTTAATAAGCAGATTTTTTGCTAGCCGTTTCAGATGATGGAATCAGAACACTTTGTGAATTTACAAATATACCTAAGTATTATCTGCCAAGTTGAACACATGAATTTATAATCTGCTTATACTTGCATAGTAAGTATAAAGAAACAGGTGTTGAAAGTTATGTACATTTCAAACGGAAATATTTTTTATTTAGCAAATGCTGTGGAATTTCATGCAATCACTCATGCGATAAATCTATTAAGAAGTTACCTATTCTTCTGATTAATTTATCTGTAGCTTAATACTTTCCTATTAGTCTTTCAATTGTTCTAATGAGACTCATTTCAATAGTCTTAAATGACTACATTGCTTGACTACATGCTAATGATGAACCTTATGCAGTTTAAGCTGATTTAAGCTAGTAGGGTTTACTTCCTACAGCTTTAAATGTCACAAGTTCTGAAAACTAAAAGAATCAACATTTACACAAGTTTGTGATCACTCATTATTATATAGGCTCGCAGAAGAGTTCTCTTATTTTACACGGTCGTCCGCGACCTCTTCTAGTTTGTAATGTGTATAAACAAATATTCTAATAGGATGTATGTGTAGGTATAGGTTCTAAACCGAAAGAAAAAATTACACTTCTAAACAACAATAATTATAATTGTTTTAACACAGATAGTTTAACTGCCATTACTGACTTTAGTATAGAATATATTTATTTATTTATTTAAACTTTATTGCACAAGTATAAAAATAAAGGTACAATTGGCGGACTTAATGCCTTAAGGCATTCTCTACCAGTCAACCATTGGGCTAAACAGAAACTTTAGTGGTGCAGGATCCTAAATACTGAGAATCGAAAGGAAACACAAATCAATTAATTACATTAATATACATACATATATAATGCAAATAGTATAAACTTACTTATACCTATATAAATACATACAAATTTATGTACCCGAACAAAGATATCATGAGGATCATCAATCTTTAATAGTTAATAAGAGATGCTTACGCAACTTGCGTTTAAAGGAGAATTTGCTCTGAGCTTGCCTGACGGTAAGAGGGAGATCATTCCAAAGACAAATAGCCTGAACAGCGAAGGAATTTGAGAGGAATCCAGTACGGTGAAATAGGACAGAGAGTTTAAGACTCCTGGATGTATGTAGCTCGCAACCAGGACGGGGTGTAACAAATTGAAATTTAGATTTAAGATATTCCGGCGCAGCTGGATCAAATAAGATGGTATAAAGTGTGCACAGAATCCTGAAAGACCTGCGCTCGCGAATGGGAAGCCAGTTCAGTTGACGGCGGAAGGCGGAGATATGATCATATTTACGGAGGCCGAAAACAAAACGAATGCAGTTATTTAGAAGCCGGTCAAGTCTACTTAAGAACTCCTGGGTAATGTTGGAATAACACACATCAGCATAATCAATAACAGGTAATATGAATTAGCAGAGTTTTTGTGCTAACTGGAAGGAAGTGCTTAAACCTATAAAACGATCTCAGCATATTGGTGACCTTACGACTAACGTCAGACACCTGTGGTGCCCAGGTGAAACCACTATCAATAGTCAGGCCTAGGTTTCTCACCTCCGCTGCGAAAGGAACTGCGATATCTTCGTATATTACTGAAGGTAAGTGTTGTGTGTCAACTAGTGTCAATAGACGAGGGCTTCCAATTATAATGGCCTGACACTTGGTAGGATTGACCTTAATGCCGAAGCTACGAGACCAGTTGGAGATACAGTCCAGATCATTATTAATTTTACCTATTGCTAAATTAAGACTATCGGGACTAGTTTGTGTGTAAATTTGAAGATCGTCAGCATATAGATGGTGAGAGCATGTAATTCTAGGAGTAATGAGATTAATAAAAACACAAAAAAGAAGAGGGGAGAGAATGCCGCCCTGTGGAACGCCAGAGGTGAGTTCACACCAATCGGAGATAGCATTATTGGCACGGACCGCCTGCTGGCGATCCTGAAGATATGAGGAGAACCACGCAGCCACTGTCGGTGAGATATTCAGGTGTTTTAGAATCGCAATTAAAAGGTCATGGTTGACAGCGTTAAATGCATTGGAGAAGTCTATTAATACAAGCACTGTCAATTGAGAGGACTTCATGCCTTGTCTTACATATAATTTGTATAAAGGCACCTGAATTTAGTATGCATGATAGTAGCTATAGCTACTTTAGTATTAAGTTCAAAGTTTTTGTACGCCTATTGGCAAACATAGTGAAACTGTAAAAAAATACCACCTCTGTAATTACCTATGTTTACAAATAAAACACTTACTTAACTTACTTACAATGTTCAGGAAACCTGGCTAGCTTCATTTTCATTATTATTCACAATTAAGGCTCAATTCAAAAGAACGACTTCTAATTGATCGCGGCCCGCCTCGCACTTGCCCGCTACATCACTACTACACTATTTATTTTTAGGTTACCATGTCATGTTTTCCTTTACCCACATTACGTACCTATAGAGGCGTAGCCATTTTGTAAAGACCCCTTATCGGTCGTTACCCGCGACTTTTTGTGTTCGTTAAAGGAGCCGGCAGATGTCTTGTTATGTTGGCAGTAGGTGTATACACTCAAGAAGGGACGCCGTGGGTCGGCGATCAAGCGCACTTCAGATAAAATATGTAAAGGTTACGGAGACTTTGGGCCCCGAGGCTCGAGAAGGCATGGCCGATTAAAATTCTTCGCTTAAGTGCGCTAAGCTATTCGTTATGAGTGACAACCCTCGAAATTAACGAATAATTATCAACCGGGAATAAGTCTGTAGATATATTTTGTATTTATATTTTCCAACGGATGTTATTAGAAGTCGTAGTTCAGTTGTTGAAGAGTGCAGCTAATGATTTGTATGAAGTATGTTCTCCATGTGCTCTGAGATTCGGAAGTAGATAAGCCTATAAATATAATGTAGATATTTAAATGTTCATGTACATAGAGCATGTGTTTTTCCCATAAGCGATGATTAAGGGGGTACTTTAATATTTCATTATAATTCCTGCGTGCAGGGAAAAATTAGTTGAACGGGCCTAATGCCGTGTCACGGTGATGGAGATATCATCAGATTACCCAATATAACAGCTGATAATTATCGTAATACGACATGGAACTACGAAACTTTGTCTTCAAATTACTGTATTAGAGCGTGCAAATAATTATCTTAAGGTAAGGGAAGTTTTATGAAGAGAAAATTGTACCTAATCGTTTGAAAGTTTCTGTATAAGTGCAAACTTTAACGTAGGCAAATACTCAACCTGTATTATATTTTTAATTTCTTGTTGCTAAAAAATGTTCATTTTGTTATTAATATAACTGACTAAAAGAAAAGTTGAAAGCAGACAACGCATCTACAGATGAGCATAATACCTATTTTACCTATGTTCATTTATTCTGACCTCGGCATTATGTTTTTCAGATTCAGGTAAAAAACCGTTTGTAATGCTTTTTCATGGGAAAAAATAATTCGACATCCTACTAATAAATACCAATTACCGAGTCCATACAGTTTTACATTTATACATAGGTAACCACGCTGCCCTCTCATAACCACGTTACATTTGCTTCTAACATTTTTTTCCGGCTGTATATTGTATCTTTTGCTTAGAACTGAAGGGCTGGTTTGTTTTGTACAAGTGTAGTGTTGGTTGTTTCAGACATGGGCAAGTTTGCGTCAGGTCTAGAGAGCCGACGGCACGCGAGGTTGCGTGTTGCGGAGAGGCCCAACCTTGTAGCTTGCAATTGAGCCGGTTCCTATCCCGCTACAACAAAGATGCAGATACCCATCTAAGGGTATATAAATAGTTTAGTTATAAGCTTGAGTAAATAAGCTCAATGTAGCTCAATATTCAGTGGTAGACTAAGTTTAAAGACGACGCAAAATCATGACTCTCCAATACTAAGTTTAAGCTCTACATCAATCTTACATCAAATTATACCTAGGTACTTACGAGATATTTTGATTAAACTTCAGTATGCGATTTTCAGTAAGTGCCTTACTAAGTATGTTTTACAGCGGCTAGAGAGCCTTTTAAGGTTTAATTTAGTTTTACTTTAATTTACTTATAGTTAATTATCATCTTGTATATCCTCAAGAAAATAAATGGTTTTTAGTGCAAATTTTAGTATGCTAAACCAGCATATTCGACTTTACATACAAACTACTTATTGAGCTTACTACGGGGCTATTTCGATTTGTGGATTTTGATTTAATACCTACACACATGGCAATACTTATTCGTACTTGTAATACCTATCTAATTTACCTACTCCATCATGTATGCAGAGCATGTGTAAGTGAATCAGTTATTCAACTATCCATTTTAGTAGTACCACCCACACATGTGGGTACTTGTTAATTCTAATTCATATCTGCAAATAAACTATACGCTAGTTTCTTTATATGTACACCAACGAAATATATTTAAATATGCAAAACGTCGCTATAGCGATTAACTTTAACTTCTTTGAATTATTTAACAATTACGAATTCTCGCTGCGTCTTGTTCACGGTTAGGTTTGAATACCAAGGCAGCCTAATAGACAAACGGATGAACAATGGTGGGTTTTCAATTTGAAAACTACCTCTTCTTTTGAAAAGTGTTCTTAGATCCTCGGTTTATCCTGTGAACGAGCTCGGGGGAAAATATGGAGGAAAGGTTTTATCCCAGAGATGAGACGGCTAGATCGATTTTTCGCCCCCGTAAACACCTACCCTTCAGATGTCATTGAAATCGTTAGAGCCATTTTCGAGGACGTGATTTCGACGATGCATACAAATATTGCTTGTTTAATACTATAGGATTAGGAAAGGCCGTAGGTATTACCTTCAATAAAATTGCGCTGAAAAGATGCAGCAATGTGCCGTGACGTCCGAAAATGCAGACATTAATTTACTTAAATATTCGTTATATGAATTATATTATGGGCATGTGTGTATGTGTACCATTTAAGTATTCTACAATAACGGTATTGATATCTATTTTACGGCCTAAAACGAATGGCCAAGAGCATACATATACGTATTAAATATGAGTTTGCCCTTTGTATAAAAAATTGGAACAAACTCTAAGTAATCTTGATTGGTAAACCCAGCTTTATATTCGTATATAGGTAATGTTAGTAGAGATTCCAACTTTGTACCCTTTGGCGTCGAGACCCTTGGTCCGTGGGGTCCCAGTGCACTGTTATTAAGTTCGCAAAACCAGAAATTCCGAAAAGTCTGATTGATGTAACTTGTGACCGACGCAACAGCATTGTAATGTAGCGAGGAAATGCCGCCAGCATCCACAGTACAATTGCTCGAAGGCCGCCTTTAGCTTACCTATTTGTGTGTTACTTACCTACATATGTAAGTAGTTGTTTGATTATTGCAATAATCATAATTGAGCTACCAGTTTTTGGTCCATGGACTTAGTTAAAGTTGCACCTAAGTGGGGTACCTTGAATGTTTGATAACATATAATTCATTGCAACTGATTGACTGTACTAGGATATTGTAATCACTAACCAGTAGATACTGAAGGTAACATGCAGAGCTTAACATTATTAAATATTTTATGGTAATTTAATCTTCAAACCTGCGTAATTAGTACACAAGTATATCATGATACCTGGCTATGATTTACCTCGGTAGACAGGTAGCTATTAGGCAGGCAACATAAATGATCACAATTGCATATTAACTACTACAACAAGTTACCTGCCATTGGTTACCACATTTACCTACTCTCGATCGCTTTATAAACAATGTTGCTAATTGTTAGGCTGTTATATTTGATTGCCAACTTGTAGGAAAATTATGCTTAGGTAAGCGAGGTATAAAAGTCATGTTTTTATTTACCGTTCCATTACAACACACTGCGCTTACATAGATAATAATTTACCTTTTAATATTCAATCTCTAAACTTATATTTAAGTCTTGATTAGTAGCTCAATGCCGCAAAGGAGCTAGTTATGTAGAAGGGGTATATAAGATAGTCATGTAATTAATTTTAACGGATGAAGTTTCAAGAAAGATCACGTACCAAAAACATGACGAAGTTTAGGTTGGTATCACTTTAACCCACAATAACTATCACTTTAACTGGTTGACATTTGCGATAACCGATAGCACTTTAACACTGACACTTCCTATCAATTAAACAAATTAATTATCACAATTGTAACACTACGAAATGTGACTGGACTGCGTAAGCCAAAACTTCAAACTAAACCTCGTACGAAAACCGTCGTGTTATTTTTATAGGGCATTAAAATCCAATGTCACACCGGCTTTGTATTTATATTACCCTATAAATGACTTGTCCCTTAAAGTATTGTAACCCTTTATGGATAGGTTAGTTTTTGCATGTTCTTTTTGCTCTACTTTTTACGTTACCACAGTTAAGAAAACAAAGTACTGGTCATTATAGCGACGCAAGCATTGCGTTTAGAAGTGTAATAAAAAATACCATTTCTATGAAAACGGCCAGCACGTTACAGTGCAGTTTTTCTGGATCTTTTTTATTTATATGGTATCTAAGTAAAAAACCGGAGGTAATGTTAGGTAGTGGTAATTTGATCAGTGAGACGCGACGAGTAATTTTAACGATTTGCATTTTAATTACTGGTGGTGTTCTTCCGCTGTTATAGTTTAAAATATGGAAGGTAGGTACTACCGTTTAACTTTGGATCAGGTGGGTGGGTACAAATACCTAATACGTATCAAATTGCTTCCTTTTAACGAATAGTAGGTAAGTAAAGTACGTGAATGCTGTGTTCAGACACCACTTACATTTTTTCAGTTATTTATATCAAAAGAAATAGAATCTAATCCACTTGATGACTGTAACTATTTACAATAGTATCTAACCATTCTGTCAAACTAAAGTTATATTAATTGAATGTATCTACCTACCTGACATGTATAAGATTTTAACTAAAGCGTCACCGAAACATACCTACTTCAGGTGAAAGTCAAATTCTGATTCAATGCAGCCCCTGGCACAAGAAGTAGATGGATTTAAATCAGCGTGACCAAAATCCTATTCAAAGAGTGTTTTCATTGTAATAAAGAACAGTATTTACATCTACCTGTGCTAATTTTTCTGACAGTGCCCGATGATCTAGCAAAATATTTAATGTAGATAGGTAACTAACAATGTTTATAGTAACTTTAAGTGCCTATTTCAGATACTATGAATACCGAATCGAAGAATTTGGAAGCATTTTGATCATTGATCATTGTAGAATAATCCAAAATAACTAACAAAGGAGGAGTCATTACATTATCATTTTGGTCCTGTTGGAAACTACATCCAGACCAACCACCAGATATAATTGAAATAAACAAAACGAACCTGCAAAAAATATCGGGTCCTGTGAAATGCACCTAATCTGAAAACAATAGAAAACTTTAAAAACCCCCACGAATAGATTGAAAATAATAGATTAAAACTGAAAATAAATACCTACTTATTTCCAAATAAAATAAAATAAACACCTTTGATATTGCAATCGGACAATGCGGGACCCGGCAAGTTGTCATAACGAAAACATAAGGTGTCAATGTGGGTGTCATTCTCGTACAGATAGGATGGGTGGAGAATACAGAGCACTTTGTCGCCGTGTGCGTGCTCGGTTGATACAACGTAGTACTGCCACTCGACGCTAGATGGCGTTTTTTTTTAATAATGCTTTATAAAATTCATACACATTATTTCAATTTTTAGTACTATTGAGAGCCATTGGTTAAAATAAATATTATCAATATAAATTACTATTAGACTTGTCTCAAATTATATATTTCGAAAGTAATTTCAAGGAACAGTGCTGCCGATATGGAGGCGGAAAATGTCGGAACTAGGCTATCAGGCCTTTTATTTTACGACTTATCGTCGGGTTATTTGAGGTAGCAAAATAAAACTTAACGTGAAGGAATAAAGTGCGAGTCGAAGTTATCTTTGCTGTCGCTTACGACCTAATTGTCAAAGTTGCTTGTAGTGTTTGGACTTTGGAGTGAGTTCTCGTCCGAACTTTCGTTTAAAAGTTTATTTTGTTTTCAGTCCTTTAGAAAATAATCCTGCGTTTTAAAACGTGATTTGAGTTTTTTCTTCATTCTATTATTATACTTTAATTAGGTAAGTAATTAAGCGTGTGTTATGATTATGATTGTGAAGAAAATTGACTGCCAGGTGCAGGACGGTGAAGCAAAAAGTAGAATCCTAATTTTGTACCTACCTACCTACTTGTTTAGCCATCGCGTAGGTACCTAAGTATATAAACGCTTAATTACCAGAGTAATAAAAGGAACTAATACTTACCTACCTTAATTTTGAACACCTCCAATGTTGACAAATAAATAGTTTAATAAATCTTTTACTTCATGACGTTAAATAAGAGAGTGCATACAAAAAAAACGGGGCAGTGTTCTTTTACGACGTCATTCCGGGACAACAATTTTCAGATAATCAAAATTGTGATCATTCTCTTATATTTGTTTTAATAACTTACAATAGGTTACTATAAATAAACGAGTACAAGGTTCAATTTCGAACCTAACCTACTGAAAGTTGAATAATAATACAATACTTAAGTTGTTATTTTCCCACAGCAATATTAACTCCCTAGTAGGTACCTATGTAATTTAGTATTGAATCAACCAGTAACGGATCTCCATTAACTAACTACGTGTTGTAAAGTTTTAAACTATTTTACATTTATTAAGTTGATTAATACGGGGTTCCAATGAGATTTTTTTCAGGCAGGCTGCCTAATTGGTGCTACTTAATGCTATTTTCATAGTCGACTCCTGAAAATTCAAAATTGGTAAGAACGTTCAGTGCGAAAACATCTCGTGTCCAGGTGGTCATTAAATCCTGATGCAATTACGGAATGCTAATGGTCTTATCTTATCTAGATGAGGGCCCTTTCGGATACACTTCGGCCCAGTGGGATATTTTATGCATTTGCCCTCTCCTTTATGCCTACCTACTCCCAAGCTCGCTCTATCATTTCCACAAAACGTATGATGCAGCTCAGCGAAATCACCTTGAATGCCTTTGGTTGCGGAAACCCGTTACCAAAGGAATGAATTAGGTATTTCAAGGGATTTATCACGTTGAGTTTATCATACAGGTACACATTGAGTCATACTGAGTTTGATGTAATTCGTTTTCGTATTCAGGTGTATCAAACTTAACACATTCGCTGCCAAGAACCGCTACGCGATGCGGGTTCCTGGCAGTGAAAGTGTTAAAAACGAATATTAATCTATATTAGGATTCTTTCATTTAATTTTCTAGGTAGTAGGTACGTAGTTATTATGTCAGCATTAATTGCAAGCCGTGAGATTAGCCTATGTATATGTAGGTAATATGTTTTTTTATTTATTTAGGTACAGGTCTGAAAAGCAAACGAGCTTTCGTATTTATCACATTAGTATGGACGGAATAAGCCGCTATAAACTTCTCACAATCATGAACAATGACTTGAAGATGAAAATAATAGGCTTGTGAATGCAATTAGCACATGAAACTGCACTTGAGTCTTCCATTAGTAAAACGTGATGACAGCGTCGGTAAGCTGTCGTATGCTAATTTGTACCTATATGGTCGTGTTTCTCGTGATCTTAACGACTGACATTATCAGGATATGGGGATGTCAAAGAGACGTGGCAGTGTAATAAATAGGAAACAGTTTAGTAAAGCCTAGTTCGCCGGTCGACGCCGCACGGCGCACAGCGTCAAGTTGTACGGAAGTGCAACTACATTTCTATAGAACGTGACACTGTAAGCGGCGTGTGGCGTTAATCGGACACCATGGACTAATTTTATAATTGGGACCCACTTTCTATTTTATCCGCAGTGGGCACGTGACAACGCTGCCGCAAGCTTCAGTAGCTTACGCTCTACGAGAACGCTTTTAGGAAGACAAGCGACAGTTGCGAGACCAACCCATAAGAATAATTGGAAAACGATAATTCTGACTAATCAGTATTATAAATGCTAAAGTAACTCTATCTATTATCTTATCAAGCTTCAATTAATTTAATTAAACCGATTTAAATGAAGTTTGGTATATGGAGTTAATTTGAGACCCTGAGAAGTATATGGGTAACGTTGGGGAGATTTCCGCATCAAGAACCTAAACCTGCCTGGGAAGTCCTATAACAACTTTGCTATTAGTTTTTGTACAGTCGTAGCATTCATCCCTAAAGTCGATTAACGAGTACGTATAGATACGAGGATGAATTGGCGGGCTAAAACTAGTCAATATAACTCTGTACCCCAATCAGTCTAGGTGTATTTTCAACAAGCCATAGATATCCCAAGGTGTGTGATTTTTAGGTATGAAAACGTAGCGAGCTTATCTATGGTGGAATTGCTGCCGATGCCGAAAACCATGAGGTGGGACGCTGATTTGCTACCACCCAGGTATTGAAGAAGAATTTCTTTGCTTAACTGATAAGCAAAGAAATTAAGTATCACACAAAGAAAGTAGGTAATAAGTACCTAATTCTCGTGGCCATCTTGACGAGGGTGGTTTGATTCGTAATTTCATTGTTAATTTATCCCTTTCACTGATTCTGGTAAGGGTCAGGAAAATAAATGATGGTGTTACACCTACCTTAGTCACAGAACATAGGTATCTGTAGGTCGGAATGTAGCTTTGACTTTCTACTTGATCTGGTCCCTAATACGTTGTGTGTTTTTAGCTTCAAATAATTTTTCACAATGATGTAACATCTTTCAATACATTTTGATCGGTGACAGACATGTTTTTTTTTAATGTAAACTGTCACGGCGTAGCATTTGACTACAATAAATAAACGCTGGAGCAATACAGGCACAAGATTTATTTTTATTATTTCGGGTGAATTACAATTAAAAATAACACTTTTATAAGTAGGTAGGTATGTATCTAATAAGAATAGGTAGGTGTCTTAGAAGATAAATATGATTTTCTCAAACATGCAATGAAATGTCGTCGTCACGTGCGTCATAACACTTCGAAGTATCACATTTCGGGCGGAACAATTCGAGAGAACTGTAAAGGAATTTCATTCAAAATTGAAGGCCTAGGCCGGAAAGTATTTTTTTTAAATTTTAAACTTAATATTCCGTCTGTTTTTATGAACAGGCTAAACAGCTGAATTATATTTTTTTAGTCTAGTGGCTGATGAATGGTTATCGTCGGACCAAAAATATCCGCGTTAATGCCTATTACACACGAATTGATTTAAGAATAGAAATCTGTATGACTGAATGTGTTGACGAATAAATTTAAAATATTGTCCACTCGTAAGTCACCAGAGACCATAGACAATATTTAAAATCCTCCAATTGTACTCCGCCGGAATTGAGGGCAGAGGCCGAATTAGCAAAGAATAACTCGTTGCCGCCAAAATTGAAGGATAAGTACATTAATACAGGTTGGTTTTTTGAGTGGTGATATTTCTTATTTCATTGCATATGTTTGAGAAAAGCACTATACATATATATACACACACTATGCACACATATATGCACTATATATATCTCATCAGAATGGTGTAAATTGAGTTTTTGTTCAAGAAGTCCTTGTGTTACAATTGACCCCTAGTACGGGTCAATTGTACCAGATAATCAGAGGTAAATAAAACTCAAAATAATGTTTTAATCAATCAGTAATTATTGTTAATTTCTTAAGACGAATCAGCCTGTTCTTTATATCAGTCTTAATTATAGAGACTCGTATTTACACTAGACAAAGGTAGCATTTCAGTTGAACTAAACATAACAACATTTTCCAAATTGTTGAAACATATTATGTCGACTTATTATAAAAAAATACTTAGGGGTGCTCATAGCACACATCTTTCAAGCAATATTAACATCTCAATACAATAAAATAACGAATTATTTAACAATTAGTAATCCCATACAGTTACAATTGACCCCTGGTAAAATCAACCCTATCCTTCAACACAAATAAATATTAAATAATACCACTGAAACGGATGGCATTGCGGGTATTATAATCTATATACATCCCGTAGTGTCGTATGTATCATAGGTATAACATAAAATACTTACCCGAGATGTAACTTGTTACAAAAACAATTAGTTTCAATTGTCTTATTTTAGCAGTCGTGTAAAGACTTTGGGTCAATTGGAGCACGGGGTCAATTGTAACGTTACAATTAACCCCGAGTGTTGTGGTACAATAGTCCTTTTTTACTCGCACTCACTAACCTTCACAAATCTCGATTTCGATATCTAACTGACTCCCACACTGTGACACATTAAAAACTTTAATAACTAGAGAATCACAATTCAGTACAAGTTTCACACTACGACTATCTAATTATAAACACTAGTCCAAAACGTAAATTTTAAATATTTACTTTGGTCAGTCAATAATGCAAATGGTTGTATAGCACATGCTTTTCGCACGGCAGCCAGTGACCGACTAGTGAGCAGGTAGAGACACGCTCAAGGCACACTGGTGTATACACAAACATGCATATTTTGATGTGATTGCAGAGTTATAGGCGATGCTACTTTTGACCCGTGGTACTATTGACCCCGGTCTACCCTAATATACTATTACAATCCTACGTTAGTGAGCGACACACAGCAGGTAATGGGTAGGTACTACTTACCTACAGGTAAGTACTTACCTACAGTCTTTCACTTTTTATACTTACCTACCTACACGTATAAGTACCTACCGTATGTAAGTACCAATAATGGCTAATACAGGTGCATATACAGGCCGATTCCCACCGGCTTGCCTAAAATGTCTTTTAAGGCAAAAATATAGTTTTATACTCTTAACTCTATCATAACTATTTTGTTATGGGTTGCGCATCGAAAAGTTTCACGTGCCGCCACTACTGGTAAGGTACAGTACGCGCCGGGCCACCGAAAGGCAAACTCTCTAACAAATAGCAGCTCATTGATTTACGTTCGTCGGACATAAATTTGGTTAGTGTGTAGGCGGCTTAACAATCGTCTAGCGACTCAGTCCAGAAGGCGTAGCACGATTGCCATTTTATCACTTATCGTTGTGGATAAGACATTCGTCACTCTTGCACTCGCATACTTGTCATAACGTGACGGATGTCTTATCCACAGCGATAAGTGATAAAATGGCAACCGTGCTACGCCTTCAGCTTTTAGAAAATCTAACTTACTTAAGGCTGAAACTTAGTAAACATATATTAATGTCATGCATGTCAGTTCTTAGAATTTACGTCAGTTGATGTAACTAATTTTGTGATCTTCTAGTTTTTTTATTTTTGTAACGTGGTTAAATGGATAATTTTGTAGTTAATTTGACATTTCACTGATCCAAGGAAAGCCCACCGTCGTGGCTACAATAAATAATACCTGACTAATGATCTTCTCTATGTCTCTGTCTAAGTATCTAAAATAATATTCTGAATGTTTGGATTTTTACCGTATAGTGTGCAAGAAAAACATTACAGCAAGAAAACGGAAAAGCCTGTGCCGGCTGCTCCTTATCTACATCAAAATGCAGTCGAAGCCTCCTCGTGAATGTTAAAAACGCCACACTATATATACCAAAGTAAGGTTTAATAATTTAATAATTGATAGATATACTGGAAAGTACCTATATAGAATAATACAGTACCTACGCAGTGACTCAAGACGAGTCTTTGACGAGTGAGTGTTGCCAATGATGACGTACGGCACCGAAACGTGGTGGATTACTCCATGGCTTCATAAAGTCACGCAATGAGCACCGGAGAGGGCTATGCTGGGAGTTTCTCGGCGTGACCGCATCAGAAATGAGGCTATCCGCAGCAGAACCAAGGTAAGCGATATAGGTACTTAGTTAGCACTCCGAATCGCTAAGTTAAATATTAGTGGGCGTAAAATGGCGTGATGGCTGTTGGGGCGGAAAGGTTCTCGAGTGATGACCACGTTCCGGAATCTGCAGCGTATAGGTAGACCCCTACAAGGTGGACTGATGACCTGGTAAGGTCGCGGGAGTTCATTGGATGCAGTGGCGCAGGACCGGTCATTGTGGCACTCTGGGGGAGGCCTATGTCCAGCAGTGGACGACTTTCGGCTGATATGCTGATGATGATATAGAACAGTTACTTACTTACATATATTTATCAAGTATGTATCAGGGTTCTCGTGATGAAAGAGGTAATATTTAGTAAAATACTGATGCTATTAGACGCTGCATCAGGTATGTAATATTACCTATAACATTATATATTTTACGGACAAATTCTTTGTCTATCTATCATATCAAAGGAAAATATTGTACTAGTTTTACTTGTTTCGATTATTAAATGATTTTCAAACATAACAAAATAGGTAATAGATTAACATCTCAATACACTAAAATAACGAATTATTTAACAATTAGTAATCCCATACAGTTACAATTGACCCCTGGTAAAATCAACCCTATCCTTCAACACAAATAAATATTAAATAATACCACTGAAACGGATGGCATTGCGGGTATTATAATCTATATACATCCCGTAGTGTCGTATGTATCATAGGTATAACATAAAATACTTACCCGAGATGTAACTTGTTACAAAAACAATTAGTTTCAATTGTCTTATTTTAGCAGTCGTGTAAAGACTTTGGGTCAATTGGAGCACGGGGTCAATTGTAACGTTACAATTAACCCCGAGTGTTGTGGTATAATAGTCCTTTTTTACTCGCACTCACTAACCTTCACAAATCTCGATTTCGATATCTAACTGACTCCCACACTGTGACACATTAAAAACTTTAATAACTAGAGAATCACAATTCAGTACAAGTTTCACACTACGACTATCTAATTATAAACACTAGTCCAAAACGTAAATTTTAAATATTTACTTTGGTCAGTCAATAATGCAAATGGTTGTATAGCACATGCTTTTCGCACGGCAGCCAGTGACCGACTAGTGAGCAGGTAGAGACACGCTCAAGGCACACTGGTGTATACACAAACATGCATATTTTGATGTGATTGCAGAGTTATAGGCGATGCTACTTTTGACCCGTGGTACTATTGACCCCGGTCTACCCTAATATACTATTACAATCCTACGTTAGTGAGCGACACACAGCAGGTAATGGGTAGGTACTACTTACCTACAGGTAAGTACTTACCTACAGTCTTTCACTTTTTATACTTACCTACCTACACGTATAAGTACCTACCGTATGTAAGTACCAATAATGGCTAATACAGGTGCATATACAGGCCGATTCCCACCGGCTTGCCTAAAATGTCTTTTAAGGCAAAAATATAGTTTTATACTCTTAACTCTATCATAACTATTTTGTTATGGGTTGCGCATCGAAAAGTTTCACGTGCCGCCACTACTGGTAAGGTACAGTACGCGCCGGGCCACCGAAAGGCAAACTCTCTAACAAATAGCAGCTCATTGATTTACGTTCGTCGGACATAAATTTGGTTAGTGTGTAGGCGGCTTAACAATCGTCTAGCGACTCAGTCCAGAAGGCGTAGCACGATTGCCATTTTATCACTTATCGTTGTGGATAAGACATTCGTCACTCTTGCACTCGCATACTTGTCATAACGTGACGGATGTCTTATCCACAGCGATAAGTGATAAAATGGCAACCGTGCTACGCCTTCAGCTTTTAGAAAATCTAACTTACTTAAGGCTGAAACTTAGTAAACATATATTAATGTCATGCATGTCAGTTCTTAGAATTTACGTAAGTTGATGTAACCAATTTTGTGATCTTCTAGTTTTTTTATTTTTGTAACGTGGTTAAATGGATAATTTTGTAGTTAATTTGACATTTCACTGATCCAAGGAAAGCCCACCGTCGTGGCTACAATAAATAATACCTGACTAATGATCTTCTCTATGTCTCTGTCTAAGTATCTAAAATAATATTCTGAATGTTTGGATTTTTACCGTATAGTGTGCAAGAAAAACATAACAGCAAGAAAACGAAAAAGCCTGTGCCGGCTGCTCCTTATCTACATCAAAATGCAGTCGAAGCCTCCTCGTGAATGTTAAAAACGCCACACTATATATACCAAAGTAAGGTTTAATAATTTAATAATTGATAGATATACTGGAAAGTACCTATATAGAATAATACAGTACCTACGCAGTGACTCAAGACGAGTCTTTGACGAGTGAGTGTTGCCAATGATGACGTACGGCACCGAAACGTGGTGGATTACTCCATGGCTTCATAAAGTCACGCAATGAGCACCGGAGAGGGCTATGCTGGGAGTTTCTCGGCGTGACCGCATCAGAAATGAGGCTATCCGCAGCAGAACCAAGGTAAGCGATATAGGTACTTAGTTAGCACTCCGAATCGCTAAGTTAAATATTAGTGGGCGTAAAATGGCGTGATGGCTGTTGGGGCGGAAAGGTTCTCGAGTGATGACCACGTTCCGGAATCTGCAGCGTATAGGTAGACGCCTACAAGGTGGACTGAGGACCTGGTAAGGTCGCGGGAGTCCGCTGGATGCGGGTGGCGCAGGACCGGTCATTGTGGCACTCTGGGGGAGGCCTATGTCCAGCAGTGGACGACTTTCGGCTGATATGCTGATGATGATATAGAATAGTTACTTACTTACATATATTTATCAAGTATGTATCAGGGTTCTCGTGACGAAAGAGGTAATATTTAGTAAAATGCTTATCCTATTAGATGCTGCATCAGGTATGTATTACCTATAACATTAGATATTTTACGGACAAATTCTTTGTCTATCTATCATATCAAAGGAAAATATTGTACTAGTTTTACTTGTTTCGATTATTAAATGATTTTCACACATAACAAAATAGGTTAATAGATTTTGCTTTTCTAAATGAAATTTCTTGAAATCACATGATACTTAAACACACGATTCGCCTAATTTTATATGGAATACTTAGGGTAGGTAATAGGTACAAATTCAATGGCTCACCGGCCCAAAGACAGCCTTGGCCTTCGACACGAGGAAAAATACTTATTCTTGACAAGCGACCCGCCCCGGCTTCGCACCGGAACTATATTACATACCTATAAACCTTCCTCTTCAATCTATTAAAAAAACCGCATCAAAATCCGTTGCGGAGTTTAAAAGATCTTAGCATATATATTAGGGACAGACAGCGGGAAATTCCATTTTTTGTACTACCTATGTAGTGATGATTGTATGTGTTGTAGTTGATTTCTCTGTAGCAAAATACTTAGATACCTACATAATTGAACGACCGAGCGAAACGAACGGAGTTCTCCATTTCAGCTTGGATAAACATTATTTCGTAACTATGTAAGTACAGCGTCTGTCCGTCTGTTTCCCTCTACAAGTCGCAATTTTTGACCGATTTTCGTGACATTTGGAAGCAGGTTCAATAAATAAAATAAATAAATAAATATAAGGGGACAATCTTACAGAAATCGACCTAGTCCCATAGTAAGCTCAACACAAGCCGTGTTATGAGAACTAGACGACGATATATATAATACATATAAATACTTAAATATCCATGACTCAGAAACAAATATTCATGCTCATCACACAAATTTTTGCCCTTACCAGGATTCGAACCCAGGACCTCTTGCTTCGTAGGCAGGGTCACTACCATACTACGTATCATGGTCGGCCTTATCACGCGGTAAGCGACAAGATAGACAAGATCATCCGTCACTGGCTGACACCGTTCGATAGAACGAGACTGAAGCTCTATGTTGTCACTTATCGCGTGATAAGGCCGACCATGATACGGGGCCATGTCACAGTTTTCTGTACTTACATATATTTTTGGCATAACAGACATCAGGCTCGCGAGTTATATAGCTCACACAGGCACTGAAACAGAGAACGTTCTATAATTACGGTAGTTCTATATCTACCGTACCTGCCTAATATGTAACCAACTGGTATAGGTGTAAAAAAACCTTTTCCAAAGGCCAGGTGAAAATCAATTTAATGTCATTCAATACTTTGAGAGGGAAAACTTTTCCCACTTCATTTGTAGGTAGGCAGGTACCTACCTACCTATTTAATAAAAATATACCTATCTACCTAGACAATTAGACCATAACAGCTTAGGTACTACCTACTCAAGAAATTCGAAACAAGTTTGACTACTTACATACCTCTACCTCTTCCTCTTATTCTCTAATCACGTTTTGGGCTCTTACTGGATGCTGTATGTGGGCCGATAATATTGGAGGACTTCCGTTGATTCCCCAAGATCATCAGTCATCACCAATGGCACTTCATTAGTTCCTATTTCAACGTTTGCACTTTTATGTAAATAATTGAGGAATTCGATAAGTCATCTGTGGTCTTCATCTTCAATTCCTCGCCAGCAAATTTATGATTTCCGGATGTAAATAAATAAATAAATAAATATAAGGGGACAATCTTACACAAATCGACTTAGTCCCATAGTAAGCTCAGTAAGGCTTGTGTTATAGGTACTAGACGACGATATATATAATAAATACACGAGTTATAATAGAAAATACCAAAATCACACGTGCCTAATAAAATTGAGGAGTTCCCTCAATTCCTCATGAATCCCATCATGTAACTGTTTTTTTTTTTGTTTAAAAATTATGGTCACTAAAAATTCACAAAAAAATCCACATTACAGGGTGTGGATTTTTTTGTGAATTTTTAAAGTGACCATAATTTTTAAAGAACATGAGTTGGATTTTTTTTGTATTTTTATGATAACTGTTATGACTTGGTCTATCATCCGTTTACGGCTTGACGTCAAATTCTGGGACACCCTGTATAGACTGCCGAAAGCTACTGTAGGAGACTGAATATGCCAAATTGTATCTCAATTCTTCTAATGAAACTGAGCGCTTTTGACGCCAGCAGGTAAGTACCTAAATCGCAGAGAAGCTATGCACGACCATGTCAGTTAACTATGTCTTTTCAAACTTATTTTATGAACTTTGTATTTAGTTCGGTTAATGGCTTTAATTACACCCGCTTATTTTCGGAGTCCCATAATTATTGTGATACGTTCCTATACTTTCTTAACGTATTGTAGTCCATTGTTACAAATTCCAATCGTTTTTATTTGAATCTTTAAGATCCAGATTGTTTCCTGACCGATTAGAGTTGATTTTACCTAATATTTTTCTTTAAAACCCTGCGTAGGTATTATTCAGGAAACCAAGTAGGTAATAGGAAATTTTCCTAGGTTCCTTCCTCTACTTAGGTACCTACTTATCACACGTAGGTAGGTACGTAGGTATTAGCCAGATTTACCAATTAGGTACTGACAAATAAAACTAAATTACCATTATCAAATCTGTGGCACTCTCATTTAAGGCTTTACTATTAATATCTCCTAGATTATTAAAAAAACAAGCCTTACCAGTACGCAGAAAATTAAGTTATGTATGACTTGTGAACAAATTATAAATTACAAATAGGAGCTGATTATTGGTAGGTACCTATATATACTTAATAAAAAAAAAGTTATTTAAAATAGAATAAAGCAACCGACTGTGCCAACAATCGTCCCGATATAGGAACTACAAGCCCATGCCCCGCCTATTCCATGATGGAGGTACAACTGTCTTCACTCAATCTCAAACAAATCGTCACAACTAACAGACATCAGCTTATCTCCTGCCGAACGAGATATCTATATATAAACTAAGATAAACCAAAAAGAGACGTTCAATGACGCGCGAATGAGATAGCTATATTTTAAGGTGCACTGAACGAAAGCAAGGTAACATTCTCAGCAGCAACTAAATATTATTGGTTTGCATTGCAATTGCAACCGTAATACAATGCATTTAGGGTTCTATTTAGATAGTTTGATTGCACCGCCTATGACATTCAAGTAATTCACTCGTAGAAGAGAGGCACACTATATTTAGTGTGCAAGTCAAAAAGAGAAGGAAGTAAACTGAATTCATTGGGCACGTTGTTAAATAAAACTGCTCTGTATGAAGTTTACAGCCTCCGCAAGAGATGGCGCCACCAGTATTACACTGCTTGCGGTTTAAGTACATGTATACATTTTCTTTTGAATATTTTTTACAGTTTATATTTTTAAATTACACATTAAGTAAAAGATATAGTGCAAACAATTACCACTGTTTAATCGGTGATGATCTATTAAGCGATCACGAATAATGTATGCTTAAAGTAGGTAATATTTATTTTCTTGCATACATTTGAGTTAGGTGGAGTATTTTATCCATGACGATCCTAAAAGCATTAACTCTTAGCACATAATTAGCATACATTTAAGTAATGTGTTATTTTTTGATGTTGGCTTGTAAGTAGGTCGTTTAGTTAATTAGTATGCAAACAGTTTAAACTTTTGTGCGATGAAGATTCCTTCGTACGTTCCTTGGATCTATAGCTCACCTATAGATCAAATTTATAAGGCAAACAGTCAGTAAGTAGGTAGTTAAAATATAAGTAATGTGTAGAAGTTGCTGCGGCCAGTTTTTGTGTAGTTTATTAGGTAAGTATTCTTCGAAAGGTCTGCACTTAAATTAACCTAGTTAACTTCGTTATTCTTTCACAGAAACGGTTAAAAGGTGGTTAGAAGCATGCGACTGTGATAATCCAGGGTTGTGCTTTTTCACATGTACATTTTCAAAACGAGTGTTCGAAATTTAAAATTACCAATGAGGTACTTACGGTATGCGCGGGCTGGAAACGTCAAAGAAGCGGGAAAACAGATCGCGTGAGGCGGCGGCGGCGGCGTGCGGCGGCCGCCACGCCAAAACACCGACAACAACCGTTTTTCCACGAAAAAACACAAACTTTCACACAAAAAACACTGTCTAATTTCGGTAAAAGTACGGAGCGAACCGAGATGTGTCGTCCGTGGCCGCGTTCGCATCTAAACGGCCGGAGTTTTATGTTAGATTACAGACGTAACTTTTATAGATCCTCGGTGCTATATAACGCGGTGGGCGTGTTCCGGGGATAGTAGCCTTTATGTAGCGAATATAAGGACCATAATGGCGCGCGCGGGCCGTTGCACGGGTGTCATTAAATGTCGCGTGGCGAGGGGCGCGAGGGGCGAGGTGTGTGGGTAAAGTTTTGGGTATTGATTGAATATGAGGCGGATTAGTACTAATGATCAACAATTGGGTGCCAGGACGGCAATTGACGTTTTCGCGGCGGGATGCTGATAACTTTATTTGAGGAAATAGGTATTTTGCGGCCGGCTTCAGGCAGGTAGGTATGTGAGCGGCAGAATGCGTGGGCTGTGCGTGGGTTGATAATGTTGATATTCATGAATGGAAGTCACGACCGTTGCACTTAAACGAAAAACAAAATGTTCGTAGGAGCTAATTTGAATAAGTAAATATACCAAGTAGGGGCAATAACTACACCACTTACTTAGAAGGTAAAAACACTATTCTACTGCATGTGTACTTTAAAATTTTCTTTTCTTCCTTACTTTACCTTCTTACCTATGCTACCTAACTACCTATCTAGGCACTGCAGCTAACTCAATATCAATATCATTCATCATCTCAAATCATCTCAAACAAATATCAGTATCATCCTATTAAGACTAAGCTTTTTCTGTTTTTTTAATTAGAAACCCCTATTTTTTTTAAGAACAGTATAAGACGAAAACGAATTCTTCAAATTTTGTACCGACGCGGGGTCTCAAAAGGCTGGTTATTTATTTTTATTCAGGTAATGAAGTAGGGGTCTATCGTATTTGTGCCTAATAGACCTATCCTCGTTTCAACAATGTGAGGGGTGAAGAACACCTCTAGGTACGTTTATTGTTGTGACGCCCTCCCGTGCTTCAAACTACGCAACAGTAGGTATAGCCTGATGGTCCACTGGCGGACAAACGAATTGGACAAATAGATATGTACCTAGAAATGAAAGCAACAAAAGACCATCTCTTTTACAAAAATCCAATCCTTAAGTATACGTATCAAGTAAACTTTAAAAAGACAAGTAGCTGCTACCCGCTTCAAGAGGCTTGAGTGTCGTACATATAGGTACCTAACTGTTGATTTAGTTTATAGGTACTCATTGTGTGTGCCGTGTGGCTCAAGTCTCGCTTATATTTTGTAGAATGGACATAACGAGGAATTAAAAACAACCCTAAATAAAAATAAGTACCTACCTATGCTTAATCGGTTCTGTTCTTAATTCCGAACTAATTGTTATCATCATTTTTTCAATCATATTAATACCTTTCAGAAGTAACTAGCTACTCAAGAAACAACGCTCAAAAAAAAATTGACTTATTTTACTGGCAATACTAAATAGATAGGTACTGTCGCGAATAGATAATGTTGTGGAACTCATGGCCTTATTGCTTGTCTATGATGTGATAGTTTTGCCTAATTGTCGACATCTCTAGGTCGCGTAGAGGAGGGCTCACACATCGATACCAGGGACCTACATCTATAAGGTGCTCTCCTCAGTATTTCGAAATTCTGAGGAACGCCTGATACACTTGGGGACAGGTAAATATTCAACTGTAACCCTTTACACCCGGTTGGAACCGATTGTGAGCTTATGGTACATTAAACTGTCTTTTTTTAAAGTGTGATTAAATTGATTTCTCGTTTGGAAAGGGGTAAGATAAAAATATTATTATAATATGTACCTAAATTCGTTTGTTTGTTTATGATTAGAACTTTGTTAGTAATTTATGTGTTGCTGAAGCCATGATTTGTGTTATTGTATTAAAATTATATACTACCTTATAACGAATTTATTTTTAAGCAATAATAAAATGTAGATATGTAGGTAAAAATATGTAGGTATCTATTTAATCCTTATCATATGATGTACCGAAATTTTAATCCGCTGACATAAGAGCGCATCTACGAGTGAGTATGCACCCATATTTTTACACTTTCTTTACTGTACAGTCGCCAGCGTATTAAAACCTGTAACAACGCGCGCATAAACATCTGACACTTTTCTGACTTTATTTCTACGTTCGTTAAGAAGTGTCAGATATATTAGAAACATAAAATTGTTTTTTTATACTCGTCGACCTTAATGTTTGAATTAAGACTTCGTACACCGAACTTAAATCTCATACTTTTTACTATGGAGCTCCCAACTCAACATTTCATAACTGTTGAGACAACTAAAATGAAATTGACCAATCACGTGGTGCCTTTACTGAACTAAAATGTATTTGACCAATAGGACGCCGTCATGAGAAAGTCAAAAGGTAAATAGACATCAACACACAAAAAAGAAAAAGCCGTTGGTTGCACTTCGTTTTCAATAGATACCAAGTTTGTTTACCTAATCAGTTCAGTTGACACGTAGAAAAAGTATTGTATACAATAGTTATATAATTCGCTTTTTAAGTCTCGTACCTTAATTACACCACTCAGTAAGCTTCGTGATCTAAACGTGGTACTCGACTGAAAAAGCATACATTATATAACGATTGCATAAAATACTATATTTGCATAAGCACACACTGCGCGCCGCACTCGTGCGCCAGCAAAACGGAACAAGCTCAGCATAATGCTACAGCATGGCGGTTGCAGCGCTGATTTTCAGCCTGCTCCTATTAGTATACCAGGGACATCCAACCACATTTGCTGACTTTGTTATGGCAAATTACTAATGCTGGTATTAACCGTACCTATGTATGTGCCGTATCTACTTTCGTGGGTAATATTGTAGGTATAGTTTTTATTTGCATTGAGCATTTTTAAACAAGTATGTGCTTTAAATATTTTCAGTTTTAAAGTAAAGAGTAATTTATTCAAAAACCCAAACCTATCCATTGAAGCATTTCCCTATCGTTAACCTAACCTTCCCTTTATCGTGTCCGCCACTGTTCACCCGAACTCGGTAGATGCATTCCATCGTTTTTTAGAGAACTCGGCCCAATACGATATCGTCCGTGCCTGACGATAATCTACCTGGATACGTGTTCTATAGATCTACATAATATATATTTATAGCAATGTGTAGAAGAGAAGGACGCATGTGTAGTTGATTTTGATTGTTGTAAAAGTATTTTTGGTACTCAACGGAGGATTTCTATAAGTAGGATTTCTATGGGGGTACCTCTGCTTCGGCGACATACGAGTGTTGAATGACAAAACGGTTTTTAAGTGGCAGTAACATAGGTAGGTACGTACTTATATTGCGTAGGTACCTTAAGTAGTTAGGTACGTATGTGTTGTAATAAAGTTGGTCACGTATAAAGAAGTGCTATTTATCATGCCCTTGATATCTTTTAAAGTAGGCAGATATAGTCCAATGTTAACATTTTGTCATAACAACTTTTTACATTAATTTTTTTAACGATTTTCTTCTACGTTTTATAGTTAATTACTAATTAGGTGATACATATTTAGGTACTTATCTACATAGGTGCCAACTTGCCAGTATTCAGTACCTACTTGTAAATGCAAAATTAATACAACCACGACAATATATAAGTACAAGATGATGAATGTTCATCCTCCCGTTATACTCTTTCATTTTACTCTTTAATTAGAACCGCAGTCATTATTACGGCTTTAAAACCTCTTTCGGTACAATAGACAAAATTTCCTGCGTCCAAAAGACCATTAAAAGGTCTTAAGACCAACCCTGTGCCAAAAACAATGGCCCAGACGAGGGGGGCAGCTCGGGGGTGTGGGGGTCGGTTGTAACAGTTTTACGAGCCGGATACGGACTGCACATGCGCGGTGCAGCCGTTCGTCTAGGATTTGCATCGGCTTACGGGGTAGTATTTGTGGAGGCGTCTAGGGTATGCGGAGATAAGGTTTTAAAGGTATTTCAGCTAAGTTTGGAATTTTGTGCGCTGGATAGTGAAAAAGACGAAATGAGCTTTCAATATACCTATGTCAAATCTCAATTGGGCAAATCATCTAAGTATCAAATTAAGATGCGTTGAATGTTTAAGTAGACAGTTAACTAAACGTTTGATAGTTTTATGTACAACAGTAATAATAGATCATAATTTATCAATATTAATATGCATACATAAATGAGAATGAATGAAGACTCATTCAAGTCAACTTACACTGTAATATTCGAATTTTATGTACAGTCAGCTTCATACAGTTAGTAGCAGCCAAGGTAGCCAAATATATCGGTACACGTTTTTAATACTGTTAGAATAAGGGTGTGTTACGAAATAAAAATATAAAAAAAATATTTGGGGACAATCTGACACAAATCGACCTAGTCCAAAACTAAGCAAAGCTTGTACCCATAGGGTACCAGATGACGATAAACGTACATATATAGATAAGTAAATACTTAAATACATAGAAAACATCCACGACTCAGGAACAAATAATTAGTGCTCATCACACATATAAATGCCCTTACCGGGATTAGAACCCAGGACCTCTTGCTTCGGAGGCAGGGTCAATACCAACTAGGCTAAAGCGGTCGTCAAATATTTGGCTACTCCAGCTGCTACTAATTATATGACGCTGACTGTACTATGCACATACCTACACAAGCAGATGTTATAGTACGTAGAGAGCACATGAAAATATTTCCTAGCACTAAATCATAATTTAATCATTAACACGAGACAACCTAGTCGCATTTCAATTGTTCATCATTGAACTGATATCGTAAACGTCAATTAAGGTACATGCGTGCGAGTTGATTTATCAATACGTCAACGGTCATCTAATACTACTTAGGCTTAGGCTCTATGTAATGGACATTAAGACTTTCATATTGTTTTTTTCTGTCTGGTAATTGGCTAACGACGTTATTTCTTGTACCTGATTAAGCAGTTAAAAATGTCCACTTTTAATCAATTCCAGTGTGTTACGCCAATTAGCCTTATAAATATATACATGATATATAAATACATACATATATATTTGAGAGGAGGCCTGTGCCCAGCAGTGGGACGGGACGTATATAGGCTGATGATGTGATGTGATATATTATATGATTATAAATATATATATATGATTAAAAAGTGGACATTTTAAACTGCTTAATCAGGTACAAGAAATAACGGCCTTACCCAATTATTGTCCGATTATGCTTTTAGGGATATTAAATCTCCTTTCATGTAACTATACCTACCTAGTTATACCTATTATAATTGTTACTGTGTATAGTTTGTTGATTTTTTTGTGGGTTTTTGAAAAATCTTACGATAGCAGGTACCTACGTAGGTACCTCATTTTTTAATAACTATGTAGGTAGGTAGGTACCTTCGTGCACAAGAAGCCACAAATACCTTGGAGCATTTAGGTCAAATTTGTCTGTCCATTTCCTGATAGCTAAGATATGAGATACTAAGTTTATGATCTGTGATGGGTAAAGAAAAAAATGAATTGAAAAGAAAACGCAAATATGGAAAAAAAGACCGGATTGCACTCCGCGAGAGCTGGAAGAAGTAAACACTTGAATATTATCAGTTAAAAAAAAAGCGCACAGCGCCGCTCCCTCCAGAAATCTGTGGCGAGTTTAACAATTTTTCCCCATCCCAACAAGTGCACAGCGCCGCTAAAGAAGTTTTCACTTCAAAAACTCATCAACTTTACATTGGTCGCCTTGATCTTCGGCTTCGGTTTGCGTTTAACACAAATACCTATATCATTAAATACTTACTTGTTCTACAATGTATTCAAAAAAATACCATAAAATTGCAACTCGATTTCAAAGGAAACAAAAGCGTGTGGCATGTTACTGACACCGTATTTATTTATATATTTTATGTTATGGACAGACCAGGCAGTGTAGAGCTGGAAATATCGTCTGAATGCTAGTTCTTGACGCCTACGATTTTGAATATTATCTTTAACCTATGTTACAAAAAATACACTATGAATACACGTAGGTACTCGTACCTACTTGCGGCGACAATGTAATAGTAGTTACCATTTATGATCTAGATTCGTGTTCTAGAGTTCATTTTTATTATAACGATTTAGATACAGACAAAAACAACGTATTTTTTCCTATTTCAAGTCAGCAAGTTTCAACGTACCTAAGTAAGTTTTAAGAGACAATTTATTAACACATATTCACCCACAGAAATAACAGAATAGGTACTTATTGGGAACCGCACAGGACTATCTTGTTTACCTCTACCTATACGGGCCCTCTATTACCCTATGGTCCATGTGTTTTATGTGTAGGTCCTAAAGGTACACAATTTTTATTAATCCAAAGGAATTGTGTAAAAAACAAAAATTACCTAAATGTGGTGTTTGTGAGTTTGTGTGGAAGGTACCTCCGAACTTGATCATGGGGTGTTAAAAGTCCTTTGCTAATATTTAAATTGGAAATTCAAGTTGGAAGTTATGGGCTAGTACATAGGTACATAAGTTCTCTATCAAAATTAAAATAACCTCTTCTTATTCGTGATACTTCAGTGACTAATTACCCTACATAAAATATGTTTTCCGTTTAGTAGAGGCCAGAAATTGTTTTATTTAATTCTATATTTTTACGTAAGTATTCTTTAGATTCTGATTTGGATTGTTTTTCATCAAAAAACACCTTTAGTTTCTGAATATATCTGAGATGTTCTAACCGCCTCTATATACAAATAGGTATAGTTATTTTACATATATATAAACGTCTTAGTAGGTTTTAATAGGTTTATCGAAACATTAAATTATTTTTTGTAATGCTGGTGACAGGATGGCTGACTACACGTACCTACTAAGTAATCTAGGATGGCGGGTGGGACTTATTTTTGAAGATAACAACTAGTTTTCAGAACAGGTAATACACAGATATTTTCAAATGGCACACAGGACGTACCAAATTATTACAAACAATTGGTGGAATAAAGTGTAAGTTTTGTACATATTTCATTAGTCCACCTGCCATTCTGACGTCAGGTTGGCGGGCGGACCTAATTTTGAAGATAGCACGTTTTCATGAAAGGTACACAGAATTTTATTGAAGGTACACAGAGGTACACAAAATGTACGAAAAATAAATCAATATTAGGGGGAAATCTTACACAAATCGACCTAGCCCCAAACTAGACGACGATAAACATACTTACTCGTATATATGTAGATAAATAAATACATAAATACCTACATAGAAAACATCCATGCCTCAGGAACCCATCGTCATCGTCGTCACCATCACACAAATAAATGCCCTTACCGGGATTCGAACCCAGGACCACTTGCTTAGTAGGCAAGGTCACTACCAACTAAGGCTAGAGCGGTCGTCACTATACCTGTAACCATTTCATTGGAATTCCCGAAGTCCAGTTACCACACTAAATTTAATAAATTATACGTGATTTAGTCCCGTTTAGTAAAAATACCTAATATGCTTATAAGTTTGTTAAATATTTAATAAATACCTACTGTGGGTAGCGTACAATAAAGGCCAAAAAAGGGAATTTATTCAACGACAAACAATGTAAACTAACTGACATACCTAAACCCACGATTCAGAACTTCGCCCACACACTGCATACATTTATCTGGACCTACATAACTAAATATGCAGGTACTTTACTTATAATACAAAATACCTACGACCTCGGACTTAACACGAATGCAATCCAAAGCCGCCTTATCCTGCAATTTAAGAGACAACTGTTACATTGTCACCAATCCGGACTCATACAATGTTGCATATGGCATCGCCTCAGACCAATATAGATTTTATGTTGCAGTTGATATTAAAGTATCTAACTTGATATTCATTTGATACTTGGAAACGGAATCGCTTTGCTGTTGTTTTGTTTTCAGACGGTATAACCTCATGTTGTTGTTTTTAGTGGATTTGCTGGTATCATTTGGCGATTGACCCGATGTAAACGCGCTAAGGTGAACTAAAGTAATCTGATTATTGTCATTGTAAATATTCTTTAATTTGACACTGATATACCAGTTTTTATATACGAGGGTTAACATTCGGTGGCCATTGAAACAACAAAATCTAAATCGTATATACAATTTTTTACCTAGTCACCATCTTTGAAAGACATACTTATACCTATCTAAAATTAAATTTCATTTCAACTTTTGGAATTTGTAGTTAAATAACTACGATACCTAACTACCTACATGTTTTAATTGCTCTCAAGTGTAGGTTCGTATTACAGTAGTAGGTGTAGAAATCTTTTCACAGGTCAGGTCTCAATCGGTTGGGAAAAAGTTTTTCACCATTTCTGTAAGGTTAGTTAGATGAGTATAATTTTTTTTATACAATAATTAGAAGGTGGGTTAATTGTTTCTTATTTTCCCTGGAGTAATAAATAATACTCCAGGGAATATAAGATTTTGAAAAACATTAATTAATGAAGCATTGTCGTTTTGTGTATGATATGTTGAATGTTATAGAACAAATATAAAACCTAAATAAAGAATACTTATCAATAATTTTTCCCACTATTCAGAAGCTAAGATAAAGGGGTGCGTCCCACGAGATATAACAACAATATATATAATTTCATATTAATAACTTTCACAAGATATAATGGACGTTAGCTATAACAACAATACCAATACTTTTATAAGGAATAACGGTCAAATGCCATAATAATCATATAATATAACGTTTTTTTCTATAACACTCAAATTGACTAATTTAATTTCGTATAACGATCATAACATATAATATATTTTCGTATAACATACATAACGTATAGCGATCATAATGCATAGTATATTTTCGTATAGGGATTATAATACAGAAAATTAGGTTAGGACAGCCAGGACGGGGGAGGGGGGACGGGGGGTGGAGCCACCTACAAAGGGGGCTCAGTGGGCGAAGCCCCTCGTAGTAAAAAAACAACAAATATTCTTAACAATGGTATTACTTGTAGGTTAGGTTAAGGTTGTCTTGTGTCCCTTAATGCGGAAATAGACACCCCGCGAAGCGGGGTGGCGTCGACACGCTGGCGGTTAGGTAAGTGTTTGATATCAAAATAAATTTAATTTCAATCTTACAAACGTTTAATGCAGTTGCAGTCTTCTCGCCGGCTTAACTCGCAAATCCAATAGAATTTGTTATTTACTTGTCTGTTTTTACAAAAACTGTAACCATTCTCGTGCAATTTAATTGGTCCTTTTGTAGTTTTGAATACTTCATATTTGAACGCGTTATTTATTATTTAATACAGAACACATACAACAGTAAAAATCAATTGTGTCAACCGACTAAGATGACCACTAAATCATATTACGTTTATACCCCAACCCACAACGTTGTTTTAATTATAATTATTACTTACCTACAGGACATTAAAATAACTGAAGGCGATTATACCTTCTATACGAGCATTATACTGTTTGATGTTAGATAAATTGAATTAAATATATTATAAACCTTAGCTGTTATGAATATTATACGCTTTAATCGATATATCAATTGATATTATATCTAAAGTACGTTATACTTTACGAAATTATATATTTTGACATTATACCTTTCGTTCGTTATGTGCAATGAACGTTATACTAAACAAACTTATACACAGTGAGCGTATATATTATGACCGTTATATGATAAGTTGTTATACCTCGTATTACTTCCCCAAGATTAAGTTAAAAAAATGATGTTTGATAGTTATGTACTGTTATGCAGTTCGGCGTAAACTTTACTGTAAATTTTGCTGTGTAATCTTTGTTTTGTGTTCAATGATAAAAAAGACACGTCATACGGTAGCACGTCTCAATCTCTATAACATTAACCATTTCACACACTATCACGAAACAATTTACTCCCACAACACGCTCTGCAGACATTGCACATTGGCCTCTAAAACTAAACTAAAACTCTGGGCAAGTATCGCTAGAGGTTCAAGTCGATTTGCATCAAAATGGGTAGTCCTGGGCCGAGCGAAACAATGGGTGATGCGACCTACTTTCCAAATTATCCCTTTGTTGGGATGCAACTCAGTACAAGGAAGTATGGGTGTTTTGATACTTTCTACTTCCTTTATTATGCAAATACTTAAGGCATTATGTTGTTATTCTTGGATCACTTATTTGTTTGCAGCGCCAGATGAGCAATATTTTGGACGGGACTCATACTTACTTATAACTAGGATAGGTAATAAAAAAGTATAGGGACACTTGGTATTTGGTACCTACTTGCTTCCTTTTGTAGTAGCGGCATTAAATGTAATTAGTTAGGATGCCTAATATCACATTGTATAGATAGAAATACCTACTCAGTTAATTCGGTTCTTAGATCAGTAAACAAAAGTAAGCTGTTCAAAAGTTCATTAAAAATGGAACTACCTAAGTAGCTCCTCTATTTATGTCTAGTGAAGGTTTCAAATGTTGTTAACTCTTTTGTAAGTATTAAGAGTTCAGCTTTTTAGGTTTAAAAAAAATCAGGACATTTCTTTTGTCGTCCGCCAAATAAAAAAACAAACTTTGAATTACTGTTCATAAATATTGGGTTAACTGACTTCTCATGTTATAACTAAACTAGCATTTGAAATATCCGTAAGTCCAAGCCAGTTATGTCAGCTAACCGTCCCGACCAATATTCCGGCAGAAAACACTCCGGGCCACGTCCTCGGCGTTGTTATGCAAATGAAATGGAACTATTTATACAGATGGACATTCCTGGTAGCATATTCTATTATGCGCACAGATATCCACACTTTCTCTCTGGTTGTGTAAGTTATAGGGCAGTTTACATAGACGGGGTTTTTGTAAGCTGAAGTAATGAGATGCTGTCCGGATAGTTGGACCTTAGATTTTATCTTGCGTTTAAGTTGTAGGCCGGTGCGTGAGAGACCAGTGCTTTCAATAAAGTTTAGAGTGTATTAGACGTGAATACAAGAGCAGCTAGCGGTGGTGGTGGATAGTGCAACTAATATCGTGCATAGGTACCGATTTCATACTCATTGGGATGCGTGAAATTTGCTTTGCGAGGCACAGAATGTTATTTTGAAACGTGATATCTACTCGTGGTTCGTGGCTGGTGGTAATTTTCCACTGCCTCAACTTTTCGCCTTCACTTTCGCAAGACGTCTTCTGAAGACCCGTACAAATTTGAATATCATTTGTGGAACTACACAAATATAGGTAGGTACCTAGTACACAAGCAAGCAAGCTGGCTGAACAAGTCAATTTAACATAATTATAATACTTCAGCATGTAAGGATATTACACTCATAGGTATTATTAATATAATTTTTATTTTCTTCCTGAAACTATTATTTATTACTTTTTCAATAAATTCTGGTAAAGCACTGTTACAGTAGGTACCTATATTCCTAGCTAATGTAAAGTAAAAACATTCTGACGATATCATAAGTAGGGGTACGTGAAAGTCTGTACCGCCATACGATCCTCTTAATGGCAACAACTCCTGAATGGAGTTCTTTGAAACTCTCGTGTATAGTGCTTAGACATCAGACCAGAGATGGAGCTAAGAGAAAGGCTTTAGGTCATATATAACCGTAAAAAGTCGTAGGCAGCCGCTATTAGTGATATAACTTAAATATAAACCTAAACCAATCAAATTTTCCTGTTTGATAGTCTCAGTTTCCATCAAGCGACCGAGTTAACCTCTGGCAAGCATGCTACATCTACATTAAACTCAAATGAACGCTCAACCTTAGTGCTACCAACCAACGCAAACGTCATACATATCAAACATCTATGCATGTACTTGTATTTGTATATCTCCACAAGGGTGAATGAACCTTTCCAAAGCAAACAAATTAGTTTGGCGCCGACTCAATGTCGCTCAATGATGCATTTAAAACTCACATGGGCCGAGTAGGTATTTAAGGTTATATTGAAAACTGGTCGGGAATCCGCTAAATGATGCCGACATGTCTTCAGTATGTCTTAGCCGGGCATGGCGCGATGACGTATGGTACTCTGTGGCAGACAGGACATGCAGCATACGTCAGCATGACTAGATAATCATATGGGCGTACTCACATGGCGGCGCAACAAGTCGGAGCAGGTACACCGTCAGAACACTGCACGTGCATCCCGAGACCTTCGGTCTTGGCACTATCACTCGCGTATCTACGCGAATGCGGACTGATTTTTTTTCTCGCGTAACGGCCCATTAAACTTGTAGATTTCTATCTCACTCGCAGACGCGATAACATTAGGAGGCGAGACAAAGAAAGGTTGCGGTTTATGGGTTGTTGATAGAATTGGTATCCGCTCCGTAACGTACCGCCGCCGTGTTGCATATTTTTATACGATGTAACCTTGCGGTGGGGTTCACAGTTATTCATATTTATTTATATATATGAAATAGGCTAGAATGTAAGGAATTGTGATCATAAATTTTTAATGAATAGGACTTTCTTTCTAAACTAGTTTTTGTAGGTACAACGATAAATATCGAATCATCTTGGCAATAAAAAAACAACTTAGTGCATTGTGCACCTAGGAGGTATTAGATACCTACATACAACGGGTTGAGTTCGTAAATTGGACTACAGTAAGCCAGTAGTTAACTAAACGTACAAAATGAACAAGCGAACCAATCCCTCACAGTACCCTACTATGCCGTAGTCGCTTTCCGCTACATACGAGGAAACCTACTGGATCGGCTACGAGCGTAGCGCGTTCTTGGCAGTGAATTTGCTAATATCTTCCTTCCCCGTTCCATTCATCATGGGTAAAATGTTGCTTCACAAGTGAATAACATATCTTCTTACCTACTATGTTATTATGTTGGTGAATGATAATGATTATAAGATTTGAGTGCCACACATATCAAAAACCCATAGCAATTAAAAAAACTCTAGGTACTTTCTTTTCGAAGTTCTTCTATTCATATTTTTTGGCCGTCTACACTGTTTACCATGAGAAAAAGCTTTTCCAGCAAATTGTACACTTACCTCCAGTATTTCATGGAAACCATCTTCATTGTTTATCCAACTCAAAATATATTAGGTAAATACTTAATATTAGATATCTATTTATGTTGGGTTCGTGTATAGAGCGTTTATCACATCGGTACCTAATCGTCATTTAATTTTTTGTCTGATAATATTTTGAGCTGAAACGACAGTAGTTATCTGCATGGTTTTTACATAAAAACCATTCAACCTTGCCCTACTTACTAACTTTTGTATTACTGCTTTTCAATAACGGTTATGTCATTTTCATTCCTATCGTTTCAAAATGTCCATTCCATTGCATGCAATTCAGGCATAGATTAATCAGCAACTATCGTGCGAGTTAAGCAACCTACGTTGGTCGTAGTCCGTTTAAATCTGTTGCTAATGCCAGCGAACAGGGCTGTTATTCGCTACGCGCTCGCGGCTCACCCCGCCCGGCACCCGTCACGAAACTAGACCTCTACTAACGCTTTAGTTACTACGCATCGCGGTGTCAAGATATACCTATTTGTGGGTGAGCGTTGAGTTGAGCTAAAAACAAGATACAAAATAGGGGGGCAGTTGAACTGAAAGCCTTCTTTGCCGAAGCATGGCTTAAGAATGTTAGTCTGGTTTGAAGAAAAGCTCCAAGCTATGGTTGTCGCTAAGGGTAAGTTGGTTAAAACATAATGTTCCAAAGCCTTAGGCCAAGTTCGCTTAAGTCGGTAAGAAGAAAATGGTCCAAACTATAGGACTCGTATTGGTTGGTGCCTACCCGATGTCAGCTTAGTTACTCCAGCTTAGCATCCAAGACTCGCAGATATAAAAACGCATGCCCAATGCTCATCATACAAATATTTTAAATATTTCGAAGAAAGGGTCACTACCGAATAGGCTAAAACAGGCTCAGAGCTTGGTATATAAGGAGGTCAATCTGACTCAACATAATATAACGGCGATATCGGTTTAGGTTGAACCTTAGGCAAGCTCAGAAACTGCTACGGCCTACGGCGTAGCGCTACAAACGTAGCAGCAGTGATAGAGTTAAAATAAAATATTACTTCTATCTATATCAGAAACACCCTAATAATCAATCCATGATTTCACTCAATGTTTTAGTGTGTATATATTATTTTAGGAGGTTCAAACGTAGAAGCAGGTCGATCACGTAACGCATTGTACAAAAGTTAGGTAGATCTAAATGTAAATTTTTATGTGGAAAAATGAATTAGAATCATCATCATCCTATTAGCGTTTTTCCCAGTAATGCCCCTAAAGGAGCCCGGGGTCCGCTTTGACACCTAATATATATAATAATAATAATAATAATTTGGCATAGGCACTAGTTTTACGAAAGCGACTGCCATCTGATTTTCCAACCCAGAGGGAAAATTAGACCTTAATGGGATAAGACCGGTTTCCTCACGATATTTTCCTTCACCGAAAATCTAACATAAAAGAATCATGATAAATAAATAAATATGTTGGGGACAATCTTACACAAATCGACCTGGTCCCAAACTAAGAAACCTTTGACGAACATACATACTTATGTGATCAATAAATACCTAAATACTTAGAAAACATCCATGACTCAGGAACAAAAACCACGAAAATGATATTCTCTCACTGGCCATGTTACAGTAAGGCGGGCATCTGTTCAGGACTTACTCTACACATTGGCTAACCATGCTACACCACATATATAATATTACGGTGTAGCTTAATGACATGACACGATGAAGCTTCCAAGTGAAAATGAGTAACTTATACCTACCTAGACATAAATAAGTCAAATGGCTATAAAGGAATAGAGTTATCTCAAAATATATGAACATATAGATGCATCGTGACGTAACTTGTCAAGTAAGTATTAGGTTCATAAACTCACACCCACCTCGCTCACTTGGCTACCTAAAGAACCGACGCGGACTCAGTTCACCGATTGGCTATAGGTATCTATAACTACTACCTACTTAATTTGACGTTGTTTTATTTTTGAGTGTGTTAGCCTGTGAGGATACATTATGCTATGTCCAGAAAACAGACGAATCATTTTGTTACGTATTAGTTTGACTTTGGTATGCATTTTCATATTTATTTACATACAAACTTCTTTTTTTTTAAACTTATTACTTAACTTTTTTTTTTACCGTACCAAGGATATGAATTTCAAAATTGTAAATCCTATGGGAGTATGTCCAGCGGTAGGTAGACGTCTTTCGGATGATATGATGATGATGAACTCCTATGGGTAGGTAAGACATTTATAAATTATAAGACATTTATTTAGCAAAATAGTTTACACGTAGTATACTATACCAGTCCCTGCACTAGGCTTTGCCTGTATCGCTGGAAACTATTGTATAATGTGTAAATTATTAAATCAACTAGGTACCTTTTTTGGTAGTTAAAGAATAGGAATCTAAACCGACCGATTCATGTAAAAAGGTGCAACGTGCACACGAAATTAGGTGGTCGCTTACACGTGTTATACCTATGTGTGTTATGTAGGTATACACACACCCATAGCAAATTATTTGATTGAGTATGTTTTGTTTTGTGTTAATTTAACGTGGAACTGGAAGAGAAGAAATTTTGATCATGTGATACGGAAAACAAATAGGTACTTGAATCATTTATTCGCTTCTAATGGTTTTGCGCAGACTGTTATATGAAAATACCTCAGATATTTTGTCTGCGCTATGTTTAAAGCAGGGCATACCTTGGTAAAACATAAACACCAATTGTAACTGTTGTAAAACTACCCAGCGGCCTCTATTTACTAACAAACTACATAATTTGGTTGCAGCAAAGACATTTATGGCACTTTAGCACGCCATTCAACCATTTTTATATAAAATGTTGTCTGTCCCTAATTGTCTATGAATTTCCCCCGCAGTTCACCCTCAATTACAAGGAATGCTCTTTTAATTAAGCTGTGAAAAGATTACCACTTTATGTTTGAATTTATTTTAAAGCGACACGTACAGTACGATTACTGTTAGTTAACCACTGACAGATAGTTTGCCTTCATTTAATTTTCGACTTAAATGTCATACAAATAAGTAGTTATTTATAAATAATAAACAAACACGTGAACAAATAAAAGACAATATGCTCTTTGACCTTCTAAAATATTTTCCAAACGCAATTGATCGAAATATATTTAATGTCACCCCATAACAAGGCCACCGCCGTCAGAATTATAACGCCAAAAGATGTTTAGGAAATATAGGCGTCGCCCAGAGCGCAGCCGTACATCTTGCTTTATATCGTCTCGGCCAGCATTGGAGAGCAGACCATCAAACGGCGTTATGGCCCCCGGACGTGCGGCGCTCCGTGCGCCGACAGGGACGGCGATACACGTTAAACAAAGCTAACAACATATTTTTGCGCTTTTATTATTTGCTACATAAACAAACAGTCGGATCGAAGCGTGCGCGAGCGACAAAGTTTGCTAAGTTTATGGATAACGCTAGACTGGAGATATGCCCTATGACGCGTCTAGACGCATCTTTTATTCGTTTGGTTTCTATAAGGACACTTAGGGAATCTGTAGGTACACCATGTGCAGTGGTCATACTTTATCAAAAGGTTCTTAAGTAGGTATTATTCGGAGAAGCATATTTTATTAGGTATTTCGCCATCTAAAATAGCATGTTATAAAAAAATATTCAGGTTGCATATTATAATAATAAACCATTTATTTCTGGCATCTAAGGCCAGTAACAAATACCTGAAAGACTAACATAGGTAGGTACATAACATGCAATTATAAAATAAAAAAACTAAATTATTTAGGCAAGGAAACAGCGTGGCTTCATTGCTTTATATGAAATATCAATAATAAATTACCCATTTTATATATGTAGCGTTCTTAGTAATGTCTACAATTCATATATACGCAAAGAATAGGCATATAACTGTGATAGTAGATCTAGTTAATTATTGTATTGGATATATAAAAATATTCTGGCTATACATAAGCACTTAACCTTTCTCTATTTATTGGTTTATGTAGGTCCTTTTTATTAGCTTCAACTTATACAGGGTTTTTTTTTAAAATACTCGTACTTACCGTGTTTTTGGGTGTAGGTATACCTAATACGTACCTCCAAAGAGCTTATTTCGTTAAGCAGCATTTCACTTTAATTAACCAACCTTTCAGGATACTGAAGGGTACCAATAAATTGAATCTCGCACTCGTATGCGCAAACGGGGCTTTTTATTTACATTCGTCCAAATTGAATCGTTGGTTCCTCGCCAAGAGGAAGCTCGTTCACATATCATCCGAGGGGGGGGGGAGAGGGAGGGACGAGATTCGATTTGCCTAATAGCTGGCGTGAGGGAGGCGCACTCAATTACGTAGAGTGAGTCGAGGTGTCCCGGAACACTCTGTACATAATTACATTATCTGATAAACGGTTACGGGAATTTTCCTCTCTATTTTCTTTTTCCAAATTTATGGCGCGGAATTTTTATTTTTAACAGGCTGAAAGTGCCAGGTCCGCCATGTTGTCATGCCCTTCCGTTTGAGGGTTTTTAAAACAGACATTTATAACCTACACACTTTGTGACTAGGTATTTTTGTTAGGATATAAAAGTAACTAAATTTAAATCATCTTTCCCTAAAATACAAAGGAAAATAATATTCCTAGATAACAAACAATTGAAAAAACCAGTTTAAGGATTTCTCTTGATTTCTGACGCAGGTAAAGTATTTTTCCAGGACATTCTTCAGAATGCAAAACGCAACTATTTCTATTACATTGCATGTCTTTTGGTGAAGTAGGTAGGTATTTCCCTATTGTGCTGTGTTTTGTTATACCGACCTAATTAACTTTATACCGGGTGGAAAGGCACGACGATCCCTTCCGCAAAAGGGGGATTGTTTAGACTGAGTACAGTATTTCCTCTAAAGAAACTAGGCTCATATTCATAACCGTTTTGAAGTTATAGGCAGTTAACTTTTAATGCAAAATACTGCAAGTGACCACCCTCATTAGGGTCAGTAACATTTTAACAATTACACCAGAGTCAGTGACCTTTATCAATACGCATAAACGATAATTAGTACGTATAGTAATAGTAGGGTTGTCACAGAAGAACATTAATTAATTTTATTATTTTTAATAATTGATCGTCGAAAAAAAATCTAAACATTACGAATCGATTTTCCATCACTTAAACTAACCCCCCTTTGCGGGAAGGATCGTCGTGCCTTTCCACCCGGTATAGGGTTTATAGTCATAGTCCTAGTCATAGTCTTTTATTTCCCTGAATCATGATAATTACAATTTAGATGACGGATATCATTTGACAATACAGCTCAACACAATTCACCACTATCTTCGCATTCAAATATTTAAAACTCGATTACAGTTAAATCCAAAATAATTATAAACTTTTCACATACATAAGTCATGAAAATATCAATAAGAATAAGACTAACTGAAGAAATTGTAAAACAAATGAGTGAATAGTGCATATTGTGCATAGGTATGTCAACGAATTAAAATTTAAGGCTTAACTTTTATAACGAAGGAACATTGTAGAGTCAGATAATAATAAAATGTAGCTATCTCATAAGCTCATAACAGTCGAGAATACAAAAAATAGACAATTAGAATTCGAATTTAAGCAAAGCAATTTTGTTCATTACTTTTGTCAATATATTCTGTAATGTTTATGAAAACTTAACTTATAATCAGTGAGAGATGTGATATAGGTATTCTCGTGATATATTTTTTATTTCTACAATATGTAAGTATCTAATAAATAAATAAAGTAAGCACCTAGGGCATTTATGTAATTTTTAATTGATGGGCAGATATATATTACTTTCTAAGTTTAAGTAATTTCTTTTCTTAACCCTATAAGTGACATTGCAAAAATTACCACCTATAAGGTCATCTCTTTGTTTATTTTGGTGCAGAATTTTTAGGTCTACTTAACAGCAAGACGTGAATATCACTGGCATAGAGCAGTGCACTTGAATTGTGAATTAATTTTTACTTTGTTTAAAAAAAGGGTTAAGAATGAGATTTTACAACACTTCGGGCTCCTATTTGTACAAGATCCCAGGCAGAATACTTAATGCAAAGGCGAACATACCCATAATGAGGGGACCCAATAACACTAAACCACTGATTTCATTGCTGCTGCATATTTACACACTTTATAACCAAGCCGAATGCAACACTGTTGCCTTAATATCACTGCTTAAGATATCAGAGAAGCAAAAAAATCGAAGGTGTAAAATTGACCATATTTTATAGTAATTGTCGGCGACGCGCCCGCGAGCTTTTAGATGACCTCGATTAAGACCCAGCTCCACCAATGGCATTCAAACGTTTAAGAGTCCTCCAGCCAACGTTGTTTCACATTCCGACATAGTGGAACGGGGAAGAAGCTTTTAAAATGGCGGATTAATATAAAGTTGTCTCGGTCGGTTCATTTATATTGTAATGAGCGAGTAAGGCGGCTCGCTTCAGAATAACCGGTAGACGCAAGCGCAGCGAGAATGTTCCAGAGAAATTTAACCTATGTGACAGTATCTATTGCGATGCCTGAAGGTCTGTATTTGCTTGGATAAACCTCATTTTCATGGCTATCCTATACTTACACGCAAAGGTAATAGGTACCGCTTTGTCGCATATAGATCTTGTAGATAAGTGGACTCCATTAGGTACTAATTAAACTTATTTTAGATCAATCGACCGTTAGTCACTATTAAAATTTTGATCAGTAAGTATGTTTCATCAGATTTCGTTATTTAAATGAAAATAACTGAATGATCTGGATTCTGAAATTATTCACCTTTATATAATAATTAGCACAATACACTACAAAATATACCTACTCTCACACAAATGAAACAACATTTTGCTAATATTATGATGTCATAAACATAACTTCAATCACCTAGGTAGAGTACATTTCAAATTAATATCGGTAGAGAGTTAATATATTAAGTGTTATAATCATCATCATCATCATATCAGCCGAAAGACGTCCACTGCTGGACATAGGCCTAATTATTTTCCCTCTTTGGGGGAGGGTTATAATATTTATTATACAATATTTAATTTTGCGTTCGCAAAAAAGAACTTTAAGTAGTCATTGTGATGAAATTTGTTAAATACCTAGTCCATTCTATGTAATTATAAGTAGGTAGGTTTCATGTGTTTCGCAGCTGACTATATAAGTACCTACAATATTATTATAAATAGATATCTTCTAATTTCCTACGTTGCACCTACTGTATCAATATTAATCATTTTAAACTGCTTACAGGTCATCATCATCCTCCTAGCGTTATTCCAGGTTATGCCCCTAAAGGAGCCCAGGGTCCGCTTTGACACCTAATCCCAAGACTTGGCATAGGTACTAGTTTACGAAAGCGACTGCCATCTGACCTTCCAACCCAGAGGGAAAACTAGACCTTATTGGGATTAGACCACTTTCCTCATGAGATGTTTTCCTTCACCAAAAAGCTAACGGTAAATATTCCGTACCTACATAAGTTCCGAAAAACTCATTGGTACGAGCCGGGATTCGAACCCACGACCGCCGCTTGACAACTGCATGCCTGAACCACTAGGCTACCGTAGCTCCATTTTAAACTGCTTACAGGTAATATTAAATATTTAAGTACCTACACGTACATAAATAAAATATAAATAAATATTTTTAAGAGACAATTTTACACAAATCGAACTAAAATCCCATAGTAACTCAATAAGGTTTGAGTTATGGCTACTAGATGGCGATATATTTAATAGACGTAATTACTTATATATATACATAGAAAACATCGAAGACTCAGAAACAAAAACCTATTCATGCCCATCACACAAATAGGTATTTGCCTAATTTGGGATTCGAACCCAGGACCTTCAGCTTTGTTGGCAGCGTTACTACCCACTGGCCTAACCGGTCGTCAGACATAATTAGATAAATAGCTACTTTGAGTATTGCCTATACAGTCAAGTCATCGTTGTATTTATATAGGCGAGGTGTTCATAGAATAGAAAGTTTCTATTCTACCTTGTACCGGCTTGTATCAAGCCAACGAACATCTAATAGGTACCAAGTATTCTAGAAAATCTTACAAACCTAATCATAGTAGGTTCCGCTTGCATTTTAATGAATTTGACATCATGATTTTTAATCCGTAGTTGCCCAATGTAAGTATGAGGTTTCACTCGAGTACGCAACTCGTCTCGGTCCGGAGTTAAACTTACCTACCTCCTTACTTATCAATAAAGGTAGATTTCTGGTGCATATACTTGCTTACGAAATTTCATGTGTAAAATGGCCAGGCTTAGATACGCTAATTGTAAATGCATGACAAACGAAAGTAAGACGGTTTGATTGTAGGTATCTGCGAGCGAAATAATAGATACCTACAAGTATATGGTGAGGTTGGTCAATTGGCCAAGTTTTCGTGCCCCTTTTGGAGTTCATATAGCTTTTTTTAAATGACATCATTGTATCTGAACAACAATTTTCACTCAGGTCACTATTTATAAATAGTGACCCTGGCCCGCTAATTTGCTAATATCTTTGACCCATTATACTTGCGGTCAGCCGAAGATCTTTTGGCCGGAAGCGGCTACCACTCATTGACTAAATGATCCACATTTCGTCTGTATATTGCAAATAACCCAGGCAAAGCCACGGGAGAAAATATAGAATACGTCCAAGCCGTATGAGTGGTTTCGGAGATTAATCCCCTACATACGAATTTACCTCTTTATAGTCTTTATTATTATTAGTATAATTAATAAACTATCTGTCCTGCCTCCTCCAGGAGGTGGATTTCAAAATATAAAGTAGCCCCTGGCCATCCCTATATCTTTCTACAATATTTTAGGTACATGCGAAAATTCATCGCAATTGATTCGTAGTTCAACCGATCTGTAGACAGAGATACTTTTGCTTTGCATTTATAATATTAGTGCCTAGGTAAATATAGGGCACCTTGTATCCAATGGTATTGTTTCATAGTTGAGTTCCTGGAATTCCTCAGGTTATATAGCACTACATCACTGGCTTTGCTTCAGCTACATTCACATTCGTTCCTCTAGATGGCGTTGGCGGTGATAGGTGGCTTACGAAACCTAGTATGATTCCAAAGCGAATTTTGCCTTTTTTTATTTGGTACTGTAGGTTACTCAGATGGTAAAGACTTATTTAGAATTGATCTTTTATTTATTTTATAACTTGCTAGATATAAGTCTCGGGGCCAATCCTTGACATCTTCGGTTCCTCTTCTATTTATAGATTTCCAGCTGCTTTACTCTAATTGATTAATTCATGCCAAATAAGTTATTATCAAAGCTAGTCAGTCTTCTATGCTAATTGCGCCCATTTTATTTAATGTGCTGGTTTGCGACCACTTGATGAGATTGTGGACTTGAAGAATAGGTATTTTCTCGTTTTCTTAATACCTAATACATTTCTACTATATACTACTACAAACCTTGCATGTGGCTCTCCGGTTTTAGGTGCTGCTCAAACTATATTAGACATATTTAATTGAAAAAAATCTAATAAGGCCATAACTGATAGACATCAGGCCCCTATTTCACAAAATCGACAATTGTCGCCTGACAACGACAATCTCCAATGTATGGTGAAATAGGGGCCACGTGGTCGCTAACTGAAGCTGCGCGGAAGCTAGTGCAGTGACCCACCAAACTTTCGGGATTTTTAAGTTTTATTGTTTTTATTTTAGGGTTACCATTATTCTTGTATAACTGAGAAAGTCTTAAGCTTAATTATTTAAGTCGTTCGCATGATGTTAATCATTCATTTTAAATTATACAATCCAAAGTAAGTTTTACTTAAATAACTCTTACGTTTATAATACTTACCAACGTTTTATTTAAATTATGGAACAATTTATAATGGAGTTGTGTGGAACTCTCATGATTTGTATTTTGAAATTAAAATGTTTGGACAGGTAGACTTGTCAAAAACATTTTTAACAAAAATATTTTTGAATCATCACATTGTTTGGGGTTTGGGGGAGGCCTATGTCCAGCAGTGGACGTCTTTCGGCTTATATGATAATGATGATGATTATTGTTTGGGGTTACAACTTCTCAATATTTTTTTGAGATAGTAGAATAACCACTTACCTCCGTCGTAAAGGCATGCGAGTCTGTACTGGCTGGTGTTCTCAATGGCAGGCTTCGATCTGGTTACCTTCCTAAGTAACTCTCTGTCCACTCTCGATTCTCCACATTTCACATCTACTTACTTAGTAGGTAGTAGGTAGTCCTGTGTGAGGTCCGAATTTGTCATTGTGTGGTCCTGTACAAAACAGGACCTCACAATAACAAATTCACTGACTCTGATCAAGATGCAATATAATCACAGCAACAGACGGGTAGTGTTTGAACGGTAGATTTGAACGTGTGATATAAGCAGGTACCTACGTGCAGCACTCGGTTTCTATATGTAGCTTGAGGTTTCTGAATTCGAATTCAGATGTGGCCCTTAAAAGACCACCTAAGTTTAATAAGGGCCACAAAGAGGGTTTTTAAAAACGCCTCATTGCAAAGGTAATTGAAGGAACTCAAACAATTGTAGTTTTTCTAACTGTTAATAAAGTGAATATTAATGCAGGTAACGATGTACGTTTTTTTCTTGTTCTTTACAGTTTAGTTTAGTATAAACTAAATATTTAGATTTGAATTAAGGTGGCCATTATTAGCCTCAGCTTATACTGTTATTTGTCTGTGAACCCTTTAATCGCCAATAATTCCGCCATACCCATAGCAGCTAGAATTGCTACAGTTGGCCTACGTACTGCTAGTGCTACGCTACTTATACTTACCCACTCAATTTTTTTTTTGACAAAAACCTTCGGAATTCGACAACTCTTGGCTGTCATGAAGAAAGAAGGGGCATGGCTTAAATAATGAAGAACTGTTTTCAGGGCCCTGGGAATTTGGGTTGAACGAGCCACTGATCCATAGTTTGAGAACAGCTAGTAAGTACCCCAGATGCCTCACATAGGTAATAGTTATGTATGAGATTGAAGGTTAACCTGCAAACCGCGGCCGCTAGTCGTGTGTATGCGGGCTCACTGACGCGCCAACGCACGTAGCCACAACTAGAACATACTGTAGTCAATCCTAACCGAACAGGCAAATAGATCCAAGGCAACGGTCTGGACGGCAGCGGGTAGATGAGCGGGTGTTCACAGATTGAACTCGCTAATTGCGTGAGCTGCTGCTCTTGTCGACCCCGCTGGCATCAAGACCGCGGCCTTAGATTATAATTATTGATGATGTGCATGATCTTTGACATGCCTGACTGTAAAACTTAGATTAGGCGACACGACAAAATATGAGATAGGTATCGACAAATATACTACCTACTTAAAAGATAAACATATTATTGATTAGGTACAAAGCGGCGTCAAAACTAATAAACTTAGCACCCAGGGTAGAAAGCAAATTAAAAAGAATCCAGGACACGACGAAATATTTAATTTTTTCCTCTTTCATACATTCTTTCCTGAATTCGTCATAAAATTGCCGAGAGCACATTCATTTAATTTTTAATCATTACATTATACTTAACAAAACCTCACATTTTCTGGCGCGATTAACTACATTAATTTAACTGTACACTAAATTACGAGACCTTTATTTATTACAAGGTAGGTATATTATATTTTATGATTCTAATTTAAGTAGTAGGTAGTAGCTACTGAAATCGCTGAATGTTGGTATTTATCAGAGAAGCAAATTGTGCCAAAAATAACATTTTGTCTGAATAACTTTATGTAAGTTATGGGTTTTCAAGTAACACCTGATGACGATCTAGGGGCAACTCGTAATTATTGCTCAAAAATAAAGAAACGCAACTGTACAAAAGTTATTAATAATTTATGAATGTAGTGGTTAAAAGGCTGCCATGCTAAAAAAAGGTATATTATAAAATATAGAATAACGATAAAAAGGTTTGTGGGCACCCAATAGTTACTTTTACAAAAGTAAATTCTAAGTCAAAGTTTTTCAGACAAAATCGAAGCACCTACTTATAAAACATTAACTTTTTCTCTTAATCATTTATACAGGACATGAGCTAAGTTGTTAAGTCGTTGTTTCATTCTATGTGTAGGTAGGTATAGGTATGCAGGTACAGGTATCGATGAGATGCCTTGCAATAAAAATAGAAATTCGGTTACCTAGACGAGGTCGCCCTTTTGTACAAAAACATCTAATTTATTTTATTTCCTACAAAATTACGACAATACAGATTTATTAGATCAGAGTACTAAGTTTACAATGAAACATTTTTTATATATATAATAATTATAGTTGTTTTGTAAAGTAGGAAAAATGTCGGTATCTAAGAAGTATTACGATACTATCCTAAAACTGGGATGAATTTCTTTGCAGATATTTATGTAACTTACAATATTTGGAAAATATTTATTTATACATAACATACATTTAACATGAGAGCAAGACACAGTTGAAACATTACATTTAATATACGGCTGGTAGTCACAATAATGTATAAAATAAATAATAAAATATTTAACTAAAACAAAAATAAAAAGTAATAAGACAGGCTAAAGCGAACAGTACAATTAATCAATAGAGGACAATATTAATGCACTTGCCCATATCACCTAATTTTAATTGATTATAACATCAACTTCAATATTTAAAAAAGTCATAACAGTAACTTAATGTATAATTCTACTGGAACCGAGTTAAAGCTTTGTCAGAAATCCATAATTTAAATAACAAAATTTACGATTTATGAGATAAGAAATTAAACATTAATAAATATTTGATCATGTTGCGGTCTCTATCCTTGCCTAAGTACAAAATAAATAGAGGATTGTGACAATTAGTCGGTGATGCAATAGCGAGCTGTAGGTATGGTAATGCGGCTGGAGCTGCCTGCCGCGTGTCTGCTCGACACGGGCTCAACAATTTGGTAACAAACTAATAAGAACACCCGAACAGCGATACGAATACAACAATAAGCAGTCTCACAAAATATTTATACAAAATTTATTTTCAATAAACTATCTAGAAACTATAATTCATCGGTGACGTCTTTAATATTCGTAATTCGTAGATACTTAAATAATTTCAAATACATTATTAGCGCTACACTAGACATTATTAATATCAGGAATCGTTATCTACTCACGTACTTAGTCTCATTACAATTATCGAACATAACTCCGTAATTTAATACTATACACAAATCGACAACACATTATGTTACTGGAGTAGGAGGTTCTCTGGGACCGCGGCGCGCCGGCCGGGGCCGGGTAGCGTCCTGCTTCACGGCACTCCGCACTGCATAGGTAACGAACATGGACGTAACGGATCTCTCGGAACCTTAAGTACAAGTCACTTCCACACTAGTCCTATGGAACTGTCCCTGCTTCATTTAACTGGCTATACCGTGGTGAAGGGGGTACGTCCCAGAGAAAGGCGCGGGTCACTGATGGTGTTTGGCGGGCGGCGCGTGGTGCAGCGCCGAGTGGTGCGGCGCGAGGTGGTGCCCCGTATGGTGGTTGTGGTTGTTCGCGTTCGAGTTGTTGTTGTTATTCTGCGCCGCCTGCGCCGCTTGCCTCTGAGAATTCTTCTTGTTCTTCATTCGTCTGTTCTGGAACCATATCTTCACCTGTCTCTCCGTGAGGTTCAGATTCCGCGCGAGTTCCCACCGTTTCTGTTTCGATACGTAAGCGTTGAAGAGGAACTCTTTCTCTAGCTCGAGAGTCTGGAACTTGGAGTAGGGTTTGCGTTTTTTGCGCACCGTCACTTGTCCGGTCCAGTCCAGGGGGTTGGAGGAGCCGCAGCCGACGCCCACGCCCACCGACATGGACAGGGAGCCTGCACAAAAATAAAACAAACTTTAACACTTGCACTTAAATGAACATCCTACTGAAACTGTTTCTACAAACTTATGTAATATCGACATATCTGTGCCGAGGCCATAAATATCTTTTGGCACGATTTTCCGCAATAGGGTTCGACCAAATGGTTCCTAGAACGCTCTACATATTTTTAGCCCCTATAACATTAGTGTTTCAAAGGATTGTGAACTCTGTGTCGTAATTATGGTAAAGAGAATTTGCAATCTTAATCATTCCTATGAGTTCGTTCGCCAGGAAAATTTTAATCAACTGTGAAGTAGGGCAATTCCAGTGCAGGCCTCGTAGTTGGTACAGCGCGGGTCGGTTTTAACAAGCTATTTCCATACGGCGTTCATAGAAACAATAGCGGCCGGCGAATAGGCGTTAGAAGTTAGATAAAGCGCGATTTATGTCGGCGGTCCCTTTGATGAGATCACCGCCGTAATATTGTATGCAACCCGCGACCTTCTCAATACTCGGTGCGTGCAATAGCTGCACTATTTCCTATTGTGCCCAACTGTAGGCGAACGTTGCGAAATAGATGCCTCATTGTCCAGCGGACGAATACGAAAGCTGCTGGCGTAACGTGTCTCTCAAATGAGCGACTTACGTAAACTATTGATAAATGTATGGTTATTTGACAGGAGGATTTACTACGACGGACGGACATTTTTACTGCAAAGCCGTTGCTTAGTTTAGAAAGGAAATCTACATAGATAGTTCTTTAGTCGCTTTCTTGATCAGAATAAATACTTCGTTCTTTGTCTTTTTAGCCGGATACGCGACGAAAACTTAATCTATCTACGATTGCTAAATTATTCAGAAGCCTTCTCCTCAAGCAAGCATTAGTTGCACCGAGTTACCCAGTTTACCACATAAAACTGCCCTACCACAATTTTTAGAAGTGCGGCGTACCGCTTTGTAGCACATTTTTACAACCAAAGTGTTGTTCAAAATTACCATGGTTAGAATGGTTCTGCTTAACTGAATAATTTAGTCAAATGACTCTTATGAGTAATAAAGCTAACTAAACAAATTGGGTCAATCAGTGATGGCAGCGTGTCGGGCCGCTATCAAAAAAACAAATTAATTCATTTGGTCAAATATGTGCACCAAAATCATAATTAACCTGAAATGTGTAGAGTCCAATTGTTCAGGTTTTATCTTTACAAATGAGATGTGGCAATTAAATAATTAAATAGCTCGAAATAATTTGATGATGATATGGTTCATTGATATATGAACACAACCTAACTAAGCTAGACGTGAAATAAATTCAAACTGGATGTGTCATTCGAACCGACGATCACAGGAAATGAAATTAATACATTTTGTTAGGAGATGTTACTGCTTAATACGAAACTAAAGTTTCTTATCCTAGGGATTTTCCTTACAGCTACCGGAAAAACCAGTTAAAAAGAAAGTGAACTTGTATATTTGTTCTAATTTACACATTTTTTGTGCCGCTTCCAGGCTCAGTAGCTCCATGTAAGCGGACGATTGTTTAAAGAGAACATAATGACAAGTCGACTTGTCAATTATGAGGGGCCGAGGTAGCGATCAGTGGCGGTAGAGGCAGTAAAAGTGCGGGATCTTCGTCCATAAAACTTTACCTACCCGACCGCGGGCTTTGTCCATTCGACCACTTCCAGGACAATTCATTTGTAATACAATGTCACAGAGTTCAATTTCCAATGGACTCAGTTCACATAGCTTTTTCTACAAGACGATGAACTTATGAAAATTAATAAATTTGATAGTCTGAAAAATGTAAGTGAAATAATGCCGTACTCAAACCAACAGTTGTCAGCCATAAAAAGAGGCTCGTAAGCACTTGCATTACTACCGGCGCGATTACTAACGGAGCCATTTCTCAAGCCGTTTACTAAGCCGTAAATTCACAAATCAAAGTCAATGTCAACCACAGGTGGCCGTAAACACACAATCATAAAGTGACGCGAACACTCGTATAACTTTTTCAACAATTGTTTCCTTTTAATGGGCCATTATATGCGCGTTTTACGCAAAATTATGTCAAGTTACACCTCTGCCGTAACAGTGGTGCGATAAACCCATCTTTATGGTTAGGCAGCTATCGAAAGTGAACCTGGCGGGCGCCTTTATGAATGGAGCCTTTTTATTGCTCTCATAGTATTGACATGGCCCGCCGTAATTACTCGACTACTTACTGGCGCGATTTCGGAAAGAAACCAGTAATATTGCATGTCTACGAATGTCGACGCGGTTTTATGATATCGTAAAAGTGATATAGGTCTGTAGGAGACGCAATGAATCAGCCGCATGCAAGTCAGCGCATCCGTCCCGCTCGCACCTAGTTTTTATCGTCTCATCAGCGGTAATGTGTTTATTGTAGCAATATTTCGTTTATTGCTCTTCAAAGATCGGTTTATTGTCTCGAAACTCAGGTATCGTGTTTATTTATTAGTTATACATTTTTATTGGCGCTTTATTTTACGTAAACTTAAATTTATTGTCGGTTGTATAGCGCCACCGTTGTACATTGCCTATAAAACGGTGCTTATGGTTCGTTTTTAAACATTTGTAGCACGTGTTTCGTTCATTCATCAAATTTATGGTGTTGGTGGGAAAATGTTTTGATTGGACAAGCGCGGTGCGGAGGCTTTAATACTCGAGTTTGTTTAGCTTACTTGCTTTAACGGATCTTTATACTGCCGGTGATCGATTCAAACACTATAGCTATTACTCTTACATATATAGGTAGGTATCTAGGGGACGCGATCGCTTCCTTCGACGCTATCTTTAGAAGCACCGAACCGAAGACTCTCCTCCCAAGAATTTAAAGAATCTTTTGAAGCATCAATCCATTATCTATCTTGGAACCGTATTTTGAACGAAAACAATGGAATAGCAAAGATGATACGCGGAACGGTATTTTAATGCAATTATGATATGAATAAATTACTGTTATGAAGAAGAAAATACATTGCCACGGTCGGCTTACGGAAATTACCGACGACATTGGATGTTAATTATAAGAATGAGTTATTCAAAAATGAACTCTATACGCCGAACAATAAATTACAATACTCGACGTCGTGTAGTCGCTTGCAGGAACTGCAACCGTGAAATTTCTCACACCCGCAGACGGCGAAGGCGGCGTTGTGTGCGAGCTCACGCACACATAGAGAGGCCTTTAGCTGTGTGTGCTGTACATCGCCATCTAGCGGCCAGTGGCAGCAAACTATGACGAAGACAATCGTGTATCATACGTATGTGATGTTTGCAAAGTATTTTGCATCATAATAAGTAATCAAAATAACTAAAAGTAATATATATTATGTACCATAATTTAAAAACCAAGACCACTAAGCCCAAAAATTGCAATTCACGTAATTTTTGTGTTTATAAATTTCGTTTTTGCATTGCGGTAATGTTTTGGGTCTCAAGTCGCCGATAAGTTCGTTAAGATTACAAACAGCTGTTACAGCCGGACATTCGCACACGTGATTCTTAGGGTGTAGGGCTCAACTGATAAGAAAATACAATATAGATACTACTGACCTGGTAGGGAGCCAGGAGGTGGGTAAGGTCCACTGGAAACAGATTCTCCGTAGTTCCGGAGGCCATACGAGTCATGGGAGAACCCGGAGGCTTCTGACACTGCCGTCCGCCGCTCGTCTCCGTAGGGAAGGGGCTGGTCTCCACGCGGCGCTCCGTACGCGTAGTTCCAACAGGGCTGCGAGAACCCCTGGTGACAACCACCATCAGTGTAGGGTTTGTATTCTCCTCCACTCGCCGGCCAGAAAGGTATCGCGGATTTGCGCTCCCTTTCCACGGGGAGGTTGTAGTAGGTAGGAGCTCCAGCACCGTACTCGTGGTTGAAGGAGGTGGGAGCGTCTGGCGGGTAGCCCCAAGCGGGCTGGGCGTGCCGGATGACGCCTGGCTCGAGGTCGTAGCGCTTGGCGGGGACCTGGAGCGGCTGCGGCGGGTTGGAGCCCACCGAGGCCGGTGAGGCGCTGGAGGCGGAGGGCGGCGCGGCGGCCGGCGCGGACGGCGGCGAGCCCCCGGGCGGTGACGCGTGAGATTCCTCGTACAGCGGCCCGCCGACGCCGTTCATCATGGTCCACCAGGCCGGTCCGGCGGAGTGCCCGGACGCCGGCGCTGGTGATATGGCGGCCGCATCACAGGGCACGCCGAGGCCCCCGACATGGTTGTCAGGGTACAGGGTGGCGGCCGGGCAAGCCACGGGGACAGCACACGACACGTCCGGTTCACGCGCGACGCGGGCACATTGCACCGCGCACACACGCGTACACGAGGCGGCACATGAAAATTAAAAGGCGATTCCCGATTTAGCTAGCTCACCGGACGAGGGAAACCGCAGGAACAGTCCAGGCCAACACCACCAACTTCAACAGATATTTAGAGTTTACAGTTTAAAATTGCACCGAACAGTCATTGATATGATAAGCTCGTAACCTCGAACTTATTATTTTTATTAACGAATAAATATATTTTTATCGTTCATAAGTCCACTTATAGTCCCATTTAACTGTTTCAGTAGTAGGAAGCAGCGTAATATTTTCTTGTTATTTATTCAGAGTATCGCGTTACGTTGTTATCGCGAGCGTGTGTATCGAGATAGCAGGCGACGGCACGGGCAGCGCGCGATCTGTCCCGCGATCCGGCGCGGAGTGGCGGGCTGTAGCAGTGTGCCCGGTGTGGCGAAGCGAGTCTACTATGCGCCGCACACAGTCACAGGTCCTCGCTACTCGCCGGCGCGCGCCATCTACCGGCGGGCGGCGGAACCGACCCCGCGCCTAGCTAACGCCCGCCCAACGTGCCCTTATTCTCGTACTTTCATGAAACTACACTGTCGTCCCTAAATTTTGGGCAAAGTTTCAAACGACGGTCCCCTAGAACTAATAACGAAACAGAAGCGGCGTAATGAGAACTGAGACAGGGACAGACACCCAATGAATAGGCTTGGGTTAGGTACATACTGCTATAATTATTTAAATCGGTAACTATATGGTTACCCTTACAAAAAAAAATACTAATTGTTCTAATTCGTGGCCAAATTAATGAAAAGACACTACTTGACTACTGGGCTATCATTGGGTTCACCCAATGATAGCCCAGTACCAAAAAGTCCAAATGAAGATCCATTAAACGGAAACGACATCATTTCCAATGCGACACTCACACAGGAATGGCTTCGTGGGGCGAAGGGTTGAGGAAGCCGAGGCGCGAATGCGTAGTAAAGCGATTAACAGAGGCAAAATAGCCATAAACTGCCGTTTAACCAAACTGCAAGCGTCACTCGACCAGTGTTGCCACCAATAAAAAACGCGAGATTTTATGACGGCAACTCACTCACATTTTATTGTGAATATAAACTTAATTTTATCGTCTGTTAATTTCACCACAAATAATGCTAGCCTATTAGATTGAATTATGTAATGTTTTATTGCTAATGTCAATGACACGGCCAAGTTCTACTGACTTACATTAACTTTTTGTTTTTTAACTGCCTTGCGAAGTGTTTACTTACCAGGGAAAGAAAATAAACGTCTACTTCGCAAGCTTATTTTGGCTTAGTACCGTAAAAATGACTAAAAATTCTTGTAGCAAAGTTGAAGCCAATATTGGCATTTGGCATACCCCTCGTGGAACACCCTTCCGACTTGTTCGCACCCTGTCAGAGGAAACAATGCGTCGTACAACCAATAATGCTATACAATATTTCACACCTCTAGGTGCATTCTATAGACGTGTTGTCTGTTTACACAAGACACGGCAGTAAAATGTATCAAGCAGACAAAAGAAGAACATACATAACATTACATGCTAAGTAATGCTTTTAACAAGGCGACAAATCAAAATGATAATAGAAACCGAATTGTCAAAATATAATACAAAGTGTAACATAGGTTAAAAAGCTAATTTCCCACACTTGAGCCATTGAGTGCGCTATCATAATTATCGGACGACAAAAGACAGAATGTGAACGATAAATTTGCTACAATTGTGTACGTGTCAACGGAATTAATTCCTAGCTTTGCTACTCAAACAAGGTTCCTTTAGTCGGCTTGAAAAATGTATAAATAACTAGTAATGACGTGTTCTAACAATGTACACATGTATCGAGGTTAACCGTCGTTGTACGCCGCTTCAAGTCATGCAGTTCCGCCCATATAGCCATCATTGACATGAAACTTTGTTATATCTCTTGATCTACATACTGTAGGTACGACACCTAAATCAAGTTATTAGGGATGGATTTTTAAAACGATCTGCAATAATTGACGACGGGTTTGGTAAATTAATTCGTAAAATATGTACGTAGTCTTTACGTAACAAAATGTTAACACAATGGAATTTGCTATTTAGTAATAAGTACAAACTGAACTGAACGTGAAGCTACACTGATTAAAATCAATCTGAATTTCAGCCACAGCCGATCCCGTCTTTCAATCAGATAAAATCGAGTAGTGTAAATAATATTGTCAGAAATTACTACTGTATCATGTACCTATTGTATAGAGGGAAAATAGGAGCAACGTTTCAAAATGAAAGTAAAATTATCTCCAGCAAAGCAGACGAGATTCAGGCGTGTTGAATGACAGAAACAAACATAGGAACAAGTGTGCGCCTGAGCTCGGCGCGTCTATAAATATTTACTTTAGGAAACTTCAGGCCAATGGTCGGCCATACAACCGGCGCACCTAAATAAAAGTACGCTTTCTTATCTCAAACATGTGTGCCGTTGCGCAAACAGGATTGGAAGCCGTACATCGTATACATACTCATATATTGGAAAAGTTAATATTATACCAATACGAATTGCTCAAGACTGAGTCACAAACGTCCTTCTGGGAAATTATTTATAACCAACAATTTAGTGTGTTTCTTTGCAAGAAATTGACTTATTTTACTGTTATAAGATTGATAGAAAATACTTGAACGAACAGAACACTAGCAATAGACTTATAGTGTTGACTTTGTAGGTACACTTATTTTGAAAATGTTATCATTATCATTTATAATCAATTAATTTTTGAAGTTATGGTGCATAACAAATTCTCGAAATAAGTACACTATGTCGATGAATATGATGAAATATGATTTGCAAAGAGAAAGCAGCCTGTAAATTTATTCACGAAATTCGAATGGCGTCAGAAAACACAATACTCACAAATCTACCATGAATCCCAGCTCCCAAAGAGAGAGTGGTTTAAGTCTCAGACATGCTTCAGACATAATGATGCTTCACTGCATGTGCATGTCAGTAATGAATCCGTGGGTCGGCAACATGTAGTATTGCATGTCCCTATTCAAAAACCCGTCGGCGCTTAAAGACGACTGGAGACCTGGCTTTCTCTTAACTGGACTTCGGTTGTAAATAATTGTCCTCGGGCTCTTGCAAATCTGAATATTACCGGTTGGATGAAATTTATAGCTTCGTGGAAGGACATAACTTCGAATCAACAGCGGTTTTATAAATTCAAAAATGCTTAACGGTTAGCTGGTAGGTACTTATTCTTGTTCACCGTGTTTCAGTTTAACCAGAGGTCTTTTTTAGTAATTAATTGCGTATTTAAAATGTAAATTGAACCATAAAATCAATGACTGATCGTTTCTCTGATTTATAACCAGATTTTACTGAAACATATAATATTGAGAGAATAGATTTCGGTCATAATTTAAAATATCTTGACCCAGAGTCCCTGTGACTATTTTGAAATGAAAAAAGTTATAATCACCTTGTCTTAAACTGGCTAAAGATGTCTGCGTAAAAGGACACGGCAACCTGCAAACAAATAACATGTAATGTAAATACCAACGTTAACATATAAACCATGTATAAGTCAATGTAAAATACGATAATGCAGTACAATGGTATAATTACGGGCGGGGTCAGGTGTGTCCAATCAGTGGAAATAAGGCCCGAGTGGAACGCCGGCTTAATTAATACGTTAATTGCTATGGACTGGGCTTCGCTTCGAACATGCGGCATTTTTTATGAACAGATAAAAGAATATTTCCAATAGTTTATTATAATTATGTAAATTCAACGGCACTCGGTGGTGGGTATTGTCGGGTGTATAAATGTAATTATGTATATATACATGCTTCAAAGACAGAAAGATCTATGGGTACATCTTACAACCATGATGTTTTGTTGGATATTTACAAGTTGATACTGCTCGATAAATCGAAGCAGGTGGCCAGTAGAAACAAAGAAACGAAACTGGTCAAATGAAGAGAGACCGTATAATACAACAGTTCAAATGATTTAAATCTTGTAATGTAACTCGAAGAGTCAAATGTAAGGCAAGTACGTACATCACACATCATTATATCAGGGAATGACGTGACTAACAAGCCCCCGGTTGTCGCTTGAATCATCGGCCGGCGTAAACGCCACTGCCGCGCACATAACTCAGTTTATTTTTAAAACAAACCCATACAAGAGAACCATTGACAAACTCCACAGTTTATTTTTCTAGCCCCAGTCTCGATACGTATAGGTACACATAATCCTTTCTAAGTCATTCGATACGGCGCAAAGTCACGAAGTTTACATAAAATAGGTGATTTGCACCGAATGCCACGGTTTTTTCCTGTCTTTTGGGGCACCACCCCCGAATTATGAAAGCTAACAAAAAACATGTATACAGGCTTTTTTCTTGTAACGTTTGCGGCCGAGATCTGTTGGGGATCATAAATTCTGTTGTGTGTTACGTAACAACATTTCCTTGCTACGCCATGATTGATTTTGAATAACAATATGTTGTTCATCTAACCGAAATAGTAACAAGAGCCTCGTATCTAGGTTAGTTCTTTATAAATAATTCTCCAACTACATTTACAACATCGTAGTGCAGAAATATGCTTCAGCAACTTCCTATTTTTTTCGTAATGTACAATACATAATACAATGCCTACGTGATTTAAAAATACCTATATATTTACTTACTTAATGTAATAAATGTGACTAGCATAAATTAGGAAAATGGGAAATTTCGGTGTTTAATAAAGTTGAACTGTTTTCAAAACTTTATAAATATACCATTCTGGAAACGACGCAACGTCGAACGTTTTGTCTAACTTTTTATTTCGACAACTATAAGTAAATAGAAAGCCAAAGTGATGGCGGAGGGCACTTGAACTGACATTTACGACTCAATCTTAACTTCCCAAGCATAGGCTGGCCGAACTGTTTCCTAGTACCAGCCTAATTAAAGCCGCCCTTCCTCCCTGCATATAGCCGTGTAGTAAAACCGAGAGGGGTAGAGTCGTGTTTCGGGAGGTCAACTTGTTTTGGTTGGACAGTTTTTTCAATAGCCTTAGTGACAGGGCGAGTTTGGACGCACATTACAAGCTGTCAAGTTGCGTTATCGGTGCTACAAGTATTTGGTGATACGTACTGGGGACCGACTCCCACGGTTCAGTAAAGCGACGCCTTGGGACTATCCGATACCGATATTTATAAGGAGTCAATATTACTAGTCCCAGTAATATGATAAAGAAACATAGCTTTGATTTTAATTATAGTGTAGAAAATAGTGTACCCGGCTTATAGATAGATTAGGAAGATTTTTTTAATACCCAGTTTGAAATTACTTTAAAGCTAATGTAACTTTTGAAATCAAAACATGCCATTCTAAATTGTATCATAAAGTTTTTTGATGCAGTATCTTCTTTCGTATAGACGCCATCGGCTGATGCTTTGGAATAATCCATCGAAATAGCGTAGGCACATGCATAAATGAATGCGAGATCTCTCGATGTCGATGTACACATAGTATTTACCTACAACAACAACTCCCTCGGGAGTGGGAGGAGGTCCAAAAGGTTAATGGTGCGAAAACTGACTGGATCATATCCCGGGGTTTACGACACGGAGTAAACGGCCGATTCATTTGCAATTCTAACTGCGACTTAGAGGCTGCGATTGTCCGGCGTCAGTCCTATCTACTTATCGATAGGTATTTATCACGCTTTTATTTACTTTTACTTAGATAGATATTGCACGGCTTCCTGAAATAAACGTACGATGAGTAGTAGTTTCTTTTAGGCAGGTACTGTGATTTGAGAAACCAATAATCACGTTCCATGTGGTAGCTTTTCTTCTATGTAGGATTATTTAAAGCCCAAAATATCAAACGTATCACTGAGTTAAAAATGGTTTGAAAAAACCCATAATATTTTTGAACAAGATATCTAACGCTGCTCCATACACACAGCAAGTCCGCTGGAGGACCGGTCATTGCGGCACTCTTTGGGGGAGGCCTATGTCCAGCAGTGGACGTCTTTCAGCTGATATGATGATGACGAATTACAGTATAAAATTAGAGCTAGCTTAATCTATATAAGTAAACGAATATTTCTCATTTTGTGCTCCTCACTGTACCTACATCTTATGATAGTTATGAATTGATGTCAAGTTGCATATTATTTGAATAGTCCAAAACTAAGAAAGGCTTGTAGGTAGGTAATAAATTAGTAAATATACCTAGAAAATATCAATGACTCAGGAGGCGGTTCGTGCTTATCAAATAACTAAATTCCCTTACCAGGATTCGAACCCGGGACCAGTGGCTTCGTAGGCAGGGTTACTACCAACTAGGCTAAAGTGATTGACCATTATGTTTATGCTATATAATATAAAATAAATACAGCTATAGGTAACCGGTTACATATGTAAATAGAAAGACCAACTACTGTGTTTCTTACAGCATAATTTAAAGGCCGATGCTATTTATGTTTATCATTGCATTCTATTATAGATAATATCGCGAACGCGATTGCCTACACACATGTATGGGCATCGTGATGGCAATGGCCGCTGTGATAGATTTATATCTAAAGATTGGTTTTCCGTCATCGAAATATTCAAATTCAATACGATCTGTCTATACTCTATTGAATAGGTAATAAAGTTATAGAAGTAGGAAGGAACCCTTATAAGATTAGACGAAAATATTTTATGTTGACTGTCCGTTTCTTTTTTGTAATTTATTGCTCTACTTGCTGATTTATTATCAACCTTCAATGAGCATATTTTATATTGCTACTAATGTATGGTACAAATCAAATGATTGCCAATAGAAATTAACTTTAAACGATTTCGATTTTTCTATGAGCATTTATTTAGCAATAGTTACACCAATCATCAGAATATGCTGAGTTTGATATTTTCTTAAAAGCACATAGATCGATTGCTGAAAGCACATACCAGATTGGAATGTAATAATTTCATTAAGATTGTCAATGTTTCAATTCTTTCAAACCGTGCACGATGAACCTTCGAGTTTGTTAACAATGCTCATGTTTCCCGTGGGAATCCACTTTGTTCGGTACAATTGAAGGCTGTGTATTCCAGTTCAGTTCGACATTTACTAGTTCGCCAAAGTAGGCCCTTAAACCTTTGAGTCACGTATCACATGCAAGTTGGTAGTTCGGCGATCGATCCGAACCCTTTTGACTTACGGTCTAGTTGCGTTTGAATGTTCAAGTTCCCACCCGCGTAAGTCTAAATTCACATGATATACCTAATACATCACCTTACGTAGGACTTGAATGTTAACTGATTATCGACAAGATATTCTAGAATTAGGTATTTGATAGAAGAAATAAGTAATCAGAAAATAGGATATGTAAAAAAAAACGTCAACATAGGGAGCCCAAAGTTATTAAAACGTCTTTGGAGTAAATAATGATTGTATTCCTATAATGTTGTTACTTTCCGTTTTAAATTATGCTTCTTTCCGAATCCCACACAAAAACGACATTTCTCTCACTATCTCAGATGTACTAATGTACGTACGAAATCTATACGAATGTCTACTCGGCCAATGTTTCCCTGTAGCTTTAAACAGACCTTCTGGTTACCGCTTTCCTGTAGCACTCGATCACGTAACGCGCTGATCGATAGGTGGTCTATCATTGTGTATTCGATTGGGACGGTGCTGTCGCCAAGGACATACGAGTACATTGTGATTCCGAACCCGCCCGGAATAGATCGCCCGAAAGATATAGACCTAGGTACCTATACCTATTTTAGACACGTAGAGTTTGGGGCCCAACGCTGGTGGATCTATTATGTAAAGGTCTTCGAATATATTTCTGAAGCTAACTAACAGCAAGGGTTTTCTTTATCAGTGAAACGAGTAGGTACAATTTTTTTGAGACAACAGTGATGCTCTAATAGATACCTCACAGCAAACCATTGCGTTGCGAGCAAAGTAGCAAAATAATATGTTCGCGCCACCCTTTTGTGAAGGCATTAAGCTGTTCAAATATCAGACATTCACTGATGTTGCAGGTTAAATAATACATACAAACGTGGCAAAAAATTAATCCCAAAGTTACATTGTAGTAATGCGATGTTCTGTATTAAACATGATAATTCGCAGCTCGATAAATAAAAATATGGAATTATTAATGTGACGTGGCGGTGACTCAAAGGCCCAGGGTATGCAGGTGTGCCATTTGAAAATGGCGGACGACGCGATGTAACTTTTTTTCATAACCGTGTTAACTGTGTGTGTGCAAAAGGGCGTACGCCGAAGGTTCTTTGTGACAACTTACACAAATATGAACTTTATTACTTTGCGAATAGTGGGGTGTGTTGTAAGCAGTATTAATGCTAATCGCATCAATCTACTATTTAATTTCCATAGTGAATTTTGAGACATTCTTTTGTCGAAAACATGCAGAAATTTGCGTTGCATATATTTTATAACATTTTGGTATTTTCCACACGTTAAATATTAATTCATAAGCAGGGCTCGTGAACTAATATTTGATTGTATAGCTTAAACATAATAGGTATTTTCTATTGTCGAGTTTGACATAGATTTTATGTTGTTGTTCATTCAAAATTCTTTGATTATACTTTCACTCGTCCCTTTGGTTTATAGTGTTTATATCTATAGGTACCTAAATATTGGGTCTCTAATCAGTAGGTAATAATCTGCTTTATGGATTAACCCTTCAAATTGTTATACTTGACTATTTTTTGCTAAAGTGCCTGTCTAGTCAAAGGTTAATGGCATAGGTAGGTATTCATTGTCAACATAATATTAAACGATGATTAAATAAAATTATAACTTGTAGTAAGATCGCATGCCAAAACCACCTGGAACGATGAATATCAATTGTAAAACGTTGGAAAACTCCGACCACACTCTCTATTTGATTGAATGTTGAACCTTTTGCCACATGAAATAAAGTCTCTCTTTTAACAAGACACATTATTCAGACAAGAGATTGCTAAAGTGCAACTGATATGCACATTTCACCCGGGCAAGGGCCTTACAATAAAAATGAAGCGATCAGAATAAAAATGTACTTTATTCTTTCTATTTTCCATTGAAATTAGGACCTTATTATATCTAAAAATAAAATATAAATTGCCAAAATCTTTATGAAAATATACGGTCGTTATACTCTTGAAGCCATCTGATGTTAATGCGTTCGCGACGGTAATCGCGAATGCACATTGTGTAGTATATGACCGCTTAATATCCTGTTGTCGCATTGCACGTAAATCTCAACGTGAGAAAAAGGAAAATACTGCTTAGTTTTGAGAATTCTTTCGGTTTTTTGTGTGTTTGTTTTTTAATTAAGAACTCGGTTGTTATCACAAAGACAAAACATTCGTTAATCATACACTAAGTAGGTACGCCATACCTACATATAACTACCTATGATGTGTGATTGTGTCGCTGAAATTAAGGTTGGTAGTAAATATTTGTTGCCTGATGAAAAAAAAAGAATGCACAATGATTTATGCAATGGATCAAAATTGAATGTCTAACCAATAATTTAACAGATGAACTTATAAATACGACTCTATGTAGAGTAGGTATCCCAGGGAGCTTCCAGTAATAAATTTTCAGACAACAAATATAAAGCAAGCGATAAAATACTTAATAACATAAAGAATAAAGTTCAAATTCAAACCTTAGTAGCATGATCTGCGTGGCGTCGCCGCCTCACCTGTTTGTAAGGTCGACCGCGTTAAGCCGCGCCCGAACCTTACCAGCCACAAGCCTGGAACAAAGGAAACATGTATTAAAACGTTTAAAGCTAAAATAAACTTAAAGCGAACGGATGTAAGGCTACAATAGTTTGAACAAACGTTTTGTTCAACGAAATATTGGTGTTTAAGCCTACAAAGTTCAATCGTCCATCCTATCACTTTACTTATTTCTGGAGAAGTAAGGTATAGGTAGGTACCTATAGGTACTGGCATAATTTTAAAAAGTTCTTCGGGATAGTTCAGCTATCGGTTTTCTCTCTCCTTAGTAATGTAGATTTGCCTGAACAGGCTTAGGAAAACGTAAAATAATATAAAGATCAAAACCTATTTAAGGTTCATCCAAATATATCTTAGGGCCGGTTTACACATCATTGATTAGTGATTAGTGCGAGGCCATACATTTACTGCAAGTGCAAAAGAGGACATGATGAGGGTCCATTCTTAAGGCACGTTTCGCAATTTTGCTATATATAATTTGATATGTAAGCAATGCGATCGTTCTCACTGTACCTATTTGAACGGAATGCGAAACATTAGTGTCTGATCGACCCTGATTTGCATTGTACATAATAAAAAAGACAAACGTGTTCTTTGAGGCCTACACTATAACCTAAAGCGTAACCAGTTTACTTGCGCATAAATAAACAGTGTTGTTTGTAGTTAAGATATTATATGTATATGTAGGTCTAATAGTAGGTACCTACAAAAAAATGTTATGGAGGATAAACATAAAAAGTTACCAGTCTCACTACATATTATAAAAGTTGAGTTGATCTCTTGTTCAGTTAATTACTTTCATTATTTAAAAAGGAAATTTACTGAACCTGTAAAGCGACGACATATCGAAATAAATAATTGTATCGAGTTCTGAGTCTCCTTGTTTTACATTGTATGTTATTGTCAAATATTCAACAACTGCCCCGATAGCTTAAAGTTTAATGGGTTTTGAAACAGCGAGACATAACATTTTCGTTGTTCTGTTGAGCTTTTACATCATGGAACTAGTAAGCATAATTTAGTTATTTAAATGTTTAGTATGTTTAGACTAAACTTAAAAGTACCTGCCTAGAAATAAACACCTCGATGTTAGTATTGTAAAAATGTGATCGTAACTACATATTTCACACTCGTATACTTAGTTGAGAGATGTGAGATCGTAGCTTTGTACTTTGTAGGTTTTGGGTAATCTCCGGAACAGCTTATTCGAATTTAAAGACTTTAAAAAAAATAGTTACGTATCATTACATCTCAACTAGTACCTATAATATATTAGGTGGCTAACCTATATGTCCGATTAATAATCAAATGAAACTATTAACAAGGCGTTCCATGGTAGGTATTGACAGATATACCTATGAATATGTCTATAAAACATACTAAAATTCATAATTGGTTTAATCTATTCCGATCCCCGGAGATAACGCGTCGACACCTCGTACCTATCCGTCGAGATAACAACGTTATTTACTTTATTGGTGCTACTAACTATTAAAATATCCGAGACATCTCATTTGTTGGCGTCCCACGCTCGGTTTTTAAAATATTTTTAGATGCAGTTTGATTTTTCGTTCTCCAAACGAATTCTTTCCAAACAGACTAGTCAAGAATGTTAAATAAGTGTTTTTTCAAGAATGAGCCACATACGTAGAGGGTTCCGTAACGCGTAGGTAGCAGTCGCAGCACGTGAAAATCTTCAATGGACAAGCCGGAACAAAAAACGTTATGCAAGAGTTAAGAGTATACAACTATAGACTTGCTCAAAGAGAAATTTGATTCAAGCCGATGGAAATCGGCTTGTATGGGCGCTCCGCCACTTCATTCGTTGAATACCTGTCAGCGGAAGTTAGGTATATCTAGTAACAGTTGAAGGAAGTTAATTTTAGCTCAAGCACATCAGGCTTAAATTTGTTTATTTTATAGTTAATTCAGTCCAGTACATATTTACAGCATACTAGTAATAACCCGGATCAATTACTGAACTAGTTTAGCATCTTAACGTACATTTTCACTGTTTTCACCAAGAATAGACGCCTATAAATACCCCAACAGGAATCCTTCTCACATAGCAAGTAGGCACTTTAAAGAGCCTCGTCCTCTATCAATCCTCTGCGCCATTACGGGAGGAAACAGGGAAAGCTCTAGAAATCTCGGCAATAAATGCCCACAAGCGCTAAATTTATTTTCATCCCTTGTACCACTTAAGGAATAAGATTGAAAAATGTACCCGATATTTCCCGGTAATTCCCTGCGTGTTTTTTCTTCGGCAATAAAATATTTACGGGGATCGGATGAATTCAGGAGTGGAGGGCGTCCCCGTTTCCACTCCGACAAATTAATTCATTTTCATGAACAAACAATATTTCAGATGCCACGATTTGGGTTCTAATAGCTGCACAACATTTTGGAGATATCCATTACGCGCAAATGAAATATTTATTACGCTTTTATAATTGTATTTAACTCTACTTAAACAGAAAATTGATAATAAGAAAACCCAGGAGAACATTGGCTTCGGAATCAAGTTAAGTCGCATATAGGATATGTTTTTTTTATATTGAGGACACAATAGTAGTAACCATACATTATTATCTCTTTTACAACGAAACAAGTAATACAGCAATGCAAAAAGCAATCTCGTACCGCACTCGAGTTCTTAGAAGCGCAATATCAGGGATCTTGCAGACGGCAGTCGTTACCCGACGCTGACGGATGCAACGATGCACTCTCAGATACGCATCATACATACCGACTAACTTATACTTCTTATACATATATAATATGTCCACGTAATGAGACAGGTTAAGCGATCGTATCAGGGCGGTCCGCCGACACGGCCATGACAGAAATTTGATACAACCGTTGGAAATAAAAAAGCTCATGACAACATCTCTTCAATAGATCGACGTTAATTTGTTAGCGGCTTGATTTGTTCACTCGACATTAGAATATAACAGAATAGAATAGAATAAGCAGACATTCGTGACAATAACAATGCACAGAAGTAAGCATAATAAATATCAATAGGAAGAAGTTAGAGTCACGTAAGGGCACAAGGCACAAGGGCATTTATATTTGGTACTCTCTCAAAATGAGAGCACGCACTTCGTAAATATACATACTATTAATGGAATCGTTATACTTAAACTACTTAAATGTCGTGTGTAGGTATTTAAATGATTAATTAGAGTTAATAACTCGCATTCATATTTCAATTATACCTTTCGAATGTAATTGTGTATACCAATATTGTGAATACCATTACACTTCAATGAAAACGATGCACGATTGACTGTTTTATTATGACACACGGGCAAAGGGCCTCGTGTATTCTAAAAGCAGAATAACAACTTGAAACGTATAAATGTTAAACTTGAACAGTGTCGTAATATTCTGCATTTGAATATTGCTTAATTAAGGTACTGCTAAATATATAAAAATAAAATATTATTAATTAATAAAAATAACCAACACTGTATTTCTTCGATAACTTCTTAGATAACTAAACTGATAATTCTTAGTAACAGCGCGGCAATGATCAAAGTCTTGGGGCATATTTAATATGCCCTGCCTCTGCCAAGGTCGACACACGATAATATGTCGTGTTTTGACATAAGTAGACACGAAGAGGTATCAGTCAAGTTAGCGCCGTTGTGTGTAGTTGCATATCATTTTAGGGAGGTGATGCATGTTTTTGTTTCGCGGGTTTATGTCTGTTTTAAAGCTCTACCCACAATATTATGACGAGATACAGGTAGGTATCTAAGTTATGATATAATAATTACACAAGGTTATAAGTTTTTAATTAGCTAGTAGGTACTCGTTATATCCTGTAGTATAGTCTTTTGACATAAAATAAAGAAAGTATATAGGTAAATAGTACAATGAAAATTTCATTCAAGCGTATCGTTAAATGTCACACGAAGACGGGTTTTCTCTGCATAAATAAATTCTAAAATATCATAATATTGATACATCTAAAAATCTACAACTTTAAATAATTGGCAGGTTTCCAAGAAAACAATCTTCATCGTTGCCAAACATTAAAGAAATGCACACACGCAACATCTCTATCTAGGACACAGTGTCCATTCAAGCAAAATTAGGCTTTCTTTCAATGTAATATGGTCGATGATAACGTCAAATATGAAATAGGTGCTTTGTTTTCCCAAATAAGTGCGTTTAATATAAGTCCACATGCGACATAACCCCGGAGGACATATGTCGAGTCGGATTACACTGAATCGCTGCAGTGGGGAGGCTCCCCCTGTGTGGTCGTGGCTTTATTTGATATTGCAATAACTGAAATGGGACGGAGCTGTTTAAGTGAAAAAAAGCACTGATTGGATTTGCAGACATGTATTTATATATATTAACTGATATGTAAAATAATATTAGTTTCACGTGCGTTGATTTCGGATTCAGTTCATCCACTACAATGTTTGACTAATAGATATCAGGACCACAAAATATAAGTTTTTTTTTATTAATGGCATAGTCAATAAATGGAAAGATTCATCGAATTTGAACCCAAAGGTGTTTGATTAACTAATGTATTTTGCACATTGTAAATAGCAGATGTAGTAAGTAGCGGCAAAGCAGATTGAAAAATCGACTAACCTTACATATATTATGCAAAGATAATTATTTAACTGTATTTTTAATTGCTTTAACGCCACAGCGCCACACCTATCGGTCGATCACGTAACGCATTGTAAAGGCCTCCACCCACCGGACGCGTGTCGTGTGCGGCGCGTGTGCTGCGCGGCACACGCGCAAGTTGTAAAGCATTGAAAGTACAGTTCTAACACACATCGAACGCGGCGCACGCGCGGCACACGCGCAGCACCCACGCAGCTCCCGCGCCGCACGCGCGCAGCACCCGCGCAGCACCCACGCAGCACCCGCGCAGCACCCGCGCAGCTGCAGCGCAGCACCCGCGCGGCACACGCGCAGCACCCGCGCGGCAGCGGCGCGGCAGCCGTGCTGCACACGCGTTGCTACACGCGGCCCGCTTCCGGTGTGAATATACCTATATGAATAATATATGAACGCTTCAAACGCGCCCGACACGCGCAGCACACGCGTCCGGTGGGTGGAGGCCTTTACAATGCGTTACGTGATCGACCGATAGGTGTGCGCGTCAGTTAGTTCTAAATGTCACTTTTTATAATGGGGAGATGTCAGTTGGACTGTCCTAACGCGCGTTGGAATCGTTTTGTGATTACCCTTCTGACCCTGCAGGTCGACCACTTAACGCATTGTACGCGTGTCAGGTAGATCTAAATGTCACTTTTTATATGGAAAAGTGACAGATAAATTGTCCTGACGCGCGATTATGAGTTTAACCCTAAGAAGTGCAAACCAACGCCCGTTACGGGTTCGGAAAATCCCACTTCCTGGTCAGGGGTTGTAAAATGTTGTGTTCCGTGGGTGTTACTAAAGCAAGCTTCTGTTCATCGTCCACTGCTGGACATTGGCCTCCCCCAAAGAGTGCCACAATGACGGGTTCGCATATAAATTCCTGCCATCAGAGACATTATTTGTTTTACCGCCCGAGGTAAGAAAAGTAACTAACTACTATTCCACACGCAATCTATGTTTCACATTACGTCCCTGCATTATATAATCCGTCGTCAGTGTCGGTATATGACGCGTAGGTACATATAAATTCGGATATTGTTTCCGTAGGGCACGTGATTGTAATATCAAGCGTATCTCGGACGTGATCGATACCGGGAATGGGTTACGCCTCTCAGCGGTTACAATACTTCACTATTTGTATTCATTCTTAGATTCATATCAATAGGAAATTGTATCTATTTTTCCCCGACTACGGCAAAGCCAAAGATTCGTTTTTAACAGTATTTGTTTAGATTCAAGTGTGTTCCAGCACCGTAGCGTTTAAGATAAGTTGAATGAGGAATCGATTACCTTTTGTATGAAATAAAACAATGTTTTGTTCAGTTAGTTCACCTTAGTTGGGATACATATTTTAGAACTTTTCGTTTCATCTAACTTATATCATTCGGTACGGTAGTTGGCTCGTTTTCCTTAATAATTAAGTTTTATTTGGTTTATATTTCAAGTAGTATAATAGGTATGTTTTTAACTATGTGCGTACCTGTCCATTAACGTAACATACCCAATATTGTACATAAATATGTACATTATCATTCACTCCTTAATTGCTCGAAGGTTGTAAGAGATCGTTTAAATATAAGAGTAAGTTCAGCTTTGTTCATGCATTTTACCTACACACATATTATTATTGATTGACCTAGGTATGCCTTAGCATGCACGATGGTGAAAGTTGGTAAAACAAGTATTTTTGCCCATGCTTATAAAATCCGTTGGAATATGTATATCCATGGTTATTTCCAGTGCGTTGTTTATGTATCCAGCGAAACTTCGTCGCATCTGCGTTGAAAATTATTTTAGCCGCGCCTCTAATTCTGGTACATTTGCGATGAGCTTAACAAGAGGAGCGAGCGGCGAGCGCTTTTCATCTCCGAAGCGCAACATTTACATTTTCGTCTCATTTATTTGCTATTTCGGGCCAAGCCAACCCCTCCCCCGGTCCCTCCGGCACCCCCTCCCTCGCCCGCACTCCAATGAATAAGTCTCAGACGCGGGAGTAAAGCGAAATTGGGAAGGAACGCTCTATAAAGTCTAATTAAGTTTGAAGTGAATACAGAGACGTAAGGAAACAAAAAAGGTCGGGAAACGACAATTTATTATTTGACCGTTCGTTTTTAATTTAATTCAACAGAAATATTTAATACGCGGTAACGCTGTTACGTAACAAAGCATCCTTTTAAATGTATATAAATCTCTACGGAACGTAAACGTAAATCAAAACGGAAAACAATCTGTTGACGATCGGGAAGGGAGGAAGCCGAAAGCGCATGATCAGAATTTTACCGCGTAATCCGTTTCATATGAAGATATTCTACGAAGAAAAACCAGGCGAGTTGTTATTCAGAAGCCGTGGCGTATAAAAATAACGCGTCCCTTAACGAAACCTTTGTCTCGAGTCCCCGCGGCCTAATGGGCATCATTTCGTTACCACCCTCTTGGCATTCGGGCCCTGTGCCGCACAGGATGCAACTGTTCTGCGTGATTGAAAATTTAAGTTTAGAACGCAAAATGAGCATGCTACCGATGCAAAGTGCCTCGTGTCGCTGGTGCCCATATACAGCTGCCCAATTAGGTACCTGTTAATATCGTATAATTATTTCCTACACGCATTCACGGCCAAATTACTCTCGCTTTTACGGTCAATGATAATGAACTTGATGATAAACAACCCATACCTAATTAAAACTAATTTAGCTGAATGTTAGATGAAAGGCAATTTACAAATCTGATTAGTAGTTCTCGAATACTCGATAGAATCACATAGGTACCTACCTACTTATTAAAAATACAAGTACCTACATACCTATACACACATATCATTACATATTTCGGTGATATCATGCATTATTATACTATATATCATATTAGTGGACAATCTTACACAAATTGACCTCTCTAAGCAAAGCTTGTATTATGGGTACTAGACGACGATAAACATACTATATAAATAAATACTTAAATACATAGAAAACATGCATAAATCGGCAACAAATATAGGTGTCCATCGTCCAAATAAATGCCCTAACCGGGATTCGAACCCAAGACCTCTTGCTTCGCAGCGTAATATAAGTACATTAAATTACGTTAAATCAATTCGTACAGAGTCGACGTCAAACATATTCGAATAGCAGCAAACTAGAAGTATCGGTGACTTATAATCTAGCTATTTATTTCAAACAAAACGTAATCTTCGAAGGCAATCAATCGAACTAATTCCACATGCTACACATATCCCCAATAAGGCCTTCTATATTTTACGGTGGGCAACTCGATCCAGATTTCTATGATAGAAAAAGCGGCCCCGGACCGGCTCGGAATATAAATCGCCTTGTTATATTTTCCGGGACATTGGGATTCATGAAGTTTTTGAACCCTGACGACGTGTACGAAAATATGTGCGCTCGCAAAACTTTATTCGGCGTGATGATATGATACGCACGTGCTGGCTTCGGAAACGTAATTATGAAAATGTATTTTTGTACGAAATTTTTTTAACTTCCCCTAGATTTAATGGAGACGAGCGTCAGATTCCGGTCTTCCGGTAAAGGTCGCGAGAGTCCGCTGGACTTGGTTGGTGCAGCACCGATCACTTTTGCACTCTTTGCGAGAGGATGTCCGGCAGTAGGTAGACGTCTATCGACTGATATGATGATGATGATGGTCGTCAGATTACAAAATACTACTGGAAGGTCCCAAAGTAATAGTAATTATATCCGGTCCGGTACTTATAACAATAAATAGTGGGTGCCTATATTTAATGTAGATAAACTATGTAGCACTTAATCTTGAATTTCACAGCTCTAATCTGATTCAAAATAAACAAAAAAAACACAATCTATAAATGTTCTTGGCTACACCATCAAACAAACTAAACAGACATAAATTGATGAGCACAAAAGATGCTCTCGAGTTTATTTTGTCGAAATTGTATAATATTTTGCATAAATTTGAAGTAATATGAATCTAAATGTGCCCTTCCCTAACCGGGGAGCGGCCCTCGGTCTCTCCGCTTTTATAATTATAATGCAACGAAATTTAAATTCAGACTCAACTAAATATGTTTAAAACATCTCGGGCACTCACTTTTATACTAAAATAAATAACAGTTTTCATTACGGCTACCTGGCTAAAAGGGCAAATGCAGTCGTATTAAAATAAACGCTGGAAATGCAAAATACACGCCAAAGTTCCAGACGCTGCCCTGCCCCCAATTAACTAGTAGTTTATTATGTATTATCATAAAATATAAAAATAACTCTTATTTATTTACATATTGATACTATGTATTAGGCTTGTATAAAACAGGATTCATTTGAAAGCTAGATGCTTTCAAATGAATCCTGTTCTGGTCTGCTAGTAGTAACGGACTGACATATCAGACTTGAAGTATAAATTTATTCTTATCTTGAACTGCATTGCCAGGCTTGGCATAATTGTCCGAGTTAATGTGCCGGTCGTGGGCCCCTAATAAGGGCCTCGTCTGTATCACTGTATTACTCGTGACTACATGAAGCACTTTAGTGCTTCTTTAAGGCCTCGTGATAAAGGAAACTTCAGTGTTATATCTTTGTAGGTATATATACCCAAAAGCCAAGGCGGCGTGAGCCTTAAGTCTTTAAACGAGTTCGCTGGGACGCCTCGAGAGTCCTCAGATCAAGTTATTAACATTTGCATGTAAATCAGGCGTGTTCGAAGTCTCAACTCAGCGGGGCCTTTATCTAATCTCTCGTAAAATATGAAATGGGACTTTTTCTTGATAAAGTCATCTACTCATTACGATTTGCGGTCGCAGAATATTAAATAATTAAGTAGACGCGACTGGTTATAGTGGCTAGACTAGTAATAGGTATCATATTCTTAAACAGTAAGTACTTCTATTACAGTAGGACGCATTCTAGAGCACTTAGGTATTGTAGGTACTAAAATAGTAGAGCACGAATCTTGTCATTTATTAATAGAGTAGAGAACTACCTACTACTCTCAGTGAAACGACTTTTGATTGAGATAAGTATACTTAACATTATCTACTAGTATACTAGGGACTAAGTTTTGTAATATTGTATGTAGCTTAAGCGCCGAATCTAAACATCTTTTTTTTATTTGTACCTATTACACCTACACGGGCCAGGGCCTATAATAAGATTTGTTTTTTAACACATAATTAAAATATTTACAACAAGTATTATATTTAAAAAAAATTGTAGCTCGCATAATCGTAGCCACTAATCATCGTATTCATATCCACAAATTTATAGCTGCTATCTATCTCTCTAAATCTAATCTATCAAATTCGTGTAATTTTCTGTAAAACTACAGACGTAAGTATTCATGTTCATGGTTGAAATATAATTTAAAGAGGAAATTGTCCCTTACTAAAAACGCTTCAACAGGCTCGAAAAAATTCAACAAAAAAACAAAGACGAGACTATGGATGGCGTTACGTAACAACAGACAAAGGGTAGGGTATGAATATGAATGGGTTGTTTGTGAAATTGGGCCGCGGCAAAAGAACTTATTAACATTTTTTTCCCGTCCTTTATATTTCTATTTGAGAAATTATTCCGCTTTCACGGAGATAGCTCTGTCTCTGTCATGCTAATTTAGTTTGAAGAATTCAAAAATAATCCTAACCCAAATGGTTTTTTTTTATATGATCACTGGACAATGCTAAAGGCTTGTACAGACGATCATTTCCTACGCAAGATGGTTACTCTAAGCTGTGCCTAAAGCCTGCCTGTCTAAGTTAATCGTCAAAGTATAAATTAATCTTGAAATAAACTCTCTTCTTGTTGCGTCGATTTCACACTAAAACGTACCTACCTATGCATCAAATATATTATATGTGTATATCTAGTAAACATTCAGGGAGTCCATAATATCTGAACGAGGCATGTTGCTGTAACCACCTTGTCGGTTGAGATAAATACGACATTGTACAACAGCCCAACTTTTCGTTCTGTTACCCAAAAACAAGTTCTCCGTGTTAAGTAATTCCCCGTGACCTGTAGTTTCCTCAATTGGAGCCAGGGGCTACCGGACTAAACCACGGCTACCTATTTAGGTAGGCAGTTACCCTGCCTAACGCTTATTACGGACCCGCTCATACTAGTTGAGAACGCAATATCACCTATGTGTCGTTTGTTTACCTTCAAAGTTTTCCTTTTATATTTATTCTATTGATTAATTCACAAAAATAATCATTGGAGCTATATTTTGTACCTATAATTGGAAAGTTTAATCCAAAGTTATGTACCTAGTTTATTCTGTAGTAGCACCTGTGGTAGCATAGCTAAACCTTTTTAAACAAAAAAAAAAGAAAATAGCTAATAGATGTTTAAAATGATTATTGTCATTATTATTATTTTCTCAAACATACTCTGAAATGTACCTATGCGTTAATATCACGAAATGAAGACAAGAAGTTTCTTGTTTATGGCTCCCTACATTACTTCTTGGCCTTACGCCAAGAAGTAATGTATGAAAACCCTAACTAAAAACATTATTGACCGCTACTTTTATTTTTTTAAATTTGCTTACTAATATTAAACTGTATATTGATTTAAACTCTCACGATTCTCACACATTATTTATACTAAACGGGACTTAATCGCGTATTAACTTATTTATTTACCTCACTGAGGTCTCCCGACGTTTCGGATGTGTTGCAACATCCATGGTCACGGGACAACTGGCTTGTGCGGGTATCAACATCTTCTTGCTGCGCGGGTTTTCCGAAATACCCGCATTTGGTCTTTTTGAACCACTTGTACACTAGGGTTGTCAGACCTCAGTGAGGTAAATAAATAAGTTAATACGCGATTAAGTCCCGTTTAGTATAAATAATATTAAACTGATCAAGGAAAAATTACATACCTACTGCCAACCACCACTAGACTCTGTAAGCAGACTTGCGACATAAAAAAACAAAATCTATGGTACTACTATACTTATGTGCGGTTAAACATGGTGCTCGAACGGCTTGTTCGGCTTGTTTAAAAAATAAAAGGCGGCAAATTACACAAATGTTTTCTGAACTTTCGTTCCGATTGTAATTTCAACGAAATATTATTTAATTGATTACCTTGTATTTATTTTAATTTTAATATTTCCTCACATCGTTTGAGAAAAGCACTATACAATCCTCGGCCGGAACAGGGATTGCTGAACTCGCGGTCTCCCCCATGGTCGTCCAGCAATCCCTTACTTCACGGCCTCTGCAGTAATGTACTTATTATTGATTAATCCACATAAGTGTCTTATTTTGGTTACAATTTCATTAAAGGTTATTCTAATATTGGAGTAAGAATTATTTTCTTAAAATATGATATGATTATTGTTTTTTGCCTTCTATTTCTTGAAATCCTCAAGCTCAACAAGAAGTGAAAATTAGACAAATCATTTTACCTAATATACATTTAGCTAAACAGGTAAATATTAATCTCGCATACGTATAATTGAAATCGCAACCAAAGGCATACCAAAGCCACAGCTCCGGAAACGTCATCTAAGCCGAACTAAATAACTTACTCCGAACAAATAACATAACAACGTAAAATTGACCAATCGGGTTATCATTTACCATCCAAACTTGAACTTTATTATTTTCACGATAAGGTTCATATTCGATTCACTAAGGTTGGTTGAGAAGGGCGTGTTCAGCGTAAGAGGGGAAAGGCAGTGCTGTCTCAGTAAACCTCATTGTGACGAGTTAATCCGTTACCGCAAAACTGAAACTCTGCGAATTACTTTTGCAGGATATTAGGTACTAGAATTGGTTTATTTATCTCCGCTAATTAAGGTTGGAATCCACCTATGAAGTCCATTTAAGTGCAGGCTTCGTCAGACTATAATAGTAGATAGTCAGTTTTATTGTCAGACCCGGACATTGGGCTATCGTCTTGCACTGGTATCTTTGGTGAAAAAGTACCTATAGCTAGGTGCTTATGATATAAAAATGGTACTTTATGTATATTTAATGTGTCAATCATTTCTACTTATAGGGGTACATACCAACCTGCAGTGATAATAAAGGGCTTGGAGTTAATTGTGGGTTTATTACAGATTTATTTTTTTCCGTCACTCTATAAGTCAAATTGGAATTAGGTTACTGATCTCGAAATCGTAAGTTTCAAGACTTTGTTTGAAGAGTAACTATACCTCCTCGATGTTTTATATATTTTCGCATCTTCCGCTGAACAATCCCTAAAAGATCTTGGCACTTAGTTACAACATTTCTGTCTTCGACGACTATCAAGGCATTTGCATAGCCAGTAGCATTGCACCGAGCGTAGGTATCCAAGAATATTCTCAATCCTTTTATTCAAGGCACAATTGGCAGATATGTTTGCGGGATGGAAGTGCTGAATTGCTGAGCGTCCAAATTGCTCGTAAATCTCGGCAAGTCGCGGATGAAAATACGCCGCACGACCGCTACAGTAAAAAAACTTAAAGTGAATGCTCGGCTGTCTTTAAAAATATTTTGCGTCTGCCAACGAAATTTTCTTGGAAAATTGTTGAATTGAATTTGATTAAAGGTTTAAAGAGTGTTTGGTAATTTTCTGTCAAAGAAAGAACTATTTTATTCCTGTCCATATGTTTGATTCAACTTAGCAACTTCATAAACTACCTACTTAGTGTAACTGCCTTGTTTTCATTTTTTTTAATAAAGTGCCCATCATGCATTTGGGACCCAAATATCAACCTTTCCGATTTAAGTTGAAGTGGAATCGATCAACAATTGATCAAATTTATGTCGATTTAGTCTTAAATTAGATTATTTTTAAATGCAACATTCAGTTCTATTTTAAATTGTAAACAATTTTATTTATTAGGTAGGTACTTATTTGGATGTCAAATGGTATAAACGGTAGATATATTTTCATAATTAATAACTAGCTCTTTATAATCTTAATAACTAGGTCTTTATCACGAGTTATAGAAGAGGAATAGGGTAAGTACACAATAAAATTGAGAAAGAGAGCAAGCATCATGCACAGAATCAAAAGTTCGTTGTGACTGGCCACTCGAGCTTAGAGAATGCACACGAAGTTCTGAATACAAATATTTTTTTACAAACACGTGGCAACCATGTTGTCCAACCGACCAATCAGGACGCGGCAATCGTCAGAGAGAATATGGCGGATAACTAGCGGGTATCAATCCCCATTATTATGTCTGCCGACGGCAAGAGCGGACGTATGGTATATTTAGATCCGGGAATCGATTCGAGCTTAGCGTAAACACGGTTATTATTAGATATGATTTATAGCTGAGCTGCTTATTATGAAGATTGAGACGGAGTTAACTGTGAAGAAGTTTTTTTTTGTCTCTCGGAAATAGACAATGCGTTCTGACGCCGATATCCCGCGTCCCTCTTATTTCGACGTTGAATGAAAGAGAAAAAATATCAACTGACAAAAAATAATTTATAGACGCCTAATACTTCTTATTTTTATTATCCATACGCGTAAATTATAGACACCTACTTACCTAACCCTTCAGCTGTGGCGAAAAAACATGGCCGCTTACCCACGTCTGTGGCACCCTCTGAGGGGCGCTCCACTAACAAGGTTTGTGGAGTGAAGTGATTTGGTAAAATTAAATTTTCTTTAGTTTTTTACATAATCACAGCCAGGATTTTGGATGAAACTCAATATTTATTAAATTATCTAACTGCAACGATATATCATCGTTACATTAAAGTCGTATTAAGGCTATCTACCTGACCTCGTCACCACCTCACCGAAGTTTACGACGTATTTTGGTTATTTTAAATATAATCAATCAGTTTTTTGGGGTGTTAAATGGGCTTAATTTGAAGAAATTGGTGTTATACTTATTCGAAAAACATAAAATGGCAGGCTCGTGAGTATTTTTTTTACACTAGACCATTTGAAATATTCTGCCAAAATAATGCCTACACTCAGAAATTGCTCGTGTAGGCTTCGATTTACATGCTTACATCTGAAGTTTTTTATACTGTATGTAATCAAATTCATGGCTGAACAATAAATATGGGTCATCAACTAGGTGTAACCGTAGCTTTTTTTATTGTAAGTGCAGCAGGTTTTATCTGAGAGTAAAATGAAAAAAGTATGTCTACTTTCATACAAAATAACCTTTTCCAAACGAGTGCAATTATCACAGCAACTATATGTTTTGAACCAAACAAATAAGGTTTCTTAAAATTCCCATTAAGTATACTTTTAGTTAAAACTATAATATAACCATCAGTTAAACAAAAATCACATCAAAACATGATTTGAAAACGGTATAAATCAAGGTCATGATTAGTATAGAGTGCGGATCGTAGTGACGTCACGAGGTATCATGTGGGCATCCCTCGGAGGGAAATTCCCGGTCGGTTAGGTCCCCCTCTGAGGGGTTTGTTGTGATCGTTACCAACTTCAATCGATTTATTTACTTTCGGGCCATTGATAATCCATTTAAGTTCATTTTAAACAAATGTATGATAATTAACGGTAATTTTAATAGCTAATAGTAATATTAAATTATTAGAAAAGCGCTAAAAAACGTGTTGCCAAATTTTGACCATGAGTAGGTATGTCATGTTAGTCACGGTTTTATTACAGTTAACCCGTTGAAATAACACGTGTTTCTAAGTAATTCTAAAGATTACTTACATGTCTACAAAAACTGTCCTTCTGGCACTACAATTTAGCACTAAACCCACTAATTTTCACTCGCGAACACCGACCGAGTCAAACGTGCCACTGACTATTTTAGACTAACGACTAAATTGTTTTTTTCCTCCATCGGCCATTGAAGTTTTCGCTTGCTAGCTGTCTCACTGAATTGGCTATACGTTTCAATGGAATAAAGCGAGATCGATACACGAATGCCGGTTTTATTTCTAAGAAAGTAAGCAAAGCCATCGCGCCCCTCCGAGGGCCGCTCCACCGACCTGCAGGAAAAAATATGAAGCCCACAGAGGGATGAACACAGCTGAAGGGCTAAGTGTAGGTACCACATTTATGCTACATTTTCTACTAACTAGTCAATATTAGGGCAGGGAGAACCATAACAAATATGTGTAGTAGCCACTCTAGTAGGTATATATCAAAAAATATCTTTAAGTAGATAATTGCTATGTGACAAATATTTGTGTTTTGGTGTCTAAGTACCTACCTACCTTACATTTTCTCTTGTGTTTAGGGTAAAAACGGTATGATCAAAATTCGTCTCGTAGTTAGGTTAGTTGGGGTCATTGTTATATGTATATGTCGCAGTGAAATGGCCAAAACAGAGATTTGAACAAATCCCTGAGGGATATGATCAAATCACGCAGGATGTTAAAATGGCGAATCCATTTTATCATTTACCTAATACAAATCAGTCATTTGATCAAATCTCTGAATCTGTTTAGTGAAATGACGAAATCGGACAAAAAAGGCAACTCGTTTTTTCATTTCACTAGATTTGTTTAGTGATTTGATAAATCCCTGAAACGCGTCAGTGAATTGACGCAAAACGACGAATTGACGTATTAGGCAAATGATAAAATGGATTCGCCATTTTTACATCCTGCGTGATTTGATCATACCCCTTAGAGATTTGATCAAATCTCTGTTTTGACCATTTCCCTGCAACATATACATTGTATTAGAATAATTGAAGTACTCGTAGTACTATGCCAAATCAAGGGATTAGGCGTCAAAGCGGACCCCGGCCTTATTTAGGAAACATCCGGGAATAACGCTAGGAGAATGAATGATGATGTATTAGAATATTTGAAGTAAATACATTCCATGCTATAATTAACTCGAAACGAAAAAAGATATGCCTACGAGGCCACTCAATGAAGGGTCTCTCAATTTAAATGCACTATAAATAGTTAAACCAATCTTTTACCAATCACCACTCAACTTGTCCCGCACACAAATGGCTCGAATTGAATATCATTACCAACTATAGTAGATAACATGTCGCATACGATATTTAAATTCAAGAGCGAGGATAAGTGTGCGACATAAATATGGGAACAGATGTTCGGGGTGAACGACTTTTGGATGGGCTCTGTCGATTGATTTACTTTAGCCCGTGGCTTTGCTTGATATATGAAGCCCTTACTGGTACTTATTAAATACCTACACCTGGCGTAGTTATGTGGACGTATGTTTATATAATTGACTAACCTTATAATGTAAAGTACCTACCGACCTCTATTAACTTTCCGGTTTCACGAAAGGTCGGGTAATTAATTAGATAAAGTTCACTAGGTTGTAATTAAGCTAGGCTATCTATTCTTACCACGCCGTATATATCCGATTTTTACTCAATTATTTGTATTTTAAGGTTCAAAATTAGCACTTTTTCGGCTTACAAAAGTTAATGTTTGTAAAATAAAAAAGCGTGTTTGTTGGTTTACAGCTTTTTGGACGTAACGAAGTTTTTTTCATAGACATGACTAAAAATACTTACCTACCAATGAAACTTGTATGCTTATCTCGATAAAACACAGATGCTGAGCAAATAATCGAAAGCGTTACATACTTTAGAATTATAACCAAGTAATTCATTATTAATTTCAGCTTTCATTTCGTTTAATTTTCTGGTAAAATGCTGCACGGGTTAGTGGTAAATAACACATAATTTAATCTTTATTGTGCATCTATTCAACGGCTTTCATTATTAAAAGTGTTAATAAATAACACTATTATAAATTAAAATAGAAATGTTCATTTGGACACGGGCCCTAGTCGCTTCCTGTTAATTAGGCACCTCAAACCGAGCCGCTCTACAAATCACGCTACGAGTTCATTAAAGAAACGCATTAAATATTATTTAAAATATTGATCGAACAATAGGTCTTCACTGTAAGCCAGTGTCGCTCAGTTGAGATTTAAAATAATTAAATATTAGCCACCGAGATTAAACGGAAACAATCACAGGATGTTTCCAGAAAAATATGAAAAAGAGTAGCCATTTTAACACCCTGCGTGAATTTGTTATGTCCCTAAGCTAGTTACAAGATAGGTACTCCTGTTTTACTTGTTCTCGGGCGTAAGCTGTGTATGTTACAGAAGTTGATTTAAAACAATGAGTTTTCAGGATCCGGTATCAATTTCGGGTCAAGGTAATTGACTGTTTAACTGCAATAAAGCGCCGTTATGAAGGCATTTGACAGGCGTCCCAAGAAAACAAAGAATGGATTGTTTCAGGATCCAGGTGAAGTTAATCAGTACGGAACCAGTTCATCAACAACATACACACACACGTTCAGTAGGTACCCATTGAGCATTAATAATGCTACCTGTTTATGCACCGGTATAGCAGTGATAAATATATACGTTTTGTTTATTTATACCTATAACTGGGTTTAACTTAAAATTATTAACCATGAAAAAACATTTTAAGGGTGACAGCCTTGTCTACGCTGGATAATATTATCTCTACCTTAACTCTACAAAATAGGCTTTAAAAATACAACAATAATGCTTTGTTTTTCGCCACAAATGTAGGTATAATTCTACGACAATGGGGAGCGCAGAGGGCCAAGGTGATTTAAGAAAATTACATTATAAAAAGAGTAAAAGAAAACCCTGGGGCAAGGGAGCGGCTCGGCTCAAAGACATTATTATAAAATGTACCCATTTAAATTCAAACATAAACTCGCTGCCGTATTGAGACCGCTGCGGATTATATTGTGCGGGCCGGGCTCGGAAATGATCTCGCGCTACTAGCTGTGTTATTATGTTACGCACTGGTGCCTGAGGATTTTTGACATTAATTCAATCGTATTTAGTTTGGTTTGTAAGTAATTCAAAAAACGTGTCGAGAAAACCATCGTTGATACCTTTTTATTACCAAGTTTCTATATAGAAACTACTAACTACTAACTATAGAAACAGACGACTTATTAACATGACGTAGGTGTTTGTTTCAAAATTATATTTAATTGTTAAAATTATTATTGGTGGGCAATGGATACATAATTAACATCATTTAGTTCCGTATTACTAGATAAGTAAGGTATCTACTACGAAGCTACGGTAGCCCAGTAGTTCAGGCATGCAGCTGTCAAAAGGCGGTCGTGGGTTCGAATCCCGGCTCGTACCAATGAGTTTTTCGGAACTTATGTACGGAATATGATTTCATATTTACCGTTAGCTTTTCGGTGAAGGAAAAACATCGTGAGGAAACCTGCATACATCTGCGAAGAAATTCAAAGGTGTATGTGAAGTTCCCAATCCGCACTGGGCCAGCGTGGGGACTACTGCCCATTCCCTCTCATACATGAGAGGAGGCCTGTGCCCAGCAGTGGGAACGTATATAGGCTGATGATGTGAAGGAATCTACTAAGGTATTGGACAGATTCAATAATCAGTCATAAGATTCTTAGGTACTTATTCGTATTTATAAGCTAAATTCAATTCGTGATACAATCTCATTCTCATTGCTGTTATGGCACAGCTTTCAATAAACGGAGGATTTACTACTCGATACAGTTAGTCAGCACAATGCCAGTTTATAGAGGAAAACCTGACAGAGGACCTAAATGAGTCTGAGCAGGCGAAGGGCCGCCGTAGCGAATGGAAACTTCATTTTCATTTTGCTAAGGCACGCTAGACGCTACATGTCAAATTAAACCCAGCCAATGAAATTTAGACCTTATTCCTTTAAGCTTAAAATTTAATTGCTATCATAGTTTTGTAATCCACCTCGAAAGTAGATACCTAGTTGGAACATTGCTAACGTGTTGTACAACCTAAGTATCTATAAATACAATGTGGACCAATCTAAAGTCCGTTGTTCGATACCTACTGTTCAACGAATGGGTAGATTTTACTATCTTTTTCTTAAATTGGAAAACGCAAACGCCCGTATCCGCCCGGGAATGAGAACTTGTACAATAAAAACTTTCTTTGTTACCAGTCTGTTACTATCAGGCAGGGAACTCTTTCGTGCGAAAGTCTTTCAGGCGAGATTACTGCGAACTCGACGGATAAAAGGACAGTTATACGTCTACCTGTAGACAACTTAGGATATCTCCATTATTATTAAGGAAAGTATTCTTCCCCAAAACTCGTAAAGTTGAAAAACTTTTAAGTTCCAATTTCAGATAATCATCGCTGGAAATGCTCCCGGCGTGTGGGCCACTAAGTACGCACTTACAACCTCCGATCGATCGTTAGATATTAAACGCTAGCACTTGAACTTTTAAATGTATAATTTAAATGCATTAATACCTGGCTGTTTACAAGGTTATATAAAATTTAAAAACTTATCAACATCTATTTAGGCTACCAGCTAGAAAAATAATTAAAGTCCTAACCAGGTCACTGAAAAGCAAAATTCCCGCACAGGAGGAATGCTCGGTACCTACATTTAATTTAACCAGTGACGTTATCACAATAATTCCGCTCAGTCACGGCACGCAATTACAAAATATTCTCGCGAGGTTGCAATTAAAACATTCATCCGCAAAATTCCGACTCGAAAGTTTCGAGATTCCCCTTCAGGGTAGCAGCCGGTAATGGCGGGCCGCATTCTTCGGATGACGCGACTCGCTAAGTTTTCTTATTCACGTTCGAGTGGAACTCGAGCCCGAGACAGCTCAGTGGTTTTTGTAATTTTACAACCGCGTAAAATTACAAATTAGTTTTATATAAATGGAAAATAATACGCCACATTATCATCAATAACTTGTTAAATAGAAATACGTGCTTATTACTTTTCCTTAAATATATCCTACTAGCTTCTGCCCGCAACTCCGTCCGCGTGGAACTCGTTTATATCGCAGCTTCATACAAAAATTAACCCCCCCGTTTCACCCCCTTAGGGGATGATTTCGGGGATAAAAACTATCCTATGTCACTCTGCATACCTTCAACTATCTCCACTTAAAAAGTCACGTAAATTCGTTGCTCCGTTTTGCCCTGAAAGACGGAAAAACAAACAAACAAACAAACAAACACACATACACTTTCGCATTTATAATATTATATTATTATGTATCGGTAAGTAATTGTTTTACCTACTATACTTCATAATTATTATATGTAATTTTTACCTATTTATACGTCAAAATGTATAAATAAGTAATAATATAAGACAATCTAAGAGCAGTGCTTAAGAGTTAGCTGCTAAAGCTCGCCCCGAGAATAAATGGATTAGTTGTGTCCATGCCGCGCCATCTAGCGGGGGTTCTCGACATTATATGAGTTATAGTTATTGCGTGGATTTCCCCGCTTCCGAACATGTTTTCACTTACACCCCTCTTATGAAGAAACGCCATAAAAATCTGGCGTGGATATTCTTATTAAAATGGTCACCGTTTTAGTAATGTTGAACTGCAGAATTTCCGCTATCATTAGGAGGAATCGGGAGGGCATAGAGTTTTTAATGAATCACTAAATTAAGTAGAAATATATGTGGTTTTTTGCCTACTTAGAAACTTACCTATGGACTAAAGCATTAAGAATTGGCAGTTTGCAAGGGGTTGTTTACTTAAGGTACTGGCCAATTAACGATTGTCAGTTACCTATGTAGATGCAAGTGGGCTCTAGCTCTATACAGACTACATTACCGTGGAGTTGCCTATTTAGGTCCATATACATTCCACAAGTCTAGACGTGGTTGATTGTCGCTTACACCCCTGGAGTTCATAACAAAAAGCTACAAACCCTGCAATTCGGACGTTTATACGTAATATGTTTTGTACCCTAGCTTATTTTTCACATGTACGTGTACCTAGGATTTACAAGTACCAGGTATTGTACGTTTTTATGAAATTAAGGCTTGAGAACACTGCTTGTTCGTATCGGCTACGCGGGTGTTCCGCGAGTAAATTATGTGTCTGCTGCACGCCGCCAGCCGGACGAATTAACTGCCTCGTTAGTACTAATAAGCGACTTCAATCGCGACCCCGACTTTCATTATGTTTATTAAACCTAACTTTAGCCTGCTTTCAGATGTCATTTATAATTATTTGTCAGATGAATATATCGCGACCCCGACTTTGAGTTTGATAAATGATAACCTTACTTAAGCCTGGTTTTTGGCGTCCCATAATATTATTTGTTATATATTGTATTTGTTCATAAATTGCGACCCTGATTTTGGGTTTTATTAGTGACCTGACCTGGCTTACTTAAGATTAAATGTATCCACCTTGCAAGAAAGGAGAGAATAACCTAAGTATTAAATAAAAATCGGCCAAGTGCGTGTCGGGCCACGCGCAGTGTAGGGTTCCGTAGTTGCCTGTATGTCTGAAGTAAGTATAGTTACATTTACATCGACACGCGCGCGCGGAAGCGGCTAAATGGTGCAGTTGCGTCGAATTTGTACGAAAGTTGGCCTTTCTAAGTACATTTTAAGTTGGTCGACTTAATACTCGGTAACTGGTTATGCCTATAACTAGGCATACTAGTACCTACTAACCGGCTAAGTATTAGCCATGATAGTTTTCCTTTTAAATTCATAGCCACATTTTGTTTCACATGCCATTTAGCCGGCAGGGGGGCCGACACATGACTCAGAACAAAAATAAAAAGCGGCCAAGTGCGTGTCGGACCACGCACAATGAAAGGTTCCATGCCTATTAAAAAGGTCGTATCGTTACTGAAATCTAATGGCACTTACGTACTTTTCTTTAAGGAAGGCAGTTTTTAGAAATATCTCGAAAACCTTTGAACCGATCTTGTTCAAAACCATTTTTGCTGAAAGAATTAAATAAGCCCTATGTCCATGATTTATTTCACATTTTTAAATTTCTCGGTTCAAAAATAACAGGGGGGGAAACCATATTAGTTAATTTCGGGGCGATTATTTCCGACTCTATTCACTTAATCAAAAAAATTGCTGAGAAACCTTACATTTATTTTGAACGGCCTATCGATTGATGTGCCACACGTAGGCCTGCAATAAAAAAAAATTGACTTTCAGTTTTATGTATGGAGTGCACCCCTAAAAATTGTTTTTTTGTAATTTAATTACAAAACTACGTAGCGGCTCACAAAATACACCTATCCTCAAAAATTTATTCAAATACACCCAATAGTTTTCGAGTAAAATGCCTGTGACATACGGACGGACAGATAGACATCAGACAGACATGACGAATCTGTAAGGGTTCCGTTTTTTGCCATTTGTCTACGGAACCCTAATTAGGGCTTTAAAGCCAAACATCACGCAAACGAATCACAGAAATAAAAATGATTTTAGAAAACCCATATTTTTTTTGGATAAGCTATCTAATGAAACCCACTATAGAATTAACGAGAAAAAAATTGACATCCCAACGCGAGGTGTAGGGGTGGTACCTACCCTAAAAAATAGTAAGTAACATGTTTATAGTGCAGGTATCTACAGCTTCAAATATGCGAGGCATTATTTTACTAATCTGCTACCTATAATTTTGCTATCTAAATAATAAATGAAGGTGACCGACCACCGTTTTCATCTCAGCTCATCTTTAAGGCGTCTTTTAGTATAAGAACCGGCTAAACACCTCAATAATCGCTTGATAAGATCTTTTACGTCTTAAATAATTTACAAAATGTTGCCACGATGATCAGGAATTCGCGATAAATTAAGTTGCTATCATTAAGCCTTTATTTGTTGGAGTGGTTACTTTAATTCGTTAAACGTGTGCGGACCACACACTGCGATGCAGCGAGCCGTATTCATATTATAATTGGGTAGACATTTATATACATGCGTTGACTTAATTAAATTTTAAAAATTAGACGGATACCTACGGAGATTTAAGATAGGTACCCCAAGCAGAAGTGATGTTTCATCATGAACATTTTTTTTTCTTACTCCGGATCATGAGTCAGAAAGTGTCCCCAAGTTTAAACATTAGGTATGGAAATTGGTGACAATTTGTTTCTTTACTTAATAATTGACCAACGATTGCCAAGTAGTTCAGGCATGCGCCGGTCGTGGTTTTAAATCCCGGCTCGTACCAATGAGTTTTTCGGATCTTATGTTATGTACGGAATATTTAGGTACCGTTAGCTTTTCGGTGAAGAAAAACATCGTCAGGAAACCAGTCTAATCCCAATATGATCTAGTTTTTCCTGTGGGTTAGAAGGTCTGATGGCAGTGGCTTTCGTAAAACCAGTGCCTATGCCAAATCTTGGGATTAAGTATCAAAGAGGACCCCGGGCTTCTTTAGGGCACAACTGGGAATAACACTAAAACGACTTATCCAAATTGTGAAAAAGTGTTCGTTGAAGTGAAAACACACTCAACAATATTTTTCTAGCCCATTAATAAGTGTAGGTATGTATTTGTTTTCTATTTATGTAGGTACCAAATTACATGGAAAACATTTTGGTGTCAAGTTTCACGCAATTACTATTTACAATATTAAAAAAACCACAAAACTCGAATTAATTACCTGTTTAAAGTACATTTAACACAAGCGGTTTTCAACGCCATCTGCCTCTCTTCCCGGAAACTAGCAGCAGCAAACGACGCGAACGCTTGCCTATGCGCATTTTCAATTTTATAACTGATTTTACATTTATATATCCAAATTTAAACATTTTTGACACTCCACAACACTACTTTCTCGGTTTGGTCCTCGCACGGTACTGGTTGTGCAATGGGTAAGCAGTTGATGGCTTTCTCTTGGCAAAAAAACTCATTTGAATTTTTATAGAAAATTGGGTCAGTGTCGTCGTTGGTTCTGAGAAGCGAGTAGACAAACAAAACGCTGAGCCGTTACGCTTTGGTCGAAGAAAGGACTGTTTTCATGAATTTTAATAAGTTACTTGGGTATAATTTGATTTATTTATTTGGCCAGCCTTAAAGTAAAGTAAAGGTACGTACCTAGGTAGTCCCTTTTAGGTAGACAAGTATTTGTGTAGATATTTACATATTCCTCAGTAAAGGACAGTATATATAACTAACGAAAACCCTAGAACTCCAATTTCAGAAATAACGACTTCGAAAACGTTAGATGGTAGATCCTAATCGTTATGCTCAATTGCGGCCCCACACATGTGGCGAGCGATAGCTCAAGTGAGAACACACTAACCGTTGAAACACCAGTATAATCGCTTAAATCATAGGATTCACTTTTTCAAAATATAGCTTTCCAGTGACCGGAAGATTTGCTAAATTCCTCGCCCAGCAAGTCTTAGCTTATGAAAATTTGTTCGCCTCTAATTTAATTAGGTAAATTGTTGCTACCCTTAGGTACTAATAATTGATTAAGTTAACCCAGACTTAAAGAAAAACATGTCGTCTGCAGGAAAGCAAACCCAAAATACCAAGAGTATCTAATATAGTATCTAATTATTGCTTGAATATTTCTCTTCTTACAAACGTTTTGGTGCTGTGCACAACATTGACATCAGCGCCATCTACATAAGTACGAATGAACTATATCGCAGAGATGAAAGCTTGGAAAGCTTTTGCTAAGCGGGACTGTGATGTTCGCTAAGAGCTTTCTTAAGTTCAACCTAACTGATTGTAACTTTTTAGCTAATTTATAGATACCTAACTTAGTTATGAGTTAGGTACGTTTAGACCTACAGTATCAAAGTTAAAAAAGATATTCTAATGTTAAATTACCTATAGGTATCATAATATCTCTGTCCTCTGATACAGGTAGGCAGCCAAGGCAATTGTTTTATATATGAAAGCCAAAAAACTTCCATAGATATAAATTAAGAAATGCTCAGGGAGTTTAATATTAAAGAAAAGTAGATGTCTATATATGAAGAGTGTTCTTGATTTATTTTAAATAAGTAAGTATGTAGGTACTTACATTCTCTTCAAAACATTTCCTCTGTTGTTAGTGCTGTCAACTATGTCAACTGTGTCTCTTTCGCTTTTATTCGGCCAGGAGAGAAAGAGACAAAGCAAGTTACACATATCATAATTTCAGGCTTTGAAAGGAACCCGAGTTTGCTTAGAGTAAGGTATTAATTATATATTGTATTTAGCGCCATCTATCCCTCTTAGTAGGCAACGACACTCCCTGGAATGAGGCTGGCATTGGTCGTCAACCTTTCATACTTTTTACATTTTAAAGTGTTTAGGTAGGAAACTAGGCCCACGTGACACCAAAAGTAGTTTATCTTACTCATTGCGCTAGTTTAATTAACCGTTATGCATGCATAAAAAATAAATATATAGTACGGATTGTTTTTCTAGGCTGACTTCACTTCTCTTTGTGCCTCTTACACAAAGTAATTGTCTGTCATTGTTAAGTGTAACCGAATAAACGAAACAAACCGAAATTGATACTGTAAAATAAACGCACACGTACTCGTACGTGTTAAGTAAACGTACCTACATTAACGCTTTGCAACCAAAAGGCGGCTTTATATCTAAGGAAAAGAGGTTCACATTGAATAAATACCTACTAACACGTTGACCATTTTGTATTTAAAGACAAATTTAACAATGGGCACTATTCGACTAAAGTATTTATTTAACATGGCATTTCATTTAGAAACATTTTGGCACGTGGTTAAATTTGGACCGATGGTTGGATAAGATCTGTCCTAGAAAAAGAATCCGCACTATAAGTATGTTATTTTCTTTTTACCGTGCATAATTTTTATAATAATTAATAAGTAGTAAGTATTAATGTGAAACGTTTAATTTGAGTTTTTTTCTGATTCCAACGAGATTATAATTGCAATAAATTAACTTTAAGATTTTTTTTTATTTCTACAATTACTAAATCATTTTGATTGCATACATTTGGTAATTAAAAAAAGTTCACAATATCCGATCATTTTGGTGAAAATAAAAGTAACTTAGGTATTAAGTGGTATTAAGTATTTAAAAAAAACGCTTTTATCGCTGAATAAGTTCGAAGTTAAATCATCTCATTGAATTTATGTTTCTATGTGTTGGTAACACTCGTACCTATAGTACGTAAGTACCATAAGGATCCGACCAATCACAATTTTTTTTTTCAAATTCGCAGTTTTTTATTGTAAGCATAAAATAAATTTTAATAATTTGATTTTATTCATGACGCTCCTAAAGTTGACAACACCAGGCAACTGATACCCTTCTAATCCGTACACGAAAATACGCACACTGGCGCACATTGTAAATGTGTGTCGAAGCTTTTTTAGTTGCTCCCGTATCAGCCACACCGCGTGTTTGACGCCATATTAGTTTATTTGCCATCTCCGTCTTTCGCGCGGGAGCCACCCCATGCTGTGTGCGATGGTGTTTTATAGCTATCTCTTTTATACTAACGGAGAGTGGATTGCTTGGGAGAAGTGTTAGCAAATCGCAAAGGGGAATGGTAAATTTAAAAAGAAGTATGGCGGGTTTTGGGCGGACGAGGCGGTTTGAATTGTGACTAACAGGGAAAGAATTAGATAATGTAACATTATTGAAACCGGTTTATCAAAATCTTTTGCAAAATAAGGTAAATGTCAGTTTAGAAACGTAGGTATCAATTTAGGCAGTTATTTGATACCGGTCTTTTTTGTGATGAAATTTAAGTAACATGCATGTTATATTTAAAATCTTAACTTACCCTTTTAGGCTACGTTTTGAAAGAGGCAGGAATTCTTTCTAACTCATACCATCTTGGCGAGATCTGTAACAAAAAATGTTATTTGAATACCTACTCAATTTTAAATAAAAATATTAAATAAGTAGGTACTTAGGTAACAGAACCTGACCCAGTGGTCAGGTTCTGTTACCTAAGTACCTGCGCAGTCCCAGACATCATAACTTTCCTGACACTTAAATAAGCAATAGGCCTGGCCTATCTTTAGCCAGTTTAAAAATTAAAATGGACAGCATGACGAACACCAGATGAAGATAAGGTAGGTACCTACTACAACGCAAAAAAAACAAGTCCCTGTCATCTTATCCCTAATTAGCTTAAAACACTCATTAAAAATAAATACAAGTAGACCGTAAAACTTTGGTTACAGTTTCGCTTCTGGCGAGCTTTTATGTGGTAGGTAGGTACGAGCAGAGGTACTTAAGGAATCGTAATTTATTGGTAAGTGCAGTTTTTTTAGTGCAGGCGAGTCAGGTAGATAAGCTTTCTATGTGCAACTTGGTAGGTACCTAGGTACTAAGTTGCAAAATAATGTAGGTACCTACCTAGTAGAAAATGGAAAGAAAAAATCTAAGTATTAGATATATTTATACTTATATCAATCTAGCTGCCAGTTTTTAATTCCTGACATACTTTTAATCATTTTTGTATTTTTAGGTAGGTATGTAAAAGTAAACGTATTCCTATTTAGACCGTTATTTACGAAAATTACCTAGGTAGGTAGTAGGATAAGATGAGAAGATTACTTATGGTAAAAATCCGCCAGGCTAAGTAGGACCTAATACATATTTCCTAGGCATATTGGAATCTAGACACACGGCAGCGTGTCAAGCTCAAAAGAGAACTGGTGACAGGGTCGTGTGCTATATTAGGTACTTACAGGAACCATTTGGAGCCTATAGGTTACATTGTCCAAGCAAAAAAACCCTTCTATCAGCTTAATACTTAGATAACCGGTCTGTCTACGTTTATTATTATGGTGATAATTATAACTGGGTCAAAACCGCATAAATAACAATAATTAATTTTTCATAGTTTAATTAGATAATTTGCATACTTAATAGCATTCACAGTATTTAACTATGTAAGTATCAAAACCCCTAATTAGTAATAATACCGGTTACATTCAATTAAATTATCAGTTTTAATTACAGTTGAACCTAAGTGGCACTAAGACCTAAGACCTCATGGGGCAACTGAAACACTGTCAAGATGGAGCTACTAAATTGATACTAGTTACCTTCTAATAACTGAGTAGGTAATGTATAGACCCTCTGAACTACTTGGGTAGGACAGAGACGGGCATGTTAGTTGAGGAAACTCAGTAACTTCTTGATGGTTTGCCTTATTTAATCAACACCTAATAAGTTCGCGTATATATACAACACGCGTCAAGACTGAATTTATGTGTAGGTACCTACAGCCAGCATCGTATAGTAAAGTAGCAGCTAAAGCAGCCAATATATCATAACACACCCTTATTCTTACAGTTATAAAGACGTGTACCTACCAAAGTATTTGGCTAATACTTAAACTGTTACTAACTATATGATGCTGGGTGTACCTACCTGCCGCATTATTTCTCAAAACATTGTTCAATTTGTCTCGATAGGGTAAGATTAACATGCCATGATCTGCAAACATGTCTTTAAATATCAGATTTCAAAATTCAAAGCTAAAGTTCAACACGTTTAGCATGTAATAAAATTACGCATTATGTTTGTATACATACGAAAGAAGGGATAAATTCTACCTACGCCTTCCGTAAACGGGAGCCTACGTCTTACTCAGTCTGTAATAAACTTCATGCGTTAGGTTAGAACCAGCGCTCGACAACAATGAATGCAGGTTGCATAGTTTAGTTGCGAGCTTTGCAATAGGTAAACACAACACACGCAATCTACATACTATGGGCAGCCATGCACATAGTTGCATATAATTTACGCCCACTCGCTAAGTACCTACAACGACGCATTAAAACCATTAACTTAAAAGCGATAAAAATAATTTACAACGCATATTGCAAAGGTCGGGCCTTCTACGTAACTACCAGTGATTGATTCCTAATAAATGTTATTACAAGGAGGCTATTAAGTGTTAAGTCATGCCGAACTACTAATCATCTATTGATTGGAATCTAATTGAATGCATCAACACTGTCAAATAATACTCGAAAAATGCGCGATAAAAGTTTATGGCGCTCGTAACGAGCGCTTGCGTCGATCTGTGAACTGCTGAATCAAAATATAACGTAAACTAGTATTGTAGCATAAATCGAGGATCAAAGTTTGGGCAACCTAAGTGGAATTGTATGAATACATAATGTGGCACAGGTGGTGCTACCACCTAATGAATGAGCGTTTAAATTCACCTAAATTTATGAGTTAAAAACAAAACTGTATTAGGAAATTGTCGACTTGTGAAATTACATGTATGAAAAAATATTAATTACGTTTTAATTAATATATTTGGCCTGTACGTACTTCTGGGCACGTGAATTCAATTAATACCGAATTTATAATGAGTACCTACATAGATACCTAGGTACCTAAGTACGTGTACTGGTGGTCAGACGAAATTGCCTGTATGCGGGAAACGGTCTCAAGCTCAAGACGTCAATTCACGAGGTCTCGAAGAAGACGGCTTGTAAGTGAAGAAGAGAAAGCGAGAGCATATTCAGCATACAGGCAGGCAACTGTAAATCTACAGAAGGCCATTGAGACTGCTAGGGCACGCTGTTGGGACGAGTTATTAGATGGTTTAGACAGGGATCCTTGGGGCCGCCCATATAAAATGGTATTAAGAAAACTCCGTCCTTGGGTTCCCCCTCTGACACAAACATTGGAACCGGAGTTCGTGGATAGAATAGATTGCACTCTCTTCCCGAGGATTCAAGAGAGGACAAATATTGTACCCTCTACACAACCATCATCCGCGGTTGATATAGCGTGGTCCGACGACCTGGACGTAACAGATATAGAGTGGTCTCAAGCGATAAGGCGCCTCAGAGCACGAAACACCGTACCAGGCTTGGACGGCATACCGGGTCGCGCCTGGGCACTAGCTCTTGCGGCGGGCCTAGACAGCCGCCTGAGGCAGCTGTTTAGCTGCTGCATGCGATTAGGCACTTTCCCAAAATGCTGGAAAGAGGCTCGACTGGTGCTTATAAAGAAAGAAGGTAGGGCACCGGATTCTCCGTCTGCCTACCGGCCTATTTGCTTGTTGGATGAGGCGGGCAAACTATTCGAACGAATAATTGCCTCCCGTCTAAACAGTCATCTACGCCGTATCGGCCCCGACTTATCGGATAATCAGTTTGGTTTCCGGGTGGCGCGATCGACCGTTGGTGGATTTCTCCGTGTCCAAGAGTTAACTAAGCAGGCCGTAAATATTCAGGGAGATGTTGCGTTGGCCATAAGTCTCGATATTGTCAATGCTTTTAATTCGCTGCCGTGGGAATCGATCAAAGGGGCACTCGCTTACCATCAAGTGCCCCACTACTTAAAGTGTTTGATCGGAAGTTACCTGCAAAACAGGAGTATAAAATACATTGATCAAGATGGGGCCCTCGAATTGAAAGATATGACCTGTGGTGTTCCTCAGGGTTCCGTTTTGGGACCCTTGTTGTGGAATATGGCATTTGATGCGGTCCTCAGGGTGGATCTTCCCGATGGTGTGCATATCGTCTGTTGCGCAGATCATACGTTAGTATTGGCCATTGGGCGATCGTATGACAGGACTATAGAGCTCGCCGAGGAGGAGATAGCACGCGTGGTAGGGACCATAAACCAGCTGGGTCTGAAAATAGCGCCACTCAAAACCGAGGCGATGTGGTTCCATAAACTACCACGAGGGAGAGAACCACCCAACCTGTCGGTTCATGTGGGTGATGCGGAGGTTCAAGTGGGTCAGTATCTTAAATACCTCGGGCTGACGCTAGATAGCCGCTGGGGATTCGAAGAGCACCTCAACCGCTTGGTCCCACGAATTCAAAAAGCAGCGGGTGCTATGCGCCGACTCCTGCCCAATCTCGGGGGACCTCGTGAGGGCGTTCGCTGTCTCTACGCCGGAGTCGTGAGGTCCATGGCCCTCTATGGAGCGCCCGTCTGGTCTCAGAGACTATTGGCTGTCCGTCGTCTCAGTGCCAAGCTGCACAGCGTGCAGCGCTTGATGGCCATTCGGGTCGCCCGTGGGTATCGGACCATATCATTTGAAGCAGCAACCATCTTAGCGCGATTTCCACCCTTAGATATCCTCGCAGACATGGACAGAACAGTGTATTTTCGTCTGCGAGAAGAGTCGGAACTAGCACCCATTGAAGTGAGGCGACAGGAACATAGGAAGGCTATAGATAAGTGGATCGCGCGACTCCAAGAGCCGCGTAGTGTCGACAAGAGAACGGTCGCAGCAATTTTGCCGAACTTCAAGCCCTGGCTGGAGAGAAGTCGAGGGACCGTCACCTTCCGGATGACACAGGTGCTCACTGGACATGGCTGCTTTGGCGAGTACCTAAATCGGATTGGCCGCGAGCAGACTGCACAATGCCATCACTGTGGGGGAGATCAAGACTCTGCCCAGCACACACTGGAAGTATGCCCTGCATGGGACTCCGAGAGGTCAGGTCTCGTCAGCGTGATTGACACCAATTTATCGCTGCCAGCAATTATAACAAATATGTTGGCAGCGGACTCAGCATGGAGAGCCATGCGTCTCCTTCTGCGAAGTAGTTATGACCCAGAAAGAGATCGCTGAACGGGAACGAGAGAGAGTAGATCCCTCTCGAAGAAGACGACGCCAGGGACGTGGACGGACATGCCCACCATAGGCCACCGCCGTATACTGTGTAGGCTCGGACAAGAATAGATCTACGGTCTCCCCCGCCTGTCGTAGAAGGCGACTAAACGGGGTCATCGGGGTCGCAGTGCTCTGGCGGGGGCTGGGGCACTCGCTTAAGAACCCTAGGGAAGATCATTTTACATGTCCTAGGACGAGCCATGTGGCGAGGCGCGAGGGGGGCTCCAGTGCGTTCAAAATGAGATCCTGGAGTCCCCTGCATGAGAGCGCAGATGCAGGACACCGTGGAGTTAGGTTTAGTGGATAGAAATACCACATAACCCAGTCATCCCCCGGTGATTGGGTACCTGGTTCGCAGGTTTTCAAGTAAAAAAAAAAAAAAAGTACCTAAGTACTTACCTACTGAACAAACAGTTTAAAAATATTCACGACGACTTGAGAAGTTTTCTTTAGTCAGTAACAAAAAAATGAGAATTTCGAAGAGGCAGCGACGAAGGACGCAACGTATTTTTATTCGACGAATAATTTTCAGAGTCAAAATTTGTTCGACTGAAAAGTATTCGTCGAATAAATTACCCAACACTCAACATGCATCTACTCGAATCACTGTGGTTTGTGATATTACAGTTATTATTTATTTATAAGTAGGTACCTAACATAGATATAAGTATGTTTCCTCAAATCTGTAGGAACGTGGCATTCACTTCGCCTCGTGTGGGTATCTATATTTCAAGCTCTGGTTATAAAACCAGCTATAAAGCTGTCTGCATATATCCTTTTAGTCTGGTACTAAGTCTAGACAATTTGCGATACCTTTGCCATTACATTTAATTTATTTCAATTAAGTGAATGGGCAATCATTCATGAAGCTTCTTGTAGTGAGTTTTAATATCTACAAATAAGTATTTTACAGAGTAAAATGTGGAGACAGATGCAATGTCATGGCATTTATGATCACAAGCTAAGTCAAGTCAAATGTACTTTACTTACGTACCTTCTTCTGCCTACAGAGGTAGGTACTTGAATAAGCTTTGAAGCGTAAGTAGGTAGGTACCTACTTACCAAGGATAGTAGGTACCTACTTAAGTGTATTAGAAATAATACACTTAGTATTAGGTATAAATAGGTACCTACTTAGGTACATATATTGTGTACAACATGAGAGTTGTACAACATACATTTTCATTGGTAAGTTAAGTTGTTAATGAAATATTTAAGTTTAGATTATGGGTATTAGTTTAAGTACAATAGATGTCTACAATGTCTTAGTTCACTAAGTCTAAAGGTTGTTTAATTCAAACTCTTGGTACCTAATTCGTATGTTACTTCCATTGAAATCTGTTTACGTATCGTATGCTTGGCAGTTATCTATGGGATGACAGTTGCCGGCGCCATATTTAATACTCCAGTCATTTTACGGTTTCGCCAAACATTAATTTATAATAGCCTGTGGTTTTTTTCTCCGTCATTAAATACATATTTTAAGATACTATATTTACGAATCTTAAAAACTTTCGACCCGGAAGTAGGTATAAAAAAATACTGTCAAATAAACGCCGATTTTTTTAAATAAAAATAATAATAGTTGTTTATAATCGTCAACATACCAATATTATTGTCTTTATCCTGTAAACAATGAAATCCGACATTTTTTTTACACGTAAAACCAATAAATTAACGAAATGCATGGCTTGGGTGACAGGTGCCATAAGTTGGTAGAAAAAAATTGTAATAAGTAGTACTTTGATTTGATTCTCATAAAAGTAATTGATGAACCTATTTTCCTAAAAATCGTATTGATTTTTGTTTAGAATTGCATATAAATACATTTACTCCAATTAACCATCGGTAAAAATATTTATAGAACCAAATTGTGTCTAAATTTAATTTAACTATATAGATTATTAAAGTAGTACGTGAATCCTACAGACAAAAGGTTTATGTAAAGAATAATACATATTTGAATAGTCCTGTTTAATTCTACAATTGAAGTTGAACTCTTTCCCCGTGTGTTAACGATCACATTCGTTCGCAGCGGCGGCACGCAACGAGTGCTTCGCCCAGTTCGCATTCAAGGTCGCGCTTTCTGTGCCCCAAGACGCGAATTAGATAGATAAGTAGCTACGTTACCTACGCAGATTATTTGTAATATGTATATCGTCTTCGACGACGTGCTAGTAGGAAAATGCGACTATTCACGGTGTAATAATGGCGTGAGCGGGAAGCGATTAATTAAATAAACATATTTTAGCAAAAGGAAGCCGCAAAACTCAAAACAGAGACGCGGTAGACCTCGTCGGCGATGGCGTGACAACTTGGACTCCATTTTAAAAGACTGGCCAGACTGCTCAAGACCGCGATGGTTGGAAAAAGAGGGGGGAGGCCTTTGCTCAGCAGTGGGACATAATGGGCTCGATATATAATAATAATAATTAATAATAATTTTAGCAAAAACATGTCAAGAATTAAGTAAATTTCTATGTTTGATGTCTCAATGTTTTATAATGATGATAAAATGTCATCATTTTAAAACACTGACGACAAATTTAACAGATGATTTCCTACTTAAAGTAGTTTAGTGTCCGTTTAGCAAAATAAGTAGTTTGTAGTACGAGATCTATCTACAAATGATTGTAGTAACGAAAGTAGTTACTTCGGTACTTTATTTTTGGTATGGGTAAGAAAGAAAACTCCGCTAAAATACTACTAAGCTCACATTAAACTATACAGGTGGAAAAATCTATGGGCCCTGGAAGAAAACCACCGTAAATCCTTAACATCAGTGGCGTGCACTACATCAAGACAGAAAGACAATGCCTACCCTACTCAAATCTGTGATATTGTTTATTTAGTTACAATCACAATGAATACATTCGAAAATTAAAAATTTGCTTCATGTGTCAGGCCACTAGACAGTCTATCTGGGGGTATGGTAGTGCCCCCGCCAAATCGAGCAAAAGAAAGAGGCACGGCTAGAGATGGGTAAGGGTGGGTAATTACAATGCACCCGTAAACTCGTATACCTAAATAGCCCAAGTTTCGAAACTCTTCAAGTTAAGCATTAACCCATTAAATGCCAACGACGCGAATTCGCGTCCCATGTATGTGTAATCGTAATATTTGTTTTTTTTGCTAGAAAACAACTGTACTTGAATGCTGATACCAAAATGTTACTTTATTTATGAAGGATAATATTATACTGTTGCTGGTTTTTGGATTGGTGGCATTTGTAATTTTCATAATTCTTATCTCGGATGCCGAAGACGCGAATTCACGTCCCATGTTTGTGTAATCGTAATGCCGAAGATGCGATTTCGCGTCCTTGAAATGGGTTAACCTAATGCCGCGGACGCGAATTCGCGTGGCGCTTTGGCTGGCGCTAAGTCGGCCGTGCTTCGGCAGCGGCCGACAAAGTGCCAGAACCATTTTTTTACAAACACTTACATCCATATAATAATAATAATAATAATAAAAATATTATTATTATGACAGATAATATTAGGGAACAATCAAATTTCGTCCAAAATGTATTAGGCGAATCATAAATAGGGTCCTTGGCTCTCAAAAACGTTAGGATAAATTGTCGTTATGGCAGACAGCGGTACGGATGGATTACGAAAATAGGACAAGAAACGTTATGGATTCCAATATAAGCAGAATATAGAATGTAGTCATGTTGAATGTTTCTTTCGTTCGGTGATTAGAGGAAGAAGGAAATTTTAGGTAAGATAATAAATAATATCTACCTTTAAAATTTTCTGCCTACCCCCTGTCTAAAAACTCTGCGCCACTGATTTAGATTAGCTCAGTTTACACTCAGGACCACCGGACCACTGTAGATTGTGTAGTGTCACTGTCGGCCAAACGAAAAAAAAGGCAAACGAAGTTTGTCGAATAGTAATTGTCAAAAAAGTTTAGTGACAGGTAACCAGTAAATAAACATACTTTTACCGAGAATCGAACAAACTTAAGCAGTAAAAATAGGTACATATTTACTACACATTTTTTTTTACTAACCGATAGGATCAATATAAAGGATAACGATACGTCCAGTTCACGTAAGCTTTTCACCTTTGACTTAATTTTGTTTTAAAGGCTAAATGTTTATTGGATAGATGTTATCCTTAATACGGAACTAAATAATTACGACATTTTGTCACAGTATTACGATATATTCCCTACAGTAGTGAAACGCCTTTGATGTCGGGTGACGCCGCCTCCCGTGCGGATGTGCCAGGGTTGTCACAAAATGGAAAATACATAAAATAAACGTTGTTATTATGGAATGATTTATTAACATGCATTGCACAGCCAGATGTTTACGTGAGATTTTCTTATAAAGATTTACATTCACGCTGAATATAATTAAACTGTGTTTCATTATTAAATAACTTCTTAAATATCGCGCGGTAGGTTTGATAGACGTAATTACTGGATTTGACCAAATGAAATTATATTTACTGAAGACGAGGCAGTATGGCCTACGGTCCCAGCCTGTCCGAATAAAAAATAATAAAAAAGTTAATGCCTACCTACAGCTCACGCGACGTTGTAATAGGTAGGTACTTGAAACGTTACGAAGTATAAACATAAGGATCATAAGTACCTCAATTGTTTGTGAGAGTTGTATATAGTTGACCCCCCGACATCCCGCGTGGTGTCGGGTTAGAATTTCACCACCACCTTTCTTCCCAAGGGTGTCGTAAAAGTCAACTAAGGGACCAGGCTTGAAGTGTGTCGTGGGCGATGGTCTAGCAACCTATCACTGCAATATGATATTTTATACCCACATTTATGCTAAAAGTGGCACTGAAACATACGTTTCATGTGCTCTGCCTACCCCCTTTTGGGAATAAAGGCGTAAATGTATGTATTTATGTATAAAGTTGACGTCCTATTAAAATAACGACAGCAACAAGGGTTAGAACTTAGGCCCATATGAACAAACCACACTAAAGTTCCAAGTTCGCGCTTAAGATGCTCTTTCATATGAACATTCCATAGCCACTGATTAATAAAAAAAATGTGAACAGATACATAACTCGCTATAATATTATTAACTCTAAGGCTGTAGCCAAAAGTATACCCAAAGAGAATATAACCACGTTATACCTATATAAAAAAAGGCCGTACCCGGAGCGCGATCCACAACTATATACGGTTAAATACGGTTTCCACAACAATTCAACGCTGTGCCATCGCAATTTCAATAATTCATCGAACCGACGTAGGTATCAGACTATAATTATTATTTCCAACATAGGTTGCAGTTAGGTACCTACGTAATTAACGAAATTAGGTATACAAACTTACCTGTCATCACGGTCTATCTATGAAATCTTAAATCCTTATTTAATGTTGTTGTTGAGGTACATCCGTACACGGAACAGTGCGCGCCATTGTACCTAATACTCGTAACATCATTCGCCGCCACCGCTCACTCAACTCAAACATATATAGCTACGCGCCACGCGCCTGCCTTGAAAGTTATACAACACAAACTGTGTGCGTTTGTGGCGGCGACAGCGCGACAGCCCCCACAGTTGCTCTGCGCAAGTACATTCGTTGCCCAACTGTATGTAATTAAACTGTGGTTTTGGCGCTTCGCCGGCCGCTGCCGTGGCACGCTCGCTAGGCTCGCTCTCTCGGCTCACGCGCTGTAGGGTCGCAGTTCACCTAACACTCTTCCTCGCTTCGCTCGTCGTCGTACCTGCACCGACCTGCTTGTCTCCGTAAGACTACTTTGAATTTCACTCAAAATGATCATTTGACTAAACGAATGAAATGCGGAAAGTAATGCTGGATAAGTAAAAAATTGCCTGGGAAACAAAAGTTGTAACAACCCAAAGCTCTAATGATCGTAGCGGTAAAACTCGGACAACTGAAACATTTGAATAACATAAAATGGTAAATGAAAAAAGCGGCCAAGTGCGTGTCGGACCACGCACAATGAAGGATTCCGTGCCTATTAAAAAGGTCGTATCGTTACCAAAATCTTAAAGCACTTACGTCCTTTTCTTTAAGGTAGGCAGTTTTTTTTTAAATATCTCGAAAACCTTTGAACCGATCTTGTTCAAATCAATTTTCACTGAAAGAATTTAATAAGCCTTTTACAAAACTATGTAGCGGCTAACAATATACACTTATCCTCAAAATGTTATTCAAATACATCTAATACTTTTCGAGTAAAATGCCTGTGACATACGGACGGACGGACAGACAGACAGACAGACAGACATGACGAATCCATAAGGGTTCCGTTTTTTTCCATTTGGCTACGGAACCCTAAAAAGTAATGAATTGTATATTCAGAGAACTTATAAAAATACGAAAATTCTTTGGACAAAAGATATTCGGTCAATAAATTTGAGTGATTGCAATTAGGTTACCTCATTCATCATGTAATTAGGGCTAAGGCTAGGTAAATTAAATTTAAATAGTGATTATTTCATGAAAATGAGAGCGAGACAATGAGCTGTCTTAAGGGTTTCCCTTCAGGGCCCATAGATTTTTTCACTCTGTATATTATCTTACATGTAATATTGGGCTTAATAAAAATCTAATAATAAGTAAGGGTATAAATCCCTCTAGTTTAGGTACTATTTTAACGAATTTTGCTCTATTACAATACAATCTACACGCCCGTGATAATTAAATTGCATAGGTATCTTCATCCCACACTTGTCAGTGTCACTCATTAATAAATAAATAAAAATAATATTTACTGTACGTATGGTGCTACTTTCCCGCACTAGTGCAGAAAAGAGCACTTTTCATGCATATGTCGAAACTTTAAAGAACCATATGTACAGTAAAACGATGTACGATACACGTGCGAATAGGTAATTCGCAACTCATGTCGATTTAAAACACTCCCTTCGGTCGTGTTTTAATTTATCGCCACTCGTTGCGAATTTCCTATATTCGGCACTTGTATCGTAAATAACTATTTCATAATTTGTTTCACAACGAGTATATTAAAATTTAACTTATATCAACAACTAATAGATCTTAAACGCGTTAGATCATGTCGCGAATCGCTGCGACTCGGGCGGTACGCGGTACCTATTACTTATGTTGTACCTATAGTACCTACGCGGCGACCGGGCGGTCAGCAGCGCTACAACGAAAATCAAATCACGAAGTTCGTATATCTCTACCTCTTTCGTTCGAGTACCATAAAACATAAGTGCGTTAGAGACGGAGATATCCGAGAATGAAAGAATTTCGAGATTCGGTTTTCGTGGCAGCGCCGCAGCGGTGTGCCCCGCTGCAGGCAACCGGCCAATCACGTTAGCTCTGCGGCTCGCGAGCGGCATTTTTAAAGCTACTTTAACAGGTGTTTGTAATAACATTACTTGCAACGTATTTTATAAGGCGATTCGTACATTATTCAATGAAAAAGTGCTTATAATGAAAATCCCAAAACTAACTGATCAATTTGCATTTTTTTAAATTTTTAAACAACATTTAACCCCTAAAATCCACCCTCCGTTGTTGTTTAGTGTGGGATTGCTTTCTAATATTTGTGTCTACTACATTCAATAAGGAATGTAGGAACCTACAGCCAATTAATATTTTTAGACACGGAGATATGGTAAAAGAAAAAATGTTGGAGACTAACTGAATAGAAAAGTAATATTCGGAAACATTTTTTGCCTGATTTATCATCAAAGTTATAAAGGAAATATTTATTTATCAAAACAAAGAAAAAAAAATTTGTTATTTTTTTTTACCGAATTTACAGGAATTTATTAATTTTCAATAATTTATTAAAATATCTAAATCACTAATATTCTGTCGGATTTAGTCTCGTAGTTATTACATCAATTATAATTTATCGGTTAAGCAGAAAAAAAAGCTATTATAAATTATTTCCATTTCGCCATACTAGCGGACCGTATAATGACTGGAGTATAACGTTTACCGGTCCGTAAAGTATCGTCGCCGTAACCCATTCCAAGTTAGCCTTAAGCTGGTTCTATAAAAATTTAAAAACGCTGTAGAGGAGTCACTTCTCAAGAACAGGTGAAACAGATAATAAATGTAACTTAAGTACATATAAACACATCATAAACTAGAGCCATACTGAACGTAAAATATTATGTAGGTACCTGTGCTTATGGGAGCGCACTCAGGTTTCAATCAACAACTGCATAAAACGCGGAAGGCCGACAATGCTCCATAACCTACCGCAAAAGTTTGTCATTACAACTGCAATTGTTTCTTTGTTTATCGTATAAAATTTATAGGTGCCTCCGTTTATGATTGGGCCGTTACACGAGCGTTGAACCCTAAATCGGATAATTACGATTTTTTTATGGTTCGCGTATGGAACGGGGCTTGCCGCGCGGTTCGCGCTGCGTGCGTCGGCGCCGCTGAGGCGTGAGCCTTTTGTTTCAGGCCTTTGTAATGTTCTACCTACGGGTTTGCGGTTTTTTACGCGCCGAGATATTGTTTCTTAAAGGAACCTTGAGATGGAAACTTTTAATAATAATTTTCCAAGCGACCGAAGCTGAATAAATTCAAAACACAACCTACGAAAATTCGATTGACTAACAGAATTTTTGTAAGTTCTGTCGTGAACAGCTGCGCTCGCTTTTTGACATCTACTAAATCTAGATTATCTAGATAACTGCACTGCGCAATGAAATTGAGGCAGTGCAGGTAACATACAGCTTATAAACAGCATACAAATGCAGGGTAAAGGCATTCCAGTTATCAGAATCCGTTGATATTATTCAAAGGAACATATCGTGATCGCCTAAACACCGGTTGTTTAGTGCAGTTGTAAATCAAATCATCAATTATCGACAAGCGTTTACACTCGCGACGCCACGGTGTAAACAATTCGAACATTAAAACTGCTGCCTACATTTTACGACTATTCAATTTGGGGGAAAATCGATTTTATTCGCTTGCTTTCCAATCGATTCACAGGCAAAGTTGCTCGCTATGGTATTAGATTACGCAAGGCGGTGCTGCTCCGATTTTTACAGGAAGTGGTTAGCGGATACGGCCGGACGAGAATGGTGGTAAACAACGTTTGCTGTAAACGCTTGTTTATCTTTTAAATAGGAGCTTATCCTACCAAGATCGGGGTGAAAATAAGCACGCGTAGGTACCGAGAGTCCAGAAACAAAGTCAACGTAGGCCAACGTGCATTATCAGAAACATGTGAAACAGGAACAAACATAAGCAATTATCAATCAAGTAAAATTAAAATCAATTTCATAGGCGTCTGTATGTTCCCATGTATGTTTTACATTTCACACACTGATGTACAATAGGGAATATGCATGTGATTCAGAAATGGACAAAAAAAATCACGAGTAATCTTTATTGCTTAGTAAATATACACACATGATTATTATTATTTTTAGTACTATTAGTAGTAATTTTCAAATTCTCTCGCAAATTTCCAAAACGCAACGCTATTGGCGGAGCGAATCGTGACGTCACCGTACACTCGGTGTCTACTGTCAACAGGTCGTTTGTATGATTATTGAAAGTTATTCGCAATGTTTAGCCGTTGTTTATGATAAATAATCAGTGTTTTTTGGGAATTATTAACTGAAAGCAGTGACTCCTTGTGAAAAAAGACTCGCTACAATGACTGGAAGCGGTTTTGTCAAGGCACAGTCGGATAATCTGCCTAAAATTAATGTGTTCATGATGACTAAGTACGTAGGTACCTCGTAGAGGTGTCTTTCTTAAATAAGTGTAATAACAAACTAGAACATATCTATATTATATAATCAAAGATATGTAGGTATTAGGTATGTTACATGTTGAGAACATCTTTATGAAGTATGAACATAACAAGCTCAGGTTGTTTTCGTCAAGAGTTATAAATGAAACAAATTTGTGTAGGGCACTCAGTAAAAACAAAGAAACTTAGCTAAAACATTTCGTGATCAAAATCAACACACGTAGTCAACTGTTGATCAACAACAATCATAATATTTGTAACATTAATAACTAAAAATTGGGACTCAGAATAGTTTTATGAATAAGTACCTATACAATTAAATTTTTAGGTTAGGTTATTGTTTATATTGTTCGCAAGTCGTAATAAAAAAGATTTTAGGTACAAACATATTTAATACTCACTTCGAAATGATCTTCACAACAATATAAACTATTCAAGCACGATACATTATCTCTCCTCATCGCCTCACACCGCTTTTTTCTTATATTTGCATCTTTGGGTATATGAAAATATATCACGTCAGGTGCAGTTTTAATGTTATTTTCACACATAGGGGCAGTACAATATTTATAATAAGCTTTTGTGTGCTCTTCCGTTACAATAAGTTGATCTTACAAGCTTTAATCACTCACTTTTATTAAAACTGTGAATCAAACACTTCGTTGTTAATTTATTCTAAGTGCACGGTGACGTCACAAAATGAGCGCGCCAAAATGGCGGCGTTTCAATCGTCCGAAAATGATAGTAGTTTTAATTATTTTTTTTTAGCTCATTTACTGATAGTGTGAAAGTGTTATATTTTTTCCGGTTTTATAATTACTTATAGAATCGTTTAAAAATATAAAAAAAATACATAAATACACCCTATTACATTACGCGAAATAAAATTATTTTGACCTAGTTAATAAGACTGCGTGACATAATAGTTTTAGTTGAGGTTCGCCTTCACTTTATATTATAGATATAGATGCTGTACTAACCTTTAAGACTGCAGGAACTAGAACCACTCACTGATTATCAAACTGTGATCTCATGGAAACTATAAAGCACGACATAAAGTCAGTCTCGGCCCCGAGCGCGGCCATCGGAGTCATCAGACGAACTGACTCGACCAACAATCACTTCACATACTTAACAAAACACTAACAAATTGATATGTTTATCTACAAAGAACTATAAATTCATTCAGGGCCCACCCTTTAGCGAAGGGATCCACCCTTCCGATTCAAAAAATTGCAAAATATTACATAAATAATAAAAAGTTCCCCTATTGTAACCCCTGATATAATTTCGGCTGGTCCATAGTTCCGAGGAAATGGTCTGTGGCTAAAGTTTCCTATGGCTTTCCATGCATTATTCATTATGGTATAAGTACAGGAGAGCCTCTCATCTTTTTTTACTGTCTAACTATTTTGACTTTATGATACAAACCTTAGTAAACACAAGTTCGGAGATAAATTACGGTTTTGGTAATGTAATATGTATTTTGTAATATCTTCGACATAACTACACAGATCCTCATCAAAATCACAAAGTCATAAACACAGGTTTCACAAGAATATGTAGTTACCTACCTACCCTACAGTATACGAGTTACACTGTGTACCCATATGTCCCATATTTACTTTTGCTAGATTATCCATCTCAGACGAAAAGGTACCTACGTATCTATGTTATTCTGAAAGACTGGTTTTAATTTATCATCCCTTAATAATAATCAGATAATTACCTACGATTACCCACTCGCAAGATAATAAGAAGACTTTTAAATCAAAAATGTTACATACGTTTTTTTTATTTCAAATTGAAGTTTACATTTTGTAGGTACTTAATGCATATAAAAACAAAATATGTTTGAAAACATGAGATATATCTGATCGTCATGTATTTTAACCCTATCCATACCCATGGCAAACAAATCACAAACAACATCAAAGGCGACATGAGATAGGGGTGTCCTATGTTTTAATTTAACAGTGATGGGTTGATGGGAAAAGTTTAAACAGCCCGGGTGCGTGTAATCTGTATAATTGGTCGCCGGAGACGGGCGCGGAAATGAAAACTCATTAACGTTTTAATTGAAGACTTGTACAGAATGCGTTGTCAGAGAACTGTGAGCAAGAAACGGGTTACAAATACAGATTAGGGGGCGAACTGGTTTAAATTGTTGTGTTATTAATGTAGCTCTACATACCTATTGTAGGTACATTAACGACAAACGTGTAGTTAATTGGACTTATTCGTTCTTACTTGTTAAATATAAGTAGGTACGAGTAGGGACCTAAGTGTTGAAGTGTACCTAATACTTTTTATTGACTAAGTATCATTTTACCTATCATAATTTATGTTAATAATGTGCACAAACAGTATTAGTTGTATACAGCAGCTGTACATTCCTTGCGCACATACCTCTCAGACGCAGTGTTGGTCAAAATTGATGTGAAAAATACATTTAATTCAGTCAATAGGGACACTCTGCTGACAGAAGTAAAACAAAATATTCCCGACATTTACAACTATTTATTGCTTTCATACGCAGACCCGTCTAATCTTTTGTACCGGGAACATTTACTATCGTCTGAAGTCGGATGTCAGCAGGATGATCCACTCGGTCCAGCAATATTTAGTTTGGCGATAAACCCAATTATAAAAAATCTCAAATCTAAATTTAACGTCTGGTATCTGGACGATGGAACCTTAGGAGGCGATGTGGATACCGTTGCTTCTGACCTAGCAACGATCAAGTCGAAATTCAAAAATATTGGCTTGGAATTGAATTTTACCAAATGTGAACTATATGTATGTAAATGTGGGGCATATATGTCCAAATCCCAGTTTAAATGTTTTCGATGTCCAACAAAAATTTAATACTCTGACGCCTAACATAAAAATTGTAGATGCAAAAACACTTTCCCTCCTAGACTCCCCCATTTTCAAAGACTCATTTCAAGATTATATACAAAGTTCAAATTCCAAATCTGTTCCAACCGTATTCTCGAAATAAGCCCCCATTACGCTTTAACCTTGCTAAAATTCTGCCTTTTCGTACCCAAATTAACGTATGTACTTCGCTGCAGCCCATTTTATAAATTTCAAAGTATTTTGACACCACTGGACGACCATATAAAATCAAATTTAGAATCCACTTTGAATATACAGCTCAGCGACCAATCTTGGACCCAAGCATCCCTCCCCATTAGACAGTGGGCTAGGGATAAGAAAAATCACTAGTGTTGCTCTGCCAGCGTTCCTGTCTTCCACCCACAGTTCAGCTTAGTCTCATAGGCATAATCCTAGGGTGTCTACCCTCAAACTATGAGACTGCTGGCTTGGTGGAGGCCAAAAACGTCTGGTCATCCGCTTGCCCGGGAAAGGATTTCCCGCACCATCCTCGTTGCCAAAGGAGCTGGGACGACGTATGCTGCAAAATTTCGTATGATTCTCTCCTGAGCCTCAGTACAGGTGCGGAGTGGGCCAGACTTTTGGCGCCTTTTTGGCGTCGACTTTATATTATATATATTTATTTAAGCTAGTATGTAAAATTAGCCATTAAAACGTCAACTGTAATATGTATTAGGGACCGCAGTGTACCTGCTTATTAAATCAATACTACGTAGTCAGCATCATATAGTTAGCAGCAGCCAGAGTAGCCAAATATTTCGTACCACACCCTTATTCTTACAGTAATAAAGACGTTTACCGAAATGTTTGGCAACCTTGGCTTCTACTAACTTATATGACGCTGTCTGTACCTAGACAGGTACTCAGTTTATGCGATTAAACCCAATATAAAAATAATACGATTTCAAAGAGACTTCTAGCTAACCATTTAACTAGCAGTCTAAGATCCTCCAGGGCTGTTATTATTTACGCACTCATGCGTCTCACCTCACCCGTCACGCCTAGCGTCACTAGACCTCTACCTACGCTTAGCTAATACGAATCACGGTGTCAAGATATATTTGTGGGTGCGCGTTGAGGTGAAATAAAGACAAGATACAGACTAGCAGGGCAGATCTATCAAACCGCACGCCACAGACCAGTCTGTCTAATTTTACCCCGTCTTCACCCATCTAATTCCGTCGCTTTACGACTCGCTCCCACGGCCGGACCCTACGTGTGGGATGTGGGATGAACTAGAAAAAAACCGATGCGGGGTCTGTTAATCCTCTATTAACTCGAGTTTTGTTAATGATTAACTGGTTGGAAATAAATGAGGTACAAGTGCACGTTAAATTCGCCTTCTTCTGTTTATACTACTTACCTATATATTATATATAAACAAGTAACTGTGGCTGTAAAGAAATTTGGGATCTACACGATAAATTCACCGTTTTGTTTAAAAACGAATTACAAAAGTAATCCCCATAGGTATATGTACTTATATATCACCGTAAAATTGTATGAACCGTTTAGTAACTGTTTTACATAAGACATGTTTTCAATGTTACTTGTCTAATAGGTTAAATAAATGACACGATCAATTCGCTTTATTGTTAGGAAGACAACACGCGCCTACCATGCGCAAAATAAAATTAACTGCTGTAACTGGTAATTAAAATTACCAAGCACCATTTGTGCTACCTGGCACGTAATGAAGAAAGTTGGCACTTGTGAAAGAAGTTTTACCATTAATTAAACCTTTCGCCGCAAGTTTCACTGTGGTTTCGTGAGACATAATAAACCGTAAGACCGCTTATAGTTTATGCGTTATATCAACCAGGTTGAGAAATTACGAAAAACATGAAAATAATCTATATAGTTATGTAACAAAAACACCTAAAAAAGGAACTGCCAGTTACCACACCTGTTTTAAAATAGGCTTTTATGAATCGATCTCGTTTGCCTACGCATTCTTACATAGTGGCTTAAAGAAGATAAAGTAGAGTAGATAATTTATTAGATACATGTAAGTGGCTCCCTAATGAACCTCTGATTGGACCGGCCTTCCCGCGGAGAAAGCGATTATGAACGAATGTATAAGTTACAACCTGCGGTTAACTGGAATCTCAATTTATTCTATACGGATTTATTCAGAGGCTTAACACATAAGGCAATCATTATATGCTTTTTAAGGATCCGTCAAGACCGTTAATAAAAGTTTAAATGTCGACCGAATTTTAATATCGCTCGGAAAAAAGGCTTCGACCGTTTTATTTTAACGAGTATTAAATATTTGCTCCATTTATACGCGCTTTACGACCGTGTTAAGAGCAGCAAATTATTTGCATAAGTCATTAACTTTGATTGTGACATCATAATAGCAAAGAAACAGTGAAAGTCAATGAAACTTAAGCGTAATTTTAATAACACTGTAAAACTGGCACGTTCCGACCAATCATAATGCGCAGCCTAATCGTAGTAAATCTCAACTTTTTATGTACCATTAAAACGTTTTATTGATTATTAACACGTGTTAAAATACTGAAACATTTGTAGAAAACCCCCGATCATTAACACGTTGGTGTGATGAACTGCTGTCCTTACTGGCTACAGTTATGGCCATACTAAAATCTGGTTACGTTTATTTTATAACTGGTATGATGGTGATTAGTTTACCGCTTACAGGTTTCCCTTTTAAATCTATCAACCCGCAGTTTAGTAGGTATTAGGAGCACATTAACGCGTCGCCCTCGTTTATCCTCATCTCACCGTACACCCAAAAATATTTCTTGACGCCGCAATTCGTACTAACTAAGCATAGATAAAGATCTAGTTTCGTTAGGCGTGCCGGGTGAGGCGTATATTAGCGCGATCCAAATAACAGCCCAGAGCGAAACACAAGAAGGTTCCGCGGAACGTTCATTTCGTCCATGTTTGGAGTGCAGCCAAACTGGGAAAACTACACGTTACAGAAGACCACAGCCGTATTAAAATTACACCACTATTCTGTAGGTGTGTTCCTGGTGGTGAGTTGTCAATACAAATAATTTTCATATCTGTATAGAGGGAATTCTAAGTATAAAATAGCATAATAACATTGATTAAATCTTATATAGTTGACACCTTGTTGAAGTCTGTTGTTTTGGGTTGTCAGAGTGTTATCTTTTAACCGTATAGTTACTTTGCAATACGTAAGAAGTTCTTTAGCTAAGTCCAAGTTGGTTTAATCGGCCACGGTTCTGCCTCGATTGAAATGAATTTAAGCGTATCGATCAAACAAAATGACATCATAAATTTACTTCAGAATGATTTATTTATTTTAAATTAGATATATAAATATAATATATGTAAATTCATCACAGTTGCCAATCAACTCAACTACACATGAATCATAGAGTAATAAATATTTAGTTAGGTATTTTCATTTTGTAGTTTTTGCCTAATGTAGGCAATGAAGGTTAATTAAAAAAACTATATGCCATCTGCACGCACCATAACTTTAACTAAGTAATAACTAATACCTATGTTGTTAATATTCGCACCAAATATTTTATGTTATAATATTTAAACTAATATACGTTTATAGTAATATGGTTGTAGCTAACGGCAACTATAATCTGACTATTCAAGTATAAGCGTGGTATCAAATTAAGCATTAATAACCCGCATAAATCAATTATTCGTTTCAAACAGTCATCGACTTTTAAATCGTAATAAAATTTACAAACGGTAGTCAATTTATTTATTGCCTTAAAGTTGTAAAACGATATTACACGGTATAATGACGTGAGTTATTGGCATTTATTTCAACCATCAATGACCATTGATTCAATGTTTATGATTGTAGGTTAATTAAAACAAATTTGTCACACTAAAACACAATCACGTGGACTTGTGGCATGTTCGTCGCCGTATCGCCTACTTTGTTGCGACCTCATGGGTATCGATTTTCAGTGAGGAAGCCAAGCGAGCTTTCCGAGCCCATTTTCTCATGGTTCCTAACATAAATCTTCGTAAAGGTCAACATTTAATAATATTTATTTACTTTGACATCCCTGTTATCTACTTACATAAATGTCAGCTGTACATTATCGCGAACCGTTTACATAAATGGCAACAATGTAAAGGAGCGATAGTGGCTACACTGGCTTGGACCGTACACATTTGGCTTGATTTATTTATTAGGTACCAGCAAAAAAATCAACAATGCGAGCTTTAAAAGTGAAACGAAAAGGATTGTTCAAAGTCCGCGCATTGTACGCACCCTTATGCAAATGGGTTCCTCTGAAACCGAAAGTGTAACTTCAGCCTGACAATAGCCAGACTTGCGTAACCTTTACATAAATTATGGATACGCATTAGGCAAATTACAAATCTTTTTGTGTGAAAAGGTTGTAAGAACGTTGGACCCAACCAGTTTGTATGCAAAAAACGAATGATTGCCCGCATTGTCCTCCCCATCGGGTTGTTTTCAAAGGGTGAAATTTGCATAATTTCGAAATTCATTCCTTGGGACAAATATTTTGCCTTTTGCGGTAAACTTTACTTTCCATTTTAAACCATCTTAGTCCCATTTGGGTGTTGGAGGCGAATGGTTTTATTTTAACTGAAAGTGAAGTCCTTGCGTCAGGGTTTGAACTGAGCTACGCAGCGATCGTGTCGGGCAAGTTTTGATAAGCATACACCAGTTATTCTGATTTATATTCAGGTGTGTTCGTGTAGCTGGATAGTTAAGTTTTTATGGTCCCGATAGAGTAGAGTGGAGTCGACGATTTGTTTATCGCCCGCGGGCGACGACAGCCGATGACGCGGTATCGCACTATGTACCGTCGATCTCTTTATGTTAAGGTAAGTGTTACGTTTATTGCCCTATTTATTGCTTTCTGTTCCCAGCGTGGTGACGGAGCCTACATGTGGTAAGGGCACGCTATGTGAATGTGTATACCTATAATGCATATAATAATAATACTACGTTTTCCCTCAAAGTTAACGGTGAATGAATGAAATATAACATATATTTAGTCGCTAAGTAATAAGTAGAAATCTTATCTAACCTATCGTGGCTTTTCCCATTGTTTGGTATATTTAGAGAATTTTGAGTTTTGTTCCTGAATGTTTGTGAAACGTTTGAGTTATTCTATCGATTGTTATTAGACTAGGCGCCTCTAGGTAAAATATTAAAGAATCTAAAATAGTTAGGTATACCTAACTATTTTAGATTCTTTAATATTTTACAATAAGCATATCTTTCTTGAGTGCAAGGCTGAGCGAAAATCATTATTCTTATAGAGTAAGTATCCTGTAATATCTACATCGTATACTAAGTGTACTTTTTTTGTTCTTATTAAAATTAAGTATTATTTGTGAGTAGGTAACATATGGTACATTTGAATGAATAAAAATTACAACTAAACCATAACTACTTAATGGATAAGTGAGAGGTTGATAATAATGTTTATATACCGTTGAATCATGCAAAGTTTACCTACAAGATTTTCTATATGTATATTTTTTCTATTCTTCAATGTATCTCTACTCTTCTAGTTATATGATAACATTATGGAGAAAAAGTCTAAGTATACCAATATCATCTACTGTATTAGTCACGCAAGACGAATAAAAAGTACCTATATTACCTACTAGAGATTAGGTACAAATTTTAAATCAAAGGAAAAAATTGAAAAATTTAATGCTCTGAGCTGGATTCGACCGGCAACCACAGGCAATCATGGCCCGTCGCTACTAACCAACTGAGCTATCGGAACAATCCGGTTCGGGCACGAAATCCCTCAATCAGTTCCTTCACACAACGCCTTAGGGAGGCGTGTGTAACGACATCTACCAGAAGACTAGGCTTCTTAACGGCACCAACGTCTCAAATTGTGTTGAGAAATCAGCAGCGTTACTGCTTAAAAAACAAAATTAAGATATTAGGTACCTACTAGGTAAATAGGTATGACCCTTATCATAAAATCTCAATTATGCCCGAGAATTATAATAAATGTTCGACAATCACCATGGAATACCGCATACGTGACCGCTCCGATTAAAATGATACTACATTATACATTTTACTACAGTGATATATTTTACATAGTTTAAAATTTGTAGGTGTACCTATATGTTTACGTAGTAGGTACCTAACTAGGAAATGATCAAAGTAGTAACTCTCCGTGCGTGTCACTTGGCGTAATACCAAAAACGTAATTAGGTTCACATGTAGATACTGGCACTGGCCGTATGTTAAAATACGTAGGTAGGCTGTATAAATAACGTTATAATTAATATTACGTGACCAGTTCTGTGCAATCATTTCAACATTCAAATTATTATTAAGCTAAGCTGTGTTGTCGCGAATACGAATAGGTATATTGGTAAATTGCTTTCAAGCGTGCGGGATAAATGCATCAAGTATGATATCCCTCCTCCTATCCAAGGGGCGCTTAGCAGATACACCTTTAGGCGTATGCTTAAAGGCTATTTGTTGACGCTCCAGAAATCCAAATCCTAATCCCCAGCACTGTGACAGCAATAAATATGCCAATTGTTTATTTATTATCTAATTTTATTGAGCTGCATCTAGGTAGTGTATACATGTATTATCTCACTTTTTATTTATGTTTATTTCTCTTTCACCTATCCCAAAAAATGTTAGTAGTTATTTATTACATTTGTATGACGTTTCCGTGAGTCACCGACGGTGCTGGCTGAAAATCAGCGCTGCAGGTGTCTGACACCTCAGCATAATGCTGAGCCAGTGTCCGGTTCACTGCCGCAGAGACACACTGGTTTCATGTCTTATCTGTTTTTTTTCATTCTATTGTTTAATATGTGTGTCCTGTGTGTTTGTGAATAAATGTATCTTTCTTTCTTTCTTTCTTTCTAAGTAGTTTTGATTAACTACAAAACTTTTAATCGTAGATTGGGTCTTATTTTGTTTATATAATGAAGTAAATATAACGTAACGTAACTTTGACATCGGATAAAATATAACACGCCAAATTCCAACTCATTGAGATCATGATTTTTTTAATAGACTCGTACCTATATGGATACACCAAATGAAATAATAGCTTGCAGGCACCAGGGCTTGCAGACACTTGGTGAGTCATTCTATACCATACCTACTAACCAACAAATCTTTTTATACTTAAAAACTGTTCTCCTTCACGTTTTTAAAAATAACCCAGTAGCCACCGCCAACCGCAATTACCTACCCAGCTAACTCAATCCAAGATGGCGTCAACCACAGTCATTCATCAGGGCCTGACATAAAATATAATTACTGACGGATCGCAGCCATGATTACTGCGAATCACCATAAATCAAGACCCGCACGGCCCGCAGTGCTCTAATTTTTAGAACTTTTATAATCGTAAATCATAGAATTTGGAAGTGTTCGAGTTACAAGGTTACAGACGAATGATGGCGTTTGGCTTCGAGACAAAATGTAAAAATTGTTGATGACATTCGTAGTAACCATTGAATTGCAAAATAACATTATGTAAAATAAAGGCATATCTACCAATCTACCTGTACCTGTTAACAACACAGGTGAAGTGCAATTTATAATGGGTTTATAGGAAATTCATGATATTATACTTTAGGCAAACAAAATACCCTATAAGTAGGTACCTTTACGAAAAGGTCCTCCCGCAATAATTTGCGGGCGCAAGAGTTGGATTCGAACTCTACACCATACCACCGCAGAGGGTAAAAGGATTGAAAAGTTACAAGTTTAAATGTAGACTTACATATAACGCAATATGAATGCTTCATTTCAAAATGTTCTCTGACAATATTCCATTACATCTCCTCCAAAAGTCCTTCGAAAAGCGTTTTTATCGTGTAGGCGCTGATATGCATCGTTTTTAATTTAACGCTCGATTAGATTTCATTAACGTGCATTTGCATTGTAATAAGTGCGCACGTATTCGTTGCACTATCAATTCAATTTCGTTGTTTAATTGCTGTAACAACCGCTTATTGGCTGTTTCTGCTAAATCAACTCCATAAATGTTCCTTACATAACTATACTAATGTAAATATTATCAGACAAATAGGTAGTACCTACCTACATCTGTAATGAAAGGAAATAGGTATTAGGCAGGTAGGACTTAGGTATCCCGTATGGAGTATAATTACGGGTATGACTTCGGTTTTTCTAATATATTTTTTTCCTTAGCGCTGATGTAGAAAATGTTTGTTCATGCCAATGTTTGCTGATACGCGTTAGTAAACGTGCACTTTTTGCAAATATCTAGTTAATTAAACCAAAGTATCATTTTCCAAAGGGTGCTACTGAAAAAGCTAATTTAACCTACCACGACTAACATCTCTTATTCAGACGCTTAAGCATATCACTATTTCACACCTCCTATTTGTACTCATTGGTAGAGTTAATCTAAAGTAATTGCCTCTCGCTGAGAGCGCAATAAATGGCTATTGAGTGCGCCGATAAAATTTCCGCCGTGTTTCTATAAATCGCGTATATGTAGAGCTCCACTATCTATTGGTCGACTTCCGCAATATGTTTAACTCATTAGCTAAACGGAAAACAGGAATTTCATGTCCCATTACTTTGAGAACATGCCACGACGTTATACTGTAAGCTTACGTTTAAAAAAGAGAAAAAAAAACATGAATAATAAGTACGGTCTCTTGTGTACATCGGGTCACTTTTCCGTTCTATCTGCATTTCATTGAAATTCTGAAGAGTTTCTACTGGCAAGCCGCATAGAGACCAGATAACGACTAATATAAATAGAGTAATTCGAATCTTTATTTCGTTTGGTGAACGGGTCTATAACCACAATCTTACCACATATTATGAAGGTGACTTGAAGTGTGTTCAATTTTACGTGGTAGTTACTTACTGTCAGCTTTTGAATTTGGTGTCTTATAGTAAGTAAGTAGGTGTCTAGATTACAGTAATCTGACAACAACGGTCAGTGATCTAGGTTCACATTTTTCCTATATGGGCATTGCCAAAGTTTTTGATTTATAAAATAAGCCTTTCATTATTGGTTGAATTTTTTGATTCTGTATGGCCCATAATGCTAGTAAAACCAATTTAGTATGTGCCAAATATGACCTTCAGATTTAATTATTATCTAACAAGATATACCTAACTTTAGTTTCCCGTATGTACACCTATTGTTTTTTTAATACTAATCAGACACCAACCCAACGTAGGTACTCAAGTATAAAATACCCTGTTACCTGCTTATTTTTTTACACTTTTACAATAAGGTAGTGTACAAATTTGCATAATTAAATTAATTATAATAGAAATAATGAATGTCTGTGATCGTTCTAGTTGTCTATCTTGTTATCTAGCGATCCCGTAGTATAATTCAACGATAGCCATTATCTTTCCGAGGTGCTCTCGAGTGGAAAGACGGCGTGGCGTTGGTAAACCGTAAATAAGTCTGGCGTTTTGAGAACCCGCCTAGCATTTTACGTGCATTGGCAAATACTTAGGTACAATGCGACAATAAACCATGTTAGACTTCGAATCGTGATAAATAAACAACTTGGGGCACTGTAAATTATACTTTAATGCTGGTGGGAATGGTCTGGTTTCGTTTGGTGGGCGCAGGCGATATCGACTTGCAGTCACTAAGGCAGCAATGGCGACTCACGATTTGAAAACAGATTTATGATCGACCACGATAACGGGCATGCGATAAAAATTTTGCCATTCCAAGGAGCGTATATGTAGGTAACTATAGGTGTGTTAGGCTCCAGGCTGGTACGTGCTACCCACCAAGCGTCCCAAATACCTAAAGGCATACCTATCACTTCAAGTGGTCGGCATTTTAGTATGCAAGTACCTTTTTTATTTCAGTTTCAAATTCACATTTCCGTTACCTACCTGTCTAGTGCGAGAGTACCTATGAGTAAAAAATGAAAGAAGCTGTTCATTTCAGGTATGCAAGTGCCCTGTGGTCGCGGGAGTCCGCTGGATGTTCAGAAGTGGACGATTTTCGAATGATGTTTCAAGTGGATTAATCAATAACGGACCACAAAGCCAATCTTATGCTATTTGGAATAGTTATATGAAGGTAACACAATACTAGTCATATGCCTATGCGTCACCCCAACTTCCCGATATTCAATAATTTAAGAGATGCTGCCTAGGCTGTGACTGTCAACTATAATTTAGTATGGACTTCGAGCGCAAAGCTATACTGAAAGTTTATCCGTCAATAGAACAAGCATATCAACATACGTTTAATTACCTATTCAGTATAAACGACAGTGCTGGTGATAGGATATGGAGGTTGCCAAGCAAATATCCCTTACGCTGCAGAGACAAAATGTTGAAACCTTATTTGAAATGAACAAGGTTCACAATTGCATACACATATGTGTACATAGACGTAGATGTATGTCACGCACGTAACAAACGTGTGACACGATGTTTCTCTGGCTCACGAGTCGCAATGGTCGTGGAGAGAAAACAAATGAAACTCGCCAGTTATCAGCCAGCAAGTCACGAAATAAATATCTACTGTTTGTAGTGTGTACCTTCGAACTGGGTCATACTCAAATTTAGGTTCGTGTCTTCCCTGTGGACATTATTTTTATTTTTTTTATTTATGCGATGTTCCTTCTCATACATGAGAGGAGGCCTGTGCCCAGCAGTGGGACGTATATAGGCTGATGATGTGTGATGTGAAGCCTAATTTTGGTTTGGACTCTTAATCCGCATAAACAGCGTCTCTGTGGTCAATAATGAAGAGCTAACGTGCATATAAGTAAGGTTTTTCTCGAATAGTAATACAGAAGAGGAGAAGCTGTTTATGCGGATTAAGAGTCCAAACCAAAATTAGGCTTCGTAGCGTTCGTAGCCCTTAAATTTTTTAATGTCCACAGGAAAGACGCGAACCTAAATTTGAGTATGACCCAACTAACTTAAAAAAGGTAGGTACTTATATCTTTACGAAAAAATTAGACGGCCAAACCTACGACATTTAAAAATTAAAAATATAGGTGATTTTTGTGACACAAAGAACCAGCTTAAGGAACGAGTAAAGGTTTATGTACTGTCCTGCACCATTATCCTCCTAGCGGTTCACCCGGTTGTACCCTAAAGGAGAAAAGTTTGAGTCGGAATCGCCCACCGAGGGTTCAGTAGTTAATTCTGTAATTAATTACTGTACCCTCGGTGGGCGAGTCAATACATCTGTATGTATAGTTTTCGGATTTTCCCTGTACTTGTAGTTTAATAATATATTACTTGCCTTCATAGTTCTAGGTCCAGGTCAACGGAAACCCTATGAATTTTGATTCCCTTCAGAGCAAAAACGGCCGTAGTTACCTTTTTTTTACGGTAACATAGAAATTCGTTTTTTTGACAGCTTCAAGGGGACTATAAACTTCAGTATAAATGGTTTTAACTTCAACTTGATCCTCCACGCGTTCCCAAGATAGAAGATAAAAGATCTTGACAGACAGGTAGACGGGTAAAAAGTGATCCTATAAGGATTCGGTTTTTTCCTTTTGAGGTACGGAACCCTAAAAAGGAAATAGCTTCAATGTCTTTAGGCATTTGCCCAGCGGCCATGATATTGCAATAATAATGTATAACGCTGTGCGAAACAACTCTGGTCGTAGTTCTTACCAATCCTGAAACCTGTTCAGAATTGGGTTGTCATGTCAAAATCTGTTCATAAATCGTGCGCTTACGCATCGCATCACGCAGACGTTCAACTATAAATAAGAGATGAAAGACGCGCCGACCTCACCGCGAGGCCGAGCATTGTGATACGTCGTTACAGCTTCTAAGAACGTGACAAGTTGGCATTCAGATTTCAAGAATTCATAAAAGAACAAATATCTGGTAAATAATAGTCATATTTGCGATTTCTTCCGTTATTGACGATAAAGTTTTAATTGAAAAAATACATTTTCATATCTCATGCTCTGAAAGTGGGTCGTTGTTGTTCTAAAAAGTGTGCTGAAAGTGATACGTTTCTGCTCTAGTGCAGAAAAGTATTGTATTCCAGTTAGTCCTCGCCTTATAAACATTATCCGGGAACTAATTCAAATAAATATCAATACTTACCCCGCCACTAACAAAGGGAAATACTTTTATACTTGGGTACTATAGTTCATAGAATTAATTTAATTTAAAATAAGTTTATGTTGTAAATTCATTACTTTTATTTTAGCTAAAATATCCAGTAGGGTCTATGAGGTACTTAGTGACAAATGGAATACACCCACAATCCTTTTTTTAACTCAAAGTTGTGCATGTGAGCTAAGGCAGAAACTAGTCTTCTTCTTCTACCTTCGAGATGGTTGAACCATGCCCCCCCCCCCCTTTCGCCACTTAATCGTATCGTCCGCAATGTGCTCCTAACATTGGTGATTGATGCCAAATGCTCTCATATCCCGCGACGGGCAGTTAGGTAGTAGGTAGGTACCTACGGTCGAGGAAACTGAAGGTTTGGCAAACATGTCAACTCTATTATAATGACGCTAAGGTCCGCACGTGCTAAACATTCAATTTCCTCGACTGTATATTACCACCATTCAACCCGCGACGGGCAGCGCTTGTGTGTAGTACCCAGTACTAACGGAACGGACGTGTGTAGTCTATCCGAATTATTCGAGATTTATTATATACCTACACAATACAAATCGGTACAGGCATATTAAAGTGCGGTTTGTAATGACATCGCATGCGTCATATGCACGTCTTATGCCATGGTAGTTTTTACTTTTATTTGATGTTAACGCTAGCAACCCCTGTGGGAATTAATTCAGATACCTACACCGAGGGCCTTTCTTTGATTTATGTACCTATTTAATTTCGACGCAATTTAAGTCGTAGTATTTTATTTAGAAGACATTTGCATAACGTAACGAAGATAACGCAAATTAGAATTAAGGATTTTTCAGCACCTATACTAGCTTCTTCATTTTTATTTACTTTTTAGTACAATATATGTATATCTGCGATTAACTAACATTATCTACCTAGGTACCTACTTAAGTTCCACTAAATATCGCCTCCTTAAGAAGACGTGATTAAATCATTGGTAGGTATGTACCTACCCAATTAATGATTTGTTTATTCAAATAATTACTTGTCAAGATGCTACGTTGGTCCCATTGCTCCTCTAGGTCAAATGCCATGTCATTGGACATTAGAAGTAGGTACTTAAAATTAGGTACTTTATATAGAATAATACTTAATGTCGTTATATTAATTCACACCCTATCCAGACTATAACGTAGGTACAGTCTGACGAATAACAAAAAGTATTTACAAAATACGTAAAAATCTTTTATAAAAAGATATTTATTAGTGAGAAGTTTATTTAAATTGTGAAAAAATCTTGAAGCTAACTTTACGCCGAAGCACCTTGCATGGTGAAACGTGTCCGATAATATAGATATAAGGTAGGTATAATACTCACAAAGTATATGTAATCTAGCAACCGAGGCACATAGGAGTCCGACCCACAATTGAAAAATCACGAAGCGAGCGCGCGCCCTACGGCGATAACCGAAGAACGGCGCACTCCCGCGTCACACTGATTTCCCATGGAAATAACAAATTGTTGCGTCTACGCGTTATCGCTTAACGAAAACGACTTCTAAATTCGATTTTCGAAATTAAAGTTTAAACTTGGAATGAGAGCGCCGCCATCTTGATCGGTGCGTGCGCCTGCGCGCCGCGAGCAACGCGAAATTACATACAGGCTGCGAGCGCGCTGCTTGCGAGTGTAAAAATAAAATAAAGTTAAAACAGCGTCATTTTCCGTACGTGTGTGCGTGCTGTATTTATAGGCTAGCTGTGTATAGCCTACAGCTACGGCTGAGCTCGTTGTTTGTGGTTTCTGTAACGTCTTAATTATTTATTGCACACTGAAAATAAAATAATGTTAAAAATTATAGAGACATGATTACCTACGGTAATCTGATACGGCTAACGTACGTAATTTGTATTTTTAAAATGGTAATTACCTATGTGTAAATCCGCGATTTGATTATGTTTTGTAACAGTAAATACTAATTTAAATTGAGTCTGTATTACCTATGTACGAAGGTAAGCATCTAAAACAGTTAAGATAATCTTAAAAACACCGCCTATAAGTAGGTAGTTAGGTTATAAATCTTTCAAAATAACTGACCTGAGATAGCACGCCTCTTCACAGCAGACACAGACAAAAACATTACCTCGTTGTAGTTTCGAAGATAAGTTATCGCGTGGGTATCTTGCTGTGCTTGCTCGAATAAAATGCAAGTTTAATACCGACATACAATGAGTTTAAACATTTACGAGTTATATAATCATATGCTTCTGAATGTCAAAAATATAATTATACTTACTAATTTGATATTTAGGCATATTCTTTAAGTAATATACTACGTGATATCGTTATGTTTTACATAACGTTTCAGTACATAGGCCTATCGTGCTAGCTGGGCTGTATCTGACAAAATCTCGTAGATAGGTGGGTAGAATTTGATATATACTAAGTAGGTAGGTAACTTGTTAGCTACTACGAGTTGCTTCGTCGTGAAAAACGTATAATACCTACTTCAACCTGCTTTTAAAATAACGGACTTAAATTAATTAATTCACTATGCCGAAGGTGCGACAATCTAGAGTAATATTTAGTAAGTACCTTGATAATTCAAAAACGATAAAAGAACAGGCTTACTGAAGAAAAAATGCAGTGATAAGTTTGTTTTACTAACTATACCTACTAGTTACGCGTCTTTACTGTGTCTTGGAATATATTATATGAGTTAAATAATTATAATGGTGTAGAATTGAATATGTTCCCCTCTATATTAAGTAGATAGCTGAAATTGATAGAAAACAAAAAAAAATGGATGATTAAGTATAAAGACGGGCACTTTTTATAAACTAGTTCAAAAAAACCGGCCAAGAGCGTGTCGGGCCACGCTCAGTGAGGGTTCCATAGTTTTTGTCCGTCACAGTAAGTGTCCCCACTTGAGCGTTAAAAAATTGGCTATTTGTTACATTGAGTTGACATATTAAGTACAGAACCCTAAAAGCAATACTTAACGAACAATTTTATAATTAGACAACGAACGACCAAAGACACCTAAGATAATTCGAGCACGACAAAATTTCGACCTAATAATAATAAATAAATAAATAATAATATAAGGGCACAATCTTACAAAAATCTACCTAGTCCCATAGTAATAAGCTCAGTAAGGCTTATGTTATGGGTACTAGACCACGATATATAAAATAGATATAAATACTTGAATACATTGAAAACATCCATGACTCAGAAACAAATACTCAAGCTCATCACACAAATATTTGCCCTTACCGGGATTCGAACACAGGACCTATAAATAGCTTCGTAGGCAGCGTCACTACCCACTTGGCTAACCGGTCGTCAACCGGCCGGTCGTACCTAATGTATGGGCGCACCGGCTCGAACCCATTAAATCAGGAAAATTCTTAACACCGCCGTGTACGATATGAGCGTTCCGCGTACAGCGACATCTATCGGCAAATTAAGTAAACTATTGCGCGCGAGCTTAAAGCATGGAAGATGATGTTTATGGGATAATTCTTTATTGCGTGAACCGATTGTCACCGTTTTTACTTTATTTGAAAGCACGACATTTCATTGTGATTTTGTAGAAGTTACAGGTACAATAAGCACCTGCTTATACGGTTAAATTACAAACTTCGTTCAGAAATTATTTTGCAATTTTTGTCAAAAACTATTCAACCTATCAAGTTCAAAATAATTTTCCTAGAAAGTTTTTATAAAGTTCTACTTTTGTTTTTTTCATATTTTTAAAACTTATGGTTCAAAAGTTAGAGGAATGTGGACACATTTTTTTTTACTTCTGAAGCGATTATCTCCGAAAATATTAACATTATCAAACAAATATTGTACTAAACCCCTGTTCATTTTTAAATACCTATCTAACAATATATCAAACGTTAGGGTTGAAATGAAAAAAATAATCACTCCCCACTTTACGTATAGGGGAGGTACCCTAATAAAACATTTTTTCCACTTTTTATTTTACCACTTTGTCGGCGTGATTGATATACATTTTGTACCAAATTTCAGCTTTCTAGTGCTAGCGGTTACTGAGATTATCCGCGGACGGACGGACAGACATGGCGAAACTATAAGGGTTCCTAGTCGACTACGGAACCCTAAAAATGAAGATCGTTTACAAGTATTATTTGGATAAATTAGGTATTAAATTAGGTATTAAAAGCTTTTATGCAAGGGTGCATACCCATCAACTTTGCTGACTGTGCAATGGTGTACCTACGTACCTTTATTAACTATAGATAGGTAGGATAATAGTAAGACAAACGAAAGATTATTTCTCTAATCTACTGCATGTGGTCTTGACTTTCCTATATTGTATTTTGCGGGACTAGCAGGATATATTTATAGGTATTTGTAGATTTATAGTTAAAGTAGGATTTTATTAATGAGGATAAAGCTCGACAAATTTTGCATGTTTTATTTTTTCTTAAATATAAAGGTAGATACGATTTAAGAAATAATACGAAATACGAGCCTATGCTCGGATTCGAGACTATAGTTGTCTCTTACAAGTCAATTGTATGGCAACTGGCAACCATATCGTTTCTTAAACAAGCCCTGCTGCGCTGAGAGCGGGTTTGAAGCCGGGCGAGATATCGCAGCGATATTTCAGAGCGCGGGCGGCGGTCGATGACCCTGCCGGTGCCACCGGTCTCTTCGGGCTCGCTAGGGTTGCCGAAGTTGGCTTTGGAGACATTTCATTGTAAAGTATTTGCTTGAGTTCATTGAGCACATTCACGTGGGATTGTAAAAATTAAATTTAACAATGCAATACTTTCTATGAGAAATAACACAATGCGCACTTGTTTCATACACTTGGTTTAAAAATTGATGAGAATGTCTAATGGTTTTAGTAAAATGCCAACACTTAAATTGTTACTACTTTACTTATATTGTTATTAATTGTCGCAACAAAATAAAATAAGGCTAAAAAATCACATGACGAAATTTGACTTTGTTTAGTATTATGAAAGCGTGAAAGTGAAAGCGAACATAAAGGTACTCGTGCACATGCTGTTTAGTAGCTCAATTATTATGTTTGCAAATAGCATGCTACTTACTAGCAACTTTACATTTACACATGCTATTTGCTCGAAACTATAGTATGCTTTCGTGCTAACGTGCTAAAAGAGCATGTGTAACAGTACATTAAGAAAAGATTGTTATGATAATAAACACGTCATTAAATTGGTAATTCCATCCATTTGAATTTCCAATTTCCTAACTGCCATTTTACATTGAAAATATGTGCGACCCTATAGAAACTCCTACGTCCGCTTTTTAATTTTGTTCCGCAGCTGAGAGACGCCTGAACAAACATACCTACCCTCAGCGTATATATAATACCTACTTGATATCTCCTTGTAACTACGTCAAATACTGACTAATCCATTCCTTGATTAACATAAATAGGTAGGTATTAGAATAGTAAGGAACCATGATTTGAAAACTCCGAGAGATTATTGAGAAAAATCGGCATCTTAAACGTAGGTTTAGCTATGTTTATTTTTTTCTATATATTTACTTAGGTACTATACAACTGTTCCAAACACCAGCCTCTTGTTAATGTAATGTAATATGTTATCAAATTTTATGAGGCTAACATTCCATGCCACGACGGCTGCCTGCTTTTCGAAAGCGAACTTACTTGAAACATTTCCGACACCTGCACAGATACCACAACGTCACCGAAAATATTTACTTAATTAAGGAGACAAGTTCATCGCACACGTTTTGTCAACAGATCCATATCAGACCTCGTAAAACTCATCGGCTTTCATAGCCCTCCCTTATAAATATAGAAACATCCAGAAAATAATTACTTTCACGAATACAAACGTGTCAAACGTCTCAATCGGACTTATCCGGCGTCGATTTATATTAATCGAGATAAGGGTTTCAGAATTTATAATTCACAAAACTCCTAACAAGAGACGATTTATAATAAAGGTGTTTTTTTTGCTGTATTTGTTAATTTTCGTAGGTTTGGCTGCAGTCCAAGGGCGGGCTCCCCTTAGGGAAGGTTCACCCTCGTAGACAATAAATATGTCAGAGGAAGATATTACACGACGCTGAGACGTGGGCTCCGTCTTAGTAAATTATTACTTCGCAACTTTTGCTGATGAGTTCGCTCTTAGTAATAACTTTTTGGTTTTTATTAGCCTGGCTATTTATGCATTGCTTACATGGTTGAGTTGAAGTTATTTACCGAAAGCATTTACGAAACTTAAAACTGTAGATTCTAACTTTAATTGAATCAAGTTCAAATAGATTTTCCTGATTTTATTGCGTATGTAACTTAGCAAAACGGAACACTTGGCTTTTAATAGTCATTGGTATTACTAGGATACATAGATAGTCACAGTAACTACCTATAGGTAAATTAATTAGGTGGAAAGCTATCAAAAATAACACATCACATTTAAGGAAGTAGGTTAACGCTAGCAAATCTTAATGTTGTCTGATTAAACACTAAATGTTTTATTTAATAGGCCGTTGCAATTCATGTATAAGTTTAACTTTTTTCTAAGAATTTGTAATGTTTGCTTTTTTTTACTGCTAATCCTCTTTATTCTGTTGCAGCAAAAAGTGTCCTGAATTTTTATTCCACCATGTCAATTTTTTCCATACATTTTGTAGGAACGGAATCAATTCAATAGTAAGTAGGTATATGTTACCGTTCTGTAGATATTATAAAAACGACCAATAATTAAATGTGTAGATATCTACCTAACAACGACATTTAAAATATGTATATATCTACTTGCTTATACCTATTTGTCACATGAATTCTGAAGATTTTTTAATATTACTTTTGTAGGCACCTCTGTATAGGTAGGAAAACTGTGTAGCACAAGGCCGAGGCTTATCGGTATGCGTGCCTGGATTCAGTAACAAAGCGGAATTTACATTTATTTAGGGTTAGCACGCATAAGGTGCTTAGTAGACAGATATTTTCAGCGGGGCGGGCGTCGATACTTTTATGACGATTAAAGATAGGTCACTAGGTAGAGCGGTTAATAAAGTATTGCAATCGAACCAATTTAAAATAAATATTATTTTATAAGTAGGTACCTACCTACCTATTTAAAACGAATAAACTTAGTCAAGGCTACCGCGTAGCACTACGAGCGTAACTATACAGTCAATAAGCTTAGCTTTTATTACTTTACTCGAAATTATGATTAATAACTAGATTGAAACAGCATCGGTTATCAGTTTTGGCAATGAAGAAAAGTTACTTTTCACACGTTTCATTCGGAAAAGTAAGTTTTGCTCCACGACGAGAGGGACCAAAACGCTACTTTTCTGTTCAAGCTACTTTTTTAATTTATACATTGGCATTGGAACATTTGTACGCAATGTGCCAAATGAACACAGATGTTAATAAAATAATCGATTGTAATTTCATCGTAGTCGATTCAAAACGAACATATTTCAAGTTTTACCTATAACAATGTAGTATAAAAATTTATAAATATTTCGTAATATTTAAAAATTAGTAATAAAAATTAAGATAATTTAGATATATTTTAACAATAGCTTTTTTTAAATTTCCTCATAGTCGGTGTGAAAAATAGTATGTGTCACTCGGTAGCAAAATTATTTTCGTCTCGGGCGTAAACACTTGTATCCCTCACTACGCTCAGGATTCAATACACCGCCCTCGCCGTAAATATACTATTTTGCTCCCTTGTGACACAAATAACTACTTATTACAGGTTTCAAGATTTGAAAATCTGTAGATAAATATGTAGATATCTATCTATATATTTTCAAATCTTGAAACCTATTTAGTGTCCTATCCTTCACATTATTTACTTCATATGTGCATTCAGTGGACCAGGGAAAACACTAAAATACATTGTGTTGCCCTCCACGTTCTTTACAAAGCAAACAAAACACTTTTCCGCAAAAAAAACAGGAAAAAGCGCGCCAGAGAAAAACAACGACGACTATAAAAGAAAGAGCAGAGTTGGCGGGCGGCGTGCTCGCTCAGCGAGACGCCATTGGCCGGGGCCCACCCCGCTGCCCCCATCTACCCGACCGTAACTCACTCTTCACTAAACTTGCTTTTATGGCCGCCATTTTGTGACGTTCGCCCGCACAGCAGGCGCGCTAATCCATACCCGCTGCGCTGTGTGCGCGACCCGACCGGTTCAGCGCTTTTTGTACAACCCTAGACGTCATGACGTAACGTTAGCGTTGTGGACAGCGAATTGTTTGAAGCGCTGTAAAATGGCGATAGAATACGGTTGTCATTGAAACTTGGTTTTGTTCAGAGGTTTCAGTTATAGAATATAAGTTTTGCGGTTAAGCAGCTACTTTGCCAAAGTAAACAAAGACGTGTAATGAATATCAAGCTTCCCTACACATTACGCTTGATAGCTACTCAGCGCGCGCATTAGATTCGGGTAGGGGCATTAACGTAGGGCCTATCTCCGTAATGAACCTCCTCCATAGATGCATGAGGCATTAGCCAGTAATGGCGGCCTATCTTTACGTCTTAATCCCCATAATTAGGACTCGGTTCATCTCGTAAATAGGTTCCACGAAGGGTTTAAATTGCAAGGCGCGATTGTATGTAATTTCGTGAGTTCCTAGAAAAGGAGACTGGAATGGCGCTTCGAAGGCTGTTATTAAGCAAAATTGTAGTCGTAAGAAAAGCACTTTACCTTATGTAAAGTAATAAGTACATACATCTATTAATGGGTAAGCTATTAAATAAATATTAGGTACGCCGTAAATTGACTCGGGCACTACCATACTGTCTAAGTCACTTTATTTTGGTAGGATAAAAAAACGAAAACAAATGTATTCGAAAACACAGATTTACATAAAAGTACTTATTTACACTAGATATACCTATACGTTAATTACAACAACCTGGTAGGTACTGTTATCAATGCAGAAGGTCCGGAAGTGAGGCCCAATAAATATCGCTCTATGTATAAATTTGGGAACATACAATGGTTTGTTCATACTTTCATATTACACGCTATCAAAATTAAAACATTCAGGGATCAAGAATTAAATTTACAACAAGTTCAAAAAAATACTTAGTCAATTTCATTTGGTTACCTACTTTATCAATTATCACCTTAGATGTACACATGTGTCTGTACTGTCCTTCGAGAGATATTCTTAATTATTCAATTGCAATTTGCACAATAATTGGCCAGTTGTGACTTAAATACGTCAATAAGGAATCCAAACCTCAGTGAACCTCCTGATGATGTGGTGCGATGCTTAAAGTTTTATAGAGAAGGTTTATAGCAGTAAAAGTGAAACACAGCTGTAAACCAACGATTGTCGCAGCCTGTTAATGGCCTGCTTCATTTCCGACGTGTAAAACTGAAGCGGTTGAAGTTCCGCAACTGAATGGCCCACAATCTTATCGTGAAGTGGGTCAAGCGACAGTATGAACATTGATAACTTGCCGCCTAACACTGGTCTTGTCTATTTACAAGCTTTTGTTTACTTTCAGCTGTTCCGGTGGTTCTTATCAAATGCAAGCCTAATTTGATTTTCCCGGAGTCCAAATGAGTTGACATTTTGAACAAAAATTGATATCAGGTGACTCTGCTGCAATCGTATTATGAAGCCGGAATAATGGAGACGGAAGGTATATATAATGGGGATAAGTTCGCCTATGTACTTTGATCTATTGTGTGACAATGTATATTCTTTAACCTGTTATTGTGTACAATAAAGTGCTTACATACATACATACCTATACATAATAAGAACGCTTAAATTACATTAATACCTACATTGCTATGAATAAATGTAGAAGATGCCAACTATTGGGGCAGTTTCGAGCACTGGCAATAGATATTTGTTTTAGTAAAACAGTCTGTGATCGGATAACAAATTACGCAATAGCGTTTTCCGTAGTGACTTTATTTTCAGATGACGACTTAATTAGGTACCAATTAACTATATCTTTTTACTGTAAGTATATAGTAGAGGATTGTTATGTTATAATCGCCAGATTATAAAAGGCTGGTGTCATATAGATATTGGACTATAATGGAGACCTTTTGTAGATGAATTATACAGTTAGATAATGGTATAATTCATCTTACACCACAATGCGTCTTTAAATTCAATGATTGTGACACAATGCCTTAGGTCAGCATCTAATTGACCTATTAATAACGACATACGCCTTTAGCGGCTGGTTAAAAAATAATAAAATATGCGTTCATTCATATTTTATCCATTAATCCGGGAAAGCCAGATTTTAAATTCAGTCTTCTTGCACCTCCCCACAGGGCATAAACTGCTAAATTGGCCACAAATGGCTAGCCTAGAGCCTGAATGGTAATTTATTATGGAACCATAAATTCGTATCTAATCCTGAATAGAATGAAAGTGATTTCATAGAGAAACCAAGTTTTTGTCGTTTGCTAAAGCTAATTTGCATAATTTATTGTTCAATCACAACTGTCCTTTAGTTCCAAAGGCGCCTCATTGATTGTGAAGGAACGGCTTTGTTGCTAAGCAATAAAGATCTAAAGGGTTGCGATAATTTACTGTAGTATTTTGGCCACGGGCAGATAATTACGTTATTTATGTGCCGATAAGTTTTGAAGCGACTTTCCGGAAATGGTTACACATCTCATAGATCTATTTTCATACAATAAGAGATGTAATAATTCAGTTTTAGGTAGGTAGCAAAACAAGATTGCAAAGCTGTGAAATTCTGCGAGTTAATTGTTGTCCCGGAGAAATGTTCGCTTACCAAAGTCAAGATTAGGACTTGAATTTGAAACTAGTTACAATTTTACAAGCAAGTTAATTGGCTTACCTAACTTACTTTATTTAAATGCAAGCATAAGACACCGACATAAGAGTTATTATTTTCTTGCCTACCAATAGGTAAGTAGAAATAATGTAAAAAATCCTTAATGATTTTGTAACACCACAAGATTTACGGCGGAGCTCTCGAAATATCTCCCCGCTACATAACCATTATTCATTACTTTTAAAGTCACCTGAAAGATTGATGCCTTCAGGAACGCCTCCTAAAATATCAGACGAGAGTCGAGCGCGGGGGCAGCAAGGTGAAGGTACCATATGCTTCTGATTAACCACCTAGCTTGCCCCGGAAAAACAGGAAATCAGGCGAATATGGTCTTTGTGGAAGTGGAAATAGGAAAATTTAAAGTTTGTCCACCTTAGAGGTGACACCCGAACTGTCGATACATTTCACAATTGTCGTAAAGTCCTGGATACGGAAGGGGAGCGCAGTAAAATTATCATTTTATGCCGTTCGACGACTGAAATGACACGGGAATGCTGTAAAACTGATTTATTGGATACATCTCGAGAGTCACATGGTGAATTTTTGATGAGATCTTTGTTTTGAAATAACGAGGGCAATTTTATCTATTTTAGTCCGTGCCTATTTAAGATAATACGAAAAATCTCCCCCATCTCCCATCTACAAGCCAAATCACAGAGGGGACCGATTTGTATTTTTAAACTTATATAAGCATCTATCTATACTTAGGTAATAAACAAAACTGTCGAGTTCGTACTTATTGTTGTTGACTTTTCAGTAAGAAGTATTTTTTTTTAATTTTGTACCTACTTATAATATTATTTAGGTATTAGTTGCCCGCGCGCCTTCGTCCGCTTATTGCAAAGAACCCAGCCAAACAAGCGGGATAAAATAGTCTATAACCATTCAGAAAGTCTATTCCACACGCAAGTGAAAGAATTTTTGAAATTGTATAAGTGGTTTCGAAGATTACCCTTCTTCTTCTTCTTCTTTCTGTGCCTCTTCCCATTATTTGGGGTCGGCCCTCCTCGTTCTCATGCGCCAGGTTGGTCGATCCAGGGTTGTCCGCGTGTTCAACTGGGCTTGTTTCAAGTCCTTTGATATGGTGGACCACCAAGTAGCAAGCGGGCGACCTCTGCCTCTCTTGTTGTCCGGTAGTGCGAGGGCTTTCTTCACGACATGATCTTCGTCGCGTCTCATAACATGCCCGTACCATCTCATGCGAGATTCCTTGACCTTGTCGGCGATGGGGGCGACCTTATAACTTCCTCTGATGTGTTCGTTTCGCACTTTATCGAGTCTCGTTACACCGGCCGCCCATCTCAGCATCTTCATCTCATTGACATGCAGTTTTTGTTTATGCGCTTGTTTAATCGCCCAGCATTCGGCACCGTACACTATAGCAGGTCTCACAGCAGTTTTATAAACCCTGGTTGGTTTCGGAGATTACTCATTACATACAAACTTACGAAGCTTCAATCTCACAGACTGTTAGAAGTATTAGAAGTATAATAGTCAAAAGTCAAAATATTTTTATTCAAAGTAGATTCTTACAGAATACTTTTCGAAGGTCTAACATTACAAGATCCTCAAGCTTTCCATATTCTTTATGAGTACTTTTTCAAGGAAAACAGTAGGTACACCACCTAATATTGTTAACCGACTCACATGTAGACGTCCCGCAGGGCTGTCAATTCGATCATGCAGCCGCCGGTAGGTTTATAGCCCATATTTCCTGATTAGGCCCACTCCACCAACCTCCGCGATAATAAACGCCCAATACAAGATTGTTTACCCACTTACTGAACTTGGATATATTTTACCTACCCAACATAGAGTACATGCGTGCTAATTGATTATAATTACCTCTTTCATTTTACATAGTTTGAGGTACTTGCTACTAGCTAGTGTACGAAATCATTGAACTGCCAAAGAATTGGCAGAGAGATCACATGCTATTTAATCAAAAAAAAGATAAACATGTAACGTTTGTTACTTAATGATTATTTCCTACCAATATAATTAAATTTTTCAAAAAATTGCAATAGGTTATACAGGTTTATCCTACCTACACATTTACAACGTACCTACCTATTTCTACTTATTTAAGATGACTTTTTTGGTAGAATTCCTTGTTGATTACATTACGAAAACTTTCATAAAGTCCGAGCCGTAGAAGGCCATTCTTTCCAAGCACAAATAAGACAGATGTCGTCATCTATGCGAACAAAGTAACAGCTAATCGTATCCAGTCTAATTACCCAGTTATTAAACCTCACAGAATCAAATTGCAGCCAGATAAACGCTACAACAGAGCAATTGTCGCGAACTTCTCGCGAAAAACGCATTAAACAAACAGTGCAGTAAAAATAAATCTAACTACCTATAAAAACTGCCATAACTATCACTTAAACGCCATTGTGACGGCGACCCGACCGTCTTTTATCTTGAACTACCGGCGAAATGTGCAACTTTGTGCGGTGTAAGATGTTGGTAAGCATTCAGATGCTGACTAAGGCTTTTAATTGTTCAGTTTGATTAATACTAATACTACATACAAAGTGGGGCCATTTTTATTTATTCTTAAAGCTGGATATAAGTTACTAGGTCGGAAGAGCTAGTAATTCTGCGCAATATAAATACAATATCGCAATACTGAGTCACCGGGTAGAATCAAATTAGAGAACTAACTACCTACCTACTTACCTATACCTAGGTACTTATTATACGTAGGTACTTAGGAAAATTTCCGGAAAAATTACAGAATAACGCGCTTTTCCAACCTATACAAATGGGGACATTGATATTTCAACATAATATGTTTAGTTAAACCTTATTTTACGAAAAGGCGATCTTAATGCCAAATTATTGCATTCGAATATATACCGAAGATACGCGCACATATTTAAGGAAACTTAGGTAGGTACCTAAGGCTTCTGCGAATTAACTCGCTAAACCGGCTCAGATATTTTAATAAATTATCACCTTCTTATTTGCTAGACATTGCGGAGATGAGTGCAATCAACCAAACTCGCTGTGACATTAATTGGTGGATAAAATATTTATACTACTGCCTCTTGAATTAAATCTGTATTATTTAAATTTTATTGCGGAGGTTATTAGCAGCTAATAGCATGTCGATCTTGACCCTTTAATATAAAATGAAAAAAAATAGAGTTACAAGCCCACATGAGATGGACTATAATTACGTATCTATATACGGTACCTATATCATTGTGCAAGAAGACTCATTAATATTCATAGGCATTCTATGTAGGTAATGATTGCCTTGAAACGAATTGCGATTCCCAATAAGATTCGAAATACGCCAACATGTTATATTTTATGGTCTCACAGTCAGATATGTTAAGTACTAGTACATTGTGATACAAGTGAGGCATGTTGATAATTACATCAGAGGCGAAATTGGGCACGCGAACCGCAGGTGAGCGTGATAAGGAAGCCGAGGATGTAATTATCAAAGCTCACGCGTATCATACGACGTTTTTCAACACATTTTGCGAGGAAAAAATCATTTTCATAAGATGAAAATGTTATAGGCCTGCCAAATTATTTTCTTTACATTAAGTAAATCATTAAGATGACAACAGGTTTTTACTCACAATTGCACATTGCCAAGAATTTCCAGTGGAGTTCATTCTATTTATCACTTTTCTAGTCACCACGAATCGGCATTTTTGATAATAACAAAACACGCATAATAGTATTTTATGCAACTGTTATATAAGTAGGGTCTTAAAACGAGAGTGTCGTGAGTTGCGATGCGAGCCTTGGCGAGCATCGCAATTAAAGACGCCACGAGCGATTTAAGGCCAAGTTATACACCGATGCATACAATACTTTTTCGACGACTAATTTTAAATAAATACCATTTGACTTTTCAGGCAGTAAGTTTTCCGTTAGTTCTATAGACTCACGCAATTTCTTCAGCGGTGCAGTCATATTAACATACACATTTTTTTTCACTTCACAAACACGAATCAAATCTTAAGAAGTTATTAATTACGAATAAGTTGCCCTCACCGCATACCACGGTTATGTTGCGTCCATGTTACGATACGGTCTCATTATTTGGGGTAATTCTAGCAGCGTTAAACATGTATTTACTTGCCAAAAGAAATGTGTGCGAGCCTTAAGTGGAGTAGGACGTTTAGAATCATGTAGACCACTCTTTAAGAAGTTTAACCTTTTAACCCTCACCGGTTTGTATATCTGGGAGGCTGGCATATTTGTATGGTCCAATCCAAATTTATACTCGATTGTGAAAACTAACTCTAAACTTAGAATAAGAGATCCAGCAAAATTAATAGCTCCACAGTGTAAAAGTGCTCTCCAGGGAAATAATTGTCATGCAATGTGTATAAAGACATTTAATCACATAGGTACCACTAGTAATAAGACAATTGCCGACATTAACCAAATTTAGAAAATAATTATTTATATGGTTGAAAGAAAAATGTTTTAATACAATGAATGATTTTTTTGAAAGTAATTAATAAAATTTAATGAAATAATAATTGGACATTCATTAATTAATATCTAATGTATTGTAGGTTTAAATTGAATGTAATAAGTTTGTGACACCATAATTTTTGCATGCTGGAATAAGCTAAGTGTGTTGGACAACTTCACATCTTGACATCTCATGTGAGCTTTATATAACCGCACTTAAAGCAAATAAATCAGATTTCATTTCATTTCATTTCAATAGTTCTCATAATTTGTCTTTTAATTTTGAGCTGAAACTTTGGTGGGAAATTAGAAATATGACACATTGACACCTCTTGTTTATAGTCTGTTTTGTTTTTAATTTCCTTGCACTGGGCATCCGAACCAAACTGAATCCGGATCCGAACCGAATCGGATCGGTTTATATTTATAAATAATACCAATAATTGTTAAACTATGTATATTAACACACAATACATGATAATTTATTTTTATTTTACAAACATTTGATAGTAAATTAAAAAAAATCGAAAAATTTGCTTATGATGTTGGTACCACTGCAATATAGAGGCTGATTTAAAAATAGTTAGATGATTTGACATCGTGGTAAACAGTGCTTTTATGGAAAATGTATGAACCATAAAAGTACACTAAAGAGTGCGTTTATTGGCCATAGAGCATAGAGTTTTTCGACGACTTATTACCGTTGTCAATGTATATGAGCTAAAGCCTATATAATTGACAGAGTTACGGTACCGGAGCAGAAAAACAATTTTTAAAAATATTTGTGAAATGACCTATAATGGCACACAACAGTTTTTTTTTTCGTGAAGTTTGCGCAGTGCGGGCACAGAAATCTCTAAACAGCCAATACATAATAAAACAATATTTTCGTTTTAAAATGTTATCTGTATTTTATTCATGTAAGATGTTATCAAAAGTGAATAGTTTTACTAAATTAAACGTTTCTATATCATATACAAAAAGAAATAGTCAATAAATTAACAAAAAGGATTTCATTTGTTTAGTCGAGTAAGAATCCATTTGCCGAGAATTAAAAAAAAAGCTGTACATTCTGTACAACCCGGTTAGTTTAAGAATGCACCGTGATCATGCATACATCTTGCTGCAAGGTGCCAACGTGACTTAATCGGGATATAACCATACAGTGTTGTAATGTTATAAAAAACGTGTGTTTAATATCCAGGATTATGAGCCTAAAAGCGACACATTAAGAGGTACGTTACGAGCAATTGTGTTGAAAAACATTTTAATCTATGTTGTTGAGGTACTTACCTATTCTACTTAAGTAAATTATTCGGCACTTGTAAGTATGTTGTTGTGTGTTCCCTGTTTTATGTCCGAATAAATAAAATAATATTATTTCGTTAATATTGTTAGCCTTTTCAAGCCCAACCAATGAAGTGTACATCTAAGTGCTTCTTTAGAAAAGACTTCCATATTTTACACTTTTATTACCAACTACTTACGTAAAAGCTTAAAGCACAGAATGAAAAATAAGCAGACAAACCATTATAAAACAAAAATAAAACACAAGACTCTAGTGAAAGCTTTAAAACAAAAACTAACTAAAACAAAAACTCTCGGATACTTATGCGCAACAAAATCCCAGAGATCATTATTTCGCCCGCTACACTCCGGCCGGCAGATAGTGTTTAGTTTATCGCGGCACGCCGACCTAACACGATAATAATAAAGACACTTTATTAGCCCTCTCACCACGACGCGTTATCGACTTCAATTAAATACCATTTTTATTAGGAATCCTCGGAAACGCCCCGTGGTCAATGCTTTTTTGTTCGCGTCTTATATGCGTTAACCTTACCCCGTCGCGTCGATGTCATAACTTCAAACATTAGTAAGTATCCTTATTAACATAAAGTGTACTTTACCAGTTTTATGTATCCATAATCGTTGTGACTTCTTATCCATGGACCTGAAATAAGAACATTGCGTCAGTTGATATGTTGATACCTACATAATCAAACTAAAATCTAATTTCTTAAGTGAATACAATTTGCGATTTCAGTTGCAACATAAGTAAAGCAGTAAAAATATTTACCCAAAATAAATCAACCAACCAAAAAACTGTTGATGTTTTTATATATTTAAACGCTAAGAAAGCATCATGAACCATAAAACGAAATGTGCGCGAATACGGCGGCCTTCGCACAATGAATACGAAAAAACACGAAGCCAACGGAGATCGCTTTTCTTCAATGGTTACTTTATATGCAAATTCCTTGCAATAAAAGTGGAACCCTTCTCTCCTAGCTTTATATAGAGAGCGCAAGACTTGAATCCGTTTTATGTGTTAGGGAATCGATGCTGTTTTATAGGCATCGAGTATCGATTCTGAGCTCGCTGTAGAATTCGGAAGTTAACTCGGCTATTTCGATAAATAGATTCCTCCGCATTCGATCGCTATCAAATTTGATTGCTCAAGATAAGTAAACGTCGTATTTAGGATAACGTTTGCAACCTACTCGCTTGAAATGAATGTAAGTAACGTAAATGGTACGTTGCCACGATATGTCGGGAGCGAACTGTGCCTGTTACCGCCGAAGTAAAAAGATAAGCAGCATATATGTAAGTCTAGCGTATCTTATACACCGGCGCATACATTAAAATCAAAGCGATTGCTTTTTTTTTATTTGACATTATTTCCATATGGAAAGTTGATGTTATTTGATATCGGGCCGGAATACATGCATATGTAATAGGTACCTATACGTACACATTCTCATCATGCACCCACCTATGTGTTCAGGAAAAGGCCAAGAAGCAAATTCTCAGGCATATTCTGTTTCAAAAATGTAACGTAACTTCCACTGTCTCGCCAAAAAAAAATCTATCAGTTCTCCTAACAAATTTTATTTAGATAACAAAAGGAATTTACTAGACAAACGCATCTAAGTTTTGAAATTCAAAATTCTAAATCTATTCATTCGGTCAGGATTGTAGGTGGATATTAATATACCGATTAGCAGTAGTATGTCAAATGCTTTTTATCTATATATGTTTTGAGTTTCTTCCCTGTAAAAATGAAGGTAGACTTTCATGTTATGGATTTGAGAAATTCCAGCTTTTCATTCCAAACTCTACAGGCAACGTTGCACGTTTTCATTTTCCGAATAGGGCGCTACGTACGCCCGACAAGGATCTTATATTTCCATAAAACGTTCATTTTACGAGCGCACCTGCACCCCCGCCGCCCCCACCTCCTCGAATGACCAGAGATTTTTAAATAAATGTCTAAAACAAGCATAAATGATAACGAATGTGGGTGCGTCCCACGAGATATAACAACAAAATATATAATTTCATATTAATAACGTTCACAAGATATAATGAACGTTAGCTATAACAACAATACCAATACTTTTATAAGGAATAACGGTCAGTTGCCATAATAATCATATTATATAACATTTTTTTCTATAAGACTCAAATTGACTAATTTCATTTAGTATAACATACATAACGTATAACGATCATACCATATAATATCTTTTCGTATAACAAACATAACGTATACAGATCATACGCATATATATTTTCGTATAAGGATTATGATACAGAAAATTAAGCTAGGGCAGCCAGGAAAAGGGGGGGCGGAGCCCACATCAAAGGGGGCTCGGGGGCGAAGCCCCCCGCAGTAAAAAACAACTAATACTCTTATAAATGGTATTACTTGTAGGTTAGGTTAGGGTTGCCTTGTGTCCCTTAGAGCGGAAATAGACACCCCGCGAAGCGGGGTGGCGTCGACACGCTAGCGATTGGGTAAGGTTAGGTTAAAATAATTGAAGTGTTTGATCTCAAAATAAATTTAATTTCAATCTTACAAACGGTATTGTTTTTTTTTCAAATTCAAGTTGATGCTATCGCTCTAAGAAATTCACATATTTTCTTCGTACGGCATTGCTATTAAAATGACTGAAGCCAATTATACTATACGAGCATTATACATTTTGATGTTAGATAAATTGAACAATATATGTTATAAACCTTAGGTGTTATGAATATTATACGCTTTAATCGATATATCAATTGATATTATTTCTAAAGTACGTTATACTTTACGAGATTATATGTTTTGACATTATATCTTTCGTTCGTTATGTGCAATGAACGTTATACTAAACAAAGTTATAAAGAGTGAGCGTATATATTATGACCCTTATATGATAAGTTGTTATACCTCGTATTACTTACCCAACGAATGTATTTTATCTGGAAGGCCGTTTAAAAAAGTATGAAAAAATTTGAAGGAAATGAAGTAGCATTAAAAGTCGAAAGATAAGAGACATTTATGTGGAAATTATATAGCGCCACTGTACTTGTAATTGGAATTACTTTGCTTTTCATGGAAACGCTCATAGGCATTCTTGCAAGCTTGATAAGCGCCTCACCTCACCCGTCACGAACGAAACTAGCCCTCAAAGCTACGCTTAGTTACTTCGAATCGCGGCGTCAAGATATATTTGTGGGTGAGCGTTGAGGTGAGCTTAAAACAAGTTACAGAATAGTGGGACTAGACGCAGGCAGCACATAGTCTACAATATAATTATGTTAACCTAACCTATCCGTTTATTCTACACTACAAGGAAAACCTAGCTTGAATAACGGTTTAAACTGAAGAAGTTCATTATTTATGTTTCCGAAATTCCCACAGATGCGCTGTGCGGAACAATTAGCATCGCATGTGACGTTAAGCGAACACCTTTCATCTCTATAACCATTTCAATTACGACTACCCATCTTCATCAGCTCAAAAGCCAGTAATAACAAACCATAAAGGCTTTGAAACGTGTTCGACAAATGATAGCACTAGCATCATTATATAGAGTTAACCCGTGCAATCGTTCCCTATGATCTACTTTACGACTGAAACTTTAATAAAATTCTTTTATAACATTCCGGCGTCGTGTTCCATATTTTCCAAAGCGATTATCGTAGTAGGTAGGTACATCCACCTACGCATCATAAACATAAAATATGTAACTATCCAATTACTACTCGTAATGTATCTGTTTTCGTTCACAATATTATAATTTTAGGGACGCGAAGCGATTTAGTCTTTAAATTATGACACATAACACTTGAGACCGCTGTTTTATATGTATTTTTTCTCTCAGTAAGCCTGCGACTAGCCCGTGTTGGCTTCTCAATAAACTTCATAACAAACTGCCACATTTAGCCGTATCTTGTGTATATTATGAGCTTTTCGTTTAAGCCCGAACTGCCCGCGAGCGTTACAAGGCTTTGAATTTACGTGCAATCAAATACCGCTGTTCAGCTGTGAACACAAAGTGTATAATCCTCTACCGTACTCGAATAACATGATGAAAAATATGGAGAACCTGTGGAGGTATCATTTAACTGTACATACTTTAATTACATGTCATTGGCGCGGCATCGGTATTATCGACTTGAAGTCACCTCGGTTAATTTAATAGGTTTCGAACGTAGGTATACCCTCTGTAGATATGTGTTTTTCAGTTTTTAACATTACGTTTTGTAATTTAGCTCTTGTTTTTATTGTAATAGGATTGAAAATGAAAAACTGGAGTGCATGCTTTGAAAAACCTACAAGCTCATCAACACACCCACTCGGTCAGCCCTCGGCGCGCCAATAAACTTCGGCTGGAAGGCTCGCTCTCATTACTACAAAGTTGCCCGGAACGTCTAAATTACCTATTGACCGGCTGTCCAGCTGAGTTATTGTGGCATAAATTAACTGTGAGATACGCCCTCTTCGATTATTGTACTATGGAACTTTGGCTGGTCTAAATTGGTTCGAAGTGGAATAAATAATATAACTAAAGCAATTATTTTTCTAGTGGTAGGTCTAGGTTATGAAAACCTACTGACCGATCGATACTTGTAGAGTTGATTTAAAGAATAAATTGTGTTCCAAATAGCCGGCGCTTTTATTCATTTACACTACGTACACCTATGCTTATTTCTATGCAGAATATACCTTCCTTCAGTGCTCTTGAGTTTATATACTAGACGTGTAGCCAGGCGCCAGCCAGTAAATAGTAATACCAACTGTAAACTTACACCATCATACCATTTTCTCGTTAGAACCTTAATTTAAAACGCTTTATAAAAGCTCTATTGTGCCAGAAGTGTCAGCTTTTCAAACTGGTCGGCACGTTCTCTGCTAAGTCCGCATTTCTTTTGTGCAAGCCCCGAATTGCCGACATAAAACTCTCTGTGGACCGGTCTACGTGATGTCTTCAGTTTTTTACTGCTGTCTGTATATTGCATGGTATATATTCTTATCAGCTCTACGAGGGAACTAGGTCCCCTTTCAGAAACGTAATCATAAAATTCAGACGGTACAAAATGGAATGTGTGCGTAGGTAGGCGTATACCGGCAAGGAGGGAAACGCGAGCAAAGTTTTTGACTTGCGTAATTAATGTTGCAAGGAGATTCTGCTGGTAAAAGTTTTTCATCACGTCGTCGGAGCCCGTAATGAAGGCCCCCGCGGCGGGCTCATAAAACCACCTACAACTTAATAAATAAAACTGGAATTCGTGAAGATTTATCACGAGGGCCATATTGCGATCCGTGACTTGAGCCCGAGGCGTTTTTGCTACATGGCCGAAAGTCAGGATAAGAACAGTGGCAGTAAAAAATAGAGATATATCATCTATTGCCGTCCGCATCTCATATTTACAGAAGGTTTTTTGTGTGAAATATTTTGATACTTCCCGGTACGCGCCATGTTGGGAGCGCGGAGTCGTTCGTGGAACTATTCCGGTGTGAAGGGCTTACGTTACAGATGACAAGCCGGAGATTTTGTGAGAAATATTTGCCTATTCGGTTAGATACACAGAAAGGTTATGGTAATTATAACTACCTAATAGGTGTTAGCATATTTCCGTCCAATTGCATTTTTCAGAAGTCGGTAAATGTTATAAAGCTAACCTAATCTAAACGAAAGGGTTATATGTATGACTAGCTTCTGCCCGCGACTCCGTCCGCGTGGAAATCGTTTATATCGCAGCTCCATACAAACTTTTACCTCCCATTTCACCCCCTTAGGGGACGATTTCGGAGATAAAAACTATCCTACTTATGTCACTCTCCATCCCTTCGACTATCATATAGTGGGAGGTAAAAGTTTGTATGGAGCTGCGATATAAACGCGGACGGAGTCGCGGGCAGAAGCTAGTGTATATAGTCGTCAAAGTTATTTAGAACTTTTTATATTTAAAATTATAGGAGAACCTTAATTTAACAACATATCTTAAAGAAACTTGATGTTTTCGTCCAATTTTAATTTTGTTTTAGAGCCGGGCTCGGTAGGTACATACTAGACCCAACAGAACAAATAAATAATTCTAAAGGCAGATGGTATCAGGGATGACTAAACATTCCGGCCACGTATCGGCGCAGGTGATACCAAGCCAAGATAAACGGCGTTGTAATTCCACTCCGCGAATTGAATTCCAAAATGGCGGGATCGATAACGGTGGGGGCGGCAATGTATGTACCTACTACCTGCAGTGCAAGTCAAATATATGTTTACATTTATGCACTACAGTGCAATTAGACGGAAATTGTATAGATATCTTTGACGTCGACTGTAGATACCTATAGTCACTGCGCCACAATTCTAAAACGTGATATTAACCAACGGCATTAATAACGCCATGTCACTATGTGGACTTATTATTACCGTATACCTACTGTGGAACTATATTCCTCGAAGGAATAGTCTAAGGGAGGTTGCCATATACATTTCAGTATTCTGATCATTTAAGAATAGAGTTAATTCCAATACTAGCCCATACGTTTTTATGATTAACCTCAGTCATAAGGGTTTACCTTATGGCAGTCAGCTCCTCAAATCCAGCTTTAGTAGAAAAATAATAGAGTATGTATGTACGAGTCCCTGCACATGCCTACATATTAAGAATCGTGTAAAAGAATTGTTATTTGAAGGATCGTTGTAGAAGTCATTAAGTACGTAATAGATCTATATCTATATATTACGAATATAACAGTATTTATATATATACTGATTACCAAAAAATATACAGGTTTTTATTAAAAAAAACATCTTCAGCGTGTCATAAAACTTATAAAAGAAAGAATCCTGTTGGCCCACAAAGCCAGAGGCAATGAAAGTAACTAGGCTGGCGTATATCTTAAAGAAACTTGATGTTTTCGTCCAATTTTAATTTTGTTTTAGAGCCGGGCTCGGCTGGGCTTACTCGCCCGCTATTATTTGCCCCGTTTTATCTCCAATGTAATCTTGTTAAGAGGCCTTGTGGAGATAGGGCTGCTGTAACTCAACACAGATGGGCTTTGGGCTCCTAATAAAATCGCACAGGATAAGGTATCTGGTAATCACTTCTCGAATGGAATCAAAAGTGCACGTCCTGTACTTATATATATATAAGTATCATATCAGAGTTAAAAGTCACGGCTTGTCTGCTTCTGGTAAAATAAAATGAGTAGCAGGGAATATATACATAAAAGGAAAAATAGTAGTATACTATACTATTTTTCTTATATATAAGTATATACAATATATAGCCCAAGCACTTTATTTTCATTAGTATGGAAAAAAATTGAATTTTAAAAATAATTCATAACACCAGCTTTTTTGTGTGTAACAGATATATTATCATTTTAGTAATTACGTACTCAAAATCCACCAAAATATTGGTCATCAAAAAAATCAATATTTAACCAATCCCTGAAAAAAGAGGAAAAATATTAATTTTGGTTTTGGTTAATTTACAGGAGCTCTTCATGAATAATAAATAAATCACACAAAAAACATAATGGATGTCATTTATTTTTATATATTTACTTCCCGACGGAAATTTTGGTGGATTCTTGGATAAGGCATTGAACAAACAAAAAAACCGCTGTTATAAATTAATGTTTGAAAAAAACGTAATTTTTCTGGGGTAATATAGTAGTTTGCCTTATGATACTCATTGCCGCACAAGAACACTTTGGAAACGTTTTCAGAGGTAGCCAGGTACCTACACAGTACACAGTTACACACACAAGGAAGCCGAAAAAACCGATGATTTCTTGAAACGCAAATTAACTTTATGGAAGCCATTATATATATATAGTGATAAAATACTCCCGTGGGTGTCGTAAAAGTCGACTAAGAGAGCAGGGTTGAAGTGTGTTGTGGGCGATGGGCTAGCAACCTATCACTGCAATATCACATTTTGTCAATCTTTTTTTTTTATACCCACATGTATGCTATAAGTGGCGCTGGAACATAAGTTTCATGTGCTCTGCCTACCCCTTTTAGGGATAAAGGCGTGAATGTATGTATGTATATATGTATGTATGTATAAAATACTCATGAACCTGGTCTGTCAGTATTTTTGCAAGCAGTACGGCCCTTTAAACACCAATTTTTTATCACGTCAGTGTTAAAGGGTGGCCAGATGGTAGTTCTGCTTTTGCCTTATCCCCATCTCGCTTTATCTTACACCTGCGTACCGCTCATACCTTCCACCAACCAGAACCGTGTGCCTTTAGTCGTTGACCGATTATTTCTTATCTGTGGGCGGATTTCAAAATTCTCCGGATTTCCTGCAATATTATCACAATCCTGTGATACACGCATGATACACGTCAATATGCATGTGATCCGGATTCTTACACTCTTAAGGCCTTTCACAAACTGTTCGCTATTAAACAAACTAAATTAAATGAAATATCAATTTATTTGATGAATCAGGTAATGTAGCAACCCTGCGTGTGCCCGCATCACTCGCGCCCCTGGCAATAAGGACGTGATCCCCGGTTTCGGCGCTTAAACTAAGCCAAGTATTACGGAGGAATTCTTAGCGAAATTAGTGTGTTGGCACCTTAAGTAGATGTACAAATATAGTAGACAAAAATAAAGCCATACGAAATAATAATACAATAAAAGTGTATTGAAACATACAGCTGTAGAAGAAACATGCTTGTATAAGCTCGGTATAGACATCAGAAAAAATATTTAGGTATATTTTAAAACAGATTCCCTATATAGGTAAAGCATCGCCAAGGGTCCTAAGGTCCAAAGCCATATCAAAGATTCTTCCCGAAGCTTGTTTATATACAATTGGTACACTTTTACCATATCTAAGTTCTAACCGTAGGTACCTAGAGTCTGGCAAACGAAAGCGTGACCTGAGAAAACGCGGCAAATTAAAAAAAAAATACATGTGGTATTACTATTTTTTAGTTTTTTACGGATTCCTTGAATATTTTCAAGATTATCTGTAAACATAAGAAACGTGTCATCATTATCGACAATATTATTATAACAAATAATCAGCCGACAATCAGCATCTAAACAGTATTGTTTCTCTTGGAAAACAACTTCTTTCTCCTCTTGTTTTGCTTGAACTTACTGATCATAGTATGTAGCAGCTTTCGCATATTAAGTACTTTTTATTGTTTTACCCATATTACGGTAATTATTAATGCAAAATAATTGTGTGAACAAAATACTAAAAATTCTAACCAAAAAAATTGACGTGCCTTTGACAGATTATAATGTTGCCACTTTTAAAAAAGTCCAGGTCACGCTTTCGATTGCCAGACTTTACCTAATAAACAAAGGAAGGCCCGATTGGGCCAAGTACCTCTAATACATACCTTTATATACTAGACTGGCGAGGCCTACGCTGGCTGACAAAGCGGTCAATTGTAAATTTGACAGCGAATGTCAAGTTTACTATTGACCGCCACCCACCGCCACCGCAGGCCGCGCCATTGTCACGCAGAGGGTCAACCGCGAAGTGAGAACGAATTTCGTTCTATGGTATCTCCGTCTGCCACTCGAACTAGCAAGTGCAACCGAGAGGGAGATATACACGAACGGAATTCCTTTTCATTGCGCGGTAGAGTCTGAGATTTAACGTGAAATTGCATGGATCTTTGAACAAACTCTATTCTTGAATGGTCGAAATAAAGGTAAAATGTCACATCTGTCTGTATGAAGTTTGACGTTTTCTATCAGTGGAATAGGACTGTATTTACCTACACTGTAACTACCTTTCCTTCCATAACGTAAAAGTCTTTCCCTCTGCTATGTATTTATTATCTGAATAATTCGTTTGTGGTATAGGCAGAAATGCCCATTAAATATTGGCCGGAAATTGAGGAATGTTGTTTTTGTATTCCCAGTTTAAAGACCGCATCTGCCATTATAACAGTGATTGCTATTGTTAGTATCTAGGTATTTCATCGTTCACACTTTTTCGTACCATCTTAAAAACATAACAGAACGCATATACTATTCGCTCTGTATGTATGTGGTTTCGTCGTCAGGGCTTCCAAGGAAGCGCTGTAATGAGACCTGAAGTGGTCCCTTACGGTACCTCGGCGAATCCTCACCACCTCACCATATACTCTGGCGTCCATAGGTTACAGTTTGAGCTCGCCGTCAAGTATACACACAAAAAGAGATACATTATGTTAAAGTTAGGCCGTTGAAGTTGAGTTGAGTTAGGCAGGGTTGAAGTGTGTTGTGGGCGATGGGCTAGCAACCTATCACTGCAATATAACATTTTGTCGATCTTTTATACCCACATCTATGCTTAAAGTGGCGCATAAGTTTCATGTGCTCTGCCTACCCCTTTTGGGAATCAAGGCGTGAATGTATGTATAGGCCGTGTATTAACCGTTGTTCAATTGGTCTAAAATATGTATTTTTTGTTGCAGATTACCAATCCACTGTTATCATGGTTATTGCACCGGCACACATACGCGTTGCGCGTGTCCTGCCACCTCTCCACAACAAACCGCATGGATATCGTGGACGTCAACATCAATAATGTTGTATGTTACTAGAGACATAACATCACTTACCCACAACTATTCCTGTTCATGATTTTCTATGAGAAGGCAAATTAATGAGGCCACTAGTAGCGAAGGCCACTCCCGCAGTTAGTGACTCGAATGCGCAGTTGCTCAAACGCTCGCTGTGCACTAATATTGGGTGGCTTTCCACCAGAGATGTGCTATGCCATGCTATGCTATGTTTTCATATATTTGACACTTAGCTCCAGCTACCGCTACGTTTCAAATGTATGAAAGAACACGTCCGCAACTTGTGCCAGCCACTAATGGCTCATTGTCGCCGTTCTTAGTAGATTGCGTATATCTCCTATTAATTATCGAAGTAACTAGTTTATAGAATTATAGTGACATGCATTAAACGTTGGTAAAGTTTTTTCTTAATTTCCAGATTAGTTTCGGATTTGGCATAAACGCTGACCTGGGGACATCTTGCCTAACTCACCACCCTAATGGTACCCAAGAAGCCAATGAAGGAATTACCAGTAAAATTGTGAAGGGACTGGGATGGGTTGTACTAGTTACCGACTTTATATTCTTGGTTACAAGTTTCACATTTCTTGTGAAGATTTATGGGGTAAAGTTTGAGATATTTTAAATGTAGATTGACCTTACTGACCTGTCTAATAGAACACCATGTATAAATTGAAATTTAATTTTAAATCACCGGACACCGGTACAATTACGATTTGCTACACAGGCACTGAGAGATGACACAGAAAATACTCTGAACCTACCTGGCTGGGTTGGCATAGTAACGCTACAGTACGTAGCCATCTTTCATTAGAACTCTGGTCGAGTGGATATGTCACATTTTGGTCACATTGATAAAATTAAAGTAGTGAGGAACAAGTTGGTTCATCTTCACCCAAAGCAATTGGATCTTATTTTGATTTCAGATTCCTTCACGACGAACGGCCATTGCGTTCATGGTCACCGGTATAGTAGCGGTGCTACTCTCAACCGTTTACGGATTATTTTACGTCGTAGTTTGCGCTATCAGAGGAAGAGGGATAGCCCTTTGTCAACTAATTTTAGCATTCTTTGACCTTGCATGTAAGTAGCATTAACGAATACGTGCATCTAAAGGAAAAGATGAAACAAGAAAAAGAAAAAAGAGACCGACAACAGTGTATATGCAGATATTTACCTGCTCGATCAACATGATTACATGTAGGATGTATTTTTTGTCGCACATCCGACACTTCTTGACAGCATAGATATATTCAACTATCACGATATTTGCGTTACAGATTCGAAGATTAAATTCCTGACTCGGTATTCCCTGATATGCCTACCTACTTGTATGTAGAATTATATAATGAAAATGTTTAGGCACGTTTTATAATCTTCATTTACCTTTCAGTTTTGATATATTTTGAATTAGTAATACAAGCTTATATAAAGAGAGCATGGCCAGCCGATTCTCAACGCGACGGCGGTACGGGAACATATGTCCAAATGTTTAGTTTTGGTTGGGGGCGAGGTAACTTGGCCCGTAGACCCCAACGTACTGCCTCTGACGAAGGGGTCCATCATCCAGCTGTTGCCTCGCGGTCTCGGCTCCCCAATCGCCACAATATCTGGGACTGCTGTGAATGGATTATAAACCTCTTTCGGGTACAATCAAGTTCTATAAACAAGTCTTTTAAATTTTCAGTATGGACCTACTTTCTAATGGTGGTTCATGCCTACAGCAAAAAAATACGCGAGGAAACCTCTTGACTTTTTGAAGATGAAAGTATTGAAACAATGAAAAGGATATCAATTGCTTCACATCCATCCGTACCGTTCGAAGTGACCCAGTCCAGCATTAGAAGAGAGTCAAGAGTACCTATTCACTTGGAATGCAGATTTTTCAGATAGATTCAAGTTAAATGCTTTCATGCAAATAGTTAATGTTATGGAAAAAAACATGGTCACAAAACGTCATTTTTTATTCTTATACCTATAAAGAATATAGAATTTTATAGCCATTTACGTAATGAATAATATTTATATTTTTACCCTGTATAAAATAATATAAAACAATTTGAAATGACAATAAAAATTATTATTTATTATGTTACATTATTGTTGATTTATTTTAAACTAAGCTTTACAGTAATAGGTAGGAAAACGAAAATTAGCCATACAATTCTATGGCTAATTTTCGTGTCACAACGAAACTTTTTAACTGCGATCATTTATTACTACGCTAACTACTGGCCAAGAATTTGGTTCTTACCCAGGTACTAGTTATGTTTAATTAAAAGTGACAACCGGGTAAAACGCTAGGAAGATGATGACTAAGTTAAATTAAAGCAATAGATACAAGTGATAGGTAAAGGTACTAATACATTTGATAGGAAGCTTAGAATGGACTATCTGGATTGTATTCAGTGGGTAAAACATATACCTATTAACTGCCTAGGTTGCCTAAAATTTATTTTTAAATTCATGACATTTGTTCAGGGTTGCCCATCGATTTTTTTCTGCTAGGTAAGTATATGCACCTATATACGCAGAAGTATTTATTTAATTATTGAAAAAAACAGGTTACATAACATTACAGTACTATATGTCATCAGCTACCGCATTTAGGTGTGGTTTTCTTTGGTGTGATACAGCTAGCATAAAACTCAGGAAAATGCTGAATGCTCTCAGCTAATTTGCTACGCGTTTTTGCTATTTCCTTACATATAAAACTCTTTCGATGTATACTCCATCTGTGATATATAGGATCTGTGCATGATAAACAGAGATCTCAGTAAGTGACAACGTCATAATATATTTACAATTCAATTACTGCAATAAAAACCTCCCAGTTCAAATGTGATCTCAAACACGCTGTGTGACAAACAACACACTGTGATTTAACAGAATTATGGGGATATTCAAATGTCTCCCGAGGACGAGCCATTGTTGCTGCATCAATAACCTAAAGGCTGCTTGTTTCTTGATTAGTGTATATGGCTTGGTACGATTTATCTCCATGTATTTTCGCCATTAGGTATTTATTCATCAATAGGTTCTCTGGCCAATTAACCGAAATGCACTTCGATATTAAATGTGCCTGTTTCCATATTAAAAAACGTCTTGCCTGTTACTATACCTTGTTCTTTCCAATATTTTTTCTGGTAGAAACAGACAATTCAATGCAGAAAAAGGCAAATATCAGATATTCGAGATTTGGTGCTGGAGGCGAATGCTCAGAATACCCGGGCCAGCCAAACGCACAAATGTGTCGAATCTTTACCAGCTCAGTGTCAAAAACGTTTATCTACGGTTGCTGGCAATGGCTGCTTTCATATTTTTGGACAACAATGCAAAGCGGAGTTGATAGTCTGCAAAAACTGGCCGCGGTTGGCGAAGTAGAAGGCAAGAATGCCCGGGCACATTCATCAACAAGATGGTCAGAGGCTAAGGAAGCCACTAATTCAAACAAATCAAGTGTTGAGGGCAGTCATGACCGATGGGGACAGATCAATTCATCTTCGAAATCCAAAATTGATCATGACCCTCAAGAATGAGGGTACGATGAAAGAGATAGCGAAAACGAAACGCAAACCTAGATGACTGAATTGATGCAGCTCGATAAATTCTACACAATGCCTAGATTTTTATAGACTATATTGTTTCCAGATTTCAGGGTTACACGGGATAGGAATCAGCGTGACACCATCTTGTGATATATACTTGACGAAAGCGGCAGACGAGGGCACTGTATCCCTAAACTATTTACGGTGGAGTTTTTTCATAGCGTCAATACTTTATATCACCTCTACTATTGTGTTTATTGTGGGAATAATTGTGGTAAGTAGAAATGACAAATCTTTAGATAAACTGTGTAGTTGTCTGAGGGAACTACATAGTTGAAAGATTCGTTGCATCGAGTATCGGCTGCGATAGCTTAGTGATCGAGCGCGGCTAGCCCGGTGTGCCAGAACTCTGCTGCTTGGATTCCAACTAGGGGCAATTATTTTTTCTTATTTTCCCTTAAATTGAAAATTTCAGTAGTTATATCTCTGTCAGGACGTCATCTGCTTTAACATACACCTGCCTATAAACTTGTTTTCCAGTGGATAAGAACTGCACTGGAAGTACACATATTTGCGAGCATTATTTGGGCAGCTGTGGCCCTCTCCCTCGCTATTGCTGAAATCGTAATGTTGGTCAACGCAGCACTGGCCGGTGAACCTGTCTGCTTTAATGTTAGCGATATCGTGTGTATTGGAATATATTTTGTATGTAAGTATGTTACAAATATTTTTTGACAAAAATGATATTATCTATGTACGTATGTGGGTATGTAAATTATTTATTTTACGTAAAAAAAAACTAGGAGACAAACTTTTTTCACAATCATGAACTTAAAGTTAGAGGATTTGTTGGAGCCCGAACACGGTTTAGGTTTATCTCGTGTAGGTAATTAAGGAGTTCCTATGACCTATAGAGTGCCTACCATAGTATTGCATTGGATGAGGATTTCCGTTTTACAATTCAATTGTAAGATTTGAGTTCATTGGACCATACCATTGCAAACAAAAATGAAAACACATTTTATTTCACATTAGGTACTTATTGAAAGTTTCGTTTAACTTAGGTTGTTTTTGATACGTACCTAATTTTGTTTTAAATCTGATTGAGAAAAGAGTTAAATCTGGAACTAGAAGCTTTTGTCATCACTAGTTTACTATGAAAATCATGTTTTTCAAGAGCACGTAAGTAGTTACGTAGACCAGGTATGAATGTTGGCACAATCAGGGGCATACGTACGTAAATAAGGACATAAATATACATATGTACAGGACTCTATTGAGCATGCCATAAAGGCGTGTACCTACAAATGTTTATACCCTTATTTTTGTACGTATAAGAATATTCCTGACTGTATATTTCTACTTTTATTACCTACATTTAAACGACTTGAAGGCTCACTTAATATCATAATTATGTATTGATCGGAAAACATTGCATAATAATCTTGCCTAATAAAACGAACGCAATGGAGTTCAAAACTTTTTGTTCGTATACTTAGATACAGTATTTTATAAGTTAACCTAGAATTACTATAAATAGGTATCACCTACTATAAAGCATGTCTCACAATGATGTACCTAACAAGTCCCATACTTCGGGTAGGACTTGCACCTACCTACTTTTCTCTTCGAAAAACATATTTAAGTATATGCCTCAGATCCCAATAGAGGCAGATCAATAATAATAAACACAATTTTAAAATTATTAAAATGTAACTCCTTTTGCAGGTAATCTTTACTTTGCTGTGGTCATAAGTTCCTACGTAGAGAAGACACAGCAATATTAGATAATGATTGCGAAACACCAAGTCAATGTAAAAAAATAAAAATGTATCCAAAAAACATAACGAACGTGACTTTTACTTTATAATGTCTTCTGACTCCCTTAATCACACTTATATTATTTGAAATATATGTGTTTCAATTACTAAAAGTAGTAATATAGGTTCTTATGCGAAGAGGTTCAAATTCCCACCCTTAGCATTTTCGAACAATAAAGTGACATATCAAAAGTCAATAAACTACCCTCTGTAGGCATGCTCCAATAAGTAAATTATTCATATTTATTACATAATTTTTTATGGCCGTCGTTGAGTTTAGATTTCTTTTCGCTACGTTTAATCTGCTACAAATAGAGATATTTTAAAAGCTATTAAATGGTTCTTTAATGATATACGAGGATTCCCTTTTATTGCCAGCCTTAGACGCCGCTCAAATAAATTCAACGACATTTGAACACTTTATTATGATGGGAATTTTTACCCAAACAAGTCGTCCCCGTAACTAATCATGTGGTTATAGTTTAAGCACGACCTAGATTGTTCGTATAGTGCTCACAAAATTTTACGCATAATCGTAGCCACAACACTCGTACTCAAGTAGGCAAAACATTCGTTTTATACAAGACTGTAACTATCTTTACCCGTTGTGACACTTGTGACGAATTCTTATGATCCTCGCTATAAATCCTGAAAGTGTGATCCACTGTAAAACAATAAATCCTACAATAATTTAGGTTATAGGTTTGAATGTTTAAATGTTTGAATGTTTGTTACTCAATCACGATTAAACGGCTCAACCGATTCTGATGAAATTATGCACAAACAGTTTATACCCTGGATTAAAATAGGAATACTTTTATCCCGGGACCACGCGTAAGGTAATGGTTGATAAAAAAAGTATAAAGCAATTCTGGACATAAAATACCAATAAGTTATTATTTATTTGTATGTTATTATTTGTATGATAATCCACTTATATTGGTTAGGTAACTATGGTGGAAATTCACGTATCACTTTAATAACTTCGTACCTCTGTGGGTACCTATTGGATATGGTACATAGGACAATTTTAAGAATCTCATTAAGGAGGTATTCTCATTTCAGATTTAATCTCTCTCCGACAAAATAATCCCATTTTGATCCGATCCTCAGTAGGTATAATTTCGGAATTAACGGAGGGTAGGAGGGTCAAAGCGCCGCTATCTCATTAGGCAGAATCCCAGCATCAGCATAAATGTCATTCGATATAAGATTTTAATTATCTCGCTATGCCGACCCACCGCGGAGCTTCTCGTAAAAGGGTAACCGATTTGAATTTCAACTAACTTTGAAATCCGTGGCTTTACGAAGTTTTCGGATGAGAAATTTAATGACGCTCCTTTAGATTGCCGAATGGGTAACCATATATCTACCTTATTATATGCGTTATGGTTATGTTTTGTATGCATTTGAAATCGTTACGTTATTATTGTAGGTAGGTATATGGACTGTAGCAGCGTAGACTTGTAGTTAACCAACCATAAGTTAGTACCATAGTTGGATGAGGACCAAATTCTTGGCCAGTAGTAAGCCGGGATAGTCAGTAGTTAGAAACTGAAGAAGTGGCCAAAGTTCCTTTGTCGCACAAAAATGAACCATAGAATGTTATGGTTAATTTTCGTGTCACAACGGAGAACTTTCATAGAAACTTTAATTTAGTGTGTTAAGCTGGCCACGAATTTGGTCCTTACCCAGTTAACATTATTAGATATCTAACATAAATCAACTCTACCAAAAAAGATTATGTACCTAAGTATCGCTATAGCTTAGAATCACTCTAATATTGTGCCATTAGGTAGTATAATATCTACACCTATAATTAAACTTGTTACAATGTTCCGGATATAATACCTACAGACAATAATCATAATAATAAAAACAGACACATGCATACATTTCCTAATCTTCCGTGCCGTACAACGCTGTAGCTACCTTTTCTATCAATCTTGCTTAGTTATAGGTAGGTACATAGGGCAACCAACCTATTAGACATTTTTTTTTATCTTGATATAATTTTCTTTAAAAAACTTGAGAAGAAAAGTAACGAGGGCCTTATCTTCAGAAATAATCTGAATTCGCGGAGATGTCACGTCCCGTCCCGACGGGCACGTAAAAGCAGAGGGAAAATGTAAGAAAACTCGCTCCCTCCGATAGCACGCAGACTTTTATTACAACACGTGATGCGGAGAGCCTTTGTATTCTCCTAGGTGCGACGCGTTTTGCTGGGACGACTTTTACGCTTGGAAGCCGTAAAGAAGTATACGCAAAGTAGTCAGTAGATATAGGCAGAAATATTCGTATCCATATATTATATATTCGCAAGCTCAGCTATAGAGAATTAGCGGAGTTACAATTGACCCTATAAATAATTCTCCGAATAGATACTCTGCATATCACTACCAAGACAAGAAGTATAGTAACTCATCTCTGTTATCCACAGTCGAGCTCATTAGCCACGGGCTAACTCTGCCCGTCCAAGTTTTCTATACAGAGTACAAATATAGCCAACCCGCGCAGCTTGCGCCCGCGCACGGATATTTTTACAGCGAGGGCGACGAACGGTGCGCCGAGCTCTTGTATTACTTACTTATATTATTAATGCATACTTGCACAGGCTATGTTTACGACATGTTAAACGTGGAATCAAAAACGTAGGCAACGTAGTTTTGTTGGGATAGCTGGCTTGGTAGCGTTTGGACTGAAATCGGTTGATATAAACAGAACGCGCTTTGGGACATTTAACACATTCGCTGCGAAGAATGACTACGTAGCGAAAAGCAAGTATGGCGAAGGCTCCCGCTATGCGAGTTTCTGGCAGTGAATGTGTAAAGCAGTTAATATTTAAAAGATGAAATATTAGCTATGTATAATGACAATTCAATTAAAGAACGATTTTTTTCTTTCATATTACAAATGCTGCTGCCGTTATCAGACTAAATAGATGTGTAGATAATCAATTTGATTGCGTGAAATATTTGTTATTGTTAAATACCTATTCTACAGACATAGGTTTTTAATGAACGATAAATGTAACTATGCATAGGTATATAAAAAAGTAGGTATGCAACAAAAGTAGAAAACGACGAGAAAGGAGACGGCAGCCCAGTGGTTCAGACATACGGCTGTCAAGCGGCGGTCGTGGGTTCGAATCCCGGCTCATACCAATGAGTTTTATGAAACTTATGAACGAGTCTTATATCACGAGGACTACTGCCCGTTCCCTCTTATCCAAGAGAGGCCTGTGCCCAACAGTGTTGTAAAATCTTCGCAGATCCGTAGGTGTTAAATAAAATAGTGGACTGTTGAACTAAGGCTGGTATAATCCAAAATAGCAAAATACAGAAAAGCGAGTGTGTTACAGTCGCTGGGAATCGTTGAATAACGGTAAGTTTTAACGTCAGTCATTTTTGAATGCTAAATATTGTCATATGAAAATTATACATAATTCGACTACTTGTGAACTTTATATTGTACATTGAATATTTTATTTAAAAAATATGCAATTAAATTGGAATTGATATCAGTGATTTTCATTACGTACAATTGAATGAAACCTTTAACATGTATTAAAATATCAGTTTTGTTCTTGAGAAAGAGGATTAAAAAATAATCGTTGTTAATAAACGTTTCTGAACAGTGTGATGAATATAGGCTTATTTATTTTATTTTTATTTATGCAACAAAAATGTCCTCAGTTCAAAAATGCCCCATATCCGCGTTAGTAATTTTATGCGTAGCAAAAAGGTCATCCCAAGGGACGGAGCGTCCCTGGCAGGCCTTGGGCGTTATTCATAACGCGCGTAACCCGACCCTCCGAGCCTTGCAACCTTGCGTGTGTGCTTAGATATGCAGTATAGTCTGAAGATTTATCTTCAGTAGGAACTAATAGAAAAAAACTTTAAAAGATTATACGTTTATAATATCAGTCTAATTATCCGACTGCTTCAGTAGGAGGGTTATTTTTTTCGAGTGTATGTATGTATGTAGACAAGACAATTCTATGTCACGGGCTACAGTCCAAACGGCTCGATGTATATTGACATACGAGGTGTAGTTGGATTCCTCATAGACGTGTGAGTGATTGGGCTATATTTAAAAAAAAACCAGTTGGGTTATTAACAAATACGTAGAAGGCAAAAATTCAAAAAATGAGTACCTTACTAAATTGGATTAGTATTTTTGTTTGTATAAATTAGTTAACTATACCTAAACCTATCTATCAAAGGGTATTTGAACTTATTTAATTACCTGCATTTGAATAATTCACAAAATGAAGGAGACTTAAAACATTGGGTAGATTGGCATCGAAATAACTATTCGTTTTGGAAACATTTCTCCGAAAAGTAAAGATATATTAACTGATTATTATGTACCTTAATCAAAAATAGGTAAGCAAAACACATGTGAAGTCTAGTTTGTGATAAAATTAGATTTATTTTTTTGAACACTGGTTGAACAATCCAAAATAATAACCTTCCCGTCGGCTCGATGCTCTACGCCGCCGTCGCTACGCGATACGGGCTCTACAATCTACATACGTAGTAAGACTAGTTAAGTAAGTGGTTAGTTACGAAATCAACTATATTTTTGAATAGCTGCTGTTGTCCCGCTGCTAGGCAGAGGCCTCTCCTTTGGAACTTCATGAGTCTCTGTTTAGGTATGTATTGCTTCATCTGGCAAATTAGGTACTATCGTCGTCCCGTCATCCACAACTATTTAAATGCGCAATGCTAAATTTTCACTGATATACAAATTGATAGTGAGATTGCCTGTTCAAATTATCTAAATTATTTAAAAGGTAATTGCTGAAGCACCTAGGCTAAATAGTGAAGTAGGTGCCTAATATTTAACGCTATGTTAAATTATACGACCGTAATTAAGACTAGGTAAGTTAACCGTTATTATTTATGTCATTTCTACACTAATTTAGTAACAAACAATTATTATCTAATTATAATTATTTGGCTGGCAGAACTTCAATGTAAGTACCTACTAAACCGTTTCAATTTGTCGTATATCCCCACTATCTAACTGTAAGTAGAGTACCTAAAATGGCAGAAAAGTAGGTTAGAGTAAAATGCGTGAAGCCTTACTCTACCAACCGTTTTATTTTTTTAGATAACCCCAGGTCCAATAGCCACAAAATAGTACATTTTTGCTGAGGCACGGAAAGAAAGGGGTTGCCTGCTGACGAGGTGGTTGGCAGACCGAGGCAATCCTGGTTTCCGCAAAGGTAAATATAGTGCTTTTCTCAAACACGCGAGGAAAAATACAAAGGCATTACAAAAAACAGATTGTGACATACCTTATAAAATAATTAATTGATTTAGCTAAAAGCACTCTTTCTACGGCGGTAAACACTTTCACACTATCTTTTACACTCAATGTGGTTTTCCAAGTAATTGTAACACATTTAGTTAATTTCATGTTCCAATCATCTCAAATAAATTAATTAACTTACGGATTTAATCTTTCAAATTTATTTTTCTTCTGATCATAAACAATAAAAAAACATTTATTTCAGGCAACTGAGGCCCATAGTTACCTACAAATACCTTACAGAATCCATACAATATAATATTAAAACACTAATTATTATAAATAGCGAAATAATTAATTAAAAAATATCACTATAAAATCCGCGCCGTTCTTAGTAATTCGGCTGAATGCGAGTTTTCCTTAGTCGTCTCGATTTAGTAGATAATGGCACTATTGTCAATTTTGGAAATAATTTATAATAGCCGTAAGATAGGTATATTATCAATTAAATAGTTAGCTACCCAGCGACAAAATCTGTCAAAATTACAGACATCAAAAAAGTAAATTAAGTAGCTTCTGAAAAGTCAGAAAGAATATTAATAAATATTTTTGTCTTTAATTTGGTTCATTTACATTTGCTTTTTACTATTCAAGATAAATCATACAAAAAGACAATGCATGCTTCATTTTAATCTACATAATTACCTCCGATTGGAAAGTTTGTCGGATTCTTGAATAAAGTATCTTAGAATAATATTTTAAAATGAAATCAACAAAAAGACGCTAGTATAAATTAATGTTTTTCAAAATCGTATTTTTCCTGGAGTAGGTATGTTTGTTTTTCAAACGATATGCGATGCTTTCCGAGCAAGCAAGCAAACAAAGGTACCTACCTATGTTTTGTAAATTAATTATATTGATACATACCTTATACAATGCGTTATTAATTTAATAATTAGAAGACAAATCTCATTTTCAGTATTAAATGGATACATAGATTAATTACCTAGCCACCGAAGGCGTTACCCAAGATAAAACATTTTTGGCTTGATAACGAACAAATATTTGTGCTCCGTATACAATGGACATCAAAGAAGATAGCCAAGGATAAATACCCCATTGTTAAATAAATTGCATGAAACAACGCCATCTCTGGAATTACCTGAATGGACCTGAATCCGACGCGCCGTCCTGCGCATGCGTGCGCCAAATATGGCCGCCAATCGATAGCAACCACCCTGCACCCTCCCCATCTACGTGACGTCCGTTGTACAAACATAACTTGCAATAATAACCTGTACTGCTTCGATTTAAGGACTACGAAAATAAAATGGAGAGATAAATCTTTACAGCGTTGGTATGTAGTGCACCTTTTTGTCAGATAGCACATTTAAGAGGTAGCTTTAGGTAGATAGCATTGCTGGTTTGCTATGGTAATTATGAACCTATTTGTGTAACTTTTTATTATAGTTCGGAACAAAATACAACTTGGATACACTGCTGAGCCTGAACGAGTAAACAGGTTTTATTTAAGAGACGCCGACTTAACCGTAGCCACACACATCCACCCACCTATATGACACCCAATCCCTCTGACTGTTTAATGTTAGTATACCTAAGTTTATACAGAGGAAAGAAGATAGGATCAACGAAGTGATGTGGTAAAAATATAGGTAATAGATAGACCTGCAGTTGAAAAATATCATTATTTTTTTTAAATCATTTTTTCGGCGAATGTGATGCACCGGGAGTGACGCGGGGTGGGTTGTTTGAGTAGTTTTAATTTAATTTAATTTATTTTTCTGCCTTGTATCTATATTTAATGTTGATGGATAGGTGAAGTTAGTTTTAGTCATATTAATTCCTAGTTACCTACATATTTGTAATCTATTTTCATATACTGTAGGTATTCGAGCAAATAAACGATTTGATTTGTTTTTTGTAAAAATACCCGACTTTGTAATATAGGAATACCACCTTTTGTGTCTTCAACAATAATAGATAATTGGTGTTCAGATATAGTTGATCTGGGTTTTGTACCTAAGATAGACAATTTCGGTTGTAGGTTTTTTTTTGACACGCCAACATAATACAAGGCTTATACATTTACACGGAGGGATGAAGAGAAGAACCAAGTCCTGCCTGTATCTCAATAGCAGGTGTGCAACAGCATTCAAATTGAGCAAGCAAGCAGGGCAGTAATATTATTCTAACAGATTAAATGTAATACTGTGACTCAAATTACACTAAAATCTATAATAAGATTGCGTAGTAAAATTTGAATAAACAAAAACATTAAAGAAACAAAAGTATTTAACAATAAACAGCAAGCAATATAGGGGCATTTTCAATAATTTGTGCACCCAATTACCGTGATTGTTAAATAAAAATTAACTCGGTGCCAGTTTTGTAACGGCAATTAAGCATTCAGTTTGTATATAAACTAACTTTTTCTGTTTAATTTATGAATGATATGCCTATAGGTACAAGTTAATTAAATGTGAAATAAGTTCATGATTTTTATGCTTAATTTTCGTTACAAAACTGACACCGAGTTAATTTTTGTTTACCAACTCACGCTAATTGGGTGCACGAATTATTGAAAATGCTCATAGGTAGGTAGGTACTATGGGTGTAGTATTTTACATTTCCATAAGGTGACACTCTCGAAATAGACATCCAGGTCGTATATCTTCTGATACCAGTACAGTGTGGTATTAGGTACGAACAAGAACAAATTTTAATACAATAAGTAGGTAATCTTGCCGTTCCTGATTTTTCTAGCTCCCCAGGTAAGGTTTCTAGACATAAGTCTAAATATACATATACCCTAGGCTGAAGATTGTTTTACTGTCGACACCCGTCAATAACAATATCGTAACGGTAGGTACCTACCTACTGTGAGTTGTTAAGATAGGTACCTGGCAACAATCTTGTTAGTAGGTAGGTACTTACAACGATAATGGGTCTTAAGTAGGTACCTACCTAACTACACAAATTCAAGCTTGAGTGGGGGGGGGGGTTAACTATTTTAAAAACTGTCATTGGAATAATTTGCTTTTATTAGGTAGGACCTTGGATAGAGTTGCTTACTTTAATGCAGTTCGGCCAACCCAAATAATCTCAGGTATAGGTATAGGAATACGTAAAGCCCATTTAATTGAATATTGTTTAAATCTTGCTTTGTTTTAAAAACAATATTAGGTATTACATACAGAAAAGCTTTTATTGTTTAATTACCTAATATAATAATCTACTATGGAATAGTTCATGGAAAAAACTTTTTTTTTAGATAGGGCGTCGAGACCCGCGGTGCAAAACTTATTTGCGGAAATCGCGAAACGTCTGATTGACGTAGGTAACTGTAACTGGTAACATTGCAATTCAGCGAGGAAACGGTACAATGCCTCAACTCAAGGGCCTTTATTAGATTTAACTTAGTTTTAATTTAATTTAGTTAATGTTAGTTATCATCTTGTATTTACTTTAGAAAATAAATATTTAAAGTACCTAGTTAGGTAGGTGTGATTTATTATGCAGGGTAAATATTCATAATCTTCTTGTATCTAATGAATAGACTAATTCACGGATTAATTGACCCTTTAAAAAAAATTGAGAGTGAGGGTCCTGCCTGAAGCTGTCAATAGGTATATACTACAAGTACTACAACGAATCCTCAAATCAATAAAAGTCAGCTACGCGTTGTGACTCATCTTGATTCACGAATATCCATAGCTTAGATACGATGTACATATAGGTACACCGTATCTAAGCTATGGATATGGTATGTAATGTATAGACATACCATGAGGTTGCCCGTAGGTACCTATGCTTGTTTGTTGCAGTCGGTATTAAAACGGCATGAACTTTTTGGATGGCAGCGCCATCTAACATATAATAGACGTATCAATTGGCCCGGAGACAAACATGGACCCCTAACCGCGCTTCCTAGTAGGTACCTGAAGCACCTGGAGCTTTTAAAACATGCAGAAACGAGCGCTAGATGTCGCTTTAATTGAAAATCATAAAATGGCTACGCAAATAAATATTGCACATCATCAGTCGTTCCCGCAATGCCGACACATAAAGTTATAGGTAACATGATACTTATTTTATTTTAATTACACAAAGTATTAACAGCAGTTATCAGTTTTCTATTCAAATCTTATAGTCAAAGTAAAAGTAAAGCACAACACAAATTTGCTTATTACAGGGACTGTTTGGTACAGCGACAGGATAAAAAAAAACCAAATCCCTGACACCCTAAGTTCCACTGGGACCCCCGCGCGCCTTTAGCGCCATCTATTACAAAGTAACGACATATTAAACACAGTGCCACAAGAAGTAGTGACATCTATCAGAATGTATGTGAACTGCTTTGTATTGTTACAAAGTTGTGTTATACTTTTGAAGCTCGAAGCGAGATTCGGGTACTTAGAAGAGTTTACTATCTAAGTAAAGATGTCACTATTCACAATATTCGTAATAATATTAGGGTGAATAAATTCCATGCAATCGAATGCATTGATAAATAGATAGATAAAATTATGGGTAGGCACATTCACAATATGTAATTTTTTAATCGGTACCTATGTTAGTTGCATTAAAAAATAAGGTTTTTAATTTTATATTTATTACAAAAATATTAACAAAAATTTCAACAATATTATTTAACTAGTTGGTGCCAAAGATTATAGGTAGGTAGTAGGTATCAGGTACCTAATTATAAGTAGTCTAGCCAAAGCTACACACTCGTCCCTTTTTAGGGGTAGGTATTAGCCATGGCGTTAAAAAGCAATAAGGCGAATCTCTCAGCTACTCTCCTGTAAAACGGCTAGCAGTCGACCAGACTTAGATACTTTTTTCTGAGCCACTTTAGTTAACAAAAAGAACTAAAAACGTTTCAAATTAAAACTGGTAATGTTAAACACAAAATGGTTTCTAAGTTTTAATAATTTATATTTTAAAATGCTGACAGCAAAGATACCGAGAGGAGCGCCATCTTTTATTCAAGACCAAAAGGTCATTGTCAGTCTGTCACGCTATTGGTCGGAATTCGGCGCCATTTGTAAAGGGCCGGGCTACTCCGGCCACGCCCCCGAATACAGTTCAACGATCCCGCCTCTGTTGCTGCCATCTTTGCAGACAACCAATCTTGGCGCGGGGGAGGGACTGCGGCGTAAAATCAAATTGATGGACCGGAAGATTGGCAGTCGCACACCCAGAATGATAAAGTGGGTGCCTAGTTTGGACAAGTTTCACGGAGTAACAAGATGGCAATGTTTTTGTGTTCTAGTGTAGGTATATTTAATATATTCATATACCTAAAGTATTTTCAAAAATATTTCTTTAACTAATGAAATGTTATTTTAACATTGTTTATTAATTAATTTACCTAGATTCGACAAACATTTTAGAATACAATAGGTAGGTACACAAAAGAAAGTGGTTTACCCTCCTACTTACCTACCTAATTATTAAAGAAGCGTAGATATCTACTTATGAAATCATATACGCAACGCATTATATTATCACTTACAGGAACCCGCCTAGCGGGTGCCTACGCCCTAAGCGTTTTTCGGTACATACCGGGAACTACGGGATCGACTACGGCCTACGATTCTTGCCAGTGAATGTGATAAATACTTAACCCTTAACGCTTTCCGGTCACTTTTTTAGTACAGTTAGTAAATGCCGCGCAAAGTTTGAACGCGCATTCTAGCTAGAAAAGTAAATACGCCAAATGAAATGGCGAGAATATTACTATGTATTTCTTGAATACGCCAATAGTGTGCAACGTTCAATTTGAGCGCGAGCGTCACTTGAAATCAATGATTTTCGAAATTTGCGTTGGCATTTGTTTCTAGCCCCATAAAACAATTACGAATAAAAAAAATGGTTTTCTTTTTGTTGAATTAACCTTCAGGTGAGTTAAACTCTCGTTTTTGATATAAATTTTATTAAATATTCAATTAATTCTAAGTCAAAAAGGATGATTTAAAGCTCGTCCTGTTTTTGTGACATTATCGATTGTATAGGTGGCTAGGTACCATTGAGCATGTCATAATAAACGGACAGTGCCGACTTTTATGGATACATAGTTTGTTTCACATTGTGACAGAAAACGGACCTTGCCATTAAACGAAACGCGAGCACAGAAAGTGGACCAACTAAAAACGAGACTGACTTCATCCTATCGACGAGGAGGGATACATTAAATGTTGTCTCTGTGATCATCAATACAGTTAAAACCGGGAGCGATCACCGTCTGGTAAGAGGCACATTTAATATATGTGTCAAGCAAGAACGCTCTCGATTGATGAAGTTGTTCCATACAGCACCAATCAAAATTCAAAACCCCGAGAGCTTTCATGTGGAACTCCAAAACTGTTTCCGCTTCCTAGACGGCGATTTAGACGAATTCAATTACGGGTTTGTGGAAACTCGCCGTGCCTCTGGGTCTAAGTTCTTCAACGCCCAATGAATCAACACAACTAAAAGGTTCTCTAGCTGTTGAGCTAGAGAGCCCTCCAGTTGTGTTCACATGTTATGTTCACACAGCAACACCTCACTCCCCTCCCCCATAAGCCTCCGAGTTGTTAGAAGCTCACAAAGGAAGGGAGCGAAACGTTGCCTAGGTCCGATGTCACTTTACACCAGTAGCTCAATAAAGAGATCTGCAATTGCTTTACCCGCGATCTGCGCCAATTCAATACAAGCTATTGAAGAGGCTATCCCGTGTAACGAGGACGCTAAAGTGTTTTGGAGAGATTTGACTACTGGACTGAGCCAGCTCGCCAAGTTGGAAACTGAAGATGGTAGAATCGTTTCTTCTAAACCTGAGCTTTTGGTTGTCGCTTTTACGGACAGCTATACACATCAACTCGCGGACCCGAGGTTAGTCTCGTGGAGGACCCTCTAGCTCGACTAACCCATCTCTATTCCAATGACATCCCGGAAATCAGCCTGTACGAGCTTGTAAAGGTTCTTCAACAGCTCCAGATCAACAAGGCACCAGGTGAAGACGGAATAACAGCCAGCAACTGCTGATGGCGGGTGTAAACCCGGTCCCTACGGCTCTTCAGCATTTGTTCAATTCCGTCTTACTGGAAGGGAAAATGCCAAAAGCACGGAACAGAGGTGTGGTGGTGCTATTCCTCAAAAAGGTTACACCACCCTGCTGACGAACTACCGACCAATCTCACTTTTCGTCCAATATTACGCAGTGTCTCAAGATGAGAGTATTTGACCAGTGTGTGTTGCTAGTGATGACTTATGGCACTGAAACGTGGTCGCTTAGTATGGGCCTCATAAGAAGGCTCAAAGTCACCCAAAGGGCAATGGAGAGGGCTATGCTGTTAGTTTCTCTGCGTGATCGCATCAGAAATGAGGCTGTCCGCAGCAGGACCAAGGTAACCGATATAGCCCTCCGGATCGCTAAACTTAAGTGGCAGTGGGCTGGGCAGGGCACATTGCACGTAGAACCGATGGCCGTTGGGGTGGAAAGATAATTTGGTGGCAACCACGTACCGGAAGATGCAGTGTGGGTAGACCCTCGACAAGATGGACTGATGGTCTGGTTAAGGTTGCGGGAGTCCTCTGGATGCGGGTGGCGCAGGACCGGGCACTTTGGCACTCTTCGTGGGAGGCATATGTGCAGCAGTGTAAGTCTTTCGGCTGTTATGATGATGATGCTCAGGATGATTTTATTCAGTGTATTCAAGCTTATTTTTGGTTGACGACAATTTTTTTATTTTATTTTCGTGACCTGCATGACAGTATTGTCCGTTTTTTAGGACAACATCAAAGGCAATCATTTTTTACGATTCGTGGCAATGTCCGTTTCAACGGACGTCCTGAAAAACTAACTTTCAGAATGGTTTTCATTTTTTTTTCTTAACTGTAGTTCTTTTTATTCAATAACTATCACAAAAAACATTCCGAGTGATAGCTGGCTACATTTCTTCATGTCTTGCCATGTTAAGGGTTAAATAAACTGTTACTAATCACCTAGGTACAAAATGGAAGTCATTGTATTGTACCCATTCCTATACCTAATTTCCTATAGGTACCTACCTACCTACCTAGGGCTTACCTAAGCACTGATAAATGCTTAACCTATGGGTACCTATAAGTACCTACACATCATACAAAAAATACCTAACTTCTGTCTCAAATTTAAAACAACAGGAACATCTGACTCAGTGACTCTAAAAAACGGAATCAATGACCTAATTTATACCAAATATTTACTACCAAAGTGCGGGAAAGTTGAAATTGCAATCAATGCGGCAAAAGTTACGAAAATATGTATACATGACTGTATTGCCTTAACATTAAGGTCCCTTTATCTGGCATAATAATCCTATAGGTATTATCGATTGTCCGAAATACACTCCGCATATCAGTTATTGCAGAAACATTTTTAGCCGAATGATACTTTAACATAATCATATAATATATATACCTACTTAGCGTAACTATCATGTCGCCTACCACTCATTTGGCAGAATTTTGAATTACAGAATAGTAGGTAATATGGCCGAATTTAGTTCGCAGAATTTTACGTAGCAAAACGTATATTCCGCCAAATTTTATGAAGCATACAACTAATATCACCGACTTTATTTTTGCATAATTTTATGTGCCAATATACGTTTCGCCGAAGCCGTGCAAATATTGAACCGTGCTGCTCTAGGTGACAACTAGCGCGGAAAGCGTTCTAAGGCAGGTCGGTGTAGTTACGACGAGCGAAGCGACGATCCAAAAACGCGCGAGCCAAGCGAGAACGTTACAAATTGTTTATCAAAAATACTCACTACCTATTGCCACCTATTGTACAATTTAGAGTGAGTAATAGGTACCTATTGTACAATAGGTACCTATTACTACGGAATTTCACTAATCACGTAGGCAGTAGGGAACGGAGACTTAGTGGCATAATCGACTCGGATCGCGGATAGGTTAGAAGACGAAAGCGGGAGCTTTGCTCCCGCTTCCGTCTACGAGGTTATTTTTTTTGTAAAAGAGCAAAAAACTTGTTTTAATATCAACAAACATATTAAAACAAGTCTTCTGCTCTTTTATGAAAAAAATAAGGAATCGTCATTATTGTTGGTTTAGCTTTTAAATATTTTATACGGAATATATAGATACCTATCGAGTTAAATTAATTAATAAGCAAACCTATGCATGATTGATTCGGAAATTATTAGAATCGTCATTATGCCAATGTACTATCCTGCCTAAGGAAGTTATGCGAAATTAATGTATGCAACGTTTATGCGAAAAGTAATTCTGCGAAATGATGATTCTGCCAAGGGCTGTTATGCAAAATAAAATTATGACAATCATTTGTATGCAACATTATAGTAACCCATACTTATGGCCCGTAGTAACATTTCATACGTGAGTTTATAACCGTGGATTTATTAGAAGGTAGTATACGAATAGGTAGATACATTGATACCTATACCTACACCACACCCAACTGAGATAAAAAACATCTTGCATAGGCAGTCAGTAGGTTAGTTTGCTTCTCAGTACCGAGTAATTTGTGATACCTAACCCGTCACCGGCGACTGGTTTAGTGTCCATTTGTACCCGTTTACGAGAAACAACAACGTTAAGGCCGTTAACTCGATTTACGAACTCAAAAGTTCATAACACAGGAATTATTGGCCGTTTGACTCAATGCGGTGATTTGTGTTAATACATTGCTAACCTAAATGATGTGTGGAGTAAGTATGAACAGTTTAAGCAAGTATTAGGTGCCAGTACCATCAGGCAGGTAGGCATTTTCAGTAAGTTGACATAGTGTGCCTATTTTGCGTGAAGAGAGGGAGGTAGCGCTACTCTAACCACCCCAGCTCCTCTAAAAAGTTAGTGAGTGCCTTGGCGTTGCTTACTGCTCCCCGTAATGTGTCCCCTAGGTAGGTAGGTATTAGGTACCTGAATAACCAACTCGACTATCAAAGCCGTGGCTCGATTCATCGAATGTTTCAATAATTTTCATCACACTTGCTCGTCAATGGCATTATTACTTGCTAGCGTACAGAGCAGTTATAGCCGTTTTACCTCCCACGGGTTGTTAAGTTTAGTTTTAAAATATAGAACCCACTCATACTTCACTTCGGACTGAGGATATTTCCAATCAGCCAAGGTGTATTTCATATCTTCAAAAGTTTGCTACAACCAACTTTTAATTAATTTAAACTAAAAAAAAAATAACTTAAACATGTTTAACAGAATTATTTACAGATTTAATATGTAGTTATTTAGTGTCAATGTAAAAATTTTAAGCGTTTTCAAATCGTGGCTGTATACCGAAGGGTCTTTGCCATACGCGACTCGCGTTTCAACAAAATGGACGACTGACATGATGCAGATTTTATTACGGTTTGTATTAATTTCATCTAAAATGTATTTATTTCCTCGCAAATGTGATGAAAAACATTGTGTATAACACGGGCGTATGTGGAATATTGCAAACTCGAGTCTATCAAAAGCCCTCCGCCTTCGGCGTCGGGCTTCTGATAGACTCTTGTTCGCAATATTCCGCTTACGCCCCTCGTTAAACAATGTACTATTTCCTCCTATATGTATTAATTTCTAGGAAGGCTGACTGATGTTACTAGCTCTGAAACTTGATTTAATTTTTTCGCTGACTTTTGTTTCTTTTGATAGGTCATACGTTTATTAGCCTTAAGTAGGTAGGTAGGTACGATCTGCCAACGAATAGGTAGGTAGGTACCTATTATGTAGATATGTACCTACTGATCACGTATTTGTGAACTTTGAAAATAGGTAGATAACTATTTGAAAAGTACACGAGTTGTAAACAGTAGGTACCTACCTACATACATATATATACCTAGGTATCATTATTCGATCGCTGATACGGATGATTAAAAGAAAAATATTAGGTCGGTACCTTTCTACTTACTACAGGCCTACCTATATCTACTGAAACATAGAAAAGGCTTGGGCATGCGAAAACAAAGGAAACCGCACACCTAATTGTGAAAAAAAAAACTCGATGAATTTTCTTAAATACCTATCTATAATCTCACATCACATCATCAGCCTATATACGTCCCACTGCTGGGCACAGGCCTCCTATCGTGTATGAGAGGGAACGGGCAGTAGTCCCCACGCTGGCCCAGTGCGGATTGGGGACTTCACATACACCTTTGAATTTCTTCGCAGATGTATGCAGGTTTCCTCACGATGTTTTTCCTTCACCGAAAAGCTAACGGTAAATATGAAATCATATTCCGTAAATAAGTTCCGAAAAACTCATTGGTACGAGCCGGGATTCGAACCCACGACCGCCGTTTGACAGCCGCATGCCTGAACCACTGGGCTACCGTGGCTTATCTGTAATCTATTTGCCCTTTTTTTAATTGTAAAAGCGAAAAAAAATTTTTTTTTGAATTTTTTGCGAACTTTTATCCAGGACCCGAAAGAATAAAACTGAACCATTTAAACAGATTTTTTAAAAACTCGGCTAAGAAAGTTGTTGTTTTCCAAGTTAAGTCTATGCCATTTTGAAAACAATGCAATCTTCCTACAGGAAATTAAGTTTCACGACACTCATGCAAAATGTTTGTTCTACCTGGTACCGATCTACCTAATTGACATGAACAAACAATCTTCCTTCAGCAAATTATGTTACCGACCTATACCTACTTAATTGAAATGGAAAAAAAGAAAATATCTTATCTTATAAAATATCTACCCTATCTTAGCTTATCTTAGGTAGGTGTAGGTACGAGCGAGTGATTCATTTCACCGAGCGAGATCTTTTGTGCAATTTAAGGTGCACCCCACCTTTATGCCTAATACCTACTCCAAAGCTCACTCCATCATGTCCACAAATCAGATCAGACCATTTAGTTTGCTTTACAACTATTACAATTAAGTATCTAACTACGTAGGTACACCTACACCTAACCCAAAATTTTTTTTTTGTTAAAAAGCCTTTTTTTTCGACAGCTGGTCGGTGACTATTTTTCAATTTTTATATGTTGTATTATTCATTTTATTCTCTATAGATAGTAATATTTGAAATTCAAAGATATTCTACGTACCTCTACAGATTTTAACCAACGATTTGTACGACTAAAACGGAAATTGTAAGCAATCATGTTATGATAGGTTTCAAGATATGAAATCATAGTAACACAATGCATTTACCTACCTATCTTTTCTCGCCCTACTGTCATACATACACATATTCACTAAGCAAAAAAGACCAGAGTAGCAAAGGGCAAAAACCCTCGACGCGACTAGCAATAGGTACGAGTAAAACGCATTTTAAAACCGGTTCCACACATGCGCAGACAGAGGCCGCAGCTAATTTCCCGCTTAGTTAACTTTAGTGCGCGCGTTGATTGGATATTGATTAGAAACCGTTTCACTTGTTTAAATGGCGGTTCGTTCGGAAACATCGGCCTACTGCACATTTACACTCACTACACGAGTAAAATTACTGCTCCGCGAGGTTTATTGATGGTTTTGATTAGCGCACGATCAATCGGTTTTTAGGGCGGGATGTAATTTGGTGGATTTTTTAAATTGCTTGCTCTTGTTTTAGCCGTTTAATAATAGTCCTAGGGTGGAAGATTAATGCTCGGCTTCTGTAGGAGTTACAGGGATCTAATTATATTTGCTGTAAATAGAGTTTTGCGCTGTGCCTTTAAAGCAACTACTTACCTAACTAACCTAAGTACCTACCTATAATACTTAGACCCCTTTTTCCCAGTGGGCACTTTGGGCAAGTGCCCACGCCCCGCCCCGCCCCGCGATCGATAGGGCCCCCCTAGATCAAATACAAAGTCCCTAGTTCCTGTCACATCACCAAACGATAACCAATCTAATATGCCCGGGGCCTCCAATAGGTTAAAGACGGCCCTGATAAATTGATAATACTAGGTATCAATACCTACAACAACAATCTTCATCAGTTGAGCATTTCTTTTAAAAATGCCCCAACATTATTACGACACCTTCTGCATCTTGTGTGTTACTTATTTTTCTCCTCGTAATCATCTCTTTGTATCTCAATAGGAGGTCGCAAAATTTCCATATTATTTTAACGTTCCTGTTGAGTGTTAGCGTATACGACCTGTATGGGAAACGGTAACATAATGATAGGAAAACAATCTTTGGGACATTTTTTGTCCATAGTATCGATAGAGCTCGAGATTCTCAGAAACAACATAAAAATCCCAAAAAAAAAAATTAACATCTATTAATGGCACTTTTTTTAGAAAAATGCTTAGGTAGTGGCTACTTTTAATTCAATTCTCCAAAGTTTTAATAGGCTGAGTTTTCCTACGATCTGCATATAAATATAAAAACCTACATCGCACGTTTAAATCCGTCCATCACGATTCGCCAAATGAATGACACTCGTAAACTAATAATGGCCGTATCGCCCACGTGCGCGTCTAAACACCCGAAAAACTACACCGGCACCTTTATTTCAAAAGCTGTTCGACTCAAAATAAAACTATTTATAGTTTTGTAAACGCAATACTTATTTATGGTACTCTTTAGCGCAACATAAAAGTAGACACCCAAGTAGTGGATTAGAGCTATCTTAGTCAGTTGTGCAACATTGAAGCAGTAAATATAATAGGTATGGAGGTCAAGATTTGAGTTGAATGATTTGAGACACGCTTTACGATTTGTTGTTACATTAAACTGGCTTTACATTAACAACTACCCATTGAGCTACGTAACTACTAAAGGTTGTAAAATTCGGCCAGCACTAGAACTTGACAAAGTTTTACAACAAATGAAACCATGGGCATGGGTACGAAGTATTATTTTCACTAAACGGGACTTAAGACTATGGATGAATCATGGATGTTGCGACACATGTATCCGAAACGTCGGGAGACCTAGAGAAAGGTAAATAAATAAGTTAATTAGGTATATATGTGTGAGAGTCGTGAAAGTTTACATCAATTCATAGGAAGGCGAGCAAGAGGAATAATTTACTTTAACAACAAAGGTTACTTCATATTAGTAATCCGCCAAATCACGTGATCATTTCCACATTTCCATTCCACTTTACCACATAAACTGTTTTCCGAGAGCAAATTTTGCGTGGATTATTACAGAACAAAACAAAAATGGAGGCCGTGGGCCGATAAAACCCGATAATACTTATTTGAGAAGTTTCGTCGATTCATCAAGAATCTCAGTATCACCTTTGGCACTTTATTAGTTTTCCATATTAGTTCAACGGAATCATATCAGAATCTGTGACGTACCTTTATAGTTATAAGTACATAACTGGGGAGTTCCAGGAGACATATGTGGTCTTCATCATCAGTTCCACTTCACCACATATGTGATTTCCGTAGGTAAATACACGAGTTATAATACAAAATACCGAAATCACTACACGCGTGCCTAATATAATTGAGAACTTCCCTCAATTCCTCACGGCTCGCACCATCCAATTGGATTTTTTAAAAGAACCAACCTCTTGTAATCCAAAAAATTGGTACGAATCGGCTCATAAATGACACAGTTCTGAGGTAACAAACATAAAAAAATAAAGATATTAAAGAAAATACAACCGAATTAAGAACCTCCTTTTTTTTGAAGTCAGTTAAAAATACCCTAAGTACCTATATATATTTCGCAAATCCAGGTTGATCTATATAAAAATGTGGCATTACTTATAGCCATATTTTACAATGCCTCCTAATTATGAAAACAATTAACCAGTTGTTATAAATGTAAGTATTAGGTATATAGTTGATTCTCTATTGAGATAGATGGCTATAGGTAGGTATCATAGGTATTTTGCTTCAACTTCCATAGAACCCCATCTAAGATCTACCTAACAGATACGTAATTTAGGGTGTATGTATCTACTATATGTATCAAAATAAAGTAAATTTTAATTACAATAAGATTTATCTCTTAATGGTACACCTACCACCTACCTTATGTCGTTTTTCTAAGGTCAATTGGTTGTAAATGGCTACTAAGTATTTACGAGGCAGGTATCAATACCGTATCGCGTAATTGCACCGTGTTATAAATCATTTATAAATATGATGCTTGGTGCTGCATTAATTATTACCTATTATGTATCCTAAAGAATGCAAGAGCGAAATAAATCATGAGCGCAAGATAATCAGAAATAATAGCAGGTTAAAGGCACCCGTCGCGGAAGTAGCGGGTTTCAGCCAGTAGTTTGCGGGCCGAGCGGTTCCCGGGAATCCGTCATACCCATTGAGTTATATGTAGATACTATTATTTATTCTGTGGTTATATCTATACATAAAGCAGACAACCTCTAGCTTGAGTTTATGCATGTCATTGACCGTGCATCAATTTGCTTAGTCTGCGGAGGGCACTAATAGGCACTATTTATATACCTACCAGGATGGCAGCCTGATGGAAGGCGTCAAGGAAAATGTTCTAGGTAGCCCGTCGGTAGGTACCTAGGCAGGTACGAGCGGTACGGTAAGTTCCTAGTAATAATAAGTCCGCTCTGGCCGGTTCGAAATGAGATTACTTATAATAAAGTAAAAAAATCACATCCAAAAATAACAACGAGCGCTAACATCATTGTTATTGGCGATGCATGCAATAGAACCTTCCTTCAAGCAACATTAAGGTGACGTTCCTACACATGGTAGGTAGGTACGCCATAAGACCAACTAAGGTTTTGTAAGAAAAAGGTACCTTTCAATAGATAAGTCGTAACGTAAGTAAAATACCAATCGCATAAAAACAATGGATCTAAATATGATCTTCAAATTATTCCAAAACAATTCATCGACCGAATTCCTGCTTTGAAACAGTATGACGGCAATAATCCTTTTTATTAATATTAAAGCCGTCTCATTTTATTAATGAAAGCTTCATAGATTCACACCGAGGCTCGCAGACATCAAAGAAAATTTTCTTTTAGCCAGATAATAATAATATCTTGTTGGATGACAGAGATACTAATATTTACTTGTATTGGTAATCAAATCAACATCCAAGGGATCTTTAAATATTGTCAATCATGGAATTTTACGTCTATCCAGAGATAGATATGTATAAGTATACAGGGTGATACATGTCATAATGCCGGTTACACGACCAGTTTCGGTTAGCGACTACCAGGACAAGGTTAGGTACTTGAATGAAAGATAATAACATTTCAACAGACTCTATTTACACAAACCGTGAGCCGTGCCGTGTACAATTTTTCAAGTAAGTAGATACTTTTATTAACAGGAATCTACTTCAACTACGAGAAAAAAAAAATCATTTGTCACTCAAATCATCATCACCAACTCGTCTAAGAGGTCACAAACCGTCAGCATAAATTAGGTGGTCGCTGTCCGGCGAAATGACCCTTCGTACCTATTTAATTAATGTGTTTAAGGATAAGAATACCTACGTTGCTTATTGCATATTTACAGGGAAATGAAATTTGCATTTTAGTCATCCGGTTGTATTTAGGTATATGTAGGTAGTTGGGCACCTACCGAGCGAGAGAGTTGGAGGCAGGTCTATCATTTATGGTAGACCTGCCCCCAGCCAAGATTTTTATTAACCCTTAAATTGGGAATATCAAAATATAATCCTGTGTTGCCTCTGTCATGCTGTGTTGGGCAAAAACGTTCCTAAAATAGATGCACAGAAACCACATGGCCCTCACGCTAATAAGAACCATGATCTAAATGAACACAAACGGATAAGATGTGTGCAGTGTATGATATGAATTAGGTACTTAAACACACATCTATATATATATACTTATTGGTAAGTAATAAAAGTAGTAGACAGTGTTTATTGAAAACATATTTAATAGGTACTTAGGTACATTTTTATCCCGGAAGTCATCTCATCTATGGGGGTGAAATGGGGGGCGGAAGTTTGTATAAAGGACCCTACGATATATAAGCTAATTCCACGCGGACGAAGTCGCGGGCAAAATCACTAGCCTACTAACCTACTAATATTATAAATAAGAAAGTGAGATGTACCTAAGTACGGGTATAGGTAGGTACTTACTCTGAATTACTCATATGATTTCTACTGCAATGGTGCAGGTCCATCTGGGGTCTCTGTAATAGGTACGCGGAGAGCTGTGCAGGCAGCTAGTATAATATACTAATATAGTTCATTTAGTTTATGGCAAACATGATAACAACAAAACAGCGTACCTACAGTAGATATTTAATGTAAGCTCTTGCAAATGCACACATATCAGTCGGACCTCGCGCCGTCGGGTCCGCGCGGTACACGGAACGGCGTGCGGAGTCACGGAGGGACGGAGGCATGTTTGATGCATGCTGGTTGGACTGGGCTCAGTCTGCACGCCTTTGATCTTTGTCTTTCGGTTTTAACGGCGTGGTTTACTAAATTAACGAATTGCTGGTAAAACTTAGTCAATCCTTTTTTTTAACTTGTCTGAATCGGGACGGAGGAGGTAAGATGCAAACCTGCCTAAATAGAATACTTACAAAAAACACTGTTGGTGAAACATATTTTGAAAATATAGGTAGGCTTATTCAAGAGGCTTATAGGTAATGCCTAGTAGTAGTAAGGGAAGGGACATATAAAGTTTTTTTGCCCTTGTCTAGTTAATATCCAATTACATTCTATAGCCTAAACTAATTGGACTTATAAATGCATGCTTTGTTATATACTTAACTAAACATCACGATATAGTTATTTGGGTACGGCGGATGTAGTTATTTATGTAGGTGCACAGCATAACGTAGAAAGTCGCGAACCGTTTCATGTTACGCAGTTTTGAAGTGGTTCAAATTAGAAATTCCGATGTAAAACGAACGCGCACAAAACAAACGGCCGCAAACAACTGTCAAAACGCAAACAAACGCGACCGACAGCCAAAGGGTTACCGACGCATTGTTTTCCAACAGCGTTTCACACTGTCACTGTTTGCTCCGCAAACGGCGCGGCAACGACTGAGCAATTATCACTTACCTGCGACACGCGATCACAACACACAGATTTATAGTCGATAAACTGGTATCATCACTTTTACTGTGTTGTAAATTAATTATGTGCACTAATAGTTTATGGTTGGGTTTGGTCGGAGCGCGCGGGTAGTCGGCGCGGAGGCGAGCGACGTAGTGCGGTGTCGGCGCGACTGGGCGGGCGGCCCGGGACGACTGACTTGGATAAGCGCGCGCCGATGCCAGCCAGGGTTGCCGATGGCGATGATGAGACGCTTTGTGTGCCTTGTAGGCCATAGACTACTTGCAATGTAGCTCCTGTGGAATTTTGAAAGGTTCGTAGCCCATTACCGATAGGTCTTGGTGTTTTAATCCACCCATATCTTAATGTGTTGGTAATTAAATACGCAAGTTTTATTGCTACCTAAAGCGTTAGGTATATACTGAGTGAATTTCCACCCACCACGCTAAATCAGCTAAACATATGCGTAAATGAATCAAGTGACATTTTCATAACATTATAGGTGTAAGGTTAATAGGTAGATTGATCCTATCATCAGATAGGTACGCTACCATTTTAAAGTAAGGTATATACCTACTACATCGAGAGTCCCTGCACGCGTGGCAGCCCTAATGGTCCCTCATCTTTCATTCCATCTTATACATGGCGCAGCGTAGGTATGTATTGTAAGCGCGGGACCGAGGGAAATGTATCATCGACCCTTCGTCAATCCACAGTTTTTCAACTCCGCGCGATTGTCAAACTGATTCGCACGCAAATAAATTATCACGATAACGCAGATTACACTTAATTGCGGTGGTTTTTATTCTAATTGCGTGCTCAGATTTCTATAAGATTAGAAATAATATATAGCAAGGAAATTATGCCAATTAAAATACTTGTGCAAATATAATAAAAGTAAACGACGGTCAAGCACTCTATGGTCCATGATGTCATAAAAATAAATATCGTTGTAAGGCGATGAGTATCTACAACATAATCAAAATAATAATGGTTTGATTACTTTAGCCATGCTTCCGTGCCTCAGCGCAGCGCAGCGGGCGAGCAGCAATAAGAGGCATGAAGCAATTGTAGAATGATATTTAGGTACATTTTTTATCAGGGTTGTAGAAATATAGGTAACCTAATAATATACTTACTTTTAGTTGTAATTTTTTTGCTCTATGTTTTGTAAATGAACGCCTTCTATATCGTTTCTCACTGCATACGACAGTCAGTGCAACGTATGGTGCCTCATAAATCACGATAGAACCAGCTTTATGAAGTAATGCACAAGGGCTATAATACATCTGAGCAATAATAAACATTTAAAACTGCGCATTCGTTTCCCGTGTAACACTACATTAAAAGCCTTCTTATTAACCACAAACTAACTTTTAATGGAAGCACTTTACAAAAAGTATTCACTAGTGTCGGTTTTCGTGAGGGCATTAGTCGGGGCTGGTTAACCACTTAAACATGCGGCATTTCATTACTTTATTATAATTGCGGCCAAGAATAAAACCATTGTTATCTCGAATGCCAAGAGTTATCTTATGTACTGTTTATGTAGTTTTAATTATGCGCTTTTTGTTAAAATGACTTAATGGTTAATACGAGCTAGATTGTTTTATATTGCAGTAGGGATAGCGCAATGGATGGGCGTCTGTTCGTTAGTTTTTCAGACAGCTTCAATTTATGATGTGTGTTTAGGTTCCAATTAAATTTATATTGTTAATTCAAATGCGAAAAGGTAAGATATATATCTATAGGTACATGATTTAAATATGGTGCAGAAAACTGAAACTACTTGTTTCTATTTCCTAACATCGAATGTTTAAGTAGATTCTGATTAAATGTCTGTACACATTCGTGTTTATTACAAACTTAGTTCGCGTAGCAATAAAATTTGAATAAAGTTCGTCCTCGTGAGTTGTCCGGCCATTTAGGTGGATTTATTGCTGTTTTGTTTGGATAATAAATTACCAGGCACTTAATTAAAGTTTGAATTTGAACTCGAATGTCCGCTTGGGATATTTTCTTCATGTAGGTACATTATTTATCAATGAACCATATGTCCGGTAGTTAGCCGGTATCTTGTCTGGTAGCCATCTGCCTTGACAGTGTCACTTTCTTCAGTAGGTATTGAAGAAAGAACTCGGTAACTGATTAGATTGGGCCGCCATCCGGTAGCCAGGACTAGCATTTTTGTAGACAAATCTAAGGTGTAATGTTCTATAGTAGCTATTAGGTACAGCATGCTCTTAAATCTAATTAACACTTTAGAGCAATAAAAAGAAAAGTACGACACATGTCCTTTCCGTGGACCGTTCATTTAGTAGATACCGTGTCATCATCATCATCATCATCATCATTATCAACGTGTCCACCAGATATGGAAAGATCATAAAAGTTGACTCACGGTTCTTCAATAAACACAGTAAAGCAGAGACCTATTTTTTCACAAGTCGTACAATTAGGTACCTATAGATACAAACACCAACACAGTTAACTGACCATCCTGTATTTGTATTGAACCTTATTGTAATGCACATAAAGTGCGCGAATGGTCAGTTAACTGTGTTGGCGATGGTACTCGAAGTGAGAATGTGTAGTTTTGTGAAAGGGGTCACAGGCAACACAACACAGTGAAGGCGGCATGCGCGTGCCACATTCCGTGGGTGTTGACGCGAGGACCCGCGCCTAGACACTATGTAGCGTGCTACTTAGAGTAGCATCAGGAAAACAAGTGATTAACATTCCTTAAAAAAAAACTGCGCTTTCTTATTGCATTGTCAGTGGATAAAACCATAGCTGTACCTATCTACAACATATCTATCTAATAAATGTATCGAATGGGCACAGTGAGGTGCTTTGCAACGCGAACCAACAATGCGGTGAATGCCAACCTGGTGAGACGTTCAACAATAAATGGTAATAGGTACTTTATAACACTTTCAAAATCCAACCAAGGTATACTTTATTGTTTTTTGCTATGCTAGGCTGATATTTAACATACTTTAAAAAAAGGAGATCTAGGTACATTCGCCTGTAGAAGTTTTTCTGTCAGTTCAATTCTATATTACGCCAATTGTAGAGATAGATAGATAATAACTTTATTCAGCCACAACAAACTAGTATAGTGGTACAAACATTTAGAAAAAACATATATTATCAAACACTTTTATAACCTAAGGCATTCAGAAAAGTAAATTTAGTCGGAGGTTGTCTGTAGTGGTGTAGAATAGGTGCTGACTCAGCGTTAGGTACTGCTGCGGAGCCCGCAGCGCTGATCTTCCGCCAGAACCTTTAAAACTAAATCTAATGGGTCCAACGACCAGTGCAGCGCGAATCAATACTTAACTATCGATAATCAGTGTATTATTATAATTGTCAATAGGTAATTCATATTTAAATATTAACGAGTGTAAGTAATATAAAGAATTGAGAAGAAGTGTTTTGTGTTAAAGTGTAAAGTAGGTATAATGTGTAAATGTAGGTGTTGGAATGTAGCAATTATTGGTAATATTAGTATTGTAGTAGAGCAATTTTTTATTCGCGTAAAATTGTCTTTTTTATTTATTTCGTAGATTTAGGTAGTAGTAATTAGTAGCTACCTAAACGCGATCATCAACCAAATGAACGGCATCGTACGATTTCCTTTTTATCAAAAATACCTAGGTACCCAGTAAATGTTACAAAGAAATCGAAATATCTACGTTTGCACTCTGTCGGTATGAGGTTCAACACGACGCAGGCAAGCGTTTGCATTGGCAATGCTAATTGCTGAGACGAGGCTTTCAGCTGATCTTGCACCTACGACCTACACGCCAGCTTACGGCTTACAACCGTGTTCGAATGGCTTGACTGACGCACAGCACATGTACAATGCAGTACCTACACTTTAATCACAGTTATACAATCTGAGTAGCGTCGCCGATCTATTAATATAGGGCATCGAAGATAATGTAAGGCTCTGGTGACTCCGTTGACGCCTATTTGTCGTTAAATATTATTATATTACCTACGCTTGTCTTATCTATATGTAGGTTTACGTACTGATCGCAAATACACCAGATTCAAATTAGACCTGTAGCTATATAAAGTAATAAATTAGGTAAAGATGTGTTTTTCGCGCTAGAAACTAAACCTGTTGGCCAATATGTATGTATCTTACCTAACAAATGATAAAAACCTATAACATGATCATGATCAACCTGTGATACGGCAAAATAATGTAGATTAGACCCCAAACGTAATTCCCAAGCGGAGTGGATTGTTTTTGTTGGGTCCCTGATTGGATTTATCTCGAGTTTTATGACGTCTCGAATCCCCGTCGTAAAGTTTAATACCGCCGGCTACCACACTGTCTATGCCTCGAATTATTTTGGCTGCCATACTTCGAATTCTTCACGATTATTTGAACTGTAAAGTCCTTTGTTCTATCTGATTTGGAATTCTTAAGTAGGTACATAAGTGGAACTAAGTCACAATGTCGCATCATTAAGACACCCGTAAAATGTTTGTGCCACTGAATGTATAAGTATTGAGTATATATTGTTACCGACTTGTATTAAAGTGATTCTACGCTTTTGACTGTAGGAACTTAACGCAGAGTAGTAGGTATTTAGATTGACTATCCCAAATCCTGGTAGTGTAGTGGTCGGGATTTCGCGACCATTATAAACTACCAGGTTGTATCTATAAAGCTATCCCAATCCTAAACTATATGTAAACATCCAATTTGACACGTCGCACGGTTTTTGTCTGCTGGTGTCAACAAACAAACGGAATCCGCCGAAAGCTGCCAAAAGGGTTGTTATTTTGAATAACAAAAGCGATCCGGTAGCCGCGCTTTGTAAAAACTTCTTTTGCATGCCGTAACGTAAATATTTATCTCCTAAACAGCCCAGTGCAAGCGTGACGGCGGGACAATATGCCCCCAGTTGGCTTTCACTCTCAATTTTTTCTCCGTTTTTAGGAAACCCTTTCATAAACAGGCTACTGTTGGCGATTCTCATTTGCATAACACTAAGCAAAAACAATAAAACGCCGGTTTATTTGAACGCGAAAAGTGAAAACGAGGTTCAAGGTAAGCGGAGCGAGTAAGTGTGGCCAGTTGGAGTTTCGGTTTGTGGTGCACAGCACGTGCTGCCAACACGAGGCCGAAAGTGATGTGAAGTTGAACCGTGGTGTAACGTAACCCTCAACGCTGGATTCAAAAGAAGAAGGTAGGTAACATTCAATTAAAATCCTGTCGATTTCCTTCATTTATTGCTACTCTCTTAAGTTTCATCATCATCATATATATGTCGAAAGACGTCCACTGCTGGACATAGGCCTCCCCCAAAGAGTGCAATGAGGCTATCCGCAGCAGAACCAAGGAAACCGATATCTTAGATATCCCTTTTAAGTTTGCTACGGTAAATTAATTATTAATTTAGGTACTATGTTAGCTACGTAATACAATCCTAGCTACGCGTAGGTATCTAATACTATACGATTAACAGAAAATGTAATTTCTAAACAGCTTCTACCTACCGTTAATAGCACATTTCCCTTTCATATCAATCTCGATTTTCATTTCAACTACGCGGTTGTATCATCTATCAGCTGATAGCCCGTTACAAGGCGGCTCGAGTTTATGATGCATCATAATACTTCACAAATTAGTCAAACGTTAACTCGGGATGAATTGCCTTGGGTGCAGTAAACGCTGACCGGATCATGTGCATGCAATTTAAAAATGTTCCCACTACCAGATCCAAAAATAATCTTAACAGTAAGCTGTAAAGTTTATTTTTCGTTGGTGCTTTTCTGTTATGATTGGATCTTTCACACCTACGCTCGACGCATGGTGAGGATCTGTTAATAAGTCGAATACACACGGCATGTTTGCACACTTTGTTACATCAGTTTGAGCCGGCTTAACGAACCCAAGTCCCAATATTTAGTGTGTATGAGACTTTAGGACCGATATTTGCCATTAAATATTAGTATTGTTCATTTTTTGTGGCTGGCGTGTGAGACACTTCGCATTAACGTGTCGATTTTTAAACCAGATTAGGCAGTAACTTGTCTTTCTCTCTGTTTGGTTAAGAAACGATAGGTAGGTACGTAGGTAATACCTATATACTATTAATCAAGCTTCTGGAGTAGCTACCCCATTGTAATTTTAGCTTGAGTCATCTTTATTAATGGTATCCAACCCGAATACATACTCGTAGGTAGTTAAATGATGAAATGTATAACAAGATAGGTGAATAAAAATTAAAAAACCGGCCAAGTGCGATTGACGATTTACGACCTATTAAAAAAAACTACTTACTAGATCTCGTTCAAACCAATTTTCGGTGGAAGTTTGCATGGTAAAGTACATCATATATCATCATATATCCATAGATATGAGTTTGATGAAAAAAAAATGAGTTTCTGTTCTAAGTACGGGGAACCCCCAAAATTTGTTTTTTTTCTATTTTTGTGTGAAAATCTTAATGCGGTTCACTGAATACATTTACTTACCAAGTTTCAACAGTATAGTTCTTATAGTTTCGGAAAAAAGTGGCTGTGACATACGGACGGACAGACAGATAGACAGACAGACATGACGAATCCATAAGGGTTCCGTTTTTTTGCCATTTGGCTACGGAACCCTAAAAATGAACATGCTCAGGGTCACGATACCTACTCCAAATTTTAAAAAAATAACTACCTGATTAACTAATAACTACTTAGGTAGGTATAGCCGCGGAAGCAGCCTTAGCCGGTTATCGGTTTAACATTTCGGCTGTAGGTATATATCCACAATTCCTCTGCTTCCTTAGGTTTAAATGCATCTCCTTCTTATTACAAATTAAATACTTTAGCCAAAGTTAAAACCCTGTAGCAATTAAAACCACCGGTATAAGGTCACCGGGTCCAAATACGTGTGGCCATAAAGGTTTATGCTCCACGTCAGCTGCGAGGCCGACTGCCATAATAGATGCGGTCGTTTTATTGACGGCTCATATAACGTGGTCGGCCAGCTCACTATGTTAGTCCAATTTCAAACTCATTCGAGTGAAGTCCAACCCGCAAGCTTAGAGAAACAAAGGAAAATCTGTTAATTCTAGTGCAGTGTCAGTGCGCAGTTCGAAAGTTCACAGGATCCCACGAAAAAGGCAGTGTAGTGAGGTAGGTGTCTACATGTGTTCAAACATGTATACCAGCGCGGTTGATCCTCAATCGCAATAATACCTATGTGCGTGTGCCGTATTATAAAATGGTATTAATTTAATGATTACCTAGCTTAAACAATACTATACATTCGCCGATAGATAGGTACTATAGCAATAAACGGAATAACGGTCAAGTTCCGTTAGCTTTAAATAACATTCGGTTAAAGTTTAAGGGTAGTAAGTACCTAATAAGGTGATAAATAAATCGACTTACGAATTTATGACTTGCAGATTTTATATTGTGCAAAAATCTTAAAACTTCGTCTCCAGCAGTGTAATTGCAATATAAGTTCCTGTCATATGGAAGTTGATGTTTATTACACTATAGTGGATCCTGTAGAACTCGCGAACGTGATTTTTTTTCAAAAAACTCAATAATTTATTTTTGAAAAACTGAAATGCCAACAAAAAACTACTAAGTAGGTAGCTGCCTACGATTATTGAACTTTCAACTCACAAAATTTCACGAGAATCGGTTGAGAAATGCGGGCAGGAGAGAACAGCCAGACAGACGCCAGACATTACAGGTACGACCTACGAAAGAATCTCCGCCCAAGCTGAGGAGGAGAACTTCGTTCGCTTCGCTCGCTCGTTCAAAAGATTGATCGGTGTGTTTTGTAAATTTATACGTAGCGAGAGTACCATTTTCCCAACATTCACGCTATTTACCGCTAATGCTTTATCTGTATTGCTCCATCTGTAGGTTATTGAACGAGCGAGCGAACCGAACGGCGTTCTCCTTTCCAGCTTAGGTAAAAATTATTTCGTATAAGTATCTGGCTGTCCGACTGTTCTGTAATTACATTCAGGAAATTTTAAAAAGTAAATACTCGTATAAAAAAGCAGCCTTGCGATACCTACAACTCGCAGAGACACTAGTACATGCTATAATGTAGGATTCCCACGGACACGATTATGTACCTAGGAGATGTACCTGATAGTTAAATTACCATAACATTGTACTGCGAGGTTAGCATAACTAAAGTAACGCCGCGACGCGGGGTGAGAAAATCTACCCTACTCTTTCTAATTCACACGATGCGATTCAGTTATTAGGTGCCGCTGAGGCGCGCGCGACGAGTAAGATAGACAAAATGACGTTGACGTGCTGGAAAAAATGGTCCGTTAGGACTGAATTACATTGTACTAGCTTCCGCCCGCGACTTCGTTCTGCGTGGATCGGGGATACAAACTATCCTATACTTTAATCCAGGCTATAAACTATCGTTCTCTAATCGTGCAAAGTTTCATACAAATAGGTTAAGCAGTTTAGCGTGATTGAGTAACAAACATCCTAACATCTAAACATCCAAACATCCAAACTTTCGCATTTATAATATTAGTAGGATTGAAACTCAATTTTACAGTGCATATCCACTAGAACTAAGAAAGTGATATATTTTGTACTCATTCTCACTCTCACTACACTGTGCGATAGGTTCTAATCTCTACCTACGCCAGTCGGCGCTCTCTGGATTTAGGCACTCGCCTGAAAAATTACCATTTATCCATTACGGCCATTGAGCCTACGGCAGGTGATAGATATATTTTGTTTAAAAACGATATCAGCCTAAGATGATTTTTCTAACTACTACCTGAAATTTACCTACTACTTTTTTACTATCTGAAATGAAAACTATACCATAATGTTTCCATTATACCATTTTACACGGAATCCTAAATATTAGGTAGGCAAGTACATTATACATATGCCCACAAACTTTTTAACTCTATTACAACCTCTCTAGATTAAAAGCAAATAAATAACTCGCTTGACAGAAGAAAATGGGTGCTGCGACGGTACAACACGTGGCTTTCGAATTAAACTTATCTGTAATGGAGACGAGCCGTTCGCATCCACTCGACACAGGCTGAGTGCTATGTCTTGTTTCTTTCTTTTCTCTCACATTATGTAGGTACCTACACCAACTTTACAACGTCATGTAGCTAGTACTGCTAGTAGCTACTATGTACCTACTGAATCTGTGAAGGGTATGCAAATGGTATTAGGTACCTACATAAATAGCGTTAGGATAAAAGGGCGGATGTTCTCTGAAATATAGTTGGTCTGAACTGAACGGATACAGTAAAAGAGTACAGAAAAGTACAGTACCTATTTAAGTAATAGCGGGAACTACAATAATTGTGCTTGCCATCATCCTCCTAGCGTTATTCCCGTTTGTGCCAGGAGCCCAGGGTCCGCTTTGAAACTTAATCCCAAGATTAATGTATGACGAACATTTTCGTTCATTTGAGTGAATGAATAAATACCTCACAGGTAGATATAGAAGGAACTAATATTCGACCCCTGACAGCAATTTGGCTTCTTATTTCGCGTTTACGTATTCTTGCCACGTTGCGTTGTGAGTTGTGAGGTTGTGAGTTGTGACAGTGTCAAGTTGTTTTCTCAGGTACTTGTCGTGTGCGCGATGAATTTCTCGCAATGATTTTGCACGTAACATGTAGGCATTTATTTGTATATTTAGTCGAACAGTAGGCGGATTGAATTTTAATGCGTTTATTATATTTACAAAACGGCTGCCCGATACGACGGTTCTTCACGTGAGGTAGATTGGTACCTAAGAGTAAGATATACAATTCATTTAGTTTTTTACATTAGTAACTGTTACGTAGGTACCTATTTAATTTTGACAGCGGATGACGTTTCTTTGTTTAAACTAAACCTAGGCTTTTTAGCAATGAAACGTCTATTGTTAATATTGCCCCAGACGCGGGGCAATGCAATTTACTTAGTCGCTTTCTTTGCCTCGCATACCATCTGCACTTTCAGATATAAATTATAGTTAGCGAAGGAAAAATAAGGCTTGTGTAGTATGTAGGTACACATTCAGAAAATGTAAATATACTTAGATATCTATTTATTTATAAAATAGTAACTAGGCAAGAAAATAAAAAAATAGGTAGATACATACATATACATTACTATAAATATTTTATTTTGAACTTGAAGAGTATGGTTGTAGTATCATAACTTTAAGATAGGTACCTATACCTACACACCGCTTTAGGAATGATGTGGATAGGTAGATAAGTATATTAATCCCGTAAAACCTTCAAATACTCACAAAAGCGACCAAAAACCTATTAGCCGTGTTGTCAGATTTTAAATTAATACTTATCTCCACATAAAATTTATTCGTCCATAAATATGTAAGAAGTTTTTGTGTCTAAAAATAATATTTTATAAAAGCCGAACGGATGAGGGCATATCTCTTTCTTAATCTTGGTGGGTATTTTCAAGTCGATAAATTTGGATGTCACTGTGCACATGTGTATGAGATAAGGCGGGGGCTCTCGCGTAAGCCATCGTAAAATATTATCCCGGTCAAGACATTTATGGCCGCTCCGAGATATGTACGAGTAGGTGCCGTGTCGTTCTAGACCCTTGCTGATACTTAGGTACTTTTATGTAGGGAGGTAGCCGAATAAAAATACCCTTTTGGGGAATAAATTTGGTGCTCGTGTTGAAAGCTCGTGTAAAAATATTTATTTTCTAAAATAGACAAAGTATAGCAGATAGTTTACATTAATGAACGGGACAAAGCCGGCTCTTCGGTCATCAGTAACATCAACCAAATTTTTAGGTGGTATAGGTTCTATGTGTACCTACTTATATAGAATCATGAAAACATGATACATGTTTATACGTAAGCGATTCTATGACAAATGTATGTAAAACTATACGCCATAAAGCAATCGATTTATTCTCCAGTAACACCCATATGAGTATTTATGAAATTTACAGGTTTTGACCAGTAAATAATAGTATGTACCTAAACTAACTACTTATACGTTTTGTAATTTTACTAGAACATATTATCCATCTGTTCGTAGGAATTGTATCAGTATCTACTTGGTATCAAGTCCAGATTTGCAACTGCGGTCTTAATTGAATAGTTAGTGAAAGGTTGTGGAATATTATACCAATGTGGCTCTATAAAGACCATATTTATTATAGATGCAGCTTTATCAAACTGATGTCCACCCGACAGTTCTCTTATTGATTTTCACACTATAACTTTATAACATACCTATGGTGTAACAACTATATTTCATCCTTTGGCAATCGCTCCGATGAAAGGTTATCGGCACTTAGACATACGGGTGCATTCATCGGATCCGCCGTCATTCACATCATAAAACGTCACTAATGTCCTGCGATACATTCCCGCTCTATATCTTTATTAACAATTCTCTCGCTATAGATTCTTTTCAAGCCATTCACCGGCTTTATGCCCCAAGTTACGACGCTCTTACAACTTTCCTTTATCTCCAACTATTTTGCGAAAACACTGTTTTCTTTATGCGATTTAATACGCCATATTTTGGTTAAGTGACTCCATTCCGTAGCTATATAACAATGTTGCAAATAATAAAGGGAGTAAAAAATTTGAGCGGTCATAACTCCCACTCTAAAGGCGATAGGTATCTAATAAATCAAAATAAATGTTGCTGGCTTTTTGCCTCCGCTCGTAATCCTTTTGTAACTAAGACTGTATTGAATCATATCATAAAGCAAGCACGTGTAAGTACATAACGTCTACGTACTGTGAAAAGGCATAAGAGTAGGCACAATGTTCCTACGCTCGTATTTATTTACTTATTTTAGCCATGAATTCATCATCATTTCCTTGTCTTTGTCCCATCGCCTACCTATAGTATAAGTAGGTTAAATTGACAGAATTCAGTTTTATGTTTGTTATGCCCTGAAAGATATTATACATCCTGCATGTTAAACTGGTTTTTTATTTTTTATTTCAAAGCCTCTTCTTACCTACAGTTGATACATATTTACCCGATCTCTTTTTCTTCCTCCAAAACCCTTTCTATAATACTGTCTGTCATAAAATAGGTACTTGCATTGAGGTAAAAAAAATCCCCAACTATAAGTTCATACCTACTCGAAAGTTATTTTATACCTTAGCTGCAAACACTTGAATGCACTTAATTACGGTGACTGTGCCTTTTCAAAATAACTAAAATTAAACCGTGTCTTCATAAATAAATTCCACTTGAAGCCGGGTTTTGGGAGTTGCAAGCGCGCCGGCGCAGGCGCAGCGTTCCCACCGCGAGGGGAAAGATAAATCTTCTCACTCCGCCCTCCGCTCGGTCCATTAACCTCCAATTTTTTTGCGCGCTTATGTGTAGCACACGGATGAGCATATGGACCAACTTTGTTGACGAGGTTAGCATGGTAGGCAACCTATATCTAAAGCTTCATTTTTTAAATGTTGTAGGTATTTGTCCAAAAGGCAAGTATGTTGGTCTGAATAAATAAGTGGGGTTATAAATCAACATGACCAGTCAACGCGACTGAGCAATAATAAATGTGACTTTAATGACGCTTTCAAGTACTTTTTTTAATAATGCGGTATCAAGGTAGCAGATAAATCAGTTCCTATCCGTCCTTGAACCTTTAAACCATGCAATCCCACGACCGTTATCGCTCATAGCCGTCGTAAACTCATTAAACCACATAACCGGCCAATCGAGCTTTCCAATCATGAAATTAAAATTACGTCCCCTTTATGGCCAGCCGTTACGAGCTGCGAAAAAAGGGGGCATAAATAAAAAGGGGGTATAAATAACACACCTTCGGGGCTGCACGCGAGCTCGGAGGACGTCGAATCGTAAATTATTCGCTTATAGCGGTCCGATCAATACCGTTCATTAGGGAAAAAAATATCCTTTAGGTTCTTTGCGTCTTAAAAATGTTTTTGAAAAGGATTCGCGTTAACTTTGGGGCATGACGCATCGAAAATGCTGTTCGAAATATTTTTATCGTATTTTCTTATTTCGGTATAATAATGATTTTGTACGAAAATATTTCATTGAATGGTGAATATAAAATACTACAGTAACCAACCATGTACAGACATAATTACAAAATAATGTTATGTTAACATTAGGATTTCTTTGTTCTCATCAGGAAGGAGATAAAATGTTATCATCAAGTTGAGAACTTGAGAGTCAACTTTTACATAGGTACCTACCTAGTGCTCAACAAAATAAACAGGTAATTTTCTGACTTAATTAATTATTTTTGAGATTTATCTTTAAAGATATCTAGAGTAGTGGACATCAGTCAGGTATATAGTTTAATCAAAATTATGCGGTGAAAATAAATGTAGGCACAAATCGTACTTATGGCGTAGTAACGACTGAATACCACTTTCATCGGTTGCCCGCTCCCTATTTGGCTGTTCCTGAGACGCAGTTAAAATTATAATTGTGTAGATGTAGGGAAGGAAACGCGACCCTCTGTGGCAGCCCGGGCCGATCGATGCAGCCCGACTTTACCCCAGTTGGTTTCCGTTCGCATAGCTGTGAGCTGAGAAACGGAAATATAATGTAGGTACCGAAGTCATAAAGGAAATAATACACGCGAATTCGTACGTTTATGTGGGATACTGTAGCGAGAAATAGTTAATATAGGTAGATAACATCTTGTATATACCTAATTTTTGACTTAAATAAAAAAAACCTAAAAAAAAAAGGTTGATAACAAATTCAATCTCAAAATCTTTCTGTAGTTAATGTAGTTAAGTATATCGATAGATACACCTATATTCTAATTGACCTTAAGTAGTCGCAATTATTTTTCAGTTAAGTAAGAAAATACTCACTGACTGGTTTATCTGACACTTAATAATACCTAAGTAGGTATTATTACGTGTCAGATAAACCTACTTACGATACGACACGATTACGATATACCTACTTAGGTATTATTAAGCACTGGATCATCTGAGAGTGACTAAAGTCCAGCTCAATGAAAAAAAACAAAGATCATTGACACGGAGCCTATTCAAAGCAATCCATTTGTGTACACCAATTAACTCTACGAAAAGTGAAACTCGACCGGCGGTATGCAAGCGTTTTTTTCTCGTCTGATTTACATATTTATTGGGGCACATTTTATGGCGGCATCAGAAAAAAACCTCGCCAGTTTAATGGACAAAAAGGGTGGCTCCGTGTATATTTATTCTGTAGCATCCTTTTTTACGTGCGAAAGGACGTGACTGTGTATTTTTTCACCGACATGGCACATTTGGCGACATACTTTGCATAAAAATATTGGATCGTAAATTGTCGGAATCGGAACGCATGTGGCGCGGGAAATATTGAAAACTCCCTGAAATATATTTTATGGAGACAGATATGACGCGACGATTGAGATCTGAATAGCTATACGGATATAAATATAGTTATTTAAACAGATGTCGCTTGTATAATTCATACACTTGCTAACAGCTCTGACTAATCTTCTACACATCAGTGACTCTGTTTATTAGATACCTACATAAGTTACATATAGTAGGTAGGTACAGTAGTAGTATAGTGGATTACCTACATTAAATATAGTACCTACTTACTTTACTTACGGCCACCGACCGACAGAGTATGATCTATTACATCTAGCTATTGTGTTGGTTTGTTGTTAATTTTGAGTAGATATGTAGGTACCCATACAAACTTACCTCAGTGCGTGTATAGTTAACGCCTACGTTAAAAATCTGAGTCGATTGCCTATACTAACCTACTTCTTTAAAAGCTGCTTAATGTATTAAAAACACGTAACTTTATGATCCCTTCATTTAAAAGCCAAGCTTTGTTATAGAGTAGATACCTACATTTTATTAGTTTTTTGTGCAATTGAAAAATCCAGTACAGTGGCATTTATATTTCAAATGTTATCTGTTTAATTTATCCCCGAGAATAAGAGTAGACATAATCTCCGAAGGATATGTAAATGTGCGCGTACCTCCTATAAATTTCCAAGTTGGAAACCGGTCGCAGGAAACAGAAGGTAACCGGGGCTCCCTGGACATATTATACTGATTCTCGTTTAAATTACAGCAGGTCCATAAATTACACACTCGCATCACATTCAGCGCCTTAGTCTGTAGCACTCGGAGAGCCTACCGTGCCGTACCGCCTAGTTAATGCATTTTGTTTTAGCTTTTGTTATTAAAATATTTAATTTACGATAGACGTGGAGAATATATCGGTTTCTTTACCTAATTTATGCCTCATACTCTCTGGAACGGCTCGCGTTTTATTATTATAAGCATGGGTGGGCTGAAACTTTGTTGAGAGACTTGACTGAGTCGACGTCCATAAATAATAGGACGTCGTGAATTGCAACACTACGTAGGTATCCGAGTAGGCATATGAAATTGATACCTGCCTATATATTTTACTTCGTTCTAAGAAGTTATATGATTCCTATCTACCTGTATTTATATCTACATATACTTAGTTACGTTGATTTTTTTAAGGATATGGTTTATATAGAAAAGACGTATTTAACTAATCTAAACATCAAACATGTATTACGACAATTTCTTATTGGGTAGGTATTTTAGATTGCTTGTTTTGATCGATTCATTTTAAATAGAAGAATGCACCTTATATGTCTCGTATGCTTTACTTAGGGTTACCAACAAGGTCATAAAGCAATAGGTATATATTTCTCTTATTTACGTAATTTAATGCATTTATATAAGAAAATACATAAGGAAATAAATTTTGAGTTTCAAAAGAACTTAAGGTTTAATTATTGCTAGTTTTTCAGATGCAAATTATCTCCACCATTTTTAAAGATGCAGTTTCCTTTCATTACCTAAGCTGTACACAAAAACAATTGTTATATTAAAAATATAGTTACTCATAGACAAAAATATGTTAAAAATGTTGTTTTTTGCTTTGGTTGAGTCGAGGTTGTAATAGCTAGTAACCCTATTTTACGATATTGTCCCCATAAACGGTAGAACACTATCCACAGCCTATGACACACGACCGGTTTATCTCCATCCGTAATGCCTTTAAAGTGCTAAGATGCCCCTATCTCCGCCGTGCTCGGAAAAGGATTTTACCAAATAAAGATAGCCGTGATTTGTAAGCTATTTGCTGTCATAAAAATGTCCGGTGATCGCTTGTTATTTATTGTTGTTATGGCTGTCTGTCGATGTCGACGGCCATTTAAAGAAGTTGGTAGTTTATAACGATGCAATTCTCTCATTTATCTTTTTTTAAAGTATAACTTAATCAAAATTTTGGTCACCACGCATGGCAGTAAAAATTAATCAAATTAAAATTATTCTGACCTTATCTTCCCACAGTCACAGTCGCCCTTGACATGGGTGCGGTGTAAAGCGAAGTCTGCATAAAACAAATTTAATTGCGAGGTAAGACGCCTAATGGAAATACTACCCGGGAATATTAAAGTTCTCGTTCATTAATCAGCGGATTAGATACTCGCGTTATTTACGAGCAAATCTAAAACGTATGGAATTTAATTTCATTAGGGGATTTTAGTGGAGCCATGTTGTCACCCGCTGCGCCGGGGCACGCCGGGCGGCATAAATTCCCCCAGCTGTCAAGCCGCAGCCAATGGCGGCGCAGGAAGAGGGTTCCAACTTTTAAAATGGTGGAGATAATTTTCATTGTATATTATTTTGTGACAGGTCGTTATTTAGATTTTTTATCGGTTCGTGTTTTCGATATTTTCGAGATAGTGGCGTGGCATCAATTTTTAAAGGTTCGAAGAATTTTGAAGTATTTTATTCTTTACTTGGACACTAAGAGCCCGTGCAAACTGGTGTTTCTCTCTAGTGAATTTACTATGGTATATACAATTATACTAAGTACCTACTTATCATTCAAATATTCGTTTAGTAGAGAATTGCAAGTTTTTCAGTATTTTTTATATTGTGGTCTGAGATTTATAAGTTGTTTTTTAATCGACATAGACACACTTAGTACCTACCTAGGTGTAGAATATTATATAAGGAATTCCAAAAACGTTTCATGATAGGTTATGCTATAATATTTCGCGTCATCTTTACTGATACTTTGTAGCTGCTTCTGCTTCGTCCGCCCAACTCAACCATAGCATAGCTATAAGATGGCTTCTATATTTCCTCCCGGGTAAAGTCAACTACTAAAAACTTCCATAAAACAACAATTTCAAACGGGCCATTTCGCGCGGGAAAAACAGCATCCCGAATGGGGTGGGGGGAGGGGGGCCGAAGTGAAGCCTGCTGGTTTATGTCCCAGAATTACGACTTAGACGTTTCAAACAATAACTCTGCCCATAAATAAGGACCGATTCCTTCACGCTTCATAACGCTGATGGCTTTCCCCGGCCCTCCCGAATTTTGAAAGATATAAGTATTTATAATCTATAAGTAGATAGGTGGCAGACATAGAATAGTGCGTTGCTCTGGAAATCTTGCTTGCTGGAAAGCTTTGAAATTTACATCTTGATTTTAAAACTGCTGCTCTAACCCCGTGCGCCTCTCGTATCTAACTTACCTTAGGTGCGTAACTACTCGTATCGTACCCTCGTGTTTTCCTTTTTTTCGTCGTACCTACTTGCCGCTTGTAATTCTGCTGGAATTGCAAAAGTCCATAGGCTACAGGGTTTGCTTATCATCAGGCAGACCTTAAGCTTGTTTGTCACGGTCGTAGGATAAAAAAAGTATTCAGTTACTATATTATAATTTTCTTGTAATGTACGTAAGTACGTAAGCTTTACCCTTAGTTAGCCGTCGCGGTGGGCTCAGGAATTTCCTATTCCCACCTACCCGCTTCTAATCTAGAAACCTAATAAAACCCCCCTAATAAAACGGCACGTTTTCACGTAGCCCGTAAAAATATGATAACGTTCACGTATCGTCTCCCACCTTGTGGGCTAAAGCGGGTCAGGTAAAAAGTTAGATTAAAGGGGAAATTCTGTTGAGTAAGTTGGTTCACAAGGATTTCCGCTTGGCGTGCGTTCATTATTATTATTTGCGAGTTTGTGTTGTGAGTCTATGTTTATAAAATGAAGTAACCGTTTTTTTTATTGTTGAATGTGCCCCATATAAATAATAATATTTACTTAAGTAGGTACTTTAAAGAAGTTACCACAGACTATTTGGCTGATTGTAGATTTTTCATATGTAGCTTAATTCTCTGTCAATATTTTTTCATTTACAAAATAACCTATTATTACTTTTTCATAATGATGATAAAAACCTGTCAATAATCGAACAAAAGTTGATAAAACCCTCAGAATTTGAATAACCAGCCAACTTTTTTTACCTACAAGTGAGTATACGAACTTATATAGCATCACATCACGTGTCTACATCTACTTAATCTATAAACAAATTGTTGCGTGGCGTAAACGAGCCTAATTGGGGCATGTTGGCCACATTTGCGTGCGGTCCGTTAACGGCCGCCTCTCCAGATAACTTAATGGAATTGCGGATTATACGACTCCAAACCAGCCTGTGTGGATTATGCTAGATATATTAGTCCTAGTCTTATTTGTGAAAGAAATTACGAAATATTATACAGGTATCAAATTAAATCATACGAAATGATTAGTTTGCGTAAACATGGTGGTTAGAGTTAAAGTTAAATTTACTTAATGAACTACCACAACTACACGTTTAGCGAATATGGTATGCACAAGTTATCTTATTATATGTAGTTGATGTCAATAAATTACCTACGTCTGAGTATTTAGGTATGTATCCAACAAAATGTAAATGTTTCATTAAATCCTACTATTATTATAAAAGCGAAAGTTTAGATATTTGGACGTTTTGATAGATAGATAGGCATTATATTAGATGGTATTTTGCAACAAAATATAAAAAATACAGAAAATAAGGAACAGAAAAAACAACGCTAAAAGTACAAGTAAAACAATTGTGGAACGGAAAAAGAATTATAAATGAAAATTAGTACAGATGTTTCAATGTTTGTTACTCCATCACGCATAAACGGCTGAACTGATCTGGATGAAATTTGACACGAATATAGTTTATAGCCTGGATTACCTACTAGTAGTTGTTAGCCCGGGTCCACGCAGACGAAGTCGCGGAAGCTAGTATCTAATAAAATTAATCTACTTAACGTCTAAATAAAATACATAGACATATATGTACAAATAAATTTAATAAATAAATAAATGGTGGTTTACAAACTCACGCAGGATATCAAAACATTTGTCTCATACTCATAACCTTTTCTTTGATTTTGTTTCAAACATTTGTTAGGTAGGTAATAATCGTATTTCATATGGTATCTTATTGTAGTAATGCATAGGTATGGAAGAATGAAATAATTTATTGACAAAAATATTAAATTAGGTAAGTACTTACCTCTACCTACGACAGATATTCAAAAATATGTACATTAATTAATTCATTCATAGATTTACGCCTTTGTTCCAGTGCCACTTTTAGTATAAAAGTGGGTAAAAAAGATCGACAAAATGTGATATGGCAGTGATCGGTTGCTAGCCCATTCGCCTACAACACACTTCAACCCTGCTCCCTTAGTCGACTTTTACGACGCCCACGGGAAGAAAGGGGTGGTGAAATTCTAACCCGACACCACACGGGGAATATACATACTCGTACCTACATTCATGCCTTTAACCCTAAAAGGGGTATAGGCATAGGCAGGGGTATAGGCAGAGCACATGAAACTTATGTTCCAGTGCCACTTTTAGCATAAATGTGGGTATAAAAGATCGACAAAATGTGATATCGTAGTGACAGGTTGCTAGCCCATCGCCTACAAAACACTTCAACCCTGTTCTGTTAGTCGACTCTTACGACACCCACAGGAAGAAAGGGGGTGGTGAAATTCTAACCCGACACCACACGGGGAACATTATAGGTATAGGTACATCTAAAACTAACACAATATTACTACCTATAATAGGCAGGTATCTGGCGCAAATATGCGAAATATGCTGGCGGGCGGCGTTACACCCCACTTCACTGCGAACGATATGTGCAGCACCAGCATTGCTCTCGCCTCTAGAGTATAGCCAAATGAGAGCCCGAACACGCCAGACTATAATAAGAATCCAACGTGATTTTAATGGGAACACAAAAATTCCGAAGAGTCAATTCATTTACCTACCGCTCACCGAAATTTGAACGCAGATTATAAATTATAACATATAGGTTGAGTTAGTATTATATTCTGAAAGCTCAAAAAGAATATCAGCGGAACATGGTAATCGGAATTATAGAAAAGAATAGAATAATTCTATAATTGTTTATCATCATTAAATATACATATTATATAAATAGTATGAATATAAAATTATTTACTTTAACAATAAAAGAAGAATGTAAAGCTATCTTAAAATTTTAAACTATCTTTAAAAGGCATCGTACCTACCAAAGATGCTGGCAGCATTGCCTCGCTGAATAGCAATACTAATCCGCTGTGCGAGGAAACTGCCAGCTCTTTGGTCGCTTGTAGAATAATTTATTTCAGGTTAAAGAACCATATAATAGTTAGTAACATTTCTGCTTATTCTATGTTACTTTATTATGAAACTAGCTTATGCCCGCGACTCCGTCCGCGTGGAACTTGTTTATATCGCAGCTCCATACAACCTTTTACCCCCCCCCCCCCATTTCACCCCCTTAGGGGATGATTTCGGGGTTAAAAACTATCTTATGTCACTCTCCATCCCTTCAACTATGTCCACTTAAAAAATCACGTCAATTCGTCGTTCCGTTTTGCCGTGAAAGACGGACAAACAAACAAACAAACACACCCATACACTTTCCCATTTATAATATTAGTAGGCCTTCATGAGGACCCTGTCGTCGCGGCTGGTCCACGCCTCAGGGGACCCCAGAGCTGGCGCGTACCTTTCACAAAGGATCGCCCTTGCGGTCCAAAGGGGAAATGCCGCCAGCGTCATGGGGTCCATGCCGCAGGCAGAACTATTGGACGGTCTATTTTTTTTGTAATTAGTTTTAATTTTTTTGTTGAATTATTTTTTATTTAGTATTTATGATGTACCATAATTGTCGTTATTATCGACGAATTGTATTATTATTGAAATATTAAAATATCAGATATTAGTATGGATAGATATAGATGTTGTAGATGAAGCTTTGCAGCTATTTAAATATCTCAACCCTCCCCCTTTGTGACCCTCTTTCCTTATCGAACGCATGCCGTTCAGCCCTTCCTGTTTCAACTTCAAACATGCTTAATGTTTTTCAGAATTTAATTTGAGATACGGAATTTCATTTATTGAATTAAGTCTAAATTCAGCTTGAAGATCTCTCACAGGCGCCTGGAACCCCTCAATAAAGGTGGATTAATACTACCGAAAGCCCAACTTACTTAATAAATATAAAAGCTTTTCCCTCCCAGGCTCGTAAACCGCCCACTCCGCTTCTCCAAGATTACTTATATCGCTACCAGGAAAATGTGACCTCCGGCTTTTCATTAAAACGGGCATTTTCGTCGCTTGCCCGAGGAAAGTTAAGAGGTCATATTATTCTGGTTTGCCATTATCAGCTCTATGTAGATTGCGTTGCGCGCTTGCGTTGCTTTCTCAGATAAGGTTTTATGGCGACTGGAAGAAAGGATAATGGTTTCCTTTGATGTAGGGAAGGAATTGTAGCTATGGTTCCGCTGTAAAGATAGATGGTATTACTCGGTTTATATCTACCCCTAACTACCTCCCCCTGAACAAAGTTGCGCCGCCCAAAGCCGACGGATTGGTTTTTGATTTCGTCAATCCAAGCTTCGTTATTTTCTGGCTCGCTGCCGCCCGCCTAACACCTACATTGATATATAGCCAATCTATAGGTATCTAGCAAACAAACAATGTTGCACATAATTTATGCCCTCCCGGTTTATGGGTTATGGGCCAAGTTCGCACATGTGCGGTGCGAACGTATTGAGGTCGTAAATATATCTGCTAACCCTTGCAGGACCAGGTATCTAAATGCCTTTGCTTCTTGTTTTATTTTTCATGTCTTTGAACGGGTTTTGAAGTAAAGAATCTCGACATAGGTGCGACGTCCCTATCCCTATACACACTTGCTTCGCTACTCGACGAATAGTAAAGGTAAACGTATACATGGTGGGCAATAAGGTTTTTTTTCTAACGTTCCTTTTTTTTTAGAGAAAACGTTACGATTCTTTAAATGCAAATATTAAGCGTAGATGTATGCGTAGCGTAATGTTTGGTATTTATATTTGTGTATTACTTTTTTTTTAAATTAAATATATCGTCTTGGCCATCCTGTAGGTACTTATGTTTAAAGAGCCCTTGTTTTCAAATTTATCGGATTTTTAGACATTTTATCTTTGATGTCAGGAGTAGATGCTGATATACATATTCGTAAGTTCATGTTGTCATGCTTTCGTATACGTGAAATCATCTGAGGTGACTAAAATTCCTGTTAGTATTCACTTTGTTGCTATAGTTATCTTCTTTGGGAATTCCACGCAGGTACCTTTATTATTATATCGGAAAACCTATTGAGCGGACGCATGAAGCACGCAACCTAGGTCTTTTGATGGGTGGCAGCCTTCGTTATGAAAAACACATTGCCAATACAGTCAGAAGCTGTTTTTATAAACTCAAAGTACTGTACAAAATAAGACCATTTTTAAATGAGAGCCTACGAATACAGTTAGTGGAATCACTAGTTTTATCTAGACTTAATTATGTGGACACTGTTGTTGGTCCACGACTTCTTTCTAAAACAAAGAAACTCATCCAGCGTGTTCAGAATGCCTGCGCTCGCTTTTGTTTCAACATTCCGTTGAGGGCCCATGTCACCCCATTTCTAAACAAGAATAATATCTTGAAAATGCAACACCGCCGTAAGCTCCATTTGGCTTGTTTGCTTTTTGGGGTATTGAAGCACGAGGCGCCGGCGTATCTCTTCGAGAAACTCTCCTTTAATAACTCGTCTCGGGGTGGAAGACGTCAGCGCATAATATGTCTGGTGACTCCCCGACATGCTTCTGCTGCTTTCCGAGGAAGTTTCCGCTATGCAGCCACGAAGTGCTGGAACAATGTCCCGCCACCGCTTAGAGGCTTGCCGGACGTTAATAGATTTAGAATTAATCTCAAAAAATTCATGCAAGAACATCAGCATAAACAGGAGAATCTGTGTCATGAAACTAGCTGCATTTAACACTCCCTCACCTGTTGGTTATGCCCCATCTGCAATTCATCCATTGCCATACGGTTGCCAAACGTAATTTAATGTGTACTTCAGTTTGTCAACGTAGTTTAACTTATGATTAAGTATTGTTTTTAAGCACAATATCATGCTGCTTTGATTGTTTGACGTTTAGTGTTTAGTTTAGATATAGATAATAATTTCTACTATGGTGTTTAGTCTGTTTTCTGTTTGTTGGCGCTAGTAGTACTGTTCGCGTATGGGCTGCGTTCACTTTTACCATTAAGGCCCATACGCACGTAGCGGTTTGTTGGGATGCAACTTTTTGCAGGCCAACAAACCATTACTACTACAACTATTTATTTTTTAATTTAATTTTTTATAAGTTTTGTTTTAATATTAGTTGAGACTGTATTTTTCCTTTTATTAATTTTTGTTTGTTACTTTCCGTGTCCTCACCAAATGGACCCTGCGGAAGACCAGCGCTGGCTGCAAAGCTAGTACATGCTGAGCTGGGTCCATTTCGTGGCAAAAATGTGTTTTATTTTTATTTTTTATTATTATTTCTTTTAATCGATGTTGTGTTTGTCACGAATAAATGTTTTGATTTGATTTGATTTGAATTTCTTCATGATTAATATATCTCTGATTCAGCAATCGTAGCAGGTAACTAGATCTTCTTAACTACGAAAGAACCTGCCAGATTAGGCACTTTTATTATTCCGAATTTAATATGTGATCACTTATGTGGCACACTTACTACCTATTCGTTTTTCAACTGCTTTTTTTAAACACGTTTAATTTAAACCAACGTCATTTAAAATCACTTGCACAATTATTTCAATTAATAAAAAGCTTTACACCTACTTAAAGCAACATAGTAGTAGTAGGGAAATCACCATAAAAATAACACTTAATTTCAGCCTGCTATTATGGGGCCGTTAAAGGACTGAGCCCCGACATGGCCATTACCTACGCACTTACCATGCGCTCACCGGATAATGCCATAAGACAGTGAGTGGTCGTGTGGGCGGGAGTCTTTCTGGTTTCGGGATTAGACGCAGAATTACCATACTTACGTACTAACTAGTCTAGATCATGTGGAAGGTTGTGTCGTAAGGACGCACCGCACACGTAAAATGAAACGGTTTCCATATTCGCGGAGAGTGGCGGGCTAGGGATCTGTTTGAATTAAATGGGGAATGTTTTACCTGAATCATTAGTACTTTTGTAGATAGTTATGACCCGATTGCATAACCTAATAAATGACTACCCGCTCTGTTTACCATAGAGCGCCATTAAGCAATACCATACTAACCTACCTACTTTAGTGGTTTCACATTTGTAACTTAAATGTAACGAAAAATTTACTTTGTTGTTTTACATTTACAGGACTTCACAAGATGTCACTATCAGGACTACAAGAAGCGGGATGAATTTGAATTGACTACACCTGCAGAATTGAAGAACCATACATTATAAGTGATTTGGCAAAGAAAACGGACAGGGACCTAGTACTTTTTTACAAGAAAATTACATGATTACATAAGTAGGCAATATACAAGTTCAGAATATCTCACGTTACTTTACGCCCGCATACAGTTGGATAAGATAAAGTTCGTTGAGACAATATTTCTACTTAATTACCTCCCCCCTGGAAGTTTATCTGTACAGGACTTTAATAGATGACACGTGCCATTTTAATTGTTAGATATGACAATAGCATTATGACTTCATTAACTTTACTTCATATCCTTTAGGTACATATATAATTATATGATACTTTGAATTCCGGGTCTCCCGCACCGGAGTTATATTTAATTATCTAAGCATGAAAGTAGAGGAGACTAGAGTCACTTGAAACGCGGGTCATTTGAAACAAGCTTAGGGGAAGGTTGCTATAATTGGACCACTTAAATTCGCTGCCCTATAATCTACACATTTTACGTCAGAAAATAAAACAAGGTTGATAAGTTATAACTCTTGAAATATATTTATTTATTACCTTATACACAATGGAAAAAGTATCATAATTTTAGAGAAAAATCGTGAAAAGAGTTTCCCGGGCTGTTCTCTGAGTCACCATCAATGGACTTGCGAAATTTAAACCGATGGTCCAATCAAGAAAACTTATGGAAATCGAGAAAAAAATCATTTTCTTGTAATAAATTTATTTAATCAAAAATTGCATTAAATTTTAATATTTTTGTTATAACTTATGTACAATATGTACTATGTTTATTGGTACCACGGCTATGATGAAGAATTATAAATCAAAAAAAGTTGCCATGATTGGACCGGTCCGATGATAGAATACACAAGTGGTTCATTGATAGCAACTAGGCATCAAGTCACAATTAAAAATATTAAAAATTAAAGAAAACAAATGGTTAAAAACAGTTGTTATAAATTTGATAATTTAACATCAACAGCGCTCGAAACATACTCGCTTACGTCACTCGTCACCGGGAACGGGCCGCCCAAGGACACTTTGTACCTTGTTTGGTTCTGTCTAGCACGTGTAGATTTTAAAATATTTAAGCGGTCCAATCAAAGCGCCGGTCCAATGATAGCAACCTTCCCCTAATAATATTTCTAACTAACTAGGACTAGGGTCTCTTTGAAGGAAATTACGGGCGTTAGTGTTAGCTGTCTAACAGTAACGGCGAGTGAAATTTTTCGATGGGCAACCCGGAACAAAGAAGTTTTTAAAGAGTTTAGAGTGGGTACCTGTACTGTAGGGTTGCCTAAAAGTTAATTTTAGGCAGGTCGGTGGGAATCGGCCACTGCTTTCTAACCATAGTTTCGTGGCATTAAGTTGTTTTTAAATGTTTAGGTACATACGTGTCTATATTACTTTTTCATCACAAGGAATTATTTTTTTTAATGATAATATAAATATTTGGAAACAATCTTCGACCTAGTCCGAAACTAAGCAAAGCTTGTACTATGGGTACTAGACGACGATATAAACACTTACATAGATAAGTAAATACTTAAATACATAGAAAACATCCATGACTCATAATTCTCATGAACAAATATTCGTGCTCTTCACACAAATAAATACCCTTACCGGGATACGGACCCGGGACCTCCAGCTTCGTAGGCAGGGTTCATTGTACCAACTAGGCTACAGAATTCGTCAATATGATTGTTTTTATTAACCAAGTGTCATTTTTAGCTAATACTTAATTTAATGCAAACCGAGCAGATGATGGGGCAGTTGAAACAAAAAAGAAATAGGGGCAATTGGAACAATACCCATTGCCTATACGTTTTTTTTAAATACCTACTTATTTTAAGGGAATATTTTTTATATAAAACCTAAATAATGCATTCGCTGAAGTTTCTTTAAAAAGTATATTTCGGTTGATTATCAAGTAAGCCAAGGATATAGCAAGGTACATGTATAGGCACATTACACCCCCTAATGTGATCAAATAACGTGCAGTAACGGCCCCGATAACGAGGCTCGTAAAATTTTGTGTCAACTTCACTTGCAGGAAATTTCACTAGAGTGCTTTTTCGAAGGGAAAACGTTTTAGGAGATGGCAGTAAATAACCTGTATGTATTTATATTAAGCAGGTAGGTATATCAATGAAGAGGGAATTGCTCATATCTAGACGGCATTGGCATCTTGCTTGAACAATAACTCGTTACATAACTTTATAAAATAAAAATGAGTAGAAGTTTTGCTTTGTGGATACTTTAGACTAGGTTATCTTACAACAATTGAAGGTGCCTTGTCGACATTCAGCATCCTACTCAGAATGATTTGGGGTAAGAGTACGCTGTGGATATAAGTTCGCAGTTCCCTGTTCTCCGACAGGGGTGAGAAGGCAGAGCTGCACCTACATTAAAAAGCCACGCTGCGCGCAAACGCAAAGGAAGTGCAAGTCGAGGCAGGTCGCCAAATAATGAAACAGCTATATTTTTTTTTTTCAATGTTAGATCTGGAGAAAATACTTTTTATGATATTGATACTGTTTAGTTATAATAATAATTCATACGCAATTTCGTCCGTTTGAGGTAAGAGTGCGAGATAAAAAGTAATTTTGATGTCGTAATGTTACACGCGTTGCGGACCTGTACCCAAGTTCAAAATAAAATATAAAAAATTGTAACATATTTAATTTTATTGGACATTACAGCAAAGTTAGTAATTGTTCATCATATATTAATCCTGAATTGTATTACCCTATTTAATTATAATACCCTTTCATGTAATTTCTAATGTGTATGGTTACCCAGAACGCATACTTTTACCCTAGGGTTTGCGAATTTTTACCCACATGTAGGGTCAAGAGTACGCGTACTGCGTAGGGAATATTTAACTTTTAACGCGTATAGGGAAAAAGTATTCAATTTTAAACATAGTCTTACCCCTAATAATGAAAATACATTACTTAGATTATATAAGTACCTATTTTATAAACTGTCAGTTTGGAAATTTCATTTTTTGTACGTTTTTAGGATTTGAGAAAATAAAGTGCGTGCTCTTGACCCGAATGACTCTACAGTGTACCTAAATGTGGCTAGTCTTTCAGTCAATCTATTTATAAAAGACATAAAGCTGAAAAAAACAACTACTTACACTAGAAAGCGTTTCTGTCCTTTCAGATAATGTAGGTACATCCAGATTCTAGTATCTTAACGAACCGTATACTTAGATACTTGTATCGAGATTACCCAGCAAAAGCACTGTGTTCACTGGAAGGGTTTGTGCTTTTACAGTTGACTACAAAGAGATCAATACGGCCAAATTCATAAAAGTATTTAGAAGTAAGTAAGTATTTAAAAGTATAAAGTATTAAGAATTATTGCCTTAACCTTAAGGTCATGGTAGGTACTCCTATCTATAAAGGTCCACGACCTTAATGTTAACTAGGTAAATATTTTTGAAACTTTGGCCTTATCATCTCTTTGTAGTCGACTGAACCTACATCCGACGTAACAGATATGTACCGATACTTTTGCACCTATATACTGCGTTGTAATTAGGTGAATTTTGTAATAGGTACATATCTTTGAAGTCGACCTCAAAATTCCTTATTAGTGTGGTATGCACCTGCATTTAATTTTATTAATTATTATATTTAGGTATTTTTTGAATCAGTCGAAAAAGGCCTTTATTAACACATAACTACCAGACGAACATACAAATCAATATAAAATTATTAATGCAACAAAAACAACAAGAAATTAAAATAGAAAAACTTGGAACGAGTAGAACGCTTTTCATAAGTAGGTATTACACATCAGTTTTAATCGCTCAATAATCTTAATATTTATCTAGGTATTATATTTATATTGTAATTTATAACAACCGCTAACTAGCTTCTGAGGTAGATATGGCGGATCCCCTTGTGCATATATTTTTTTAATATTATATCATATGTATACATTTTAAATCCATTCATGTTATTCCAGTATACGTTTTAAAATGAGGAAAACCAAACTATTAAGTACTGCTACTACATTTGTACCTATAGAGAGTCTTGAATCGCCCTTGCAGGGGATTCTTAAGACTTAGTAGTATTTTTGTACCTACCTACCTATAAACACATTTTAAACATTCACTGTGCATTATATGGTGAAGTAGGTAGATTCCCTTTCAAAAGAACGGGCAAAAATCGGTAAACTAAATAAAGGAATTCCAAAAACTCTCAATTTGGCTCGAATCCAAGCATTTAACCTGAATAGGTACTTTATACTTGTCCTTTTACTACACTTACGATCCAAAATCATCTCGTTCACAATTAGAGCCACGTATGAAAGTGATGTAGCTCTACACTCAATAGCTGGGGCGCTTTTATTAGCTCTAGGATGAGTGCAGGCAGGTATGTCTGTCTCGTTCGTGCTTAAAAATGGCGGATGTTGGATATGGTTTGTGTGATATTAGCTTTAGGTTCGATTTGAAGAAAATTAATTATCAGTTCTTTATCGAATGAGCGAACAAAGTTCTATGCATCAGCTTGGGCCAAAATTCGTTTGGCCGGATGTCCCGCTGTCCGGCCGCTCTCCTGTGCAGGTCGCATTTCTCAGCCGATTTTCGTGTAATTTTGTAACTGGTCAACCTTCTATAATTGGCCCCCTCATACTAAAAAAGAACGCTATTTCCCTACAAACAAAATTCAATTTAGTATGAAGTATTGTGAAGTATTGATAGTATTGAAGGGTGGCCAGTTATTGGCGATATGTAGATTTTTTGTCGCTTCACTTTTTTTTAAGATAGGTTGACGAGTGTAGCCTCTAGTTTAGTGTAGACATTTGCATCTCGGTTTATTTAGATTTTTCACATTTAAGTATAATATCAAAAACCCTAAAAATAAATTTGTTTTTCAAAATTGGTATCCTCTATTGTGAAAATATTAGTAGGCTATCTCGTTTGAGCCCGATAAGAAGTGGAAGTGCTTTAATATTGGTTTGCGCGTTTTTAAGTTTCTTTATTTAAGTATTGAATTAATTTATGAGTTTATCAATAAATATTGTTTAAGTTTAGTAGCCACTCTTATGTTGTAGCGGGTTATTTGTAGATACATCCGCTTCGGTGCCAGTTTGAAATAAAAAAGCTACTTTCGCTCAGGTATCTGAAACAAAATATATGATATTAATACGGACGTCATATAGGTCCTTCTAATATATACCTACATACAAAAGTACCTTCATATACAAATATGGGTAATCCTCTTCCTCTGTACCGACAACCTGGAGCCCGTATCCATTAATCCGTTGATTAGCACTACGGTTTAATGATTGCTTTCATCTGCGTCGTTAATTATACCTACCATCTTATATAGTTACTGCCCGGGTAATAGGTAGCCGGTAATGGATATGGTCCCTTGTTGGTTTACGGCAAGTGTGTGACTGCATGCATTCGTAAATGGTAGCTTGCTCTATTTATAAAAGTGGCTACCGGACACGTCTCGTGTCTGCCTGCGCGGGTGGACAGGGACCTGAAGCCGGATTCTCATTTGTCTGTCGTGTTGTGTTGTGACGCATCAGAACGGTATCGCTTTCGTACATTTAATATGGTTGCGTTCACATATCTCTGATGCCGTCGTCGTCAGAGAAATGTGAACACAACCATATTAAATAACCGCTTGCCATATGAAAAGTTTATTAAAATTCAGTGTCATGGCAGACTAAGATAAACATAGCGAAAGTAGGTTGATTTTTATTTCTATAGGTACTTGTGTAATAGCGTGCTGAGATGTAAATGTATTGTACAAAACTTTTTGGTAAAATTCTGTAATATTTACAATATCATTTCCGAGCTAAATGCTTACCACTTGTGTACTTCCAGCGATCCAGAGCATACAGGGTATATGCTGAGGTAAATGGTTGACATTTGATGATGAGATGGGGATTTATTTACAGTGATAGCAGGCTGATAGATCCCGCGCAAGTACCTAGGTACCTTAATGTAGGTAAGTATTGCAAAATAATGATACCTTGCCAAGTTTCTTACGCTGGTCATCCTTCTCGTAGCAGAGGTTCATTTTTCAGAACCGATTGTACGTACACAATTAGGTACGTAATTAAAATTAGTTAGGTGCATATGCTTATTACCTATGCCTGAATTGAAGAATAAGGAGCTTTGATTTTTTAATGTGGGCAGGAAAATGGTATGTTAAGAGTAGAGGTGAGTAGGTACCTATTCATACTTGATAGTTCAGGACTTTAAAACGCTTCTTAGATCCTCGTGTGAGTTTGGATGCTTTATCTAGGTAGTTACCGTTACTCCATAAAACCTTATAGGTATACCTTTTAACTGTATTCATCAGTCCACGTATGATCCCTTTTATTATTGCCACCTTCAAACCGTTGTTCAATATTAACATAGCGAGTAGTTGCGATGTTCATTTATGAATTCAAATAACCACCATCCAATTTCTTATTCAAATAAGATGGACCCACGCGCTTTATAGGGGTCTTGCAACCACACCCTCACTTTAAGCGGCCACTCAATTCTGACCTCCTGACCAATTAAATTACTCTGATAAATTGGGCCGTCTTAAAATGGTTTTATTAGTTCCCTTAATGCAAGCCATGCAGAAGAAATCACGTAACCAGGGGACTTCTCTGATTTAGGTATTTGCCCCTTGGAACGTGCTTTATCGGGGTAATGGCGTACCTACAACTCCATGGATGGACGGTCATTTCCCCTCAATGCTATTAATATACGGTAGATTTAACCCCACCCCATGAGAAATACAAAAATAGGAATGACCCCATGCTGTAAATGTTTGTTTTGCTGACAAAGAATAAAATATATAAATTAAATCAATGCATCTTCCCATTTTTATTTCTTCCAACATAAATGGCGAAATTGAATGGCAGATTCCCCATCATCCATTAAGTTTTAAGTAGGTATTAGAAGCATCCTACTATTCAGAGTTGGCTGTAGATGAACGAAGTTACATCTATTTAATTAGGTAGGTGTCTACCGTATCATTCATGCCGTTTCACACAATGCATATCGACTATTACCGTTACCTAGGCTAAAAGGCAGAAACGGAGGAAAAGGAAAGACACAAAATACCGCTACGAAAATGAAAAGTTTCGAGTATACGTCAACGAAACATGGGGATAAATCTGGAAATACCAAGGGAAGAGGAAAAAATAAGAAGATCAAGGAAGAATTCAAGCATTATGTGACTAGCCATTCCGCTGTCGGCCGCCTGGGACCCCGATAGTAGCCTTCATCTCAGCCCTACCCATCAAATGCATAAGTAATTAAGTACCTACCTATGTATTTCCGTTTCTGCACTTGTGGTCACACGGCGGGTTCACTATACCTAACTTTAAATGGTTTTATTTAATGACTCATTAATTTTGTTTTTGTCACTGTTTGAAGTAGGGTCTTTGTTAAGTTTGATTTGGTTGTAAACGAAGGGGGCAAAATCAAATACAGAGCTTTTTTTTCCTAAAGACAACTTATAGGTAACCTGTTTTTTATTTTAAGATTAATAATTGTATTAAATTAATTAAATTTAAAATCAAAATGACAGACGGGCCACGGAAACCCAGCAATCAATTTGACAAGCACTGTTAAGCAGACGAGTAGGTACCTAGGTATGTACCTATACTCGTCTTGGGGTAAACCTACCCAAGCAGCTTTGTTTTTATCTTGAAACGTAGGTCTCATTAAACCAAAACACTTCAACGCCACTCCAAAATGAAATCCCATTTGAACCCCTTAAGATCTCAAGATCCTTAATTAAACTAAGCTACCTAGAGCGTTCCAAGCCACCGCCTCCACCTGTCGGCATCCCTTCGTAAAGAGTTTTATGATCCCATTACACTTGCACTTAATAGTGAAAAAGGCATAATTACTATAGATTTCCTTGTGAAATAGGATCTTTTATACATTAGGAACATACTGTGCTCACCATCCCTTGCGGCTAGGCTGAGTTAATTTTGTATAACGACCAAACGCTCCAATTTTACGTTAGAGTCTAGTGGAGTCACCCGCCGGTTACCTACCCGTGAGGTTTGTTAGTTAACTGATATAGAAATTGTTTTGCTAACTAATGTAATGTATTATACTAAACCGAAGACTGTTTTTCATTTAAAAAACTGCACTCTAGTGACCTTGATGAGGAGATATCAGTACCTATCATAGACATAATTTACAAACCGGAGGCTGTTTTTCATTTAAAAACTGCATTCCAGTGACCTTGATGAGGAGATATCGGTACCTATCATAGACATAATTTACAATATCTTTATACGCGGACCGGTAGGTATTTAAGTAAGTAGGTAGGTAGGTACTTATATGCTACTTATCAACCACCACCGCGTACTAGAATTCAGTTTAGCTTCTCCGCACTCATAGCCTAGCGGCGCCTGCGAGTCGGAAACGATAACGCAGGTTAAGCGAAGATGGCAGCGGTCAGTCTTTGGATGGGTGACCGCCTGATGTTTTAGTGGTTAATGAGCGTTTCCGTGCTATGAAAGGTACGCTAAGCAGTTGATTCCGGCTGCTGTCTATGACAGTAGTCGTTAAGCCGAGTTAGAGGCCTTCGGGCGGCTTAAGAACTACTAACAGTCGAGTTGCCCGCTCACATGACAAAAAAGGGGGATAACGTTACCTACTCGCGTCCGCAGGAGCTACCTACCACAACCCTGCACGTGTCCCCTGGGTGGTACAGTCACCAGCAATAAGATCTGCCAGAACATAGCACGCATAAATATCTGACACGACTCTATTTCTAATGCCATAAGGACGTGTCATGCAGATATTTTTGCCGGCTTTGTTTCGGCAGATATTGATGCCGGTGACTGTACCTACTAAAGAGTGACAAACTTTAAAGGCCAAAATAATATAAATATGCCATACGATTAAATAAATCGTTTAGCTTCTTAGAGTTCTATAGTACCTAAACAAGGAATCCTTATATAGTTTCGCCATGTTTGTCTGTCTGCGGGTTAGCTGAGTGGATGAGATTGGGTATTTAATGAGGACAACTTTTTATAAAACTGTCATTGGAATTGAAATCTTATACCTTGGACGTTAGAGTTGCATTTTGAATGGATTAGGTACTTTGATGCAATTCGGACAACTCAAATAATAATAAGTGAGTACCTATACCTACTTACCATCTAATCCGTCACACGTCTGTAACGCGTTCGGAATACCTAGTCTCATACGTATATTAATCTCGGATTCATAATCTGGCGAACTAACTTGACAGCTAAAAACGTGGCCAGGCATAGGAAAAAATATAGTGATAGGTTCGATACAATATGTCGATATTACCTTGCACCTACTATAAATCTGATTAAATTAGTAACAAGACTGGTAACAACACAACTGTTACAAAAGATTCGCAATCGCTGTACTAGATAGCTCCGAGCAGACTGATGACGGAAAATCGAATGGTCGGCTAATGAATGGTTGGAACTGTCAATCTACATTTTCATTTCTAAGTGCAATATCTCAAAAACGGCCGAACAGATTTTCATGAAACACAGCTAAGAACACTCGGGATAAAATTATCTATGACACAAAAAAAACCGCACTCAAATCGGTCCATCCGTTTGGGAGCTACGATACCACAGACAAATACACAGATAGGTACACAGACCTGATAAACTTACGAGTAGGTATAACACCCCTGTCTTTGCGTCGGAGGTTAAAAAAAGGCGGACAACGTCGTGACCGATATCCTAAAATGATGTTCGATGTATTTTTAATTCCAACCGAATTTTTCGTTAATATTTTGTTCAGTAAATCTATTATTTGATCTCAAACGAAATATTGCTGCTTAATTAAACCTCTGGTATGAACTGGATTTTTTAAATACCTATTGATATTAACAGCACTAGCGAAACTGTGGCAACATTCGTGTGCAATGAACTGTCAAGATACCTAATCTCGGATTCATATTAGATCGCCTAATTATGAATCCGAGATTAGGTATTATATGAATGACTAACACGCTACTACCAAACCAGCAGCATTAGTTACCGTGTAGGTACATGGATGAATGATGACTATGCTAGTCTAGTATATTTGTTTCATGTTTGGCTACTCCATCCAAACCAAAGTACCTAAGTACAATATTTCGATGCAAAATGTCATTTTAATCGAACACCGAGAAGTGGGGCAACTGCTACTAGGTACTTACTTATTAGTAAGAAAATACTCAGTACGGCCTGATCCACCAAGCTTACCTATTAAATTAGTAGTAATAATGGGTTCCGTATTTGTCGCTCGCGATAATCGAATACTCCCACATGTGAAACTAAATGTCTTTGAGTACAGCGCCATCTATTAAACAATGCGCACAACGCGTAAGTACTTACAAAGCTCCCTGAGCACGGAGCAGAGATTTTGTAGGTGGCTTGGGTAGTGACATCTAGCGGCAATATGTCGAACTTATAAGCCAGTAAGTTACCTAGCTAAGCACATCAAAGCTCTGTGAAAGTGAATTCATTCTTCAACATGTTTGAAGGACCGTTTACTAAGCATAGGGGCGCCATTGTGCACCAAATTTGTAAAATACAGTACTGAACATGTACTGAATGTAGGCGTAGTGGATATAGTAACTATATAGTAATTCGCCAAAGACTGTAATTTTGCTAGGTATTTACATTTACTCAATACATCTTACTCCATAACCTTTGATACAATCGAGCGCATATATTTTTTTTCTTTTTTATTTATAATATATGCAATCATAAGCAAATTGGTTGAAGGCTTCATTAGCAAGTCGAGTGTGTCCCACAGTGGGAGCATCTACTCCGCAATTAAATCATCTAACTAAATAGTACCTATATGTTAATTAATGTACCTATATACCTAATGGCTTTTCTTTGGGTCTCTTTCCAAAGTCTCTGGTTGTCAGCTTTACAGCAAGCTGATTCGGATGGCGTATCAGTCCTCTTTGTACATTTTGGTCGCAAAGAGTATTTCTTCCTTCACTGTGTTCATTTATAGATAGGTAGGTACTTGTTTTCATTTCGGATTACTCTAATGCAACTCAGTCATCTCAAATATTTTAAGTGTACAAAAAGCAAGGAATTCTCTCAAGAAATCACTGGACATCCCTTTGTCCAACATCGTTCATTGTTAAAACTTTATTAGGCCCATAATTCCTTCAATGCAACAAGATTATGTGGTCCTTTGTATGCAAATGGCTGTGTTTAATACAAGAATGGTGTCCAAACGTGTGTTAAAGGGTTCAATAAAATGATTTGTTAAGCTTTAACGGATATCGAACAGGGCAGGATTTGGATGGATGGATGGATGGATGGGCAGGTAAGGTACCTACCTACGCCAGGGTAGAACAAGTCTCTTTTACAGTAGGTAAGTAAATAAGCGATTTGATGTAGGATCGTGATACGTAGCTATCTATATCTCCTAAATAGTAATTATGGGTAGACATCTACTTTAATCGATATCTATATTTAAGCGAATTTGAGTTTCAGATGCCCTGTATTTTTAACCTATTATTATATTATTAACCTGTCGGTGAAGGTTCGGCTATTGTTAAGAATGTTAAGATTTCGAGGCCATGTAGGTACCGATATCTGTGCTACGGGGTTTTGCCTTTTCTCCGAATTTGTTATGTCCGAATTTCACTTGCCAACCAACTTTTCGCCGATGATTCACCTTGACAACTAACTAATGGCAATTTTTTATATGACAACGTTTCATTTGGTATAATTATTGTTAAATCAATTATTATAATTAATTAAAAATTTTGGCATACTTACATATAATTTGGCAAATCTTTAACCCTTAACATGGCAAGACATGAAGGAATGTAGCCAGCTATCACTCGGAATGTTTTTTGTGATAGTTATTGAATAAAAATAACTATAGTTAAGAAAAAAAAATGAAAACCATTCTGAAAGTTAGTTTTTCAGGACGTCCGTTAAAACGGACATTGCCACGAATCGTAAAAAATGATTGCCTTTGATGTTGTCCTAAAAAACGGACAATACTGTCATGCAGGTCACGAAAATAAAATAAAAAAATTGTCGTCAACCAAAAATAAGCTTGAATACACTGAATAAAATCATCCTGAGCATCATCATCATAACAGCGGAAAGACTAACACTGCTGGACATATGCCTCCCACGAAGAGTGCCAAAGTGACCGGTCCTGCGCCACCCGCATCCAGAGGACTCCAGCAACCTTTACCAGACCATCAGTCCATCTTGTCGAGGGTCTACCCACACTGCATCTTCCGGTACGTGGTTGCCACCAAATTATCTTTCCACCCCAACGGCCATCGGTTCTAAGTGCAATGTTACCTGCCCTGCCCACTGCCACTTAAGTTTAGCGATCCGGAGGGCTATATCGGTTACCTTGGTCCTGCTGCGGACAGCCTCATTTCTGATGCGATCACGCAGAGAAACTAACAGCATAGCCCTCTCCATTGCCCTTTGGGTGACTTTGAGCCTTCTTATGAGGCCCATAGTAAGCGACCACGTTTCAGTGCCATAAGTCATCACTAGCAACAAACACTGGTCAAATACTCTCATCTTGAGACACTTCGGAATATTGGACGAAAAGTGAGATTGGTCGGTATTTCGTCAGCAGGGTGGTGTAACCTTTTTGAGGAATAGCACCACCACACGTCTGTTCCGTGCTTTTGGCATTTTCCCTTCCAGTAAGACGGAATTGAACAAATGCTGAAGAGCCGTAGGGACCGGGTTTACACCCGCCATCAGCAGTTCGGCTGTTATTCCGTCTTCACCTGGTGCCTTGTTGTTCTGGAGCTGTTGAAGAACCTTTACAAGCTCGTACAGGCTGATTTCCGGGATGTCGTTGGAATAGAGTTGGGTTAGTCGAGCTAGAGGGTCCTCTACGAGACTAACCTCGGGTCCGCGAGTTGATGTGTATAGCTGTCCGTAAAAGCGCTCTACCTCAACCAAAAGCTCAGGTTTAGAAGAAACGATTCTACCATCTTTAGTTTCCAACCTGGCGAGCTGGCTCAGTCCAGTAGTCAAATCTCTCCAAAACACTTTAGCGTCCTCGTTACACGGGATAGCCTCTTCAATAGCTTGTATTGAATTGGCGCAGATCGCGGGTAAAGCAATTGCAGATCTCTTTATTGAGCTACTGGTGTAAAGTGACATCGGATGAAGACCTAGGCAACGTTTCGCTCCCTTCCTTTGTGAGCTTCTAACAACTCGGAGGCTTATGGGGTTATGGGGGAGGGGAGTGAGGTGTTGCTGTGTGAACATAACATGTGAACACAACTGGAGGGCTCTCTAGCTCAACAGCTAGATAACCTTTTAGTTGTGTTGGTTCATTGGGCGTTGAAGAACGTAGACCCAGAGGCACGGCGAGTTTCCACAAACCCGTAATTGAATTCGTCTAAATCGCCGTCTAGGAAACGGAAACAGTTTTGGAGTTCCACATGAAAGCTCTCGGGGTTTTGAATTTTGATTGGTGCTGTATGGAACAACTTCATCAATCGAGAGCGTTCTTGCTTGACACATATATTAAATGTGTCTCTTACCAGACGGTGATCGCTCCCGGTTTTAACTGTATTGATGATCACAAAGACAACATTTAATGTGTCCCTCCTCGTCGACAGGATGAAGTCAGTCTCGTTTTTAGTTGGTCCACTTTCTGTGCTCGCGTTTCGTTTAATGGCAAGGTCCGTTTTCTGTCACAATGTGGAACAAACTATGTATCCATAAAAGTCGGCACTGTCCGTTTATTATGACATGCTCAATGGTACGTAGCCACCTATACATTCGATAATGTCACAAAAACAGGACCAGCTTTAAATCATCCTTTTTGACTTAGAATTAATTGAATATTTAATAAAATTTATATCAAAAACGAAAGTTTAACTCATCTGAAGGTTAATTCAACAAAAAGAAAACCATTTTTTTTATTCGTAATTGTTTTATGGGGCCAGAAACAAACGCCAACGCAAATTTCGAAAATCATTGATTTCAAGTGACGCTCGCGCTCAAATTGAACGTGCACACTATTGGCGTATTCAAGAAATATATAGTAATATTCTCGCCATTTCATTTGGCGTATTTACTTTTCTAGCCAGAATGCGCGTTCAAACTTTGCGCGGCATTTACTAACTGTACTAAAAAAGTGACCGGAAAGCGTTAAGGGTTAAGTTGGATAAACAACTATACTAACCGAATAACGTTTTGTCAGTGCAACACTTCCCTTTTCTTACATGGTACACCAATGGTGGTGTTAAAAAAATGTGTTTGCAAGCAGACTTAGTTCGGCCCTGTAACTTTACCTTTTTTGCCGTTTCATCGGTCGACAAACCTCGTTGTGTTACGTTGTGATTTTATTGAGGTGCCCTTTGTTTTTTCAGGTTCTTCGGTAAACCGAGATGTGTAAACAAATTCAGTATCCGCAGTAGATATCGATTGAGAGGCAACGAGTAGAGTCGAGTCGCGTAGTGTGAATATTAGTGAACTTAAGTGGGTATTTATTAGCTAGTGGTAAGAACGAAGTACATAGGTACCTTACATATTTAAGTGTAGCAGCTTTCCGTTGTTTATGCCTACAGGCAGTACCCAGGTAAGTTCTACACCATGTATGTGTATAAGAAGAAAGATATCTAAGCGTCTCATAGGGCCATACCTACAAGAGAAGGAAGGGAAGGTATCTTTATACGTAGTAAAATCCTATTAGGCACTTAGACATACCTATATACCTATAGGTACCTATTATTTTTGTAGATATAATTTTTAAAGTGAAATAGGAAAGTAACTACAAATAATACAAATACAAATACAAATTATTTATTCTGCAAATAGGCCACAAGGGCACTTTTACATGTCAAACGGTAGTTTACAATAAAAATAATAATCATACAATAAAAGATTATAATCTAACACAATAATAATTTAAAATTTGCACATTAACGACTGATATAACAACACACTAAATGTCACAAAGTAAATGAAAACAAAACAAAATACGACCATTTCATTCGATTAGAATAAGGTCTGTGCATTAACAGAAAGTTAATGATATTAATTCAGTATTCCAGAGATGTATAAGGTCTCTGAGCGTCCAAATACAATCAATAATTATTCAATGTTCGTAGAGATGTATACGGTCTCTAAGCGTCAAAACAAAACAATAAAAAAAAGGAATATTAATGTAATATTGTCAGTGATGTACATGGTCAATAACAATAAAACGTGTCAAGATCGGAATGATGTCTCTCGTCAATACGATAATAATAAAATAACACTAAGTAGTATTTAAGAAGTTGGGTACTATGCCCTTGCAAGCATGAACAGTCCGGACTCCACAAACAGCACCCGATCACGAGTATGACGCATATCTCAGCCATCGCCAACTAAGTAGGTAGGTAGGTATGTAGATAAGTATTTACAAAAAATATTAGAAGTGCCTAGGTTGGTAGAGGAAAACCCCCAAATACGGACCAGGTAGGTACCTACATAATGTGGACCATATCATATTTCTCCAAATATTTTTACTACGTTTAACGTAGTATATTACGTCTATTTACCTACTTTCGACGCCATTGAAGCCCGTTCCTGCCAACAAATCGCGGAGAAGGGACATGCGCCACCATGTCAGGAATCGTTCGAATAATTCTTATGTCTACTCCCGCTTATTATCAAAGCCCCATTATATTTTAAGAACATGATTATGTTCGTATGCTTTTACCCGACTGTCGAAGGAGAGGAGGGTTATTTAATGTAGTGCATTGACTATGCATATTGTACTAACTTCTTGTTAAAATATTAAAATACTAGCTGTACATGCGACTTCGTTTGTATGGTAATGTGGTGGGAGTTAACGAATTTCTTATTTTGGACATAGGATACATGCAGTTCTAATTTAACCTTTCAAGTAAAACGTTGAACAAACCTATTTTAGCTAAAATGCCGTTTAAATTATTTTCTTTGATGTTTAAATTAGTAAGAAAGGGACAAAACTCGTTTTATGGGGTAATAGTTTAGTAGATGTTTGTGGCTATAGATCCAACAGGTAGGACACAGGCTGCAGCATTAAATGTTTCTATATCTTCTTCTCTACATATTTATAATATAACACTGTTTTATATTAAATAAATACAAACGTGATGACTGAAATCATCTTGAGTCACTCCGACTCTCAGGTAAAGATGTGTATAGATTAATAAATAGATTTAATAATCCTTTCGAGTACCCGGAGTAGGTACCCATTGACCGGTAAGTGTTTACGCGGAACAAAAGATCTCTTTTTTAACGTCTGAATTTATATTTTCCAAGCTATACCTAACCACTAACTAAGTTCTAGAACCATAACGCGAGTCCGAGTCCCTTTCTATTACAGGTAATTAATGTAATTATTAAAAATATTAAAGTAATATGTTTATTTTTTCATATTGCAATGTTTCAGATCGCACCATCACATTCTGCCGATCTTCTGTATGTTCCCGCCATTGTCAACTTAAGGAATGTGTATTGCAGGCTTTATGATAAAAGTTTTATCTGTATGTTGGCCGATTCCTGTGTCTCTATATAGGCTGAATGTCAACTTGAAGGCGCGAAGTAAAGTAAAATACCGCCTTCATACCTACTGACGTACTGACACGCTTGATAATTAATGTTTTTAAAAATGGGGCCCGTTCTATACTGATTTAATATAGTTTTACTGTTTATTGTTTACACTGTTGATTTTGATCTCTTGTTGGCGATACTACGTTCTTCTAACATATCTCCTGCGGTAATTGATTGGTTTCATAGCTATTTAACTGGTCGTCGGCAGCGTATAAAGGTGGATACTTCTCGCTCCGCATGGTGTAGCACGTTAGCCGGCGTTCCGCAGGGCGGCGTGTTATCTCCACTTTTATTTTCCGTTTTCATAAATTCCATTACTCGTAATCTATCATCATCATATCACCTTTATGCCGATGACCTTCAAATTTATTCCCAGGCTCAGGTCAGCGGTGTAGTCATCTCAGCTACGAATTCCGACCTAGTACGCATTTCAGATTGGAGTAGTAGTTATGGTCTCAATGTTAACCCAGCAAAGACCCAGGCTATCATCATTGGTAGTGCTAAGATGATTTCTGAAGTAGACTATGCTAATCTCCCACCGATTTTGTTTGATGGCGTTTCGATCCCGTACTCTCTGCAAGTTAAGAACCTTGGCGTTATCTTGGACCGCACTCTTTCGTGGGTGCCACAGATGAATGAGGTTAGCAGGAAGATGTTTGCAGCTGTGGGTTCTTTGAGAAGGCTTCGTAATTTCCTTCCCATTGCTTCCAAAGTTGCGCTTGCTCAATCGCTTCTCCTCCCTATTTTGGATTATGCTGACGTGTCCTATATTGATCTCTCTGAGGAGCAACTTAACAAGCTTGAGCGTATTCAAAACTTATGTATCAGGTTCATATTTGGGTTACGCAAATATGACCACGTATCCAGTTTCCGTTCGCAACTCAAGTGGCTTCCTATCCGATACAGACGTAACTCTCACATTCTCGCCCACCTTTATGGAATTCTTTTTAACCCTGCAACCCCCCGCTACCTAAAGGAACGCTTTAAATTTCTTTCTTCTGCAAGGTGTGCTCAGATGTTCTTTCTTCATATGTTGATAGTGATTAAATGGTAATGCTGCTAAATCTAAGTTTGCAACCACGAAAGCCCTCCGGATCCTTGTTAAAAACTGGAAAAACCTAAAAAACACGTCTTTAAATATTTAAGGAAAGGTATTTGAATAAAACGCTATATAATAATAGTATATGTCTCCTTATCTATCTAAGAGTATTGGGATCCTTGGTGCCTTAATTGTATAAGTCACAAGTCGCATTGCTGCAAGCTAATATTGGATACCCGATTTCATTAGCCCTTCGACTCGCTTCAGAGACGTGCTGTGCGAATCGTTCATGATCCCAAACTCATAAAATAAGCTTTATTGAACCTTTACTTATGAACTGTTGCTGCGATATGATGCTCACGACTGCTTTCTAACACCGCACCACTAGCCGTCGGCAAGGCATTCATCCACACACTCTAGAACCTAAATGATCGCGTGGTACATACGGTTTCAGAGAAATTTCCAGCCTCGAACGCTCCGGTTGTGGAATGAGCTCCCTGCCGAGGTTTTCCCGAGGGACTAAAGCTTGGGGCTCTTCAAGTAACGAATCGATCGTTCCTGATCGATCGATCATGTGAAATTCCTGGAGTTGCAAGCGTCCATATAGGTAATAAGTAGGTACTACAGCGGCGCTTGCCGCTTACTTAACTTTGCAAACCCATTGGTACAATATTTAATAATTGGCATGAAACATCTTATCTTTGAACAATTGTATAGGTATATCTTACAAACTATCTGGCTTAATTACCTATACTATGACCAAATTAGTCTCATTTTGTTACTTATTTATTTATCTTAAAACCTATTGTGAGTTTTGTAGTAACAGTAACACGCGCTGAAAATAACCGAAATACCTACTTAATTCCGAAAATTGCATGGATTTTCAAGTAGGTAGGTATTTAATCCGGAGGGATTTCGAGGTCGCTAACTTAGGGTTAGCATTACCACCTTAATCACAATTATCATATAAAAAACCGGCCAAGTGCGAGTCTGACTCGCCCACGAAAGGTTCCGTACCATTATCTATAAAAACGGCAAAAAAAACACGTTGTTGTTGTAGGTAAGGGAGCCTTAAATATTAATATTATTTTGTTTTTACTATTTGTTCTTATAGCGGCAACAGAAATAGATAATTTGTAAAAATTTCAACTGTCTAGCTATCGCGGTTCTTGAGATGCAGCCTGGTGACAGACAGACGGACGGACAGACAGCGAAGTCTTAGTAATAGGGTCCCGTTTTTTACCCTTTGGGTACGGAATACTAAAAAAAACAAATTGTATAGGTACCTCATTTGAGATAAAACTACCAATTTCCACGAATCTTTTAATCAGTAAAATGCGTAAGGTGGTCCATTTCTAGAGATTTTCCTCCACTTACCTCAGTTAGTCACTATCTAAGTATTAGGTAGGTATATTACCTATATTATTATATTATATTTGAGGACAATCTTACACAAATCGACCTAGTCCCAAACTAAGCAAATCTAGTACTATGGGTACTAGACGACGATATACATACGTATATAGATAAATAAATACTTAAATACATAGAAAACATCCATGACTCAGGAACAAATATTCATGCTCATTACACAAATAAATACCCTTACCGGGATTCGAACCCAGGACCTCTTGCTTCGTAGGCAGGGTCACTACCATCTATTAGGCTAAAGCGGTCGTAGGCTAAAGATTGGTAAAGATAGGACGTTTTGGCTGCAGCTGCAGGTAAGGCTTTAGTTATTATTTTAGCCAAAAGCCTATCTTGAACTTTGGTTTTATCTCACCTAACACATCACAAATCACCTTGCCTACAGGTTGAACACACTTTTTTTTACCTGGTTATTATAGTCGATCACTGATTTTCTTCACTCTCTATCCATCGTGACGGCCTTATTACGAGAATACAAGGTTCAAAATGGCACGGAACTACCTTACCGCAGTATACTGCAGGCTGCAGACGAACGTGTCATCAATTATCCTATGTCACAGTATGGCACCGCAGCCATATTACAAGGTCGACGCATGCGCGACCGCGAGTGAAAGCCCGGGATCTCAGCCAATCAGAGCGCAGTAATACACCGCCATCGCGGCAAGGGCGGTGCAGACGGCCGAGGGCAGCTGGATCGATGAGATACGTGACATATGCGGGACGCTTTCTACCAATGACATGCGTTTTAATACTTATAATAACATTGCACTGGGTTCGGGGGGTGTGTAACTGTCAGCTTAAGTATCACGCGTAGTAAGTACCTACTTACAATAGTTACAATCCTTACGCTTGTGTCGTACATGAGTGGGATGATTTATTTTTAAACCGCGAGGCACTTAATAACGGGTGTCTCAAAAAGAGTACATTTCATTACAAAATAATTCATAGTGCACTCTTATTGAGACACCAGTTTTAGGTACCTAATGCGTAGGCCGATTGGCGGAATTTACGATTCGATGTGATCTTTACACATCATACTCATCATCGTCCTGGACCTTTATCCCAATTTGGGGTCGGCCTTCCTTGTTCTAAGCCAGGTGGCGCGGTTCCTGGTTAGGTTCTTGTCAATACTTTGTTCTATAAGGTCTGTTTGGACCGTCGTGATCTTTACACAATGTAGGTATTTAGGTATAAGTATTTATATTAGTATTGCCGTTAGTTGAAGTTCCAAACTGAATTCCCATCATCCAAGACTTAAAAACAAATCGTAGGTACTTAGATACTTAAGGGGGCGCTTCGGAGCAGCGCCGCGCGAAGTTTAGGTTTTTAGCGCTACTCACACAACGATAGAGGCTCGCGCACCGCACACGCACACATGCACGTATACACAGTGGGGCGTCGGACTTTGACTCGCCAACAAAATTGTAACTTTGGATTTTGTTACCAAATATAAAAATTGTTATGTCAAATATAGGTATTTCATCTTAATACCTACCAACGTTCGCCCGAACCGAGCGCGCAGCCTATCTATCTATGTGGACAGTTGTTTTGTTCGACCGAACGGCTTATAGTTAAAGCAATGACGCGTAATTCAAAGTTGGAGAGGCAACCAGATGGCTAGCGGTATTTGAGCTTCCGAAGTGTTGTGGAACCACCCTGTGCAACCCGAATTGAGCCAACTGTGACTGGTTCGGAAAAAGGAGAAGGGTTGTAAAAAAAATATGTTGCGTGGCAACCGATTGAATACAAACGCGAAATTCGACAAAATGGGAATACGCCAAGAATACGCGCAATAAAAGGTTTTGCAATCAATTGCCATGGACAATTTTTGCTTGGGAGGGACGGTTGCCTCTCCGACATTGAATTACGCGTCATTGCTCTGAATATTAGGCGAGGACGATTTTTGCCATATGTATGTAGGAGGGTCGGGCGGAACTGGTGGATATTCATTATTTTCCCCACTCTCGTTAACCATGATATTTCACGAAATAGAAGTCGATCTACACTCTTTAGATTTAATCAGATTGATAAGAATTACAAATAGCGCGAAATAATCATAAACCACTCGGATGAAAACAGATTACTAATTCTGTAACACGGAACGTGAGGAGATTCATTATTTCCCCCACTCTCGTTAACCATGATATTTCACGAAATAGAAGTCGATCTACATTCTTTAGATTTAATCAGATTGATAAGAATATTTTTTTTACGTTTACTATATAATTCTCTTACATTCCCGACCCTCGATTGCCCCCTGCCGACCCTTAAAGTGTATGCTAGTTAAACAAATATTTGCCCCTGCCTGTAGGTATTTGAACCTAAGCCCTCTGCTTCGCATGCAGGCTCACTCATCATCATCCTCCTATAGCGTTTTCTCGGTTCCGATTGTACCTATACCTGCCTACCTACCTATAAGAGACCCAGCTTGGCATAGGCACTAGTTTTACTAAAGCGACTGCCATCTGACCACTACACTCACTAGGTTACCGTACTTTAAATATGTTTTCAACACAATTGCTCGTAACGTACCTCTTATTGTGTCGCTTTTAGGCTCATAATCCTGGATATTAAAAACGCGTGTTTTATAACATTACAACACTTGTGTGTTATGGTTATATCCCGATTAAGTCACGTTGGCACCTTGCAGGAAGATATATGCATGAACACGGTGCATTCTTAAATTAACCGGGTTGTACAGAATGTACAGCTATTTTTTAAATTTTCTGCAAATGGATTCTTACTCGACTAATCAAATTAAATCCTTTTTGTTAATTAATTGACTATTTCTTTATGTATATAATATGGAAACGTTTAATTTAGTAAAACTATTCACTTTTCATAACATTTTACATGAATTAAATACAGATAACATTTTAAAACGAAAATATAATTTCATTTTGTATTGGCTGTTTAGAGATTTCTGTGCCCACACTGCGCAAACTTCACGAAAAAAAAAACACTGTTGGGCGCCCTTATAGGTTATTTATTTCACAAATATTTGTAAAATTTATTTATGCGTGTTTGGTTATTATCAAACATGTTGACTCGTGGTGACTAGAAAAGTGATAAATGGAATGGACGCCACTGGAAATTCTTGGCGATGTGCAATTGTGAGTAAAAACCTGTTGTCATCTTAATGATTTGGTTAATGTAAAGTAAATAATTTGGCAGGCCTATAACATTTTCATCTTATGAAAATGATTTTTTCCTCGCAAAATGTGTTGAAAAACGTCGTATGATACGCGTGAGCTTTGATAATTACATCCTCGGCTTCCTTATCACGCTCACCTGCGGTTCGCGTGAACAATTTCGCCTCTGATGTAATTATCAACCTACCTCACTTGAATCACAATGTACCTACTATTAAATGCAAAAAATGTACGAGGGAGTTTTGAAAATTATGAGAACACAGGGCGGACCGGGCCGCCAACCGCACTTAGGAAGAAGTTTAAAGCACAAGTGCTAATAGGATATATTCATGTCTTTTTTTTTTTACTATTCTTTAAGTAATTATATAACCGGAAAAAAATACATCACGTTCACAATATTATTAAATGAGCTAATAAAAAATAATTAAAACTACTATCATTTTCGGACGATTAAAACGCCGCCATTTTGGCGCGCTCATTTTGTGACGTCACCGTTCACTTAGAATAAATTAACAAGGAAGTGTTTGATTCACAGTTTCAATAAAAGTGAGTTATTAAAGCGTGTAAGATCAACTTATTTTAACGGAAGAGCACACAAAGGATTATTATAAATATTGTATTGCCCCTATGTGTAAAAATAACATTGAAACTGCACCTGACATGCTATGTTTTCATATGCCCGAAGAAGCAAATATAAGGAAAAAGAGGTGTGAGGCGATGAGGAGATATAATGTATCGTGCTTGAGTAGTTTATATTGTTGTGAAGATTATTTCGAAGTGAGTATTAAATATGTTTGTACCCAAAATCTTTTTTATTAGGACTCGCGAACAATATAAACAATAACCTAACCTAAAAATTAATTATAAGTATACTTATTCATAAAACTGTTCTGATTCCCAATTTTTTTGTTATTAATGTTACAAATGTTATGATTTTTGTTGATCAACAGCTGAATACGTGTGTTGATTTTGATCACGAAACGTTTTAGCTAATTTTCTTTGTTTGCACTGTTGGTCGAAGTTGAAAGAATCTAAGTGCCCTACACAGTGATGTTCCGATATTAATGCAATATTAACGGCGGTCTTCCGAATTAATTTCTTGATTCAAGTAATTATGTAAGGTAAGCAATATACTTTTTCACCTCAGCAGCTCGGGCAAGCATATTTTGCTGCCTGTAAACAGTGTGCAAAATGCGATTATGCTCACTCCGTGAGACAAAGTTACTTTTTAATTTTGGTGCGGAGCACTGACATTTCGTCGTATGGGGTCTATTACAACCTCAGAATATTTGAACTTTATTAGCACTGTCCCTTTCATTCAATTACGAAAAAAGAAAATGGCAGATATAGGTCGATCCATAGTTCGACCATCGAATTTCGAAGTAGACCCCCAAAAAAGCGGATAACAACTAACACGTTCGAAAACTATCAAATTAACAAGTTTAAATTACTAATATAATTATACAAAGGAATTTTAAATTAAGAATATTTAAATAAAAGATCTCAGAATAAACTGCTACTGCTTACTTGCTACGCTCGTGATTCAGTTTTAGAATCTTTCGCTTCCTCGGGACTCAAAATTAGCACTCGAAGCAAAAACAAACTTTGCTCTCTTGTTGCACATATAACTATTTTTGTGTAGGGGAGAAGTGGCACGCAGGAGTCAGGTTACAAAATGTAGCAAATAAATCAGTTTCTTCTAAATCATTATTTATTTATTACTATTACAATATGTACCTACCAATTTTCATACGATAACTATTTATTAGTAGTATATAGTATTAAACTATAGATAATGCCTCCTTGTCAGGGGTCCGGATAAGGCTGCTGGCATCAGCAAAGAGTCTTATACTCTTATAAAACGAAATAAAGGTGCCTCGCTTTTTATTGGGGTCGTTCCAATAGCTTTTTTATTTTTACGGTGTACGTGTTACTGCCACCGGCCACGATATGGGATTAGGAAGTCATTTCAGTTTTATTTGTTTCTGAACTACTACCTATTCGTCCTAGCTAATATGTCTATAGGTATCTGTGCTATAGGTAATGCAGGGAGACACCTAACCGACGTTAAAATAGCGACGTGATTACAGATGAAATGTGACAGACGGACAGACAGGACCTCACCTTAAGGATTCATTATTTACCTATTTAGAAAGGAATCAAATAGATAATTATGTAATAGTACCTAATAAATACCTATTGGTATTACTAACTCTCTTATAAACTTCCAGTCCTTAAGGAGATGATTTAGGTATGGGATAAATAATTTGCTTTTAAAACATAGTTTTAACCGACTTCAATTTAGTACTCCGCCAAGCCACGAGAACATTTCCACATTTTTTTTACGGGTCAATCAACTTTTTCTTGTTTTTTGAGAAAGAACAATTCAAAATAAAAAGTTACAATTTCTTACATTTCTATACGTATTTATCGTAGAACATATATTGAACTTGTAAACTACGAGAGTTGCCGCGCACTTTTATGATTGAATGTATGTTTTATATGTCCATAAACAGAATTCGAGCTCAAAAATGGTCCCCTGGGTAACCATGGTATACTTCAATAATACATCAAGTCAAAAAATGTCTAATTAGTGCAATGCGTACATATACGCGTTCATGTCGCTATCACATCTGAAATTTTGTGAAACACGTTATGTGTAGAAAATAACAACAAATAATTATGTCTCTTGAGTCACTGGTGACAAAACTATACAAAAACTTTACCTTTTATTAATAATTACTAAGCCAATTTAAACATACATCATTAAGGTTCCTTCATTTTTCTTTTTTAAATACAATTCATGCAAAAACAACGCCAAAACCATACATTACCTATGTTAAAGTTAAAAAAATGACGTACTTTTTTTGGGGACAAGTTGGTCACTCAAGAGACAAAATGGTAACTCAAGAGACTTTTAACGTGAAATAACTTAATATTTTTTGTATATTTATTTAATCTTTATTGCTCAAAAGAACAACTTGTCGTACAAATTGTTATTGCATTATCATTATAGAGGCAAATTAAGAACGTCCACTATTTTGAAGTCGATATAGCGGTAATAAAATAAAATAATAAAAACGTAGAAAAGAAAATATTTATTTCAAGAAAATGTAGGAAGTGGTGGAACCAAGATTGTGATTCCATAATTAAGGAACGGAGACAGTACAATTTTATCTGAATAGGACGAGTTGTGGAAAGATAAATACGATAAAGTGAGAATGAAAGCCAAAAGAGTGATCAGGAGAGCCAATCGGCTGCATTTAGAGAATATCGTCCTGGAAATGGAAACCCTCATCAGAGTCGAGGAAATTCCACATGGAGGTAAGAACTTGAAACAGACTATCAAACCACAACACAAGTCCTTGAAGAAGTTGAAGATGAACATGGCAACCTGGTCACGGATAGAAATGATATAAAAACACACTGGCAAAACTACTTTCGGGAACTGTTGAACTGCCCTCCACCGGCTGAACCCGTACCTCGAACTAGATAAGGCAATAGTTGTCAAGTAGAACCCCTGACTTTCAATGAAGTTCGGAAAGCGTTAATGAACCGCTTAAGAACAATACAACTCCAGGGATCGACGGCCTTCCTTCGGAGGTCTGGAAATAGGTACAGTGGAGGTACGGTACAATCCAAATTGTTAGAGTTACTGCTGAAAATCTGGGAAGCAGCAAGGCAGCCGCTGGAATTGAACATTAGTGTCATATGTTGTTGTTAATTGTTGGGTACATTTTATGTGAGGGCACTCATATAAAATGTACACAGGATTTATCTATTTTTAATTTCATTATTATTACTAACATAAGGAAGAGCGGGGCGTTCCAACACAGGCTCTGTAGCCTAAAGGAAGGCCCCTGAAACTGTTTACTTTATAATTAATTTTGTTAATGATAATAAAATATTTTGATTTTGATTTTTTTTTTGATATGTCCCGTTCACAAAAAAGCTCCCAACTGCGTACAAGATTTCATCATACGTACTCCTTACGGGCTAAAACCGTTTGCGGTAAAAATCCATAGTGATTACCAGTTTGGGTTCCGTCGATCTGGCTCTGCTGGGTGGATGCCGCGCCAACATACAGGAAACGACTACAGCCCTTGTGACCCAAGCTTTGAAATTTGGCCTAACGATGAACCACGGCAAGACTGAATATCTCCACATGCGACGTTATAATACAAGCCGCAGTGAACCTACCATTCTACATGTTGGTGATATTGTGTTTAAACTTTAAAAGGCCAAAATTTCAAATACTTGGGCTGTACCCTCAGTGATAGCAATACCCGGAATGAAGAAATTGATATCCACATACAAAACGCTTTACGTTGTAGCGCCGCCTTGCATAAAGTTCTAGTGTCCAGGCTTCTTAGTAGACGCACTAAAATCCGCATCTACAAAACTGTAATTAGACCAATTTCTCTGTATGGCTGTGAAGCCTGGACACTGACACTCAAGGAGGAGAACAAGCTTTTGGTGGCTGAAAGAAAGGTCCTCCGCAAAACCCTCGGCCCAACACATAGACCCGATGGCAGTATGAGAATTCGGAAGAACGTTGAAATAGAGGACCTTGTTGAGGAGCCTAACATCAGCGGAGTGACTGAAGAGTGAATTCGCTTAGACTTCGGTGGCTCGGTCACCTAGAGCGAATGGGAGACGATCGCGCGGCTAAAAGAGCCTATGAGGGTAGGCCTATAGGAAGACTTCCTTGGTCGCCTCAGATATCGATGGGTTGATGTGGTGAACGCGAATCTTCGCGAGCTCCAAGCTGGAGATTAGCGAGAAACCACTCAAGATCGGGATCAGTGGCGTGCACTCGTATTTGAGGCCTAAACATTGCGTCGCTGTGCCAGAGGAGTGAGTAAGAAAATATAAAGAACTTCTAAGCAGATTTTGTCCTTATTACTATTACAGCAAGTCAGACAGAGTTATTTCTTGCAAAGGCTTCTCTTTAGTGTGCATCAATCTTCTTAATCATCATCAGAACTGAGCTCTTCATTAACACCACTAGTTAAAAATACTTCAACATCGTCAATATTAAGCACAGGTGTACCATCTTTAGTATTAAGTGGCTGACAATGTTTCGGATTTCGACATCGACAAAAACCTCTTTCACAAAAACAACTCAGATCGCTATATTGCAACTGGCCTGGCACAGTTGTGAAGAGATGATGCACACTGATGGTACCTTTCAAGGTAAGAAGTTATATTCGATGGCAAGTGTTTCTTGAAACTTTCAACATCTTTTCACCTAATAAGAAATAGATTTATTTTGCTTTTTGTTTTTCAGTGCTTTGTAAAAATTATCTACATTGATGATGTCCATCCCTGTAGCTACCATTAGGGTATTTAGTTGTAGACTGCCTTAACAAACAGGTAAATGTCTCATGGCTTACCAAAAATGTCTCTTGGGTCACCATAAAAGTCAGCCAGGGGACTGGTGACTCAAGAGACAAATTCATGTTAGAACCAGTAAAAAGCAACAAATAAACGAAAAAACAACATTACACCGGTTGCTTTCGGATATAAGACCTTCGTGCCATGCATTATGCTCTAGTTTGAACCAAGACTATGAAAAACTTACGAATAATCGCAGTGAGTCAGGGGAAATGGAATAAACACACCCTACCTGTGTTAGAGCTAGGGACGAAATGTACGATTCCACAAATTGCCGCAGCAATGGCAGACCACGTCAAGTAACACTCAGGTAGGCTGTCTATTGGTCGAGCCAACGTTGGGCGGCGTCATGCCATTTACTACTTACTTTTAGAAGGTAAGTCAGGAGACTTAGTTTTTTTTACTTTCACGGGGACACTTTTAATAAATGAAATGATAAAAAACTGTTTGACTTTTTTTACATTCAGACAATGCTTTAAGATACTAAATGCAGTGTTGTATTTAAATAACCCATAAAATTACCTGCTAGAGAACGATTTTTTTACACCAAATAGGAAGTAAGCATTGAATATATGTACAGGGACAAGAAATTTTACTATGGAAGTGAAAATGTGTCTCCTGGAAAACCAATAAACTTCGTATTAATTATAATTTGAATTGTTCAATATTTTGTTAAGTTGTCGTTTAATAGTCTAATTCAATGATGACCATATTAAAATCAAAGTATTTTTTATGTTTAAAGAGATAAAATAGATTCATCAGTAGTGACACAAAAAAACAAGAAATAGTTGATTGACCCAATTCACCACATGAACTGATTTCCGATCGCAAATGCGTTGATTACTATAGAAAAAAAAAGCGGCCAAGTGCGTGTCGGACCACGCACAACAAAGGTTTGAACTGATTTCCGATAGCAAATGCGTTGATTACTATAGAAAAAAAAAAGCGGCCAAGTGCGTGTCGGACCACGCACAACAAAGGTTCCGTGCCTATTAAAAAGGTCGTATCCTTACTGAAATCATATGGCACTTACATCCTTTTCTTTAAGTGTGGGATAAAACTTTATTTACTAAAGTATACATATACAAAATGATATTAAACTAATTATAATAAATTACAATTAGAAAAATGTATCAAAATTTTGCCCTTTAGGCAGGGTGCCCATCACACAGGCAGCATTCCCGCGCTGAATAGCAATCGCTATTCTTTGGGCGAGAAAGCTGCCTGCCCGAGGGTCACCCGTAGCCTCCCTTAACCGCTTACTGATCTCCTTGTGGAGCTTACGCGCGTTTCTTCCCCAAGGGCCGAGTGTCTCGACGCCAAATACGACAAAATCGTATTGGGCGCCGAGACAGCTATACTTCCCGACCTTGGATCTCTCTCGGGCATCCGCCGCTGCCCCGGCTTGCTTGGACGTGCCCGGCAAGTAGGACGCTGCCAGCGTATCAGCACAGGTAGCGTCCCACACCAGTGCACGGCCCATCCGCCAGGGGATTAAAGACATCCCGTCCGGACGCTTGCCATCTTCTCGTACAATGCGAGGCTCAAGAGCGCAGGGGACGCAGGCGCTGGCAAGCGCCCTTCTCAGGATGTCATTGAGCGCAGCGTGACGGGACAGGCGGCCGGCGCCCGAGGAGCAGGCGAGTCCATGGTGACCGAAGCGATCTACCGCGGCTCCACAGGAGATGCAGTTGTGGTCCACGCACACATCAACTCCGACGCGGAGAGCAACTGCAATTCGGAGTGTGCCTGGGTCAATTTCTTTAAGTGTTTTTTTAGAAATATCTCGAATACCTTTGAACCGATCTTGTTCAAAACAATTTGCATGATTTTTTTCATATTTTTGAAATACACGGTTCAAAAGTTAGAGGGGAGAGGGACACAATTTTAGTGACTTTCGGGGCGATTATCTCCGACTCTATTCACTTAATCAAAAAGTTTGCTGAAAAACTTTATATTTATTTTGGAAGGCCTATCGATTGATGTGCCACACGTGGGCATGCAATTTTTTTTTTGAGTTTCAATTTTATGTATGGAGTGCACGCCTAAAAAAAACTTTTTTGTAATTTCATTACATAACTATGTAGCGGTTAACAAAATACACCTATCCTCAAAATTTTATTCAAATACACCCTATAGTTTTCGAGTAAAATGCCTGTGACATACGGACGGACAGACAGACAGACAGACAGACATGACCTTGCAAAAGGTAATTAATAGCATTAATGAACTATAATAACATTCTATGATACAATCCCAACACATCATTTGGAAATGCGCTAATTGTTGCCAATTTTCATCATTATTCATTTTTGACCTTATATCTCGTAATACTCGTTTTATAGATGTCGGGTGATCATGAGAGTGACGTTCAAAACCCAGGACCGTTTTAATAAAATCGACAGCTGATCGCTACTTGACTGTACGCTTACATTACATCGCAAAAAAGAAAGTATTTAAAGTAAAGGCAGGTCGAAAATACAATTATTTAACAAACTGAATCTATTTCAAGGAAACTAAAATGATTTCTTTTTATGGACTCTGTCAGCTGTACTATATATACTTACGGAAATCTCAACAATTGTTTTGTATATAATATTTGTACAAATATTTGAAACTGTTTATTCCCCACTTGTAAAATAAAGAAACCAGATGTATTTGTGCTTTCTGTTGAAATAAATAAAATTTATAACGCGACCATTCATTCGCTAAACGCTAAAGCCAGGGGCATTTCACTCAGTACTTGACAGCTCCTATACATTAACTTGCATGTTTCAGTGTGAGACTCACTCGACAGATGGAGCTATTTCTATATTATTTTTTTTTCATTCCATTATTTTTTTTATTTATTTCATTCCAATGGTGGAGTCAGTCAGTCAGTCACAAATATTAAAGATACGCTTATCGTAATAGGAAATATTATGATCTCGCACTTTATATTATTTTGAATATAATCAGGAATGTAAATTCGAATCTTGTAGTACCCATTGGATATTAAGGCCCTGTATCCGCCAGAGATGTGCGAAGCTGTATTTTTCCATTATGTTAAAGACGGAAAGGAGACGGAAGAAGGTGTTCTTATTGTGTTTAGCTATTAAGCTAAGTATCAAGCCTAATATGGAAACACAGCTTCGAATATCTCGGTGGAAAAGTGGCATACAAGCAGTGAACGTACAATGCTATGCATGTATATATATATATATATGCATAGCATTGTACGAATAACTCGATTCAGATAACTCGAGAGTCGGCCAATAGATGGCACTAGTACATGGAGGAAGCTGATGACTCTATATAAAAGTTTTGACGTGAGCAGTCAAATCACATTATATGTCACAATAAACTAAAAAGTATTTAAGCTTTTGATGGTGGTTTGCTAATATGGTGCTTAAGGTCTAAAACACTGAGTTCTTTTTTTATGAAACATATATCTGTTAGTGCAGGTTATAAGTTAACGCTATTAGCAACTACTGAAATGTAGCTAGAGCTGTCATTCTGGGGCCATGAACCTAGAATACTATGGACGGGCTGTACGTGTTGCCACGGTGAGGGACGGAAAAGATCTTATGCAGCTAAATTAAGAACCGGTCCTAAAATGGCTGATGACTTGTCATAAACAACTTAGGTACTACGGGACGGGTAATGGTTTGTGTGGCACAACTTCATACTAAATCAGTTGTGGCAAATAAAAAAAAAGTGGAACTATGACAATGACAATGAATGATATTCCCCTTTCTGTCACACTTATAGAGATTTGTATGCTACCAGCTCGCTCGCACGTGGTATTATTATTACCATAGCCTGTCCAGAGTATTCTTCGTTCATGTTCTGGGGCACATTTCTTGGCATATTTGTTTGACATTGTGCGTCTAGTTCTATATACTAAATCAAAGGTTACCTACTCGTACAGATAACGGTAGTCTAACTTTTTCAACTACACTGCGTGATACTGATAACGGTAATAGGACTTTTGGGATAGATATTATAAAGCATAATATAGTGCACAACTACACAGCACTACGGTGGTATGGTTCAGTCCCACCCTACACCCAGGGGTATTGCTAGGGGTATGATGGGTCTGACATGAAAAAGGTCATATCGTTACTGAATACTTATGGCACTTACGTCCTTTTCTTTAAGCAACGCAGTTTTGTATAAATATCTCTAAAACCTTTGAACCGATCTTATTGAAAACAAATTTCGCTGGTAGAATTTTATAATCCCTATGAACATGATTTATTTCATATTTTTAAAATACACGGTTCAAAAATTGGAGGGGGGGGGGGACACAATTGTAGTCACTTTCGGGGCGATTATCACCGACTCTATTCACTTAATCCAAAAAATTGCTTAGAAACCTTATATTTATATTGAAAGACCTGTCGATTGATGTACCACAAGTGGGCTTGCAACGAAAAAATATTTTTTGACTTTCAGTTTTATGTATGGGGTGCACCCCTAAAACAAATCTTTTTTAGTAATTTCATTACAAAACTATGTAGCGGTTAACAAAATACACCCTATCTTCAATTTTTTATTTAAATACACCTTATGGTTTTAGAGTAAAATGCCTGTGACATACTGACGGACAGAAAGACAGACAGACAGACAGACATGACGAATCTATAAGGGTTCCGTTTTTTTCCATTTGGCTACGGAACCCTAAAAACCGAATGCGATGGGCCGATAATATTTGAGGACTTCCGTTGATTCCCCAAGATCATCACCAATGGCACTTCATTAGTTCCTATTTCAACGGAATCTTATCAGAACCTGTGACGTACTTTTGCACTTTTAAGTACATAATTGAGGAATTCGATAGGTCATCTGTGGTCTTCATCATCAATTCTTCGCCAACAAATTTATGATTTCCGGATGTAAATACACGAGTTATAATAGAAAATACCAAAATCACAACAGGCGTGCCTAATAAAATTGAGGAGATCTCTCAATTCCTCATGGATCCCATCATTTAACTGTTTTTTTTTAAATGGGACCTACCTGGAAGCGTATACATACAAACAAAAAAAATTTTTTCGAATCGGCTCATCAGTGACGTAGTTCTGAGGTAACAAACATTGAAAAAAAAAACAACCGAATTGAGAACCTCCTCTTTTTTTGCAGTCGGTTAAAAATAGGTAATAGGTACCTATCCTGTGTTTTAATCGAGGTTACAAACTATTTCTATGCATTTTTTTATCTTAATTCGTTCAGCCGTTTCTGCGAACATGATTGATCGACCAACATGAAAACTTTCACAATTTATAAAAAACCGGTCAAGTGCGAGTCTGACTCGCGCACCGAGGGTTCCGTACAAACTAACAATTAACTCAAGGTAAAGTAAATGTCCCAAATATTGGTTAAAATACTTATTTTAACCCAACACAACAGAATTCCATTTCAAACAACGAATAACTTTTACACCAAGACCAGCGAACTACCAATACAATTGAATCGCGATCAAAAAATATTTATAGAGTTGATTAAATTGCAAACTTAACTAGGAAATTATTTTTGAAAATGAAACAAAAAATACGCTAGCTACAGAAAAAATACTTTTCCAGTAATATTTACGTTGATCTTAATCACAAGTAATAATTTCAAATTTTTCGCTTCTATATAACTTCGGAGATAGGAGGGGGGGGGGGGGGAATGGTATTTTTTTTAACATTTTCGTCCATAGATCGAAATTTTACCAATGTAGAAAAAAAACTGTTTAAAAACATAGAGAATACTGCAACGTCACTCGTTTCATCATTGAATAGTCTATGTTACTTCCGAAACAACCGAAATAACTGTTTCGATACGCTCTAGACAATCGAAAAAAATTTGAAAATAGAACTTCGTATTTCAATAATATGTGTCCTTGATCCGATACAAAATTGCCAATCTATGGCGTTTCGGTACGATGCAGCGTCGCGTCGTCTGTCAAAAATCTACTTAAACTGGCTGCTGTATCCAGGGCATGAAAAAAATAAAAATAAACTACACCTTGTGATTGGCCAATCACAGCACAGTACTGCAACATTACGGACGCCGGTGGTGTGATTATCTATGGATTATCTTGGGTAATAGAATTCGGATATTAGAACTAGACAATATAGTACTTACGAAGCGATATTTAGTTTTCGTATTAATGACTTAAATTATTAATTTTAATGAACTCGTACAAAAAGTATTGTTCACAATACTGTCATAATCAAGCTTTTTAATCTCGTACCTTACTTAGGCCACTCAGCAAGCTTCGTGGCCTAAACACGGTACTTGACTAAAAAGCTCTCTATTATAACACGATTGTGAAAAATGCTATTTTGGCCCCCTCCTCATATTCGTAATTTTTCATAGAAAATTAAAATATATACCAATATATATTTTCGTCGCACCATAAGGGTTCCTTTTTTACCTTTTTTGGTACGGAACCCTAATGCCAAGCTACCCGCGCGGCTTCTTCCGCATGTTGCAAAGAACGCAGTAAACCCGCGGGATATTACAAGTATTATATATAGCCTTTAAAAACCATTCAGAACCAAAAATGGTCCGCTCTCAATCGCATTATATTATACTAGGTCCTTACCTACCTATGAAATTGGCGTTTTCTTTCACAGATATGTATTTTGTACGTTTTATTCATTTCTGTTGCAACTTCCAAATCATTTTTTAATTTCAATGTTAGACTATGTACCTAACAAAGGTTTTAAAAACAAATAATACTTACGATTTAAATTGTTTTGTGTGTTTCAAATTAAAACTTGAAAACCACCCTTTTCATGTGCTGCTGGTTCAAGTGTTTCATTTCAATTATGTACGTATAGTTTAATGATGCGGAATATTTCTAAGTAGGCCATTGAGGCGCCGTAGGTTCATGGTCTTCTCTCCCTCTCACTGAGCATAAGCGTGCAATGAGCGAGATGGAAGTGCGTGCTCGGAAGCGCGGATATCATGTTTTTTAAATTAATTTTTTGTCGTTTAAATAAATAAAAAAGTAATCATTGATTTCCCTCAAACATGATATTGTTGATTTCTAGAAGCCATTTTAATGTTCTTAGCTTTTGTGCATAATTCGTTACGAATATTCTAAGCGTATTTTAGACCCTTTTAGACCTATGTTCGTGATTTTTTTCTATCGAGCGAAAATTGCTTAATCATGTTTCGATTCACTGATCTCCCTGGCGTAAAGCGTCAAGATTACTATTCGTATTTTTTTGAAACCATATTATTATAAACAGACGCATTATATTGTTTCAAAAACTCTGTTCGCTTCACTTCGCTGAACCTTCGGCGCCTTAAGATAATGTAACGTAGCTTGAAAGTTTTCTATATTCTTACCGAAATTTTGTTTGGTTTGAATTTGACATTGCTGTATAATCCGCAAAATTCAATGTATGTAAATCACAGTTTTCATAAAATTCTCCATACAAAACGCCAATATCATAGTTATCATATTCCTAATAATCAAAAGCATCAAGTACGGTAGTAGAAGTATTCTAGAATTAGTCCGGGGAAACGGAGTTAATGTAGTAAAAAACATTTTCAATGTATATAAAAGGTACCTATAGGTACCTATTTACCTAGTTCTGTAGAAAAAAAACGTATGACCAAAATGTGTTCATTAAAAAATCTGACAGGCGATTTTGGTGACGTTTAATAGAAGATTGTTTGACAAGGGTTCAAAATAAGCCATATTATACCTACCTCGAGATGGTTAGTTTCCCGAGCGAAGTGAGGGAAAATTTTTCGAGGTGTAATATGGCTTTTAGACCAGAGTTGAATACACTCTACTTTTCACTTCTACTACGAGTAAATAGTAAAAACTAAGATTATCCGTCCAAAATCAATAATTAATTCCAAGGCGGCGAAGGGCTTGTTCAATTTGGCCTTTTGCGGCATGTTCCTTTTAATAAACTGCTGACACACATTCAAAATATTGACACGACTAATTAAACGCCACTGACCATCTCTAAGTGCGTCGAAACTGCCGAGCGCGACGGACAGCATACGGTGCATAAATGATAAAGCGAGATAGACTGCAGTCTATGCCGCTCAATCTCATAGCTTATGCCATGTATGCAGCCTACCACGCTTGAACGTTTGGACGCGGCCATAGACGGCCAAAGTCGTTTATATTTTTTAATGATTGTGAATTCGGGAATAAAAAACCCCTAATATTTGAAATTTGTTATGTTTCCTGATTGGTTGATTTTAATATATAGCTGTATTCTGATTAGTTCATAGCAAACACAAATGTTTTTTTAAACAGTTATGATTGGTGGATTTAATACGTTGAAATGTTTTGATTGGTCCAATTAAAATGTTTTTAACTTATAAATATGTTTACATATTTTCCCTGGGGGCTAAATGTAACTACTTTAGTCCCGCTATCTAAGCCTAATATGACACACTTTTCGAGCATGAGAAGTAAAAAATATGTAGGTATATAGGTATACTTTTTATTAAGCAGTCACCATGCAAAAACTTCAAGACAACTCTTTCTTTTGGCATAGCCGTAAAAGGCCAGCTATTAATATCTGCTTATTGGTACTTATCTATCTATATTTTACTAGAAACCTGTGTGCCCCCAAAATGCTATTAGGTATATTGAGTGTATGGATTATTGTCGTCTCAAATATTCGCTAGCATCAACATCCTGCACTTACAACTTTATGACTGCTTTTCCATTTTCTCCCCCACGAATTAAGTACCTACATAAACTTATACCTACATAAGTATATACCTATATCCACTAACATGAAACCGAAGGGTCCCGTGATCGAGATGAGAAAATATGGACAGGATAAACTGATTAGTTCTGGTTTACGCGATGCCTCGTAAAAAGGACGTAAAGCTCTAATTTGAGATTTACTGTGGATCGTAAATCAGGATTGTTTAGATTGTTGCGACAAAACTCATGACAGTGGATACGATAAATCAAATTCAAAGTAATAGAAGAGCAGAAAAGAACTGAATATTTGAGATTTATAGATCTCAATAAAGGTAGATACTTATACATAATAATATAACAATCGTGGTTGCTTTATCGCTCAAAATCTGCCCGCCCAAAAGTCGATTAGGTAGGTATATCCGCTAGTGTGTAAAATCAAAATAATGGCAGTTATTTTCAAATTTTAGCGCAGAAGATATACAAATATGAATGAGGGATCTATATCTGAATCCCTAACGTTTTTTAACCTATTTTTGCATTCCCTAAAGTTTCATGACATAATGATCATTTGTCCTAACACTCATATGCCCTATCTTTAGTTTTCCTAACATCGAATGGATGATTTTTTCCCCCATAATGTTATAGTTCCTAACGTCACTTGCCATTGATTATTCATCCTAACGTTATGTACCATAATAGTCATGTCTGTCCTCATGATTATTTTCCCTAACTGTGATTATATTAACCTACTATTCTGCCTAACCTAACCTACTTTCCTTACCTGACATCAGTCGGCTTCTGGCGCTTTGCCGGCCGCTACCGCGGCACGCTCGCTTCGCTCGGTCGGCTCGGTCGGCTTCGCTCGTCGTCGTACCTAACTGGGCTCTACCTTAGACCTTACCATAGAAATATTGTTATGGCTATTGATCGTGAGGGCTAATAGTTAGAGCAATGACGTGTAATTTAATGTCGGAGAGGCAACCGGATGGCTCGCGTTATTTGAGCTCCCAAAGTGTTGTGGAACCGCCCTGTGCAACCTGAACTGACCCAACTGTGACTGGTTCGGAAATAGGTGGGGGAGTGATAAAAAAATATTTTCTAGAGGCAACCGATTGAAACGCGGTAGCCTGAAAGTGTATATGCCTGCTAAGTTAGCGGAAAAGGTGCGTATTTTACCCGTGAGCCTTAGAGCCTTAGTTTACCCGTGAGTACCCAACATTACTTTGACTTTTTTAAATATAGGTTACGTATGGAGTTATTTAAGATACAAAAATGTTTATGTTACCTTTAAGAATTATAAAATGATTTGATCTAAGACGAGATGTTAACAAACCCCTATTGAAAATTAGTAAAAGGTCCAAATGACTTTCGTTCGATTTACAATTTTTCTCGCAGTGGTGAGGTGAAAAGTTGTGTTTCGCTCGGCAACAAAGTTGTTAGGCGTCTCGTGCCTTAAAAGCCTCGATACCTATGCTCAAGATTGTACTTTTGCACCATTCGCTTCTTTCATGGTTCAATTTTACAATCCTTCGCTAGATCGGCTTTCAATACCTACAAGCACTTGCGCCAAACAACAACTTTGCAGCCTTGCATAACAAATAGGTAACTATTATAAGCTTTGGTACCTAGCCTAGTGGTTAATTCAAATATGCGTATCACACGGCGACTGTGGGTTCAATCAAACCAATGTTTAAAAGGATTCCAGCAGAAATACAGTTTTTAAAAACATTACTTTACTTTTACAACCTTTTTTTTTTGGTTATTTCATTTTAAAACGATATTTTAAGACATTTTAATCAAGAATTCAACGAGCTCCAAAAGTAATTACCTATGCGAGTACCTACCTATAGCTATACCTATATTTGCTTCAGATACGTACATACAGTCGGAGGGTTCTTACGAAAATGGTGCGCACAGTGTAGCCTGGTGAGCAGGAGTGCAAATCATTAAATAATATATCTTATTGAAGCTTTCACTGTCTTTTGTTTTATACCTACCTGTGATTTATGTTGAATATTATAGAGCATTTGTAAATGAACCAAAAAACATATTTAAAAAATTTGCTCGATTGCCTCTTGACTTTTCAGGTATATGTTATCATTAACGTCTGGTATTTTGTTGGATTTTGTCTGTAATCATTGAAATGATGATATACTTATTCGTTACACGGAAAAAGTCAGCAAAATATTATAAATTATTTCCTGTGTGTTTTTCTATAAGACGTAATAGTTATCAGCAAAATTACTGAACCAAACCGGTTATTATCGAAACCCTTCATTGGGGGACAATCTGTTGCTCGCGTCCACAGGATTTACCTCATTTACCTAGGTACCACAACCATTCACGTGTCCCTGGGTGGTGCTAAATGTATACGCGGTATAGGTAGATGGAAGGTATACCCTTGTTTTGTCGACAACCTTTTCATCGAATATTATTTCATCGACAACGATTCATCGAAACTTTAGTACTAGTAATATTGTTTGGCGTTATTTTATTTCAACTATACTATTTATTTAAATTTATATTACTACGTAGAAATAATATTCAAATCGCTGATTTGTTTCAAATTATCTTAATTGGCACGACTACAAAACATTGCAATTCATTTCATCGACGTATTGCTTACACAATACACAGTAGATAAGGAAAGTTTCATGAGTGCTGTTCGCCAACAAACTGTCATACAGTTTGGCGTTTTAAATGTTAAATTTTCTGTGTAACGCTTGTTTTGATATTAAAATTAAATACAGTATTTAACCGACTTCAAAAAAAGGAGGAGGTTCTCAATTCGGCTGTATTTTTTTTATTATTTTCAATGTTAGTTACCTCAGAACTCCGTCATTGATGAGCCGATTCGAAAGATTTTTCTTTTGTTCGTATGTATATACTTCCAGGTGGGACCCATTTTTTCCAAAATTCAGTTAGATGATGGGATCCATGAGGAATTGAGGGGACTCCTCAATTTTATTATGCACGCGTGTAGTGATTTTGGTATTTTCTGTTATAACTCGTGTATACTCGTGTATTTACATCCGGAATCATAAATTTGGTGGCGAGGAATTGATGATGAAGACCACAGATGACTTATCGAATTCCTCAATTATATGTACTTAAAAGTGCAGGTTCTGATAAGATTCCGTTGAAATAGGAACTAATGAAGTGCCATTGGTGATGATCTTGGGGAATCGATGGAAGCCCTCAAATATTATCGGCCCGCATACAGCGATTCGTTTTTTTTTCTATAGGTAGTAATCAACGCATTTGCTATCGGAAATCAGATCATGTGGTAAATTGTAAAAAAAAAAAATAGGAAATGTTCTCGTGGCTTGGCGGAGTACAAAATTGAAGTCAGTGAAAACTTTGTTTATAAAGTAAATTATGTAGGTATGTCCTACATGAGAGGAGGCCTGTGCCCAGCAGTGGGACGTATGATGATGTGATGTATGTCCTACTGCACATTTATACATTATTCAAACTATGTAGTTAATTGTGTGACATACAAATATGTACAATATGTATGTATGTAGTATAAAACTAAGAATCATTGGTGTAAATCGCTTATTACAAAAAAATATCAGGGCGGACAAAAACGGCTTGTCATACGCGAACTCTGTATTAGGTCGGTTAGGTTACGGTTCACTTGTGTCCCTCAGACCAGAAATAGACACCCCGCGCAGCGGGGTGGCGTCGACTCGCTGCACGGAAAAAATAGGTTAAAAAACGTTAAGGTTTCAGATATAGAACAGAAATAATTTTATGCGGAATAAATATTATAACATGTAAAAAACTGAATTAAAAAAACTCGAAATGAAAAGTCATGACATGAATTTTATTGAAATAAGTCAACTACCAACTAAAAAATCTCGGTTCAAATTACCTAGTATCGAGTTCTCAACGCAGTGACTTGTCGATGAAATGAAAATACTTGTAACGTTGTCTTTGAAATAATATTCGATTAAATTTTTGTCCGCAATTCAATGGTAAGATATATAAGGTTTTAGTCACAATCAGCACATATCGCCATTAGACATGCATTAATATTAAGACTTTACTTCTCATTGTTTGTATTTTTTTCCAAAATAACACTCGACATAGGTACTTAAAGAATAAATACCTACCTACAATAAAATGAAATAAAGTGTAAATAATCAAGCCTCAAAATACTCTTGCACTGAATTGACACATTTTTCTAGAAGGTAATCAATAAAAGTACCTACTATATATATAGATCATCTTAAATAATAATAGGTAGCTACCTAAGATAACCATATCCTCAATTCTTGATATATGTAGGTAGGTTAACAGTCCTATAATAATCATTTAGGTAAGCCCCATGAAAATTACCTTTTTTTTCGAACATTAATTTATAACAGCGTTTTTTTTTGTTTGTTTAATTTTCAAATGTTAGTCTAAGAGGCCTTATAATAATAATAATAATAATAAATACTCTTTATTGCACCACAACAAGAGAGACAAACAGGTTACAAAAAAATTGCTTAATAAATAATGGACACAACAGGCGGTCTTATCGCTTTGAAGCGATCTCTTCCAGACAACCTTTGTACAGCAGGAAACATTTAAACTAGAATTTTTAACAGGTAGTGCAGGAATTCATCATGAAGAGTAAACTAACACATCAATCTTTCAAATATTTCTAAACAGGACACTTAAAAAAAAAAAAAATACATACCTAATATATTAATAAATACACAGACATATATACAACCATACATACATACATACAATACATAAAAGGCAACTTAAGGGAGAGACAGGTAATATTGTTTCAACAGATTTTTGAAAATAGGAAGAGATTTTGCACACCTTATATGCAACGGCAAAGCATTCCACGACCGAACAGCCCGAAAGGTAAATGAGCCATTATAAAATTTGGTAGATGAAGGTGGTGGGGCAAGAAGATGGTTTTGGGAAGATCTGATGGAAGTGAGACGATTAAAACGCTCTTTGAGATATGGAGGAGTAGAGGGAATAAAAAGTATACTGTAGAGTAACGCCAGAATGTGAGAATCACGACGGAGACGAATTGGAAGCCACTTGAGCTGAGAACGAAAGGAGGAAACGTGGTCATACTTGCGCAAACCAAATATGAACCTAAGAGACACATTTTGAAGGCGCTCAAGTTTGTTAAGCTGGTCCTCAGTAAGGTCCAGATAGCACACATCAGCATAATCTAGAATGGGAAGAAGAAGAGATTGAGCTAGCGCAATTTTAGTGGCGAGTGGCAAAAAGTTACGAAGTCGACGAAGAGAACCGATCGAAGCAAACATCCGCCTGCTGACCTCGCTCACCTGAGGTATCCAAGATAATGTGCGATCCATTATGATACCAAGGTTCCTTACCTGGTGCGAATATGGTTATCCAAGAATCCTACAAAATTTCCATCGGGAAGTAAATATATAAGAATAAATTACATATCCATTATGTTTTTTTGTGATTTATTTATTATTCTTTAAGAGCTCCTGTATTTAACCAAAACAAAAATTCAAATGTCTATTAATATTTTTCCTCTTTTTTTCAGGAATTGGTTAAATATCGATTTTTGTGATGACTAATATTTTGGTGGATTTTGAGTCTACGTAATTACTAAAATGACAATAGGTATATCAGTTTAACACAAAAAAGCTGCTGTTATGAATTATTTCCAAATTTCCAAAATGGTTGGGCTAACGAATAAATCCATAAACTTACTTAATTATCCTCTACCTTATTTTTTTTACTTTAGAGAGGCAATAAAGTTGTTGTCTGGCCGAGTAGGTATTTAAAAATCTACTTATTTCGATAGATTATCGATAGGTTTTAACTAATTTGTTATTGTTCAAGCGTTAAGTACCCATCTTCTTAGATAAATCTATCTGATAGGTATAGCTCCTGTATTGGTACCGCAAGCTTCAGAGCTCGGCAAATTATACGTAACCATTTTTGCGAAGCCCATAAAATTGGCGGGGTTATAAAAATAGCTCAGTCGCCATTCGTGGGGCTGTCGTTAAACAAGAAGGTACCAACGACCCTCGTTTTACCCCCACGCGGGCACTTTAATAGTTTTTCATTACTCAAGTAGACGGCCATAAAAAAAAGAATAAAACCGGGGAAGAAAATTGCATATCTTGCATAATGCTAGCCTACGCACTCAACGTTTTATGTTTGGCCAAATTACTTTTTCGGAATTGTCGAGAATTATTTATGATTTTATTACCACAACAATGGAGTTTGGCTGTAAAACGGATTCGATGTAGCTCTAAAAGGATAGGCACGACATATAAGAGAATGGTTGTGCAGCTGCCAAAATACTACTGAATGCTTACCTCAAATACACATAAAGTTTATGTATAAAGGCCACTAATACCTTGTGGAAACGATTGTCATGAACCTTTTTAAAAAATAACCTGTTATTGACAGATAAACGAATTTTAACGGTATTTTAGTTACTATTGTAACTGTTTTGTTTGTCGGACATTTATGAACTAGTACTAGCTTCTGCCCGCGACTTCGTCCGCGTGGAACTCTTTTATATCGTGGCTCCTTACAAACTTGCGCCCCCTATTTCGCCCCCTTAGACGATGATTCCCGGAATAAAAAGTAATATATACTCGTATGTTAATCCATGTTATACACTATATGAATACCAAAATTAATTTTAATCCGATTTGGCGTGATTGAAGTCCAAACTTTAGCGCTAGCGGCGGCTGCCAGTCGGAAACGATAATGCAGGTTAAGCAATGATGGCAGCGGTCAGTCTTTGGATGGGTGACCACCTGATGCGAAAGTTTGGACGGTTGGAGTTTGGATGTTTAGATGTTTAGATATTGGGATGTTTGTTACTCAATGACGCTGAAACGGCTCAAACGATTTAGATGGAGTTTTACACGAAGTTAGTTTAAAGCCTGGATTAAAATATAAGGGCGGATTTTTTTTCGAAATTTTCACTATGAATCCGCTTATGTATTATTTATAGTAGACTATCATCAGGTAAAGTTTTACAAAACTACAAGGGAAGTTATATAAAAATGCGTTTAGTAGTTTTTGTGAGCGAAAAACTGAAGCAACATCAACAATTCTACTGTGATTTGTTCCACAAAAACGTGTACAGCATATGCCATCTAGTGACGGGTAAATAAAGTTGTGGTAGGGTAGACCGGGGTCAATAGTACCACGGGTCAATAGTACCATCGCCTATAATTCTTCCACCACATCGTAATATGCATGTTTGTGTATATGTTGCAGGGAAATGGTCAAAACAGAGATTTGATCAAATCTCTAAGGGATATGATCAAATCACGCAGGATGTTAAAATGGCCAATCCATTTTATCATTTGCCTAATACAAATCAGTCATTTGATCAAATCTCTGAATCTGTTTAGTTTATCATTTCACTAGACTTGTTTAGTGATTTGATAAAATCCCTGAAATGCGTCAGTGAGTTGACGAAACTAACGCGATAATGATTTTTCCGCTCTTTTATAAAGAAAAAAAAAACAACGAAGATGGTGGCGGGAGCAGAGCTCCCGCCACCATCTCCTAACCGATCCGCCATCCGAGTCTAATTCCCAGAACCGTTTAAATGACTAATGATTTAGGAGCCAATATCGGCGAGTTATAGTTTCGTCAATTCACTGACACGTTTCAGGGATTTATCAAATCACTAAACAAATCTAGTGAAATGAAAAAACGAGTTGCCTTTTTTGTCCGATTTCGTCATTTCACAAAACAGATTCAGAGATTTGATCAAATGACTGATTTGTATTAGGTAAATGATAAAATGGATTCGCCATTTTAACATCCTGCGTGATTTGATCATATCCCTTAGGGATTTGTTCAAATCTCTGTTTTGGCCATTTCACTGTGACATATACACCAGTGTGCCTTGAGCGTGTCTCTACCTGCTCACTAGTCGGCCACTCGCTGCCGTGCGAAAAGAATGTGCTATACGACGATTTGCATTTTTGACTGACCAAAGTAAGTATTTGCGATTTACGTTTTGTACTAGTGTTTATAATTAGATAGTCGTAGTGTGAAATTTGTACTGAATTGTGACTCTCTAGTTATTAAAGTTTTTGATATGCCACAGTGATTTAGATAAAGGAATCGAGATTTGTGAAGGTTAGTGAGTGCGAGTAAAAAAGGACAATTGTACCACAACACTCGGGGTTAATTGTAACGTTACAATTGACCCCGTGCTGCAATTGACCCAAAGTTTTTACATGACTGCTAAAATAAGACAATTGAAACTAATTATTTTTGTAACAAGTTACATCTCCGGTAGGTATTTTATGTTATACCTATGATTCATACGACACTTCGGGATGTATATACATTATAATACCCGCAATGCCATCCGTTTTAGTGGTATTATTTAATATTTATTTGTGGTGAAGGACGGGGTTGATTGTACCAGGGCTCAATTGTAACTGTATGGGATTAGTAATTGTTAAATAATTCGTTATTTTTTTGTATTGAGATGTTCTTATTGCTTGAAAGATGTGTGCTATGAGCACCCCTAAGTATTTTTTTATAATAAGTTCACATAATATGTTTCAAAAACTTGGAAAACATTGTTACTTTTAGTTCAACTGAAATGCTACCTTTGTCTAGCGTAAATACGAGTCTCTATAGTTAAGACTGATGTACGTAACAGACTCATTCGTATCAAGAAATTAACAATAATTACTGATTGATTAAAACATTATTTTGGGTTTTATTGACCTCTGATTATCTGGTCCTATTGACCCGTACTAGGGGTCAATTGTAACACAAGGACTTCATGAACAAAAACTCCATTTGCACCATTCTGATGCCATTAAATGAAAATATCTTTCTAGATTCTGATAGCCAATGAGACTAGAATGTTATATCGTAACCGATTTTTAAATCGTAGCGTTAGATTCTGAGTTATAGGTCATTATTTCTAAAGTGGTACCATTGCCCCCGGTCTCCCCTACTTAGGATTTCTCAATACAGACTTTCAACCAAGTTTTAATCCCTTTAGAAGATGAATTTTCAAGAACGCTAAAATTCGTTTCCTTGTGTTTTAATATGGAATCAAATTATACGGAGTTTCAAGTCCCTAGCGCGTATACACGACTTTATCCAATCGGTTTTGTTTCAAATTTGGTCTGCGGGTCACCTGAACTCCATCAAACTTTTTTATACGTTGCATATGGTTTGACGAAGTTAAGACGCCGACAAAAAACTGGAGAATGACCTACTAAGGCAAGAATATGCGTGAAAATTGGTGATGTTCTGCATCGCGCTTTTGAAGTTTTTAATTTATGTTGCATAAATACAATTTACGTCACACCTGGCCATAATGCGAGTTTTACTGCACGCTGCGCGTAGGGGAAAACTCGCATTGTGGCCAGGTGAAGACGTAAAATTTTTTACTCAACACGGGCGGTGAATTCGTGAATGCCCCAGATCGCAGGTGTTTGTGGCCCGAACCGATGGTGATGGTGACACTTCACACTATCAATATCTAATATTATAAATGTGAAAATTCGTTGATGTTGTCAGAGAGACATAATAAGGAGCATGCGAAGGAATATTACATCATAGAGAGTACTTCTATTAATAGTTTTATAGGAATTTTAAAACAAAAAAAGAATTATAAAGTTGATTAAATTGCAAATCTAACTAGGAAATGATTTTTGAAAATAAAACGAAAAATATGCGAGATACAGAAAAAAAAAACTTTTCCCGTAATATATATGTTTATCTTAATCACAAGTAATTATTTCAAATTTGTCGCTTGAATAACTTCGGAGATAAGGGGGGGGAATGGTATTTTTTTACATTTTCCTTCATAGATCAAAATTATCCGATTGCAGAAAAAAAAGAAAAACTGCTTCAAAAAGTGCAACTCAAGCCCTTTCGAATGATACCCCACTTGACCCTATAGTTGAATATTTTTTTTGCCCCCTCCTCATATTCGTAAGTTTTTATAGAAAAATTAAATGTATATTTAAATTTTTCATTTTCCATGCACGCGGATAACTCTCATTTATAACCATTCCAAGTTTCAAGTTGATAGCTTGAGTAGTTCGTGAGATATTTCACTTTGTGACAGACAGACAGACGGACGGAGTCGCACCATAAGGGTTCCTTTGTTACCATTCTTGGTACGGAACCCTAAAAGGAAGAGAGTCAGACTTTTGACGTTTGACGTTATTTTGTTGAAAATTGTTGATACATTTATTTGTAATTACGCCTCAAGACGAATTTATCGCATATAAGTTACCATATCAGAATCGATTATTTTTTTACGCTTTAGAATTTAATATGTGTTTTGTGAAGGTCTATCATCACAACACCGGATCGAAATTATTAATATTCGATAGTTATGGCAAGCCCGCCATTTTGACGTCACTGACTGTTGACAGATATGGCGGCTACGATTTCAAGCAGAAAAAAATTAATAATTGAATGAGGTCAAATGTTTCCGAAAATTAATTAATCGTCGCAGTCGGATAAAAAGTATCCTAAACGGAAGCTAGAGTAATAATGTGCTTATGAAAAAAGTTACATATTTTTCCGTTCATGGGAATCTGAAATCATCGGGGGACACAAAAATGGTTCGTTTGATACTGGCTGATTCTTTTTTTAATTTAGAGATTTATTATAATTGAGAGATGTAGTGGGTGTGCTATTGCTATCTGTTGTATGGGTCCTTGCACTTTTTGACTATGCGCTGAAACTTGGCACAGTTGATCCTTAGGTGGTCTTGAGTGGATTCAGACCGGGAGCCATCGAGAGCCACCCCGCATTTAGGGGGGGAGGGGGGAGAAGTTCGACTCCATCGCGCTTTATTTAAAGCCATTTTTTTCTGAAACTATACACACCAAGGCAAGTGTTATATCATTTTCGAATAAATAAAGAATGAGGAATCTATTTTACGAACCAAAATAATACATTTTGGAACAAAAAAATAAAATAAAAGAAAAAAACATATACAGGGTAATTTTTTTTTAATCAGTATTACCAATTTTTTTTTTACTACATAAGATACATAAAAACAAAAAATACGGCCATAAAGCGACATTAATTCGGTTTTAGAAAATATATTATTTTGTATATAAATATGTTAACAGACCGGAAATAAAAAAATATGCGTGGGTCAGGGCGACCTCAATGCACGTGTCGTCCGTGAAGGAAATGAAGGTACTTACAGTTTTAAAATACGATAGTTGTCAATTATATGTGATTACTTTGGTTGTTTCGGTATTTAACATGAAATATTTTAAATGAAACTACGCCCTGTCAATTAGTTTATATATAACACGCTCCACTGCAAAGACACTGCAAGGAATCCAACGACACCTCACATATCAAAAACCATCAAGCCGTTTGGACTGTAGCCCGTGAAATAGAATTTTCATGTCCACAATCTACATATATACATACATGTATACATAAATTCATGTATACATACATACATACATACATACATGTATTCACACATACGCTTGAAAAACATAAACCCCCTTCGAATCGACCAATCAGCACGGCTATCACAAGACGGCGCGCGAGCTCTCTCGATTTTTCTCGTGGGATCTTTTGTGCATTTGCCCTCTCATTTCTACAAAGCGGATGATGCAGCTCAGCGCAAGCACCTTGAATTCCTTTGGTTGCGGATAGCCTTTACCAAAGTAATTCATTATTTGTCTGGCAAGGGCATGACATTCACACAATAAGTGTTCCATAGTCTCATCCTCCTTGCCACACATTCTGCAATCTAAACTATCCGACAGTCCCATCTTGGCCAAAAGATTCTTCCCCTCGTTCCTTCCCCTAAGTGACCCGTTAACACCCCATATATGATTCTGAGGTGCTTCCTGCTGGATTTACAGAGTTTCTTAGTCTTGCCGGAGTCCACTCCTTCTATGAAGAGCTTAGAGTGCATGCCTTAAGCACGCCTCACTCCTCCGCTCGTGTTGGTGTTTGATTTTGGCGTAGGCTTTAGAGGCCGAAATTACAGTTCCCTGGGAGAGCACAAATGGTTCTGGACCTACAATGACCCCCCTCTTGCAAGCTCATCTGCTCTTTCGTTGCCAATGAAGCCCTCGTGGCCTGGTGCCCAAACTAGTTGCACCTTATTGTGCTTTCCAAGCTTGTTCAGTGTCTGGACGCCATTATAGACTAGTCTAGAATTCACTTTCGGCGCCGTAAGCGCTTTAAGGGCCGCTTGACTATCACTGAGTATATAGATGGTCTGCCCTCTGGTTTGCCTGTCTATATTCTCCTGTGCACATGCAATTATGGCGAATGTCTCCGCCTGGAACACGGTTGCCAAACTACCCATGCTTACACTAATGTATAGTCATTCGCATAAATGCCTGCTCCCGATACCAGACCTCGGTGGTTATAGGCCTTCGGCCCATTCAGCCCTGGATCATTGGAAAAGGCTAGGTATCAACATCTACGGCGAGTACACCAGTCACCTGCGCTTCACTGACGATATAGTAGTCTTGGCTGAGACCATGGAGGAATTAAATACGATACTCGATTACCTCAGTGAAGCTTCCGAGCGAGTTGGTCTGAGAATGAACATGGATAAGGCGAAGATCATGTTTAAAGCACATGTAGTACCAACCCCAGCACACTGCTCTCTGTGCGTGTGTGTCCCAGACTCCTCTCTAACTTTAAAAAGAGTCAATTGGCAAATCCAACTCGGCTGGGCAGCGTTCTGGAAGCTACGGCACATATTTTCATCCAATATTCAGCAGTGTTTCAAGACGAGTCTTTGACCAGTGTCTGTTGTCAGTGATGAAATATGGCACTGGAACGTGTTCGCTTACTATAGGCCTGACAAGAAGGCTCAAAGTCACCCAAATGTCAAGGGAGAGGGTTATGCTGGGAGTTTATCTGCGTAATCGCATCAGAAATGGGGCTACCGCAGCGGGAGCAAGGTAACCGATCAAGATAGCCCTTCGAATCGCTAAACTTAAGGGGCAGTGAGCGGGGAACATTGGACGTAGAGCGCCGATAGTCAGCAAAGCTTATGCATCACACGAACAAGAGTCAGTGCCGAACCATTTTCATAGCTAGAATCATTTCCATGGTACACTTTGTGACATCGATTTGTCAGTGTCGAAGGTAGATACGACAGGGAAACCACCCTTAAACATGCGAAACTAGGAACTTGGCATTTTACAATTAAAGGATTAGCTATTTATTTAAACCGACCGTTGAATAATAAAACACATGAGGGTCGCTACACTCGCTAAGTAGGTACTGAGTGTGTAAATAGCTGACACGCGCCGAAAACAGAAATCGGCGCGCCGATGGTGCTGCGTCGTCGTGGGATTTTGGTCGGCGGCGGCGGCGCGGCGCTCATATATTATGTCGTAATTATGTATGCATGTACTTTGTATGTGGATTGTGGACATGATAATTCTATTTCACGGGCTACAGTCCAAACGGCTTGATGGTTTTTGATATATGAGGTGTCGTTGGATTCCTTGCGGTGTCTTTGCAGTGGCGCGTGTTATATATAAACTAATTGACAGGGCGTAGTTTCATTTAAAATATTTCATGTTAAATACCGAAACACCCAAAGTAATCACATATAATTGACAACTATCGTATTGTAAAACTGTGCCTTCATTTCCTTCACGGACGACACGTGCATTGAGGTCGCCCTGACCCACGCATATTTTTTTATTTCCGGTCTGTTAATATATTTATATACAAAATAATAGTGGAATAAAAGTATCTTTAATTAGTTTAAAATAACAATATGGACATTATTATAATATGAATTACAAATCAAGTCGGAATACAATGGTGTAAAGAATGATAAAATTAAAATACGTAAAAATAAATAAAAGTAATACTACGAGTACATCCCGCTCTGCGTCAAGCCCGAACCAAAGGTCCCCAAAATGCTAGCGGCATTGCCTCGCTGAACAGCAATGGAGACCTGTTGGACGAGCCATGACCCAGAGCGGGGGTCAAGGCCCCTGTCCCTTAATCGTCTGCCTAACTCCTTGCACAGCCCGAGAGCCTCACTGCCCCAGGGCCCAGCTGTCTCCACAGCAACCGGAACGAAATAATATATTTTCTAAAACCGAATTAATGTCGCTTTATGGCCGTATTTTTTGTTTTTATGTATCTTACGTAGTTAAAAAAAAATTGGTAATATTGAATAAAAATAATTTATGCTGTATATGTTTTTCTCCTTTATTTTATTTTTTTTGTTCCAAAATGTATTATTTTGGGTCGTAAAATAGATTCCTCATTCTTTATTTATCCGAAAATGATATAACACTTGCCTTGGTGTGTATAGTTTCAGAAAAAAATGGCTTTAAATAAAGCGCGGCGGAGTCGAACTTCTCCCCCCTGCCCCCCCTAAATGCGGGGTGGCTCCCGATGGCTCCCGGTCTGAATCCACTCAAGACCACCTAAGGATCAACTGTGCCAAGTTTCAGCGCATAGTCAAAAAGTGCAAGGTATCTTGCAATAGCACACCCACTAATGAGAGATTAGTAGTGTGCGGAGTTTCGGTGGCAAATTTCACAGAGGTAAATGGAGTCGCCTAACTATTTTTTGATTAAACGAATAACGATTAAAAGATTAATTTTGCATAATACTCCTTATAAATTACCTTGTGAGCATGACCCACTTATACCACGATAACACAGGACTACTAAATAACACAAGTAATTAGGTAAACATTGTTTAATAAATTTATTTATTTTTACTTATTACATACGTAGAAACACATACATACATACATACATACATACATTCACGCCTTTATTCCCAAAAGGGGTAGGCAGAGCACATGAAACGTATGTTCCAGCGCCACTTTTAGCATAAATGTGGGTATAAAAGATCGACTAAATGTGATATTGCAGTGATAGGTTGCTAGCCCATCGCCCACAACACACTTCAACCCTGGTCCCTTAGTCGACTTTTACGACACCCACGGGAAGAAAGGGGGTGGTGAAATTCTAACCCGACACCACACGGGGAAAGACGTAGAAACACGTTAATCATAAAAACGACTCCATTATCCATTGTGTGAAATTTGCCACCGGAACTCCGCACACTAGTTATTAGGTACGCCACCCTTATTTAACATTCTGTTCTTAGATGTGTCCCGTCATGTCGGTAGCGGAACTAGAAAAAAGATGGAAATTTCGAGATACTGTCTACTAATTTCACCAATCCTAGAAAAATCTCCATTCAATATTTTCTAATGTACGAGAAAAAAATATATTATGTATCTACATTGGTAGATGTTTAAATGCGAAAATATGTATCGATTTTAATCCTCCCGTATGATAATTATGTACCGAAACCTTAATCCGCTGACATAAGAGCAAGCGCTGAGACATATTTATGAGTATAAGTTGTAGGTATGCTCCCATATTTTTTTACTGTAGGTATGTACCTACCTACGTTACTAAGATACATTTTGTTATGCGCGACTGCGTGAGCACGACTCGCATTTGATGGTTTTACTTTTTTGATCATTCGAATAATACTTACCTACAATAAGTTCGACTAGCAACCTACCTAATCTCGCGAGACGTGATTTTTCTTCTAAGTACCTTGTGGCCCGCGCGCCGCGCGCCAGCGAGCGATTTTCATGGTCAGGGTACCTCACGAGTGATACGAGTAGGTAACTTGTACGATGCTTCAGAGCAGTATTTCGTTCAATTTCGGATAAAACTCTATATCGTAAAATTATTTTCTGGCATAAAAAGACCGGGTTGCACTCCGGGAGTGCAACCAAGGTGCAACCCGGTCAATTGATAGGTACCTAAGCCCTGTAGTAGGTAGTAGGTAAGGGTCACTTAGCTATATAAGCCGCAGACGGACCGACGAACATGGCGAAACTATAGTACCTAAATAGGGTTCCGTTTTTGCCATTTCGGCTCCGGAACACTAAAAGAGTATAATGCATGGGGAAATAATGTTTTTTGTATGGTTTACGAGTATTATACTATACCCAGAAATATTCCATCAAAATTAGAGATGCGCCGAATAATTAGTTATCTAAAAGAAAATAAAAATGAACGAAATTCAATTCAAACAAAGTTATATCTAGTCACACTTTTTGCAGATGACACCCACGTAGGAATAAAAAGAAATAGCTTAGAAGATAAGAAGGACCAAATACAAAAGACTGCTAATTCTTAAAAAATGGTTTCAAGCAAATGGTATAGTACTGAATACAAACAAGACTACGTTAATTAATTATACAAACATTAATCAAAATGAACCGAAAGAATACTACAATGACATAGAAATAAGGAATGAAGTGAATACGACATTTTTAGGTTATAAGATGGACAATAAAATTAGCCATAAGTTACATATTGACAAAGTCTGTAAAAAAATTGCAAGAGGTAACTATGCACTCAAAAAGTTAAAACCACTATTGGATAAGAAGTCGTTGATAACGGTATACTATGCATATATACACGCCAACGTGACTTACGCGATCACAATATGGGGAAACGGAACAGACATTCAAAGAGTGCTCAAACTACAAAAGCAATCAATTAGAATTATGAATAACTTGCGTAAGCGTCAATCGGCCAGAATACATTTTAAGGAAAACCGAATTATGAGGGCCATCTCATTGTATATTTACACTAGCCTACTAGATGTACACGCAGAGAAAAATAATTTAAAACAGAGGAAACATGTACACAATTACAACACAAGAAACAAAGAAAAGTTATGCATGCCTAAGTCAAGAACGAAGAAATTTTTTAAACAAGGATTACCAATAAAACTTCACATGTAGGGGAGACTGGGGACAATAAAAACACGTCATGATTGAAACAAGTCAAATTTCTCGAAAACTATAATACCTACGCGCCTGAAGCAACACTCAGAACACGCATTCTGCCACGGTTGAATCCTTGGCCAGTAGCGGTCGAGCGACGGTGCGCGATGGGAGTGTAAACGAGCCAAATCAGTTTTTCGCGGTAAAAACTGAGTATTTGTGCTGTCGTATATTTGTTTATATCTTTGTTCCTTTTGTATTTTGACATATCAAATTATTTTGGTATTATAGTTAGGAATAAAGGAATGTTTCTAATGGATTTTGATCAGCGTTGGAGTCTTTTTTATATGTTGTTTGGGACCTAGGTTCCTTTTAGGTATTTCGGGAATAGCCTAGGTGAATCTTCAATGAAGAATATTATTATCAAATTCCAAAAAAAAACGGATTTATTCCGATTAAATTAAATATACAAAAAAATGAGTAGTGTTTCGTTCCGCTGTCCGTTAAAGATTGTCGTTGGTCTTGTCGGCGACCGTTATTCCCGCTCGTTGCCGATCTTCAAACTTCGGATGCAAACGGCCGTCGATGACGTCAGTTTGGATGCGTTCTGAACATGCTCCCCGCGTTGAAGTACTTCAAGGAACCTATAATTCAGAGCGTGACGTGAGCATTTACGCATGTGGTTGTTTTACATGGAAGTAGGGAGGGGGCATATATTATTGAATGCCCGCTTGATAACTCCCTTCTTTGTTTTGATGTCCGCTACTCGGGCTATTCCATCTTTGCCCGTATAAAGTTTTACAATGCGACCGAGTAGCCACATTAAAGGGGGTGCCCCTTTCTCTTTGACAATAACAAGAGCTCCCTCCACTAGCTTGTCATGTGATGAAAACCATTTGGTTTTTTGCTGTAGTTGAGATACATATTCTAATTTAAATCTGTTCCAAAAGTGAAGTCTGAGCTGCTCGACCCGTTGAAACCGCTGCAGTGTGCTGATCTTCTCCTCAGGTACAGGATTCTGCGAATTGGGAACAAACATGAGTGATCGTCCAATTAGGAAGTGGGCAGGGCTTAGGGCAGTCAAATCGGAAGGGTCGCTCGACAATGGGGTTAAAGGACGGGAATTGAGTACAGCTTCAATTTCCGACAAACATGTGCTCATTTCTTCAAAAGTTAAGCGAGTTAGATTTAGAATGCGCCGTAGGTGGTGCTTTACCGATCGCACGCTCCTTTCCCATAGCGCGCCAAAATGAGGTGAATATGGAGGTGAAAATACGAAATTTATTTCCGACTGAGCAAGATCTGATGCAATGCTTGATTGTTGCAGTACTCTGTGTAATTCATTGCTAGTACCCGTGTAGTATGTAGCATTATCGCAGTAGATATTCTTCGGCTTACCCCTGCGAGCAATAAAACGCTTTAAACTAGCCATAAATGCATCTTCGGTGAGGTCTGAGACTAGCTCCAAGTGTACAGCTTTTACTGCAAAACAGACAAAAATACAAATCCAGGCTTTGATTGATTTGCAGCCCCTACCTTTGCGGTCAGTTATCAATATTGGGCCGGCATAGTCCGTACCGGTGTTAAAAAACGGGTGGTCTAATTGAGAACGTGCAGCAGGCAAGTTGCCCATGATGGGTTGAACAGTTTGACCTTTGAATCTGCAACACGTGACGCAACTTTCCACTGTTTTGCGTGCCAAGTTCCTGCCTCCCAGAGGCCAATAAAGCTGCTTGACGCTATTAAGCAGTAATTGGGGACCTGCATGTAAAAATGTAAAATGAAAGTATTCAAATATTAATTTGGTGAGACGATGTTTGCCACATAACATGACCGGATGCTTGACGTCATCACTGTAATAAGTGTTGTCAAGTCTCCCGCCTACTCTTAACACATTGTTCGCGTCAATGTAGGGCGTGAGAGGAAGAAGTCTATCTTTTGAAGGGAGCGACTTGCCAGACTTTAATATGGCGTATTCTTCTCCGAACATTTCTTTTTGACACAATGATAAAATAGTTTTTCGAGCCGAAGTTAATTCTGAACTTTGCAGAAACCCAGCTGTTTTAGTTTTATTTTTTGAGCAATTATTGATGAACCTCTTAACGTAAGCTATGACTCGAATTAGTTAGGAGTATTTCGATACTCGATTAATGAGAAGCGAGAGTGGAGATTCGTAGGCATCCGTTGCCAGACATGGTACCATTTCAGGCAAATCCGTGGGCAACGACGGCTGTGACCAGGATACTGAATCCTGTTTGAGAAAATCAGGACCTGACCACCAAAGGTCAGAGGTGGCTAAAAGCTTGGCATTCATGCCACGAGATGCTAAATCAGCGGGATTTTCCTTTGAGGACACGTAGCGCCACGTGTGACCGGCAGTAACATCCTGTACTTCGCTCACTCGATTGCGTACAAAAGGTTTAAGATTAGCGGGTGACGACGCTAGCCACCCCAATACAATCATTGAATCGCACCAAAATGTGCATTTACTAAATTTGATCGTAAGTGAGCTAAGTATCTTGGTAAACAGTCTTGCACCCTGCAACGCACCAGAAAGTTCCAGACGAGGAACCGTGGTTGCTTTGATCGGTGCTACCTTATTCTTGGACGCTAAAAGACGGACCGTGGGTGCCCCAGTGCTATCCCTCGATCGAATATAAGCGCAAGTTCCATAGGCGGCTTCCGAGGCGTCTGTGAATATATGCAATTCGGCCTCTTGATTAATATCACCTAAAGCCCAGCGCGGTACACGAATTTCGTTAAGGAATGGCAAAGTGGTTTCAAATTTATACCATTGAGCTTTAAGGGTATTAGGTATTATCTCATCCCAAGAGCATTTAGTTTGCCATAATTGTTGAAGCAAAATTTTGGCTTCTAATATACAAGGTCCGACTAAACCTATCGGGTCAAATACTTGCGCGATTGACGAAAGTACGTGACGTTTTGTAACGTTATTACTACTTTTCAAGTTAATATTGAAGAAGAGTGTATCTGTGTCGCACTGCCAATTCAGACCTAACGTCTTGGCTGCTGCGGAGGTACTTAAATTCTGTATGTTTAAACTTTTAGAATCATTAGGTAAGTTGCTTTATGAACCATTTGAATTTGAGTGAACTTGCAAACTGTGTAAAATTTCAGAATTATTTGAGCGTAATTTCCTTAAGTTCAGCTGAGCAGTTTTTAGTGTGTCTATTACTCCCTTTCCTAACTGTATAGCATCGTGAATGCTAGTGCTGCCGCTTAAGTAATCATCGACATAGAAATCGTGTACTATAGTTTGCTGTAGCACGGGATCCGACGACTCTAAGCCTAACTGTTTTAGACATCGCGTAGCGAGATAGGCTGCGCTGGCAGTGCCAAATGTTATAGTATTCAGGGTGTAACACTCAAGACGATCGGTTGGATTGAACCGCCACAAAATTTGCTGAAGGCATCTCTGCTCAGGTGCAATTAGCATCTGGCGGTACATTTTTTCGATGTCACCTGAAATTACGTACTTATGTTGTCTGAACCTTAAAATAATGGAAATTAGGTCATCTTGAATAGTAGGACCGACCCTCTGAATTCCATTTAACGACACGCCTGATTTCGTAGGCGCCGAGGCATCAAAAACCACTCTTAACCGGGTAGTTAAACTTGAATTTCGCACTACTCCGTGATGTGCAAGCCAGCACTCTTTATCGCCATCGCTTCGCTTACGCTCCGCTAGGGACATGTGCCCTAAATCTAGGTATTCACTCATGAACGCGCTGTAACCTTGCCTAAAATCCGGATCGTGCTTTAACCTTTTTTCTAATGACAAGAAACGACACTTAGCCATCTCATAGGAGTCGCCTAGAACCTTTGGTGATTCTTTCAGTGGCATGGTAACAACGAACCGACCATCATCGGTACGCGTTGTGGTTCTTAAAAAATGTTCTTCACATTCCCGTTCCTCCGGGGTGAAGGTATGTATCGGTAAGACACTATCTAGCTCCCAGAAGCGGGTAAGCTGCTTAATGAGGTCAGTGTCAAGTAATTCTGAAGCATGACAGACCGTATGATGTTTTTGATTGCTAAGAACAGACCCGGAAATTATCCAGCCAAACTTTGAATCATACAGGATAGGTTGACGTTTCCCTAAATTGATCCGATTGGAACCTATGACGTCCCAAAATGTTTCCGCACCGACTAAAATATCTATTACAGACGGAATGTTAAAAGAGGGATCACCTAACTGTATGTGCGATGGTATATTCAAGCTCTTTATATTTACGTAAGACGAGGGCAATAATTTCGTAATCTCAGGAAGCACAAGACACTTAAGTTCCGTCCTGTAGTCTCCAGCCATCGAATGAATGGTTAGGTTGCAAGACTGTGTACTCTTAGAAAAGGAATTGTTAATACCTGTCACAGTGGAGCTTGTGGAAGAAAGTGGAAGTTGCAGCTTGCTGCGCAGCTTCTCAGAAACGAAGTTGGTCGTGCTGCCGTTGTCCAGTAGGATCCTGGCAACGTGCTGAACACCCTTGGCATCGCTGACTCCCACCATGGCTGTGGAAAGCAACACAGAAGATTGTAGAGTAGGAGCCCTTTATCAGATGATACAGCAGCGACCTCTACTGTATCATTATTTGTTTTGGCATGAAGCAGCGTATTGTGACGCTCACTACAATATTTACAAGTAGGGTGACGGCACCAATTATGGACATTTTAAGTACACCTATTTAGTTTTTTAATTATAGTGACGACGTTTTTGACTTTACAAAAATGGTGTATTTTTTTTTCGATAACGAAATATACGAGGCACATTTAGACATAACTACAAAGACCGTATATACTACGAAGATTCAAAAAAAAATACATATTTTGAAACTTGCTAAAACACCAGTAATGTACAGCAAAAATCCAGTAATGGACCTCCATTCATGGACACTACCAATTATAAACATCCAGTTATCGACACGCTACCACCGGTAATGGAAACCCTAGGTGGACAGTGTGAATTGTAAATGACACCAGATACTTGTAAAATAAAATAAAAAAGCAAGTCATATCACAAATCAACTTTTATTCATATAATTATTGTTATTCACAACTTATTTCAATCTGTCATTATTTTGAGCATAATCAGTTTTCCATGTAACCATTAGACTTTAAATCAACCATTGTAGACGTGTACTGTAGACACCATCTCTCCCTTTCGAACAACATCCAAAGCTCTCCCCATTTGTTCGAGGGTATAATTTTTCTTTGGTGCCATCTGAGAAAAAACAAGCAACCCAATTATGGACACATAAAAATACCCAGCCTTGGACGCTTTGTCCACTATGGGTAAATAAAGAGTAATCACAAAATCTTTGCAACTGATACATTTAGAACAACAAAAGAAATACTTTAAATCAATAAAGTAAAATAAAAAAAAAACTATGAGTTTCGACACATGCCCATTACTGGATTTTACTAGATAGCAAATCCAGTAATGAACAGCCCGCTTAAAAAGAAAAGACTGCATAATTGACACATTCAGTTTAGCTAATTTTACTTGCATTCTATTATATTTGAATAAAAATAATATCACGTTCCACTATAACACAATACAAGGAAACTATATGCACAAACCTGTACTCACCTCCTTAATGATTTCAGCAATAAAAACGGTTTTTTGTGAACTCGGGCGACAGCAGTATTTCACGTTGCTGCCATCATCGAACAAAATTGCCAATTTTTGTGACGTATGTCATTATGACAGCTCAAGGGTCTATTGGTTATGGTTTAGTGCTCCAAGTTTGAAAACGTAGTGACAGTTACTTAATATTTTGGTTTAGAAAAAAAAATGTCCATGATTGGGTGTATGTCCATGATTGGTGCCGTCACCCTAGTTAATCGACATTTTGACAACTGATGACCTGGCCTAAGACACAGCTGGCATACGTCCAATTCATTGACTTTCTTTTGACGAAGGTCAACTGATAATGTGCGAAATGAATCGCATGAAAACAGAAAATGATTTTGTTTACACATAGGACAGTTGTATTTGGCCTTGTTCGATTTTACAGCCTCATTTGCGACAAGAAAATTTCGTTGCTTATTGGGTTGATGAGTATTTTTATGCTGACCCGATTTCGACTCCTCGAGAGTCTCTAACAAATCAGCCCTGTTAGAAATAAAGGTGGTAAATTGATCCAATGTTGGGGGGTTATCCAATGTATTTCTGTATTCCTCCCACTCGCGACTAGTAATTGAATCCAATTTTGACGACATCATAAAGATTATAAGCGTATCCCACTGAGAAGTCGGCTGTCCTAAGGTCGTAAGCGCCCTAAGGTTCTTATTTGTGATATCCAACAAATGACGTAACGCTCTGTGTGATTCTTTATGAATTTGTTCGACATTAAATAATGCTTTTACATGGTTATTTACCAAAAGCCTTTTATTATCATATCTAGCCAACAATAGCTCCCAAGCAGTTTTATAGTTCTCTGCCTTAAAGTCCAAAGCGTCTGCGCGGCGCTTCCTTGTAAGGAGGAACGCAAATAATGGAACTTGTTTATGTCGTCTATCGAGTCGTTATTGTGAATTAGCGATAAAAAGGTATCCCTAAATTCAAGAAAATACTGATAGTGACCACTAAAGTGAGGCAAATCAATCTTAGGTAGCCTTACCAGGTTGTTTTTGTGGTGACAAGAACTGGAACCAGCCTCAGACATAACCTTAACATCCGCGTTGCCACGTTTGCGTAGCAACTCCCGCGCGCGAGCCACAATGGAGAAATATTCATTTTCGAACTCCGTTCGCTCAGCATATCGCCCGGTAGGAGCGTCCGAAGTTATCTCAATCTGCTCCTGTAATTCATCAAACGTCGTATACATTTCCTCGATCTTGCTAAGACGGCTCTCGACTTCACTAGCCTGCAAGTCATTTATACCCGGAATAGACAAATATGGCGTAAGGAACGTACTAAAGTTACTAATAATAATAACTTATTATTAGTAACTTTGGGTGTAATATTTGAACTTGAAGTTAAAAACGTCGTGTGGGGACGGAAGAAACAACTTGCTTGTGGACGATTGAAACGTTTCAATCGTCCTCGCGTTTTAATCGTCCCTGAAAGTAACCGACTTGAGAATATACGGAAGTTATGTTAATGTTCACTATTATTTGTGTAGTTTTTGACCTTATTTATAGATCATGGAAATGTTTTTCATGGTTTTTTTATACCTACGTGATTTTATGAACATTTGTTTTTAACCGACGTCTAAAAAAGGAGGTTCTCAGTTTGACCCGTATATAAAATATACCTATATCATCTATCAGAAAAAATTACACATTCACATCACACATTTTTTTAAATATAATTTGGCATATTGCAAATATTTTGTTTAGTAAAAAAATTTAAACTGATTATTTATTGCGTCTATAATTTAATTTTACATCCCGAAGTTACCAACACTCTTTGTCACAGGGAAGGTACTTACAAGGAACGGTTATGATTGAAACATTGTTATAGTTGAAACAAGCACTTTTGTATGAAACATGATTATGCATGTTTTCTGCAATTCTATATCGTTATATCTTAGAATTACATTAAAAGTGCTTTGGTTAATCAAAATGTACAAGGTAGCAGTAACAAAGAAAACTAGTCATATACTTTTTTTTTACACTCGTTTTTTTATCGAGAAGTTCAGTTGCTCATAAATTGAGAACTGTTTATGTTATGCTTGCGAACTTTTGATGAGCTCATTGTATGCCGTGGTAGTGATGAAAAAGATTAAAAAAGATATAAGTACTTTCATTGTGCGGAAGATATTAGAGTGTTTCAATTGACCTCACAATTGACAGTCATGTGAGGTCAATTGAACCATTCTGCCCTATTCTCTTTATTACATTATTGTCAAAAAACTGTGGATTATACACCAACCATATACATTTTATTTAGGAACCAGATAACCAACCTTGAAATATTTTGGGCGTTCATCTTTCTACTCATAAAAATATAACAGTTACAGGTGGTTAAAGTCAAATTGTTTCAATTGTCCCCGGTCTCCCCTATGTAAGTATTTAGGTAGGTTACCTAAGTATACGCGGATCCTCACATTTGTATTAGGTACAAGTGTCACAATCACACTAAGATCCCTTTCTCAAAGTCATCCTACTAGATAATATTATAAATGCGAAAGTATGAATGTTTAGATGATTGTTACTTAATATTTTATGCAAATATAAAGCCATTTTTAGCGCCATCTATTCAATTTCGGCCTTAACACTTCGGTAGTCAATTAGTAAATCACATTCAAGTGGTCGGATAATGTACTAAGAAAATAGCGACACCTGTTGATTTTTTCTTACACTGCCGCGCGGCAACTCATCGTTCTCATTCACTTTCACCGCTACAATAGTATCGTACTAGATGTCACTATAAGGTTGTTAATACGCGATTCATTACAATATTTACGAGTATATAAAATTAAACATAATATTTTAATCTTATGGAATATACTTATGACAGTATAATATACTCTAAAATTATTCTTTGAGTGTAGCCGCGCCCTTGATCGTATTTATGCTTGGCCCTAGCATAGACAACCAGTTTTGAGTTTGTATTCATTTCGCCATCGCCCTATTGGTTGAATTATTACTTCATCTTGTTTTCCAACATGGCGCCGTCTGTGCTATGAGATGACAACATCGTAGTTTGTGTCGAGTTTGTCATAATCAAAAATTTGTTTTAGTCGATATAATTTATCTACCTCACATGTTCAAAGAGAATCAGTAATTGTAATGGTAGTTGCATAATCGTGCCACGTTTTTTAATAATCATCCAGTTGATGCGTTTTTCTGTGAGAAAAGTACTTAGCTGCCGTAAAAATGGCGGGTGTATCTTTACTGATTGTGTTTTCATATCATTCGGAGAAAGTAAAAGAATAGGCTAGAAGTGATTGTAGTTTCTTACTCAGTGCCAGTTATAATACGTATAGTGGGACGGCATGTTTTGAATGTTACTGTTTTGACATTTGAAGAGGTGATTGATTCGGGAGAAACGGTGCAGGTGTCATCGTTATTAATGAAATTATCAGTATGTCGCGCTGGGGCAGAGGCCGAGGCGGCAGTGTGGCCGTGCCGCTTGATAGTGCCCTGTTTAGAGAAAATAGTAACTGCCCCACAGCCGCTCGCTCGGCGGGCACGGTCGGCAAGTGGGGAATCACAAGCTTTACGTCAATTAGAAGCGCTCCTTACGGTAAGGATTACCCTTAACCATACGTTCCCTTTCATTTCGTTCACTTGGCTGTTCAATTAATAAGTGCATATTGAACCTGTTAAAAACGATTTTCCTCTACAGTAATATAATAAGTAAAACGAAATTTGCGCCTTTACCGCCTTTTAACTCAAGCCCTACATTTGAATTACAATTTATTCCCATATCGTTCAATTATACTTACACACCTCTCAGTCACTTTTAGTAGAATTGTAGATTATTTTTTTGTTGTTAAGTAGTATTTTAAGATTCTGATTAGTATGTGTTACGGGCACTACACCTCATAACAAAATAATACCTCATAACAAACTAATACTACCTAACAAATTAATAATAAATAGACACTAATTAGTAGTATAACACGTTGATAAATTATATATTTTCTTTTTTCAGCCTACCCAAGTAATGTTGTTAAAAAGCCAGTCCAAGATCAAAACAGTCCGCTGACAGTGCCTGCAGTGGAAACAGACACACCCCCACCTAAACCTAAGAAATTTTTTAAATCACGCAATGCCGAGCCTTATCCGCCTGTTCCTCAAATCACTTATGCACCACCAGTACCTGCAGCTCCATTATCCCCTGAGCACCCTTCGAATAGCAAAGAAAAGAAAGCTACCAAAAGGAGTAGAGTGTACAACAGGGACTCTTCATCACCAGAATTGCCTCGTCGTAACTCTGAAAAGGGTAAAGCTAGAAAGAATTCTGTGGCTACAAAGGCCGCCAAAAAAGAAGAAACATTATCTGAAGATGCTCAACCTAGGAGTAAACGGTACTTGGTTCGCAATCGTGATAAAGTAATTAACTATGCTGAAGATGGCAGCAATAGTCCTATTCCTGAGTTTTCACGATATGAATCATTAGCTCCAAGAGTTATATCACCAAAAACAAGTCCGTTAGTCTCAAGTCCTCTGCCTCCTAAGGTTGAAGTGTCTAGCCCCTCCACCAGTAAAGAAGTAGTAAGCCCCTCTACAAGCAAAGATGGTAATGAAGAAAGGAAACCACCCCCTATTGTGCTCAGAATATCAAAGGGCACATCGAGGATAGTCAGCACAGATTCCAATGAAGGTTTTACATCACCTGGTTCTGATAGGCATTCATCAATGGACATGCATTCAGATCTTGGTTTAGATCACAAAAAGAGCCCATCAATGGAAGCATTATGTTCTCCAAAGCATGAAGGTCTCAAAATCACTATCAAATGTGGTGGTCTTAGCCAAGATGGTAAAAAGGAAAAGAAAAAAGATAAAAAAGATCATAAGTCTCATAAGAAACATCACAAAGCAAGTATAGATGATGATACCAAAAAAGCTACTTCACCTTTGCCTGGGTCGGACACATACGACCTTTACAAGACTCTTGCATCACCAGACCATGAAAGTAATAAAGATAGGAACAGAGCTGCATCTGGGGAAGATGATATTGAGTCTCAACTAGCAAAGCTTGATTCCACAGGTCCTTCACATAAATCTCCTAGGATAGATGTTCTACCTACAGAACCACCACCAGAACCTAAACCACCAGAGGGGTCAGGTGGAAGGGCCCGCCGAGCTAGACAAGTAATTAATTACAATGAGAATGATGATTACATGGATAATTTGGGTTCTGGTCATTCAAGCAAGCAAACTATTAAAACTGTTAATGACCTCAAAAAAGAAACTAGAAAAGGAAGAAAGAAACATGAGGCTGCTGTGCTTGAAGCTGCTGCAGCCTCAGCAGCAGATCCTCAAGGAAATGAACATAAAGTGGAATCTCATGCAGAGAAGAATGATTTGATTGATATATTATCAGGTGTAAATGCAGAAGAGGGCAAAACTGAAGTCAAGCACAAAAAACAAAAAGCTAAAGGTTTACAAAATAAACATTCGAGCCCTGATTATGGGGCTGGGTTATCTCAAGAGGGCAATTCACAAGAACAAGAAGATAACCAGCAAGATATGCATGAGGATGAACAAATGGAAATACCACCTGAATTGAATATTAATGATGCAGGAAGTCATTCTCAGCCTGCCACTCAAGCCACAGATTCTGATTACAATAGTTGTCCAACAGAATTCTCTGAAGATGATTCTCAAAAAAATCAACAGGAAGATGTATTCAAATCCCCACATGGCATTGATGATGAAAATGTTGAAGACAAACCAAGTGTGAAATTAGTTATAACTAAAAAGAAGGGTTCCATATTTAAGAGCAAGTCTTTGGTCAATGATAATCCATCCCCACTTCCAGCTAGGAAAAGACGCCATTTGTACAAACATGAGTGGGCCAATGACGTAAGTTAATTCATAAAATTGCATCTTATAAACTTGTTGTTAACATGAAACTATCAGTGTAAAAAGGTCATATTTATCTGTGTAACTCTTACTTATTTATGGATGCTGTGTTGATTGATTGATAAGCAGTTTTGCAACATTACGCACGGGAGATGATTTTCAAAAGAATACTAACTTTGTCTAACAAATTTCTTCTAAATATAAATATATCAAACACAAATACTTATTATGAAGACATTCTTTGCTTAGCAATGGCTCAAATTATTAAAGTTTTATTTGATTTGTAGAAAGGGAATGAAACACCCAGACCCGAACAGCCAGAGAACACAGAAGTGCGGAACCCTGCCAGCCAGGTGCCCGAGGAACTCACAAAGGTCACAAGGTATAGGGCACCGGATCCCATCATGGATGACCCCACTTCCCTGGAAGCTGCCAAGCCCTATACAAGTGTTAAGTGTGCTAAAGAAGCTAAGGAGGTATGTCATGATGTTCATCTTTTTAAATATTTAATTAATATGAAATAGCATGATCGTCAAACATTAAACTGTTCAAATGTAAAGGATGTTTTATATTATTTGCAGAAGAAATATTTTGTCCTAGTAAATATACAATGTAACATACATTTTTATTAATTATTGTTGTTCATTTTGTTCTGTCATTGCTCAAGGTTAAATGCACGCTTCGTGCGTGATTAAGTTTAACTTGCTAAACTAACTCTATTCCATTACTTTTGTTCACAGTATTATACTGTAGTAAGAAATGTGAAGAAAGCACATCAAATACAGGAGATTGGAGAATACCAAGAATTTAATGACGATGTAGACTACCTTCTGGATGCGCTACAGGTAAGATATTGTGTTCTTTATGAACTTGATTTTTTCTAATTGGTTAAGGACGCCTTTTGAGAAAAAGCTTTACATTATAGTCCTCATCGGTTTTGATGATGGTTATAAATTTGTTCTTCCCTGCCTAAACAACCCATACAAAACCCATTATTTCCCGCTGCGTTAAACTTTTTAAAATTCTGATAGCGCCATATTAAATTAAGACGACTAAGGAAAACATCACATTCAGCCAAAGAAAATCACCCCCCAGCCCCGCGGTCTACATGGTGATTTTTTTTAAATTATATGGTTCATGGTTAGAAGAAAATTAAATTAAAAATTATCAATCTGTAAGTAAATTCATTTAATTGAGATAAATGAAACATGAAATTAATTTAATGGGTTCTACTTACATAGGTTATAGGTTATAGGTGTACGCGGGCTGGGTTTCCGCAACTCGACGTCATATTAGCGCCTATTTTGCGTGTGGGTTGTTGGCACTACTGCTATTCGTGCCAACCCAATTCCACCAGGAAGCCTAGCAGACCCTTTATGTTGCCGACGGCTTCCGGTAGTGACCCCGGTGTTCCGAGGTGTTTTTCCCGGTGTACTGCCACCCCAGGGCACGTCAGGATGACGTGGGTGGCTGTCTCTTCCTCTTCCATGCAGGCTCTGCAGAGAGGACTGTCTGTAATACCTAAGGTGAAAAGGTGTTTGTTTAATAGTGCATGACCAGTTATGGCGCCTGTCAAGAGACGGAGTGCCGGCCTCTTTAGCTGTTTTAGCTTCCTTGACAATCCGGGATTGATTGTCGGGAGGGCCTCCCTGGTTTGCCTGCAGGTGCCTAGGGTGTTCCAAATTTTTTGGTGTTCTACCTTGGTGTTTTATCGTAGTGTGCTCCGCAGCCATGCAGGGGGTAGAGGGATCGTGGGTTCCGGTCCTATGGCTTCCGATTCTGAGCCTTCTCTAGCCAGTGCATCCGCTGCGTCGTTACCGCGTGAATTGCTGTGCCCTTTGATCCATTGCAAGGTTATTTCGCAGTTGGTACATACCTCTGATAGAATTTTGTGGCACTCGTGTATCAGCCCAGACGTTGTTGTGTGACTTTGCAGGGCTTGTAGTACAGATCGACTGTCGGAAAGTATGCGGATGGGATATCCTCTTACCTCCCTGGAAACGATTGCGTGAGCGGCCATTATAATACCCATGCACTCTGCCTGGAAGACTGAGTTATGGATTCCTAATGGTGTCGAGATTCGTATGTTTAGGTCCTCCGAGAACACTCCTGATCCGGCGCCTGACCTTGTCTTGGACCCGTCCGTGAATATTCTTAACTCCCTGGGGTTAAGTCCTTCCTGGAGGGTTTCGTATAGTTCGATTTTGTACTTCTTGTCGAAGACGAACTGTTTTGGAATGATGTCGTTTGTTGCCTCTATGAGGGGTTCCCTACCTATAGCCTCGTAGAGTATCTCGGTGTGTGGAACCCTGGGCGGTCTCCAGAGATTCTGTTTTTTGAGCCGTATGGCTGACGCCAGGGCTTCTTGCCTGATAAAGAGGTGTAGCGGCGGAATGTCCATGATGGCTTCCAGGGCTGCAGTTGGTGTGGTCCTCATGCAGCCACTAGCCGCCATGCAGGCCAGTCTCTGGAGGCGTTGTAGTTTAGCTTCGACCGTGGTTAGTGTGGTGCGAGGCCACCACACTACGGCTCCGTAGCTTACTATTGGTCGAATTATCGACTGGTAGAGCCATAGAGTGATCCTGGGGTTTAGTCCCCAAGTCCTACCTACCATTCTACGGCATTGCCAGAACGCGACTGTAGCTTTTTGTATTTTTTTGTCGAGGTGGCTGCTCCAGTTAAGTTTGGCATCTAGTATTACACCCAAATACTTTACCTCTGTTGACAATTGGAGCTCTTTATTGAACAGTCTGGGTAAGCGCTAGGTCCCCAGATTCCGTTTGTAGGTGAACATTACCAGCTCCGTCTTCCTTGGGTGGGTTGATGGGTGGGTGGTGGTGGTAGTGATGAGGGATGGGTTCTACTTAATTCCTTGAAACACCGCATTAAGTTTAAAATATAGTGTGAAGTGAAATACCGCCTTTGAAATATTTCGTAAAAAGAATGCTTACATATAATATAAATATTACATATAGTATCACCGCGTTATTAGGTATGTCACAATTTGTTTTTTGTAATGTCTTTGTATTATTTCTTCACATGTTTGAGAAAAGCACTATATTTACCTTGGCGAAAACCGGGGTTGCCTGACTTGTCTCTCCGACTCGTCAGGCAACCCCTTTCTTTCCGCGCCTCGGCAATAATGAACTATTCCCTACTGTGAGCTCTGACATGGCTGGCTAAGCCCAACCTATTAATGCTGGATTATTGGAATACTTTTTTCTGTCATTGTCGTCAACAGAGCCGTAACACGTCCCGTCCACTGCTGGACATGGACCTCCCATAAACAGTCCCACAATCACCGTTCCAGCGCCACCCGCATCTAGCGGACTCACGCGACCTAAACCAGGTCATCAGTCCACAGTATCTACCCACGTTGCGCTTGCCAGTACGTGGTTGCCATTCGAGAACATTTTCGCCCCAACAGCCATTGGTTCTCCCCGAAACTGCCCACTTTCTGTTAAATAAAAATATTCACCTTGAAAAACAAATGAGCATATGTAAATATAGGTTCGCTGACCAGATCTGAGAACTGCGTATTTGGCGCGTTAGTCTTGTAGGTTCGAATGTGTTGAAACCAGTTGCACCGCCTTTGGTTGTGTACAGGACAACAACCCGATGTCGACGCGGTGCCTGTCGGCCATCACGCTGGCCAGCAAGTGCACGGCGCCCGCGTTCCGCATGCATCTGCGCGCGCACGGCACCGTGCAGAAGTTCTTCAGCGCGCTCCACGACGCCACCAACGACCAGGTATGTTGCCGCTCAGTAGACATATGGCAAGCAGGAAAAATACATACAAACGTCCAATCGGACGCAGTCGGACACGCGGCGATACAGTCAACTTATGCATGTGCTACACGGGTTAAAACCGCGGTTTCTACCACGTGACCTTGGCAGAATCGACGTAGAAGCTCTGCCGTCTACACGGGTTAAAACGGCCCCAAACTTCAGTGTGTTTGAAACGCTTGTGCGGGGCAAACGTGCGCGGAACACCTACTGAGACGCCAGGGCACCTTCCTTGTCGAAAATTTCAAAAGGTTGGAGTTTGTTTTGCATATTTGTGTGCAACTGATTTAAAAAAAGAAAAGATTTTTTTTTTGGCTAGGGTCCTTATTATCCTCACTAGTTTAGTCCCACAGACACGGAAGGTCTCTATGCAGTTTAATTAGTTCGGTAGCCACCTCTCGTTCGTTCACCGACGCCATTTTGAACCTAAACCCTGCGCGGCACGTCTACACACGGTGTGTGCGCCGTGCGACTGTCGTTCGCGTGTCTAAAACCAGCGGCTACATGGTTTTAACCCACCGTTTCTGCCAAATGGTTTGCCGAGCGCGCCTGCCTGCCAAGGTCATGCGAGATTTGGTTTGAAACCACTGGCTACATGGTTTAAAACGGCTGTTTTTCTACCAAGGTCACGTGGCAGAAACCGCGGTTTAAAACCGTGTAGCACATACTTTAACAAATCGGGGTAGTCACAAACGCCTTATTATATGACTATTATGTGAGATGTGATGATGGATGATGCAGATCCGGAGAATAATACTGAAAGTCCCTCGATAATACGTCGTATACGTATACATTACATATTATGTAATTCGATTTAATTATAGTTCATTTTGCATGATTGTGTACTTGGGCCAAAAGCGGTATTATAAGATAATAAATCAGAATATATGAAAATTCGTAATTTGAAGCAATTCTAAGTATAAAAATAGACAGAGAACCGTTTTATAAAGCTCCATCAGCCTAAGTTAATTGTACTCATTCTCACAGGTCAATTTGATTGTAACCGTAACTTGACCTACTTATGGTATATACGAGTCTGACATAGAATATCATATGATAGTGCTGCCATCTATCAAACAATGCATCAACTAGCTCGACGATCCGTTCAGAGAGGGCCAAGGGCAGAGCTCTAATATCAGAATAATACTTAAAATTCAAAGCTTTTTGCCCTTTTTATTTATTAACCGACTTTAAAAAAGGAGGTTCTCAGTCGACTGGGGAGGTTCGAATTCAACGGTTTTTTGTTAATGATTACTTCAGAACTCCGTGATTTATTAACCGATTCGTTTTTTTTAAATATAATCAATAAATACCCCCTCTCTAAGGATGATAAAATAGGGGATGAGATATTGTATTGGACTTGTAATGTAAGGAAAATTATATTTTGTTTGAATAGGTATAATTCCCAGATGGTTCCATGATCATCAGATCAAGCCCCTATACCACAAGATTCTTCAAATTTTATAAGCACACTTTAATTAATTTCGGAATTTTATGGTGATTCTTGCATTCCTAATGCCACTGCAATACATTACGAGCATGACAACTAAAAAGGTATGATAATTCAGACCTTGTGACATTGACATAAGATAATTTGGGTAATGTTTTCAGAGCTTGGGCCTGTGTACGGCGACGGTGATGTTCGTGCTTTCGCAAGACCGCCTCAACATGGATTTGGACCGGGAGTCGCTAGAGCTCATGTTAAATCTGCTGGAATCAGATGTTTCGCACAAGTAAGTTATTGGGTGAACCAACTTTTTAGTGTGTTCTCCATTTATACTATTTGCTGTATAAAAGGAGATTATAACTATTATAAGAAAATACGATGTCTGCTGACGTTACTTAATTGTTGTGGCACTCCTTACTAAATGAATTATAACGTGAAACTACATGACAATTCACCCTCAATTTCACTGGTTGCCCAGCGGAATTAAAATGTCCCCCGATTTGTATCGAAATAGTTGGTCCCCTGGACAACCATGTTCTCTGTTAGAATACTTTTTTTGGAAGATGCAACATGTATGTTCAAATAGACTATTTATCTGGCTATAAGAACTTATATCATATCTTATCAAATACACATGTTGTGGTAACTGATAATGAACACAAACCAAGCGACACGAACGCCATTACTTAAAAATGTATGCAACTTATTTGTTAAGTTTTTACCTAAGATTGTAAATATTATGGTGGCTTAGGCAAATTTTTATTTTTGGGCTCAGATATGTTCAGTAAGTTCTCGGTCGAAATTAAGAGATATAACTTAAGTTTTTACCTAAGATTGTAAATATTATGGTGGCTTAGGCAAATTATTATTTTTGTGCTCAGATATGTTCAGTAAGTTCGGGGTCGAAATTACTAGATATTACTTAAGTTTTTACCTAAGATTGTAAATATTATGGTGGCTTAGGCAATTTTTTATTTTTAGGCTCAGATATCCTCAGTAAGTTCTCGGTTGAAATGACTAGATTTTCAATAATTTACACGTAATTCGTGTTAACCGTAGGGTGGGCCACTAACCTAATGTATGATACAGTCACTATTATATAAATGCATGCAGCTGTCCTATATTGCCGAAAAGATCTTTAAAATTATGACTATTAAAAAAATATGCATGCTCCTATTTTTCAAATTATATTAGTTTATTATCCGTATCCTCTGATAATAATTACTTCTTTACTTTTCAAAGATTCTTCACGGGCATGATCACTCACGCCCACTTTTCTCTTACTCAAACATTCTTTCCAGAAATGCCCTCGATGACTGCGGCCTCACGTCTGCTCAGCTGACAAAGACCCAAGAGCGGGTTCGGGAATTATGTGCTGAAATCAAAAGCCAAGGGAAAGCTAAACATTTAGATTTGGAGAACATTACCGTAAGTTCTCAACGGTTACGCTACTTATTGGTACTTTAATTGTGGTTTTCTGCCTAAACAAATTACTCACAGCAATACAAATACTCTTAATTGGACACTTCAACATATACTGAACATTAACTTAAAATTAGAGGGAAATAACGGGTGGTCTTATCACTGTTATTATCCAAGACAATTTGTGTTTAAGGTTGACATACAAACATTTGACTTTTATTCTATGTCACAAAATATTCGACGAATTACTTTTATGTATAAAATTACAATTTTGGTACAAGCTTTTATTGCCGTCTGTACTTTTCTTATACCATCATCAACTACTTATTGAGACGATTCTTACGAACCCAAATTCAACGGGGTTACGTCGGTTAAGTAGTGAATTCCCATGGCCACCTTCTGTCTCCATCATCAGATCAGCTCGATAGTACTATAATATTGAATTGTCAACCAAACTATACTTCTACCCAAAATTTCAGCTCAATCAGTCACCAGGAAGTGGGTCAAATTTAACTTGCAAGATTTGTCCCATACATACATACATAATAGGGCATATGGCCACCTTCTGTCTCCATCATCAGATCAGCTCAATGGTACCATAATATTGAATTATCATCCAAACTATACTTAATACCCAAAATTTGAGCTCAAGCAGTCACGGGGAAGTGGGTCAAATTTAACTCGCAAGATTTGTCCCATACATACTAACAGGGCAAGTTAAATAAAAGCTTGTAAAACGTGATATTGGCATATAAGATAAGTGGACAACATTTAGACCGTCACTGTTTCGCACGGTGACCCGAGAGCAAAATGATATGGTTTTTGGTAGAAAACAATTGGACGATTGAATTAGAATGAAACTTCCATTACTTTTCTGTGTCGTTAAATCAACATTCTCAAAGCTTCTCATTTATTTTTTAAAAGTACGTCGTTGGCATGTTAGCATGCACGGTCGATCGTAGGAACGTAGGATATAGGACACCACATGACCACAGTATAGACCCTTGCGACACCAGAAGAATCGAAAGCGTTACCGGGTCTCTGAGTGTTCTTTGTGTTGACCGCAGACAAATGCAAAAGGCACAGTTGTAAGTACGCCTGAGTACATTTGGCAAACAGATGTGAATCTGTAAGTTTATTGATCCATTGAAACTGCGATACTCAGGTGGGTCACCTGGCCATGGAGACGCTGCTGTCGCTGACGTCGAAGCGCGCCGGCGAGTGGTTCAAGGAGGAGCTGCGCGTGCTCGGCGGCGTGGACCACATCGTGCGCACCATCCAGGACTGCGTGGCGCGGCTCGAGGCGCCCGCCGCCGCCTGGGCGCTGGCGGACGTGGACGTGCTCAGGAAGGCCGACCGCTGTCTGCGGGTGCTGGAGAACGTGAGTATACGTGGACCACATCGTGCGCACCATCCAGGACTGCGTGGCGCGGCTCGAGGCGCCCGCCGCCGCCTGGGCGCAGGCGGACGTGGACGTGCTCAGGAAGGCCGACCGCTGTCTGCGGGTGCTGGAGAACGTGAGTATACGTGGACCACATCGTGCGCACCATCCAGGACTGCGTGGCGCGGCTCGAGGCGCCCGCCGCCGCCTGGGCGCAGGCGGACGTGGACGTGCTCAGGAAGGCCGACCGCTGTCTGCGGGTGCTGGAGAACGTGAGTATACGTGGACCACATCGTGCGCACCATCCAGGACTGCGTGGCGCGGCTCGAGGCGCCCGCCGCCGCCTGGGCGCAGGCGGACGTGGACGTGCTCAGGAAGGCCGACCGCTGTCTGCGGGTGCTGGAGAACGTGAGTATACGTGGACCACATCGTGCGCACCATCCAGGACTGCGTGGCGCGGCTCGAGGCGCCCGCCGCCGCCTGGGCGCAGGCGGACGTGGACGTGCTCAGGAAGGCCGACCGCTGTCTGCGGGTGCTGGAGAACGTGAGTATACGTGGACCACATCGTGCGCACCATCCAGGACTGCGTGGCGCGGCTCGAGGCGCCCGCCGCCGCCTGGGCGCAGGCGGACGTGGACGTGCTCAGGAAGGCCGACCGCTGTCTGCGGGTGCTGGAGAACGTGAGTATACGTGGACCACATCGTGCGCACCATCCAGGACTGCGTGGCGCGGCTCGAGGCGCCCGCCGCCGCCTGGGCGCAGGCGGACGTGGACGTGCTCAGGAAGGCCGACCGCTGTCTGCGGGTGCTGGAGAACGTGAGTATACGTGGACCACATCGTGCGCACCATCCAGGACTGCGTGGCGCGGCTCGAGGCGCCCGCCGCCGCCTGGGCGCAGGCGGACGTGGACGTGCTCAGGAAGGCCGACCGCTGTCTGCGGGTGCTGGAGAACGTGAGTATACGTGGACCACATCGTGCGCACCATCCAGGACTGCGTGGCGCGGCTCGAGGCGCCCGCCGCCGCCTGGGCGCAGGCGGACGTGGACGTGCTCAGGAAGGCCGACCGCTGTCTGCGGGTGCTGGAGAACGTGAGTATACGTGGACCACATCGTGCGCACCATCCAGGACTGCGTGGCGCGGCTCGAGGCGCCCGCCGCCGCCTGGGCGCAGGCGGACGTGGACGTGCTCAGGAAGGCCGACCGCTGTCTGCGGGTGCTGGAGAACGTGAGTATACGTGGACCACATCGTGCGCACCATCCAGGACTGCGTGGCGCGGCTCGAGGTGCCCGCCGCCGCCTGGGCGCAGGCGGACGTGGACGTGCTCAGGAAGGCCGACCGCTGTCTGCGGGTGCTGGAGAACGTTAGTATACGTGGACCACATCGTGCGCACCATCCAGGACTGCGTGGCGCGGCTCGAGGCGCCCGCCGCCGCCTGGGCGCAGGCGGACGTGGACGTGCTCAGGAAGGCCGACCGCTGTCTGCGGGTGCTGGAGAACGTGAGTATACGTGGACCACATCGTGCGCACCATCCAGGACTGCGTGGCGCGGCTCGAGGCGCCCGCCGCCGCCTGGGCGCAGGCGGACGTGGACGTGCTCAGGAAGGCCGACCGCTGTCTGCGGGTGCTGGAGAACGTGAGTATACGTGGACCACATCGTGCGCACCATCCAGGACTGCGTGGCGCGGCTCGAGGCGCCCGCCGCCGCCTGGGCGCAGGCGGACGTGGACGTGCTCAGGAAGGCCGACCGCTGTCTGCGGGTGCTGGAGAACGTGAGTATACGTGGACCACATCATGCGCACCATCCAGGACTGCGTGGCGCGGCTCGAGGCGCCCGCCGCCGCCTGGGCGCAGGCGGACGTGGACGTGCTCAGGAAGGCCGACCGCTGTCTGCGGGTGCTGGAGAACGTGAGTATACGTGGACCACATCGTGCGCACCATCCAGGACTGCGTGGCGCGGCTCGAGGCGCCCGCCGCCGCCTGGGCGCAGGCGGACGTGGACGTGTTCAGGAAGGCCGACCGCTGTCTGCGGGTGCTGGAGAACGTGAGTATACGTGGACCACATCGTGCGCACCATCCAGGACTGCGTGGCGCGGCTCGAGGCGCCTGCCGCCGCCTGGGCGCAGGCGGACGTGGACGTGCTCAGGAAGGCCGACCGCTGTCTGCGGGTGCTGGAGAACGTGAGTATACGTGGACCACATCGTGCGCACCAGCCAGGACTGCGTGGCGCGGCTCGAGGCGCCCGCCGCCGCCTGTTCGCAGGCGGACGTGGACGTGCTCAGGAAGGCCGACCGCTGTCTGCGGGTGCTGGAGAACGTGAGTATACGTGGACCACATCGTGCGCACCATCCAGGACTGCGTGGCGCGGCTCGAGGCGCCCGCCGCCGCCTGGGCGCAGGCGGACGTGGACGTGCTCAGGAAGGCCGACCGCTGTCTGCGGGTGCTGGAGAACGTGAGTATACGTGGACCACATCGTGCGCACCATCCAGGACTGCGTGGCGCGGCTCGAGGCGCCCGCCGCCGCCTGGGCGCAGGCGGACGTGGACGTGCTCAGGAAGGCCGACCGCTGTCTGCGGGTGCTGGAGAACGTGAGTATACGTGGACCACATCGTGCGCACCATCCAGGACTGCGTGGCGCGGCTCGAGGCGCCCGCCGCCGCCTGGGCGCAGGCGGACGTGGACGTGCTCAGGAAGGCCGACCGCTGTCTGCGGGTGCTGGAGAACGTGAGTATACGTGGACCACATCGTGCGCACCATCCAGGACTGCGTGGCGCGGCTCGAGGCGCCCGCCGCCGCCTGGGCGCAGGCGGACGTGGACGTGCTCAGGAAGGCCGACCGCTGTCTGCGGGTGCTGGAGAACGTGAGTATACACTATTGCTTCCAGGATTGGATTATATGGCGATGCTTCGCAGGTCTCTGTGACTTTCAGTCTAGAGCTCATGGGAACCAAGACCGGGTTGTTGGGTGAAAAAAGACCTATGTGCGAAATATTGAGCAGGAGCTTTGCAGTGAAGGGACACATGTGTAAGGAATGCTAACAAGGCTTAATTTTCCCTCTGGTTGCAAGGTCAGATGGGTGTCGCTTTTGTATAACCAGTGCCTACGCCAAATTTCAATATTAGGCGCCAAAGCGAATCCAGTAGAACTAGAACAGGGAAATACGCTAGGTGGATAATGAATTGACAGTTCTCTATCGGATGAGAGCTTTTGACGTCGCATTCAAAGCTTACTTATCTGTTTGTAAACACATTAATTGCCGAGCTCCTGATATCTACTTGGCCGCGATACCGACGCTTATGTAATGGACGGCCATCGTAGTCCACAGCAATGATTGGTGTAACGCGTAGTTGTAAGCAGACTGTATGTTTATTGCGTAGGTGACGCAGCAGAACGAGGACAACCAGTTGTACCTGGTGGGCGAGTCGCTGGGCGCGGCGCGCACGTTCTGCGCGCTGTTCCGGCGCTGCGCGGGCGAGGCGGGGGCTGCGCGCGCGCCGCGCCTGCGCCTGGCGCTGCTGGACGCCGCGCTGCCCGCCGTCAAAGTGCTCGTCAACCTGAGCCACTCCTTCTCGCCCGCCAAGGGTCAGTGCCTACTCAATCGACCGTCGGCGCCATTACAACGACTGCCCACCTACATTTTTTCTTGACGTCGCCCCTCAGGCTGCCATCTCATCATGGCGACCTCGGTAGTCTACTTGATAGTGACCCTGCCTACGAAGCCGGAGGTCCGGGGTTCGAACCCGTTGAGTATTTTGATTTTGTAATTTATTTGTGTAATGAGCATGAATATTTCTTCCTGAGTCATGGATATTTTCTGTGTATTTAAGTATTTATTTAACTGTTTAAGTATGTATATCGTCCTCTAGTACCCATAGTACAAGCTTTGCTTAGTTTGGGACTAGGTCGATTTGTGTAAGACTGTCCCCAAATGTTTATTTATTTATCTAGGAATATCAGTACAAGCGCCCGCCAGCTATGCAGAGGTAGGTTACAAACGGGTCGCAAACGTATGCTAGGGGATGTCTGCTCTATAACTCAATGGTCGGCGCTGAGTTTGAGTCGTTTTAGTGCCCCGCTGATTGGCAGCCATGATAGCGAACGCGCCGTGAGTGCGGAGTGCGGCGCTAGCGTCCCGCTTGCGACCGTAGACGAGTCGAGGCAGAGCGATTCCGAAACTCATTGACGTCAGGGTCGGCGGTTAGCGTGACAGGAAGATGTGTGTGTGTGATGTGGTGGGAAGTGTGAAGGCTAGTCAGCCTAAAAAGCAATTCTATCATTAACGTATACATTATTGAAAATAGAGAGAAAAAACACATAGTGCATGCTTAACATTTAACTTTCCATGACATATTTAAAACGACCACCATCTAACGTGGAATGTTTAATTCAAGCGCCTGATTATAAAGAAATGAAATGTGTTGTGCAGTGTCTCCCGGGGCGATAGTGATCGGCGAGCAGCCGGGCGTGATGGAGATGTGCCTCATCATCCTCAACAACCACGAGAATTTCATCCCTGACAGCAAAAACTTCGAGTTCAGCGTTTGTGTGAGTAGCCTGTTATTCTAATTACTTACCACTATGAAATAAAAGTTCATTATTACAGGTTTCATTTTGTGTATGTGTCGTTGTCGTTGTATTAGTTGTGGGGAGGTCCACGAGAATTCTTCCCTAGAAGGACTCCTTCTATTGCTAGCAGACTGACACAGTGAACGTATTCAACGTAAGGATATATCCTTTGGAATATGCGTATATCACATAAGGGGTTCTGCCTTTTCTCCGAATTTGTTATGTCCGAATTTCACTTGCCAACCAACTTTTCGCCGATGATTCACCTTGACAACTAACTAATGGCAAATTTTTGTATGACAACTGATTCATTTGGTAGATTTATTATTAAGTCGATTATTATAATGAATTAAAAATTTTGGCACACCTATCTTTTGGCAAATCTTTCAGTTGGACAAACAACTACTAACCGATTTACTCCGACGTTTCGTCAGTGCAACAGTTCCCTTTTCTTACATAAGCCAACTTTTTACTACAAAGAACAAGACAGCATAAAACATAGTCAGACTTTTATTCAACGTGTTCTTATATAAGTTACAAGGAGGGAAGTGGGGATGGGGAGAAGAAGATACCCGCAAAGGGGGTTCGGGGGTGAAGCCCCCGTATTAAAAAATAACATACAATCGTAACAGTGATGTTATTTGTAGGTTAGGTTAGAGTTAGCTTGTGTCCCTTAGAGCGGAAATAGGCACCCCGCGAGCGGGGTGACGTCGACACGCTGGCGTTTAGGTAAGGTTTAGGTGAGGTTAAAATAATTGGCAGGAGTTTGTTTAAAAAAAACACATGTAAACCTACATACATACATTCCACCAAGCAACAGTCCAAAAGTAATGATGTAAACACTTATCTATGTACCATCATTGTCAAAAAACAAGTGAGCGGTTGCGCTTACTCACTTTGTAAATACGTTACATAGTTACTAAATAAAACATCTGGTAAGCCACGAAATGTATCTAAGTCAAACTGACCCATTCTGCTACTAGAAAAGTGGGCATTTTGAAAAGTGACTTTGTGAAAATAAGTCCAAGCATACAGTTGGTAACCGTGAGGTTGGGAAATTAAACTAAACCTTTTGATAAGTTGACACTTAATCATTCGGCGAAATGACATTATGCGAAAAATTGGTTGTGATGTGATATTCGTACGTAAAATTTTCGGAGATGAGTTAGAGAACCATCACATAAATATGACATACTCCTTTATGGCGCTGTTGGGCTTCGTTACTATAAAAGCTGCTAAATCGATAAATTATCATTCATCAGGATCATCTGACACCAGAAAACGTCACTTGCCGCCTGTTGGGGCCTCTTTCGTGTTATAGCTGAGGGCTACGTCACTCCAGCGGTAACCTCCCTTCAGGGGATAGCCCCCAAACAGCCCAGCAGGCCACCAGGGCAAAAAATCCATACTGCAATACTTAATATTATAAATGGGAAAGTGTATGTGTGTGTTTGTTAGTCCGTCTTTTACGGTTTTACGGAGCGACGAATTGAGCGATTTTTTAAGTGGAGATAGTTGAAGGGATGGAGCACTCTCCATGATTCGCAATTCATTGATTTCGGGGATAAAAACTATCCTATGTAGTGACATAGGATAGTTTTTATCCCCGAAATCATCCCCTAAAGGGGGAATGGGAGGGGGTAAAAGTACTGGAGAAAGGAGATGGAGCTGCGATATAAACAAGTTCCACGCGGACGGAGTCGCGGGCACAAGCTAGTAGGTCCATAATTTGAAGTTCCATGTAAATGTGTTCAGGTGTTGTTGCTGCTCATAAACCTGGTGCAGAACAACGAGCTGAACGCGAGCCGGCTGCTGGGCGTGCGCATCCGCGCGGACGGCGCCGAGGCCGCCGGGGCGCGCGCCGTGTCCGCGCTCGACCTCATCGTCGACCTCTTCTACAAGCGGGTCGACTTGGCCAGGTAACGAGCCCTCCCCCCCATGTACATGTGTTCAGGTGTTGTTGCTGCTCATAAACCTGGTGCAGAACAACGAGCTGAACGCGAGCCGGCTGCTGGGCGTGCGCATCCGCGCGGACGGCGCCGAGGCCGCCGGGGCGCGCGCCGTGTCCGCGCTCGACCTCATCGTCGACCTCTTCTACAAGCGGGTCGACTTGGCCAGGTAACGAGCCCTCCCCCCCATGTACATGTGTTCAGGTGTTGTTGCTGCTCATAAACCTGGTGCAGAACAACGAGCTGAACGCGAGCCGGCTGCTGGGCGTGCGCATCCGCGCGGACGGCGCCGAGGCCGCCGGGGCGCGCGCCGTGTCCGCGCTCGACCTCATCGTCGACCTCTTCTACAAGCGGGTCGACTTGGCCAGGTAACGAGCCCTCCCCCCCATGTACATGTGTTCAGGTGTTGTTGCTGCTCATAAACCTGGTGCAGAACAACGAGCTGAACGCGAGCCGGCTGCTGGGCGTGCGCATCCGCGCGGACGGCGCCGAGGCCGCCGGGGCGCGCGCCGTGTCCGCGCTCGACCTCATCGTCGACCTCTTCTACAAGCGGGTCGACTTGGCCAGGTAACGAGCCCTCCCCCCCATGTACATGTGTTCAGGTGTTGTTGCTGCTCATAAACCTGGTGCAGAACAACGAGCTGAACGCGAGCCGGCTGCTGGGCGTGCGCATCCGCGCGGACGGCGCCGAGGCCGCCGGGGCGCGCGCCGTGTCCGCGCTCGACCTCATCGTCGACCTCTTCTACAAGCGGGTCGACTTGGCCAGGTAACGAGCCCTCCCCCCCATGTACATGTGTTCAGGTGTTGTTGCTGCTCATAAACCTGGTGCAGAACAACGAGCTGAACGCGAGCCGGCTGCTGGGCGTGCGCATCCGCGCGGACGGCGCCGAGGCCGCCGGGGCGCGCGCCGTGTCCGCGCTCGACCTCATCGTCGACCTCTTCTACAAGCGGGTCGACTTGGCCAGGTAACGAGCCCTCCCCCCCATGTACATGTGTTCAGGTGTTGTTGCTGCTCATAAACCTGGTGCAGAACAACGAGCTGAACGCGAGCCGGCTGCTGGGCGTGCGCATCCGCGCGGACGGCGCCGAGGCCGCCGGGGCGCGCGCCGTGTCCGCGCTCGACCTCATCGTCGACCTCTTCTACAAGCGGGTCGACTTGGCCAGGTAACGAGCCCTCCCCCCCATGTACATGTGTTCAGGTGTTGTTGCTGCTCATAAACCTGGTGCAGAACAACGAGCTGAACGCGAGCCGGCTGCTGGGCGTGCGCATCCGCGCGGACGGCGCCGAGGCCGCCGGGGCGCGCGCCGTGTCCGCGCTCGACCTCATCGTCGACCTCTTCTACAAGCGGGTCGACTTGGCCAGGTAACGAGCCCTCCCCCCCATGTACATGTGTTCAGGTGTTGTTGCTGCTCATAAACCTGGTGCAGAACAACGAGCTGAACGCGAGCCGGCTGCTGGGCGTGCGCATCCGCGCGGACGGCGCCGAGGCCGCCGGGGCGCGCGCCGTGTCCGCGCTCGACCTCATCGTCGACCTCTTCTACAAGCGGGTCGACTTGGCCAGGTAACGAGCCCTCCCCCCCATGTACATGTGTTCAGGTGTTGTTGCTGCTCATAAACCTGGTGCAGAACAACGAGCTGAACGCGAGCCGGCTGCTGGGCGTGCGCATCCGCGCGGACGGCGCCGAGGCCGCCGAGGCCGCCGGGGCGCGCGCCGTGTCCGCGCTCGACCTCATCGTCGACCTCTTCTACAAGCGGGTCGACTTGGCCAGGTAACGAGCCCTCCCCCCCATGTACATGTGTTCAGGTGTTGTTGCTGCTCATAAACCTGGTGCAGAACAACGAGCTGAACGCGAGCCGGCTGCTGGGCGTGCGCATCCGCGCGGACGGCGCCGAGGCCGCCGGGGCGCGCGCCGTGTCCGCGCTCGACCTCATCGTCGACCTCTTCTACAAGCGGGTCGACTTGGCCAGGTAACGAGCCCTCCCCCCCATGTACATGTGTTCAGGTGTTGTTGCTGCTCATAAACCTGGTGCAGAACAACGAGCTGAACGCGAGCCGGCTGCTGGGCGTGCGCATCCGCGCGGACGGCGCCGAGGCCGCCGGGGCGCGCGCCGTGTCCGCGCTCGACCTCATCGTCGACCTCTTCTACAAGCGGGTCGACTTGGCCAGGTAACGAGCCCTCCCCTCCATGTACATGTGTTCAGGTGTTGTTGCTGCTCATAAACCTGGTGCAGAACAACGAGCTGAACGCGAGCCGGCTGCTGGGCGTGCGCATCCGCGCGGACGGCGCCAAGGCCGCCGGGGCGCGCGCCGTGTCCGCGCTCGACCTCATCGTCGACCTCTTCTACAAGCGGGTCGACTTGGCCAGGTAACGAGCCCTCCCCCCCATGTACATGTGTTCAGGTGTTGTTGCTGCTCATAAACCTGGTGCAGAACAACGAGCTGAACGCGAGCCGGCTGCTGGGCGTGCGCATCCGCGCGGACGGCGCCGAGGCCGCCGGGGCGCGCGCCGTGTCCGCGCTCGACCTCATCGTCGACCTCTTCTACAAGCGGGTCGACTTGGCCAGGTAACGAGCCCTCCCCCCCATGTACATGTGTTCAGGTGTTGTTGCTGCTCATAAACCTGGTGCAGAACAACGAGCTGAACGCGAGCCGGCTGCTGGGCGTGCGCATCCGCGCGGACGGCGCCGAGGCCGCCGGGGCGCGCGCCGTGTCCGCGCTCGACCTCATCGTCGACCTCTTCTACAAGCGGGTCGACTTGGCCAGGTAACGAGCCCTCCCCCCCATGTACATGTGTTCAGGTGTTGTTGCTGCTCATAAACCTGGTGCAGAACAACGAGCTGAACGCGAGCCGGCTGCTGGGCGTGCGCATCCGCGCGGACGGCGCCGAGGCCGCCGGGGCGCGCGCCGTGTCCGCGCTCGACCTCATCGTCGACCTCTTCTACAAGCGGGTCGACTTGGCCAGGTAACGAGCCCTCCCCCCCATGTACATGTGTTCAGGTGTTGTTGCTGCTCATAAACCTGGTGCAGAACAACGAGCTGAACGCGAGCCGGCTGCTGGGCGTGCGCATCCGCGCGGACGGCGCCGAGGCCGCCGGGGCGCGCGCCGTGTCCGCGCTCGACCTCATCGTCGACCTCTTCTACAAGCGGGTCGACTTGGCCAGGTAACGAGCCCTCCCCCCCATGTACATGTGTTCAGGTGTTGTTGCTGCTCATAAACCTGGTGCAGAACAACGAGCTGAACGCGAGCCGGCTGCTGGGCGTGCGCATCCGCGCGGACGGCGCCGAGGCCGCCGGGGCGCGCGCCGTGTCCGCGCTCGACCTCATCGTCGACCTCTTCTACAAGCGGGTCGACTTGGCCAGGTAACGAGCCCTCCCCCGCCCCTCCCTTAAGGGGCTACCCGAGGTTTTCATCGATTTTTGTCAATTTTTGAATCGTATCTCCTTTAGCATTACAGATAGAATTATAAGTCAAACGGCTATCGGTTCTTCAATCTTTTATCTCCATTTTGATCTACCGGATTTTGAAAGAAATGAATGCTTTATTTTGTATGGTTTTTTTAAACGGACAGCGGAGTCCACCTGCCAACGCTTGACCAAACGCGATTTCCAGTGTCGAACACATTTGAGTCCGAAATAGTACATTATTGTTGAAGCAAGGAAAATAGGCAAATTGCTGATGAGTATTAATTTTAAACGGACCCAAGGTCGTCCGTTTAATTTAAAACGAAGCCAGCAAATGCCCTTCCAGCCGAGACAAATATAGTGCTTTTCTCAAAAATTGTGCAAGAAAACAAAAATGTACTTTCTGAAAATGATAAGGCATGCATTTCATTTGGCCGCTTCAAGAAATTGTCGTACGCTTTTCGATATCTGTCTTTTGGCTTTGCAATTATACTTAACAAATCAATAACTGAGCTTGCAGCTTCTTTTAAATCTGGAAACAATTACACGCTATTTTTCTATATTTTCCGTAAAAACAATTAACCACTGTATGTTAAAACAGAATATTTTTTGCATTGACGTTGCCGCCTTTTATTTAATTTTTAATAATGAGTTGGAAGTGTATTTTTCTTCCGAAAACGCCATAAGTTATTTGAGACTACTAAAAAGTCGCGATAAGTCACAGCTACTGATCTTCCGTTTTGGCTGTTTAGGACTATGCTATTGCCTTTTATTTATATGGCGGTTTCAACTTTTTAAAATGTTTGTACCACGACAAATAAGGAAATTTGTATGCAACATTGTAGTCGAGCAAAATCGGGCCAGCAAGATTTTAATTTTAATTTAATTTTATAATATATTTTTTAATTTTGACAATCCATAAACTATGGACTTCACGTCCTGATTTTTTACCAATAAAGTCAACATTGCCGATGATTTTTGAGAAAATTATTTAAATTATGAAAGGGGTGGACATTTTCGTACATCTTTTCATTGTCTTACCAGTTTACCGACGGCAGACCTAATTTTGTTACTTAGTTAAATGTCCCAGGTACCAGGTACAGTCCCTAAATACTTGTTACTTAGGCTATTTCGTCCATACAGTTTCTTGGCTCCCTTCAAATTCAATTCGAATGTCCCAGGCTTTAAAAAAAAGCATTTCCCAAATGAACTACCATTAATCTCCACTGCTGGGACTCGCCAGCGAGAACCAATACAAATGAGAAAGAGAAGCGCAACAGAAAAGCCCATCCGCCACGGAAAACTAGTTTGACATTATTTCTTTCAATTTTAGGAGAGCCGAAGAAAACACGGATGCATTACTGGATGGCGAAAAGGAAGCTGACGATAAGACTGACAAGAAAAAGCAATCACAAGATGACATCGACGAAACAGTTGCCAAACGTAAGTATATTAGCAAAGTAAATACTTTCATTGGTAAAATGTGTCGCTTTTGCATTTGTAAGTTTTCAAGTGACTTGTGTTAGTAATATGTAAAGGAATTAGTAACTTATTAGCATTAAGGTAAGACTGCCTTTGCAAGTTTCGCGTATGTAGCAGTGGCGGAGCGTGAAAATGTTCGATTCTACCTGGAACAAAAAAGTTATGAAAGAGTTTAGAGTACCTATATATATATGACTATAAGGCTTGCCTAAAAATAAATTTTAGGCAAACCTGTGGGAATCAGCTTGTATGGGCACTCCGCCACTGGTATGTAGGTATATCGTCCCTACTTACTTCATTTGCACTAGACATTTGCTGTGCACATTTGGTGCGCGATTCACAGGGCAACTTTGCGATGCATAAAGGGGTATTTGACAACAGTGAAAATAAATAGTTTTTTTTTCATTAGCAACATATAAACATTACAAAAATACTCGGAAAGTATAAGTAAAGTAAAGTAAAGTAAAGTTTATTTGTAAAACATAGGTAACAAAGATTGTACATTGGTTATATGTGCATCACTATGTTTGGCCATTAGGCATACAAATTTGCTAGCAGCATGCATTACATGCTTATATATAGATAGTCTTAATTAAAATTATATTTCGCTAATTACCATTTAAGTACTCATTCACTGAATAAAAAGCTTTATCTGTTAAGAATTTAAATAATTTTGATTTAAAATGGGGCATGTCAGTTTCTATTATAAATTCTGGCAACTTATTATATAATTTCGGTGCCATGCCGAAAGCACTTTTTGCTAGTAAAGCTGTTTTAAAAGGCCTTGAATTAATTTTATGCCGCTGGCGTATACTTTTAAAAGCAGGAAATTGCTTGATGTTGCACTTTATATACATAACTAACTCGAAAATATATAAACATGCCATGGTTAATATTTTAAATTGGATAAAGTAAGGCTTGCATGAATCCGTTGGCTGTAGCCCACAAACAGATCTCAAGCACTTCTTCTGAGCCCTAAACACCAATTCTCGGTCAGTGGAGTTGCCCCAGAATATGATGCCGTATCTAAATGTAGAGGTTACATAGGCGTGGTAGGCGGTGAGTACTGTAGGGCGATTCACTACTTTGTTCAAGTTATATAGTGCATAAGAGTACTTATTTAATTTTTTACATATAATGTCAATTTGGTTCTTCCATGTTAACTTATGATCTAAGCTTAAACCTAAGAATTTTGTACATTCCGTTTCCTCAATCGTATGATTCTTGTATGTCACAATTTAATTAGTCAAGTTATTAATCCTCTGATAAAAAATCATACTTTAGTATCAATCTTTAATTTATGTTTGCTTTTACAATTTTTAAATTCATAAAAAACTAACAATAAGGATGTTTGATTGTGACGTCAAGCTGATTTGACTTGTCGTGTTGTCAGACAACTGTTAAAAATTGAGGAACAAGGTGCAAAGATTAGGCGTATGGGCTTTGCGCATCATCTGGGCACAATATTGTAAAGAGAAATAAGCTTGTGTGTGCCTTTGCCGTGTGCCCAAGAAGCGACGGAGACCGGTTCGCTCGCGGCAATCGCTCGAACACCCCCTTTGCGCACGGCTTCGGCGTCTCGCAGTCAATTTGGGCCGGGTCCGCTGCGCTAATGATTTCGTGGTTTACTAACACCTAATTCACCTGCCTCGATAATCGAAGGTTTTAAAATCACGTTATATTGTTAAACGATGCGAACATATGGTTCAGTGGAGTGTTTGGTTGGTTGGTTTGTGTTCGTTAGTATCGTATGGTGTAGTAAGTGAGTTGGTGTTGTGTGTACGCAGTGCTGGCGCGCGCGGGCACGCACATGGAGCACACCATGGTGGGCGCGTACACGGCGCTGCTGCTGGGCCACGTGGCCGTGCTGGGCGCCGCGCCCGCCGCCGCCGTGCGCGCGCGCGTGCCCAGCTACGCGCCGCTGCTGCCCACGCTCAACAAGTACTACAACTTCCTCGCGCTCACCGCCAGTGTGAGTACCGACTACCGACTACCGACTACCGACTACGCGCAGGCACGCACATGGAGCACACCATGGTGGGCGCGTACACGGCGCTGCTGCTGGGCCACGTGGCCGTGCTGGGCGCCGCGCCCGCCGCCGCCGTGCGCGCGCGCGTGCCCAGCTACGCGCCGCTGCTGCCCACGCTCAACAAGTACTACAACTTCCTCGCGCTCACCGCCAGTGTGAGTACCGACTACCGACTACCGACTACCGACTACCGACTACGCGCAGGCACGCACATGGAGCACACCATGGTGGGCGCGTACACGGCGCTGCTGCTGGGCCACGTGGCCGTGCTGGGCGCCGCGCCCGCCGCCGCCGTGCGCGCGCGCGTGCCCAGCTACGCGCCGCTGCTGCCCACGCTCAACAAGTACTACAACTTCCTCGCGCTCACCGCCAGTGTGAGTACCGACTACCGACTACCGACTACCGACTACCGACTACGCGCGGGCACGCACATGGAGCACACCATGGTGGGCGCGTACACGGCGCTGCTGCTGGGCCACGTGGCCGTGCTGGGCGCCGCGCCCGCCGCCGCCGTGCGCGCGCGCGTGCCCAGCTACGCGCCGCTGCTGCCCACGCTCAACAAGTACTACAACTTCCTCGCGCTCACCGCCAGTGTGAGTACCGACTACCGACTACCGACTACCGACTACCGACTACGCGCAGGCACGCACATGGAGCACACCATGGTGGGCGCGTACACGGCGCTGCTGCTGGGCCACGTGGCCGTGCTGGGCGCCGCGCCCGCCGCCGCCGTGCGCGCGCGCGTGCCCAGCTACGCGCCGCTGCTGCCCACGCTCAACAAGTACTACAACTTCCTCGCGCTCACCGCCAGTGTGAGTACCGACTACCGACTACCGACTACCGACTACCGACTACGCGCAGGCACGCACATGGAGCACACCATGGTGGGCGCGTACACGGCGCTGCTGCTGGGCCACGTGGCCGTGCTGGGCGCCGCGCCCGCCGCCGCCGTGCGCGCGCGCGTGCCCAGCTACGCGCCGCTGCTGCCCACGCTCAACAAGTACTACAACTTCCTCGCGCTCACCGCCAGTGTGAGTACCGACTACCGACTACCGACTACCGACTACCGACTACGCGCAGGCACGCACATGGAGCACACCATGGTGGGCGCGTACACGGCGCTGCTGCTGGGCCACGTGGCCGTGCTGGGCGCCGCGCCCGCCGCCGCCGTGCGCGCGCGCGTGCCCAGCTACGCGCCGCTGCTGCCCACGCTCAACAAGTACTACAACTTCCTCGCGCTCACCGCCAGTGTGAGTACCGACTACCGACTACCGACTACCGACTACCGACTACGCGCAGGCACGCACATGGAGCACACCATGGTGGGCGCGTACACGGCGCTGCTGCTGGGCCACGTGGCCGTGCTGGGCGCCGCGCCCGCCGCCGCCGTGCGCGCGCGCGTGCCCAGCTACGCGCCGCTGCTGCCCACGCTCAACAAGTACTACAACTTCCTCGCGCTCACCGCCAGTGTGAGTACCGACTACCGACTACCGACTACGCGCAGGCACGCACATGGAGCACACCATGGTGGGCGCGTACACGGCGCTGCTGCTGGGCCACGTGGCCGTGCTGGGCGCCGCGCCCGCCGCCGCCGTGCGCGCGCGCGTGCCCAGCTACGCGCCGCTGCTGCCCACGCTCAACAAGTACTACAACTTCCTCGCGCTCACCGCCAGTGTGAGTACCGACTACCGACTACCGACTACCGACTACCGACTACGCGCAGGCACGCACATGGAGCACACCATGGTGGGCGCGTACACGGCGCTGCTGCTGGGCCACGTGGCCGTGCTGGGCGCCGCGCCCGCCGCCGCCGTGCGCGCGCGCGTGCCCAGCTACGCGCCGCTGCTGCCCACGCTCAACAAGTACTACAACTTCCTCGCGCTCACCGCCAGTGTGAGTACCGACTACCGACTACCGACTACCGACTACCGACTACGCGCAGGCACGCACATGGAGCACACCATGGTGGGCGCGTACACGGCGCTGCTGCTGGGCCACGTGGCCGTGCTGGGCGCCGCGCCCGCCGCCGCCGTGCGCGCGCGCGTGCCCAGCTACGCGCCGCTGCTGCCCACGCTCAACAAGTACTACAACTTCCTCGCGCTCACCGCCAGTGTGAGTACCGACTACCGACTACCGACTACGCGCAGGCACGCACATGGAGCACACCATGGTGGGCGCGTACACGGCGCTGCTGCTGGGCCACGTGGCCGTGCTGGGCGCCGCGCCCGCCGCCGCCGTGCGCGCGCGCGTGCCCAGCTACGCGCCGCTGCTGCCCACGCTCAACAAGTACTACAACTTCCTCGCGCTCACCGCCAGTGTGAGTACCGACTACCGACTACCGACTACCGACTACCGACTACGCGCAGGCACGCACATGGAGCACACCATGGTGGGCGCGTACACGGCGCTGCTGCTGGGCCACGTGGCCGTGCTGGGCGCCGCGCCCGCCGCCGCCGTGCGCGCGCGCGTGCCCAGCTACGCGCCGCTGCTGCCCACGCTCAACAAGTACTACAACTTCCTCGCGCTCACCGCCAGTGTGAGTACCGACTACCGACTACCGACTACCGACTACCGACTACGCGCAGGCACGCACATGGAGCACACCATGGTGGGCGCGTACACGGCGCTGCTGCTGGGCCACGTGGCCGTGCTGGGCGCCGCGCCCGCCGCCGCCGTGCGCGCGCGCGTGCCCAGCTACGCGCCGCTGCTGCCCACGCTCAACAAGTACTACAACTTCCTCGCGCTCACCGCCAGTGTGAGTACCGACTACCGACTACCGACTACCGACTACCGACTACCGACTACGCGCAGGCACGCACATGGAGCACACCATGGTGGGCGCGTACACGGCGCTGCTGCTGGGCCACGTGGCCGTGCTGGGCGCCGCGCCCGCCGCCGCCGTGCGCGCGCGCGTGCCCAGCTACGCGCCGCTGCTGCCCACGCTCAACAAGTACTACAACTTCCTCGCGCTCACCGCCAGTGTGAGTACCGACTACCGACTACCGACTACCGACTACCGACTACGCGCAGGCACGCACATGGAGCACACCATGGTGGGCGCGTACACGGCGCTGCTGCTGGGCCACGTGGCCGTGCTGGGCGCCGCGCCCGCCGCCGCCGTGCGCGCGCGCGTGCCCAGCTACGCGCCGCTGCTGCCCACGCTCAACAAGTACTACAACTTCCTCGCGCTCACCGCCAGTGTGAGTACCGACTACCGACTACCGACTACCGACTACCGACTACGCGCAGGCACGCACATGGAGCACACCATGGTGGGCGCGTACACGGCGCTGCTGCTGGGCCACGTGGCCGTGCTGGGCGCCGCGCCCGCCGCCGCCGTGCGCGCGCGCGTGCCCAGCTACGCGCCGCTGCTGCCCACGCTCAACAAGTACTACAACTTCCTCGCGCTCACCGCCAGTGTGAGTACCGACTACCGACTACCGACTACCGACTACCGACTACGCGCAGGCACGCACATGGAGCACACCATGGTGGGCGCGTACACGGCGCTGCTGCTGGGCCACGTGGCCGTGCTGGGCGCCGCGCCCGCCGCCGCCGTGCGCGCGCGCGTGCCCAGCTACGCGCCGCTGCTGCCCACGCTCAACAAGTACTACAACTTCCTCGCGCTCACCGCCAGTGTGAGTACCGACTACCGACTACCGACTACCGACTACCGACTACGCGCAGGCACGCACATGGAGCACACCATGGTGGGCGCGTACACGGCGCTGCTGCTGGGCCACGTGGCCGTGCTGGGCGCCGCGCCCGCCGCCGCCGTGCGCGCGCGCGTGCCCAGCTACGCGCCGCTGCTGCCCACGCTCAACAAGTACTACAACTTCCTCGCGCTCACCGCCAGTGTGAGTACCGACTACCGACTACCGACTACCGACTACGCGCAGGCACGCACATGGAGCACACCATGGTGGGCGCGTACACGGCGCTGCTGCTGGGCCACGTGGCCGTGCTGGGCGCCGCGCCCGCCGCCGCCGTGCGCGCGCGCGTGCCCAGCTACGCGCCGCTGCTGCCCACGCTCAACAAGTACTACAACTTCCTCGCGCTCACCGCCAGTGTGAGTACCGACTACCGACTACCGACTACCGACTACCGACTACGCGCAGGCACGCACATGGAGCACACCATGGTGGGCGCGTACACGGCGCTGCTGCTGGGCCACGTGGCCGTGCTGGGCGCCGCGCCCGCCGCCGCCGTGCGCGCGCGCGTGCCCAGCTACGCGCCGCTGCTGCCCACGCTCAACAAGTACTACAACTTCCTCGCGCTCACCGCCAGTGTGAGTACCGACTACCGACTACCGACTACGCGCAGGCACGCACATGGAGCACACCATGGTGGGCGCGTACACGGCGCTGCTGCTGGGCCACGTGGCCGTGCTGGGCGCCGCGCCCGCCGCCGCCGTGCGCGCGCGCGTGCCCAGCTACGCGCCGCTGCTGCCCACGCTCAACAAGTACTACAACTTCCTCGCGCTCACCGCCAGTGTGAGTACCGACTACCGACTACCGACTACCGACTACCGACTACGCGCGGGCACGCACATGGAGCACACCATGGTGGGCGCGTACACGGCGCTGCTGCTGGGCCACGTGGCCGTGCTGGGCGCCGCGCCCGCCGCCGCCGTGCGCGCGCGCGTGCCCAGCTACGCGCCGCTGCTGCCCACGCTCAACAAGTACTACAACTTCCTCGCGCTCACCGCCAGTGTGAGTACCGACTACCGACTACCGACTACGCGCAGGCACGCACATGGAGCACACCATGGTGGGCGCGTACACGGCGCTGCTGCTGGGCCACGTGGCCGTGCTGGGCGCCGCGCCCGCCGCCGCCGTGCGCGCGCGCGTGCCCAGCTACGCGCCGCTGCTGCCCACGCTCAACAAGTACTACAACTTCCTCGCGCTCACCGCCAGTGTGAGTACCGACTACCGACTACCGACTACCGACTACGCGCGGGCACGCACATGGAGCACACCATGGTGGGCGCGTACACGGCGCTGCTGCTGGGCCACGTGGCCGTGCTGGGCGCCGCGCCCGCCGCCGCCGTGCGCGCGCGCGTGCCCAGCTACGCGCCGCTGCTGCCCACGCTCAACAAGTACTACAACTTCCTCGCGCTCACCGCCAGTGTGAGTACCGACTACCGACTACCGACTACCGACTACCGACTACGCGCGGGCACGCACATGGAGCACACCATGGTGGGCGCGTACACGGCGCTGCTGCTGGGCCACGTGGCCGTGCTGGGCGCCGCGCCCGCCGCCGCCGTGCGCGCGCGCGTGCCCAGCTACGCGCCGCTGCTGCCCACGCTCAACAAGTACTACAACTTCCTCGCGCTCACCGCCAGTGTGAGTACCGACTACCGACTACCGACTACCGACTACCGACTACGCGCAGGCACGCACATGGAGCACACCATGGTGGGCGCGTACACTCCACGCCACGGTGCGGATACCGCGCTTACGTTGGGGCGACGTCTGAGTACTTTATTATTATTATTTTATTATTATTATTTTATTATTATTAGGTGCCTATGGTGTTCCACTGCTGGGCAAAGGCCTCCCCCCCTCCTTTTCCAGGCATCCCGATCCGGAGCAGCCACTGGCCAATCCTTTAAAAAGAAGTCTATGTCGTCGCGCCATCGCCGGCCAGATCTGCCGCGTCTCCGTTTTGAGTTGTCGGGCTGCCTTTCAGTGGCGGTCTTGGCCCACAGCTCACTTGGCATGCGGCAGATATGACCAGCCCAGTCCCACTTCAGCTTGCTTAGCCGCTTTCCGAGCTACGTCAATTATTTGCGTCTTAGAGCGCAGCGTGGTGTTCCGGATACGGTCCATTAATTTTACACCTAATATGCTGCGCTCCATGGCCCGCTGGCAAACCCCGAGTTTGGACTTCTGAAATAACGCCAAAGACCAAGTTTGTGCACCGTAGGTGAGAATCCCTAGTATGCACATGTCTTTAAGTGAAATAGGGAGGTCACCCTTCATGAGATGTTCCATGGACCAATAGGTCCTCTCAAGCATTTTCAGTCCGTCTTTCGACTTCCTTCTTCTGTCGCGCCTGGAAGGAAACTATTTGGCCCAAATACAGCCTGGACATATGCTATAGATTCTCCATTAATCTCAATCCTACGTGCAGTGCTATTGGCCATAAGCTTGGTCTTCGACATGTTCATCGTTAGTCCAACCTCGAAGCTTACGTTGCTTACATCTTGAAGCATTAGTCGTAGCTTGAAAGGTGTTGAAGAGAACAGGACGATGTCGTCAGCTAATCAGAGATTGGTTAATCTTTTTTCTCCGACGACCACGCCCTTCCCTCCCCAACTCGGCATAAGTTTCCTGAAAACGTACTCTAATGTGCTGGTAAAGAGTTTCGGCGACAACGGATCTCCCTGTTTAACTCATTTTTGAATATCGAAGGATGTACCAGAGGATATTTTGTCTGAGTCTGAGAACTAAGCGACGAAAATATGATGGGATGGGATGGGAAAGATTTACTTTCTTTCTATGTATTTCATTTCATACATTTTCACATTTTTAAAACTAGAGGTGTACTAATAAGATAACGCGATATTTATTGTGAGTGAACAGTTTCAGTGAACCCGGAATCTTCTATTAACCGGATACGTCATCTATACATTATGTTCATGCAAGCGTATATACGAAAGTCCGTATTATTGCCATAAGGTAAATGAGGATGGACAATAGTACATTACGTAACTAGGGCGGTGAATTCGTGAATGCCCCAGATCGCGTGTTTGTGGCCCGAACCGAAGGTGAGGGTCATAAATATGCGCTCTGGGGCTTTACGAATTACCGCCCGTGTTGAGTACAAAATTTACGTCTTCATCTGGCCACAATGCGAGTTTTTCCATACGCGCAGCGTGCAGTAAAACTCGCATTATGGCCAGGTGTGACGTAAATATAATAAAAAAACTATCGAACTATGTATTTCAGGCGGAGGCGATGATAGTGGCGCACGTGAAGGCGACGCACCTCATCATAAAGTTCATGGAGGAGAGCGACAAGGAGGCGGCGGCGCAGGGCTCGCAGCCCGCGCAGGGCTCGCAGCCCGCGGCGCCGTACTCGGGCGCCGCCTACCCGGCGCACTACTACGGCTCGCCCGACGACGGCCCGCAGGACATGTCGCTCAGCGGCCTCAACTACTCCTGCTACAGCGCCGCCGACAGGATGTCCTCGTGAACGAGGACACACGACGGACCGCCCGCTCCCAGCCAAGCGCAACTCGCCGACGTCTAGCGGAAGCTCTTCTTGACTCTCGTTTTATTGAGTGCTGTGCGAAGTGACATCGGTTCATAGACTCGAATGCCTGAACGTTATAGACGCCGACGCAGATAATGTGGAGTTATTGTGAAAAAGTTGAGTTTTATTAGTTTACATGATGTTTGTAGGGTGGAAATAGAATTAGTATGTTCCATTTAACGTTCCGAAGCTTCCGGTTCCGAGTGAGATATTCGAGTTGTATACCTATTGGTCGAAGGTATTCAATGTGTTGTATGCACTTATACGAATTTCGAGGATCTCGGCTAGTGACGATTTCCACCATATTAGATTTTATTGAATAGGTTAGCTGAAACGGAAACCACATTTCATTGATGTTGCCTGCGGAATATAATATTTGTCCATAGTTCAGATTTGAATGCATACTACGTTTTGACAATGTTCGGTCATGTGATTGTCGTCTTGTGTAAATAGACACGTTAACGGAACGCCTGTATATTGTAAACCAGTAGTAATAGAATATGCCATTTGTAATAATAACGTTAGGTGGGTTGCACACGGCTATTATACCTCAACTTTTTGTATCGATATCTTTCCCTTCTCTAACATATTGTGTAAATATTGGCAGACTGTTAAGGTGTAGTTAGTTACGTTGATCAGGTATGGGTTATGGAGTCTTAATTAAATTGAGATATTCCGAGTTTAAGCCACTGAACTGGCAATACAAAAGTGCAAAAATAGTACAGTAAGTGTATTTTAATATTGTACTCCGTACTCCTCTTTGTGAATATCGTAACTGCACTTTTTGTATAATACCAATCCACAAGAGTTACAAATTTATAAATTATTGTTCTACCGAGGCACAATCCTAGTTGTAAATAGTTATGACTGGTACCAATAGTTTGGTGTTGAGGCCGAGTAATCGCGGTTATTTCTGACGAAACTGATGAGAGTGAGCGGCGCGACCTACGAGCTAGATTCGTGCGCTTTCCCTCTAGCGAGGGCAGTTTTCGGCACTCGTCGCGCACGTACGTAGTGGAGAGCCAGACAAAACGTTCTGCATGATCTGCCAAGTTATCTTAGTTAAAAATCGACCATTAGTACAATAATGCTGGTCTGTTGACAAGACCATGAGGCGGACGCTCCACCCGCAGTGGGCGCAGATAGCTTCCAAATCGTACATCCGACGAACTACCGAGCTGCCGGGTCGAATCAAACAATGTACAAACATTTGTCGTTATTGCCCCCAAACGAGAGAAGGAATATTTGCTTAGAGGTATGAGATATATGAATAGGACAATCTATGATGTTGGACTTTAAACTAGCGGATAGGACTAGGACAGTTAACGCATGATATTATTTCCTTCATAATATTTGTGTTTTTAAAGACTTCTTTTTACCATTGACTGATTCTACATTAGAGCGGAAATAGATTTTTCCAAAATTTGATGTTTAGAATAATATTTTTATAAAATATCAAGATGCTAAGGCGCACCAATTACTTAATTTTTTGTCATTTTTCTACTATTAAAGTACGTTTTATGCGATAAATCCTAAATCTTGGTTCTGAAATAATATATCAAATGATTGTGTAAAATATTTTTTACTTTATTAACATATAATTGGTCTTATTTACTTGAGATTACAGAATTCATTTATATGGAGTATCAAATGAATTTTGTTAGGAATACGTGTAAAGATTGGGCTGGTGCCAATGTACCTTTCTCGAGTTCTTGATTGATCTGTGCCAGTCTTTAAAGCGGTTACTCACCGAACGTACCGGATAAGCGTCACGGCCGCATTTTTTTTGCTGCCGGGCCTCTTGCTGCGGGTGTTTCTCTGCTACCGGATCGGTGCGCAAGCGCTCTTAAATGTGACTGAAGGTCATTTGATCGGTAGTGCTTGTCTACTTGAGATTGCGTTAAATGGCTTTGAATTTTCGTACAATTATCCACATTTCTACACTAATATCTTTCAAGCAGGCAAACACAATAGAAGAGAGCGTGATGCGTACATTATCGCCAGCTATCAGACAGCTTTATTTCATGGTTAAGGTGTTCGAATCATTGACTATGACGCAGAACGCCGCAGGCGCGGGGTTCACTCCTCTTAGTAACGTTTTATTAAACGATTGGAGACTTGTTTGTTGTACAGATGCCTAAATTATATTTACGTAATTTATTGACCACATGTATGTATTGTCTAAGAGTAGCTTTTAAAGTGCATTTCGTTATGAAATATCACCTTTATCACACTTGGGTTTTGAATATAGTATGTTGTTTTAGAGTACCACGAGAGTTTGATATCTTGAGAAATTATTATTGTATATGTAATGTGTAATTATGTTATAAAGTATTACGTGTAATTATTAAAACAAGGACAATTTAAAAAACTGATTTTATTTTAATAGTCCTATGTAGGAATAGGATGCAAATTGGTGATTACCTTGGAGTGGACCTAAAACGGAGGGGGTTGACATTGCTGCCTCTGGCTTAACATATTTGTCTTTCTGTTTCACATCAAGTATTATGATACTTACATATCATACTCTGTTACATATCAATATCATATTTGACAATATAATGTTAAGAAAGACGTAGTTTAAAGCTATTGGCACTATGACCCCTGCCATATAAGATATCAATCCTGACGTTTCATTTGAGTACCTACATTGTATATTTTTTAATACCTACAAAGTAGGTTAGCATAATTTTATGTATGGACACGACGGGATTGACTTCTTATACTTAAATCGGCGTCAATAATTATGTAGTTCCAAGTACGATACCGTTTTTCGCCGACAAGGCGTTTCAAGTTCTTGCACTTCGTAGTGTCACCATGCCTGTATAGCCGGCGTCAAACGGCCATCGTAAAGTTTAAGCCTATCATGACTGTTATATTACCACAACGCACCGTGACAACAATAATAAATAATTAACTACACTACACTACCGTGCATAACAAATATAAATAAACAACTAACCATGATTCATTAACGATGTTTCAAAAATGTTCTAAAACGATAATTATCCAACACGCTTGAAATCGCTTCATGCCAAAACGACGTTATACCTTATTTGAAAGTGCGTTTTGATTGTACGCACTGACAAACTAGAAGTAGGCGGTGCTGCAACTTGGGGCGCGGCGATTATAGACGTCAACTGAAAGTGTTAAAGCGGTTCTACCGCGTTCGTGTGTTCGACGGCCGGCGCGCGCACGGTCTGCCACGTGCCGCTCTCCGTGTACCGCTTGTTAACGGCGGTCATCTGCTCGAAGTTGGCTTTCGCAAGCTTGTGCTTGTTGGCTACCTTCTGCACCAGCTCCTCGTCATACACCTCTTCCGGCCGGTCCAGCCGCAGGTGCGCCCTCATCTCCGCCACCGTCACCAAGAAACAGTTCCATGGCGACCAGTCCTCGTGCACGTTCCAGCGGCACAGCCTCAGCTCCGTCACATCTCTGCACTCGCTTATTGCGGAATGCGAATGCCACAGCTTCTCCACGATGAAAAACATGTCTTTCTCGTGCAGAACGAACGCCAACGATCCCCAGCATTTGCGACGGCGTTCCTCGCGCTGCACGGCCCTCAGTATGAACTTGTACGGCGTCATGTCTACCCATAGGCTCTCATGGGGGTCCTTCCACGAACAAGATTTGCACGTCAAGAACCAACTCATCCTGGCATCTAGTGGGAAGTCCGCGTACGGCTTCACTTTATTGCAGAGCTCGCAGAAGTGCAGCCGTGTGTTTTCCATCTTCCTGTAATCTCTGATGTCCTTGCACTTTGTTACACCAGAGTTCAACTCGGATGTTTTGACAAATTGTAATACGCTTGCTGCGATTCTTCGTCTCAAAAACTCGAGCTGCTGGTCGTCGCACCTCCTCACAACGAGGTCGCACTCTCTATCCAGTAGAGTAATGATTTCTTCGGCTAGCGGATGGCGAAACTCTGTCAAAGCAAATTTCATATCTACGAGTAGCTCTAAACGTTCTTTTATTTCTAGATCCTCGCGTAGAAAAGAATTGTAAAGCTCCTTTAGTTTTATGGCTCTTTGTATTTCTACAGTCTCCATTGTAATAAGCTTGTCGTCCTTGCCAAACCATGCTATAGGTTTGGAAATTTCCTCTAGAAATAATTGCTCCTTGATCTTTCGGCTGTCCTCTCTCACCTTGACTCGGTAGGACTCGATGCACCGGAGCAGTTCGACTTCTTTATCCAGTAATAGAGTGAATTCGGCAATTTTAGGTCCTTTTGAATGTAGCAGTGAGATCCTGGATATCTCTGCGTGTTTCCAGCGATCAACCTGAAATAATGAAGTCCTTTATTTCTAGATTTCTGTGTTGTGCAATACAATTGAATACATTTTTATTAATACAATAGTAATAAACGGTATTCGACATGCTCAAAGAGCATGATTCTTAGTCCATAAACAGCAACATGGGTATCATTTAGGCAGGTAGTTTTATCTGTCAACCTACCCACAGAATTAAATGAAACGCTAGATCAGATTTAAATGAATTAGCTCATGGACATGAACCATACCATTGCATAAAGTTGATCGAAGTCTTCTCGTGTTTTAGGGAAGGTTTTGGTAATCAGGTCGCTCCGCAGGCGCCTGTCCATAGCCTCCTGCTCCAGACGATCTTCCTCCTTCATGCGAGCTATTCTCTCCCTGCTCACAAAATAAGTAAACTATATCAAAATATAACTCATTGTGTACGAAACGGTCTAGAGCTACGTGCAGGCCTAGGCATCCGGTTGGCGTAGTAGGTACACTAAAGGAAATCATATGTTAGGTTTATGTCGGTACACCTGCGGGTGCCGCAGGCCCGGTCATTAAGACACTCTTTGGGGTAGGCATGACCAGCAGTGGACGTCTTTCGGCTAATTTCATAATGATGTCGGTATAGGTACGATATCGATCCAATAACTCTCGTCTATGGAAGATTTTGCTACATAACTGAAAATGCTGCTACGTATAGCTAGCGTTGTGACGTTGCACACACAGCGTTGTTCGGATGCGAACAATATTTGCATACCTACTCGTATACCCTTGACAAAGTTTCAAGTGCAAGCTGACCGGCTACCTATTTAGGCGGACAGCGGTTAAGTATTTGCCAAGGGCTTAAAAAATCGAGGAGGCCTGTGCACTGCAGTGGGACGTACTATATTATCTAATGATGATGAATGAAAAAAGAAACTTACATGCATACTTTCAGCCATCGCTCCACCTTCTGTCTGAATTGGTGATGTCTGAAGGCCCGCTGTATGACGGAGGCGTAGTGGTCGTGGTTAAGGCGAACCCTCATTTCTTCAAAGGTCTCGTATGGCTTGGGCACTACGATTCTGTCCGTCACGTTTGGTATGAAGACGTGCGGTGCGTTCATCTGCGTCGCCCGGCTGTAGTTAGTGTCCTGAAAAAAAAACCTGAATGTTATGCTTGTGTGATGAAAGTTTATTCGACAACTAAATGCAAATATAGGTACCTACCTAACTTAGTCCCATATTGACAAGGATGTTGAGCTTTTAGAATAGTGCCAGGCAGTAACATGTTTGCTTACACACAGTAAAAAGCGGTGGTGAAATTCAAGCTTATCTCATAAAGTCTGTCAGGAAAAAATCATTTCTCCTTTTTGTCTGTAACACCGTTCTCTGTTCATGCAGCTATGAACGATGTTTCAAATCGAAGGTGAAAATTGTCAATCATTGTAAGCGGATGACACCCTAAGAAGATTAACTTACGTAAATCTTTTCCCTTTCCTCTGCTGTCTGTGTGTCTCGACAAGTCTTCTTTTCTGGCGGAAGTTTCTCAGGTTTCTGCGGTGTCTGCGTGTAGGCGTGATGATAAATTGTCCCTGGAAACGTTTATTTTGTGGTGTAAATCAACACCACACAAAAATGATATTCTATCTATGGTATTTTTATTTTATCAGATACCCAATACACGTTATCAAATGTGATGTGGTGAGCTAACATTTAGTGAAACAAGTCTTAGGCACCTAAATCCAAAACCTAAAACAAATTGGGCTGTAAAGCCCAATATCACGCAAATGGACCACCACTGGGTTTAAAAGATGGTGTCTAAAAACCCATAATATTTTTGAACAAGCCATCCAACGATGCCACACGCCATGGGTTTAACGTGAAAAGAAATCACCACACCCTGACTTTAGGTGTAGGGTAGGTACCTAACTAACAAACTAGGTTTTATTCCACCATTTTGTGTTTTTTCTAGTAGTAAGGGTCACTGAGCTAAACCGCGGACGGACAGACGGACATAGCGAAACTATAAAAAGCATTTAGTACCTACCTATCTCTAAAATATAGACTTAATTCTGAAATGTACCTATATCCCGCACTCGCTCTTCTGGCCGAGTACCTACTGGAAAACAATCACTGGCGACTGAGGCAGGATTAGAAAAAAAAAGACACTGAACAATGGGACCATCCAGGAATCAGATATTTTGCGATTTAGTGAATGTATGGAAAAGTTGTTCAGAAGTAGGTATTCTTCGTCATTCCTGATCATGGTCCCAAAATCTACCAGAACATGCACAACTGATGCTCAATATTATATTTTTACCTGTATGTATATTTTTATAACCACCCAAATAAGGTTTCTTTATTAGCAGTGAAAATATTTCAACATTGATTTTCTTCACGGTATTACCGAATCGCACATTGACTGACAAAACATCGTTCATCGGCATTTCTTTGTATAATTTTTCTAAATTTAATATCTCTTTATTTTTGGTAAGTAACTCCACTTCGACGATGCCGTATTTATCAAAGTCGAGATCTAGAAGAGCCATACGGTCGGTTAGGGGCTGTTCCCCTCTCAACATCACTAAATTATCCGGATCGGTTTGAAAAAGCCCTGCCAGATTCTTCTTAACTTCGTGAACTTTCATTATAGAATGATACGAGCGAGTAAATATTCCATTTTGATTCCGCACTTTAAATTTAATGGCTATAAACGGTATCATTCGCTTCTTTGGGGCAACTGCTTGCAAGAGTTCATAGACGTAATACTCCATCGGTATAGAGGAGAGAGAGAACTCTTCGGAGTCTTTAGTCAACACGTCAATTACTAAATTACCGATTGCGTCAGTCTTTAGCTCAGACAGCAGATTAGACTCTTTCAACACATTTCTGTTTTTGGTTAAAAGGAGATTGTTATTAGCCACGGAGAGTAATTTAGCCAATTTGCGTTTGACAAATTTAACTGGGGTACTCGCTGGGAAGACTTTGCTGAACGATTCGCTGGGTTGGCCGGGGGATTTGAAGGTAACGAGGATCTGGCTGATGGGGCATCTGTAGAACTCGAGGTCTCTGATGGCGCTGGGGGCTGTTGATACGATTCGCGACTTGTCTTCACTTTTGGTAAAAGAGAATCGATAAGGAGGAGCAGTGAGTAACTTCTCTCGTCCCAGCTCGCACTGACACCCCACTACACCAGTCACACGGTCGGAACTTGTGTTAATATCTACATTCCCCAGGAATTCCATTGTTTTTAGTAAATATAAGCAAAATAATCAAATTAATCAACAATGCGTGTATAAACTCTAGCTAAAAACTAATTCCGTTGTCATGACAGCGCGTGAAGTAGGTATTTGTCTTGGTTAATAGGTATATTGGTACTTTTGGCAGTTATGGTTGCTAGGTAACATAAATAATCAGTTACCAACTTAGTGGTGAGCACCAAAGAGAATATTGAATATATATGTGAGCACGTGGTTGCAAACGTCAACCGAGTAGGTAGATTTACGTGTGCTTTATCTGCTTTTGGGGTTGATGGCGCTAGTTGTCATATTTGAGCGCTTATCGCATTATGCTTACCTAATATACTTACTCAACTCTTTGATAGGTACCTAAGATATACTTAACTATGGTCTTTGGCTTATGGTCAAAACCATTGACAGCGGTCTAATCACAGAGCACTTTTCTAAACGTAGTGGTTATATTCTCTTTGTTCTATATATAGGAAGGTCTAATCCAAGAATATTATGTCTAATCTGATAATGCGCTTGCTATAATAACACCTACATAAATATACTTATTATACTCTTCGCTATAATGCTTGCCGAATTTATACGCTGACTCTAGCAAAGGCCCTCGAGACTGCGATTTCTCTTACGCGGTTACAATATATTATAGAAAAATAACTCTGTGACGTCATAGTGATTGAGTTTTATACTCTCTGCTCAAAACCGTTTCATGGACGTCAATGGAACCCGACGAGTCATAAATCTGGCAATCTGGTGCTGCGTTTACATGTTGGCTGAGGCTCGGTAAGCACATACACATAAATGCCTCAGAAATGGCGCAAAATGGATCGCGGGCCTATAACACCTAGTTAAGGGTTATACGTTATTTCATACGACCACCTACATTTTTGTAGAATTTCGTTTCACATAAATTGATTCTCATAGGTATTATTATTTAATAGAACAGTCATTTCGCTGACTACTTGCTCTGTAGAATTTATAACCATAGATTTTTGTTGCAAAGAAATTTCATTTCTTCGATATTTCTGTTCAGAATTTCAAATCACATATTTTTAATACTTATATTATTCAGTTTCTGCAAAAGTTATTACCAAGAAAATAGATTTATAGATTTTTTTTCGCATCAACTGAGTTCCCAGATTATCGTTTCATCGAACCATCAATTCGCCGAATAGTAACTATGTAGAAATTTTAATTACAATTCTTTCTTGTAAAGAAAATTTTATATTGCGATATCCATATTATAGAATTTCAAATCGTGTTAGCATATTACAATATTTATCCGTTTAGTACATATTCATATTAACGCAATTAATAAGTAAAACATTTTTCAACACAATTGCTCGTAACGTACCTCTTATTGTGTCGTTTTAGGCTCATAATCCTGGATATTAAACACGCGTGTTTTATAACATTACAACACTTTTGTGTTATGGTTATATCCCGATTAAGTCACGTTGGTACCTTGCAGCAAGATATATGCATAAACACGGTGCATTGTTAAATTAACCGGGTTGTACAGAATGTACAGCTTTTTTTAAAATTCTATGCAAATGGATTCTCAGTCGACTAAACAAATTAAATCCTTTTTGTTAATTAATTGACTATTTCTTTTTGTATATGATATAGAAACGTTTTATTTAGTAAAACTATTCACTTTTTATAACATTTTACAGGAATTAATAATAAAATAAATAAATATTAGGGGACAATCTTACACAAATCGAACTAAGCAAAGCTTGTACTATGGGTACTAGACGACGTTAAACATACTTATATAGATAAATAAATACTTAAATACATAGAAAACATCCATGACTCAGGAACAAATATTCGTGCTCCTCACACAAATAAATGCCCTTACCGGAATTCGAACCCAAGACCTCTTGCTTCGTAGGCAGGGTCACTACCAACTAGGCTAAAGCGGTCGTCAAATTAAATACAGATAACATTTTGAAACGAAAATATTATTTTATTTTGTATTGGCTGTTTAGAGATTTCTGTGCCACACTGCGCAAACTTCACGAAAAAAAAACTGTTGCGCGCCATTATATGTTATTTCAGAAACATTTGTAAAATTTGTTTATGCGTGTGATGCGTGTTTGGTTATTATCAAAAATGTTGACTCGTGGTGACTAGAAAAGTAATAAATAGAATGTACGCCACTGGAAATTCTTGGCGGTGTGCAATTGTGAGTAAAAACCTGTTGTCATCTTAATGATTTACTTAATGTAAAGAAAATAATTTGGCAGTCCTATAACATTTTCATCTTATGAAAATGATTTTTTCCTCGCAAAATGTGTTGAAAAACGTCGTATGATACACGTGAGCTTTGATAATTACATCCTCGGCTTCCTTATCATGCTCACCTGCGGTTCGCGTGAACAATTTCGTCTCTGATGTAATTATCAACATACCTCACTTTTATCACAATGTACTATTATTGAGTGGTATGTTTTTAACTAATATGAATTCTGTTTAACTCACCATCGCTTTTTTTAAGCAACGTTTTGTGTAGAATCATGCTACATTGCGTAAATTAGGAGTAAGTAATTAAAGTATTATTGAAAACTGTCGGTTCTGGCGCTTCGCCGGCCCCTGCCGCGGCACGCTCGCTTCGCTCGCTCGGCTCACGCGCTGTAAGGTCGCGGTTCAACCTAACCTAACCAGTGAAACAACAATATCCGAAATAAAAATACAAGAACCAAATATTATATGAAAGTAGGTACTTTCTGTGAAACGAATTACCTAAGCCTACTACTACCTAAAATAATATACCTAAGATAATTCTACTGTTTGATAAATCTGTTATTTAAAAAATAAGAAAAAAAAACATTGAATGGTATTTATGAGAAATATGTTTCGTTCAAGTAAATGGAAGTTGAAAGAATAATATTCGAACTAAAATACAAGAACTAAATATTATGTGAAACATTTTCTGCGAAACAAAATTCTATGAAATTTCTGTCTGTAAAACAAGGGATCACCTAGTTAAGGTCTTTCAATTTATCTTGGATATCTACAACGACCTATCTCATGAGCCAGATTATGACGAAACATGTGGAAAGATATTCGTCGTGACTTGTCTCAATACAGGTTCATTCCTTTTTAGCGTTCCGTACCTCAAAAGGAAAAATACTGAACCCTTATAGGATCATTTTGCTGTCCGTCTGTCTCTCTGTCAGGACCTTTATTACGGGAAAGCGTGGAGGTATCGAGTTAAAATTAAAACCATTATTTAAAATCTACAGTCCCACAAAGGTAGAACTAGTAGTATCCAGGTAGTACCTGCAACCTAGATGTAACCTAGTCATAAGCTTCTTTGCTGTGCCCTTACAGGGTCCATTTTATTTCTCGTAATATTATGTGTGCAATAAATATTTTGAGTTTACGTAAAAAAAAGATACCTACATTTCGACACTTTCAAGGGATCCAAAATTTATAGGGTACTTTCTGTTGACCTAGAACTATTAAATTTGGCAAGTAATATCGTCTTTTTACAAGTACCTACGCGGACAAATCGGAAAACTATAACTTTGTAATTTTGTCATAAAATTTTGGAAACACTCTCACACTAATCGACCTAAGTAGTCCCACACTAAGCAAAGCTTGTACTCTGGGTACACTATAGACGACGATACTTTACTTTTTTACTTACTTATAGGTATATTCAGATAAATAAATACTTAAATACATAGAAAACATCCAAGACTCGGAATCAAATCTTCATGCTCATCACTCAAATATTTGCCCGTACCGGGATTTGAACCCTCGACTTCTTGCTTCGTAGTCACGAAATACTTAGATATTTGCAACCGCTTATTGCGATTGTAATTTAATACAAGTTTTTGCTTCCACGTTCCAGATATGGTTCAAGATCAGATGCAGTGTTGGAGTGTCACTTTCAAAGGTTGGTTACCTTTTTCATTCGTTTGAGTGTATAGAACTGGGATTCCATTCAAAACACATTGCTGGTGAATTGAAATTCGAATGAAATCGTATTCAATTGGTGAGTTGTGTAACCAAATGAGTGAGAACGAGAGCGCACCACCAGTACGATTTCGGTACGTTAAATATACCTACGCGTCTAGGAAGGGGGAGCACCTGATGACATGACGACATGTTGATTAGACATTAGATCACAATATCCAAATCTTTCGAATGTTAAGTTACGACAATATCATCGATATTACCTGCATATAATTCAATCTGTGTTTACGTATTCCCTACTGACCAGTCCGCGTATTATCTACCTACTTACTAATATTAGTCAATTCATTTATACATATTTATGAAGGAATTAAGAAATCAACTATTTCTTGTTGTCATTCTGTCCCGTTAGCCAGGAGACAATATGATAGGGTTTCTTAGAAAAAATGTTACAGTAACATGCTAAGAAGATAGTCCTAAAAAGGGGTAGAACATGATAATTTAGAAGTTACTTTAAATGTCTAATGGCTTTTAGAATAAGTGTAAAAAATATATGATGAAAAAAATATAATATGCTCTCTATGTAATAGTACCCTTCACCGGATCTGCCGTATCGCCGGATTTCCCCTATTTTAAGCTATAAGTCGAGTAGTTACGGCTAATATTACGTTGTGATTTTTTTCCTCGCTAGCTACATACCTATGCCTTCCACTACGCGGCAGAAACGGCCTTTTAGAACCTCATTCGAGCCACGATAATTGATCGAGCCGGAAATCGTTAAGAAATTGAGTGAATTTCTTAAGGTCATAAAACCTTTAAGAAGCAAATTTATTAATGAAAATTGGGTTTTGCGGGGTCATTATTTCATTGGTTTTAGTTATTTGTACTAACAAGTTCATTTAGTGCAGTTATATTTGAAGAATGTAACTAAAATGTGGATTCGGTGATGGGTCAACCCTCGATTTTGACTTGAAGGTTTCTACGAACAGCGTCCGGAATCAGGGAAACCGTATTCTTTTTTAAATTATTTATTTATAGGTTGAACGTAAACTATTTATATAAACTATTTCGCTTTTCAGATAACTAAAAGTATAGGGAATTTTATGAGCATTTACCGAACATTGATTATCTAGATAGATTTCTGTAAAACTGTGTTTGAATTAATCATTTTCAAGACTTTTTGACGTAAAAATAAGCTTTTTGGCAAGGCGATTTAAAAAAAAAACAACACTTATATCACATCAATAATATCAAGAGCCGTATGTATTTATGGTTTCGCAACAAGTTCTAATTCCTTGTATGAATGTAAGGTTTGTAATTATATCATAATTACTACGGTATAAACACTATTTTTAAAATTCTTTTCGCGTGATAGGTTCCACATAATTTGCTAGTCCAATTCACCGGAGGGGCGTCCGGTTAAACGTACCCATAGTGCCTGCTACCGAATCCACGTTTGCCTCAGCCATGCTATTATTTAGAGATTTATTGAAATACCAACCTTATTTCGTTACGAACTAGGTCGATATTAATGTGTATTATTTTTCTAACGTTCTTGTAAAGGCCAGCGGCTCCAAACATTTGACGCCCAGCTACGGGGCTTGGAACAAACTTGTACGATACTAAGTATACATGTACGGTTTTTTTATTTTATTTTGAAACAACATATTTAGTACAATAACAATATGATTAATTATTATTTATTTATTTATTTAGCTTACTTAAACTATACATTTTTACATAATATAGGTAAACATATTAGGTAATTAACCAGATGTTTTATTTTACGGTATAAAGTATACATAAGTTAAAGCAAGCCACCTTCCAGCTTCCGTACTAGTTTAAAAACTGTATTACGGCGAGGTACCCTCCTTCTCCCCATTATTAACCGCGTTAATAAGAGTTACAATTGTTTACATATGTATATAAGTAATTACCTACAATGAACGTGAATACAATTTATTTTAAGGTATTTAGGTTTCAGCGTAATTATTGCATGAGTATCTAGAGGGTGACTGTATTATAGAATGAGTATAGTGTGAATAATTAGTGTGTTGTGTGTAGTGTGTGTGTGTGTATGTTTGTGATGGGAATAGACTTAGCCGCAGTACAGTGCGGAGACCAACAATAAAAATTTAAAATAATTTAAATGCAGTTCATGAGTGGCACGGACGGGTCATACAATCATCTACAGTCAGCGTCATACAGCTAGCATCAGCCAGGCCTGCCTTAATACCTTATTGTTAATTTGATGCTTATTATATATTCAGTTATAACTTTTTTGCTATACATTTACTATATTTTTAAATTAAATTCAAATTCTAAATATTTAAACCCTGACACAATTATAAGTTTGACATCTCTGTCTCTGTCTGTGTAGACGTGCATCTGTGTGTCTGCCTGTGGCATTGTAGCTCCTAAATTAATGGATCGATTTTAATTGTCCGAAAGCTGACTGGATTGAGATGGTTCTTAACGAACGTAACTTTATAACTTGCATTTTTTCTATTTCAGTTATCTTTATGGTAACGTCACGTTTATTTATTTATGTTAAAGTATTGCGGGCTTACTCCTCAACTAAATATTTATGATGGAAAAAAGTATTTTTATCGTTATAATTTTATTCTACTTAGGTATATAATAACCATCAGAAACACCAAGTATATATTTAAAAAGTAGACGAATGAGCCGATTGATTAATAAATAATAATCCATGTTTATAACATATTAAATGAGTTTTCGTCATTTTTTGTTAAATAGCTACAGCTCACAAAGGCAAATTAAAAATATTAGTATACCTTATTATTGTATATTTACATAACTTATGTGTTATCTGAACTAAATTTTTATTTCCAAGTTTAACATTCCGCTAAGATTTTTGAAGTTTCAAAAAATAATCTCAATCAACTGTTTACCAACTAAAGTTTGAGTACCACGCAGCGCCCAAATCCCATACATTTCTTCCCTAGTCCGGTGAAACGGCACGCCGATTCGGTATTATGTGCAAATCACGTTTCTTAGTCCGGTAAATGGTACAAACCACGGAAACTGACCCAAATAACTTTAAAAATATTTTAAGCATATCTATAACTATGTTATTAATTTCTAGGTACATTTAAATGATGGCAAATTTATCTATCTTACAACTGAACTTTTGTTCGTAGCCCTATGAAACTCGCAGTCCTTATTAAAAAAATAAACGTACATACAGGTCTTAAGCGTCCGGTGAAACGTACTTTTACCTTATAAAGGCGGAAACACACTATTAACACGCGACGCGACCCGATACCACGCGACGCGTGTTGAGTCGACGCCACGTCGCATGTTCATAGTGTGATTCTGGTCATAGAAAATACTACAATTTGATTCGACTCAACACGCGTCGCGTGGTATCGGGTCGCGTCGCGTGTTAATAATGTGTTTCCGCCTTAATACAATCTATTTTAAATAAAGGATTACTCCATGGATTCTAGAACCACCCGCGGTTTGCTACCAGAATTCATAAGCTGAACTCAATATAATTATAAGTAAACAGTACATTTTGTGGAACATCATTTTTTACTAGGTACCTATCAATTCAAATTCATGTGCATTCATTGTCCGTCTTCCGTACACTGGTGCACCAATATACGACTCACAAAGACAATTCTATGAAATGTGCACCCTTGTTCTTTCCCTATCAGGTTCCTAGGCCTAGAGCTATCTACTCGTACCAACACCGTAAACTGTGAGCGTTATAAATGCATACGTTTTTAACCGAATACAATTCGATTATGTCACCAAAATAGAGAGAATGTATCGTGTATGCCAGTCTTTATTCCGACATAACATGGTTTGCACTAATTGCACTCGCTAACCCATAGACAACGAGTAGGTACCGCGTATAGTAAATGCAGCTTCGGCCGCGGGGCAAAAGTTAGCGCAAAATAAATAGCTGATGCCGTAAACAGCCGGTTATAAGAACAAAGCGATCGCTTAAAAAAAACAAAGAATACATGAGTGGCTACATAATGCTTTGAAAAATCCTAAAGAATTGTAGGTGTGTGGTGGAAACTCTTTAAGCAATTATCTCTTTTCTTTGTAACTTTATGCCGGGAAATATTATCTTCTCTGCGTTACTCCGACAAAGCCTCATAATAATGCTTTTAAAATGAGCGGTCGGCAGTGGAAAATAGCTAGGCATTAGGATATAGGAGAAGCTTATCGATCCGCAATACCACAACCTAAGTAGGTAGTTAATAGTTAATAAAAATTGAGAAAACAGTAAAATTACAGCGCAATAAAAGAGCGAATGTGCCGAGTATAGCTGTGTGCTGGCGTGATATTAAATTCCTCCGAAAACATAAAAATGATTTTCGATCGTAAAAGTATAATTTACAGACGTAAAAATGCGCCAACTTATGGGTTACGAACCGAGATGTGAACCGGGATATTGGCGGCTTTCGTTCAGGAATAACTGGCGAAATGTGCAGTATCAATACTTTTTATTAGGGTTTGTCTACGTCTCATGAGCCTGGTAGTAATCTAGTACAAGTCTTCAAAAAACCTTGTACACTTCCACGCACGCTTAGCTTATGGGATCAGGATGAGGCTTACGATAAATACTAAATCGATCAGATTTCCATACCTATAATCGAATACTGGTAAACTTCCCAAGGAAGAATATGGTTTTGAAAAACATTCATTATAAAATCATTTTTTTGTTTAGGTATTTCATTTCAGCATAAAACGTTACGTTCTAAGGTGTTTTATTCAGGAATACAACGAACTATCCACCCGGAATGAATTATATAGATTAAAATGAACCGTGCATTGTCTTTTTTTGTCAGGTCTTATCCCAAGGTCTAGTTTTGCCTCTGCGTTGGAAGGTCAGATGGCAGTTGCTTTCGTAAAACTAGTGCCTATGCCAAATCTTGGGATTACGTGCCAAAGCGGACCTCGGGTGCATTTAAGGGCAAGACCGGGAATAACGCTAGGAGGATGATGATTTACTTTTTTGTGTGTTTTATCATGATTATTTTTATACAGCAAATGTAAATAAACCATAAAAAACCTTTCTTTATATTTTTCCGACTTTTCAGAAGCTAGTTAAATTATTATTTTTATGATTTTGTGCCTAGGTAACTACTTAATAATTGATAATATATCCGTGACTTAATATACATCAGCTATTATAAATTATTTCCGAAATTTAATTTTTTTCCATACTAGATAATATTAGTTCTAATCACTTAGTAGTGATTAGAACCAAATTAACTAAACCCATTAGGGAATAGTTACACAAATTCAAATAAAATAACTGAAATAACTAATAAGACATGAATAATAGATATTTATTGTTATTTTGGACTAGATAGGTCTAAGATTTTGCGGTAATAAATATACGTACCTTGTTTCGCAGTGCGTTGTTGACGTATTGAATTGATATGATAATCAGCTTGGATCACGCGCTCTCTCTTTCTCGCGAGCTAATAGCTCATGATGACATTGATGACGCAATAATAATAAATATTGTCTCAGCTTTGGTACACAAATTCTATTATGAACAGCAAGCATTAAGGGCCATTTACAACAACTCGTATGCCAGTTTTATTACATTGCAGGGTTTGATTGAATTCGTCGTATTCGGTAGCCCGCAGCCCCGAAATGTAATAAAAATTGCATACGAATTACTGCACCATGTTAATGGCCCTTTAGTCTCACCTGAAAATACATCCAGAGTTACCAGTCCACCGTAGGATTATCGTCGCTACAAAGTGGAAAATGCTAGGCGCTGCGCTACGTCGCGACGTAGCACTCGTAGGATTTGATTTAAGGACATGCGATGCGTACCGCCAGACTACTATTGAAACGCTCACGCCTGACATCAACCTTACTAAGCAAATACCATATGTGTAAGGTGACTTCTGGCCCGCTAATACGTAACTTGTTTTAAACTTACTGCACCGTTCACCCATAAATATACAGGTGACAGGTGAGGTAAGGAGCATGAGCGCGTTCCGAGTACAGCACTGATGTGTGTGAGGTGACTTCAGACGCAGGGCCCGCGTTGCCGGTGCATAAACACGACCGTAGGCTGGGACTCAAATGGTAGGTATAGCGACGATATGTTAATAAGGTGTGAAAGTAAACTGAACTAGTTCACATAAACATACAGAATACATTAGGAAGGTATCAACTACCCTTACATTTGAACAAATCCCGATTCTAACAGATGCACCAAATGAGAGGCACCTGAATACAGTTTGCTCACAAAGAAGAGCGCGCCAAACTTTCATCTTTATTCGATACGAGTGAGTTGGACAAAAACTATAAATGTAGCTAGGGGCGCTCCCTCACGGCCCGCTGACTTGTCGGTGCGTTTCGTTTGATAATTTCCGTGTTCGGACGGCTTTAATCGAGTGAGTCCGGCCCGGGCGCCCGAGGCGTAAAATTGTTCACCTCGATTATCCCGAACAACGGGCTACGGGCATTTGGGAAACAACTGGTGTAAACAATTGGACACTTTTTTCGTAAGTGAATAATTGACCGGTGTTGTTGTTTTTTTAAGTTTCAGTGATGGCAGCCTGCGTAGATGCCTTTAAAGTTACTGTGAGTTAGGTACTCTGACTCAGAACGAATCGAACTGTCTATTTACCATAATATATTTAGGATGCAACCAGGATAACGTTAAAATGAGTAGGTCTTTATGAAGTAGTATAGATAGGTTGTTGTTGGGTGGTTTTCGGACTTATCTCTGACTTAGGCACTATACTTTCGGTCTATTCAAATATTTGTAGTGATTGGAGGATAAACAAACGTCCCCGTAAAGACGACAAAGGTCCTCGACCTAAATAATGAATTGTGTTGATATATTTTTTAACCGACTTCAAAAAAAAAGGACGAAGTTCTCAATTCGGCTGTAGTTTTTTAATTATTATTGTTATTATTGTTGTCAATGTTTGTTACCTCAGAACTCCGTCATTGATGAGCCGATTCGAAAAAAAATTTTTTTGTTCGTATGTATATACTTCCAGGTGGGTCCCATTTTCTTCAAAATTCAGTTAGATGATGGGATCCATGAGGAATTGAGAGGACTCCTCAATTTTATTAGGCACGCGTGTACTTAGTGATTTTAGTATTTTCTGTTATAACTCGTGTATTTATATTCGGAATCATAAATTTATCACAGATGATTTATCGAATTCCTCAATAATGTACTTAAAAGTGCAAAAGTACGTCACAGGTTCTGATAAGATTCCATTGAAATAGGAACTAATGAAGTGCCATTGGTGATGATCTTGGGGAATCGATGGAAGTCCTCAAATATTATCGGCCCACATACAGCGATTTGGTTTTTTTTCTATAGTAATCAACGCATTTGCTACCGGAAATCAGTTCATGTGGTAAATTGTAAAAAGAAATTGGAAATGATCTCCTTACTTGGCGGAGTACTAAATTGAAGTCGGTTAAAACTTTGTTTTTAAAGTAAATTATATTAAAACAACTGCAAACAACTATACATACGATTACCTACAAACATAAGAAGTAAGATATCTGAAATATCTGAATCAATTTATCAGTAAGTAACTATGTATCGTTATAGCTGTCAAATATTCAATGAATTTTCGAACTTGTTTAGCCTGCCCACACACGGTGTATAAAACAATTAAGTTGGACATCGAAATTAACCCCCGAGGCCGAGCCGCATCCGTCGTAATAAAACAGATGCAAAGTTTTTCTTTGCTAAGCGTAGTGCGCCGCAGCAAACGGAAGCGAAGCAACAGGCTTGATTAAAACACGTGTTTACAGAACGCACGTCCCTCGGACAAACGCAATATACGCGAGTTCTGCAGCTAGGACTTAACATAGTTTGTCTGCAGAAAGGTCAATTGAGTCACTTGAGTCTTTTGGCAAATTGATTGCGCTTGTCTTATCTTATCGATCTTTATTTTGTAGTGTGGCGTAACACCGCCCTTGGCTTTGACTAACTTTTAAAAGCTGCATCACACTGGCGCGGCCTGGTCGCGGCGGACAATAGTAAAATTGTCATTAGCTGACAAATTTACTATTATCCGCCACCGCAGGCAACGCCAATTTGTTGCAGGACCTATGTTGGTCATCCTTCCAAATTTGAAATGTGATCCCGCGACGTCCTTGGTGGTTTAGATTGGATTTAGTATTTTACATAATAACCATTTTTTAACCCCCGACGCAAAAAGAGGGGTGTTATAGGTTTAACATGTCTGTCTGTGTATCTGTGTATATCTGTCTGTGGTAGCGTAGCTCCCTAACGGATGGACCGATTTGAATGCGGTTTTTTCGTCTCATAGATAATTTTATCCCGAGCGTTCTTAGCTATGTTTCAAGACAATCTGTTCAGCCGTTTTTGAGATATTGGACTTTGAAATGATAATGTCGGGGGTTCTTCAACTTTTCTAAGTTGTAGCATGTTGTAATTATAATTTTCCCTATTTTGATAACTATAGAGGATTGATTGATCAAGTAAGATGAATATAATGCCGTTCTGAAATGAGTAGTCTCACTTTTTCTTTCCCTCTCCGTCTACCAGATATTGTACCTAGTACCTATATGTAAGATAGAGCTGTACCTTAGTAAAACTATAGAGAAAATAATATGAATGAAGTTTATTTAAATACACGATTTAAACGAAAAGAAATAATTTGATATTCACATTTCATTTCACTTGTAGCCCGTACTGTCCGACTGCCTGCAAGTGCCTCCTCCACGCATTTTCAGAAATATTTACAAAGTTAACCGTTTGAGTAACGTTTTACTTTAGATTTTCACAGGTCGCCACAAAAGCTGCAAACGAATTGAAAGGTCGCGATATCATATTTTACGGTATTATATAAATAAGTAAGTAATTAATTTGTGAATGCGTGGATGCACATACGAACATCGCGTTCCATAGGTCGTGTAGGTTACTAGGTGTCTACCGTCTATATGTAGTTGTGTAGGTACCACTCGTGGACATGCACTTGAACGCGCATTCCGTACAGCAGGGCGAGTAAAGTTACTCGTCTCTTGACGTTATTATTTATTTTGACGTGTACCTACATTAGTGATGAATTTTCATTGTGACTGCTTCAGAGCGAACCCCTGCCTTGTGGCGCGAAAAAGATACCTAGGTATCAGTAAAAAAATGTTAAAAAAAGGAATGGAATCGTTTTGAAACTATTCGATAATTTATTTTGAATTCCGTTCCAATCTCATTTCATTCTTCATGCAGCGCGCTCACACATACTTGTACCTTATGCTAACGCAAGAGTAGCAGTCCAAGTGCAGCAAGAGTGTCAACCAAAACGTTTCACAGAAACGTGTTCCACTTTTGGCTCTAGGACCGTGTTCATTTCTTAAAGTAAACTTTCTGTGCCTGTTTAGTTTATAGTCAAGGCTAACTGTTCCGTCCTTTCCTACCCTCAGCGATTGCGGAGTGGCTTAACTTGAATTTAAAAACAAGCAATACGGAATATGTCCTGGTCTAGTTCTTCGTACTAGGACTCCTAGGTATAACTAACTAGTAGCAAATCTATTCCAACAAAAAACCGTAAGTGTTATTCAGAACATGACAAATAAACGTAAATTAATTCCAAATAAATGCAACATAAACATGTTCGACGGTATTTGTTATGGTTTTTTGTTTACAGATCACGCAAGGTATGGATTGAAATTCAGTTGAAATACAAAGTAATAGGTGTAGCGCTTTTAAGTTAATATTTTTTATTTCTTAAAGTCTATGACTGGTGGGTGGTGGCTTAAGACTCCACCGAGCTTTTAACGCGGGCACCGATTTGGCATTTGCACCTGTGTGTGCGTCATCACGCACACTACTGCCGGCTAATCGGTACGACCGGTCACAAGCTAAAAGTTAGTAGCTAATTATTATCTAATAATAAATCTCAACTCCGCGTCTAAAACCATAGATGGTATAAGGAATAAAATACAAAATGCAATTATTATTTATTTATTTATTGATACATGGAAATCCAACAGCGCGACATATTTACATACATACATATGTTATTATTTATATTTTTACATACACATATACATACATTCCCGCCTTTATTCCCAAAAGGGGTAGGCAGAGCACATGAAACGTATGTTCCAGCGCCACTTTTAGCATAAATGTGGGTATGAAATATCGACAAAATGTGATATTGCAGTGATAGGTTGCTAGCCCATCGCCCACAACACACTTCAACCCTGGTCCCTTAGTCGACTTTTTCGACACCCACGGGAAGAAAGGGGGTGGTAAAATTCTAACCCGACACCACACGGGTATTTTTTTTTTCGGGTTATTATTTTTATTGAAATTTATCCGTTAACTAAAGAAAAGGAAAAATTAAGCAAAGTAATAATAACGAAGTGATACCGGTGGACTAGTGTTGGAATTGAAATAGCAATCAGTAGTGGCGTGCACAGAGTTTTTAGACAGGATAGACAAAAAATATGTATTTAGCCCAAGTCCACGAAAACCGAGTTTCCCCAAAAAAACCAACAATATCAGTGAGTGAAAATATTGCGATTTCGGTCTACTTTTGCATTATGTTATGTCTGTCAATATCTATTTGTAGTTAAGAATTTAGACGCGTCTCGATTAGATTTTTTCCGATCGTCTGATATTTAATAAGTGTTTTTGCAGCCTTTGTTAAGTTATGTACGTCGTTGTACATCGGCGGCATCATTCCACACTGTTTTAGTCTTTGCAAACAGTAAACACGGAAAACAGTACAAGCGATCGTTGTGGATGCAAACTGTTAGCCAAGAATATGCGTTATATTGTTTGGTGTTAAATTTGCGATTTCATTTTCACTTTTGCACGAATTACAAATACGGTGGTCAAGTTCCAGCCAAATGCAGAGTTGTGGTGCGAAATCTCCAGCAGTTGTTTAAAAATGTATTTAAAATCGACTAGAATAGTATTTCCGTCTATCTTTCTCCTCGTCATTTTTATTTTTTTGGTCATTGAGTCCGTTTCAAAAGATTCCTGAAATAAGATTAAAAATTATGAATTTGCGAATCAAGTCCTACATATAAAATTCGTTCTTTTTTATACACCCACTTGTTGTAAATATTAAAAAACTTTATATGTATACTGTATTAATACTCATTTATCATCATCATTTTCAGCCCGTAACCGCCGACTGCTGAGCATAGGCCTCTCTTCGAGTAAGCCACCCGTCCCTATCCTGAGCTAATCTTATCCAGAAATGACCCGTTATCTTCCTAATATCGTCCACCCATTGAGCTGGTGGACGGCCGACGCTCCTTTTACCTATAAGTGGCCACCAATCTGACACCTTTTTGGTCTACCTACCATCATTCTGCCTGGCAAGGTGCCCTGCCCAGCTCCACTTGAGTTTGGTAATGGTATCTCCAACGTCGCGCACCTTAGTGCGACGTCGAATCTCAACATTCTTCACTCGGTCTTGTAGTTTAATACCGAGCATGGCGCGCTCCATGGCTCTCTGTGCTACTCGTATTTTGTGCACAGCCTCAATTGTTAGGGTATTGTGAAACTTCGGTGGACTTGAGGATGTCGTCCAGTTTATTAAATGCCGCCCAACCCAGCTGTATTCTCCTGGAGATCTCTTTTTGTTGATGCTCTTTGTCAAAGGATAGAATATGTCGTAAGAATTATCGTTTCCTACCGTTATGGTTGAATCCGAGCTACCGGAGACGTTCGCCATAACTTTAGTATATACTTCATGCTATTTAAATGTGTAAAAATATGGATGAAAATCTATCTATATATTGAAGTAGGGCATTTAAAATGGTAAGTTTCAATTTTTCCATTTTTGCTATTTTGGCCATGGATTCGTCATGTCCGTCTGTCCGTCTGTCCGTCTATCCGTCCGTATGTCAGTTGCAAATGCAAACTCGACTACAGATTGAAAAATCAACTCTAAAAATTTCAAACAACTTAACTTACAACTCAATTGCTCAAAGGTTAACTGGAAGAGATCCCTTACAGGGATAAGATCGCCTTTGTACCGATCAAACTTTATGGTCTGTATTTTTACCTGTGTCTTGTGTACAATAAAGTATTTACATACTTACATACATTTGGGTAATATTGGACGCTGCACTTTTCCCATTCTTATTTTTTGTTCCCAATACTCTAATCGGATTATCCGATGATGTAAAAACAAGGAAGGAAAGGAAAATAGTGACAAAGTAAAAGCACGTCAAAGTTCTTCTAGGGACTCGTGACGTCAGTTTTGGTAAAAAGTGTGGCACGGCGTGACGTCACGCGGAACTTTAACGGGCTATATTTTATATAAGTGACTATATACCGGACTATTCTTAAAGGGTCGGCAACGCGCATGTAACCCCTGGAGTTGCAAGTGTCCATAGGCTACGGTAACCACTTATCATCAGGTGGGCCGTAAACTTGTTGGTCACCGACGTGGTATAAAAAAATTACTATATAGGAATAAACTAATTATCTCTAAGTACAAGTACTAGACAAAAAACGTAATGGGAAGTACTGAAGATATAACAAAGCAAACGAGCCCATACTCGGCTATCATAGCCCCTTCCATCATAGAGTTCCACCAGCCATCTTCCGGCTTCGTCATGAGACCCTCGCCATCATGTTTAATGGTAATTACTGAAGATAACAAAGCAAACGAGCCCAAACTCGACTATCTTAGCCCCTTCCTTCATAGAGTTCCACTCCACCAGCTATCTTCCGGCTTCGTCATGAGACCCTCGCCATCATGTTTAATGGTAATTACTGAAGATAACAAAGCAAACGAGCCCAAACTCGACTATCTTAGCCCCTTCCTTCATAGAGTTCCGCTCCACCAGCTATCTTCCGGCTTCGTCATGAGACCCTCGCCATCATGTTTAATGGTAATTACTGAAGATAACAAAGCAAACGAGCCCAAACTCGAATATCTTAGCCCCTTCCATCAAAGAGTTCCACTCCACCAGCTATCTTCCGGCTTCGTCATGAGACCCTCGCCATCATGTTTAATGGTAATTACTATTGCTCGGATTCTACCACTGAACTCCAACGAATAAAAGTCGAAAATCTTCAAGACTTGGAAACACGGGATCGCTACAAAAGCATTTTGAAAGAGAATATTAGTGGAGAGGCGGTTGTGAGTGGAGAAGATATGAAAGAGGTATGGAGATGCGTGAAAGAAGGAATGATAGGGGCCGCTACCGAGGTGTGTGGTGAAACAAAGAGAAAGAAAGGAAAAGTAAACGAAACCCCATGGTGGGATGGAGAAGTGAAAGAAGTTGTGAACGAGAAGAAGAAAGCTTGGCTTGATTTAGTAGCCATTGGAAATCTCCAGAGTAATGCAAGGACGGATTTAAAGGAGAAGAAAGAAGAAGTAAAACGTTTGTATGGGCAATTGAAGCAAAAGGTAAAAAGTGTGATCTTGAGAAAGATAGATGATTTGCAAGAGAAGATGGATAAAAGATTCTCTAAAGATTTCAAAACCAACAAAAAATTGTTCTGGAAAGCTGTAAAAGCGGCTAGAGGCTCAACAACAGTATCAGAGCTAGGAATAATTAGAGATGAGACTGGAAGTATAGTGAAAGGGGAGCAAAACGTACTGAGAAGATGGAAAGAATATTTTGAAGGCTTGTTTGAAAGAGAGGAGAGAGACACAGTAGAGTCACGGAACTCTGAGGTGACTCCCAACCTTGAAGGTGATGAAAGGGAGATAAGCATGACAGAAATTGTGGATGCGGTAAAAAGTATGAAGTCAGGTAAGGCGGCAGGGTATGATAGGGTAACTGCTGAGATGATTCGGAGTGGTGGCGGAGTCGTTGCAACCCTGCTGCACCGACTCTTTAACTTGTGTTGGAGATATGGCAAGGTGCCGGACGATTGGACTAAAGCTGTCATTGTTCCAATTTACAAGGGAAAGGGTTCGCGGCAGGATTGCAAAAACTATCGTGGCATCAGTCTTCTCAGTGTGGTTGGGAAAATGTATGCAAAGATACTGATAGAAAGGGTAGTGAAAGAGACTGAGAGTAAAATGTGGGATGTGCAAGCAGGGTTCAGAAAGGGGATGGGGTGCGTGGATCAGGTTTTCTCTTTACGATGCATCACCGAAAAATGTTTGGCCAAAAACCAGAAGGTGTATTGTGCGTTTGTCGATTTGGAGAAAGCCTATGACAGAGTGGTGAGGGATGTTTTGTGGTCAACTCTGTCCATGTATGGGGTAAACAACCAATTGATTCAGGCATTAAAATCCCTCTACGAGGGATCTAGAGCATGCGTAAGGATCAATGGTGGCTACACAGACTGGTTTAACATCCAAAGAGGTGTTAGACAAGGTTGTGTGGCCTCGCCATGGTTGTTTAACTTATTTATGGACAGTTGTTTGATGCCTTTAAAAGAGAGTGAATGTGGTTTAAAAATGGGTGAGTTACTCGTCAAATGCCTCCTATACGCTGATGACCAGGTGCTCATTGCGTCATCAGAGAAGGAGCTGCAAGAGATGGTAACTTGTATGGATGACTCGCTGAAGCGGAAGGGTATGAAAGTCAATGTGAGTAAGACAAAAGTGATGGTATTTGAGAAAGAAGAACGTGTGACTGTGTGCAATATTCTGATTGACAGTGAGAGAGTGGAGCAAGTAAATGAATTTGTGTACTTGGGTTCTTTATTTACGAGAGACGGAAAGTGTGATGGTGACATTGAAAGAAGAGTAAAAGCGGGAAATCAGGTGAATGGAGCATTGCACGCGTTTGTGAGCAGCCAAAATATAACAAAGAAGGCTCGACTCGCGGTTCACAGAGGAGTGCTTGTTCCTACACTGATGTATGGTAGTGAGACTTGGGTATTTCAGAAAAAGCATGAGAGTAGACTGAATGCAGTTGAAATGAGAGCGTTAAGAAGTATGTGTGGAGCTCGTTTGAATGATCGAATAAAAAATTGTGTAATAAGAGAAAAATGTGGAATAGAAGACGATGTAGTGACTAGGATTGAGAAAGGTACGCTTCGGTGGTTTGGGCATGTTGAGAGGATGTGTGAAAGTAGATTGACTAAGAGGATTTACGTCCAGGAGATGGATGGAAGGGTCGGTAGGGGGCGGCCTAGGCGAGGGTATCATGACCAAATTTCAGCAATACTGTTAAAAGGCCAGGTCAGGAGTACCCGCAACCGACGAGCCTGTATGAGGAGATGTATGGATGTGATCGAAGCGAAAGAAGTATGTAAGGACCGTAGTATTTGGCGTTCCTTAGTCTCTGCCTACCCCAATGGGATACGGGCGTGAGTATATGTATGTATGTATGTACTGAAGATAACAAAGCAAACGAGCCCAAACTCGAATATCTTAGCCCCTTCCATCATAGAGTTCCACTCCACCAGCTACCTTCCGGCTTCGTCATGAGACCCTCGCCATCATGTTTAATGGTAATTACTGAAGATAACAAAGCAAACGAGCCCAAACTCGAATATCTCAGCCCCTTCCATCATAGAGTTCCACTCCACCAGCTATCTTCCGGCTTCGTCATGAGACCCTCGCCATCATGTTTAATGGTAATTACTAATTACTGAAGATAACAAAGCAAACGAGCCCAAACTCGACTATCTTAGCCCCTTCCATCATAGAGTTCCACTCCACCAGCTATCTTCCGGCTTCGTCATGAGACCCTCGCCATCATGTTAATGGTAAGTACTGTTGATAACAAAGTCATTTTTCCATATAAAAATTGACATTTAGATCTAACTGACGCGTGTACAATGCGTTACGTGATCGGCCTGCTGAACTACGAATTGTATCAGTTTAATGCTTTATTCTTGGGCCCTAGAAGCTTATAATATCAAAAATACTTACCTCGTTTTGCTACGTATCACTGCTGTATTCATACACAGTTGACATCGAAGTGTCACCGCGCTGCATTGAGACGTGCTCTCTCTCTGAATTCTCGTCAGGGGGGGGCACACTTAAAAAGGCCTACATTTTAACAGTTGGCAGCGCCTCTTCGCGGCCGGATGAAGAACTAGAAATTAAAAAAACGACTAGCTGTCAACCGCCAAGGCGCCGACGGACCCCATTGTCAATGTCAACTCTGTCCATGAAACTTGGCGGATCGTGCTCCAGACATTTTATTTTTATTTTCTGCATCCTGCTGTTTAATGTATAATTTGATAGCGTATTATGCAGTGAATAGCAAACGTGACGGCTACAGTTAATGAAGAATTTTCCTGGAAATGCGAATAACCAAGTCTTGGGCATCATTCAGCGGTTCGTGGTCGCGGCCGCCATTGTGCTTTGTACTGCTCCAGCTATCACCCAGTGAATCGTGAAGCCCTTCCACCGTACATCATGCTAATAATATTGTGTATTGTGAAATGTTTTTCTTATTCTGTGCTTGTCTTTGGCTAAGGCCCTAGAGGCTGCCATTTCTCTAATAAATAAATAATAAACTCTGGCTTTCGTTCGCTCGGATCGGATGTTGATACGCTCTTGGTTTTCTCTTGTTATGGTTATTGTAAAAAAACTTTGAATTCAGTCAATGATGTAATATAAAAAACAGTACATCATTGCGTTCAGTTCTTAAAATAGCCATACGTAATCTATACACACATATCACAGGCATGCATACGTATATCTGCATAAATATTAGATATACACACTCACAGGTATCTATACATGTATACTTCTATATATGTATATAGCTATGCGAGTAAACTGCGTTAGTTCATTTCCTTTACACTGGCAGCAGCACCTTCCATACATGCTAGTTAAAAGTCAGAGTTGCCACTCTTCTCCTTAATACTTACTTTACTCTTTGACTCTCGTGGGTGACTGAATATGTCATGCGTAGCTCGCGTATTATATTTGGACGTACTTAGTTAAAGGAAAAGGATCCAATCCACAGAAAGTTGAGCAAAAGTTATGGCGGTTTAAAGTTTCAACCGTGATTCCTCAAAACTGATGCATTTTTTTAATAATATATGTTCGGATGAAAATTGAGTTGAGTCGTGTAGTATACATTCTTATACACATAATTCAGTTAAATGCTATATTTTTCAAGATATTTGACCAAAAGTGGGGTTGGATCTTTTTTGCGAAAATACACTTTTCATAGACCCTTCCTTTTGTTTCATTTTGTAATAAGGATTCACGTAATAAAAATGGCATAATAATGCATAATAATGGCATATAAAACCATCTATACATACATATAATAAAAGTGAACAGGGTTGGAAGTCTTTACATGAAAGATATTGGAAAAAAAAACTATGCTGAGAATACTTAGAATCGATAACAGAACACCTTCCAAGAAAGTAGAATTTTTGTCTGTTTATATGTACGCGCATCACGTGAAAATGGCTGATAGAATTTTGATGAAAACTTTACTCATTTGTCCAAAAAATCCCTGGCCAGGTTTTAGGCTATAATATTATAAAGGTAAGGGTGCAAAGGGGTTAAAAAATGGAGATGAACTTTTTATAGGAACTCCTTGAATCTATGAGCTTAAGACTTGAAAATTTCACCAACGTCAAGGGATGCGGGTATACAATTTGGACAAAACGGCATAAAACCTCAGCCTTCGCTTCGCTTGCCTCCCCGTTTATCTTCGGGATTTCAGCCCTTAAGTTTCGCTTGCAAGACGTCGGAAGATAATAAGTATCCTTAGGGGGTCATTGCTCACATTGAGCCCGCTCTCAGAAAGGTTGCTTTGGGCCTTTCATTCCAACGAAAAGGCCTTGCTTGCCTCGCCGCTCACCTTCGGAACTTTGGCTTGGGATTTCGCTTGCAAGACACCTGGAGATAGTAAGTGTACGCAGGGCGTACCCTCAGGTTTCGTTTAAAAGACACCGGGAGATAATGAGTGTTTGTCCATGGCGGCGCATTTAGAGCGCTTTCTGAAGGATGCTTCGAGTCATTCCAACGAAAAGCTCGGCCTTTCGCCTCGCTTGCCTTACCACTCACCTACGGGACTTATCTCAGCTCGCCTACGGGATAGTAAGTGTCCGTGAGGGCTCGCTTGCCTCGCCGCTCATCTTGGGTAATTTGGCCACAGGTTTCGTTTGCAAGACACCTAAGGATTGTAAGTGTCCGCGGGGGCTTGCTTTCGGGTCTTAAACCCTACAGCTGGCCTAGGGAGCGGTCGCTTATAGCATGCTAAAGCCTTGAATTCCTACAGAAAAGCTGTGCCTCTGGCATCACTTGCGTTCCCTTATTCAGGCCTCAGGTTTCGCTTGCAAGACACCCGATGATAATGAGTGTCCGTAAAGGCTCGCATTGAGAGCGTTCTCTAAAGTGATGCTTTGGGCCTTTCATTCCAATGTAAAACTCGGCTTTTGGCTTCGCTGCCACCTCGGGTATACTCGTAGTAAGTGTCCGTGAGGGCTCGTTCTCGGGCTCGCATTGGGAACGTTTTCTTAAGGCTTGATTGGGACCTTTCATTGTTACGAAAAGCTTGGCCTTCGGCCTCGTTTGCCTGCCCATTTCCCTTGGGGACTTTGATCTCCAGTTTTGCTTGCAGGACACCTGGGAATAGTAAGGACTTCAGCCCCCAAACTCGCATAGCGACCACTCACTACAAGCATGCTTAGACCTTTCATTCTTACGAAAAGCTTAGCCTTCGGTTCCGCTTGCTTCCCCGTTTACCTTCAGGACTTCGACCCTAAGGTTTCGCTTGCAAGTTACTCGGAGATAACGAGTATTCGTGGGGGCTCGGCCTCGGGCCTTAGGCCCTCGGGCTCGCATTGGGACCACTCTCTGAAGGATTGCCTCGCCGCTCAGGTTGGTTTCAGGTCTCGCTTGCAAGACACCTGGGGTTAGTGAGTATCCGTGGGGCTCAGGTCTCCCCAGGGTCTTGGGACTTGGGGCTCGCATAGGGAGCGCTCTCTCAAAGGATACTTTGGGGATCTATATAATATTATTGACGACCAAGTTAATGAGGGTGTTTATTTAGATTCGAAGACAACTTGAACTGTTACACGCACAGTCTATGGAAATGAAATCTTTGTTTTTGTCAGTAGTGTGGTGAAACATAAGAATATCATTTTTGAACCATAATTTATACGCGTACGAAGTCGCGGGCAGAAGCTAGTTGTTAATATAAGCATTTTCCGAAAAATGGTTTATATGCGCTGGATCGTTCTTGATTTTTTATTGTCACGTTAAGACAAAACTAATAGATTTCCAAAAACGATCCATATCTTTTTAAAGTCACTTTAACCGTCATTAATACTTTTTTATCAAAAAAGATTCACGCCCGTTCGATCGTTTTTGTTTTTCTTGCTCAATGAACGTTTAACTGACAAACAAATAAAACAAAAGGTTCAAGCAAGTTGAATTGTTTATTTATTTCCCTATATTTCGATAATACATTTACGTATATTGTAATGATCCAAGACAATACTGACGGTAAAAGTCCTTATAAAGGCTGCTTTATATTGGAAATTTCTTTTAATGATTAAAAGCTATAAAGCTATAAAGCTATAAAGTTATAAAGCTAGAAGAATATAAAAAGTCGGCTTTACATTTTTTTTTTTAAATAGGATCGTTTCTGTTGTTTACTAAGACACCAAAGCAGGATTCACAACAACTCAACAAAACTGATCCAAGTGAGGTGAATCTATTTTGTTGTATATCTAAAAGTTTTAAAGAGCCTAGATTTCGATTTTCAGAAAGAATCCAAATGGATTGGATCCATTTCGTTGAAAATATTAAAAGTGAAAACGTGTGAATTGCATTTCTTAAAAATGGTCCATGCAGGTTGGATATCTTTTGTTAAAATAAATGTGAATCAATATGTAACTGATCTAATATTACCATACGGTTCCAAGCATTATGGGTTTTTATTAAAGGATATCAATTTTACCCCGTCATACATGTGGGATGGTATCCCATGTTAATTAAAATATGAAAACACTGTGTAAGCTGGGCGTCTTTTTGCTGAGTGAAAATATACGCCTCAAACACCTCTCTGGTATACTTAACTCATGTTTTGGTAATTTTGTGGATTGGATCCTTTTCCTTAAACTACGTCCATTTCATCATTTTGTTCCATAGTAATTTTGTACGGCGGATTTGGAAGGCGTTTAAAAAAAAAGTAAATAACCAAAGCACTTTGAAATGTTACGATTGCATTCTCTTGCAGTTAATTCATTTAAGATTCGTGTGAGTAGGATTTTGAAACTATACTATCAACTTTTTTATTCAATTTTACTTAAACGCCGACACACGTTCTTCTCATTTTTTGTGCAACTTTACGGAATTGTATTTATTAAACTGTAGATGATTTGAGAATATATATAGCATTCTATTGTGAGCACACTCTTTGTAATTATACTTACATATAATTTATATTTTATTGTAAAGAATTGTGAACTCCAACGTCTGAACGGTGACTGCCGTTTTTGCCGATTATGCTCGGTGCAGTCTTAAGGGTAAATATGTTAGTTCATCGGTTAGACTACGAGTAGTTACTCGAAGGTGGGGAGTCCAAAAATAAAATGAATATTATCCAAAAATAATGTTATTTTTTAACGTATCAGAATAATAATACGAGGGTGAAAAGAAAAGAATATTTCAACATTTAGATTTTTAGAGACCACCCTACTGTCGGTTAATATTTCTGGTTATGATAATTTGCTTTAAAAATAAAGTTTTCACCGACTTCAATTTAGTAGTCCGCCAAACCACGAGAACATTTCAATTTTTTTTTACAATGTACCACATGAACTGATTTCCGATAGCAATTGCGTTGATTACTGTAGAAAAAAACCGAATCTCTGTATGTGGGCCGATAATATTTGAGGACTTCTGTCAATTCCCCAAGATCAATTCCTATTTCAACGGAATCTAATCTGAACCTGTGACGTACTTTTGCACTTTTAAGTACATAATTGAGGAATTCGATAAGTCATCTGTGGTCTTCATCATCAATTCCTCGCCACCAAAATGATTTTCGGATGTAAATACACGAGTCACAATAGAAAATACCAAAATCACTACACCCGTGCCTAATAAAATTGAGGAGTTCCCTCAATTCCTTATGGATCCCATCATCAAACTGAATTTTGAAAAAAATGGGACCCACCAGGAAGCATATACATACAAACAAAAAAAAAATCGAATCGGAGTTCTGGTAACAAACGCTGAAAAAAAAAACAAAAAAAAACAACCCAATTGAGAACCTCCTCCTTTTGTTTGAAGTCGGTTAAAAATACCGTACTTTTTAAAGAACCAGAAGGAGAGTTCGAAATAAACCAGTTTAATATAACTAGATTTTATCTGTTGTTACCAAACTCATCGGGGTTCTACTTACAAACAAACCTGAGGAAACAGGGATGATAAAGTGAAACATTCTTCATAACCTAGTTTTTGAAATGCCTTGCATTGTGCATTGTGCTTACCAAGTTACCAAACGCGTTTGATATATACGTCCATCGCTGTTTATCGATAACTAGGAAACCATTTATCTAACCCCCGTTTATAAGTAGCACTTAGTTGCAAATGAACTGTACCCTTTGTTAGGGAATCGGTGGAAATACATTTCACTCATGTTTGCATTCTCTAATTGAAACACAATGCAATACCGCATCTATTCGTACCAAGCACTAATTATTAAATCAATCAAATGTATCGACATGTTCCCAACTCCAAAGGGTGCCCTGCCCCTACCCTGACTAGTAGGTACTAATTGCCTGTAACGTATCCGTCAGTTAGCCCCCCTCGCTGCACATCCTTAGACGTAGGCGCTTCGCAGGCTGTTAGGCCGCGGTCTGGACGGCAGCGGGGAGCGGAACGAATCATGCGATAAAAATTATAGTCATCTGCTAGTCTAAGTAGATATCTACGATACGGATTACGGACCATGATGGGCAATGTTTCCTTTTACAATCTTAGTAGTTAGTCCTCGTACTTCGTGCATAAGTTTTAGAATTTTTTATTCCCAAATCATTCCCCATGTTTAACCCATTCACGGCCACGCTAAGCCGTTAAAATATTTTTTTGAAGTGAAAACTTCTTTAGCGGCGCTGACCGCTGTGCACTTTTTGGGATGAGAAAAAATTGTTAAACTCGCTCCAGATTTCGATAGGTCCCGTGGCCGTAAGGTGAGAGATTCGGGACGAGGTTTTTTTACTAATATGGCGTAGTGCAAGCATGATGTATTTTGGTGTTATTAACTTTCCGTAATCATAATCGGTATTTTTTCTCGACAGATGTACCTACATGCATACGATAACGAACTAGTCAAAGGTTCTAAATTGTGGTCGTAAAAACAAACCCTGCAATCAAGCGGCCAAACCCAGATTACAATAGCGCGACTCTGAATACCAAACCAATATGCATAAATCCAGTGAATATTTTCCTGTTTGTTTAGATTTTCCAATCGCATATCTCGTTAATTTGTTTGCACGAATTTTACCGCGGTCACAATAATTCGATTAAAATTTAGCTTCTAATCCGTTTCATCAACTTAACACTATGCGTTTTAAGGTAAGTATTACTTGTAAAATTAACTGTGATTGCTTTTGACACCAATAAATAGATATATATGGGCAGAAAACACTTTCGTATTTGGCATCGATGTTGTGAATATGATTGCCAAACAGCAAACAGGAATACGTAATTTGTAATGTTGAAACTGAATGCCGACTCGCGTAAAGTGTTGATTGCTGCCCCTGCCCGCTTGAACAATAACATCATAGCGTGCCTAGCGCCCCAGTAATATGGATCCATTGTCATGTTGACTTTCATGTAATATTACGTATAGTGGTTCTAAATAATACGGCAAAAATTATGTCAATATACAGAAAAAATAATTTCAGGCATTTTTGAGTAATACAGGAATAGGTTAAAAAAATGGACGAACTAAGAACCTCCTCCTTCTTAGAAATCGGTAATAAAATTGAAGACAAGATGCAGAAGTGAGAATAGGGATAGTGACAAAAAATGTTTTATGATGTCATTTGAACCAGTTTTTGGAGACGAACAAATGTTTGTATGGGAGGAACTACAATTAAAGAACATAAATACCCAAAAACTTGAGACATAGTTTGACCTCGCTGGCGGCAGCGCAAAACGCTTCATACTGATAGACAGACAGGTATGACGTCACAACGACATCTGTTAGTACAAAGTACATGTATCGTTATGGAAAATCAGGTAAATTGTTGTTTAGGTCGCGAAATACTGCGTTTAAGTACACAGTTATCGTTTAATTAGGGTTCCGTACCAAAAATGGTAAAAAAGGAACCCTCATGGTGCGACTCCGTCCGTCTGTCTATCTGTCACAAAGTGTCTCACGAACTACTTAAGCTATCAATTTGAAATTTGGAATGATTATAAATGAGAGTTATCCGCGTGCATGGAAAATGAAAAATTTAAATATACATTTACAAAAAAAATATTCAACTATTAGGTCAAGTGGAGTGTCATTTGAAAAGGCTTGAGTTGCACTTTTTGAAGCAGTTTTCCTTTTTTTTCTACATTGGTAAAATTTCGATTTATATAGGAAAATGTAAGAAAAATACCATCCCCCCCCCCCTTATCTCCGAAGTTATCAAAGCGAAAAATTTGAAATAATTACTTAACTTTTTCTGTATCTAGCGTATTTTTTGTTTTGTTTTGATTTTGAGGAGGGGGCAAAAATAATATATTCAAGTATTAAGTCAAGTGGGGTATCATATGAAAGGGCTTGAGTTGCACTTTTTGAAACACTTTTTCCTTTTTTTTACATTGGTAAAATTTTGATCTAGTATCTCGCATATTTTTTGTTTTATTTACATACACCATTTCCTAGTTAAGTTTGCAATTTAATCAACTTTATAAGTATTTTTTCGTTTTGAAATTCCTATAAGACTATATAAATACTCTCTTTCAAATAAAACAAAAATAATAGAGATCGGTTCACGTGATAAACAATAATCGCTAAAAGACCAACATACATTCTAAGCCGATTGCCCTTGCACGTTAGTACCAAATGGGGCCGATAGATGGCGCTGACCCCATTCGCGCTGTTAAGATTTTTCGAGAACTAATGGGGTTGGGATTGGGACGCGTATATTTATTTTCAATAGCAGGTCAAAAAAAGATCGCGATTCAATTGTCTTGATGTAAAAGTTACTCGTTGTTTGAAATTGAATTCTATTGTGTTGGGTTAAAATAAGTAATTTAACAAATATTGGGACATTTACTTTACCTTGAGTTAATTGTTAGTTTGTACGGTACCCTCGGTGCGCGAGTCAGACTCGCACTTGACCGGTTTTTTTTGTTTCTATAAAAGCGTCAGCTAAAAAAATGCATACATTTTCTAAACTTTCAAGGGTCATATCTTTTTACGATTTTAAATATATTTTATAATTTATACTTTATTACGACAATTTGATGGTTTAGGTACTATCCACTTAGCATCACTACGTTATCAATTTGAACATGAGGCACCATGCCTATTGATGATGATATTTGCAAAAGGGTAGTAGTAGGGCAGTTTCATTTCAGGTGATAATGTGGACACGCTGGACAAAAGCACCATTTTTTTTTCAGGTTCAGGTTAAAATTAAATATGGCCGACAGAGGAGTTGGTTCCTGTCAAAAACTTAAAGCTATGGACCTAACAAGCGCCTTACAAAAGAATTTGTGCTTTTGTCCAGCATGTCCACATTTACGACAATTTGTTCGAGCACTCTGCCCCACTATAGATGACAATTTTCAGGCTTGCCTGTATTTATCCATATATCCATACTAATATTATAAATGCGAAAGTGTGTCTATATGTCTGCCTGTTTGTTACCTCTTAGCCGCTCTTAACCGCAAAACCGATTTAGATGAAATATGGTATAAAGATAGTTTGAGTCCCGGGCAGGACATAAGTATTATGATAGTTTTTATCTCGGAAATGATCCTGTGGCGGGGTGAAATGGGGGATTAAAGTTTGCATGTAGCTATGCTATAAAGTAGTCCCACGCGGACGAGGTCACGTTCAGAAACTAGTGATCTATACAAATAAATATATCCTTTTACCTGAAATTCCTATCCAATGTCCTTTAGTTTCCTATCCTGCATATATGTCCTCATTTTCCTTTTTCCTCTCCGTGCCAATCCAAGGTTGCTGCGCCGATGGATGCATGGCTAGGGGCGAGCCTCGTCGCGAGTGTGCCAGATAGGTCCTGGAACCGGGCAAGTCCAGTGTACTTTTTTTCGCCTTACCTTGGCAAGCGGGGCACTGCCAAGGTGGACAATGTTTTTCCCTTGCTGCTCGTGGGATCACTGATGATGAACAATAAAAATTTCACTAAAAATGACGGCGACGTGGTTTGCCACCCGTCACGCCCTGGCCCACGGGTAGGCAAAATGTGGTCTGAAGAATGTCGGATGGCTACGTTGAATGTTCAGGGAGGTATGAATGACAAGGTAGATGAGATATGTGATATGATGAATGAAAGACGGATTGATCTGTTGTGTGTGAGTGAAACTAAGCGGAAGGGGTGTGATACCACCAAACATGGTCCTTACTCTGCATACTGGTCAGGGGTCACAGATACCGAACGTGGTAGTAAGGGCATAGGTTTCATCCTTTCTGCGAGAATGAGTGAGTGTGTGAATGAGTTTGAGTGTATCGGCCCAAGACTCATGTGGATTAGGCTTAAAGTGGGTTTAACCCGACTATTTATAGTAGGAGCTTATGCTCCAGTCGATGACGGCGGGTCACAAAGGAACCAATCAGAGCGTCTTGAGTTTTGGGAGAGTGTAAGAGATGTTTTAAGAATGTGTGAAAACAATGAGAGAATAGTTTTGTTAGGCGACCTCAATGGGTGGGTTGGGGTAAGGAGAGGTGGGTACGAAAGTGTTTTAGGAAAGTTTGGCGATGAAAAAGTGAATGAAAATGGCGAGAGGCTGCTTGAGATATGTTTGGAATGGAGTCTCGTTGTGACTAATACTATGTTTAGTCACAAGAGAATCCATATGTATACGTGGCATAGAGGCAATGTGAAGAGTATGTTAGATTATGTGATTGTGGATAAGCGGATAGTCAGTAGAGTGGTGGATACCAGAGCATATAGAGGAGGAGCCAGTGTAGGCACAGATCACTTCCTGGTAATAAGTCGCTTGAAAGGCCTCTTCAAACGATGGCGACACTATTGCTCGGATTCTACCACTGAACTCCAACGAATAAAAGTCGAAAATCTTCAAGACTTGGAAACACGGGATCGCTACAAAAGCATTTTGAAAGAGAATATTAGTGGAGAGGCGGTTGTGAGTGGAGAAGATATGAAAGAGGTATGGAGATGCGTGAAAGAAGGAATGATAGGGGCCGCTACCGAGGTGTGTGGTGAAACAAAGAGAAAGAAAGGAAAAGTAAACGAAACCCCATGGTGGGATGGAGAAGTGAAAGAAGTTGTGAACGAGAAGAAGAAAGCTTGGCTTGATTTAGTAGCCATTGGAAATCTCCAGAGTAATGCAAGGACGGATTTAAAGGAGAAGAAAGAAGAAGTAAAACGTTTGTATGGGCAATTGAAGCAAAAGGTAAAAAGTGTGATCTTGAGAAAGAAAGATGATTTGCAAGAGAAGATGGATAAAAGATTCTCTAAAGATTTCAAAACCAACAAAAAATTGTTCTGGAAAGCTGTAAAAGCGGCTAGAGGCTCAACAACAGTATCAGAGCTAGGAATAATTAGAGATGAGACTGGAAGTATAGTGAAAGGGGAGCAAAACGTACTGAGAAGATGGAAAGAATATTTTGAAGGCTTGTTTGAAAGAGAGGAGAGAGACACGGTAGAGTCACGGAACTCTGAGGTGACTCCCAACCTTGAAGGTGATGAAAGGGAGATAAGCATGACAGAAATTGTGGATGCGGTAAAAAGTATGAAGTCAGGTAAGGCGGCAGGGTATGATAGGGTAACTGCTGAGATGATTCGGAGTGGTGGCGGAGTCGTTGCAACCCTGCTGCACCGACTCTTTAACTTGTGTTGGAGATATGGCAAGGTGCCGGACGATTGGACTAAAGCTGTCATTGTTCCAATTTACAAGGGAAAGGGTTCGCGGCAGGATTGCAAAAACTATCGTGGCATCAGTCTTCTCAGTGTGGTTGGGAAAATGTATGCAAAGATACTGATAGAAAGGGTAGTGAAAGAGACTGAGAGTAAAATGTGGGATGTGCAAGCAGGGTTCAGAAAGGGGATGGGGTGCGTGGATCAGGTTTTCTCTTTACGATGCATCACCGAAAAATGTTTGGCCAAAAACCAGAAGGTTTATTGTGCGTTTGTCGATTTGGAGAAAGCCTATGACAGAGTGGTGAGGGATATTTTGTGGTCAACTCTGTCCATGTATGGGGTAAACAACCAATTGATTCAGGCATTAAAATCCCTCTACGAGGGATCTAGAGCATGCGTAAGGATCAATGGTGGCTACACAGACTGGTTTAGCATCCAAAGAGGTGTTAGACAAGGTTGTGTGGCCTCGCCATGGTTGTTTAACTTATTTATGGACAGTTGTTTGATGCCTTTAAAAGAGAGTGAATGTGGTTTAAAAATGGGTGAGTTACTCGTCAAATGCCTCCTATACGCTGATGACCAGGTGCTCATTGCGTCATCAGAGAAGGAGCTGCAAGAGATGGTAACTTGTATGGATGACTCGCTGAAGCGGAAGGGTATGAAAGTCAATGTGAGTAAGACAAAAGTGATGGTATTTGAGAAAGAAGAACGTGTGACTGTGTGCAATATTCTGATTGACAGTGAGAGAGTGGAGCAAGTAAATGAATTTGTGTACTTGGGTTCTTTATTTACGAGAGACGGAAAGTGTGATGGTGACATTGAAAGAAGAGTAAAAGCGGGAAATCAGGTGAATGGAGCATTGCACGCGTTTGTGAGCAGCCAAAATATAACAAAGAAGGCTCGACTCGCGGCTCACAGAGGAGTGCTTGTTCCTACACTGATGTATGGTAGTGAGACTTGGGTATTTCAGAAAAAGCATAAGAGTAGACTGAATGCAGTTGAAATGAGAGCGTTAAGAAGTATGTGTGGAGCTCGTTTGAATGATCGAATAAAAAATTGTGTAATAAGAGAAAAATGTGGAATAGAAGACGATGTAGTGACTAGGATTGAGAAAGGTACGCTTCGGTGGTTTGGGCATGTTGAGAGGATGTGTGAAAGTAGATTGACTAAGAGGATTTACGTCCAGGAGATGGATGGAAGGGTCGGTAGGGGGCGGCCTAGGCGAGGGTATCATGACCAAATTTCAGCAATACTGTTAAAAGGCCAGGTCAGGAGTACCCGCAACCGACGAGCCTGTATGAGGAGATGTATGGATGTGATCGAAGCGAAAGAAGTATGTAAGGACCGTAGTATTTGGCGTTCCTTAGTCTCTGCCTACCCCAATGGGATACGGGCGTGAGTATATGTATGTATGTATGTATGTACATCCGCAACCCAATCCCATAAATATGCTAATGTAGTTTTGGATTATTGTAGTTTGATTGTGTCGGAATTAGTATTCATTTAGTGCTAGCCGGCCGGAATGAGAAGCGTATTACGTTGCTATGGGATCACACTGGGGAATCCGATAATAGAGCTTCGTAACTAGCCGGGAACTGTGTTGTTGTGACATTGCGTTTCTGAAATAAATGCTAAATCAGAAAGACCTTTGAATTTGGATCATCAATTTACGTAAATGCTTGGTCACCGGGTGATAAGGAGGTAAGTGCTTGGTGACCGGTTTTGTAGAGGATCATTACATGATATTATTTTTTTAATTTGTTGCCGAGTTGCAATCATTTACTTACGTATGTAATCATTTAGGTATTACACCGAATAGGAAAAATGTAATTCGAATCCACCATAACTTACCTAAGTACACCGGAGTTTATACATGTTAAATACAATGAGAGAAAAAAATACAATCGTATTTCTTAGAGATGTATACGGTCTCCAAGTGTCAATATTAAAAGGAAATTCGAATACATACTAAATTAACAATCTTTAGAACACCTTTTAAAATGAGAAACCTTGATATGTGAAATGAGAAACTTTGACGACCGCTTTAGCCTAGTTGGTATTGACCCTGCCTACGAAGCAAGAGGTCCTGGGTTCGAATCCCGGTAAGAGCATTTATTTGTGTGATGAGCACGAATATTTGTTCCTAAGTCATGGATGTTTTCTATGTATTTAAGTATTTATTTATCTATATAAGTATGTTTATCGTCGTCTAGTACCCATAGTACAAGCTTTGCTTAGTTTGGGACTAGGTCGATTTGTGTAAGATTGTCCCCTAATATTTATTTATTTATTTATTTATTTATTTATATGTGCTCAGATGTTACATGAAAGGACTATTACTACCTACCTATACTTACCTTATACAAATTAACTGGCCAACTTAAACTTGTATTCATAAATACACTACATATAAATTAGTAACAGTCGAAGGGCATTTTTACAAGTCCAAATGTATGCACTCTAAATCATACGTCATACAATATACTATTACGTAACATAATAAACTTGTATTATGTCAAAAACAAAAGGGGGATATATTACAATTGCATTGTCCTTATAATATAATCCACTGACATTTGAGCGATGGGAATATTTATGAGCAAGTTGTATGCACCCATATTTTTACACTTGACTGTACTATCGGCTGCATAAATGCATGGACACCTTACGGTCTACTTTCGTTTGGATCATTTGACATACAGCTCTCGCATAGTTGCACGTCGTTCACAAAGCGTGAACTAGATGGCGTTGCTGTTGATACACCTTTGGATATAGAATAATATAACTAAATGCACTATTAAGTGACACTTGTAATCATCAGAAGTGTTCTCTTACGGGTATAATTATTAACAAGTCTAGCAAATGCTAATACACAGGAACTGTATTTGAGTGTGACAACTATAGTATGTGTATGCTTTATTCCAATGCAATCGATAAGTATCAGTAGCCTAGTGGTTAAGCACATTAACTCAATTAACTCTGCGCTTTGACGAACCAAAGATCGATTTCCAGCCAGGGTATGGCAAAGGTAGCTTTTTCCTTTTTTTTAAATACATTTCTTGAAATTGTAAATAACAGTGAATGATAGTCTTTAAATAAAAATGTTATTCAGTTTTTAAGGATTAAAACGTTTTTAAATGTTTTAATTATCTTTATTCAGTTAACTACAGTAGATATCTAATTGTTAACGCAGTTTTATAGTTAGCAATTTCCTACCATTTTATTGAGCTTTAAGGCTTAAGTTTCATTTCCGAAAATCGGAAAAAGATTGAAGCCTTACCCCAATACATATTAAACTATTGACAATTATTAACTAAAGGCCGGGTTGAAAATTAAAATCATAACATTCATAATTCAAGTCAGCCGAACGCTTGTATAGTGTGGCGTGGCGTGTGATTGATATTTGCAATAATGACAATAATGTTATTCGGGCTGACATGGTTACTTACGTTACAACATCATAATAACATTTCTCAATAATTATGTTGTTTAAGTAATAATAATTCACCATCACTTTTTTAATAGTCCAAAAAAGAATACAATCGGCAGTTTAATAATAACAGCTAAGGTCTACTTACTTTGGTAATTTGTTTATTTTGTTAGCAAACATTTGTTTTGTTAACCCGGCCTTTCATTATCTTAATAAATAAATCTTAATTTACGGCTTCAGCTAGTATTTAGTGTAACCTCCTCTTTGGTCGATAACAGTTTGCAAGCGGGAACGCATGGATTCAATGAGTCTTTCACATAAACTAGAACCACGAATACTTTCCCATATTTTTATACAATGTGCCTCTAACGCTTCTGGGCTTCGTTCATTGTGATTTTCCCAGCGTTGCACAATAACACCCCACAAATTTTCAATAGGGTTCAGATCCGGCGATCTAGCAGGCCAAGAAACTACTTGCAAGTTATCTTTATAACGGTCAAACCACTCCCGCACATTACGCGAACGATGTATAGGGCAATTATCTTGCACAAAAGATATCACAGGTAATTCTTCTTCTGGATACACATTTCGGACGGTAGGTAACATAGTTTCCTCCAGGACATTCATGTAATCCACGCTGTTTGCGTGACTCGGCATCCTCACTAGTTCACCCGGACCGGCTGCACTCATCCAGCCCCACATATTGACACTTATACGACCAGATTCCATGTTCGGCACTACGTGACCACTATCATACCGCGTATTATTGCGACGCCATAAACTCAAACGTCCGTGTTGACTCGATTTAAAACACTTTTCGTCACTAAATATAACATTACTCCAGTCATCATTTAAATGCCTTAGGGCAAATTGTAATCATGCTGCTTTGTGTGCTTCTGTAAGCAACGGCTTGACGGCATGCCTGCGATAGTGCAAACCCTCGTCATGAAGCACACGACGAACAGTGTCTACACTAGTATGGAATAAACCAGCGTAGTGACTTGTTGGTATAAACCCATTTTCTTCGTACTCGGTCACCATCGCTGCACGCTGCGCGGTATCAATGAGACGAGGTCTACCCATTCTTTGCCGGTGTAGCAAAGATCCTTCCTCTTGGAATCGCCGTACCCATAAAGCAACCGTTTTTCGCTGCAACAATGACAGTTAATAAATAGGTATAATAAGCGAATAGTTACCACGGCGTCTATTAAAACAATAAAAAAAAACTACTTACGTTTACACCGGTTTCACTAGCAATTTCTGAGAAATTGTGGCCTTCGTTACATAAGGCTATTATTTGCGCCCTTTTAACAAGATCAATATTAGATCGAGAACTCATCATTAAATGTATAAATACGGAGGAAAAGATGAAAAACGCAAGTGAAATAGGGAATCGAATTAGAAACGGCTGACGAACGAACACGCAGTGAATCTTTGTTATAAAAAAATATGGTAGTTTCATATCATCTATATCTACCCTCTTTAGTTATTATACGAATCCTAGTCGTAATGAATATAAATATTTGAGCATTCAAATTAACTGATAGCGAATTTGAACCATGCTGTCAATTAACCCGGTGGCCCAGTGGTGAATTATACAGGTCATTATCAACCTAGGCCGAAGGTTTCAGGTTCAAATCCGCTCCCAACCATGATGTTGGGAAAAAGTGTTTTTGGAATTATCTTTGGAATATTTACTCGTTGTGCAGAAACACAAGGATACAAAAGAATAAATAAACAAAGCCAGCGAACAAACAAAAATCGGAAATGTATTCCAATTACGTCGTATAAATCCGCCATTATCATAAATGCTATTGGCAAGATTACTGAATAATAATGTTACCCAAGAAAATACAAAAAACTATGACGAGAACAAAATAGATCATGTGCCTTTTTATTTATTTTTTTGTTAACAACGCCATCTAGTTAAATCTTGCAAATCCTCTGAGGTCTCCATTGACATCTATAATGATATTCACCATCGCGCCACATAGATGGCGTAGGATTCGGTCGCCAAGCCAAACTATTTCTGCATTGACCATGCACTTATGCTGCCTGCTGTACCTACTCGTACCTAAGTAGGTAGGTAAAATAGTCCAATAAGTTTCAGGTAAGTAAGTAAATATTAATTTAACCCAATTAAAGACGTAAGATGAAATCGTATAGACTGAATTGAAATGGCTGGCATCATCATCATCACAATTAAATTAATTAAGTGACCAGGTTGTTTTCATATCCGACAAATTTCGAAAGTGTTGTGGGCATTGAGGTTACGAGAAAGTCAGCATCAATTGCACTATCATTAGCTGGTATTTAGCCTTTTCCCGATTCTGACTGCGGTTTTCAGTCAATTTGCCGAGTGCATTTCCATCGGCGCTCACTCAACATCGGAATACGGCCCATCAATTATTTATGAAATTAATTCCATCGGTAAAACAGCATGTGGCATAGAAATATACAAACCGGCCGCGGGGGCCTTACACGGATGCGAGGCAAAAGGGCAAATTACTTATTTGCTAATATGTACTTAAATTATTTTGACAATTAAAATTCTCGTACTTATTTTCCAAGGTTGAGTTTACAAGTAACTACCGATATTTCCAATTAGCACCATTAAGCAATTACCTAGTAAATATACTTATTAAAAAAATAACCATTGTCAGAAAGAGATCTTAGAGATGTAAAATGTCTCTAAACAAACGTTACACGTCGGTAGACGGTTAAGCTAACAGTCTATAACCTAATGCTACATTAATAACTTTTGTATAACCAATTAATTAATAAAGGCCTCCACCCACCGGACGCGTGTCGTGCGTGGCGCGTGTGCTGAGCGGCACACGCGCAAGTTGTAAAGCATTGAAACTACACTTCAAACACACATCGAACGAGGCACACGCGCAGCACACGAGCAGCACCCGTGCAGCACCCGCGCGGCACACGCGCAGCACCCGCGTAGCACGCGCGCAGCACCCACGCAGCACCCGCGCGGCACTCGCGCAGCACCCGCGTGGCACACGCGCAGCACCCGCGCGGCACATGCGCAGCACCCGCGCGGCACATGCGCAGCACCCGCGCGGCAGCGGCGCGGCAGCCGCGCTGCACACGCGTTGCTACACGCCGCCCGCTTCCGGTGTGAATATACCGCTTCAAACGCGCCCGACACACATCGAACGCGGCACACGCGCGGCACACGCGCAGCACCCGCGCAGCACCCGCGCGGCACACGCGCAGCACCCGCGCAGCTGCAGCGCAGCACCCGCGCGGCACACGCGCAGCACCCGCGCGGCAGCGGCGCGGCAGCCGCGCTGCACACGCGTTGCTACACGCCGCCCGCTTCCGGTGTGAATATACCGCTTCAAACGCGCCCGACACGCGCAGCACACGCGCAGCATACGCGTCCGGTGGGTGGAGGCCTTTATTGTGGGCCTCGCACATTGCGCGTCGAACCGATGTCGACCACGTACCGGAAGGTGCAGCGTGGGTACGACAAGGTGGACTGATGACCTGGTAAAGGTGGCGAGAGTCCGTTCGATGCGGATGACGTAGGACTGGTCATTGTGGCACTCTTTAGGGGAGGCCTACGTCCAGTAGTCGATGTCTTTCGGCTGATATGATGATGATGTACCTACCGTGTTGGTATGTATTTTTTTAAGTGGACGAGCGTTTTTAGAAAAATTGAGATAGAAGTATATCCAAAATGGATCACATTTTCATAATGCATTACTGGGTCAAAAAAGTTGCAGTCCCCTACCTAACTATATATAACATAACCCTTAACAGGAATATGTTGAATTAACAACAAACCTTTTTTATATATGAATGCAAAAATATGTATCGATCGCCCAAAAATACATAAGTATATGTACCGAAACCCTAATCCGCTGATCCGATAAGAGTGGGACATATTTGGGCGAGGAGCAAATTCTTGGCCAGTAGTTAGCCTAATTAATTGATAGTAGTTAAAAAGTTCCGTTGTCACACGAAAATTAGCCATACATGTTCTATGGTTAATTTTCGTGTCACAACGGAACTTTTTAACTACTACCAATTAACGACGCAAACTACTGGCCAAGAATTTGGTCCTCACCCATTTATGAGAAAGTTGTATGCACCCATATGTTACACTTGACTGTCGCGTTATCTACAGAGTCACGCGTCATAATGAAGCCTATAGGCATTTTATAAATAAAAGTAACTTCACTTGTTATATAAAAGTAACTTTACTGAACGTAAAATATCATAATCCTACTTTTAATCAACTTTTACCAAACCAAGCATTCGTCATAAGGTGTAATAAAGAAACGCATGTGAGATAAATTCTTCATATTTTACGTGCGGAGCTATTAAACTAGATTTCATTGAAGCGCAGCGCCTCGGACCTACTCTCCGTCTTTAAGATCTGTCTCTATTTGAGCACCCTAAATACCTAAGAAATGTTGACGGTAAAAAGAAAATATCTAAACCAGCCTTTTTACGTAAACGCTTTGTTATGTCCCCTAAATGCGAAGGCTATACGATTTGGGAAGAAGAAAAACTTGCAATTGTATACGTTTTTTAAAGGCAATATTTTCCTATACTTAGTAGATTGTGCTCTAACGTCTCTTTATCTGCCGCTTTGACTTTATTTGTGTTAGTTAGAAAGGTACCAAACAGACTTTTATACCTATATCAGATGCATTTTAAGTTTTATGAATGTAGTGTTGTGTATTATTTGTGTAACAAGGTCGAACGGATGCTGTTTAAATGGGGCCCCAGCTTTAGTGCGAGGTTCATGTCGGTCACAGTAAAATATTATGAACAGTGGGTACAATCAAGAAATTTAATTCTAACCCACCTAAGGTTCAATATCGCAGAGCAAACTGTCACCATAAGAGCTAGCGACGTTACTTTGACATATCGCATACATTATTTTATGTTAGTAACTATTAGGCAACAGATTAACTACGTTGACATGGTAATCTGATCTTTGGGACGCCAAGGCACTTTGTCAAAAATGTAGTCTGAATTCGTTTGTCATCTCGCTAGTTCTGTTATACAATGATATCAGCGGCAAACATTTTATTTTTCAAATTAATAACGTATTGGATAACTATTTTTCAATTTTCTCGATTGACACTGACACACGTGCGTAGTTAGAAAAGCAAATCATAACTTTTCGCCGAAAAGAGGTTATCTGTAATGTGAAGTGGCAAAGAATGCGTATTAATAGAATTTTCGACCTTAATGCATTGCTAATATCTAATTACATTTTAACGAAATGGGTAGGTAATTCAATTCCATGACTATGTCAAAGAGTAAAGTAAGTATTAAGGCGAAGAGTGGCAACTCTGCCTTTTAACTAGCATGTATGAAAGGTGCTGCTGCCAGTGTCAAGGAAATGAACTAACGCAGTTTACTCGCATAGCTATAGCTATCTATATAGAAGTATACATGTATGTGCGTATGTATATCTAATATTTATGCGGATATACGTATGCATACCTGTGATATGTGTGTATAGATTACGTATGGCTATTTTAAGAACTGAACGCAATGCTGTACCTACTATTTTTTATATTACATTCATTATTTATTTATTAGAGAAATGGCAGCCTCTAGAGCCTTTGCCAAAGACCAGTACAGAATAAGAAAAACATTTCACAATACACAGTGTTATTAGCATGATGTACGGTGGAAGGGCTTCACGATTCACTGGGTGATAGCTGGTGCTGATAGCCACGAACCGCTGAATGATCCCCAAGACTTGGTTATTCGCATTTCCAGGAAAATTCTTCATTAACTGTAGCCGTCGCGTTTGCTATTCACTGCATAATACGCTATCCAATTATACATTAAACAGCAGGATGCAGGAATAAAAATAAAATGTCTGGAGCACGATCCGCCATGTTCCATAGACAGAGTTGACATTGACAAGACAATGGGGACCGTTGGCGCCTTGGCGGTTGACAGCTAGTCTTTTTTTTATTTCTAGTTCTTCATCCGGCCGCGAAGAGGCGCTGCAAACTGTGAAAATGTAGGCCTTTTTAAGTGTGCCCCCCCTGGACTATGTAGGTACGGTTGCAAGGTTCCCTTGGTTAGTGACGGTTAGTGGTACGGATAGTGGAGGACAACATTTAGCAACTAGCCAATAAAATCGACACATTTTTGAGTCAGTAGATTACTAGCTAAAAATAACCTCATATTCAGAGCGCCAAGTTTTATGCTTGCGTTAGTTTGACAGAATTTACTATTACAGTTTCGAATAAAGTTATACCGTTGTTCAATCACCACTGTGGCCCAGGTTCGTCACATATGCATATCATGAGATGTCCTGACGGGTTTTATTACCCCGCAGACGGACGTGGCCAAGTATTAGGGAACGTTTCGCGACTCCAACTACTTTAAATATCCCGGCTACCTTTATGGCGTCATGTGAGTAGTTAATTTCGCATTTACCGAGGAAATTAAAATACTTATACCTACTAAACCGTTCGCATTTTATAAAACTTTTATAGACTTGGAAATTACGGTTTTGTTAGGTTTCAGAGTTCCCGAAGAGGGTAATGAAATCCTACTTCTACACTGATGCGACACACCTCATTAGCATGATCATCGGACTAAATATAAATTATCGAACTATTGATTCTAGGGATATTTTTATTTCAGTCAGATTTAAGGCAATCTCTGTAGATAATTCATATGTATATATCACGTACCTAAATTGCATATTGTATCGAAATTCATAGGACGGAAAATTTCAAGTATATGTATGAGTGCTACGGAGGAGAAGCTACGGTAGCCCAGTGGTTCAGGCATGCGGCTGTCAAACGGCGGTCGTGGGTTCGAATCCCGGCTCGTACCAATGAGTTTTTCGGAACTTATGCACGGAATATGATTTCATATTTACCGTTAGCTTTTCGGTGAAGGAAAAACATCGTGAGGAAACCTGCATACATCTGCGAAGAAATTCAAAGGTGTATGTGAAGTCCCCAATCCGCACTGGGCCAGCGTGGGGACTACTGCCCGTTTCCCTCTCATACATGAGAGGAGGCCTGTGCCCAGCAGTGGGACGTATATAGGCTGATGATGATGATGATGAGTTTTACCTAACACTCTACCGTAAGTAATATTGTTATGACTAATTATCGGCATATCGCGTTTTGATTGGCAAACTTGGCTGCCATTATTAATGCTTAAAACAATTAAGTGCCCTAAACTATATCACCTATCGACGTAAAGTATCACAGACCCCCGGAACGTCGGAACTTAACTACGCGACCAGTCGCTGCTCAGTATTAATTATTCACGACGCGGGACAAACAGTCGCGCGATATGATTCAAATTGCCCAACTGATTGATAAAGTATCCGTTGATCTTTAAACAGTTTCGGGTGAGTTTCGTTAGGAAAAATAGGGTTTAAAGGTACATGTAGGTACTACTACATCATCATATACATTGACATCATCATCATCATCATCATCATCATCATCATCATCATCATCATCATCATTACTTTATTTGTCGAAAAGCACCTGCTTCATCACCTGATGATAAACATAGGTGTTACAGGCATTGCCTTACTTAATGTTATCCACTTCTTGCCATACAACACATACTAATATTTCAGCGTCTTAAACAGTCTGAAGTATAAACAGAGGTTGTAGATATCACACACAAATACAATATGTATAGGAACCTACTTAATTCACAATTCTCATTTTCAATAATTACAATTACGAATATAGGTACTCGTAATGTCAAATTATTTTTATATAATGTCAAAATTGATGAATACGTAATAACTGTTCCCGATACATTAAATTAGTTTATTGTCATTTAAATATTCATGGATGTCATAATAGCATTTATTTTTTAGTAATTTTCAGTACGGTGTCCAGAATTTATATCTGTATTGCCATTTATCAAATAATTTTGTAGCCATGCAAAAAATGCTTTTCCTGAATAGCGCATTTGGATTAGAGAGAGTGTTTCTTTGGCGAAGATTGCGTACTAAGTTCGGTTGAATATTGTGAAAACGGGTGTCATATTTCTTGAATGCTACAAGCAAACCATTGAACACTAGAATAAAAATATTTGTAGTTTATTGATTGAGTATAAATTTAACCGCGCGTTCGATACAAAAAGAAAATGCGAGAGCATTTTATAAACTAAAATCATATTTCAGTTAGTAAAAGAAAATGAATACATACTCACTAATAAGTACGAGTATATTGATTATTTGCACAATTTACCTACATTGTGCAAAGGTTGACAGGTAGAGAATTATTATGGATCATTCAAAAAACATCTTAAACTGTAAGTATACATTTTCTCATCGCCAAACTGAGGGCAGTTTGTCGGCGAATGTGCGCTCTTTTCTTAACTTTAGACATGGTTTTGTTATACCTACCTATTTACTAAATAATCTACTTTAACAGCTACGAGTTGACAATTACTGCAATAAATATGAATTATAAACATTATTTGCAATTAAAGAACTTTATAATAATTTTATAGTTATGTAAGTTGAAGTTTATCCTCAATTATAAGTCTTAATAACAGCGACAGAACCCAAAAAATACTTTTATGGTCTTGCTGCACACTACTACCTAAACGCAATTTGTTGATATGTCAGCAGAAAAAAGGTCAGAATGCTCGGTGTTTTGCAGTGAAATTAGCTGCCAATAGCATAGCCCACACTATTATAAGTTAGACCATTGTTACAGTGTTTTTAGAACTCGCGCGAAAGCATTAAGCTGCGCTCTGAATTTTATAATGAAATACCTACTTAGGTACTTAAGTTACTTGTAGTTTCATATTGTCAGAAAAACGAGTAGGTAGAGTAATGATTTTAACCTATCGTTGTTGATCTAACAAGGCGCCAAAAAATAAAGAGGACTGAATATGAGCCTATGAAGTAGCAGTGTGTTATTCTTGTGTTTTTAGTTTTTTTTTTAACTGATATCTGCGTTTGTGTTACATTTTGTATCACGAGTAACAGAAGTTTTGTGTAATGTGTAACACAAAAGCATCACAAAAGTAACAAACTCAAAACAAAACGTCACATCAAAGCAGACAATGGGTACAATTATAGTAGGTACCTACTTATTCTGAAGATGGTTATAACTGTTATAAGAAAAGTGTTCCTGATCAGTTTTTTCAATAAACTCCACAGGCTGGATTTGAAAGATGCATTTACGCAAGTTATCTTAGGTATTACAAAATGACGTTACAAATTGAAGTCGTTACCTTTTGAACGAAAATCATGTTTTGATATGTTATAGCTCGTAATGGGAAGCTTTTTACCACCGCCCTATATCTCAGTAAAAACCGGACAAAATCGTTATTATTCAAGTGTTTAAAACAAACAGTGCAGCCGAAACGACAACAAACTCAGTCCGATTGCCTGAGCTCTGCGCCCACGGCGCGCGGCGCGAGATCCCGCGCGCGCCTGCCCCGACACGCACGACCCCGGCAGTTTGCTCACGACTTACCCTGCTATACTAATATGTTTGTGAGAACCCACCATCCCTGTCAATAAACGGGGGTGATGATGTTTGTTTGTATAGTTCGGCGTTCATGCGAAGTGATTCTTTCTTGACGTTTTTAGAAGTTTTAGATATTTGGAGTGAATAATGCGCGTAGGAATGTTTTGGAGCATAATCAAAAAAAAACTTTATTTAGCGTTAACATAGGTCATGGCTTCTTACATAATAGTAGTAATTTATAACAGTGAGCGTCTTCTGTTCCTTGTAGGTACGTACTTGTAGAAACTGTATCACGTGAAACAGGTTCCCCTCTAAAGTTAAAAATAGAAAAGAAATATTATCAACAAGGTTGGCAAAAAATAACAATATGAATCGTTAATTCAACACTACACGCCCGCGTTGAGCAGAAAAGGACGTATGTCGCTATGGATCGATCACTATCATAAACCCCTTCGGCTCATCGCGGTAGTGCGGATAACTGGTAAACAAGTAGTATATGCTAAGTTATCAAATCAATAAATGAAATAAATGAATTTCTATTCTGCAAGTAGGCCGTAATTGCACTTTTACAAGTAAAAATTCTACCAGCGTATCAGAAAAAGAAGACCACTGTTAAGAAGAAACGCCAAAACAAACTCAATAGTCAGTTATTTTTGGCCAAAAAAAACTTATTACAATGATAGTTCTTAACCTACTTAAAATAAGTCAAACTTAATATAAATACCTACAAAGAAAAAAAATCATCCTAATGCCTTGTTCTACAAGAACACATGTGCCATTCTAATGATTAAGCTATTTTGGGCTTTGGTTTGGGCCATGCATTTCTGCCAATAAGCCTTAGACATCAATGTTTTTCAAGTAATTTTTAATAGCTGGAAAGGGTAGACGACGGACGAGGGAAGGTAGAGCTAACATTTCATAAGGTAATTTATTATAAAAGTCGATACATTGACCCGAAAACGACTTGTATACTTTACGAACACGGAACTTTTTGGTTGCTTTTTTATTTTTATTTCGTGTATTAAAACTATGGGTAAAGATACCCATAATTTTAATACACGAAATAAAAAAATTGTAAAAGTAATTGTGAAACTAAAGATTACAAGGTACAATACTAATACTACTACTTAACTAATTTTAATTTAAGTGTGTTTATTTAAATGTATGTATCTAGACACACGTTCGAGCAAAAAAAAGCGACACACCGGCCGTGGGTTATATTACACGAACCATTTCGGGCCAATTTCGACCACCCTATAACTCAAAACATATTTTATCTACGCATATGAAATTTCGAGTGTCTGTTGACATCCCCTTAATTGTCTAGAATACAAAATTTCATTATTCTACCTATAGCAGTTCATGAGATATTGACGTCAGAAAATCGCTATTTTTACTATACACTCACTGACTCACTCATCAAAAACCTAGACCACTTCCAATGGTCGTACTGACTTGAAATTTGGCATGGAGATAGGTCTTAAGGTCAAAGTAAAGGGAAAAATCTGAAAACGGCCAAGTGTGAGTCAGTTTTAAAAATAGCGAAGGTGTAACTTTGTTCTACTATGAAGTCATAATGAACTAAATGGGTCTATCTTCCAATGGTCGTCCCGACCTGAAATTTGGCTCGAAGGTTTGTCTTTAGGTCGAAATAAAGTAAAAATCTGAAAACGGCCAAGTGTGAGTCAGTTTCGAAAACAACGAATGTGTAATTTTGTTCTACTATAAGTAGGTATGGAGTGGAAATGAGATAAGACTTATTTAAATTTAGATACACACCAATTTAAGACAATACATGTTTGTCTTAAAACAAGAACAATAAAACTGTTCCGTTTCCAATAAAGGGATCCAGACAGTGCCACGCAAGCGTAGAAAAAGAATTAGACGCTTAGTATAAAGGGTATAGTATAAAGTACATACCTAAGTGGAATGAGACATTTGCTAAAGCAAAAGTGATAAAACAATAATAAAGAACCTACACCTAACAGAAATAAATGAAATCCCATCAAAAACATAAATGTGAAAGGCTGCCAAGTTCGATACTATGGGAATGCTTCTCCTATAAAAGAAGTGAGATCTGAATAAGTACCAAGTTCCATAAAAATAACTCAAATCATAAACAGTTATAGGAGTGCAGATGTGCCAAGTAACATCATTAAAAAGTACTAAAAATAATAAATGTTATCAGGAAACTGCTAAAAAAACCGGTGTGCGTTTCTCTGACTATTATAATTTTAGGTATTTCTATGTAACGTGATACTTATTCAAAATGTACCTTAAAAACTGTTGGAAATCAAGTGTGCACTCCTATAACTGTTTATGATTTGAGTTATTTTTATGGAACTTGGTACTTATTCAGATCTCACTTCTTTTATAGGCGAAGCATTCCCATAGTATCGAACTTGGCAGCCTTTCACATTTATGTTTTTGATGGGATGTAGATATACGCACAAATATTGAACGGAATGTGCGAACATGGATGTAAAATAATAGACACTAAGAAAATATTGACGCCGATACTAGCAATGCTACTATTATACTATATAATACGAGCTGAGAAGGAACAGCGGTTGCGAGTTGCGAGTATGCAATGCGCAGCACGCGTCCTATAATCGCGGTAACGGCGCACGGACATAAAAATGCACGTGTTTACGGATCCCGCAGGCCAATATCCAACAGACTGATTGCTTCTTTACTGTTACACGATAAAATTTTACTACATAGCCATAAAATGTACCCGACCCGCGGGACCTAGTGGATAATATATTTAAAACTGCACTGTAAACTGTAACTAATCTTTATAAACCTTAGAGCGTTAAACTGAATCGTAGAAAACCTCAATGACTCAGTTATTGAGAGCCAGTTTTATATGAAGGTTATGTATCTACCTCCAATTTTGACGGCTGTTTAGCCCAGGTAGTTGATAGACTTAGTACTTAGTCCAAACTCGATTTCTCAATACTAAAAAACCTAAAACAAATTGAATCTTGAATAGCGTATATAAACCTTAGTATTTTTATACTGTTCACCACTAGTGGGGTTCGAACCTGCGACCTCCGCATACCGTGCGCTGCTCTTGCCAGCTAAGCTATCCTGATTTAATCTAGGCAGGTATATTAATTTATATTACCAATGTATTCGCCAAAATTCTGAATCAGTATAGGGTATATTACCAATGTATTCGCCAAAATTCTGAATCAGTATAGGATATATTATAACCCTTTTTATTGATTATAATATTTCCTCCTTCTCAGTTGTTTCACTTTTCGTTGGTGTTTTTCAGATGGTTTATTTTAAATAGAAAGTAAGGTACTTACACATCTTATAAGCTGAATATTTATACCAACATCTAATTTAGGTAAACGCTTTTTCCATTAAGTATACTTACTTATGCCAATGTAATAAGTTGATAACTGTTGATTTGTATCTGCTGTTGACTGTACAGTCATTTGAAGTAAGTTACTGCCCACCTAAGTAAGTACCTAGCTAAAGAGATCACATACATTATAGCTATGCCAGTTCTACTTAGAACGTTGAGTGGTGTTTGAGACTTAAAAGGGCTCTTGACTCCTAATATGTATACATATATTTCGTCCCTGTGAGTAACTTTATTGTTCCACTATGTGTGTAGGTACCTACTATACAGTAAGTAGGTACCTACTACACACCTCGTAACTATTTTCTACTAATAAGTACAATGACAAAATATAGCGTAGTTTAGAAACCGCAATGGAGTTCCACAGCAGTAGGTAGATACGATTTTTTTGCGGTCTACACTTACATTTTTTGTAATACTCAAAGTGCAAGGAACTATCCATGTGAAGTCCCAGATTGAAAGAAAGAAAATATTTTTTTTAATATTGCGAGCTTCGAAGACTCTTTCTACACTTTTGCCTACGATACTTACTTGAGGACTCAAACTAATTATCTGGTTAACCTGCTTTTTCGAACCTAACACGAGAAACTTGGACTTTGTACTTAAGTAGGTACTTACTTGGAGCGGTTTTTAGGGTTCCGTAGCCAAATGGCAGAAAACGGAACCCTTATAGATTCAATTTTTGTTTTTAAGCAGTAACGCTGCTAACGAAAATTATAAATTTTAAATGAAAGGAAAAATTTAAATAGATAGATTCGTCATGTCTGTCTGTCTGTCTGTCTGTCCGTCAGTATGTCACAGGCATTTTACTCTAACACCATAAGGTGTATTTGAATAAAAAATTGAGGATAGGGTGTATTTTGTTAACCGCTACATAGTTTTGTAATGAAATTACTAAAAAAGATTTTTTTTAGGGGTGCACCCCATACCTACTTAAAACTGAAAGTCAAAAATTATTTTTTCACTAGCTTTTGCCCGCGGCTTCGCCCGCGTAGTCAGAGTAATTTTACAATAATTGTTGTATTGCTACGCCGCTTACTAACCTACTACTACCAACTTCCCCTATGAATAACCCTTCGTCATAACCCATTATGGTAAATTAATTTTAATTTACTATTATTTTTATGCCCGTGTGGTGTCGGGTTAGAATTTCACCACCCCCTTTCTTCCCGTAGGTGCCGTAAAAGTCGACTAAGGGAGCAGGGTTGAAGTGTATTGTGGGTGATGGGCTAACAACCTATGCCATATCACATTTTTGACGACCGCTTTAGCCTAGCTGGTAGTGACCCTGCCTACGAAGCAAGAGGTCCTGGGTTCGAATCCCGGTAAGGGCAAACATTTATGTGATGAGCATGAATATATTGAGCAGTCATGGATATTTTCTATGTATTTAAGTATTTATATCTATTATATATATCGTCGTCTAGTACCCAGAACACAAGCCTTACTGAGCTTACTATGGGACTAGGTCGATTTGTGTAAGATTGTCCCCCTTATATTTATTATTTTGTGGATCTTTTATACCCACATTTATGCTAAAAGTGGCGCTGGAACATAAAGTTCATGTGCTCTGCCTACCCCTTTTGGGAATAAAGGCGTGAATGTATGTATGTAGTACCTATTTTTGTTACCTATTAAATTTACAATCATGATTAAATGAGAATCTGTCCTCTGGAATAAAAGCTTTTATGTTCATGATAATATTGAAATACCAAAATATCTCCACAAATTTCAAGTCAATTTTGTGGCCTGGACATTGCTGTAGGCTTGTTTCCTAAGATATTTGTTTCGATGCCATTCGAAACAGTATTTGGAGGGGAACAACAGTTTGTATGGGAGCAACTACAATTATATAGAACATAAATACCAAAAAAACAAAAATTAATTTTGCGGCAGCCAAAGTGCTTAACTTATAAAAAGTAAGCAGATCTTCGTGCTCCTTGAATGTACCTACTTATTACGGATGCAGGCAGTTCCAGTATTTCAGCATAATATTTCCCCCCTACAAACATTGCATCCCTATTTAACCCCCTTAGGGGAAGAATTTTATGAAACGCTGAAAGTACTTTTTATGTATCTTAATAATAATATTCCTACAAAGTTTCAAGTCTTTAGTCAAAAAAATATGTTTCTCTCATACAAACTTTGCACCCCTACTTAACCCCCTTAGGGATAGAATTTCCGAAAATCCCGTCTTATCCCTTGCCTACGTCATAGAATGAAGTTCTGGTGTAAATTTCAAGTTCCTAGACCCAGTAGTTTTGAATACAAATTTTGCACCCCTATTTAACCCCCTTAAGCGAAGAATTTTATAAAACGCTGAAATTGCTGTTTTTGTATCTTAATAATAATATTCCTACAAAGTTTCAATTCTCTAGTTCAATAAATAATGTTTCCCCTATACAAACTTTAGACCCCCATTTCACCCCCTTAGTGATGGAATAGCCAAAAATCCCGTTTTATCAGTGCCGACGTCATAAAAGAAAGTTCTGGTGTAAATTTCAAGTTTGTAGACCCAGTAGTTTTGAATTCAAACTTTGAACCCCTATTATTTAACCCCCTTATGGGTAGAATTTTATAAAACGCTGAAAGTACTTTTTTTGTATCAATAAGTAAACTTCCTACAAAGTTTCAAGTCTTTAGTACAAAAACATATGTTTCTCCCATACAAACTTTCCACCACTATTTCACCCCCTTAGGGATAGAGTTTCCAAAATTCCCGTCTTATCCCTTGCCTACGTCATAAAAGGAAAATCTGGTGTAAATTTCAAGTTTCTAGACCCAGTAGTTTTTAACTGAAACTTTGCACCCCTATTTAACCCCCTTAGGGGTGGAATTTTCTATAACGCTGAAAGCACTTTTTTTAAGCACTTTATCTTTATAAGTAATATCCTTACAAAGTTTCAAGTCTCTAGTACAAAAAATAATGTTTCTCCCATACAAATTATGCACCCCTATTTAACACCCTTAGGGATAGAATTTCCAAAAATCCCGTCTTATCCCTTGCCTACGTCATAGAATGAAGTTCGGGTGTAAATTTCAAGTTTGTAGTCCCAGTAGTTTTGAATACAAACTTTGCACCCCTATTTAACCCCCTTAGGGGTGAAATTTTGTAAAACACTGAATGGACTTTTTTTGTATCTTAGCAATCTTAGTAATTAATCTTCCTACAAAGTTTCAAGTCTCTAGTTCAAAAAATAATGCTTCCCCCATACAAACTTTGGACCCCCGTTTTACCCCCTTAGGGGGTGTGTTTTGAAAAATCCTTTCTTAGTGCTCCCCTACAACTTATAAGGAACCTACGTGCCAAATTTGGAATCTCTAGACCCAGCGGTTTGGGCTGTGCGTTGATATGTCAGTCAGTCAGTCAGTCAGTCAGTCAGTCAGTTTCTTCTTTTATATATTTATATAGATAGATAGAAGATAGAAGAAGATAGAAGAAGATTAGATTGCAAGTCCACTTGTGGTACATCAAGCGACAGGCCTTTCAAAATAAATATAAGGTTTCTAAGCAATTTTTTGGATTAAGTGAATAGAGTCGGAGATAATCGCCCCGAAAGTGACTAAAATTGTGTCCCCCCCCCCTCTAATTTTTGAACCGTGTACTTTAAAAATATGAAAAAAATCATGCTCATAGGGATTATAAAATTCTATCAGCGAAATTTGTTTTCAACAAGATCGGTTCAAAGGTTTTCGAGATATGTATAAAAAACTGCATTGCTTAAAGAAAAGGACGTAAGTGCCATAAGTTTTTAGTAACGATATGGCCTTTTTCATGTCAGACCCATCACACCCCTAGCAATACCCCTGGGTGTAGGGTGGAACTGAACCATACCACCGTAGTGCTGTGCACTATATTATGCTTTATAATATCTATCCCAAAAGTCCTACTACCGTTATCAGTATCACGCAGCGTAGTTGAAAAAGTTAGACTACCGTTATCTGTACGAGTAGGTAACCTTTGATTTAGTATATAGAACTAGATGCACAATGTCAAACAAATATGCCAAGAAATGTGCCCCAGAACATGAACGAAGAATACTCTGGACAGGCTATGGTAATAATAATAGCACGTGCGAGCGAGCTGGTAGCATACAAATCTCTATAAGTGTGACAGAAAGGGGAATATCATTCATTGTCCTTGTCATAGTTCCACTTTTTTTTTATTTGCCACAACTGATTAAGTATGAAGTTGTGCCACACAAACCATTACCCGTCCCGTAGTAAGTTGTTTATGACAAGTCATCAGCCATTTTAGGACCGGTTCTTAATTTAGCTGCATAAGAGCTTTTCCGTCCCTCACCGTGGCAACACGTGGGTCAATTTTCAAACGAGCTGTTTTTGCTGTCCCACGTCCATAATTTCAAGTCAGATTAACATGGAGTATTGATTCATATATATTTGTATTCCGTGTGTTATAAAGTATTTAAAATATATATAACAATACCTTAAATATTCATTGATTCTGAAAAAAAATGTATTTGGAATCGTAAAACAGCGAAATCTCCCGCTTTTTTGCGTGTCCCACTTGCGGTTTTGCTCAAACAAAAATTCATAACTATGGACTACGGCAAAAATAATAAACAACTTGTACTGTTATAAAGAAGTTTTATTAGCGCATTCATTAATATATCTTGCAAATTTAATGCGTGAATAATTAAAACCTGTGAAGTATTTTTGTAGTTGTCCCACGCGCGACCCATTTATTAGGACTCAAGCTCAAAACCCTTAAAATCTGTTTTTTTATTATCCCACCGTTACATTTACTTTACGATACGATAGACAGGTTAGTTGGGCTTAAACCATCAACGGGAGTGGACGCAGAGCCGGTATTTTCGAAGGAGGAAACAGGTTTTCTTGATACGATGTATTTTGGTACGGCTATCACGACATTTGTATGGGCGTTAATTTATTAATATACGATTGAAATAAAAATGTGTCTTTCATAACAAAGGTTAGCAATATGGGGTAAGAGTTTCGTGTTTAACTAATTATTTGATCGCCAAAAAACATTCATGTTGACATTTGTATGGCGACATTTGTACGGCTTTTTTGGCCATACAAATGTCGAACGTGGCATACACATGTCGATTCAAAACAAAATCTAAGTGATTTTTAATATTTTGGAACATAATCACAGAATAAGTAATAGTACAATATAACGACCATCATAAACCATAAACCGGAGATACTATATCGAAATAGTGAGTTTTTTTTATTGTACAAATATTTTAAGCTGTTTCAACAATTGTATGGCAAGATCGACATTTTGATGGCACTCGTTGACATTTTTATGCCGCTATCGACATTTATATGGCAGAATCGACATTTGTATGGCATTATATCGACTTTTGTATAGCGCTGTCGACATTTGCATGGCGCTGACGACATTGGTATGGCACGGTGATTTTAAAGCATCAATATCTAGCTAACCATTAGAAGCACAGTGGTGCCTCATGCACCATATTTTTTCTTTTTAAAAACCCTACCTCTCGCTGTCGGTACGAATCTAATATTCCAAAAAATAAAAAAAACCATACAAATGTCGAAAAAACGTCTTGTTCTAAAATTGACCCACGTACAGCCCGTCCATGGTATTCTAGGTTCATGGCCCCAGAATGACTGCTCTAGCTACATTTCAGTAGTTGCTAATAGCGTTAACTTTTTTTTTTTTTTACTATAACAAAACAATACAGAAGGAAACATTTGTACAGCGGACAAAGCCGTAAAGGTTTAACTGCCGCTGTTTTCACTTTATAACTAACTTATAACCTGCATCAAGATATATGTTTCATAAAAAAAGAACTCAGTGTTTTAGACCTTAAGCACCATATTAGCAAACCAACATCAAAAGATTAAATACTTTTTAGTTTATTGTGACATATAATGTGACTTGACTGCTCACGTCAAAACTTTAGCGTTTAGCGTTTAGCGAATGAATGGTCGCGTTATAAATTTTATTTATTTCACCTAAAGCACAAATACATCTGGTTTCTTTATTTTACAAGTGGGGAATAAACAGTTTCAAATATTTGTACATATATTATATACAAAACAATTGTTGAGATTTCCGTAAGTACATATAGTACAGCTGACAGAGTCCATAAAAATAAATCATTTTAGTTTCCTTGAAATAGATTCAGTTTGTTAAATAATTGTATTTTCGACCTGCCTTTACTTTAAATACTTTCTTTTTTGCGATGTAATGTATGCGTACAGTCAAGTAGCGATCAGCTGTCGATTTTATTAAAACGGTCCTGGGTTTTGAACGTCACTCTCATGATCACCCGACATCTATAAAACGAGTATTACGAGATATAAGGTCAAAAATGAATGATGATGAAAATTGGCAACAATTAGCGCATTTCCAAATGATGTGTTGGTATTGTACTATAGAATTTTATTATAGTTCATTAATGCTATTAATTACCTTTTGCAAGGTCATGTCTGTCTGTCTGTATGTCTGTCCGTCCGTATGTCACAGGCATTTTACTCGAAAACTATATGGTGTATTTGAATAAAATTTTGAAGATAGGTGTAGGTATTTTGTTAACCGCTACATAGTTATGTAATGAAATTACAAAAAAAGTTTTTTTTAGGCGTGCACTCTATACATAAAATTGAAACTCAAAAAAAAATTGCATGCCCACGTGTGGCACACCAATCGATAGGCCTTCCAAAATAAATATAAGGTTTCTCAGCAAATTTTTTGATTAAGTGAATAGAGTCGGAGATAATCGCCCCGAAAGTCACTAAAATTGTGTCCCCCTCCCCTCTAACTTTTGAACCGGGTATTTCAAAATTATGAAAAAATCATGCAAATTGTTTTGAACAAGATCGGTTCAAAGGTTTTCGAGATATTTCTAAAAAACCGCCTTACTTAAAGAAAAGGATGTAAGTGCCATATGATTTCAGTAAGGATACGACCTTTTTAATAGGCACGGAACCCTAGTTGTGCGTGGTCCGACACGCACTTGGCCGCTTTTTTATTTTTAACATGGTTAGATTTTCAGTCGTATAAAGTGGTATGAGAATGTTCGAAGCTATATTTTATTTTAATTCAAAAATGATGTCGTGGTTCCAACTTTCGCATTTTCGTACTTATTTAAATATCCTGTGTCTTTGTACTCTTGGTAGGTACGCCACTCATCCAGATTCTGAGTTAGGCCTGTATTCATTAAACTAATTAAATGTAATGTAAGTAATAGGGGTGTGGACACTAAATAAAATAATCAAGTTGTATTTCTCTAAAAAGGATTAAAAATGTACCTAGTGAAATGGAGAAAAAACCAACGCAAGAGGTTAAATAATCACAAAGTTATAAGTGTTCAAAGTTTTAAGACGGGGTATGTTTTTGTCCCTTTTCCGCAAAAAGCACCTTTACATGAAACGATGATCATTTACTATGACGTTCGCAGATTGTGACGTCACTATCTGCGAGCGTTTTCTCTCTCAAACAAGCAATAATAAAACGGTTGTAGCTTTCGTTATTCCTTGAGATATCTGAATGAGATTTCATCACTAGGCTTATTTTTTGCCTTCTTTCTTTTATACTTAGTAATAATTAATGTTGAGTCTACACCCGTATTAATTGGGTAGGGAATTAGGCCACATTCAGTGCCAACAATTTCATAGTGCCACGCTCGTACCCGATATTGTATTTTTTCCGCTAAGTATAAATGAGCTCCTACGAGGAGTTCCTGGCATTTAAAGATTCAATTAAAACGGTGTATAAAAAGATCAGACAACGCAGCCTAGCCTAAATATCGAACAGATAACTTTTATACAAACCGTACCTACAAAAAAGTAACCGGCTGGTTGCACGGCCCGGCGAGCCGTTCAAATCGTTTAGTAAACCCCGAATAGGTTGTGTACAACTGAGGTACAACCATTTTAATCGAATGGAACAAAGTGAAAATGTACACCTCAATTATTCCAACGGGCGCGTAGACAAATAACCACGTGACAACCTGTTAACACACGTTTTCAATTCTACATATTTTCGGACGATACTAACAAATCTCACTGCGTGGTACAATCGCTAAATCTTCACTCATATTATAAAGAAGAAAGATATGATTGTTTGTTTGTATTGAATAGGCTCCGAAACTGCTGGACCGAATTGAAAAATTCTTTTACCATTAGAAGCCGACATTATCCCTGATGAACATAGGCTACTTTTTACCGCGGGAAAATGCTTCATTCCTACGGGAAAACGGAACACTAACCGTGCGAAGCCGGGCTCGGCAGCTAATCTGATAATTATAAGTACATAGAAAATGTTAATGTTAACAGGGATTTTGTCCCAAAACTACATTCTTTATAATTGTACGTTTTAAATGTAAACGATTAAATCTATGTAAGATAAACAATCCAGGCTGTAATGTACTATCTTCGTGAACCATTTCATCCAAATCTGTTTAGTCATTTAAGCGTGATTGAGTAACAAACATCCAAACATCTAAACTTTCGCATTTATAATATTAATGAGATATTTTTTCAGTATTTTTCGCCAGTTCCTTTAAGAGCCTTAGCGCTTCAAAAACAAATGCATATTTTGCATATCCTCTTGACTGAGAAGTCACCTACTTTTGTTGTATTACAAAAATTGCACTTAACTGTTCATAAAATTAAGCGTATCTTTATAATCGACAGCAGAAGAAACTCACAACAAATCCCCTCGTAGGTCCTTCCACACAAATTGTATTCAAGCCTGGACAACATTATAATTAATGAAAATTAATAAAAGTTATGAATTCAACAGCTCAAAAATAATTTGGGACTTTCGAGCTAAGCTAGTAATGTCTCAAAATGACTGTGAAAGAACACAATGTGAGACGAATATATTACGGAACTGGAACGATTTAGAAACAATATACCTAAAGTTTATGATATTATAGTCGTCAGTCGTATTTTTTCACATATTAAGATATTTATACTCGAATAATACAATACATATTACGAAATAACAAAATTGAACTCATCGACATAATTTATCCTTCTTCAAGATCTGAAAAATATGTAATTTGCATGCTGACCACTATATTCTATTAATACCTTGCTCTGCTGGCGAGTCTATAAAGTGAGTCAATAAAACAAAGCTTTTGTCCGTGGTTCCGCCTGCCTCCGACCATCTCCAATAAACACAAATTCAAATACCTCACGATTGAAATGCGGCAGGACCCAAGCTGTTTACTTGAAGCCTCGCAGCAGCCAAGTTAACGATGCCCAAGATTGCTTTTTTCAATGTCCACTCACTTGTAAATTGCTATTGCGTAAATTAAAAATGCTATCGGATATTGGCTGCAAATACCTACTAGAACAACTACTAATATATATTATAAATAAAGAGGTGAAATTTGTGGGTGTGTACTTTGTGAGACGGTATTAGCTTTGTAAGTTTATATATATGTAGCAGCTAATCTCCGGAATACAATACAATACGACTATTACAATACAATAAGATAAGATAAGATAATTTATTGTTAGAACTGTGTAAGTACATTGTGTACATTTGTGTTCAATACAATGCAACTACGCTTTATTGCGCAACTCAATAGTACTACGGAACAGTAGTACATAAAACAACGAATATTATAAGAGCAGAGGCCAACAACAGGCGGTGAACTACTCATCTGATAAATAAACTATACTCATAGGTACTATCGCAATGGACATAGGCCATTTTTTTTTCGCGGATTGGGCGATGGAGCCTCGTCGACGGCTAGAACCTATTTAATATTTCTATTACTTGGTTTTGCCCGCAACTTTGCCTGGGCGGTATTCGTTAATCTCGCTTCGTTAACTTCTAACATTCATATCAGCCCTCTGCAAGATGAGTTTCAGGATAAAAGTATTATAAGTCCTTATGTACCAATTCCAGCTAAACAGCAATAAAACATTCCAGTAGAGACACATTACATTTAATATTATGTTTAATTTAAAGGTCTTACATTTTGCAATTTTTCTTAAATTTTGCGAAAATAAACGTAGTCGCTTTTTTTAAATACAACTAACAACTACAATCCGTGTAAAGTACCTAATTACTTGAATAAATGTTCAAAACGCGAGAGTTTAAAGTATAAGAAGTAAGTATCAATTAGTTCTGTGTGGTGTATTAGTAGTGTTTACAGTAAATGAGAGTTAATGAAGTCGGAATTAAACCGATAACACAAATTAATCAGCTACCGAATATAATTGAGCCAATATAAAGCGCATTTTGCACGAGCTACCATGAATCGATGGTCATGGAGCCGACTGTGTGTAAGTAGCCTCCACTGTACTTAATTTGATGTTCGTAATCAGTCATTCTAGGCTTAGCTCGTAGTCCTCGCGCTATCCCAGCGCGGTTTACTGTTGATTCGACAAAACAGAAATAGAACGTATTCCAATGCAATCAAATTTGACGATTAATCTTAGTCCTTATTCCTGTTTGATCCGATCGAGCCATAGTAAAGTAGTAGTAGCTTTTTTGGTTTCCTTAAAAATCGAATCCACTAAACCACTTTTCCGACGATTGAAGGTGGTTCAATTGTTTCAGATAGAACCACTTGCCAAACCAAACCATGATTAAGCAATCAAAATAATAAAATATTTAAGAAGTCTCTTCCTTAATAAAACTTAAAACAAATGTACCAATACCGAAATAAAATAAGTATTTACCTACTTAAACTAGTTTATTCCTCAAAATTTTTACTCAAGTCTGGTTAATGAGTAAGTAATTCAATTGTTAGGTTATTGATTTAATGTACAGTGCCTACCCACTTAAATAATATATATAATTTCCAGTTGTCTTCTCCCTAATGGTGATCGCAAACATCAAAAGCTCCTCACAAAATGAGAACTATACCGCATCAAGGGGAAATTCTCTCGAAAAATATAGCGAATTGATAGATCAACTGCTCGCTGAAAATGAAGGAAATGCCACACCAAATACAGTAGAAGACACGACTATAATACAAAGCTCTATAAAAATAAGCGAGCTAGAGTCAACTACAGGAAAGCCGACATGGCCGGAATCTACAGAAACCGTAGCAAATACAATAAAGGACCCTGATATAAATACAGTAAATGCGACCGAATTTGATGTTACTTCAAACGATACTTTAATTGAATATATAAACAACTTTTCTTCGCGTAACAAGACTTTCGAGCCCGTGGTAGATGAAAAACAATATAGTCACAACGTTAATCAATTTACCACTCCAAGGATAGTTTACCACAGAAAACTAGATGATCCAAAAATACTGCAATATTTAACTGATAGCACCAATTCAAATCCAAATGTAGATAATCATGGGAATGAGTATAACACAGCTGGGTCGAGATATCTAAATTCAGCCTCGGTAGAAAAAAACAACAAAGTTCCTTGGTATAATTCAGGAGAAAGATTCGAGGCTCATGAATATAATGATGATTTACCAAATATATTTAACTCTAGACGGAGCTTCAGTGGCAATAATAACACACTAGGTCCTCTTATTGAAAACCAAAAGGATGGCGGTTTAGGAGTTGTTTTGAAGGAAGAAATTGTATTTGAAATTGAAGATGACAAACCACCTGCAATATCAAAGCCTCTAATAAGGCCACGTTTGCACACTACCACACCAAAAACCACTGTGCTTTTATTAAAACCGAAAATAAAGGGCAAAAACGTGAACACTACATATATTCCATTTTCGCCCTCTACACCATTAACTTCGCAACGCTTATTGGTAAATAAATCGATGTATGAACAGATGAAGAAAATTAATTATTTAAATGTCTCTAGTCATCAAAAACTCCTAACACCAAAACGCATGTCACAAATGACAAGTGCGTTTGAAAATAATTTCAACAATATTCGTCCATTTGAAATCACAAGGCGCCCTGAAAACAATATAAAACTTGAGACGGAATTCAACAAATTAAATGACAAAATAAATGCACTCCAAGAGTTTCTGAACAAAACTTTAAAAAAGGAAAATAAAACCAAAAGTCATCGATCTCAGCATTTACCAAAGATACATAAACATAACAACCCCGAATTAGACAAGGTAAACGAAAATCAAACTAAAGCTGCAAATTTACTAAGAACTGGATACCCTGATTCAAACCAACCGATTTTACGCAGGACCGTCGTAAACCGTATTGTTAATAACGTTGCTCCACCGCTGATGTCTAATACAAATCAAGGAATTATGGAAAATATTATTCCAGGAAGAAACATCATCACTCAGCCTGTCTTACTGCGGCAAAACCTAATTGAGCCGCGGTTGCAGCGACGTTTGATGCTACTTGAATTAGCAAACATTGCAAAATTAAAACACGACATCCATCTTATAAGCAGCATGAGAAAGAGACCCAAATATGTACTGCCTGTCTATCGTCGTCGTGTAATTTTAAAACCACTTGGACGAATTCTGTGAACAAGAAAAGGGAAAGAGAATATTGTATGACATTAGTTAAGTAGTTACAACTACATTTACTGTTTTTTTTCCGAAATTCACTACATAATTTGTGTCCCGAAAAATTGGTCTATATTTTTTCCCCTTTCTTTAGTTATTTTACTAACAATGAAGATGGAGTCTCTCACCGCAAAACTATACGCGTCGTAGAAAGTGACTCCTCATAGCCGTTATACAGGGTGACATTTTAATCAGTGTCCAAATTCAAGTATAAGATTCATCAGCAAAATTATAAAATACGTGTTTTTTTGTATCATATCATTCAGTACGAAAAAAATTGTAATTGCTGCTTAAAGTTATCCCAAAAAAACCTTACCGCGCGGGCACCTCTTCCTCGGCCCCTCCCCGCTCCGCGCGATACTGAATGCCCATTAACCACGCTGTACGGATAATTCTTTAGGGATAGACAATTTATAATTTATAAATAACCTACCAGTTTTTTTTCAAAAATGGAGTCTATAGTTAATATCAAATGCCAACAAAAAATTTGGACACTGAGTAAAATGTCACCCTGTATATACATATCTATGTTAGAGATAAGAGAAATCAGTAACTATCTATTTGGGCCATTTTACGGAAAGTTAAACACTCGACTTTAAAAAAAAACTGAAAAGCAAAAAATAACAAACCTTTTTTTTTTTTTTTTTAAATGCGGATAAAACTTTATTTACTAAAGTATACATATACAAAATGATATTAAACTAATTATAATAAATTACAATTAGAAAAATGTATCAAAATTTTGCCCTTTAGGCAGGGTGCCCATCACACAGGCAGCATTCCCGCGCTGAATAGCAATCGCTATTCTTTGGGCGAGAAAGCTGCCTGCCCGAGGGTCACCCGTAGCCTCCCTTAACCGCTTACTGATCTCCTTGTGGAGCTTACGCGCGTTTCTTCCCCAAGGGCCGAGTGTCTCGACGCCAAATGCGACAAAATCGTATTGGGCGCCGAGACAGCTATACTTCCCGACCTTGGATCTCTCTCGGGCATCCGCCGCTGCCCCGGCTTGCTTGGACGTGCTCGGCAAGTAGGACGCTGCCAGCGTATCAGCACAGGTAGCGTCCCACACCAGTGCACGGCCCATCCGCCAGGGGATTAAAGACATCCCGTCCGGACGCTTGCCATCATCTCGTACAATGCGAGGCTCAAGAGCGCAGGGGACGCAGGCGCTGGCAAGCGCCCTTCTCAGGATGTCATTGAGCGCAGCGTGACGGGACAGGCGGCCGGCGCCCGAGGAGCAGGCGAGTCCATGGTGACCGAAGCGATCTACCGCGGCTCCACAGGAGATGCAGTTGTGGTCCACGCACACATCAACTCCGACGCGGAGAGCAACTGCAATTCGGAGTGTGCCTGGGTCAATGTAGCTACCTAAGTTAGGTGAGGGGTAGGCGTGAAGCCATTGCCCCGACTCTGGTCTGGCTGCTGCCAACAGCCTGGCTCGGTCCCGGCCAGACGAAGAGTCGATCAACGACTTTATGGTAGCGGCGGAAGCTAACGAGTCCCAAGCCCTTTGTAATTTTGGTCTTGATGGCAAAGTTGGGTTCGGTCCTGCTAGCCAGGCGTTCCTAGCATCAACCAAGCACGCGATCTCGCAGTTTGCAGTCGTTGAGACTTTAAGGATTTTACCTGCGAGATCTTGCGTGCTGTGAGTTGATGATAAGAAAGCCGGCAAAGCTACGCTCGAGATTTTTCGAGTTCCCAAACCGCCATATCTTATGGGTAGACATGCCTGAGTCCAAGCCTGTTCGCTGAATTTAACATTAAGAATTGATTCTAGTATGGACTTCAATAGGATATCAGTAGAAAGGACTAGATTGGGAAATTTCCAAATAGGGCAACAACGGAGAAGGTACGTAAATTTAGGAACGAGTAGGCAAAATTTGAATAAGGCTGAGTGAGAGCTTATTTTGACTAAACGTTCAGAGTTATTTTGGAATTTTGAGAATTTTTATATAGTTTAATAACTAAGATCTTAAATTAATCTAAGTGTACCTAAGTAAATTTGAGTTAGCGCCAAACAAGCATATAAATATTGAACCTTTTTTATTAACCTTAATAACTAAGTTCTTAAATTAATCTGAGTGTACCTAAGTAGTTTTGAATTGGCGCCGACTCAAAATTACTTAGGTACACTTAGATTAATTTAAGAACTTAGTTATTAAACGAAATAAAAAAGGTTTATTATTTTTTGCTTTTAATTTTTTTTTCGGCGGTTAAATTTTTTTGTTAAAAAGTTTTTATTTTTCTATTTTCGGTGCCTTACTTTAGTTAATTACTAACTTAATTACTAGTTACATGCAATATTTTTGATTACTCTCTGCATAATATGTGGTAATACATTTCAATCGGTAAGTGAACAATCAATTCATCCCCTGTTTTCCTACCCTTAGGGTTGAAATTTTTATTTAAAATTTATGTAGAACCAGGGAGGTAGGTATACCCTTTCTATTATAAAAGGAATTATCAAAATCGAACTACTCTGTAAAAAGTTATGCGTGGTCATACATAAAAAATATATTTATAAGCGTTGACTTGAGAACCTATTTTCGTCGCTTAAATTTTTTGATATAATCGGGTTTTTTCTACTCAGAATCGAGAGCACTTTCGAATGTTATACGAGAATAGGGTATATTCATGTATTTTTTTATATTTTTAAACGATTCTATAAGTAATCATAAAACCGGAAAAATATATAACACTTTCACACTATCATTAAATGAGCTAAAAAAATTAATGAAAACTACTATCATTTTCGGACGATTGAAACGCCGCCATTTCAGCGCGCTCATTTTGTGACGTCACCGTGCACTTAGAATAAATTAACAACGAAGTGTTTGATTCACAGTTTTAATAAAAGTGAGTGATTAAAGCTTGTAAAATCAACTTATTGTAACGGAAGAGCACACAAAACCCAAGTAACACAGAAAGCATTTTATCACACGAATAGTAAACTTATGTAGAACTTAAGGTCCGTATAAACTCTTATATAAGTTCACCGAACATCTTGACGCTTTATATTGGCATTTCAAAACCATTATGATGCTTTACACTGTATAACGGTAAGATAATGGCATATCAAAATGCTTTTATAAAGCCTTTAGTTTTACTGCAGCAAACCACAACGCAATTGTACAGCTTTCAGCTGTTTTTAGTGCCATTGGATCTATAATAGCATTTTTAAGTAGTAAATAAATGCTTAATGCTATTTAATAGCATAAACGTGAACCATTATAATCTCATGTAAATCCGTTAAACAGCTTTCAGCTGTTTTTTAGGCCTTAGGGCCTACTATAGCATTTTTAAGTAGTAAGATAATGCCTAATGCTGCTGAACAGCAGAAACGTGAATCAATGTAATGCTTGCATTATTAAAGGTCACCCGAGTTCTGTTTTACAGCTAACAGCTCTTTAATCTAATACACGTGAGTGCGTGTAATGCGTAAAGCTGTATATAAACATTTATTTTACAGTATTCGTAAAACGATGTGTCCGCCATGATTGGGAAAAAGCACACGCGCTTTTAGTACTAATAGTAACGAAATAAATAATTGCAATTTTTATGGTGGACGTATCGGTCTAGTGGCATACCGGTGAACCCATATATAACTACTTTATAGACAACGGCACCACAGTGGTTCACCAAAAGTCTTCTATCTGGCCTCTGGCTTAATAATCGTTCACATGTGAGTATTTCTACTGCTTGCGGCATTAATTGGACTTTTTAAAGGCTCACCGGGCTGCTATAGCCCGACACCATTTTGTTTAATATTATAACCAAAAAATATTACCATGAGGACCTATTTATACAAGTAATATACCTGAATAATAATGATATAACTTAATGTAATACTGCCCAACGAAAACTATTATGTCAATAATGCAAAATTCGTTGTATACTAGCAACAAAAAAAATGTTTTGGTTATTTCACAAATATCTTTATATAACACTTTATATAAAAACCACAAAATATCGAAGGCGCGTGAAAATATTGAATGAAACATATATAGACATTTACAGTAAACTACATTGCGCAGTAATATTTGAAGGCATAAAATAACTAAAGAGTTAAACACTTTACCATCTATCATAAATTTTGCAAACACTCGTCACTGCTGTCAGTTTTGAACACTCACGCATCCATATATTATATATTATTGCGAGACAATTAACATTTGTACTAGCGATGTATTCGATCGATGAAATTTTTATACTGATGTAGGCCTACATGTGAACATTTATAATTCTTTTAGTACATTCTAATTCTAGTCTAATGCTTTTGTAATGCAATTAACATGTTCATTATCAATAATATTGCCGGCTTAATGCTTCTGTAATGTCATTGGCAACTTCATTGACCATAATAATGCTGCTTTAATGCGATTGACACTTTCTTTGACCACAATAATGCTTGTATAATGCGCCTGTCATGCAATTAAACAACTATTGTGAACCTTTTTAGGATCTACAGCAGTAAAATTTGTGCCCAAATAAGCACTACAATAGCCGTATAAACGTTTATAATGCTACTTTAGAACTAACTCAAAATGCCAAAACGATACACAAATGCTGTAACTCGGCTGTTATACTGCTTTGATGTGTTACTTGGGAAGCTTATTATAAATATTGTATTGCCCCTATGTGTGAAAATAACATTAAAACTGCACCAGACTTGATATATTTTAATATGCCCAAAGATGCAAATATAAGAAAAAAGCGGTGTAAGGCGATGAGGAGAGATAATGTATCGTGCTTGAATAGTTTATATTGTTGTGAAGATCATTTCGAAGTGAGTATTAAATATGTTTGTACCTAAAATCTTTTTTATTACGACTCGCGAACAATATAAACAATAACCTAACTTAAAAATTTAATTATATAGGTACTTATTCATAAAACTATTCTGTGTCCCAATTTTTTAGTTATTAATGTTACAAATATTATGATTGTTGTTGATCAACAGTTGACTACGTGTGTTGATTTTGATCACGAAACGTTTTAGCTAAGTTTCTTTGTTTTTACTGAGTGCCCTACACAAATTTGTTTTATTTATAACTCTTGACGAAAACAACCTAAGTTTGTTATGTTCATAAATATGTTCTCAACATGCAACATACCTAATGCCTACATATCTTTGATTATATAATAAAGATATGTACTAGTTTGTTATTACACTTATTTAAGAAAGACACCTCTACGAGGTAGGTACCTACGCACTTAGTCATCATGAACACATTAATTTTAGGCAGATTATCCGACTGTGCCTGGACAAAACCGCTTCCAGTCATTGTAGCGAGTCTTTTTTCACAAGGAGTCACTGCTTTCAGTTAATAATTTCCAAAAAACACTAATTATTTATCATAAACAACGGCTAAACATTGCGAATAACTTTCAATAATCATACAAACCACCTGTTGACAGTAGACACAGAGTGTACGGTGACGTCACGACTCGCTCCGCCAATAGCGTTGCGTTTTGGAAATTTGCGAGAGAATTTGAAAATTACTACTTTTAAATAATTAAATTTGTTAATAGAAACATGCTTATTTGTAAAAATAATCATGTGTGTATATTTACTAAGCAATAAATATTACTCATGATTTTTTTTGACCATTTCTGAATCACATGCATATTCCCTATTGTTTCTGTAAAATGAACAAAACTACCCTGTTGATAAAGTTAGTCATAATTAGAGAACGTAATTCGGAACCCTGAAGTCGCGAATCAGTCACCGGCAGCTAGTTAGTAAAGTTGCGAATTGAAATACAAAGAAGCTGTCTGCCATTCGCAGTCTAACTAGTGAGCAGGCAGTAAACACGATCAAACCGAAGTCCTCACTGCGCTCAAAGATCTAGTTAGCTGCGGATGCCTGTGCCTGCTGGCAGCGCTGTTTGTTGCGGTTCAGCCCGTCAATAGCTCGCCCCGCAAGAAAACATTGTGTTCGGAGTGTAATCTCTAAACAGCGAACATTAACAGATAAATTAATTAAACCAGCACTTGGCAAGCTTGTTTGCTGGCGTATAACATAGCTAGGATACCTCACAAATATGTTGCCGAGCTATGAAATATGTACAAATACCTAATTAATTCTTCTTTCTTTAAGAATATTGTATTTTTGACTTTACATTGTAGTAAATAATTTTACTTCTACTTATTGTTTTCTTGTTATGAGTGCTAAACAAATAAACGTGAAGTTGTTTAATAATATTTACCAACTAATATTATAAGAGGAAAAGTTTGTGAAGTCCTGATCTACTTAAATAGGTAATCAACCGACTTCAAAAATTTTTTCACCAGTATACTCATTGGATTGACACGACATAGGTAATATAGGTATTTTATGTTGCAGCTGCGCCTGGGTTCTCTGTGATACGCGAGCGGAGCCGCGCGGCCAGTTAGTTGATAATAATGATTGAAAAAGAATACTACGAGTATATCCAACCAAGAGACAAATTCGACTTTTTTAAATAATAAATCGAGACATGGCGATATCGTCGTTAAAACAACTATCTTGAAAAAGTTATTTTAATGGTTTCACGACAATCGCGACTGCTCAATTGATTTACTAAGGGACCCATACACGCAAGTAAACAGTACGACTAGCCCTACTAATTCACCTCGAGCCTCAATTTATAAGTTATTTGTGTTCTTATAACGCTTCGTAGGTACAGTCAGATGTAAAAGTATTTATCAATTTAATGCTCACATAAATATGTACCGAAAAACCTTGATCCGTGGACATGAGAGCGATTTATTTATTCGTATGGCCAAATTACAATCGTTCTTAATTAAAGCATGCGATGAGACATATTTATGAGAAAGTTGTATGCACCCATATTTTACACTTGACTGTACATGGGTAATATTTCCGGTACTACCAACTTCTTATACCTAATAATTTGTCAACTTGTGCATGTTATACAGTATCACTGCTACAGTTAGGTGCTCAATTTATCATTCAGTTGCTGAAGGTTACATGGAAGAGATCCCTTAACATAAAGGGATGAGTTCGCTTTTGTACAAATGTTTAAAATACTTTTAAATACACTGTCGTACTTGTTTATTGCAATATAATGTACCTCCTGTAGTCCTAGTAAGTGTTAAGAGGAACATTAAATTAAAAGGAAAAATTATATCTGTATACGTTTTTCCTAAATCTAACCCTTTAAAAGTTCTTCATCTGACCAAAATACCACTTCCACTGGTCACAACATTGCCTTACTGCGAAACAGGTTTTTTTTCAAGTAGGGTAATTTGACGTAGTTCTTTAACTTAACCATTCCGAACCATACATTTTCCGACAAAATTTAAATTGCCAGCAATGTGCAGTGTAACAAAGTAAATTGACAAGTTAGGGCCGATTTTTCAATCTCTAGATAAAGTTATCCGTCAGTTAAAATTATCACCATTATTTCTTAAGTCATATGAAAGAAAAGGACAGAGCTAACATTTATCTGACAAATAGTTTTATCTGGCAATTGAGAAATCAGCCCTAAGTGTAGTTGACAGCTCGTCTTACTTGGTTTCTTACGATGTCATCAAGATAGATGTCTATTTAGTTCGGATTTTGGAATTATACATGTGAAGTAAATTTACATAATTATGATTTGCTAATACATAGCAGTTGCTAATGGAACATATTATTATACATACATACATACATTCACGCCTTTATTCCCAAAAGGGGTAGGCAGAGCACATCTAACGTATGTTCCAGCGCCACTTTTAGCATAAATGTGGGTATAAAAGATCGACTAAATGTGATATTGCAGTGATAGGTTGCCAGCCCATCGCCCACAACACACTATCACACACATACACACATATTATTATAAGGTTTAATAAATGCCCACGTACACACTGTATTCATTGTAGATTTTTTGTATAGACGCCCGGTTAGCCTGGTTTCGAATCCCGGTAAGGGCAAATATTTGTTTGATAAGCATACATATTTGTTGTTGGGGTTGTGTAAGGATTGTACCTTTTCATTATTTATTACTAGGTTTTGCCAGCTAATTCGTTCGTGTTGGCTTCTTTTTGTTGGGCTGTTACTAGGAACAAAGTATTTTATACGTTAATCCGGGTTATACTCTGTTTGTATACTAACAGTTATCTTAATCCGTTCAGTTCAGCCGTTCATGCGTGATTTAGAAGCAAGTATACAAACTTTTTCATTTATAATCTTCCATACTGGGAGGTACCCGTGTGGTGTCGGGTTAGAATTTCACCACCCCCTTTCTTCCCGTGGGTGTCGTAAAAGTCGACTAAGGGACCAGGGTTGAAGTGTGTTGTGGGCGATAGGCTAGCAACCTATCACTGCAATATCACACTTTGTCGATATTTTAAACCCACATTTTTGCTAAAAGTGGCGCTGGAACATACGTTTCATGTGCTCTGCCTACCCCTTTTGGGAATAAGGGCGTGAATGTATGTATGTATGTATGTATGTATACTGGGAGGTATGGAACCTTAGAACATATTCCATTCAAGGCCAATGAGTCACATATAAATATGCGTCTACGACTAATTCCCGCTGCTACGGCGTAGCACACGTAGCGTTTCTTTGCTTTCTGTATCGAGTCCGTACAAGTCAACTTCGCACTCCGCACTTCACCTAATCCTAGAACGGGCGTTAATACGCGGCTCTGAAACGACTACAGTATAGACAAGTTCGGGCAGACGCCAGGAAGTTTTCCTGTGTTAATGCGTGCTCTTTGTATCGCGCCGTGTTAATAGGTACTTTGGGAATCTACAGCGGGTTTTTAATGAAACGTTACTTATTTGAATTACAATTTTGTTTGGCAGTGGTTCTAATGTTCAGTCTCCGCAGGCTAGTCGCTAACGATCGTAACTACAGCGTTACGGTCGTTAAAAAAGTGCAGGACCTTAAAATAGGAAAATAGCCATTTGGTTATTTATGTCAATAGCTAACGGGCTGAGAATAATTACAGTAATTTACTAAGGTACGTGAGGGTAATATGGACACGTTAAGGTTTGGAGCTCTGTAAAAAATTAAGTAGCATGTTGTGGATAAAAAATAGACGGTTATTAAAACCAACTAATATACCATAAAAAAGACTACAAAATATCTTTGGTAATAATTAGAAACTATTAAAAAAATCACCTTTAAAAAAAATGGTAAAAATGGCCATATTTCCGGCACGTATGGCTATTATGGCCATCCCTAATTTTATCTGCTTCCTCCAATTTGAGGAATAGTCTTCGACCGAGACGAGCCTCCAGTTTGTTTCAATCGTAAATATCTTTTAATCGTTTTCATTGGGACTTTACATTTTTTCGAGGGTGTGTATATTTTTTATCGTTTTGCGATCGCACTTTTGAAGATCCTACTGCCGCCAATTACCCCTCAATCTTTTACATACTAAAAATATAATATTTAACACTATTCGTTAGGTATTACTTATGAAAACAACTTAAAATATGGTTACTATTTTCAAACAGAACATCACACAACTGGTGTCCATATTAACAAGTGCGTACTTGTTAACATTATTACGTCTCGCACAAAAACTTCCTTTTAAACCTCACTATGTGTACGAGTATACTACCACTTTAAAATATGATAGATTATCTGTTGACTCATATCCAATAATTAACTCACACGTCTTTTTTCGATTTTTGCAGGCTTTTAATGTTTACTTTTTTTTTTGAGGACCGCGGTAATGCGAATCATCCCGTGTTTTAGATCTGTCAAAACTGAATTGGTAAAGCAGTCCCGATAAAACTTTGCAATGATCCACTAGGCTACTAGGCGCTTTTGATCACAGTGTCAATTAATTACCTTGCATAGGTTTTAGAAGTTGCTTCGTTAACTTACTGTCTTCATCATGAGACCAACTCGGTGACCTATTCGAAGAAATAACTACATATAAGATCAATATCGATACTAAATGTTTTATTCGTGTATACATAGTTGTTTTGTTGTTGTGTATCACTATGTTTAGCCACAAGGCATACAAATAGCTACAATTAGCCTGCAAAATGCAATTTTCATATAATAAAGGCATAAACCAGGTCTTAATCCACCCGTTATGTGTCTCCGAATAATACCGACAGAGGTACGAGATAGGGATATCCATTATCCATACATCGAATACGTATCGGATGGCTGCCTAGTTTCCCGCTTTACATGTCGGTCAGCAGGGGCGATCGCGTGTAAAATTTCAACTCGTTAGGTGCCTACCCGTTACGAGGTAGGACCCCACCCCGCCCCGGCGATGTAAATAAAAACAACAAAATAGAAGCCTTATGTCTCGCCGGGGGTAACTCGGAACAGGGCATCAGCCTTAAACTTGTATTTGTGTATTTACAGAATCAAGTTATAATTGTTTGTTCGTATGAACAAGATATTTTTCAGTTGGCGGTACTTTTTTTATGAGATCGTTTATTTGGTCAACATTGTCTTTATTTCAACCTTTTTGTTTAAATTACTCCTAAATACTTTAACTAACGATGTTGACCGTACTTATAGAAAATGGGATGAATTGATATCTTAAAATGCAAGTCAAATAAATATGTTTTTATACAGGGTGGAAGAGGACTTAAGTCCTTCCCGGAAATATTGAATCGTTTAAGTGATATACAGTAGATTTGTAATGGTTAGAATCACGAATTAAGTAAAAAATAATAAAACCAAATTCACTACTTTTTCACTGTCGTGATGACCCTAATGCATCTGCACTCTAACACGCTAGATTCAGAGCACGTCACTTCGTTTGTTTCGTGACGGTGAAGATGAATGACGTATAAATGTCAAATAAATCAAATGCTGAAATACTAATATCAATTACTTTATTAATTATGGCCATACCTAACACTATCTTCAAATACGGTGTTCAAATGTCCCTCCATGCCTTATAATGCACGCTGCAGCCCGTGCCCGAGTATGTCGGTGCACATGCCATAGTGTCTGCTCTTCAACATTTTTCCTACGCAGATTGACGAAGGCAGCAATCAACCTTTGTCTCATTTCGTCCGCAGTGTCGCATTCAGTTTTGTACACTATGTCTTTAACATAGCCCCACAGGAAGAAATCTAAACAAGTTAGATCCGGAGACCTGGGTGGCCAGCGGTGCGGCCCAAACCGGCCGATCCATTGGTCTCCAAACTCATTGTTCAATTTCATTCGTACTTCATGAACAGACTAAGCTGGTGCACCATCTTGTTGAAACCAAATGAGTCGTCTTTCAGCCAGTGGTAGGTCGTCGAGATAAGTGACAAGCTCATTGTTTACAAGATCCATGTATCCGTGTCTGTTTAAAGTTGGAGGCAGAAACACAGGTCCTATAATAGTTTCTCCATGAATTGCCGCCCAGACGTTAACAGACCAACGATACTGGTGAGCTGTAAATCGGTAAGCGAAAGGATTCTCTTCGGCATACACATGTTCGTTTCGTCTGATCCACATACCGTTGCGAGTAAATAAGCTTTCGTCGCTCCAAATAACAATAATGCCTGGTGAAATCACGATCTTCTACTGTTTTTTGTAGCAGCCACCGGCAGTATGTTTCGCGAATAGGGCAGTCTCTAGGCAGTAAAGCTTGAACCCTCTGTATTTTGTAAGGGCGAAGGCCATTACGTTTTAGAACCTTTAGTACTGCGGTATGACTTATTCTGAAATGTCGTCTCGCTTGTCTCGAACTAGCTCTTGGATTATGTTCAAAATACCGCAGCACTCTTTCTTCCTGTCTAGCCGCAAGTTGAAGAACGGGTCCTCCACGTTGGTCATTCTGAGCTGTTCGTGGTACAATGGGCTGATTATTGGGGACACGATCATAAGCACGTAAAATCGTTCTTCGTCCAGTTGGATGTGGTGGTGGATATGTTTCTCGATATCGTCTTAAAGTTTCAGCCGCATTATAGTTGCATGTCGCGTATAAAAAGAGCAAATTTAAATAACCACGAGCATCTAACAAAGGCATTTTTATTTGAAGAATTATGACACCGTCTATCAAAAATCAATTTTGACTTTGTCATTAACAATGACTCATCTTGCTGATTTCTAACCACGCAGAGGTTCGTTAGTTATAAAAAAATATTTTATTCTAAATATTTAGGTAATGTGTCGCATGTACGTTTTTAATCAAATAAAAAATAAAGACAACCTATTACGTGAAAAATGTGCCAGCTCAACCAGGGCACAGTTTCAATTTACTCGAACATGATTTTGTGAAACGAGCTAAAACCTTTTTATTAGTCCAGGTAACCAAAGGTATTTATAAGAAAAAGAAAGAGGTTACGATCATCTTTGAGCTTTCTTTGAGTGACTAGGTTTTGAGTGGTTGTCAATGTCAGTCAGCACTTGCACTATTTGATGTGGTTAGTTTTATTTATTCAACGAATTGCATTTATTTACTTCATCCAAAAATGAAACAAGTGGAGCCACAATGAGAATCGCCTCCGCTAATCCTGCAATGATTCTTACCGCGTTGCAAGAACAGAGATTAGATAAACGGCAACAAATTAACATAATATCCTGTCGTGTAACTATTGTTTACATGTAAGTTCATTGACCCAATCACCTGTTTAGGGTTGGCACAAGTAGTTTTTTGCGTGAATGTTTAAAAGGCTATACTATAAGTTGAAAACGGCTAAACGTATTTACATAGTTTGTATGGGGGAAATATAGTGCTAAGGCTAAACTATCTCCCATTTCCGCAAAGGTCCCTCGTGGACTTCCACGCTGTATAGTAAACAATATAAGACTAATATGTGTTAATATCGGAACATTCAAAGTTCCAATCCGATAAGAAAAAACATTTTTTACAGTAACATACTCGTAGTAGACAAAACTAAGCTCATTTGATTTCACACTGATATTTCATTGTATGCTATATCATTTATATTACGTACAGTCAGCAGCAGAAGTAGCTACGCAAAAGGACACGCTCAGAATGATCTAGACAGTCCGTATCCTCTTGGCACTAGAGTCGTGTGTAGTTTGTACTTTTCTATGAAAGTCCCTGTCGCTAGGACGCGACCGAGCCGCTAACATGTTTTTAATAAAAGCACTTATATGTTAATGTTGTTATTAATATGAAGTACTTCAAGGATGATTCCATGTAAATAGGATCGATGAAAGCTGGTTTTTATTTAATTCTGGTTATAAGTGAAATTAAACGAACAGCTCATTCTAGTTATTCTTGCCACGTCAAAGTATTCACTTTATTCTGCAGTGTCAAATAAATCTCATCGTTAACATAAATATGGACAAACCGGACCACGCAATCTTTACAGGTTAAAAATAAAATCCTTATGAACCCAAAATAAATATTTCCTTATGTTGCTCTAAGAAAGTTATACAAATCCAATTTATTTTCCATTTCCTCACTTCATGAAAACTTAAATATGCTCGCTAGGTAAACCACTTTGAAAGCAATCCTTTGATCGTGGTTATCTCTTTATATGCAAAAATGTATCAAAATACTTTAAGGACTAAACAAAACTCTAGTGGGGTAGGTATTAGTGAATTTTATAACTAGTGCCTCTGTGAACTGTACGTACGTTACCTCCCGAGACTGCTTATATTTCATAAAATATTTTTTATGAAAATTTTACAATAACTGAAAGGAACTAAATACTTTATACTAATCATCGAACTTGCTCACAAAATTTCACGAGAATCGGTTGACAAATGCAACCTGTACAGGATAACAGCCAGACAGACGGACATACGAAATATTGTTGGGCCCAAGCTGAAACGGAGAACATCGCTCGCTTCTCTCGCTCGTTCAATAATGGCTCACTCGGATAATAGTACGTTACTGCAAAGCTCAGGAAGAAGCTATTCAAAGTTGAATTTGGTATTAGATACGAATCTACAGATTATCATTTCTGCTGAGACATAATCGACATATACGAGCATAGTGCTCTTTGCCCGACTACGACGAAGCCGAAAGGATGGAATATGTGTTTAGCAGTCTTTGTTTGTATTATAGTAGATATATAGATAAGATACTGAATCGATTTTGATAAATGAGTTGTCAATCGATTCGAAATTACGGTACGAGAGAAAAAAAAATTTTTTTATGAGAAAGAAAATACTTATTTTTCAGACTTTTCTCCAACAATTTGAGGAAATCAAATAATATTTTCATTGATACTATAATCTGAGAAAGTATCCAATCATCAGTATGCAAAAGTGTGTGCGTTAACATCGTAGTGATTTTAATTGAGGTGATATAGGTATATGAGATATGTTTAAATACTTCTTTGTTATCACATGCGTTTAGTCAATGGCAATTAGAAAAAGCGGCCAACTGCGTGTCGGACAACAAGGGTTCCGTGCCTATTAAAAAGATCGTATCTTTAATGAAATCTTACGGCACTTACGTCCTTTTCTTTAAGGAAGGCAGATTTTTTAGAAATACCTCGAAAACCTTTTAACCAATCTTGTCCAAACAATTTTCGCTGAAAGAATTTAATAAGCCCTATGTCAATGTTTTTTTCTTCATATTTTTAAAATACACAGTTCAAAAAATAGAGGGGGGGGGGGGACACAATTTTAGTGACTTTCGGGGCGATTGTCTCTGACTCTAATATTTATTTATTTATTCACTTATTAAAAAAAATGCTGAGAAACCTTATATTTATTTTGAAAGGCCTTTCGATTGTTGTGCCACATTTTATTTATGGACTTTCAGTTTTATGTATGGAGTGCACCCCTAAAAATTTTGTTTTTAGTAATTTAATTAGAAAACTATGTAGCGCTAAAAACTATGTAGCGTTAACAAAATACACCTATCATCAAAATTTTATTCAAATACATCTTATAGTTTGCGAGTAAAATGCCTGTGACATACGGACAGACAGACAGACATGACGAATCCATCAGGGTTCCGTTTTTTGGCATTTGGCTACAGAACCCTAAAAAAAACAAATTAAAATTTTTGCACAGTAAGGCAAACATTTCTTAGCTTGGAGATTATTTATTATCGTTAGATTCCAAGGCACTAATGTTTGTTTCAATTCGTGTCCTATGTAGGTATGTACAGTATCTGTAGAATATTTTAAGGAAAATAACATAGAAAGCATGGACTATAAGCAAAGAAAATAAATATGTACTTAATTGATAGCTCCAGGGTTACGAAGATGTATCTTGAGATGTTGATTGCTACATTACTTTTCTAATATGTATGTAAAAGTATGGTTTGTACTTATTATAAAGTTATTATTATTATTTATTATGTTTATGAATGATATTTTTATGATTATGAGTAGACTTTTAATTGAGTAAGCGAAACTGTATCGACATGCCTGCTGAACTATAGACGTAGTAGGTACATGATGCTTTCCTATCCATGCAAACACTTAAGATTCAAAAAGCCGGTTGCATTGAAATAAATAACAAAGTTTATTTTGTTTGTACAAACGTGGACTTATCTTAAACATGGATCAAATTGTTTCTTATCAGTTCCATACGGAACTCAGGTTCGCTCGGGTTAATAAGAATTCAATCGTTACAGGCGTTCCTAATCCCGATAAGCGATAGAGGCTACTCATTATCTGCACTATCGCATCTACAAGACAAAAAGCTCGAGAGCACTTTAGCTCTTAGAACATCGATAGACTTTCTTAAAATATTCAGTCTATTATAAACAAGAAGCTTTTTACTACTACTTACTTATGTCCACGGGATACGGTTACTGGTATGCATACAAATACCTGATGTCATTTAATCAACCATTACGCTTGAATCAGGAAGTTTCCAGCAAACTTGTAGTCGGCAAGTCTGAGTGAAGAAAACATTTTTATTCACGGCAGCCGTTACTCGCGTCTCGCGAGATACCACTCGAAAGTTTATGGATTGCGCGACAGAAATTAAGTTAGAAAACGAGTTCGACACTCCGTCATACACACGCGCAGCAGAATCACAAAGAGCTAAACATTAACACGAGCTAGTTACTTATCTGAAAAGCTATTGCGAAGTTTTGCACAGTTTTGTATGCAAGCAATTTCTCAGCAACTTCATTTTCACAAGCTGGCTCGGAATCAACGGCACAATATTTTTTCGCTTTATGAAACTAGAAACTGGATTTAATTCACTGTGCGTTGGATTAGTTATTAAATTTTTGAATTACTCAGTACGTCGGGACTCTTTGTCAAATTTTCACTGAAGGTAAAACTGAAACATTCCATTTCCATCAGAGAAGTTGTGCTATTTTCAGTACATTTCGGGATAGTATATTTATACTCGTTGATTGGATCATCCTTTTATAATCGAATAATTTAAAACGCATATAAATCCTATAATACTAGCGCCAGGGCTACCTGCAGCGAGGTTAATTATTAAGTGGGATTATTTAATCTGGAGCATATTTTTGACTAACGAAATACTGGCGAATTCGCGTTCTAGTATAATTGAAGTGTCAAGAAAAGTGTAGGTATCCTAATATACTTTACGACACTTAGAACGTGTATTCATACAGGGAGAAAAGTGGCACCTAAAGTTTCGTGTGCAGAACAACCTTCAGGTAAAATAAAACCCAGATCGTATAACATTATGACGTGGCTATAGAATGCCTTGTGTTGTGCGGTGGTTTAGTTTTTATTTTATTTTCACAGTATTAAAAAAATAAAGAATCGATATGGTGATAGTACAAATAGGCAATGAGGCAGTGACAGCCCTACAACATTTAAGAATACTTGATAGTTTTATAAGTACCTATAATTGTTTTAACACATCGTAAATATATATGACTATCCCGTCCAGAAATGAGTATAATTTAATGCGTTAGCGTATATAACCGCAAATTTTGATTCATAAAGTATGTAGGTACAATGAATATAATCTATATCTATACATCTTTGTTAGAGGCACACTCTTAGTTAAAACGCTCAATGACGATATTAATCTATACATTTGCGGTTACTATTCATAAGCCATGCTTTTCCAATTAGAGAAAAGTGTTTTACACACGGACTTTACAGAAGCGTCGAGGCGAAGAATCTTTTCGCTGTAAACTTTTAATTGCAGGCGCGTCTGCTACGGCGGCGCGTAGAGCGCTACGCAGCCCCACGCATTCGTAGCACAACTACGCGGACTTCACCTACAAAGTATAAAAACGTGGGGTCCATTTTGCAAAGCTACAAATATGTTCTAATTGAATAAACAAGCATGAAAATTTCGTCCTATCAGTAGGACGAAGCGGTAGGAACACGTGGCCGGAGGGCATTTATTTATGTCGACTACGAAAAACTAACTAAAAAAGACACCGTTTTTTTGTTTCATACAAAAGGTAGCATACGTATGCCACCCGGAACATAACTTCGAATCGATACCTGATTGGTCAAAACCGATTCAGTATTTTAAACGCTATGGTGGAACATACGTAAATTGAAACATAGACTAGGTACAAAAATCATATCCCTCTTTACGGCTCTGCCATAGTCGAGCTAAAACTTATTGTTCACGACTGATTAAGCAAATTAAATTATGATTTTTTATTTTTATTGCAAATTAAAGACAATGTAAATTACGATCAAAAAACTTTTTGATTTATATACGCAAGTCACTACGCGTTGATTATTGAGATTGTTATTCATTATTGTGTCAATCTGAGCCGCATACAGCATTTCACTAGTAAATATCCAAACGTGTATAGTCATTTCCAAACGTGTTACTGATTAAAACTTCTAATCACACGGTTCAACTCACGTATTCAATGTCACTCCGGGCGACATGTTTCGAACTCTTCAGGAGTTCTTCTTCAGGATGAGTGATGAGTGTGTGTGTTGAATACGTGAGTTGAACCGTGTGATTAGAAGTTTTATTTTAACATGTCTCACGAAAGTTTAAATTCGAGTGTTACTGATTCATTGAGATTAGATTGGGATTCGTATTATCACGTTGACGCTCTGACATATTTGGCTACGCGTGTTCAATCAATCTCTAATCTAATATTAATAAATCCAAAGCAGTTAATATTTGTTACGTATAATTGAGAAGGCAACAAGCAAAGCAGTTTGTACTATTATTATTAGCTAATAAGATTAGCTATCCGTAATAGCCTGAGATAACCTTCATGTTTCTCGTGAATAGTAAGCAATCCAAATTGCCGGTTTGAGTTAAAGCAGTATTTAAAATGTCGGTCAAATCTAATAAAGTCAAATTAGAATCCGATGTAGCCCGCCTTTGTTCCGGTGCACTTCAGCCGCATTAGCCCCAAACGTGTATAATTAGTCAGAATCCACCAAAACTTTATAAGTTTATTAGAAATGCGGACTACACTGTCTAGTGTAGGACGCTCTATGTATTAAGTGTTTGATTTTTGTGTATCAATGTCTATTGACGATTGACTCATGTTTATTAACGGTGGGATGAAGAAGAGTAAGTGTTTGATATTTCTACTCAATTATTGGAGTAAGTACAAGTTCATTTTGAAAATTGGTTCCTTGTGATATTAGAAATTAAATTATATTTCGTATTACTGTGTACTTTACAAAGTCTTGTGTTATAAATATTTTACAGCATATAATAAACGGATGACATATTTATAGTGCTATGTAGAAAGGTTATATCAACCCGTTGGACCAATTTAATTAGACATGTTCATACCATGGTGGCGGCAAACAAGCATACCGATGTCATTACAGTAAGTTGAAATGTGTTCCTTTAGTGTTCTTTAGTGTTCCTGAGTAAATTATAGGTGTAATTATTAGCCAGGCTCTTTTCAGTGGATTAATCGCCACTCGTCTCTGTACACTGGCGTCTTGACTGCTTCATAAGACGATAACGATAACCCACTTTCTCCTTTAATTGCCCGAGATAAAGGCCTCCTTTCCCCTACTTTTAATGCCATCCATTTTACCTCCATTTTTTTCAAATTAAGCTTTTTTTAAAATAAGAATAACATGATAACACGACATTAAGTACACATTAATACGTCATATGGTCAAGTGTAAAAATACTCGCGGGTCTAAATACTGATTTTCCATAAGTACGATAAATAAATAATCGCTCTTATGTCAGCGGATTAAGGTTTCGGTACATATTTATCAGAGGTATAAATTGATACATATTTGTGCACTTGACTGTACCACGATGGTGACATGAGTGTTGGCCTACTTTTCTGGTAAGCCCGCGAAGTATATGGAAGCTCATTAATTTCTTTAAAGATATGTGGCAATGGTCGAGTATACCTAACCTGACCAGTGTTTGTATATAGTCGCTATATTTACGATTATTTTTCAAAAAAACAAACAGTAATTACTATTTGGCACCTTATACCACACACCACTCGTCGTTTCACCATCCCCCATACAGCGTGTGAAAAGTAGGGACGCCATGAATTCAGTTATATTTACTGAATTTATGAATAATTGAAGTTGCCGTATTTAATGTAACTATAACATTACATTGAAAAGGCGATCACTGTAGAGTTGGAAATAGTACATTATTGCAGCGGCCGGGAAGTAGCAATTCGTGGATAAGTTGATTTTGTCGGATGAAGCGGAGCTGAATCCGACAATAGAGACGAATCCACGAATTGCCGTTCCCGCCAAGGCAGATATAGTGCTTTTCTCCAAAAATGTGAGGTAATCAAATAATATTTACAATAATCTTATAATAGCGAGTATGTAAATAACCTATCAAGTTCCCGCCCGACTTATTTTAAAAAAGTATGCATACGGCACGACTTATAGTGCCAGTTTCAATTGGCATAGGTACATACGAATTTTAAAATTATTAGAATCGGTTACAATTTTAAATGTTTTATGCAATTAAAATGATCAAAGATTAAACGGGATTGCAATCTAAATGCATTTCAGTCCGTTGTGAGTTTTATTTCGATAAATATTTTTATTTCTTCATTGAAAACTATTTGAGAAATATTTAAAAACGTCACTTCGATGACTTTCAAAAGTACGCGTTTTGTCTATGAACATTAAAAAAAAGAAAACTTAAAGCAGGCTACAAACGGGCGTGATTTATCACAGCAACTTGCAATCGTTCGAAAGAGACAGCCATACACTACTAACCAGTGTAACTATCGCAAGTTGTTGTGACAAATTGCAAGGTCTTTAAACATACGAGCACTTGGCTGTTTGTAGGGATTTGTCTTAGTCAAAGTATATCGTTAAAAGGTAAAAAAGTATACAGTAAAGGTATTTCATACTTTCCTGGCCGCTAAAACTGTACAGTAATGACTTTTAACTTTTTAAATCTGAGTTTGTCAGTAACGAGGAACTTCACGTACTATTTTTGCTACAGTAAGGCGAACATTTCCGAGCATATTGGAGAAAAAACGATTTCTGATGATTTCTCCGATTTCATCCTGTGTAATTAGTTTTAGTTTTATTCCGTTTCATAAATGATTTCTGGATCACTTTATAACATCATAAATTTCCGCTAAATTCTGTATCGACCTATTACCCCCGAACCTCTAGCACGTGACCATACATTTTCTCACGTTCAAAGCTTCCATTTATCGAAGAGCATTTCTGAGCTCGGTTATTGTGAGGTGGTAGCAAGTTTTACTGTATTTAAAACGCAACCTCAGACACTTGACAAACAATACACATGTCACATTTTGTCAAAATAACGGAATGGATTTAACAACGCGGAGAACATTGAACAAATGCACTTTATGCGCAGGTAGGAGTAGTCGGCAGCGTGTTCTGTCCGTTGTTTTAATTTTAAATACAAATTAATCGGCTTATTCATGCCAACACTCTGAAAGCGTTGTTTTCTAACTATGAAATGTTTTGCGAGTGGTAGTTCGAAAATTGAGTAAGTCCTCATACACAGGTTTATTTCTAGAAACGTAAAAGCAAAGTTCTGTCCAAACATTAAATTTTATAAGACGAGTACATTTCTCTTATAAAGAGGGATTAGAACGCAGCTTCAATATGGACGCACATGTTTTACACTACCTTAAAACAGGGAGTACACAGCCGGAATGGTCTTTTAACTCCGCTGTAAAGAATGCATATGGTTTATATGCTCGGGTCAAATTTTGCCTCGTCAGAAATAATTAAAAGTCTTTACGACGGACGAAAACGACGCTGTAAAGCTGAGGGAAAATTATGGGAACTGTAGATACCTTAATTTAAATGGAATAAGGTGAAAAATTGTATGCATGTTTATGAACAAGTGTACTTGCTTCATGACTAGACGAAGCAAACGAAAACGCATTCTATTTCAAACCCTATCTGTCAACGTTTCTTCAATTAAATATACAACGATATACGAGTTTAGTATACGATAAAGTTGTGATGTCGTAATGCTGTATCATGTAGTAGGAGCCGTTTTTCGGTTGCTAGCGATGTCTGATTTTGACTCTTATTTTTGCATTTTGTTGTGATCTAATTGTAATTGATCCCATAGAGACATTTGATCTTCTGACATGATCGTCTCTAAAAACTGATTCGAATGGCTGCATAAGAATAGGTAAGTAGCCAATTGATCATGTTGATGTCGCTCGTACCTAATTTCCGCGTACGAAGAAGGGTAGGTACTTATTGTGAACTCTATCAGAAAAAAGACATAACCTTTGGTTCAAATATTTGAACTTAATCTCGGTTCGTAATTAAATCAAGTGTTTCGTTCTTAACGTTTAATTATCTTTAATCGTATAACTTTTGCGCGCCTTAATTACCAACCTAATCGAAGCAACGTCAAAACGCCTCCGCAAGCAGTGCAACATCGTAAATCTAGCCAATGGGAACGCGCGGAACGCCCGTCGCGCATGCGCAGTACAAGCCGGCGTTGATGACAGCGCTATAGCGGCGGCGGCGAAAAAGTAGTCGAAACAACGCTCGCGCATCGCGAAGTAATCTTACCGCGTCGAAAACCCATTTCGACGTTCAAAAGACTCATTAATCTGACTGCTCACACTTGTGTTATTGTGTATGTGACATTATCCAGGAACTGTGTACATATTATTAAGCGGGCCGGGCATACGTATATGAAGGACAAACTTAAGAGAACTGTTTCGTGGAATCCAGCACGCTGCCGACTATCTGGTGAGTACTTGTGCATGGTCTTCTCATTGCCTGATAGTCTTAGTTGTATCGTTTTTTTTACCGTCGAATATATCACATATTCGATCCAGAGTGGTGAATTAACATTGCATCATAAACGCGTTAATTTGCTACATCAAGTCAATGAAAATACTTAAACGAATAAATTGCTGTGAACGTTTACTAATTGGTATGCTTAATTGAAAACTCATTAAAATAATATCGCATGTACCTACTTGTTTATTTCTAGTGATCGCTACAAATCCCTCTGCTCTACCCGAAAATGCGCCATTAACGTCGTTTGAATGTTTAAGCGACATTGCCGGCTTTTGCAAAAACTGACACGAAATTGATATCAACTCATGTCCGCGTATGAAAAGCAAATTACTCTGCTTGAGGCACACATGACAGTGCGATCGCCAAGTTCGTGCAAGTCGAGAAGAAAAGCAGACCGACCGGGCTGCATAGAACTAAGATTTTCATTGAGGCTTGGTACAAATGACAATTGCCATCTCAGGAACATTTTTGATATTAAATCAAAATATTGTATAGACTGCTGTCATTTGCATAAAACCAAATGGGACTTGGTGTTGTTAAGAAAAATTGTTAATACGTACCGTTGCACAGTGCAACATATATTTATGTTCTTGTTGACATAATCAGCGGACCTTGTCAATAAGAACACATATTTCGTATGGAGGTTAATTACGTTAAATTCGATAAGATACTACTCGTATAGTCCGACCGCTTCACTCAGTCTTCGCCTGCTTGCGCGCGGGGGGATAACGGGGGAGCGGACGTCGTGCGGGAGGCGAAGTCCGGCGTTTGTGCAAGTCGCTATATGCGAGCCAATAACATTTCCGTTGATTCCTCGAGGATCTCAGAAACACCTTTGGCACTACTTCAACGGAATCATATCAGGATCGTCATTAAGGAGCTCCATAAGTCAACTGTGGTCTTCATTATCAGTTCCACTTTAGCACCACTTTTACCAGTTCAATCATCATCATCATCATATCAGCCGAAAGACGTCCACTGCTGGACATAGGCCTCCCCCAAAGAGTGCCAAAGTGACCGATCCCGCGCCATCCGCATCCAGCGGACTCCCGGAAACTTTACCAGGTCGCAGTCCACCAGTTAAATACATGAGTTATAATAGAAAATATTCACTCCCGCAAAAACATGTAAAATTTTCCAATCATCAGATCCTTACTTGGAGACAATGGGATTACCCCAGGAAGATACTTCAATAAAAATAGAATTTTGAAAATCGGTGCACAATTGACAGTGAAATCGCTGATCGTACATACAATAAAGTACATAAATATATAACTTCCTCCTATTTTGACGTCAGTTCAAAATACTAGATATTTAAAAAGTATTACAGACACCGAACTTGGCTGCATTTTCGTTTTTGTTTGCCGGGTGTACGCGGCCTATGCAATATTGAGCGGTTCGCATTTGCATACAGGATTCTTTGGATTTTTGTATCACCTCAGGCTATGCATACACTAATTTACCATATCATTTATACGTACTACACGCATAATATAACCTATGTATGAAATGATTTTTTATTTACATTAATGTATCGATTCATTAAAAAACACTGCAGCGTAAATAGGTTCAACAACTAGCCTCTTGGGTATCACCAGATCACCACTACTAAACTGGCACCAGACGTGTTTGTAGGGAAGGAAACAGCTTCGCATTTATCTCGACAATGTGGCTAGAAAGATAAATATTAAATTAAGGATACATAAGTACTCAGTGAAATATTTAAATGGTACCTACTACCATTATTTAGTTTTTTTAAATACTTATGAATCTTACGATGTGTCTCTCTTGCCATGGTGTAATAAAGAGTATTTATTATTATTATTATTTTGCTACGTCACTTTGTTAAACATATTTAAAATGTGTTTATAGATTTACTACTAAACACGATTTTTTGATTCCTGATAATAACGCATTGAAATTAATTTGAGAACGTTACTAGAGTAAAATCTCGTGTAGGCGTTTATAAAAGGCGTTCTTCCCGTCACGTCTCAAATTCGTATTCACACGGAGACTTTAATACGGGTGCGATCATTTACACGGTTCGGCCGTAAAACTTTTAATTATTTTCGGCAGAAATCGTCCGCACCGCAGACATAAACCTGCATGTTCTTTCCTGCCCCTTGAAGGCTGTGCTAGACGTAAGTGCCTTGTTTAAAAGCGTTGTAAAACGAGCTTAACGCGAGCATCGCAGCGCCGACGAGAGCGCTTGTGTAGCTTAAAAAATAACATTTGCTTTCACACTGCCTGGTTTAACTTTCACTTTGTAGTACCCAAAATCCATACTTCCATACTATTCCATACTATACTATTATATATATTATCATAAATATATAATATTATAAATGCGAAAATGTGTCTGTCTGTCTGTCTGTTACCTCTACACGCTTAAACCGCTGAACGGATTTAGGTGTGGTATAGAGATTGGTTGAGTCCCAGGGAAGGACATAGGATAGTTTTTATCCCCGAAATCATCCCCTAAGGGGCTGACATGGGGGCGGGGGGGGGGGGGGGGGGGGGTGAAAGTTTGTATGGAGCTGCGGTATAAAAGAGTTCCACGCGGACGGAGTCGCGGGCAGAAGCTAGTAATATTATAAATGGGACAGTGTGTCTATCTGTCTGTCTGTTACCTCTTCACGCTTAAACCGCTGAACCGATTTAGCTGAAATTAAGTATAGAGATAGTTTGAGTCCCAAGGAAGGGCAAAGGATAGTTTTTATCCTGGAAGTCGTCCCCTAATGGGGAGAAATGGGGGGTGAAAGTTTGTATGGAGCTATACGATATAAACCAGTTCCACGCGGGCAGAAGCTAATATGAAATAACGCAGTAAGGGTAGTGCAGCTATTTCATCCTCCTCATAAATTTTATATTGAATTGTAATTAAGTATGACCTGGAAGGGCAGCAATTCACAACAAGGTACATTGAAAAAATCTTGGGAATAGGCCACATTTATGTGCAATTATTCCCACGTTGTGCATTCCCAGACATACTTCGCTGTCTAAGTCTACACACAATCAACTTTCAAATATTTTATTCATGTGCGAGTAACGATTTTAATACAGGCGAATGGATGCCATAACTTACAATTACGGTTGATAAATAAACATTCCGTCAGTACCTACTAACTTGTATCCTCTAGCCGCCCAGAGGCCTTTTCAAAGGCCGTTTCAGTTGTATTCAAATACATTCCATTTATAAGGGACACAAATTTCGCTGTTCGTTTTTGCTTGCTAGGCGGAAAGTTAACAAAAAAAAACCATAGTCACTTGTCTAGTCTAGTGCCTCTATATTCACGTATGATCCTCAATACTTCATTTCACAACTCACTTTAAATATGACCAGCATAATACTTATTAAAATTACATCAGTAGGTATGGTCAAAAGCCTGAAGAAAACGGCATCTAATTCGAGCGCTCGCAATCCATGGGACTAGTACCTATGAGTGTATGATACATTAGACATGATTTACGAGTATGACTTAAAATTACAATGCCACAAAATTATAATAAGGTCTAAAGAGAGCCCTGTATTTTACTTATATTTAATGGCCTATAATGACATACAAGTAATAGCTCATACGGTACGGTAAGTGCACCCCACCAGTGTTATTAGAGACAGATACTCGTGGGTGCCTTAACAAAGGTAGCGCGTAAGTAGCTGCCGGGCTAACACGGGATTTGTATTGTCTTTGTTTTGCTTGTCTCCGCTATTCCGGCGACATCGTTAAACGACAATGCTGGTGAAAATAATCTTTCAATTTGCTATGTTATTAAAAAAATACAAAAAATATGACTGAAGATATTATGCATAGTTTACACCGGAAACTGCTAGCGTTAATTTAATTACATCAGTAGAATGTTTTTACTAGGCTACGTCGCTTACCTATAACTAAAATAATTATAAGGATTTTGAAATAAATAAAAAATAATAGACTGAAACTGTTTTTTAATTTGGCACACATAGTATAAAAGAATCTGATTTACATAAATAAGTTACATTAAATTAATATAATTATTTACATTAACAACAAATCATATAAATGATGTTCATACAACTCAAGATAATCGGCTGCGTTTTCTTCCTATATTCGCGTCGACCAACGATGTGGTAATTTTCTTCAGTTTGCTAAAGATGCTATCTGGTGTTACAGTTTTCGCCTTTAAATCTGTAAGACGTGAACTCTTTGTAGGCCCTGGAATGATTTCCTCGATTGGATTGTCCAAGGATTTGTTCAAATGTGCAAGTTGGTCTTCAACGGTGTCCTCAAACCCGTGATCTAGAGACAAAGATTTCGATATATCCGATGTTGAAGAGAACTCACTAGATCCAATGTTGTTCAGTAAAGAGACTGACGCTCCTAAGTCAGACACTGATGGTATTCTATGCACGGAGATATTCATCAAAGAGTCGTCAGTGAAACGGGGCCGTTTCTTCCAGTATGGTTTCGGCCGGTCCCTTCGCTGTTTCTTGATGGTCCGTAGGTATTCTTCAGATGAAAAAGTCGTAAAGGAGTGGTCCACGAAGGCAGGAGATCCAATTGTATAATCTTCTGATGTGTCCAAATCCACCGGTAGTCCCCACTTGTGGTCCAAGGCACGGAAGGCCAAAGTTAAATGTAAGTGTAGATCCATATTGGCCGAAGGTTCGTGATCAATTGAGTTATTGTATAAATTACACGTCTTTATATGTTGGTACCCCCTACCAATAGTCGCTGTAGCTGGAATGGCTAAGCAATTAATTAATTATTTATTTCAATTGCAGAATATTTATACTAATGTCATTTGAATTACGAAAGGGTTAACCCATTAATGAACAAATTAATTACCTACACAATTACTTAATGAATGAAAGTGTTTTGGAGTTACTCAGGCAGGATTCGTTTGGATGGCAATGGTGTTAAAGGCTAATTAAGAATTTCAATCGGTAATCCAGACCAATTAAAATCACCTGCAGTCAGTTGATCATTGTAAATAGCCTGTGGAGTCAGCGAAAATCGAACTTTTGCGTCTAGGTCCATGTTTTGCATATAAAATTATGTATCCCATAAATTTGCTAAATTAAAATTTATGAATAAAGATTTTTCGGATTTCCCATGATTTCATGATTTAAAATACAAACATAGATACATGTCTATGTGTTTCAATCTCCAACCTTTCCGTTTGAATGTGCCGTAGTCGAGAAAAAGGACAATTAGCAATTGACACTGTACTCGAACCTTAAAAAGTCAAACAAGAATAATAAGTTAAATAAAACATCGTAACAAAATTATTTAAAAAAGTTGGTATCACCTTGGCGTTATTAAAACTAAATGAAATTAAACCAATCGCGTATTATTTATCACAACGTAGGTTTTTAAATAAAATACCGAGACCAGCCGAGAAACTGAGCAATCTGTTTAATAATGGCTTAAGTATTGTAATTATTGAAAATAGTGACGAGGACGATTGAATCGAGCCTTTCTTGTGTTACGATGCACCAATGCTAGAAGCTTGAATTAAATATATGTTATAGTTAATTATAATTGCTATCATAAGTATAAAAATTGGAGGTGTCTCTATACAAGTATTTTTTTTTTGAAAAATGACAACACATCTAATTTTATTTTTTTATATGGAGTGTCATACGGCTTATAGTGACATAGCTAAGTGTATTATATGTATGAAGCACGAAATTATTCGTTCCATTAAAGCGGAGATATGCATGAAAATTCATTTTTCTTATTTATTTATTTTCTTCAAAAATAAGAAGAGAAGAATGCTGAAATTTAATATAGCACTTACTAACGTCGTGACCTATCATCAGAAAAAAACTCAAGCGGAAAAGCTATTAAGGCACAAGATGTTCCCTTACCCTGCCATGGCCTTTACACCAGCTAAGTAACACGGGCATTTTATTTGCTGTCAATTTTATTACATTGTTTTATATTATACTATTGTCACTAATTTAGTGTACATGTACGTACTTAGTGTGTATCATGTAGTGTGTATACCTACACACTACAGTAGGCATTTTACATCATTGGTAAAGCGATGCAAATTAAAATTGACAAAATGATTTGAAAAACCCCACAAGAAACATTGCAATTCCATCACTGAATTTTCAAACGAATGGTTTTCAATATTGTATAGTTTTTAATCTGGGAATCCAGCCGATCAGTCTGTTAATTGAGATAATTATGAATGTCTGAGCAGAGGTGCATTTTTAGATCAAGTTATTAAAAAACTGAGCAGATTCACATTCAGAACTGTTTAGGTACAATGCCTGTAACACCTATGTATACCAATAACCAACCATATAGGTATTGTAATATGTAAATAATAAATCAATACCTAACCTCTGGTCAATATAAAAATAAAAACATCGTACATATGTACATAAAAATGACAAATTACTTTAGGTCTTTAAGGAGTGTTAGAGATAGACAGAAACATAGGTATATTACTTGAGCCTCTTATCTGCAAGTTAATCGACTCGATAGGCGACATTTTGGGAAATGTATAGATTTTCCTCTTCGTTATATACAACGCACTTACAATAAACAGCACTTATAAAGCGTTTCCAAAAAAAGTGTCTGTAAATTTAAAGTATTTAAATACAATCTAAAAGTAAAATAAGAAGTTTCAATATTGACATATCTATCGAGTTTCGTTTTCTTTTTAGGAGTACAACTTTCTTAACCCTTATTTGGGAGCGTACCTTTAAATGCAGAATTTTTTTAGTCCGTTTTTGCTCAATCTCACGCGAGTGAGCGTTGTACGCACGATATTTATTCAACTTATAACAGTTTAACTCATTAATAATGGCGAAATTAATTAATATTATTCGATTATGGTAAGGACAAAATATCTACGAAGTTGGCGAGAACTTACACAACTATAATAATGCAATATTATAGTTGTGTAAGTAGGAATAGGATGAAATGTCATGAATAAAGTGTTTTCTTATTTCCACTGATACCACTGTTAGGTATTTAAACCTAGATTGTCAGTTCGTCTATTGCCTTTGCTATAATATAATCTTACGGCGAAGTCCAATGCAATCAGCGCGCCAGCCCTGCATTTTACATGCCCCCGTGCAATCGATGGAATCGTCGACGGTTGACGGTTTGGGGATTTCGGGGCAGTCACCATCGAGACAGGATTAATGCTTTTCAATTAGTGATGTGATGTATTCTCCCGATGTCATATAGAGGCGAAACGAGACTGCGCTTTAAGGATCATTTACGCTTAACTTACTCACGTAAAGATATGGTATGTACCTAATGGTACCTGGATGGTACACTCAATTTTCTGTAGAGACCCAAAAATTAAAGATTAAATACGGGGTTAGGCATATCGCATGTAACAGACGAAATAATTACTTATGAACTACCTAGTTAATCTACGTAGTCAAGTGATTTGAAAAAAAACTTCATTCAAAATAGCTGTCTGGCTTATAGTCCCAGGAGTCACCAGTGCTGATATCTGCATGCTGCTGCTGCTACGAGATCGCGATGTAAAGATCCAGTACGTCTATCATGAGACGGCCGCGACATACTCTCGATTTTTCTCGCACTATTACCTCTTGTTCTAAGTGTTCTAATAAGAGAGCGATGAGTAGTGGGAGAAAAAACGAGAGAGCTCGCGCGCCGCCTCATGATAGCCGTGCAGGACATTGTAATATAAACGAATAGTTTCCCATATTGTAAAGCCAAAAGGGTTCTTAAAAATCAAAACTATTGTTTATTTATACCACGACGGTATTAAGCATTTTGATGGAAAGCCACGGGACACCGTAGTCTATGGAGTATTAAATGTGTTACCGACTCTTTACTGATTTGAAAATCATGGTGTAAGTACCTTTTTAAATATTAAAGTGGGCAAGTTTTTAGTGGAGAGTGAATTACGGATCTAGGCACAGCCACGGACGTTGCACCTTTAATTAAAATTTTAATAGCTTAAATACCACAAAATGTATACGTAGGTAACTAAAAACTAACAATAGTGAATATTATTGACATTTTATTACGTCCATGACTACCATTAAATCACTGGCGCTTTAAATCAATATAAGAATCCAGAAACCAATCAATCGCCTATTCAAATTTGGAACAAGCCCTGTCGTTCATTTGACGGACAACCGGCCTCAGCCAGCACGAAATTAGCAATCGACCAGCGTGTTACCTCTAAGCCGCTTTGTCATAAGCAGCAATAATGAATGTTGATGTGGTCACTATTTGCTCAAAACATCACCCGCCCAGTGGCTGCGACGCGGTCACAATGGAGTTGGTTTTCATAAACTGCCCATTTCCCCGGAGAAGAGCAATCGGTAATAATTCGATTGTCACTTTACGTTTTTTAGAGTTCCGTACCTCAAAAGGAAAAAACGGAACCCTTATCCGGATCACTTTGTTGTCCATCCGTCCGTCCGTCTGACCCTTTTTCTCAAGCTACAATTTATACCAAATACTCAGGTCTACACTGTCCCTCGGAGCTGTGAAAAAATCAAACTTCTAAGCCAACGCAAACAAAAGATACAGCCGTTTATGCCGCAAATTCCCGCAAATTGTCTCAAGGAAATCAAAACTTACAGGGTCCCTTTCCTTCCCTCAGAATCCTGAAATTTGGTAGATACGAAGCAACGTCTTATAGCACAGATAAAGAAAAAATTGCGAAAACCGTCAATTTTTGTGCGGAACCCTCGGTGCGCGAGTCCGACTCGCACTTGGCCGGGTTTTTTATAAATAATTTGACAAGGTTAGTTACTACAATACAAACAGTAGGTAATACATTAAACTAACCATAACTTATTAGACCATATCTATACCTACTGACCATACCTACATGTGTCAATCTTATTTGCGACGCTGTAAGGTTAAGAGATGGGCAGAGAAGTGTGTTTTTGAATGTACCTTAAAAAATAGGTTTTTGAATCATGTATAATACCTAAAATTACAAGCTATTACACCCGAAGGGACGAGGAGGCGCAAGCTTTAATAATCTGTTGTCCGTAATTGTCATGCAGCACGGTGTATATTTAACAAAGCAGTTTCTTTTATAATTGTTTAATGACAAACACAATGAAGTCATTTGGTTTCTGCCATAAACCGTCGAATACTTTATGTACCTAGTGATAAAAACGTCTATTAACTAACTGTACATTTGACATTAAAGTTTTGTGTATAGTTTCACTTTGTTCATTAGGTCTTTTGTTGGTTTTTACGTTCATGACATTGAAGTGGTATTGCCACATTTTTGTTACTTTGCCTGTGTACTATTTTCGATATTATTTCGATATATAAAATGTGAAATGTGGATGTGAACGCCGCCCTCGCCCGGAGACGCCTGCGGCTCGATGCTGCCTAATTTGGAGGGGTAATAACCGCGTGGCATCGACTATCTTTGTGGGAACTGCGAGCGTTGCCTGCCGCGGAGGGGGTGACGGTTCGCGGCTCCAATTTAACATTTCAATGAATCAATTTTGGAGTACATTTTAGGATTTAGATATAGGATATATTTAGGCATATTTTTGACAAGATTAATCAGTATTAACCTGATCATACTTTTAATCATACTTAATACTGTTTGTTTATAATATTGAAAAGGCAAGTATTTGAAGTAAGTAATATTTTTCTAAGTATATTGCATAGGCATGACATACTTTCACTTCCAGAAGATCCATACACATACTTTTATAATATTATCACGTTCACTGCCAAGAACCGCTACGCGCTACGCTCGTAGCCGATCCCGTGGTTTTGGCCGACCCTTTGGCAGTGAAAGTGTTAAGTTAGGTAATGCTTTCCCGCTAATTCTACATTTAGGTAGGTACCTACCTAACTCCTATAGCTGTGGTATTTGGGTTTTTGCAGGTTCTCTAATTATAACCTGATTCTTCTTGCACTTTATATGAACGGATAAATTAGGATTAACTAACTAGTTGTTTAAAAACCTTCCAAAAAAAGTCAACAGTCTAAAACACATAAAAAGTTATATAGACTAAATTACCCAAGGTTTTCGTTAATTTCGGTTGTTTCCTGTTGGACAATGTTGAGTCCACGAGCAACGCTGACAGTGAGCCATCTATGTATTGTTTTGTGATTTCAAATCACGATGGTTATTCGATGCTGACGAGAAATTAGAAGTATTGGGGGAAATAAGAAGGTGCTTTGCTTACAGAATGAGATACCTAAGTATATATATATATATATATGCGAAAGGAATAATTAATGTTTGTTTATGCCTGGCCTGGAGCGTTCTTGTCATTAAATCCAAGTTGTCGAATAAAGGTTTAATCCTACACAAGCATAATTAGAGTTACGAATGTTACGAGGTCAATATTTGTTGATGGTTTCTAATTAAATAATTAATTTTCTTAATGAGGCATACATATAAATCACTGTAGGTGTACTTATTATTCCACTGAATGATTAATATAATATTCCTTGTAACACAGTGTGATGTGTCGAACAATATTAAATTGCATACAATACAAGTGTATAGACTTCATTTCAACTAGGTACTAGCCGCAAATTCGGCAAATTCCAGGTGATTTCATACGATCCCAGGAAAATGCCTCTTGAATAATACTCCCCGCATACCAATGCTTTTATGACAAAAGATTGAGAATGGCAAACATTGAGAAGAAACTTTCAAAATACATTTACATTATAGTGGCTACCATGCACGCTCTAGCCGAACAAATGAATACTTATGGCATTACCTACCTATTGGAATCCTTACAGTCTTACTCAACCTTGGAAGATAAAGTTTTTATTACCTATATTTTACGCACCCTCACCATCCTCACTGTGGTGTTGAAAGATAATGTTACTTTGTTTAGTGACAGTGTACCTATATTACGCTTCTAGCATAGCTACTCCAAATCCATAGTACGTTATATAGTAAGTTCTTTAAATGGGAAGAATAAAATAAAGTTTTAACTATGATTTATTGGGGGATATAAATATTTAATTAACAAGGAAAACCCACAGACAAATGGGCTCATCTAATATTTTATTTTTAACATCTCCTGGGTATATTTCTAAAAAACTATGTTACTGTTGAATGTCTCCCGACATCATAAAAATAATCCATTATAGTAAACAACATACTACTGCTACCTACTCGTTCGGTGAATAGTTTAACTCAAAGTTATATACAACACACAGCGGCAACACCCCTTCTAGACCCCGTCTCGGCGTGTCGAGTATTGCAGGCTGTCAGTGTTATCTAATCTTTTTCATCCTGCGAGCCTCTTAGTACAGAAACAAATACTTCGAGACTCTCCCACCGTACGCTGTTCTTTACTTTTTTTTCCCAACAACATTTTTATTATGGCTCAGTAAAGTGTAAAAATATGAGTGCATACAACTTACTCATAAATATGTCCCATAACTCTTATGTGACATAAGTCATCGGTTTAAGATTTCGGTACACCTTTGTATGAGAAGATTAAATCGATACATAATTTTGCACTTGACTCTACCAACTACGGTTCTTTGTTTAAATGTTTTGTGTCGTACAGAGAATATCATTGTCCTAATAAAATATTTAATAAAATAAGTCCATGGTGTTTATCTAGATTTTACCTACCATGGCACACGATCCAATTATCATACTGTAATTCAAAATTTGGTCAGCGGGTTGTACCTGTATTTAATGCTGCTGCCACGTTATGAATGAATGTCACCGGCTCGTCGTGTCATTCGATTCAGCGAGTGATTTATTATTTGATCGCATAGGAAACTAGGTTAAAAGGAATATATTATATCTAAAATGGGCAAGCTTACCCCAGCTCATTGGTTATTCGAACTAGGTAGGTACTTTTCATCCATTGAAGTGTTTAGCAAAAAGAGGCTCTCCTTTAACTAATTAAACTTACCTATTGCTATTAAAGTTACACAATACATGATTAATTTGATTTAGGTATGTTGGTGGTTAACATGAGTCGCTTAAATATATTTTTGATTTAGCCTGGAGTTTGACCCATTCGTTGTTGCTCTGAATGCCGCCCTAAAGCTGGTTTTCCGGGTCACCCCCACTTAAACTAATATCGTTAGTGCTAATTTCATTACACCTAACAACGTTCGATATAATTTTCATTAGCCCTTATATTCGTATAACTAATTTTATATGGCATAATTATTTGCTTCGCCTAATTTCAAACCTCCTAATCATTCCTAATACTAAACATACTAATACTAATATATTGGAAACTAATAATCATTTTTCCTAATCACTACTAAGCCTAATGATTAATGTGCCTAATGATCACTATGTTTAATGTTCACTACACCTAATTTCGTCACACCTAACTATCACTTGACCTATTAACTTTTGCTCTAATGTTTGACTAGTACTAATTAATGCATCCCTGATGAACAGGCTACTTTTTACCGCGGAGTATGTCGCGGCCGTCCCATGATAGACGTCCTAATCTCGTCAAAATGGAAGCCAATAATGCACGGCCAAATAATGTACGACCCGATAATCCGTGTCCAGTTTTCGTGGACGTGGATTATTGGATCGTGCATTATCAGGGCGGACGAAAATGGCATGTCATAAGCGAACTCTATCTTAGGTCGGTTAGGTTAGGGTTCACTTGTGTCCCTCAGACCAGAAATAGACACCCCGCGCAGCGGGGTGGCGTCGACTTGCTGTACGGCTATCACAAGACGGCGCACGAGCTCTCTCATTTTTTCTCGCATGATACTTCTCTGTCTAATAAGAGTGAGCTAGATAGACATCGGATTACCCACCTATTCTACCCTAAGGCAGGTCAGTGTAGGTACGACGACAAGCGAAGCGAGGAGGAGTGTTAGGTAGAACTGCGACCCTACAGCGAGCGAGCGAAGCGAGCGTGCCGCGGCAGCGGCCGGCGAAGCGCCAGAACCGACATTATAAGAAAAAAAAACAGTGAAATAAAATTAGTACTACTGACAATTCGGGATAATGACATTAGGGCTAAAATACTTAGGCAAAATGAAGATTCGGGTTAGTGATTTTAGAGACATTGATAATAAGGTGTAGTCATTATTAGGCATTGCAATATTAGGCCTAGGAAGAAATCGGTCAAATAAAATTAGTCTTAGTGAGAATTCGGTCATGAGAAATTAGATATTATGAAAATTCGGGATAATGAAATTAGGGCTAATGAATAATTAGGAACAATGAAAATTCGGGTTTGTGATTTTAGGGTTCATGAAATTAGGGCTAGTAAAATTAGGTATGAAATTATTAGGGCTAACGAAGGGGAACCGGTTTTCCACCGGAGAGGCGAGGTGAGACGAGACGATGCGAGAATTGAAATCGTATGGGACTTACTACCTATTTCCACCGCGCGCGCTCGCTCGCGGTGGAAATAAGTGGGTGTAAATCTACTATTGACACGTATCTTTCCATATTGAATGCTTTTTAACCGACTTCAAAAAAAGGAGGAGGTTCTCAATTCGGCTATATATATATATATATATATATATATATATTTAATGTTTGTGACCTCACAGCTCCGTCATTGATGAGCCGAATCGAAAATTCTTTTTTGTTCGTATGAATATAGTGGGTCCCATTTTTTTCAAAATTCAGTTAGATGATGGCATCCATGAGGAATTGAGGGGACTCCTCAATTTTATTAGGCACGTGTGAAGACGGAGACGGTGAAGACCACAGATGACTCATCGAATTCCTCAATTATTTATGTACTTAAAGGTGCAAAAGTACGTCACAGGTTCTGATAATAAGATTCCGTTGAAATAGGAACTAATGAAGTGCCGTTGGTGATGATTTTGGGGAATCGATGGAAGTCCTCAAATATTATCGGCCCACATACAGCGATTCGGTTTTTTTTTTCTATAGTAATCAACGCATTTGCTATCGGAAATCAGTTCATGTGGTAAATTGTAAAAAAAATAGGAAATGTTCTCGTCGCTTGGCCGAGTACAAGTCGCTTAAAATTTTGTTTTTAAAGTAAATTATTTGGTAACCAATACGTCGCTGATTGTCGTGTTATATATCTAATGAAAACTTATTTACATGATATGCCAGTTAACAACATTTTTTATGGTGAATAAAATAACACTAAGAATAACTTCGCAAAAACGTTCTCTTCGAAAGTTGTACGTATTGTTTGGTTAGATCACATGTAATCAGTGAAGATTGTCCGCGCCCGGCCGGCGGTCTCCAGGGCTACGCGCGTAGGCCGCGACGCTGCGAGGCGGGGCCCAGCGCCGGTGTTCGCAACCACCGATGACTCGCCTCACCTGAACCAGTGTAACTCTCTATTCCAATCACCGTTGATACACAGTTGAATGGTGAGATGACTCGAGATTGTGAGTCGCACGCTCACTACCACCTTCAAACACTGCCCAGAAGAGCATTACAAGCTTCCCCAAATTGACATTCAAACTGGTTCACATGGATTGCTTTTAAAAATATAGGTCACTCTTTAACAACTTGGTCTGATATTAGTTCAGCAATGTTTTAATTAATAAGTTTATTTGTGGTCAATTATTAGAAAGACAAGTTTACAATAATTAAGTTACCGCAACTACATTTCAGTATTTAACTAGTTTCAAAATATTTAAACAACAAGCTTGTAAAAATTGGTCAACCCTTATTCTTATAAACGTATTAGTTATCGTTAATGCTTCATACCTACCTACGCAAATACTCTACCTATCAACTCTTTAAGTAAGCTTTTGTCAGATAAACATTAGCCTCCGAGACGCTCCCACGTTAAGAGGAGAGACGAATTAGGAAAACATTTTCCATTAAAATAGTGTTAAGTAATAGTTCCAAGATAACGGTGATCCGTCGACACCATCGCTGCCACGTTTGTTTTAATGAACTGTCGTGACATTTTTAATAAGAACACTAGGGCGGGAAAGTGAGGCACGAGGCGAATGGGCGGGCGTTGCAGTCTCGCTTGCACAAAATGCACCACCCCCTGTGAGCACGATGCGTTTGCAGTTGCCGCCACCAACCCGACGCGACCGCTCGCTCACTGCGCCCTCGACCCGCCGCGACGTTACGCGACCTGTAACGAGCTACCAGGCTCGCATCAAGCGCGAGGAGGTAAGCCCTTACAATATCACCCAGCTCGCTCCCGCCGACTGCGGTTGCCGCTCTCCATCCCGCACTATACCTGAAACAGTTTTCCCTTTTATCGCCGGAATGTAGGAAAGCGGGTCTGTATTTCAACTCTCTCTTTCAATTTGTAACGTCTTGCTTTTGTGGTGTTTGAATTTGAAACTAATTTAAACTTAGTCTTGATTAGTATCGAAAAGCAATTGGTGATTTTATAAAAAATAACTGGTAGAGTACTCGATAATGGTTACTTTGAGATGATGCCATTAATATTCGCAGTGTTGTTTGGTGTAAACCTATATACATATACCTAATGGCGAAAACTTTTCCTTGTTATTTTGTAGAACTTTGAAGCGTACCTATTCGACGTCTAAATGGAAAAAGATACTATTTGTTTTCTAATTTTAAGTAAGTAATAAATTACGGTATCGTCATGATATTCAGATATATTCAAACATTGTAGAAAAAAAGTAGGTACACTCTACTAGGTACTCTTAAAGATTTTTTTTCTTAGATTTATAACTAGTGCTTTTTTTGGATATCAAAGGGAATGTTGATCTGGATCAATATAAGGGTATTTCCCTTGATCCAGATCAATATAATATTACTTAGTATACTTATTACTTTTGACTGTAATTCAGGCTAACCGTAGGTGATCTGATCTATATCTACTTATATTACAAAAAGGAAGTCGATATACGTTGGGGGTAGTCTCTTAATCTTGCCACGATCGCCACTTGTAACCTTCGTCTAATATTATATAAAGGAATAAAATACGGTATTTGACTGTAAACTCAAGTTAGCAGCAAGTTTTTCTGTTGGTATGAAGTTTGTTTAGAAAACGAACTATTTATTTTCTAACGTCGCACAGCGTCCCTTTTATTAAGTCATGTATCTAGTTAAAAACATCAAAATAACAAAATTAATTATAATTCCGAGTATTTTTGAAAGTTATGTTTATTGGTACCTAATGATATAAATAATAATAATATATGATCTTCCATCAATTTTTACTAAATTTTGAAGTACCGTATTGTGCAAAATATGGTCTGCAAATAATTAATTAATAGTCCAGGGCTTTTTAATTCGGTTTTAAGCTTATTAACTCACTAGTAGTTTTTAACTTCCTAATGGATTAATACTTTGTTAAGCTTTATTTTTACCGCTACGTACAAAATTATTATGCAGGTTAAGAGATACATTAAAACACCACGGAATATTAGCCAGCTAAACCTCCGGAAATCAGTGCAGACAACAAACTCCGCCATCCTAGAACTTGTTGCCAAACAAACGCCGACGGCAAGTTGCCTGATGGCTGTAATCCGGCAACTTATCGTCGGATGTCTCCCTGAAGTCAATGCCAACTAGTACCAGGGACGCAGGGGTTCCGAGAAGGGCTCTGTTACTTGTTCCCGGCCCATTCCACTCTCAATCCCCTTTTTGCTAAGATAGAAAAGACTTAACTGTCCCTGTCTTCTACATTTCAAACGTCGTTTAAGCGCGACGGCGGCGGCGCGGCGGCGGCTTTGTAACCACAAACAGCGACGCAATCAAAAACAGTATTTCTCGCGACCGCGAATAGTTTGAATTAAACGTTATTGTTCCATTGCGGCTTACACGTAATAAGTTGTTATCTATTCAAATAATGCATTGAATCGGTAACATTCTTAAACAAAACATTTTTTTTATTTTTTTATTTATATGCATCTGTTTTCTTTAACGGGTGAGAGTATTAAGTAATATTCAAACACAGCAGCACTTATTGCAATAAATACAACAATAATGAAACAAAAATACATGAATTTACACCTCGAAATTAAGCTGATTCAACATTACCTACAATGTAATTAAATAAAAAAGAACAATCATCATAATTACAATGTCCTTATACCAATTTTCTACAATTAGGTACATAATCTGTCCAGACTATCAATAAAATAGACTTCCCATTACAAAGTGCTTGCCATTATAATATTGTTAGCATAGTCAATACGTGATACTGAATTGACTTTGTTAACGCGATAATGACCACCACAAAATCACTATTCACATTTTTTTTTATAGTCTTCTGTATTTGAATGGATAGTTAAAACAGTGGTAATTGGAAACGTGTACCTTTGTACTTACATGTACATACATTTCAGTAAAGTAGTTCCGTAATTTTTTGGTTTTGTTGGCCGAATTACTTTTATACTTACGTTTTTTACTAAAAAGTGTACCTACTCATATTACTTTTACAACTTTTAGATCCTCATAGGAAAACAATTTATAAAAATCAGTACTTTTAAACTTACACGTACCGACGGTATTCATGTGCTGCCGGAGCACCACAACCGCACATGCACGATGGGTCTAGCACGAGCATCCTCCTAGCGTTATTCCCGGTGGTGCCCATTTGTTTATTTATTTTTTGATTAAGTAGCCGTTATACCTGAATAAAGTTATACTTTTTCAGTAAAATTTATGTTTATCTTAATCACAAGTAATAATTTTTAATTTTTCGCTTGGATAACTTCGGAGATAAGGGGGGAATGGTATTTTTTTACATTTTCCTTCAAAGATCGTTTTTTTACCATTGTAGAAAAAAAAGAAAAAGTGTTTCAAAAAGTGCAACTCAAGCCCCTTTCATATGATATCCCATTTGACCTAATAGTTTTTTTTTTCGCAGAAAATTAAAATGTGTTTCAATTTCTCATTTTCCGTGCACGTTGATAACACTCATTTAAAGCCTTTCCAAATTTCTAATTGATAGCTTAAGTAGTTCGTGAGATATTTCAGTTTGTGACAGACAGACGGACGGACGAAGTCGCACCGTAAGGGTTCTTTTATTACCTTTTTTGGTAGCGCCAAGTGACACACAAATATAGAGCACATTTTGGTTATCGCGACTACTGCGCTGTAAGAGCTGTAAAACATTTTCATCATAATATACAGGGTGAAATATTATTCACCGTTCAAATTTTGAGAGGTGATTCGGTGGGTCATCTCGATCAAATGACTAATATTTCAACCTGTATATATATATTATATTCTTGTTATATAGTACATATCTATATCCTACCCTACTAATATTATAAACACGAAAGTTTGGATGTTTGTTACTCAATCACACTTGAACTGCTCACCCGATTTGGATGACATTTTGCACAAGGAAAGTTTATAGCCTTGAATAAAAAGTTGCATAGTTTTTATTCCAGGTCCTCGCAAACGAATTCGCGGGCGGAAGCTTGTATTAAAAACAAAGTCGTGATAGTTACTCCATTTATAACTCAAGAATGTCTGGACCTTTTGTAATTATTGGTTTTTTGGATTTGTCTCCGCTCCGAATAGTAGAATAACATTAATGTTCAAATTCATTTTCTAATACATTTTGTATTTTTCGTTTACTTAGATTCTTGTTATACACATTAATAAATCATTTGTATGGGGTTACGAAGTTCGCCGATACAGCTAGTAAAACTTAAAAAGCCTTAATTGTATAAAACGTTATTTATATTAAATACTTTAGGACTCCTTTCCTTTCTTTATGCTTCGAATAGAATTGTAGAGCTTACAAAGTGTGCCTATATTGGAAATTGAAAGTGAAAATTGAACAATCCAGCCAAAGTAGCGAAAAACTACCTTATTTAACCCTTTACAACCGAGAAATCGAGTATGTAAGCGAGTTAAAAATTAACTGGTCAATGTCGGTGTGCAATGATCTTATCGAGACGGGTGTAACTGTAAAAGTTTATTTGTATTACCAACTATTAGGCATACCTACGTACCTAAAACATTACAGTTGTTGTTTGACGGTGCAAACAAAAAAAAATATCACATAGGCAAAACCGATCGTGCCTTAACAAACGATAGATTTTTCTTGGTTTTTATCTCGATTGAAAATTTCGCGTCATCCAAAGTAAGAGCTAAATGCCCGTAGACCAAGGCGGGCGGGTAGTGAATTACCAGAACTTTCTTGATATCTATTTAAGATTTGCATATTTTAAATTTATTGTTAAAAGTCATAGGGGAGGTTATATTTTCTAGTGAATATGTTGTTACAACAATCGAAACTCATTATCATTTCACGTAACTTTACATACGAAGCAAGCATGCTATTTATAGCTCTCTAATCAGTCTCTAATACATTCCGAAACACATGAAGCGTGTAAAATATACATCGTGCTATTATGATTATTTCATAGGAGCAGTTTTGTTGCGTGGCGTGTTGTCTCGTCGCACAGATTTCTCACCCGACTGAACCCTGGCGTCAAAGATGTCTCCGCTATGACGCGCCCGATCTCAGAATAAGGATGCACTTACAGATGGCTGTGTTCTTGTTGAACATTTATTTCTAGCCAGACAAGAATTCACGCCTTAGGAAATTGATTTAGCAACTTAGGTCTTAGCGCTAACGTGACTTACTGAGTTTCGCAACGTTATGTTCTTCAAAAATGGAGGTATGGCTACGTAAATAAGAGTACTATATTTTTCGGATTTTTACGCGCAGTTCACTCCAATAGCGGTAAACGAAATTAAAAACGAGGCGGGTAGATTTACATAAATCTAAATGACTGATGTTTATTTGGTAACATCATGCCTTAAACTCTGTATTTATATTAGGTACCTACTTACCTTGAAATATCCGTACCTTTATTATTTTGTATGAATAGCATGTACCATCAGCATCAAAAGTAGCTACGTAAACGAGGACGTCAAAAGTCTTTATTAAAAGGGAATAAGAACTTTTGACGAATTCGTTTGCGTAGTTACTTTTGATGCTGACTGTACCTACCTGTAGCGTGCGTGTTTCTTGAGAAAGACAAGGCACATAGTCCTTGGTATAAGTACCCTACTATAGTGAGACAATATATTTTACCCTCACAATAGTGAGACAATATGTATTCTGAAGTACCGTACCTAGTCCGAATGTAAGCCGCTTTATTCGCGCTTCAAGTGCACTGCCGAACAATCGCATATACCTTATTTGACAGTGTTTTTAAAAACAAGTTCTTCGACCTTTGTTATCTTGGTGAACATTACTTTTTGTCTGTTCCTTCAACTTTTTTTATAAAAGGCATTCAATTTACTTTCTGTAACCTATCTGTAGATCTAACTTTGATTAAATATTTGGAAGGGAACATTGGGAAGCTTATAACTTATACTTTATACTGTTTATAGCAATAGCAATAAATTTAGAAGGTTGGAAGTATTCATTTCATGACTTTTCATAGCTACGTATACTTAGACGGCAATGTTTTATTTATAGAATATCATAATATCATAGAAGGAATGAATACATGCCAGAATATCATACATGACGCAGATTAAGGAATGGTGCTGTAGCCACACATACCAAGGAGTAAAGACGAGCGCCCAAGATAGACTGGAATGGAGAATGCTGCAACGACAGAGCGCCAGGCCCTCTTAATAATGATGATGATGAATGCCGATGGCTTTCGTAGTTTTAGAGCTCGAATAATTTAATAACCGTTCGGACTGCTGGGTCCGGTGGGTACCATATCTTCTTACCATTCGTAGAAATTGCAACATGAAACCATGACAGCAAGTTATGCCAAAAAACATAATTGAATGAGGTAGGTATTTATTTATCGTATGGCAAATCAGTATTTAGAACCGTGAGATCTTGGAAAAGACAGTACGGTTGCCAGGTTGTTGCACTTTTAGCACCACCCAGGGGTCACGTGTAGGGTAGCGATGGGTAATTCCTACGGACGTGGTGCAACTTCGACCCCCAACCAGGTAGGTATTACCAAACCGCTATTACAAAGAGATTGGAATCGCTGTCAGTTCATATACAATTTGACGTATTTATAGCCTGGATTAAAATATAGGATAGTTTCTATCCCGGGTCCACCCAGACGAAGTCGTGGGCGGAAGCTAGTGATAATATTCACGGCCTAACTGAGCTAACCTAAAACTGCCCAGGTATTATAACTTAAAGTACAGATTGTTAGTTGAGCTCACGACTAAAAACTTTATTTCTTCGCTCATTATCACTAAACTTAGGTTTAAAGGTCGAGTTCACAATCAAGCATCAAGGTTAAGGTTGCTTACTCCATCGGCTACTTTGTCGCCAGTTACAAGACAGTGAAGGTTATTTTTCACTTTATTCTTGTTAAGAAAGTCGCGAAGAGCGTGGTCTACTTTAGTACATACAATTAAGACGAGGTAAACCCAGGCTAATTTGTGGAATTCTGATTTCTTTTTTTTTATCCCCGACGCAAAAAGTGTGGTGTTATAATTTTAACATGTCTATAGTTCTGCTTCTGTGTGTCTGTACGCGGCTTCCTAGCTTCCAAACGGATGAACTGATTTAAACTCTCCCAAGGCCCCGTGTATAGAGTACTACTTACATTAAAAAAAAGGTAAGGTTGTGATTAATTTTGTCGATATTTTAAGACCGAGCCCTAGGAGTTAGGAGTAAAATGACAGGTAAAAATATCAAACAGCAAATAATGATACCAGCTTATACAAACACAAACAAATTGATTACGGTTTTTGGTATCAATCTCAAAAACATTTGAAAAGGAATACAAATGCTATATTTTGTTTTTAAATTTATATTCGAAGCTTTTGTTATATATAATAGGGTATTTTAGGTAGGTATACCACACACGGGCGGTACGAGTATTCCTTAACCAAATTCCGAATGCAACGCAATAGGGTTTCGAGGAAACTTTATTTTTCTTTACTTTATCGTCTGTGTAGAATTTGTACTCGTTTCTATATGGGTCTTATTTGTGTCACAAGGAAGCAAAATAGTATAAGTATTTACGGCGAGGGCGGTGTATTGAATGCTGAGCGTAGTGCAAGCGCCCGAGACGAAGATAATTTTGCTACCGATTGACACATACTATTTTTCCCACTGTTAAAATGACTTATCAAGTTATAACAAATTTTCTTAATTTTTAGGGTTCCGTAGTCAACAAGGAACCCTTATAGTTTCGCCATGTCCGTCCGTCTGTCTGTCTGTCTGTCCATATTCGGCTTAGCTCAGTAACCCTTACAACTAGACAACTGCAATTCGGCGTGGGTATATAAACCAATCACGCCGACAAAACTAGAATGAAATCCTGAAAAAAAAATTTTTTTGAGGGTACCCTCCCCTACGTGTAAATTGGTGATGTATTTTTTTTTCTCGTTAAACCTATAGTTTGGGGTATCGTTGGATAGCTTGTTCAAAAATATTATGGGTTTTTTAAAACTATTTTTGAACTCAGTTATGCGTTTGCGAGATAATGGGATTTAAAGCCCTAATTTTTGTTCGAGTCACGTGTCGTCCCCCCCCCTGCCGGCTAAATGGCTACTACTGGGGACGTGAAAAAACTAATTTAAAAGGAAAACTATCACAGTTAAGTAGACATTACTAGTTAACGAGTAGTAGACTAAGTAAAACTAGTTAACTGGTAAGAAATGCACTTAATTTCGGGTGCATATCGATGGCAAAAAGCGGAACTGCTGTAACCGCCAAAATGCAAACTTTACCAGAGCCAAAAAACGTTTCGTTTTTTAGAAAAAAAAAACATAACTTCAACGTTTTTAAACAGAAATACTTGAAAATTAGATCAAATACATAACTCATAGATTACTTTCAATTGACAGTCTCAAAATTAAATAAAAGTGCGTCGTTTCCATTTTAGTGGCGTTTACAGCAATGTCACTTATATTTTCATAACGTTTAAATGCTGTAAAGGAAAAAGGCAAATGTACTAAAATCGTTGGCCCAGTATAAATTCCATAAAACATAAATGCTGTAACCTGAGGCATATTTATTTGAAGTAATCTTATATTTTGACGTATGTGGCATAAAATTTGTAATAGGATTAGCAGAAATGTGTTAAGTGTCCATCGCTAAAAAAAATACCGAAAAATTAAAACGATTTAGGTATCAATCGGCTTTCATTTAGTCACTTTTTAAAAATGTTAACCTAGTTTACATCTATGTTTTCAATCAATAAAAACTCAAAAAGGTCAATCAGAGCCATAAAATCTCCACCACTTGTTAGTCTTAATGTCTCTCCATGTAAATATAAAAATACAGTCACTCTTAAATTGCTTAGTAAAATCTCAGAAGCCGTTTAACAATATTTATAACAGCAATATCTTTATTATTTTAATATTTGAGCAAACTAACGTTGTAAAGTTCGAAAACAAACCACCGCAACTAGTTTGGGATTGGGATAGTGGTCAAATCCACACATAGTTTACCGTAAGTATAATTTAAAAAAACAGTCAACTTCATTACCATTCTAAACGTGGTAATAGTACGTAGTAACTTTATTACTTACTAGCTTCCGCCCGCGACTTCGTCTGCTTGGATCCAGGATAAAAACTATAATATATGTTAATCCAGACTATAAACTCTCTGTGCAATTTTTCACCCAAATCGGGTAAGCCGTTTAAGCGTGGTTGAGTAACAAACATCCAAACTTTTACATTTATAATATTGGTAGGTTTTTATAAATTGTAAACCCCGTTAATTTATGCAAGTAATGATTATATTACGAGTATACTCAGAGTTCCGGTTGAATCAAGTTTGGACGGAAATGTAATAATAAGTTACGAGTATAGTGCTACGGCGTAGCTGGGTCTACGTCTTGCGTTTGAACCTCATTTCTAGTGTTCAAGCGCGTATCACATGCAACATGCATCACAAAACGATAGATGAGGCGTAACGCATGAATTCACTGCCAACGATTTTGCAGCGCTACGCTCGTAGCCGATAGTGTGCGAAATATCGTATGTATATATGTAGGTGCCTAGAGGACAGTGCCCACAAAAAGGGATAATTATTGTTAGGAGAACCCATACCTAAGTCTGTAGGTAAGTGTGGTAAAAACCAAAATTAATTTAAAAAGCAGCGGTTTGTGTCGAAGATACAACCGTAAATTATAAGTGGAAAATTCTAACGTTTTGTCTTTCTTTCGCGTTACTTCAACATTATCTTATGCCGAACCAAGCTCAAATAAGCTTTAAAAAATTTGCTCCACATGTGATTTATTACGTTATAGATAGATATACACATATATTTTACTACATACTTAGTATATAGTAAAAAACTGAGGCCATAAGTTTGCAAACAAACATCCAATTCAAAACACCAAAATATTGGTCATAAAAAAACGAAATTTAACCAATTCCTAAAAAAGAGGAAAAATTCAAAACCAATTATTATCAATCGCTGGGATATTTGTGAAATTAAATTGTGTTGCGAAGGCAAATGATATTTTATTTAATATTTATTTAAGCAGTCACCGTGTTGGGATATCAAAGTTTTGAGATAGTTTATAAGGGTAGCCTAGCTACCAGGCGCGCAGAAACAACAAGGCGGTCATCCAGGAAAGGGGTGGCCCTGATTTTACACGTGCCGCGAGCGCGATGTACGTACACCGCATAGTTACATTGCACCGACGAAGGCTGCCGCGTTACACGAACACATGCAATTGCTAGTGTGTGCGTGTAACTCGTGGCTACAAATCAGAAGCTTTGAAGCTAACTTTATTAGCAGCTGAATTGGATGGGAGCCCTCAAACTTTAACCTCATTAAGCGGCAATACATTCTTGATTTATTTTTCATTGCGGAATGGTTTTGACCGTTTAGCAATTTATATTGAAGGCTGACGTAAGCTGAATTAAGGTTTCGCGGCTATATTGCGTAACCGGTTTGCTTCCGTGCCTGGAGCACACGTGGAGAGAACTTAGAGTGCGTTCACAGATATGACTTCGACATTTCGCCATATTTTTTTTACCAGCACGGCTATCACGCGACGGCGCGCGAGCTCTTGATTTTTCTCGCACTATCCGTCTCTCTTTTATTAGACCACTTAGAACAAGAGGTATAGTGCGAGAATAATCGAGGGTATGTCGCGACCGTCCCATGATAGACGTGCAGCACTACGCAAGTCTTAACTACCTAATATTTTTATTTAAAAATAACAGAATAGAATAGAATAGAAAGAATAGAAAACATTCATTCATGATAACAACACATACATGCACATAAATAAAATAAAAATACAAAAAAGAACATTGTCACGAAACGGTTCCATCTCAGCGTTGTGCTGGCCTGGTGGCCTGCGCTGGTCTTCCGATGGAACCATCCGGTGATTTCACGGCGTGACACACATTTTACAGTCGCACAAAATAATAATAATAGTAATTTAAAAGAAAAACAACACAATTAGGATAAGTAATAAAATTTCCGAACGCAACATAACCGCGCAAAGCGAACCGACCAACTAGCGTCATTATGACAGCCGGATGCTCTAGACAACTTAAACGTCAAACAAGACAGACATGTGACGCGGGCGCAGGGCGCAATCCAATACCGATTTGATAGGCCATAATAATGGCAAAGCCAAAATACAAACATTATAACTAGAGGGACATAACACAGAGGTAAGACAACGTTATCATTCGAGTTCCTAAATGGAGCTCGTGTCTAGCCTGCAAGTTTCCTGGCTTTTTTGGTGGTTGAATATAAACGTTTTGAGTTTAATTCTAAATCTGTGCACATTTCCTATAGGTCCCGCAACGATGGAGGGATGATATTCCAGCATTTAGTTGCTACGTACCGAAAACTACCACGGAAAGCCGCCGATGCATGTCGGAGTGTCAGCAACTGTATCCCACACTGCCGTGCACCAAGCAGCAACAGCTATTTACAACAAAATAAAATCATCTCAATCAGCTACTGCATCCGCTGCTGCAAAGTCTCGTCGCGCGTGACTCAGCGCTTGTCTCACTCGCACTGTGCAAATTAGGAAGAGGAGGGTAGATTTTTCTATTCTAGCGTCGCGTCGCAACGTAAGTTGTGCTAGCATCGCGGAAAAAAATATTTGCCATTTTCATTGGTCGCATGCGGGGCGCGAGTGATTTCCAAAACGCATGGTATAACCACTGATCGATAGCGATGGGCGGAAATTCTCTTGGATGTATGTTCAAGCATACCCACTCTCTCCCAAATTACTACTTGCACGAGTTTAATCGTCCGATAGATTTCACTGGTCGTTATACCGTATGCAATGAATACCCACAAGCGGTAAAACGACTGTGCTGTCAATCGATGACTTTCATTAGTCGTTATCCCGGATCACGCGCATGTGGTGTATCGACCGACTTAAAGACCTGTGAAAATGCTCTAAATACGTAAGGTACCTAAGGGTAATATGGTCATCCGGTTCATATGGTCACTTCGCTGTATTCCAATAAGTACAACGCAAAGTGGATAAATGGCACTGTGATCAAAAGCGTCTAGTAGCCTAGTGGAACCTTGCAAAGTTTTATCGGGACTGCTTTACCAACTCAGTTTTGACAGATCTAAAACACGGGTCGATTCGCAATTGCCGCGGTCCTCTAAAAAAATGTAAACCTTAAAAGCCTGCAAAAATCGAAAAGAGACGTGTGAATTAATTATTGGATATGAGTCAACAGATAATTTATCGTATTTTAAAGTGGTAGTAAAAGGAAGTTTTTGTGCGAGTCGTAATAATGTTAACAAGTACGCATTTGTTAATATAGACACCAGTTTTGTATGAAACTAGTAACAATGTTTTAAGTTGTTTTCATAAGTAATACCTAACGAATAGTGTTAAATATTATACTTTTAGGATGTAAAAAGTAGGTAGATTGAGGGGTAATTGGCGGCAGTAGGATCTTCAAAAGTGCGATCGCAAAACGATAAAAAAATAACACAACCTCGAAAAAATGTAAAGTCCCAATGAAAACGATTAATAGTACATTACGTAACTAGGGTGGTGAATTCGTGAATGCTCCAGATCGCAGGTGTTTGTGGCCCAATGGCCAAAATGTTACGTCTTCACTTGGCCACAATGCGAGTTTTCCCGTACGCGCAGCGTGCAGTAAAACTCGCATTATGGCCAGGTGTGACGTAAAAACATTTTACATTCAATCCAAATACATTCCGTTGTTGGTTAATTTAATGTACTTTTGTAATGGTTTTTCCGATTCTACTTCGAAATTTTAATAGTTTAGTAAGTTTTAATTAAACTTAATAAATAAAGGACTCCAGCAATACGGTGGCTATACCTATGAGAACCGTTTCATAATTATTGTTAACAAACGGTCTTACTCATTAAAAAAGGTTGACAGACCGTTGAACAAACAATTCAGCCAGCAGGGGGCGGGAACCGACTCCAAAAAAATAGGGTTTTAAAACACTATATCACACAAACGGATCCCTGAATAGAAAAATGGCTTACGAGAACCCATAATATTTTTGAACAGGCTATCCAACGGTATCCCGAACCTTGGATTTACCAAGAAAAAAATTACATCACCATCCCCACTTAACCCTTAAAAACTGTTTTTCTAAATTTTATTTCCTACATCTGATTTTACAGGATGTAATTACCTTTATTTGATGTGCAATAATAGATTGTATTGATAATAGTAGGTAATACCAGTATGTAATATATTGGAGCACGATCTTCACCCAATTGTTTAATGGATGATTTTTAATGGAATTTTTGTGCCTACGTTAATAGTACATTACGTACCTAGGGCCTATTCGTGAATGCCCCTGATCGCGGGTGTTTCTGAAATATGCGATCTGGGGCTTTAAGAATTACAGCCCGTGATGCGTACACAATTTTACGTCTTCTCCTGGGTGCTAAGTGAGATTTGCCGCTGCGCCCGTGGGTGGTAAATCTCACTTACCGCCCAGAGTGACGTAAATATAGTTTGCATTTTTTTTTACTTTTCACTCAATCGTTTATAAATTGTATACTAAGCGACAGTATGAAGCCCATAGAATATATAAACGAATATATTTATTAAACAGGTGAGTTTAAATTACTATAGCTTCGACTTACAAGTATACAGGTATACCCGAATCATACACAGATTTAGGTTCGCGTCTTTCCTAAGAAGCCTAACTTCCGCTTAATACGTGTACCTAAGGCATAATGCTTCATGGATCCTACAAGACGATAATGCTACTTAAGGTTTAACATTAGAAAAGGACTATAAAATATAGTATTACGACATAGTCCATACACCTTCTATTCTATTAATGAGTGACAAAGATGTAAGCATAAGTAGACAATACCACAACTTGGATTGGAGACAATGTCGTAAGATCTCCTGTCCCTCGTGGCGTACAGGCTTTCCTTGATTTTACAACTAATTTGAATATCAAAAATTTTGTTAAAGCAATAAGTGCGTTTTTTTAGGTTTAGAAATACGGTAAACAAATAAGCTGTCGTCGTCAACCTTTTCTGTTTGGGATAAATATTGAACACACACGGTTTGTTACACGGAAATTCATCCTTGCTGCAAAGTTTACACACCAACTTGTCAATGTCGACCACCTTACGTTTCTCATTTTCGAGGGGAGAACGAGGCTATTTCAGTGGTATTGAAAGCATTCAACAAACCCTTAATTTTTAACAAAACTTTAGTACTGAATCTGCAGTTTCTATGGATACCCTTATTTTGTCATGTCGCATTGTAATAATTAACTATAAGTATTTACTTACCTGTTATGTGATTTTGGTTTTATACCAATCCTACCACGCTTCCGGGAAATAGGGTTAGAGCTCAACACGAGTAAATCCGAGCTGTTCCCATGCGGCGCTAATTCCGTTTCTTCCTTTGCTTTGGTCAGTGCCGTGCTTCCCGGGCTCAAAGAGTTAACAACCCACTCCTTCAACCTCTTGGGTTAGCCCATTTTCCCTGAAGCTATCCCTGAAGCCTTCGAGGCGAGAAGGCAACTTGTCCTGTCTGCTAGGGAAAGGCTGAAACTGCTGTCAGCGCACGTTGCTCTTATTTTACTACGTGTCTGTTTCGTTGTTCCTAAGCTCACATATTTTTTACGCACGTTCCCGACTTGGCTTCACCCGGTGCACACTGACTCCTTTGATTGTGTGTTGAAGGAAGTAGCGGAGTGCCTATTGAATGTCTCCCTCAATTCAGACCAATGGGACCAAGCTTCCTTAGCCATACGAAACGGTGGATTGGGAGTAAGGCGCGCACGTGATGCGAGTCTTCCAGCTTTCCTGGCATCGGCGGAGGGGGTCTTGGACCTTGTCACTCAGATTCTTCCCTTAGATGGTGACAAGGCAACCATACCTTATGCGATGCTTTGGCGGCCTGGAGAGTAGCGGCCCTACGGTGGAGAGTAGCGGTCATCACGCATTCTGCTGTTGTCTTTGCGCGGGAAGCTTTCGACGTCACCATGCCCTTAACGACATTGTTCGGAGGGCGCTCGTGTCAGCGAATGTGCCATGTGCCGTCGGGCTTTTTACCGTCAGACCGGCAAAGCTCCAACGGTCTGACAGTAAAAGGCCCGACGGCCTGACCTTGGTGCCTTGGCAAAAAGGCAAATGTCTCCTCTGGGACGCTACATGTGTCAGCACTTTTGCTGCTTCGCACATTAGTCGCACCATGCGGGCGCCCGGAGCTGCGGCTGAGCTGGCGGCAGTGCGGAAAAGGGACAAGTACTCGGGTCTCTCAAAATATTTATTCGTTCCTCTTGCAGTGGAGGTTACTGGATGTTGATGCTCGGAGGCCAAAACCTTTTTTAGGGAAGTGGGGCGCCGCTTACAAGAGAGAGGTCTCGATTCTCGCTCTGGGTAATTTCTGATGCAAAGGTTAGCCATAGCAATTCAGCGCAGCAATGCGGCTTGTGTTATGTGCACCTTTGCACCTGGAGTGACACGGGGCGGGTTATTCGATACTTAGTTACTATTTGACTTTGTTGGTAGGTATTTCATTTTAGTGTAAGGTATTGTGTTGTATTCTTCTAATTATGTTTTTATTAAATAAAACTTTATATTAAATGAGCAATCATAAAAAAGCTTATTATATATATATATATATGTTTGATTTGTAATGAAAATACTATTGTACACTAAAGATTTTATGGATCGGAAATATATTTTACATAATTCCAAATTAAGTCTATTACCGATGGTAAGTACCTAAGTATGGGAATCTTTTATCGACCCATTCAATATTTGTTTGGGTCGGTCGGTAATAGGTTAAAAAGAAGTATCTATTACCGAGCGACATTTTAGTCTTCTCTTAAACTAAATCACATCTAGGGTTCCGTTCATACGATTTCATTTGATAAAATTGTAAATTTCTCTTCAACGTATTATTAAGAGGTTGCACACCTCTTAATAATACGTTCGGACTGAACGGAGATTATAACATATCACAGCAAAATTTGTAAATTAAATAAAATCCTAAAACATTTGGAGCCCGGGAATGACACATAAGTATAGGGTGTTACTTACACAAAACCCAAAATGGCTTTTTCGAGTAATTTAGCCTATTAGTATGCTGTGTATTGTATTCATTGGGTTTTTTATAATACCCTGTATGGTGTATTTTCGAGTTCTTTATATATTTTTTATTTATTCTTTGAATACATACTACCAAATCCATTCTATATGTAATGTAACAGTGATTTAATAAAAGGTAGGCTTTACCTGCTATGTATGTATGTAAGTATTCGTTATTCCTATAACCAGTTGACATCATTTTGTTGAGTTATGTTTTATTTTTTATATATTTTTATATTGTACAGAACCAAAGTCATGAATATTATTTTAACCCTCGATATTGATTGCCGAATGGTGTATCAGGTTACTATTACCGATGGTAGAAAATTGCTGTTTTTTGTACCCTCGGTAATAAAAGCTAAATTCGCGGTAATAGAATCACATCCCATCCATTACCATGGTAATAGAAGATTCGTCTTTCGTGGTTGCAATAATTATTCAATCAAACATAATAAACCCACATTGGTTCAAAAAGTTACTACTCTGAAAGTTCAATAAACACTCTTAAATAAAAAAAATATCTAGGACGTTAAGGAGCTTTCATACGCATCATTTTCTATATTCATTTGAAAACTACCTTAAGTACCACGGTAGTAGGCGCCGCGCCGTTACTTTAATACTTACTAAAAAAAACGCACTCTAACATCATGCATATAATACGACTAAAGTATATAGAACACGAGTAGTCAAGGATGTATAAGTTTTCTAATAGGTACTTCACAATTTAGTCAGGTTAATTAACCTCGATCCCTTTCGAGTATTCGCTGGGATTCCAGCTATCCTTTATCTACGCTCTTTTTTTAGTCTCACCTGTTTTCATAGTTTTGATTATATCTTGTAATTTATGCCATTTTTGATAAAACATTATACTTGAGGTATTTACTATCCTTATAGCGACACTTTGTTATAAATAGTAACACGAGAAAACTACTTAACTATCCGTTTTTATAATTAATTAGTCTCTGGAGGACGTTATTTTAGGGGTAATTACTGCAACGATTCATTTAGTCGAATTCTACTAATAGAAGAGATAGTCCCACTTAACTCTTGACAGTCACGCGTTCAATTAACATGGGCTTTTAATCCAAAATTAAATACATTTTAAATTCAATCCAAATACATGTACTTTAAAAATGCTTTTGCTTTAGTTACTATTGGATTGGATATTTTAGGTTCCCTGAACTGCATGAACAATTTCGATGCTTTAACTACTGCACCTAAATATGGCTATAAATGGTTCTAAACAAAATTTTGATTGAAAAACATTGCGACTAGGGAACCTACCTACATGTCTACGTTACGCGGTTAAGACACCTGTTTTTTTTTTTTTTTTATCAATAAAATGCAACACAATAAGTAATAACACGTTAAGTAGTAATAATATAACCTTTAAATTACTGGTGCCGTTCAATCGCCATAAAAACAAAATGCATAATTTAAAGTAGCATACGTACGGAAATCATAAACTATTATCATAATAACAAAATGCATATTTGATTGGTCACAACATTTAAATAACATAACACTCATTTATCACAACCACATTTGCTCTTATATTTATGTGTACTAATTTCTTTTGGCATACATTTAGTACTTATAGTGATTAAAACTGATAACAACATTTGAATTAATGATAATAGAAGGTGGTATACTTAGTTTTACTAAGTGATTGCTATCACATACTAGAAAAAGTAAGTACCTATATATAAATATATAAAATCATTGCCAAACACCGAATAAGAGCACCCCGCTTTCACGTGGTATTGACTGTCCTACCCCTAAGATACTGTTTAGGTAATACTCGTATAGGAGCCCTCGGAGCCAGAAGTTCGCGAAGGAGGTTCTGTCTGAGTTGAAATGAACTTCATTTTTTAATAAGCTGAATTTATTTTTTTAGGAATTATCAAATTCGGTCTTTTGAGCTTCATGGTTTTAATAGTCGGGATATATAGTTTTTAGGAATTATGAAATTCGGTCTTTTGGTTAGTTTAAAGAAGTTTCAGAGAGACTCTAAGGCAGGTCGGTGTAGTAGGTAGGACGACGAACGAAGCGAGGAAAAGTGTAAGGTTGAACTGCGACCCTGCCTGACCGACGTCAGAACCGAACACTTTTTTAATACTTACCTAAAATTTACATATTATAAGTACAACTTAAAAACGTGATGTTTACTCATTTTGTTTTTATGCGATTTGTCCACTTACACAACCCGAAATTATGCTATTCGCTGCTATGCAAAATGAAAATATGCAATTTGTTTTTATATGAACTATAAATTACACTGCGAACACCATTAAGCAATTATTATCAATATAAAAATAATAATAAATCAGTATGTATTGTAATTGTATTCAAAACATATTATATACGAGTAGGTACTCAGTAGGTATAGACAGTCGTTAGTAAATGAAAACTGAGAAATCAAAAACGATCAGAATAATTACTTAACATACTAAAGTAATTATTCTGATTGCGCAATTCATAAAGTAAATTCATTATTCATTTCACACCAAGGCTACCTATGCCTGTTCCAAAACAACATTAACTTTATGTTATCAAAACTGAGACATGCACAGCAAAACAAATTGAATCTAGCATGCGTTCTTTTATTTATTTATTTACTAGTAACGGTGTACTCATTATTGATATCTGGTTTAGAAATTATGTACAATCCCGAGGAAATTACTAGAATAGAACAGTTGGCATTGGCAAGGTTGCAATCTTGAAACTGAATAGATATATCAAAGAGGCAAAATCCATTAATTTATTATAATCTATTTTGCCTATTCCGTGTCTTGGAAAAAAGGGGAAGAGTGATCGGAAAACTGTAATTATTGGTTGTTAGCGAGCGGTGGTGGCGCCGCGCCGCTACAACTCACTTTACTGCATTTACTATAACTTTGTAAACTCGAAGTAACTTCGCTCTCGTCTCCATTAACGTTTATATCAATTTTCCTTACTTAAGTTCAATAAAAATGTTGCACTCTTGTTAACTAGGTGTAAAGAGGTGAAACAACAGATAATTATGAATTCAATGTTACACCGACTGGATTCCACAATATCAATTTTGAAAGGTATCCTGCTGTTTCGGCAAAATATTCTTCGACAAATTTCACTTCCCACAAAACTTATGGCAGTAGTTTTATTTCCCAAACGAACAAATAGCACATTTTTGTTTCGCATTTTGTTACTTTGGTCAAAATATCATCTGGCATAATTTTGCTTTGTCAAGTGTTATTAAGACAAAAGTTTATTAAAGCAAACACTTTGTTCGGGCTAATATTGTTTTCCAAACAAAACATTTGTTCAAATTTTCATTTTGCACATGAGGTATCAGGGTGGAAAAAATGGCTTGTCATAAGCGAACTCTGTTTTTGGTCGGTTAGGTTAGGGTTCTCTTGTGTCCCTCGTACCAGAAATAGACACCCCGCGCAGCGGGGTGGCGTCGATTCGCTGGAGAATCTCGATGAAAAGGGCGAAACCGACTCGGGGCTTGCTTGCATGCATGCTGCTTATTTGCATTATAATATACTAGCTTCCGCCCGCGACTTCGTCTGCGTGAACAAAGGATAAAAAATATCCTATATTTTAATCCAGGCTATAAACTATCTTCGTGCAAAATTTCATCCAAATCGGTTTAGCCGTTGAAGCGTGATTGAGTAACAAGCATCCAAACATCCAAATTTTCGCATTTATAATATTATATATAATATATTATATAGCAGCATATTACCTATAGTACAAAAGAACATATAAACTTACCTGTAAATTATTTACTTTTGTTTTTTACTAATTACCCGCATAGCAAAATATGTAATCTCACTCAAATAGATTTCGTATGCTCTACACAATTAGGATCTAAATCGTATGCCATGCAATAATTTGGAAAACGAATGTTATGCCAAATAATACGTTTGACCAAATGAAACTTGACTATGTAAAACTTTGCCAAACAATAATTTGCGAAGTAATATTTTGCCATAGGAGATAATTGCCAAGTGATAAAATGCTAAACAATAATTTGACTTGTGATTTTTTGCCAAATGATCATTTGGGAAACATTTTTTGGGAAGTGACACTTTGGGAAATGATTTTTGCCCATACAATAGAGAACCATTTTGAAATGGTAGCAAAGAGACCCCTGCCCATAATTTAATCATTTTAACAAAGGTAATAAAGATAATAAAAAAATCCACGGTTTCATGAGACTGTTCAAAATATGTAACTTTTGAGCTAAAATCGTAATTTAAAGATGAGCATTGGGTAAGTGTTAAACAAAGACCAGTTTATGAGCATTGTACCTACATCTGCCACACGGTAGAACATGTTCGCCGAAGTTCGAAGAAAACGCCGAAGGACACTGTAAGCCCGCAGAAAATGTACCTATGTACATCAAGAAACAAAAAAATCGACCACGAAAAAATACGTCTTCTATACCTGAGGGGCTACCGCAAAGCGAAAACGAACTTCGTTCGTGTATCTCCCTCTCTGCGGCTCGAACTAGCAAGTGTGACAGAGACGGAGATACACAAACGAAGTTCGTTTTCGTTTCGCGGTAAGCCCTCGTGTCCATTCCTAATAGTTTATAAGGCCGAGGCGTTTTTCGCTAATTGACTCGAAAACTTTTTTTATTATTTTCGCGAATTATCGATCTATCGTGTAAATAAAATGTAATCAACAGAAGTCTTCAAATATTAACAAGTTAACAGTTTCGATTGCCAATTTAGAAGACTGTAATAATAAAAATAAACAAAAATAATTTTAACTGACACATAGAATCCATGTTTGGGACGTTTCCCACCACTCCATTATTTATTTATTGCAAGACTGAATTAGTCGGACGGTAAAAATGGGCCTTACAGCCATCATTCATCAAAGTTCAGTGGAGTAAGTAATAACAAGGCATTAGCAATATACTGGCAACAAATAAAACGCAAATGACTGTACGAACTGTATAATTGAAGTCCCCAATGAGCGACCGATGTGTACTGGATGATGACGGACCATCGTTTTTCATATTAAGTCGTATTTATTTGAAGAAGCCTTATGACAGGGCGCTTGTTGGTTATTATCTACTTACTAGAGTCCTGTCATGAGCTTTCTTTTCAGGTATTGAATTTAAAAATGCTTCAGCTTCAAAGCGTAGCGAATTCAAATTATTTAAATAGCGTTGGTCCAAAAAATGTTATTGCAATGATTATTTATTAGTCAGTTTGAATATGGATATCCTTATCTGATCATCGATAGGTTTGGTAACAAACTTTTAATTTGGAGTTTACATGTAAGCCAAGCCTCGGCAAGCTAGCGCCAGCGGGACGCAGTTGCGTTAAGGCTTTCTTATTCGAGTAAAGCTACTTACGCGACACAATATATCCGCTAGGCGGCGCAACGTTATCGTAATTCTCCCCAGTAACGCACACCATAAGCCATTACATTTCACGCACACTATCTGACTTTAACGAGACAGGTCACTGACCTAGGGTTGATTATTTTTTTGGTGACATTAAGAATAAAAACCAGTCACCAACCTCCTTAGAGAAACTGAAATTGTCAAAACATATTACTGGAAAATGACGGAGACCTGTTGACATTTCGTATTTTATTCCAAGTATGTTTCTTAGATACATTTCGGTTATTTCGGTAGGTGATATACAATTAAAAAGGCAATAGTACTTACGTTAGATTGACAACGTTATAGTAACTCTATGCGTTTTTGACTAAGGTGCAAAATCGCATGAATATAAGCAGGAGAACATTGATGAAATTTTCCTATGATTTTGCCAACTTCTACCGAAAATATGGATCTTCCTATTGTATAACTTAATTTCAAGAGAATCCAAGAAATATGCAACTGATTTCAATAAATCACAGTCCACAAATAAAAATGTTAATGACTTTAGAATTTATCTTGCACAAGTGTGCGCTGTCTTTTACAACCCGACTATCCACGGTCCTACAAAATTAATTGCTACACCACATCATCATCATCATCACCACCACCACGCATGTGCATAAAACTGACCCCATATCACAGTATGCTACCTTCATTAGAAAAATCCACAAAGCTTTCAGACTACTAGCTGCATTTATAGATGGACTAGTATAAGTTGCACCACCGAATACTCACATATGTGCTACAATTCTAGGGGTCAAATTACATTAAGGACTAGATGTCAATCAATTCAACGGCTCCTTATGAATATAAGGCTCAGAAACGCAATATTAGGCCCATCTGACAATTTTGACTTATTAGCAATTCTGTCAAATTCACGTTTTAAATCGTGAGACGGCGATATCCAATGACAGGTTAATACTCTTTTCAAGAAGCGTCAAATAGCTTTGTTCAAATTACGACCTTCAAAGCTGATAAAGTTCATTTTTGCAGAATTTAGTGATATTTTTTACTGCTAATCGTATCAGATATCGCTGTCGTTACGTGATCCGATGTTTATGCTTCTACAGCGGATAGATGATTACGCTGGTCATATGTCACATCATTTTGATTTCGTGAAGTATCAGATATTTTTACGTGGTCTGATCTGATATTTATGCTGTTACAGGAAAATGATTTATATGCCGGCTGTAAATCATCGCATATTTTTACCGCCTTTGTATCGTCATGTTTTTCGGAACTTATGTACGGAATATGATTTCATATTTACCGTTAGCTTTTCGGTGAAGGAAAAACATCGTGAGGAAACCTGCATACATCTGCGAAGAAATTCAAAGTTGTATGTGAAGTTGTCAATCCGCACTGGGCCACCGTGGGGACTACTGCCCGTTCCCTCTCATACATGAGAGGAGGCCTGTGCCCAGCAGTGGGACGTATATAGGCTGATGATGATGATGATGATGTATCGTCATATAACTATACCTTCAATTGATGATCAGATATTTTTGCAGCGTTGCCCATAGTCATATATTTATGCTGGTGACTGTACCTAAAGGAGAGTCATTAACCGCTTAAAACATACAAAATCATGTGGCAATCTTGAAGCTGTGTAAATTCAAACAGTGATACGAAGATACGAAGATACCACGCCGTGCTTCCGACACATACATGAAATAGTCCATCCACAGTATATAACCAGTATATAACCAGCATGTTTTATAATGTTCTAGAATTAAGAGAATTCCTTAGCCTCAGAGTAAATAAAATGAAACAATTACTTGCCTTATCATATTATACTTATACGAAAAATATACACAGTATATAGGTACCTACGTAACTGCCTGCAAGTAAACTACTTCTTATAATGACACAATTAAATTCGAGAATAAAATAGCTTTGTTCTTTGGTTTATGAGTTATCAATGTTATCATAGGTAACAAAATACATAGTAAACAGATGTATACGCCATACTGTTTTAAGTGATTGTTGGGGTCTTCATTTCACTTTCAGTTTAAAAAACACCCAGAGGTTGAAGTGTGCTGTAGCTAGTTTAGTATTTTGAAGATTGGTATCCAATAGTGGTCGCGTTGTTCACAATTTGTTCAATAGCATCATGACGGGGCGTGCTATACCTACTATGTCATCGATAGTTTTTGCAGCAGCAGTATTAGCGGGAGACCAGTGGAACGTCCAACTGTAGAGGATTACGAGTTGATCTAATTATTGTGACTGTCTTTCTCGATTAGGATCCAAGTCGTTGGTACTGCAGCACTGCACTTCACTGGGTGGCGTAAACATAATGACTGGATGACAATTACAGCGTCATAAATGGCAAAATCTGCATTTCTCGTAGGTACAAGATACAGTGCTCCTTGTACTTCATAATATTTATTTAGAATATTAGCTTTGCAAAATCAATTGCGTAAGACAACATGACATATATGTCAAATGTCAGACGTACTAAAATATGTCACGATAAATCTATCACAAATACATACACATACTCCTATACGGCGTAAAAGACAATGTGGCCTGTGTAATAAAGAAATACTCCTCATACTATAGAAACTAATTGAAACTTTTTACATTAAGAAAGGGCTCGAAGAAGAAAAATATGGAAAATTGCGTTGTACTGGCATGTTTTTTGAACTTTTATATTAGTGCGTTTGTAAAAATACCATATTATCTAGTTTGAGTGCTTATCCAACCAAATCACATCTCATATTTTTTCCCTAAAATCATATTATTATCTGGTTGCTGGTATTAAATTTTCGAAAATCACGGTTGTCAAAATGAAAAAATCGCTACAGACGTCCGTCCAGCCTGAGGCCGCGCGGCCATCTGCCTACTAAAACGAGACGCGCAGGTCACTTTCCCAGATAAATTGTGTATAGAAAAATTTAAAGCCATTTTTAAAGAAAGTGTCCGTATGAAGATCTTCTTTACATCATTGTCTATTTTTTGTCATTATTCACTTGAGTCAATTTTGCGCCCACTTTATGTATGACTAGAAATAAGATCAGAATATTCCCTTTTTTCTAGGCATGATATGATCGAGCGAAGTTTAAAATTTCGTATTTTGGTCCGTAAAAGTAACAAGGGCGATTATTAAACTATAACATATCTCAATATCCCATCATTAAACTCAAGATTTCAGTGTTTATTATTGAATGTAAAATAGCTCGATTTCGGATAACGTGCCCTTAAAGGGATCAAGAACAATCTTATCCAACGGTACCTATAACTGCGTCCAGCAGACTTGGCGAGGTTGGCCGGACATTCATTTTCATTTAGTGTCCTTCGTTCGACACATTTGGCCGGTTAGTAAATACATGGATTTGAAAAACACAATAGGCATGATGACACATTTTGAAAAACTGTTCTATAATGTACAGAAACATTTATTATGTACAACGAATAAGATTTTTCAAGAGAATTTAACAGTTAAGTAGAGAAAAAATGCATTTTAGTTTTTAAATTTCAAATTGGCGCTAAAACGCTTGTCAGTGTCATGGCGTCCCGAGTGACGTCACGTTTGTATAAAAAGAACGCAGACCTATGATGTTTGCTACCTAGATCGCTCAATTGCTCATTGAATGAACATAAATTAAAAAGTTTACAAGTCTTGCGCGGCCGTGCGAGCGAGACAGCGGGACAATGACGTATGAAGATCTGACAGATAACATGATTCTATCCCTGTCTTACTATTCGTTCAGTACGTAAGTTTTCTCTGTAATCTGTGGTAATGGCCGTTATGGGTATGTATTTCTACAAACGTGACGTTTAACATATCATGGCGGGCGTCCGTATTTTTCAGTTTAATTTTATCAAAATAAATAATAATCTCTTACTTAATAACAAAATATTTGCAATTTTCGAATTCTACGATTAAAATTTCACTAAAAAAATACCATATTTTAGTGATTTTCAATTAGTGTCATCATGCCTATTATATGTAGGTAGGTTGTAGCCCGTTGTATTGTAACCAAGAATCCTATTGATCAAAGATAATTTTGAATGCCAAAAGCACGTAGGTACTATATTTTGGCAATCATAGTTGGGCAAGTGTCCAACCGAGGCTGAGGGTGGCCGGCTATTATTGTCCTTAGTTCGTTATCCAAATGGTGTACTTAGAGCCTAACAATTAATGTTTACAACTTGAATTCATTTTGAACTTGGTGTGAGATGTAATGTGAGCCATATATTTGAGTTAGGTACCTTATTTTTATCTATGGAGTGGGGGTCGGAGGCAACAAAAAATAGGGCATAAGTATAATTATGAGTAGGCTTTCTGGAGTAGATCGTTTTTTAACGATAAAGCCGTTCGATGCATACTGTTTTTAATATGTTTTAGGTTCCATAATATATTCTTTATTTACTTGATGAGCTGTGAGAAAAAAGTATTGTGGGATATTTACTTAAAAACAACATTAACCTGTTGACATACTCTCGTACGTACACAATTGATTGGCCTTCTAAGGCAGAGATGGACAAAAAAAATTCGAATGACGAATAACGATTGAGAATAACAGAATCATTCGCGAATGACGAATACATTTATCGAATGATTATTCTTATTCGAAATTAGGCAAATAAATTATTCGCGAATTAATTATTCCACGAATGATTTATTCGCGAATAATACTCCACGAATAATTTATTCGCGAATAATATTGCCGAATAATTAGCTAATAAAATAACTACCTTCGTGTCTCGTTACGTGTATTTACAAAAAAATATATATCCCAATCATTTCAAATCTGTCTTTATAGACACATATATTTGGTATCTCAGAAAAGTTCGAAAAACTTAACTGACGTGTCGGCAGTGTGAGTTACCACTACATTCAACAAAACATATTCAGCTTAAAAAAATTTATGAAATAATTTTAAAAATTATGGAAACGATGAACTGAACATTTGTGTAATGGATCATTCGTGGTATTTATTCGAATAAAATAACGAATGAATCATTTATTATTTGAAAATGCTACCGAATGATTTATTCGCGAATAAATCATTCACGAATATTTTTTTAACGAATGATTGTTTATTCGAATAATTATTTAAATAAAATATTATTCGAATAATGCCCAACTCTGTTCTAAGGTATGATCGAATTCCTACATTTGCACTATCTCAGCTACTCTATAATAATATACATACTTATAATAAAGTTCATGTAACATTCCGAATGTTTTAATGAAATTAGTTTAACTAAGGCCATGTTAGATTTTATTTCATTTGTACAGTGGCTAGATAACATTGTAAATAGACTGCAACTCGAACACCGCCTTGTTTCTCGTGTAACATTGCATAACCGAGTTTCCGTAATGCAGCTTACTGCGGCCAATCTGTGAGAATAACAACTAGACTCCATTAAAATACCTACATATTAAATTCCATTCCATGAAATTAAATATATTTAAGACGACCTGTGGACACCTACGAGAGACTTCAAGAGGTCCCAGGTTCGAATCCCGGTAAGGACAAATATTTGTGTGATGAGGATGAATATTTGTTTCTGGGTGATGGATGTTTTCTATGTATTTAAGTATATATTTCTTCATATACGTATGTATATCGACATCTAGTACCCATAGTACACAAGCTTAGTCCCCAAATATTATATTATACAGCAATATTATTTGTAATAGCTAACTGGCATCTCATCACCTCTTTCAAGGTATAATTTTTATTTCAATTAGTTGGTTTTTCAGTTAGGAATAAAGTATAGAGAAATAGGATTTACAACTTTCATCATCATCATCATCAGCCTATATACGTCCCACTGCTGGGCACAGGCTCCTCTCATGTATTTACAACTTTACATCTATATATTCATACCTCAAATATTTTGCCACTTAATTCCCTTTCCCGTTCACCTACGAGCATTCAGTATTGCTGGAGCACAGTTCGAAAGCAGGCACTCGTTAGGGGCTTCATAGAAACAACTAATTTCATTAGATTGCATTTGGAGTCCAAAATTTGCGGATTATAAAGTTCTCGACAAGCGCTCTGTGTAGTATCAGTCCACGTAACAAGTAGCAATTGTGACAAACAACCGGCCGCGATAAATTAACAAGTTAAGTTACAGTTAACGAGGCAGCCGTCTGTGTAAACTGTTAACTAGCCGGTATACATAGGTACCTACTTCTCTCTGAAGCTGCGAGTGCAATTTGCTTTACACACCCTCGTTCCTAAAGTACATGTTACCGCTGACCTGAACGGAAAATTTGGGTTGCTCTACCTATTCCCTTTAGGAACCACGGGAATTAACCTTCTCATGTTGTAGTAGGGTCCGCACAGAGACAAAAACAAAAGTCGTCTACCTTGTGGTCAAATTAAGGGCATACTGCTTTATACAGGATGTATAGAGGACGGACAAACGACTAGAGTGGGTAGGTAGAGATCCTTACAAAACTTTTGAAATGAACACTTATCCCGCTGACGGAATTCATATTTTTAAGTAATATTTAATTATTTTCAAAAGCACACATTTTCTTAACTTGTATTTTTTGCATGTGCTGCCAATATTTTTTTTATCTCATAAAATTGTATAATAGGATAACGTGGCTGAAGAATCCAACCAAAAGTAAACAGAGATATTAAAAATCCCTACGCAGCAAACGGCGTAGCAATAAAAGAACCGCGTTGTATTTACAGAGGCTACCTAGCTGTTGCGGACGTGATAATGTCGACCGACTCGCGCGCAGCCAATTAAGTGCCAACCCTAACGAGCACGTACCGACGTGGAAACCAATTGTACGTACACAGTTATAAGGTTTTTGAAGAACACAAGCTGAGGCAATGTGTGTACAATGGCACCTGAGTTTCCAATAATCGTGAACATAGGGTAGTATGTGTCCATATAGATATGTGTTTTTAGGGCTCCGTAGCCAAATGGCAAAAAAACGGAACCCTTATAGATTCGTCATGTCTGTCTGTCTGTCCGTCCGTATGTATACTACTCGGCATATTACTCGAAAACTATACGGTATATTTAAATAAAATTTTGAGGATAATTGTTTTAACCGCTACATTATTTAGTATTAAATGACTAAAAAAAAATCCATACAAAAAACTGAAAGTATTTTTTTTTCATTGCAGGCCCACGTGTGATATGTGGCATTTCACGCCAAGCGGGCAGCGAAAATGATGCCATGTTGTAGAATTTGCTGATATTTAGAATAGTTATACTGCTTGATGTCCTGAACTGATGTACAGTTTTTTTTTTATTCGACACACGTTTCCGGTTTGGATGCATTTAAAAATTTGGCGAATCTGAAGGACTGCATTTTTCAAAAGCTGTTGCTGCTATTATAACACAAAATAAAAAATAACTTAAGTGATGTTTTTTGAGAACTTTGATTGGTATTTGGGTAAGGACCAAATTCATGGCCAGTAGTTAGCCTAATTAATTGATAGTAGTTAAAAAGTTCCGTTGTGACACGAAAATTAGCCATACATTTTCTATGGTTAATTTTCGTGTCACAACGGAACTTTTTAACTACTACCAATTAACGACGCTAACTACTGGCAAAGAATTTGGTCCTCACCCATTTATTGTAGTTAAAATAATTTTCATATTCATATTAGTTTTCATACAAAAACCCGGAAGTAAAAATTTCAAAACCGATTTTGATTAAGTTCGGTATTTTTTTTTTTTTTTTTTACTACAAATGTAGCTTGTAGTTCACAAAAAATGCATGAAAAATTTGAGAATGAGATCTGCATTAGTTTTGGAGATACATGCACTAAAGTGCAAAGGTGCCGTTCTGAGCGCCATGTTGGTGATTTGATGATTTCTTGAGTTGCTCCATTAGCGTATAATTATACAGGCCATCAGTTTATAAAACCGCTACCATGTCTATAGTAATGCGTCTCACAGCAAGTTTTAATTGGGTAATATTTTATACCATAGTAAAAAATAAATTGGTTGTTTTAACTTTTAATGGTTAATAAAACATGTTCACAAACATTTTTGTTGGTAACGTAGGCATCAAAGTACGTTTTTTTATTTTGTTACTTTTACAATTTTGTGATTCACACTGTAACTTGTTCGTCTCACAATAAGGCCATTGGTTATTGGTATAAAAGCGTGATATTTTTTTGTACCAGGAATAGTCACGGCAGATTCAAAACGTACTTGCAGAAAGTCTCTTTGTAGTTGAAGATCTTCTTTAGAGCAATAATATACAACTGTTTTGAGTTAAAGCGGATTTTGCCCATTCATACAACCTTTCAGGAGTTGTAATTGCCCTGTTTGCTGGCAACTGAAGGCTTGCTCGGGTCGCTAATCTTTTTAAATTTCCACCAAGGCCATCGCATGGCCCTTTTCCATGAGCGGTTAGCATGAAAATGAATTTCGGCTTCGGTGTCAAAATCTTCTTTATGGTGACATAGATTTATAAAGTTGAAACGGTTTTTGAAATGTTGGGAGGCTCCATCGGTACTATATGTTATTTTTCGTACTGTTAATCCTTTGTCTAAAATATGCTGGTGTAAATTTTTTGAAAAGCATAAAATGTAGCCCTGTCGTGTTTGAGATCATTTGATATCATAACAATACTTTCGTGTTTCATTTGATTTTCGTCCCTGTAGTAATATACTGACGTTAAACCGCCGGCCGGCCGACGGCGATGGCCGGTTAGCCTAGTGGGTAGTGACGCTGCCTACGAAGCTGAAGGTCCTGGGTTCGAATCCCGGTAAGGACAAATATTTGTGTGATGAGCATGAATATTTGTTTCTGAGTCTTGTTTTCTATGTATTTAAGTATTTATATCTATTAAATATATCATCGTCTAGTACCAGTAACACAAGCCTTATTGAGCTTACTATGGGGCTAGTTCGATTTGTGTAAGATTGTCCCCTATTTTTTTTTTTTGTTTTTATTGCAGCTTGTTCATTGTTCCAATGGTAAGATTGGACTGAGTCTTGTATAACAAAGCTATAGTTTTCCGCGGTATTTCACCTTCAGGAATGGTTGCCTTCAATGTTTTAAAGTACAGTGATTGCTGTTCAGTAATATATGCATGAGGCTTCAAAACATCCAAACTATTACAAAGACTGTCAACAAAATCATCTCCCGGAAGCACTTGAGTGGTGATCGTAAAGCGGTCTGTACCTACCCATTGCTCAAACTGCACACTAGTTATTTCATTATTGTCAAAAACCGTTTTGAGATGGTCACGAATCGGATTTAATCCAGGGCATGAAGCACAGCGTTCATTAGCAGCTGATTTTGTAGTTGTTAAGTGACAAATTGGTGTGGGGTTTGAACACATCATCTTTTGCAGGCACTCTTTATAAGATGGAAGATGCATGTTGGTTTCTGCAGTTAAAGGATTAATATCTCCTCCAAGCAACATCAATTTGACGTTCTGATGGTATGTACACACGCAAACAAGATGAGTCCCAGAATCTCCGGCAAGAATACATTGTTTAGGTCGCAATGTATAAAACTTGGTTAAGCCTATTTTGCATCTGAGACCTAATGCCGTCGGTTCTCTAAATCATCTCCGAAAATTTTATGTACGAATATCACATCGCAACCAATTTTTCGCATCATTTCATTTCGCCGAATGATTAAGTGTCAACTTATCAAAAGGTTTAGTTTTATTTCCCAACCTCACGGTTACCAACTGTATGCTTGGACTTTTTTTCATAAAGTCACTTTTCAAAATGCCACCTTTCGAGTAGCAGAATGGGTCAGTTTGACTTATATACATTTCGTGGTATAACACTTACCAGATGTTTTATTTAGTAACTATGTAACGTATTTACAAAGTGAGTAAGCGCAACCGCTCACTTGTTTTTTTGACAATGATGGTACGGATACGTACGTATGGAATTATCGCATTAATGGAGATAAGTGTTTACATCATTACTTTTGGACTGTTGCTTGGTGGAATGTATGTATGTAGGTGTACATGTGTTATTTTTTTAAACAAACACCTTCCAATTATTTTAACCTCACCTAAACCTTACCTAACCGCCAGCGTGTCGACGTTACCCCGCTACGCGGGGTGCCTATTTCCGCTCTTAGGGACACAAGCTAACCCTAACCTAACCTACAAATAACATCACTGTTACGATTGTATGTTATTTTTACTGGCTTCGTCTCCCCATCCCCCACTTCTCTCCTTGTAATTTATATAAGAACACGTTGAATAAAAGTCTGACTATGTTATGCTGTCTTGTTCTTTGTAGTAAAAAGTTGGCTTATGTAAGAAAAGGGAACTGTTGCACAGACGAAACGTTATTCGGTTAGTAGTTGTTTGTCCAACTGAAAGATTTGCCAAATGATAGGTATGCCAAAAATTTTAATTCTTTATAATAATCGACTTAACAATAATTCTACCAAATGAATCTGTTGTCATACAAAAAATTGCCATAAGTTTTGTCAAGGTGAATCATCGGCGAAAAGTTGGTTGGCAAGTGAAATTCGGACATAACAAATTCGGAGAAAAGGCAGAACCCCAGTGCCGTCGCTTGATCTTACTAATACAAAATCCGACTAACATCTTCTCGAAGGTAAAAACTTCTTACTAGATTCTCTATTTCAACGGGTAGCTTATTATGTCCACTTCTAGGGTTAGGTGATGATAAAATATTAAATTCGTCGACCAAATGTTTTGCCTTATTGGCTTGACGTCTTGATGTGCTAAATTCTTCCGATAGTTTGGTTATACTCCATGATTTCGGTGCAATTGTGAGTATTAGAGTTTTTGTTGAAGTTGATGTGGATGGATCATTGAACTTTTTCTTTAACTGTTTTAAAATTTCTTGATCATCTGTGTTATCCGTTTGTGACGATTTGATTTTGCATTTATCCTCTGGGATAAACAATTCGTCCTTGACATTCTGCGAACATTCACTTCATGTGACGCTACTCTGCGATAGCACAGGATCTGTACCGATTTTTGGAGGTGTTTCGCATAACAGGCGTTTCGTGCAGCTCTCACAAACATAAGCAGTAGATGAAACTCTCCACTTTGTAGCTAAACTAATTGATCTTTTCCTAAGTTTTTTTGCCTTTCGATGAATAGGCAAATGGAATGGATTAAAACATTGATTACCGTAGTAATTCATTGTATAACAAAATCACTTAGTATGCTCGTATGTACACAAATTATTACAATAACACAAAATATTTACTTTTGAGAATCGTAATTACAAAAACGTAACTGTTTGCGAACCGGCCGGCATAAGCGTCACTAAAAGAAATAACGGAAAAATGGAAAAGATCGTTATTCTCTGTCTCGTTTTTCCATTTAACGTCGAATCTTACGAAGAACTAAGTAATGTTTGCAATAGATAGAGATGGCGCCAATATTCACGTTTGGTGTTAATGATTGTACAGATACATAAGTAATTAAATATATTTAGTTTTAGAATATTGCACTTAAAAATATATGTATATTATTTATTCATATGCATATTATATTATGTTTTTATGACGAAAATAAGATGATTGAACGAACAAACTTGTAAAACGGTCAACCTTAGAAATCACCAGGTGCAGCGCTCAGAGCGACCCCTCTGCACTTTAGTTCATGTAACTCCAAAACTAATGCAGATCTCATTCTCAAACTTTTCGTGCATTTTTTGTGAACTACAAGTTACATTTTTAAACAAGAATAAAAAATAAAAAAATACCGAACTTAATTCAAATCGGTTTTGAAATATTTACTTCCGGTTTTTCTATGAAAAAATATATAAATTTGAGAATTATGTTTACTACAATAAAGACCAATTAAAGTTCTCAAAAAATCATTGCTTACCTCATTTTTTATTATGAATTATAATAGCAGCAACAGCTTTTGAAAAATGCAGTCCTCCAAATTCACCAAATTTTTAAATGCATCTAAACAGGAAACGGTAACAATTAAAAAAAAAACTGTACATCAGTTCAGGATATCAAGCAGTATAACTATTCCAAATATCAGCAAATTCTACAACATGGCATCATTTTCGCTGCCCGCTTGGCGTGAAATGCCCCATATATCAATCGATAGGCCTTACAAAATTAATATAAGGTTTCTCAGCAATTTTTTGATTAAGTTTATAGTCTCATATAATCGCCCCGAAAGTCACTAAAATTGTGTACCCCTTCCCCCTCTAATTTTTGAAGCGTGACTTTTAAAAATATGAAAAAAATCATGGACATTGGCTTATTAAATTCTTTCAGCGAAAATTGTTTTGAACAAGATTGGTTCAAAGGTTTTCGAGATATTTCTAAAAAACTGCCTTCCTATTAAGGAAGGCAGGCCCTTTCATTAGAAAAGGACGTAAGTGCCATAACATTTCAGTAACTAATGCACATTCCTTAACTTCATTTAAAAACAAACTTAAAAACCATGTCTTAAAGCAATATAATCTTCTGAGTTAAGTAGAACTGGCCTACTGTTGTACTGTTACTACTATGTGTTACTTGATACATTTTGTTTCTACCCTTTTTATTGTATAAAAAAATACTTCGATATATAAATAAGATAATTTACAAATTACTATTGCATGTTTGCTGGAATGAATATATTTTCAAACCACATGCTCGACAATGCCGAATTATAGGTCATGTAAATAGGGTTATAATGTTGTACTGAATTTCATTATAACCCGCTGGTTAATAATATGATTTCACTTTTCATAATTCTTATTACTATATGCATAAAGTTTAATTTTGCTATACACAATTTGTCCTAGGCCATGGCCTACTTGATTTGACAAAATAAATGAAGTTTGCCTCCGTGTGAACCCCGGTCCGGAGGAGCGCGGTGTTCGAAATTCGAATTTCGAATCTAGGACCACGGCTTGTGCTTTCGAATTTGGAACGTCGCGCGCCTTCATTTGTTCACGCGTGACGAACAAATCGAGTTCTTGTAGGTGCCTATAGAAGATTTAATTTCAAAAATAATATTGAAAATGTCGAGTGATGAAAGTGTTTTATCTACTGAGCCTGTTTTTTTGTCTCGCATAAGGTGTGAAAAGTAGAGTATACACCTCGGGGATAAGACTGTTTTGGTCTTGGGCGGTTGAACCCCTCACTGCACTCAGGACTCAGTCTTAATTCCCTCGCTTCGCTCAGGAATTAACTTATAACTCCCTCGCTACGCTCAGGAGTTAAATTATGAGTCCTTCGTTACGTTCGGGATTCAATTCGCTCCCGTGACATAAAACAGTGCTTTATCCCCTTAGTGTATAATCTACTATTATATAGCCTTAGAAAAACAGCTTATAATAATAATAATATGTAAATTTTAATGAAATGTTTCTCATATAAGTGAAATGTATATTTGTTTTTGAGAAATAAATGATTCTTTAACCCGAACTATACGACCTTTTTAATAGGCACGGAACCCTTGTTATGCGTGGTCCGACATGCACTTGGCCGCTTTTTTTTAATCATGAGTACTGCTACGGAAGATAAAATAATCATCAAAACTTATAAAAAATACACATGTATAATTACTGAATATACGGCAACAGTGAAATAGTACAGTAGGTACGCACTTAAGGTCATAGCTCACTAGAGTCACCCGTCGCCCGACCCTCACCGCCTCCCCTCGTAAATGTACTAACTACGGAGTTGATACGAAGTTGATGTAGTGAGCGCATGCCCGTGCAAACTCATATAAAGAATACCTAAACCGCTCGAGCTGAGGCGGCGCGGGTCCGGTGACGGGTGGCTCTAGTGAGTTATATGACCTTTATCATGCATACATAGGGGCCGGGCCATTCATAAATTACGTCATCTTTTTTGATACAGAAAACTTATGATCTAAATCTAACCTGTAAGTAGTGAATATCTGAAATCATGACCTCTCCCATTAGTTAGTTATTCGTGCGGTAAAGCACAGACACAGACCATATATCACAGATGCAGCAAGGGCAGTAACAACGTATTGACAAACTCGTTAGCAGGTGTCCGCGCAAATTACACTATTTGTCATTTACAGCAATTGGGGCCCCTCGATTCGTTTCATCCTTTCACGTCCCAATCACATTTCAATATGTTTCGCGCGCTCGCTCTGACACGTTAGCTCGGCAGATGTGAAAACACGTTGAATTGTGATTTGGATCGGGATAGACTGACAAAAATATACCTGCAATGGTATTACAATTATATTTTTAGAGGCAATGTAACATGTTTAGGGCTGTAGGGTCATGTAGATTGTCCACAGGTGATTTAAACATTAAAATAATTAGGTCTGAATACATGCGGATATCGAAACAAGATAATCAATAAACCTAACCTATTTTTGGAATAAGAGAAAAAATTGAATCAGATGAGAGAAGGGGAAGAACGATTACAAAAATGTTTTTTATTATGTTGTTGTCCTAAAGTTATGTGCTGTTTATAAAATTACGTTTTGGTTGTCATTAGGTAAGCTGTCAACATCTATATACTTATCACAGCTATCCCTATTATGTAGGTACTACTAAAATAAAAAATGTGGTACAGTATACGTTATGGTCAAATATATATTGTACTTAATAAGCACATTGGTGTTTTTTGTTATTGTTACATAGTGAATAGTGAAAAAAATACACGCCATTTATGTACTTACAACCCCAGTGAGTTGTTCAAATCTATCAATAATACTTATGAATGATTCTAATCTTTTAACGTATAATGTTAGAACCTATTTGTCAAAGTGTTACTTGTGACACTTGGTCGATGAACTTGCTCAATGATACTTGCAAAATGACCCTCGGTTTTGTGTAACATGCAACTCTATCCGACGAAGTTGAACGTAACCTTGGCCTAAGGATTTCCTTGTTGGGAAACAAACTTTTCTGTATGCGGTTCCCTAGCTGTTTCATCGGGCGCCAGTCTTCATTTAGGCTGTGTGAGCATTTACTAGTCAGCGCCGGTATGCATTGTCGTAACCATCGATTAGAGACAATGCAATTCAATTTATTCCAATTTCAATAAGTTCCGCTTCCCAAGCGAGCGGACGAAATACATTGAATTTGAATACATCATCTCTGATAAACCCCCAGGTTACGCAGTTTGGTAAGTAGGTACGCGTTCGTAACGTACTGAAATCATATTTGGTGATTCGGCTTGATCCATTCGCGAACTATTGCGTAATAAGTGCAAAGCCATGTGTGTGTGTACAATTTCATTTGTAGCTAAAAATATGAAAGAGAAAAGATAACAAAGAAAGGTCATATTTAAAACTCACCGAAGTGTCGCTCGTGTCGTGTACCTGGACTAGTTACTGTCTTTTCATTAGAAAAGACACTAGTTAACATAAAAATTAGTTTATGCGTAACTGTTTTACAACCCCAACTTGAAGTTAACAATTAAACAATAGGTGGCCGTAATGGTTGGTTTTAGGTTAGTAGTTTTTCGTCAATAAGTAAGTAAAACAAATTATACCTATAGCATTATGGTAGTTTATGCGACTGATCCATAATGAGAGGCCTTAAAATACGAGTGTGGTTTTATGAAACGAGCGTCAGCGAGTTTCATAATAGGATCACACGAGTGTTTTAAGGCCTAATTATATACAGTTGCATACACTACTTTATCTACACACATATCATTCATATCACTCGAGATCAAATGTCGTGCGGTTTGTATTAAAAAACGTACTGAATTGACGTTTCGTATCGATAACTGTTTTAATATCTATGGATACTAGAATTGAGACCCACTTAAGTTTTGACAGCTGTTCCAAATTTAAACTCATAACGATACAAATTTATCAAAAATCTGTACTGTAATGATATTACAGTACAGATTTTACCTACTGCCACAGACAAGAAAGTTCTCATAGTAAAATCGGTTGTAGTAATGCTGGTCATTTCCTATGTTTTCTGAACGCATTTTAGAGCACTTATGATATGTGCGTAGATAAAAATGTATTCTGTATACAGCAAAGGCAGAAAGGTCTGCAAATGCGTTTCCTCAAACAAAAAAGTTTACAGGAAACGCTCTTTGTAGACCGGACTGCATTCAATGAACATGTTACTTACTATAAATAGCTACTGCAATAAAGTTTCTTAAAAGCTACAAACGGTTCAGAAGTTTCCAATACAGTTATAATCATGTATTTAGTTCTTGGCCTGGCTTCGAAAATCAAGCTACGCGAATGTAAGCTGAATAAATAGCGCCACTAAACACGCAAAATCACAGATTATTTATTTTCGATGAATCCGTACTAAGTATTATCAATAGTTACGCAAGTTTGTTCGATTTTGTATTTAAGTCCTTATTTTGTTCAACTAATCTGCGGTTCCATGGTGGGCGCGGACGTCTGACAACCGACCGACAGCTGTCTGTCTTAGTCACCTTACTTATATAATAAATCAACTAGGTACTTACCTAAAGAACTTCAGCATAGATATTTAAACAGAGCTACAAGTCGATACCATCCATTAAAATATATCTCACGTTAGCTGAACCGAACACGAGTGTATTGTAATTGTAACTAGTTAAGTAAATGTAATATATAGTAGGTATATGTACCTAAGCGAACTACTACTCATCAGCATATAAACCCCCCGAGGTTTCCGCTGGTGTTAAATGTTGTAACATTACTACGTTTTTAATATTATGCCCAATAAATTAAAAAAAAAGTTATATCGACGCGCGCGCGCCCTCTAAATGGTGCGATTGAGTCGGCCGCATTTGTACGAAAGTTAGTCTTTTTAAGTATATTTGAAGTTGGTCGACTATCACTCGGTAACTATAGTTATTCCTACTTAGCCGTGATAGTTTTCACATCCCCTATAGTAGCCATTTAGCCGGCAGGGGACACACACACCCCAACAAAAATTAGGGGTTTAACAATATCAAGCAATTTTTGAATAAGCTATCCAACACACTATAAGTTTAACATGAAAACAAACAGGGTATATTCATGTATTTTTTTTATATTTTTAAACTATTCTATAAGTCGGTAATTATAAAACCGGAAAAAAATATAACACTTTCACACTATTAATAAATGAGCTAAAAAAATTAATTAATACTACTATCATTTTCGGACGATTGAAACGCCGCCATTTTGGCGCGCTCATTTTGTGACGTCACCGTGCACTTAGAATAAATTGACAACGAAGTGTTTGATTCACAGTTTTAATAAAAGTGAGTGATTAAAGCTTGTAAGATCAACTTATTGTAACGGAAGAGCACACAAAAGCTTATTATAAATATTGTATTGCCCCTATGTGTGAAAATAACATTAAAACTGCACCTGACGTGATATATTTTCATATGCCCAAAGATGCAAATATAAGAAAAAAGCGGTGTAAGGCGATGAGGAGAGATAATGTATCGTGCTTGAATAGTTTATATTGTTGTGAAGATCATTTAAAATCTTTTTTAACACTCGCGAAATAATAACAATAACCTAACCTAAAAATTTAATTGTATAGGTACTTATTCATAAAACTATTCTGAGTTCCATCTTTTTAGTTATTAATGTCAAACGTACTTTAGTCATCATGAACACATTAATTTTAGGCAGATTATCCGACTGTGCCTTGACAAAACCGCTTCCAGTCATTGTGGCGAGTCTTTTTACACAAGGAGTCACTGCTTTCAGTTAATAATTCGCAAAAAACACTGATTATTTATCATAAACAACGGCTAAACATTGCGAATAACTTTCAATAATCATACAAACGACCTGTGGACAGTAGACACTGAGTGCACGGTGACGTCACGATTCGCTCCGCCAATAGCGTTGCGTTTTGGAAATTTGCGAGGGCATTTGAAAAATACTACTTTTAAATAATTAAATTTGTCAATAGAAACATGATTATTTGCAAAAATAATCATGTGAGTATATTTATTAGGCAATAAAGATTACTCATGTTTTTTTTTGTCCATTTCTGAATCACATGCATATTCCCTATTGTCATCACCACATTATATGTAGATACACCCTTAATTAAAAAAGCAGGATTTTATTTTGCTGTTTTGTCGGCGGGATTGGTTTATATACCCATGCCGAATTATAGTTTTCTAGTTATAGAGCTAAGCCACAGACGGACAGACGGACAAACGGGGACATGGTGAAACTATAAGGGTGTGGGTAACTAAAACTGTTTACTAAAACGCCAACTTAAAATGTACAGACCAACATTATCATCATAAAAAAGCGGCCAAGTGCGTGTCGGATCACGCACAACGAAGAGTTCCGTGTCTATTAAAAAGGTCGTATCCTTCAGTAACGATCAGTAAACTTACTGAAACCTTATGGCACTTACGTCCTTTTCTTTAAGGATGGCAGTTTTTTAGAAGTATCTCGAAAACCTGTGAACCGATCTTGTTCAAAACAATTTTCGATAAAATAATTTCATGTCCATGATCTTTCATATTTTTAAAATATACGGTTCAAAAATTAGAGGGGGGGCACAATTTTAATGACTTTCGGGGCGATTATCTCCGCCTATATTCACTTAATCAAAAATATTGCTGAGAAACCTCATATTTATTTTGAAAGGCAAATTCGAGTGAACCCCTAAAAAATGTTTTAGTTATTTAATTACAAAACTATGTAGGGGCTAACAAAATACAACTATTCTCAAAATTATTCTAATACACCTTATACTTAGTTTTCGAGTAAAATGCCTGTGACATACGGACGGACAGACATGACGAATCCATAAGGGTTCCGTTTTTTGCCATTTAGATCTTCTTCTTCTTCGTCGCTTCCTCATGACTGAGGGTCGTGACTACACGAGGTCGTTATTTTGCGCACCAATGCTCTCCAGGCCAATCGGTTTTCGGCCATCCGGATAGACGTCTGCAAGTTTCCTTTGCAGATTTCCTTTACTGCGTCGGTCCAACGGGTTGGTGATCTTCCACGGCTCCTTTTCCCTTCCACGTGCCCCACAACGATGAGTTTTTCCAGGCTACCAGGTTCTCGTCGGGCCACGTGTCCGAAATACTGGAGGAGTCGTTGCATGCATATAGTGGATAGGCGGGAGCTCACTTGCAGTTCGGAAAGAATTGACGCATTGGTGCCATTTGGATACAGAACCCTAAAAATGAGAATCTCTACAGGTAGCTTAATAATTTAGAGTTAGTACTTTGTCTCACTGTTTTAAATTAATTTTAAAAAGCTGGTTGTGGCAGATGAGTGCAACAATAACGCCCACCAGTACGTATTGCAAAATCCTTCCATTATGTTTCTGTAGATCTTTTTCTCGTCGATCCCGAGGGCCTGAAACCTGAGCAATGTGTAAGACTACATTTGGATAAACCCGTTACAATTAGCAGCCTCCAGGATTAACCTTAACGTTGCAGCCGAGTTTTCGTAGGATTATCCGCTGTTCAGGGTTTTACACCTATGTAGTCTTAAAGTGTTTCTCACTTAGGCATTTTCGTTCGGATTATATCATACCCACGTGAACACGTACGTTAACTTGGACGTTTTTTTTATCTATACATATATAATACTAGCTTTTGCCCCTGACATGGTCCGCCGCGTGGATCTACTCAGGGGATGATTTCCAGGATAAAAACTATCCCATGTCATTCCTTCCCTGGGATTCAAACTGTCTTCATACCAATTTTCATCTCAATCCGTTTAGAGTGGTTAAAGACCTCCACCCACCGGACGCGTGTGCCGCGCGTGTGCCGCGCGTGTGCTGCGCGTGTCGGGCGCGTATGAAGCGGTATATTCACACCGGAAGCGGGCGGCGTATAAGCAACGCGTGTGCAGCGCGGCTGCTGCGCGTGTGCCGCGCTGGTGCTGCGCGTGTGCTGCGCGTGTGCTGCGCGTGTGCTGCGCGTGTGCTGCGCGTGTGGTGCGCGTGTGGTGCGCGTGTGCCGCGCGGGCCCGCGCGTCATATCTCTCTCACTACCAACACATTTAATATGTATCTTACTATCTCCATCATACTTAGCAGCGCGACGCGCACGACACGCGGCCGCGCTGCCGAGTTGTATCTTTAGCGCGGGCCCACCTTCGAAACGCGTTCGATGTGTGTTTGAATTGTAGTTTCAATGCTTTACAACTTGCGCGTGTGCCGCGCAGCACACGCGCCGCGCACGACACCCGTCCGGTGGGTGGAGGCCTTTAGGTATGATGACGTAGGTACCTAACAGACAGGCACACTTTCGCATTTATGATATTTTAAAAAGAGGAAAAGTCTGTGATATTGTAAGTTTGTATTTTTTTGGTAATCTCCGGAACTACTTATCCGATATCAAAAAACTATTTCACCTGCGTGAAGACTGGTCTTTCTGGACGGTTGTTTGCTATATTCTATCCCGCGGGTTTGCCTGCGTTCTTTGGTATACCCGGGCGAAACCGCGCGGGCGGAGAGGGGGCGTACCACCAGGGAAAAATCAGAAATCACCCGCGCGCCCCGCACCTGCCGCGCTGATGCGTCTATTGCTGCCCCGCTCCTTCTCGCATAGTATATGCCCCGACAGTCAGATGAAACATGATGAATACCTATGAATAATAGGCATGATGACTCATGTTCAAATTGATAACGTAGTGATGCTAAATGTATAGTAAACCATCAAATTACCGTAATAAAGTATAATTAAAATCGTAAAAAGATATAAACCTTGATGGTTTAGATTTTTTTTTTTTTATTGTACAAGAGTAAATATAAAGGTACCAATAGAATCCTTAAGCTTTTATAGAAACAAAATTGTACAACAATTATGTACTTAAAGGCAGTATTCCGCGAATGAAACAACAATTTAAGAACCTGATTTTCCATACGACGATACATGTAGGTACTTTGTATTAACAAATGTCGGCTGTGACGTCACGCCTGTCTGTCTTTCAGTATTAAGCGTTTTGCGCTGCCGCCAGCGAGGTCAATCTTTGTCTCAAATTTTTGGGTATTTATGTTCTTTAATTGTAGTTCCTCCAATACAAACATTTGTTCCTGTCCAAAAACTGTCCAAAATCATAAAAAAATTTAGTCATCATCCCTATTATAAAAAGTGGGAAGCAAGACAAAATCTGTAACTATATTTGAAGATATTATTTTCGCTATTAAGTCAGAGTTTCGAGAGCTATAACTGAAACCGTAGACCTTCCGTTTTTTAGGGTTCCGTACCCAAAAGGTAAAAACGGGACCCTATTACTAAGACTTCTCTGTCCGTCTGTCTGTCTGTCACCAGGCTGTAACTCAAGAACCGTGATAGCTAGATAGTTGAAATTTTCACAGATGATGTATTTCTGTTGCCGCTATAACAACAAATACTAAAAAACAAAATAAAATAAATATTTAAGGGGGGCTCCCATACAATAAACTTTTTCTTACTGTTTTATAGATAATGGTACGGAACCCTTCGTGCGCGAGTCTGACTCGCACTTGGCCGGTTTTTTATTTACTAAATCACGTAAGGGTTACAATGGCTAGTAAAAACCTAAAGCAAAAAAAAGCCATAATCGAATTAAAACTTTTGTGCGACATGTCTAAAATACTACTAATAAAACCACGGTTAAATTCACGTATTAAATGTCACGACAGGCGACATGTTTCGAACTCTTCGGGAGTTCTTCTTCAAAACAATCATCGAAAACACTCATCCTGAAGAAGAACTCCCGAAGAGTTCGAAACATGTCGCCTGTCATGTCATTGAATACGTGAATTTAATTGTGAATTTATAAGTAGCATTAAAAAAACTGTTATATATTATGAAACCTTCGATCATGTCTATGAAAGTCAGATTTTCAGGCCACAGTGTTGCGGCCAAATTTTTCAATTCTGATCTCGGATTCCTGCTTGGAGACAATGGAGACGCTCTGGCCCTTTAGTTATCAATTTTGAATATACTGGTAGGTACTAAAGAAAAACTGCTTAATTGTGTTCACTTTTTTTAATATAAAAATGACCAAGTTCGCAGGCAATAATTGTTGGAATCTGCACCCTCGATAACCCTAAAAGCGACACCCGTGATGACTTTAAAGAAAAACAATGTCAATAATGTCACTACGGGCGACATGTTTCGATATCTTCGGGAGTTCTTTTTCAGGATGAATGCTTTCGCGGCGGTGTCGCTTGAATCACGACAAGATTCAAGCGAAACCGCCGCGAAAACACTCATCCTGATGAACCCCCGCAGAGTTCGAAACATGTCGCCCGTAGTGACATTTAATACGTGAGTTGAACCTTGTATTAGTATTATTTCAACATGTCTCACGAAAGTTTAAATTCGAAAAACAATGTCCGCCATCTTGGAATTCAAAATGGACATCATTTCTCGAAAAGCCTGAAAACGTATGTTGTTCTTTAAAAAAAACGCGCATCGTAATTTACAACAAATATTTCAAAAACGAAAATAATGCGACCACTTTTTGAATTATTTCCGACTTCGAATTCGTATTTCCTAAACCTTTAGAGACCGAGAGGACATCGATTTTGAAATTAACCGGATTTATTCTCAACTAGCGATCCGCCCTGGCTTCGCTCGGATACTATATTAAATTATATTATACATATAAACCTTCCTCTTGAATCACTCTATCTGTTAAAAAAAACCGCATCTAAATCCGTTGCGTAGTTTTAAAGATCTACGCATTCATAGGGCAGACAGCGGGAAGCGACTTTGTTTTATACGAGTAGGTACTATGTTGTAGTGATAGTGATAATCTTTCATAAAGTAAATACACGCTCGACAGAAAAAATGTTCGTGTAGTTTTGCATGTACTGCACAAATTATTCTAAGAAGCCGGTCGCCGGCCGATCGCTGCGTAATCTTATGGTTGTATTTTGAACTTTAAGGTCTACATGTTAAGGTCGACTTTTAAATATATTATTTCAAAATATACCAAAATATCTACTGGAATGTAATGATACATTCATTCACTGGACGAATATACTGGGTCACAATATTATTGAAATAATTATGTTCACCGTGCTGTCGTGAGAGCACAGAACGTAGTCCTCTCGTCTCAGCGGAGCGATTGCGATTGACTCCGCCCGCGAACGGCAACAGAAGATATACCAAACGGCACGAAACACGCGACGGGAGAAACAGTATCGCGCTAAATAAAAAAGACCTATACGCCAAATACGTTATACCTCAATAAGCCTGAAAAGGGACAACATAAAAAAACGCCGCTCGTCAAATCACTAGGCAATATCAAGAGCTATTATACACTAAATTTTTACGATAATTATATGCACGGGAACGGCACACAATTGAAATTAGGTAAAAATAAGACATGTTTTGGCGATTGTTTTCTATCGAGGCAATTTTGGTTTTGTATGGTTTTTTTCAGACAAATAGATTGCAAATATGATGTACCTAGTTTCTGTATGTTCATTTTCCTGGCATTCGCTTTAGTTTGTCATAGGTAAATATTCAATCTAAGAACTCTGATTTCGCGGAGCGCCCCCTCTTAAAGCATAATCGCAAACAAATGATAAACATTTTGATTCGATGTGACGTTTATAAAACGGGGCGGTGTATACATAAACGTTAATTAAAAACAAATTCCGGCGATTTATAAAGACATTACAAAACCTGTTTGGTGAAATGAGGGAAATAACACGCACAAGATATAGAATTAGTAGAGCGTGGCTGGTAGTGGTAGAGTTACGCCGCGTGGAGAAGGAAGCTTGGCGCTACTTATGATCTGATATCTTTTTAACGCTGAAAGCTACATATGAGCTAGGGAGTCTTGGCAATCACTGTACATGTAATGTTTTTGGTGGGATCTCATTCCTTATTGCAAGGTATTTCTAAAGGAGTATACCTATACAAACTTCCATCCCCTATTTACAGGGTGGGTTGTGATTTACTAAAAATCTTAAAATATGTATATTATTATTTACTCGTATAACTAGGAGTCCCTATATCGATTTTCAAACCCCTAGCATCAAAATTTGTGGAAGTCTCATAAAGAAAATCCATCACAAAGTTAATTTTTTTGGACATACCAAATTTCAGCGTTCTAGGACTTCAGGAAGTACCCTATAAAGGTTTTGATGATCAACGTGAGTGAATGAGTGAGTCAGTAACGAAATCCGCGTTTTGTAGATATCAAGAAAATCGAAAGTATAACAGCTATGCAATTGAAACTATATATATTTAATAAGTCTACAATTGACATCTTATCCCCAGAATTTTGATTATCTGATGTAATCCAAACTCAAGTTATGAGGGTTCGAGAAAACGAGGTAGCGCTTCGAGAAAAGATAGGTGACCTTGCGCTTAGCTTGGCTCGTCTTGGCGGGGGCACTACCGTGCCACCAGATTAAGACTCGGCCTGATGACGAGACTCTTAGGTTAAAATATGTTGATTGGGTTGGACACTTCTGAAAATCTTTCTTAACTTTCTTAACGAGTCAAATCAAAGTTTCATTTTTTTTATAAACCGAATTTGTTTTTTATTCCTAAGTATTATAGCCAATGTCACTCCAACAATTACGAGGAATCCAACGATACATCATATCCCTTAAATCCATCAAGCGTTGGGACTGAAATAGATTTTTCTTGTTCACTGTTGTGGTTATATAGGTACATACATCGTTCGAAAAACATATCCTAATTCTGAGGCAGTCGGATAATAAGAGCATACAATACAACCTACGAGAATAATAATGCCCACGCAAACAGGAACAAAGCTATATACGTGAGCACAATGCATAAGGAATGAATATCTATAGCGATGTGCGAAGATGTGTTTTCCAATATTTGACACATGCTTGACAGCTAGGTATACGAGTACGTCGCATATCTCTGGTGCATGTTAACCCGAAGACCAAGTCGACGTAAGTAAGCGTATGCCAAAGTTTGGGTGTGCGAAGTATGAAGCCCGAATGGCACGATCGACTACCTCCGACTCCGCGCGTCGCTCGGCCCGCGCCAGCCGCAACTCGCCGAACTTGTGTCACTAGACGTGACGACACTGCGAATCTGAACAATTCCCACTACTACTGTACTATTCACAATTTGTTTCTCAAGCTCGCCGCTCATCCCGTATATTTTAACGCCGGGATTCGTGATAGCAACGCGTAGTCGGAGCTCTGACTTACACTGGATCGCCCGAGGTGAGGTTGAGCTTTGTGAATAAGCCTTGGATACCTCGTGGCGCAAGCTTATGAGCCATGTTTGTAAACTACCTGGCTTATAGCTTACTTCGTATTGTGTGTAGTCGGCTAGTCAAAGATTGCATTGGATATGGTGTAAGTGAAGATGCACCTGGGTTTAAATATGTACACGCTACCTTGCCAGGGATATTGAAAAGAGCTAAGTATTCGAATACAAAATACGTAATTTACCTTTTAAAACGACTTCGTAATACAGGGTGTGATGGCAGATTTATATGTGTAGAATTTAATTAAAAAAGACCTTTTATAGATCAAATCTGTTTCTTGCTATGAAAAGATTTATTTATTTTATTTATATATTATTTCAAAATATGTTAGGTACGTACATGCCCTTATAGAAATTCAATGCGACATGAAACTTAAACTTAACATATACAACATTTATGTTATTACAAATAACAATCAGGTACAAACAAATAATTACAAATAACACCATTACAAATTACTGTTTCACGGATGTAGGCCTCGCATCCATCATCTCACAGAATCTCAGGCATTCATTTCTCACAGACGCCCATCGCCATGCAAACAGGTCGCACTCGGGTGCTGATGCCAAGAGAGCATTCAAGTGTGTGAGGGTGAGGGCAGCGGAGAGTTCAGGTGCGACACGGTGCGTCTCGCTGGCAAAGCCAACAGATCGCCGCGGTCTGAGGGCTATCCTGGGGATGTCAGGTACCTACATGCAGTCGCACAACTCGACTCACCAATTCTGGACAGTCCGAATCACCGCACAGGGTCCGACACGCAAACGTCAATAAGGTAAGGCTACGGATAAAAGATAATAGATACTTGTGCATTTTTATTTATTTATCACATTTTCTAAAAGTTGTACAACAGTTTTACGCGCACTCTTCAAACCTTTGCTTAAAATTTACGGAAAAGGACGAATTGAAATGGAAATCAGGTTTGTAGGTACTTCAGATTGAATAAGTCCTTTAACGTTACTATATTAATAATGATTTATGTATCGATATTTGTTGATAAAAAAACGTAACCTACATTGAGATAATGAAAGTTTAAGACTAAGCCTTGTGAGTCATATAACGCCGCGGGTGTTAGAGATTTCTCAATTTCATTCCTAACAAATAGTGGCCCGCTAAAATGAAAACAAATACCTAATAATGATCTAACAAAAAAAACTACTTATGCAATTTCATCTCATGCATTGCCAAGACAGTAACGAGTATATTGTTTTGGGTAACTGCAAAAGCGAACAACTTATAATGTGTTTATTACAACATTGCAACTCACTGAATGAATAAAAATACTTTATTGCCACAAAAAAACACACTGTAGGGTTGTAGCGATGCTTTGCGAAATTACTAGGTATGTCAAACTAGACTACATCAATGCCGGCAGTATAGAGAAAGGGATATTTATATTTTATCGATCATGCCATAGAACTTTAGGTAGTTTAGAAACATATACGTAGCAGCTTTTGAATTGAATATTTCTGAAATAAGAAAATCAATAGGGTCCTTACGCCTACAGACGAGCGTATTTTGCAGAATGCTTGCTTTCTCATTCAAAATTACGACGTAACTATGAGTATTTATTCAAGAACTGATAACGTACTTAAATAATCATTTCTTAAACTCGGGGCTAACATGTTTCAAATATTCAAGAGTCTATTTCAAATTTTGCAGTGAGAAGTGTTGTTTCGTTTCTCAATTTTGCAGTAAATTGAGCCATAAATGTATATTGTTTAAAAGACATATAAATCACGCTGCACAAACGCCGCGCGCCGAAATTTTTATTAAAAAATTGATTAAGAGGATAAGAAATGATTATTTAATTACGGTATGAGTTTTTGAATAAATACTAATAATTAAAGCTAGTGAAGTATGTTGTGGGCGATGGGCTGGCAACCTGTCACTGCGGTGTCACATTTTGTCGATATTTTGTACCAGTGTTGGCAAAAAATCAATTCGAATTGACGACTGAGGATTGACCGATTAATTCGAATTGACGATTGACGATTGACAAAACGAATTCTAAATCTACTGATTGAAGATTGACGATTACTAATCGTTAATTCGAATTGATCGGTCAATCCTCAATCGTCAATTCGGATTGACGATTACTTTGTATGTACCTACCTAATGTCCTTTTTATTTAGGCCATTTTTCGAAACTGATCAAATGCGTTCTGTTTTGGGACATTTTAGTGACATTCTTTGAAAATGACTGCTTGCATTCAAAATCGATATCTGAAGTTCAAAACATGGTTTCAACTTCAACGGCAATATTTAGATTCTATACTTAAATTTTGAACGCAATCGGTTGGTTTCAAGAAATGTCCCAAAATGTCCCCAAAACAGGGCATCTCGGAATATTACCGACGGAAACATGATTCGGAACCTTAGGGTACCTCAGATATCAATTTTGAACGCAATCGGTTAATTTCTAGAAACATCCTAAAATGTCCCAAAAAACGTTATTTCTCGGTATTGCCGTCAGAAACATGTTTTGAAACCTTTGGGCACCTCAGGTATCGATTTTGAACGCAATCGGTTAATTTTAAGAAGTGTCCCATAAATTTCCAAAAAAACAGGAAACTCCGTCTGTATTGCCGTCGGAAACATGTTACGGAACCTTTGGAAATCTCAGATATCGTTTTAAAGTGCCAACGATCAATTTAACAAAATGTCCCGAAATGGAAGGGACATCTTTCAATACTGACGTCGGAAACAGTTTTCGGGACCTATGGTCGACATCGATTATTACGAATATGAACGTAATCGGCCAATTTCGAAAAATGACCCAAAAAGGGACATCAGTCAATACTGACATCAGGAACATGTTTTCGAACCTCTCGGAACCTCAGATATCGACTTTAAGTCCAGTAAGTAAGTCCCAAAAAAGGACACCTTTGTAAAATAATCTTAGGGACTATGGTAAATCTAGATTGAGAATTGATTTAATCCGAATTGAGGATTAAATCAATTCGGATTGACGCGTCAATTCGATTGATCAATCCAGATTGATTTAGTTCAGATTGATGTCAACACTGTTTTGTACCCACATTTATGCTAGGAGTGGCGCTGGAACATACATATGTATATATGTATGTATGTACTAATAGTTACGTCGTAATCTTGAATGAAAAAGGAAGCATTTTGCAAAATACGCTTCCGCTTGTGCCTATGTGGGCCCCTTAATGTTATTTAGAATTTCTAATCATTTAGCATCTAATCTAGCATTTATGAATCAATTTCCAAATTCGTATTTTTAGTGTTACATAATAAAATTGGCTTTTACTTACAGTAGGTATATGCGTGGATGAATTCAAACATTAAACAACATATGGAAGAGGTGTAAAGGAGGTGAAAACGGTACCTATTGCAAATGTGTTGTTGTTTGATTGATAAATACATCGATATCATAAATATCTACATGCAGTAAACAAACATGGCATTCGGGTACATAGTCCAATACTTATAGAGCATAAGCATGGCACTAGATCGGTGTCTGCGGGTAAGTATGAAGTACCTCGTGTAAATAATTATTTTGGAGATTGAATGATACTAAACGAATTCCGTACCTGGTCTACTAAAAACCTTGCCCGAAGACATTCGACACGAGCCACATAAGCGTAAATTTAAAAACTCATTAAAAAAGTACTTTCTCCAAACACTTAGTGACAATTGCCAACAAGCAAATTCCACGTAAATGTTTTAGCGCGACACTCTATGTGCGTACATTATGCAATTATATTAGATACACTAGCTGTTGCCCGCGACTTCGTCCGCGTAGAACTTGTATCTTAGAAAAATGATTGGAATTAAATTATTGTAGGTGGAACCTTAATTATCGCCGACCCAAACAAAGTTCTACCATCTTATGGGATTATTTCAGAGATAAAAACTATCCTATATCCTTCCAAGGGTGTCAAATTCAGCGTACGGAAAATTTCATCTAAATCCGTTCAGGGATTAAGCGTAAAAGGTAACAGTGAAATGAGTTCATTAGTTTAAATTGCTAAATTTAAATTGAGAACTCCGTTTTTAGAAATATAAATATCTTATGAATCATCAACAGACATTTCTGCTAAAATTGTATATTTTTTTATAATGTATTAAAGAAAGCTACATTACTGGAAATGTTTGCCTAAATCCGTTCAGTAGTTCACGTTAGTCCGAGCTACCTGTATAGTTATGAAAACCTATCTAATGCTAAAAGACGTAGAACTTTCCATCTCCATCTGCTGTTCCCATTTAACGGTGTTGTTAGAGCATACATGATTTTGATTATCTAAAATAAACTTTAGAAATTAACAAAATAATCCGCAGTTTAAATGAAACATTACCTACCTTCTTTTCGGTTATGGGAACTGGAAGCTGTTCGGTTCTGTAAGGGTCGTGGTTCTAATTTATCCTTGCCTACTTCTCTGCTACCAGTCGAATTATTTATTTTGGCTTACCATATAATTAGTATAAAAGACCTATGAATTCCCTTACTTCAAAAAATACTTATTCCTCATACATACTTCCAACCCTTTTTAACCTCCTTACAGGATGAATTTCTTGAAATGTTGTAATTAGTTACCTAGTCTTTTAGCGAAGTTCCAGATCCCTTAATTAAAAATTGTCTTGTTCCCTGTACAAACATCCAACTCCTTTTAGCTCATTTTGGGGATGAGTGTTTTTAACCCCCTTATGGAATCCATTTCAAGCAGTCTAAATTATGTTGCCCCCATAGGGGATGAATTTCAAAATAATCAGTTTTGTGGTCTTTTAAGATAAAAGCTATAAGACCGAAGTTACAAATCTGGTACTATAATATTTTCTTGGTCTCCATCCCTTGAATGCCGTTTTAAACCCTTTAGGGGAGGATTTTTTCCAACACGCTGAAAGATCTTTTTTATTCTGATAATAATTGTTTATACGTTTTAAGTCTCCAGCTCAATAAAGAGTTTTGCTAATCCAAACCTTGCACCCCCTTTTAACCCCCTTAGGGATAGAATATTCTTAAACGCTGGATGTACTTTTTTATTTGATAAGTAATATACAACATTTCAAGTATCTTACTAAAAAAAAGCGTTTCCCATACAACCCTTGCCTTTTAACCCCCTTCGGGGTGGAATAGTCTAAAATGCAAGAAGTCCTTTTTTTGTAATCTAATAAGTAATATTTCTACAAAGTTTTAAGTCTCTAGCTCAAAAACTAAGGTTCCCCCATATTCACTCTAAACCCCAATGTCACTCCCTTAGGGGTGGAGTTTTCTAAGTCAGTGAAACGACTTTTTCTATATTTGAATAAGTAATTTTTCTACTAAATTTTTACTCTACCTAAAAAACAAAGTTTCCCCCATACAAACATGTCACCCTTTTTAAAACCCCTTAGGGGTGGATTTTTCCAAAACGCTTTAATTCTTTTTTTGTATACAAATAAGTAATCTGTCTACAAAGTTTCACAGCTCAAAAGGAAAAGTTTCCATCATACAAACTTTGCACCCCTATTTAACCCCATTTAGGGTGCAATGTACTAAAACGCTGGAAGTTCTTTTTTTGTATCTTAATAAGTAATCTTTCTAGAAAGTTTCAAGTGTCTAGTTCAAAAAATAATGTTTCCCCCATACAAACTTCGCACCCCTATTTAACCCCCTTAGGAGTAGAATTTTCTAAAAAGTCGAAAGCACTTTTTTTGTTTTATAATAAGTAATCTGTCTACAAAGTTTCAAGTTTCTAGTTCATAATATAAAGTTTCCCCCACACAAACTTTGCACCCCCATTTAACCCCCTTAGGGAAGGAATTTCCATAAATCCCGTCTTATCGGTTGCCTACGTCATAAAAGGAAGTCCTGGTGTAAATTTCAAGTTTCTATTCCCAGTAGTTTCGGCTGTGCGTTGATGAGTGAGTCAAACAGGACAAAGGCATTTATATATATAGATAAGTAATCTTTCTACAAAGTTTCAAGTCTCTAGTACAAAAAATAATGTTTCTCCCATACAAACTTTGCACTCCTATTTAACCCCCTTAGGGATAGAATTTCCAAAAATCCCGTTTTATCCCTTTCCTACGTCATAAAAGCAAGTTCTGGTGTAAATTTCAAGTTTCTAGTCCCAGTAGTTTCGGCTGTGCGTTGATGGTAGATCAGGTATCCTTCTTTTATATATATAGATTATAGTGTAAAAAATTAATATTGTGATATATAGTTTTCATAGAGACTCGTACCTCTGCAGACAAACTGTTAAAACAGTTTTGCAGGAAAATGTATTAGATTAAGTTTTGTATCCCATTGTTTAGTAATAATAAATAAAATAAAAAATAATCAAGGTCTGTCCCCTCAGTTTCACCTGAATTTTATTGTACCTACCTAGGTACTTGTACGTACCTATTACCTACTTTGACCCTTAATATCTAACCAATAACAAACTAGAAACTCAACCTTTCCCAAAACACAAACGATCTTTTGTTAGTAAACAATTAAATGCCTACCTACTAATTTTCTCTAAAAATGTCGTAAATATAATTTTTCAACACAATTGCTCGTAACGTACCTCTTATTGTGTCGCTTTTAGGCTCATAATCCTGGATATTAAACACGCGTGTTTCATAACATTACAACACTTGTGTGTTATGGTTATATCCCGATGAAGTCACGTTGGCACCTTGCAGCATGATATATGCATGAACATGGTGCATTCTTAAATTAACCGGGTTGTACAGAATGTATAGCTTTTTTTTTTAATTCTCGGCATATGGATTCTTACTAGACTAAATAAATTAAATCCTTTTTGTTAAAATATTAATTGACTATTTCTTTTTGCATATGATATATAAACGTTTAATTTAGTAAAACTATTCACTTTTAGTAACATTTTACATGAATTAATACAGATAACATTTTGAAACCAAAATATTATTTTATTTTGTATTGGCTGTTTAGAGATTTCTGTGCCCGCACTGCGCAAACTTCACGAAAAAAAAACTGACGACATTATAGGTTATTTCACAAATATTTGTAATTTGTTTATGCGTGTTTGGTTATTATCAACCATGTTGACTCGTGGTGACTAGAAAAGTGATAAATAGAACGGACGCCATTGGAAATTCTCGGCGATGTGCAATTGTGAGTAATAAAAACCTGTAGTCATCTTAATGATTTACTTAATGTAAAGAAAATAATTTGGCAGGCCTAAAACATTTTCATGTCATCATCAAATGTTTTTTTCCTCGCAAAATGTGTTGAAAAACGTCGTATGATACGCGTGAGCTTTGATAATTACATCCTCGGCTTCCTTATCACGCTCACCTGCGGTTCGCGTGAACAATTTCGCCTCTGATGTAATTATCAACATACCTCACTTGTATCACAATGTACTATTACACGAATAAATCAAAAGAAAAAGCACAGAACACAACGAAGGTGGTCCATTCCATATCTTGGTAGTTATAAGTTACCCAACTTGTAACAACTAAACTTACCTGTGTGAGAAACAAGTTTCACAAAGAAAACGATAAGAATCCCGACATTGTTTTTACATACCGTTATGTAACAAACTACTTACCTACACATGAACCTAAGTAAATTACTCATGGGTTGCTTATTGAGTTGCACCTAGGATTTTTTAATCGAGGGAAGCGGTGGGCATCTAGGTAGCAAAAAATGTAACTTAAGAGGTTTTTTCTAATACGATCTTCATGACATTTAAACGTATATTAAGTAGGTGAGGTTATTAGAAACGTTACGTTGAAATGTACACCTTAAGATTAGGGTAAAAGAGGGATTAAATATAAATCATATCTGTATCAGACTGCCAGACTTATCTATAAAACATGTTGATGAACTAAGTGCCTAACTACTTACCCATCTACCCCAGAAACAGCCAGGTATGAAATGGACTTATATAATAGGCTTTCTTTCAGTTACTACATATCTTCTTCGCCATCTTAAATCTCTACAGAAAGGACTATACTTGTAAGGAAGATAGACACTTAAATAGTTATTTACGATACAAGTGCCGAAAATTGGAAATTCGCAACTACTGGCGATAAATTAAAACACGACCGAAGGGAGTGTTTTAAATCGACACGACTTGCGAATTACCTATTGTTGTGCACGTGTATCGTACAACGTTTTACTGTACATATTGGCTCTTTAATGTTTCGACATATGCACGAAAAGTGCTCTTTGCCGTACTAGTGCGGGAAAGTAGCACCATATGTACCTACTGTAAAATATATAGCATTCCATCAAATGAACCTTTCTAACGCACTTACAAATAATTTAATGGGCGACATCCCGTGCACTACTCCCACGAAAGAAAATTAAAATTTACTAAAGGAAAATAGAGAGGATCGAGGAGAAACGAGATCTTGACGCGACGGGGTGCAGATTAACCGCTAGTCGGCTTCTGTGTATTTATTATTACTGATATACCACGGGACAAGTAAATGAAGTAGATACAACTATAATATAAAAAGATAAATATTAGAGGACACTATAACACACATTGAACAAGCCCCATAATAAGCTTAATAAAGCTTATGTTATGATGATTTATTTAAAGGAAGATCGGTACACTGAAATGATATGGAATAGAATAATATCGTTACCCACTACAGGTAAAAACCTATTAAAATATTTTTACAAAGTCGTATTATGTCGATTATCGAAAGGACAGTTCGAAATAGCCTTTGTTGATTGAGTATATATTTAAAATACTTATAAAAATCGCATAAGCAAACATTCCTACCTCTACAGAGTTGTAGTCATAGGTACTCTTATTATATTCGATAGTTATTATTCTTATAAATGTACAATATAAAGCAAGTTAGTTGTAGGAATGTTGGATCTAAGAATACACTTAAAAAAAACTTCCAAAACAGGAAAAGTACCAAAGTTATACCTACGTAGGTACTAGCTAATAATGTGTGCAAACTTCGATAGTAATAATGAGATAATAAATTTAGTTGTTTGGCCGTTTCAACACTATCTCGAACATTTCTAATGTCAAGAGTGAACATAAGAAGTTAGCGAGGAGGCTACAACGGCGGAACCACTTGTTGACTATTGCTCACTCAAAGGCACGTTTGTCGTGTAAAAACGTAGATCTATACAATCATTACAAGCTAGGCTTGAATTGTTTCTGTCAATAAAAAATTGTAGCAACTTTTGTTAATTGCTGTACTTTTTGCACAATCATCGACTACTCGTGGAGAGGGTTCCAATGAGCCCAAACATGACGAGTTTATCTTGTGTAGTTACTACGGTCACCTTCATCAAATCAGCTCCATGGTTGGTGCCATAATATTGTGTTGTTACCAAACTTATTCAAGTAGGAATGCCAATTTTCAACTCAATCGGATAACGGCAAGTGGCTGAAATATGGTTTACATGAAGGACTACTTACTTAAGTACACATATGTACATACACTACATACTAATAGGGCAAGTAAAATTAAATCTTTTAATGGTACGCTAATCTTAAGTGGCAGTGGCGGGGCACATTGCACGTAGATCCGCTTGCCGTTGGCGAAGAAAGGTTCTCAAGTGATGACCATGAATTAGGAATGATTCACTGACGCTCTCTGCAAAAAAAAACCATTTGCGTTCACGTTAAAGATCTTTACAGACCGGTTAACTGTTAGATATATTTGAAAAACACAGTCATACTCCTTCGTAGTTCATCCATGATTCACTTAATGCCAATTATTTATTGTATTCAATTAGAACGTATTGGCTACTGATATTATAGACACTATCTAGCTCTGATGAGAGGGCGCTACTTGCGATAAATAATTAAGTAGGATGTGCATTACCCTCAGTTTTAGTGAAGCCCATTATCTTACATTACCTATGTATTAATGTCGGTACCTTCAGACGTCCACTACTGGATATAGGCCTCCACCAGCAAAGAGTGCAACAATGACCGGACCTGCACCACCCGCATCCAGTGGACATAGAATAATACATCCACACTAATATTATAAATGGGAAGGAAAATGTATGTGTGTGTGTGTTTTTTTGTTTGTTTGTCCGTCTTTCACGGCACCGCCACGGCGGCATGGCACGGCGGCTTTTGACGACCGCTTTAGCCTAGTTGGTAGTGACCCTGCCTACGAAGCAAGAGGTCCTGGGTTCGAATCCCGGTAAGGGCAAAAATTCGTGTGATTCAGATTCAGATTCAGATTCAGATTTTTATTCATAAAACACATTATTTTACATGTCAGGCAGGATGATGATGAGCATGAATATTTGTTTCTGAGTCATGGATATTTTCTATGTATTTAAGTATGTATAATTATATATATCGTCGTCTAGTACCCATAACACAAGCCTTACTGAGCTTACTATGGGACTAGGTCGATTTGTGTAAGATTGTCCCCTTGTATTTATTTATTTATTTATTTTATTTTATTTATAAAACGGAGCGACGGATTGACGTGTTTTTTTAAGTGGAGATAGTTGAAGGGATGGAGAGTGACATAGGATAGTTTTTAGCCCCGAAATCATCCCCTAATATAAGAGTTCCACGCGGACGGAGTCGCGGGCAGAAGCTAGTATAATTTTTATTTTATTTTTATACTACGACGGTGGCAAACAAGCGTACGGCCCGCTTGATGGTAAGTGAACACCGCAGCCTATAGACGCATGTGACTCCAAAATAGTAACATGGACGTTGCCAACCCTTGATATGTTTGATTCGCCATGTTGACAGCTGAAGGAACAAGTTCCCCCGCTCTCAACACAACGCATCCTCGGGAGCTCTGGCGACCTTGCTCACCTCCAGGAACACAACACTACTACAACACACTTAATATAAAAGACGTGATGATATTATTGAATTTTGTATACATATTCCTAATGTATCGATCAGTTCCATCTTTTCCAACTAAATGCGTTTTCCAGTCTGCCAAGTTTGTAATTGTGAAACGACGGCACATTAATAAAAGTAGGTAGATGTATTATAAGGCTTGAAAAGTAGAATGACACAAGTGATTTGACCGCCGACTTTACATGGAGCTTAGCCAGGCAATCCATCTACACAATAGGGTTCAAATTGGTAAAGCGGCGTCTTATGACTTTTTACTCGCGAACTCTCAACCACCGTCGCGTGTGTGTGAGTGTTCCACGTGTAACACCGGCTTCTCTCGCCCGCTGCACCCCTGGTACCTCGCGCTTGACGCTGTAAACGATCTAGTTTGCGGGAACTTTGATGCGGAAAATGTTATCTGGCACAGTCAATGAAGTGTACGCAAATACACTATAATTTGAATGACATACACAAGTTCATTTCTACGAAGTTTTTAATTTGAAATATCATACCTTGCTATAGGTAGGTGGTCGTTAAGTGACCATACGATTCGAGCAGGGATAAGTAGGAAAACGCAACGGCCAACCCCTTAATTTTTTCGATACCTAATGTAGCAATTCACTAGCAAGTCGAACGCGTAACGCATTGTACGCGCGTCAGGTAGATCTAAATGTCACTTTATATATGGTTTAATGACAGTTAAATTGTCCTAACCTTAGGTCCTAACGCGCGTTCGGAATTAGGTCTACATTTTCCTTTGATTGAACAGGAACCACTTTGCACGTACAATATATGTTCGAGTAAATTTCGTAATAGCATCACACAAGTTCACGACCACTACCACCTGCGTGACCCTGAACGCTACCAGGGTTGCATAACTAAGCGGAGTCGGTCAAACTATCAACATGCCCTGAATTACACGAAAATTTCGAATATTACATCAACTTACTGGCTACTGTGACTGCGGGGTATGAATTAGGAGCAATAATATCACGGAACGTTCGGAAAATCAATACTGAGCTAACTTAGCCAGAGTCATGATCCAGAGAGGGTAGTACTCTACCTATTTTTAAACCGAAGGGTTCATTAAATTGCGAAACGCGTAAGTATAAACAAAACAATGTTATCGTAGCGAACTGAACGTCGGTTTATAAAGATACTTAATTGTTCTTTTCCATTACGACTCTTATAACAACTAGTTATATAATTCGATCGAGTAGAGTCGTCTATATCTATACATATATAACATCTTTACTAAATGTATCTGAATTGTAAGCTTGTATGTTAGGTAATGTCCGAAACTACCCATCCGATGTCAATAATTGAATAATTTTACGGAACTTGGCTGCAAACGCATTACGCAGGGAACGAGCATTGATATCACATCGGACAGAACGTTCAGCTATGTGATTCACAGCCAGTCTTCACTCGTCTCACTGCTATTATGTAATATAACTTGACTCCGAGCCGAGTTAAATAATGGGAGTTAGACTTAAACTGGTTCGGATGAGGCAAATCGGTTAGCGTTGTGAACGTGCCCAGTTACAGAGCGGCGCCGCCACTCAACGGTCTAGCCACGGCACTGTATATTTTATCAGGAGCGACCCCCGCCGCACGGGTCTGTCTCCATGTAAAATAAACACAAAAACGGCGTTTATAACTTTATATTTAAACGCAATCAAAGGCACAGATATAATTTTAATAGTGCTCTACAGCAGTTTGAGAAATGTCATTCAATCATCAATATTTTGGGTCGCTTGTTCGAGCGCGAGAGATGAGAGAAGGTAGGTAATTTGAATTTGTGAACTTACAAACCCATCACTTAGAAATCCATATATAGATACTAACGAAATAGAATGCAGGTCATCCTCATTCAGTTTGGCACTGCCATCTGACCTTCCAACCCAGAGGGAAAACTAAACCGTGTTGGGGTTAGACCCGTTTTCTCACGATGTTTTCCTTCACCGAAAAGCTAACGGTAAATATTCCGTACATAAGTTCCAAAAAACTCATTGGTACGATCCGGGATTCGAACCTACGACCGACACTTGACAGCGGCATGCCTGAACCACAAGGCTACCGTAGCTTCAATAAAATGAATACGGTCAGTTTTACATAAATGAAAGAGAAAATATTTTTTCATCTCTCCTGTTCTGAAAGTTGAGTTTTCATGGGTATATAGCCGGGTGGAAAATTGCGTGTTCTCCCCTAGGGTGGAAAGTAATTTTTTTTTAATTGGTAAGACCAGCCACGGAGTCGAACATAATACAGTATTAAAATAAAAGCTTTTCACAAATCGACAGTCAGCTATAGGTACCTACATTAAACGACGTGTTTATTACGACCTATTTATAGGTTGATATTAAAATCGTTTTTCAGTTGGTTTATTTTTATTCGCAATTACAGAAAATCAATATTCAAAATCATTCCTCTATTCGACTGCCCGCCATAATGCCATGTAACTTTTTCTTTTTTTACGTTTCACCATGACCCTCTAGATTAGTCGCGTCGCGGCCTACTCGATTACAATTTAAGTCGTGTAATCTAGTAGGCCGTGGCATAATGTAGCCAGTGCGAAGAAGTTGGATATTGGATAGTACAATTATTTTAATTATTTTCCTCACAGTCGAAATGAAAAGTAGAGTGTTTAACTCGGGTAAAATTACCCATTTGACCCTCGAACTATTCTCTCACTACATATAAACACTACATATAAATATTCTCTGACTTCGTTCGAGCGCCAGAAATATCTCGGGTGCAATGGGTCACTTTCAACCCTTGGTTAACAATCTACTAAACATGGTTCTTCCCTTCGACCCTTCGAGCCCAAGCAACACTTCACGTGCTACGCCGTAGCGCGTATCAGCATTTCTCCGCTTTTCAGCGGAAATTGCTGTATATGCATAACACATAAGGTAGTTTTGGCCTTGAATAGTTTCAATATAATCAAGGTTATTACATGCCCTGTTATTATTGTTTTTCGTACTAAACGTAGTTTCTAAATCAACTGCCCCGTCGTAAGTCTGTAATTGCCCTCTCGCCCAGCATCGACATGACTAATTGCTGCTTTGATCGAAGCTGATACCGAACAACTGTAATTGATAAATAATGTAATACAATCAATACTTGATCCGATGCAACACTTATACCAGACATACGTCTTTTTAAATAGTGTACAAAGTAGCTATAGAGGATAGTATCTACTATTTGCCTGCTACGCAGCCCTAGAACGCTGCTTCCCGGCCAAAATAAAATCGAGAGTGATTTAACACCTTTTTTATTAAATTTTGCCACTGGGCAAGAGTAGGTACACAATTACATGATATCAATTTGGTTCATCATGTTGCCTAGCAATGTGTTTTGAATGGATGATGCTAAGTTAGCTTAATACACGTGGAAACGAGCGCAGGCATCACTTAATAAACGCACTGCGATACGAAGTTATAAACTAAATTCACTTGCAGAATGATAACACTCTTGTTGCCAAGAACCCGCTCGTCGGGTTCTCTGTTCGTAGCAGTTTTCACTACAAATCGGAAAAAAACATGCTAACCGCTACGTGCAGCGCTACGAAGAGGTTGCTACCTACAGCGCCACTGTAAGAGAACATTTGTAGACATTATATTCTCCCCATGTTTAGATGGTACTAGGTTAGTCTAGTTACTATGTAGCAAAGAATAATATCGACATCTAAATGTGCTGAAATATGCACTCATCTCATTTATTTATTTAAACTTTATTGCACAAAAGAAAAACTTATCGTTAAAAGGCGGACTTAATGCCATATGGCATTCTCTACCGTTCAAACCCGGAAAAATTGTGGGTAATGTAAATAACAACTTTACACCCAATAATAATAATGTAATGAGAGTTATGGCCGTTCTTGTCCAAATTTTTGTATTTTTTTTGAATATTTTACATTCGGTGCTGCCTAGACACAACACGATAGTGAGTGGACCTCTAGCAGATTTCTTTGACTCTGCGCCAGCTGACTTGGAGCCAAACTACTACTTTACAACATATATTTTGAATGAAACATCGAAACTATGTTACATGGAGATATGTGCGAAATAAAGTTTATTATTTATAGAGAATTTAAGAAAACTGATGCGGTATTTTTTAATTTCATAGAAACCGGGACAGTTCCTTGCGTTCTAAAAAGGAAGTTAAGTATTTTGTTTTTAGTAAAACTTCATATGTACTAAATTTATACCTCTACCTATTTCGTCCGCCCGACTAACTACTCGTTGATCTGTTATAAATGGTCTGAGACGTAACCCTCTCTTGAACCGTATTTTAATTCAATACGTAGGTATCCACTTATGTTACTTTTCAGATAATTCAACTCGTTTGTTTTGTTTCAATCGCACATTGGATCTTGCGCAGTTTATGAGTATCTACATTTTAGCACAAATAAAATAAATAAATAAATATAAGGGCACAATCTTACACAAATCGACCTAGTCCCAAACTAAGCAAAGCTTATACTATGGGTACTAGACGACGATAAACATACTTATATAGATAAATAAATACTTAAATACATAGGAAACATCCATGCCTCAGGAACAAATATTCGTGCTCATCACACAAATAAATGCCCTTACCGGGATTCGAACCCAGGACCTCTTGCTTCGTAGGCAGGGTCACTACCAACTAGGCTAAAACGGTCGTCAATAATATTAATAATTGATAGAAAGTTACAATAATTAAGACAACAACTAGCTAGCTACTAGCTAGTGGACGTGAACTAAACACTGTACATATACTAATTTATACGAACAAACGTAATACAGGTGAGGTATTCCACGCCTCCCGCAATGCCACAAACAGGGTCTCAAGATGGCCGAGCCCAGGCATCGCCTGTAATGCACAAGACAATTCTATCAGCTCTACGATTACACAAGAACACTTTCAAGAGCAATCGGAGGTACCCGACAAACACCACAGTGAGAGGGAACAGAGCACTTACCTGTATCGCTCTGTTAGTGCCTAGGTGTTCGATAGCCGATTGAGCATACATACAACGAGTACACTATCAGTCCTCACGCATAATTGCCGATACTCGTGTAACTACATTAAAATTATTTATTTTTTATTTTTATTGTATGCTTTTTTTAACTTGTTTGACATTTAGTAAATATTAATTAATAATTGTTTAATTTAAGATGAGTTGCTTTGTTTATGTTTTTTTGTATGGAATTTTAAAAAGTTCTGAAATAAAGATATTTTATTTTATTTATTAAATTATGAAATCATCTGTATTCCATAAATACGGGCACCCATAAAATTGGACTCATGGGGTTTTTTTGTGTAGTATATGCGAACTGACCTAAAAAGTGTTTAGAACACTGGGCCGTCTATTGTAGGGCGTGAATCCTTCAGAAATAGTTAGTGCCTATAAATTCTGTATCGTATTAGCAAATTAGAACGAGAGGAGGGTAGATCCTTCTCGACTCGCGTCGCGGCGCGGCGTCAGTTGTGCTAGCCCCCCAAGTCACAGATGAATCCTAGTCACATTTAGCAGGTATAGGCTAAGGCTTTGTTTATTTACTGACGACGCGAAACGCGTATGGTCAGACGACTAAGGTGACTTTAAAGCCAAAGCCTGAGAACACAGCTTTTGAACGGTCTTTAAAGTCATATTATTTTATCTCAATTTTTTTTATCATGAAATGAAGGTAGAAGTAGTTTTAATTAAGTGCGTCATATAACCTCCTCTTGATTTCCAAGTTTGCTACAAAACGAGTGATACGAAGGCGTAGTTTTGCTACGACGTCGACCCGTTACAAGCTACCACAACAGTTTGCCGCTAACCGCCCACATATCATAAGTATTCAGAAAGTTTGGGATTTTATTGTCAACGTTAACAGTAAATTTAGTTTGATTAAGAATGTTTTCGAGGCTTGGGAAGAAAAAAAAGACGCGATCGCTATTTTCTGTGACTTGTCGAAGGCATTCGATTGCGTAGACCATATGACTTTGCTTGCTAAACTTGACCACTACGGTATTAAAGGAAAAGCACTGGTTTTAATACAATCGTATTTGTAGGGTAGAGTTCAACAAGTGCTGGTGAATGGAACTCGGTCAGCAGGGTCCGCTGTTAAAATTGGTGTTCCCCAAGGGTCTATACTGGGTCCTCTTCTTTTTTTGACCTATATAAATGACCTACCATTTATGATGCAACACGTATCTAAAGTTGTTCTATGTGCAGACGACACCTCGCTTATTTTTAAAATTAACAGGTCATCTCCGACAGTAGCTAATATAAACAATGCTCTTCGATTAACTCATGAATGGTTTACTGCCAACAACCTTGTTCTTAATGCAAAAAAGACAAAATGTATTCACTTTAAGCTATCCAATGTTAAACATCGTATACAGGGAGTAAACATTAACGATGAAACTTTAAATATGGTCGAAAGTACAGCTTTTTTAGGGATAACAGTGGACTCGAAACTGCAATGGGGTTTTCATATCACTGCTCTGTCGAAAAAATTAAGTTCGGCTGTGTACGCCGTGAAAAAGATAAGACTACTCACTGACATAGCTACTGCGAGGTTGGTTTACTTTAATTATTTTCATAGCGTCATGTGCTATGGTATTTTGTTATGGGGTAGAGCTACTGATGTTGACACTATTTTTGTTTTACAAAAACGTGCAATCCGAGGGATATATGGGTTGAAAAGCCGTGACTCCCTAAGAGAATTGTTTCAAACTATCGGAATTATGACTGTGCCTAGTCAGTATATTTATGAAAATATTATGTATGTTAGGAAGAATCAAAAATTATTTCGTAAAGGATGTGAAATTCATAAGTTGAATACTAAGAATAAATTTAAATTGCTAGCAGTAAGTACTAGGTTAAGTAGAGCTCAAAAGTCATTTGTCGGGCTCTGTACACGCTACTACAACAAGTTACCAGATCATGTTTTAGACATGTCCGAGAATAAATTTAAGTCCTTTGTAAGGCAAACTTTGCAAAATGGAGCTTATTATAGATTGGACGAATATTTACCTGATAAGGATATATATGGACAAATGTTAATGCCATTACTTAAGTTAAGTACCTCTTGTATTAAAGTGTATATGTAAAAATATGACATTCAATAAATGTTCGGCATGAATTTATATTCATACGGGAGTTGGGTCGGCGGCTTAGGGATAGGGGCTGTGATCCTCGTTCCGGATCGTTCCTGGTTCAACAGATTTCTTTGGCCATTCAGCGTGGCAACGCCGCCAGTGTCATGGGAACTTTTGGACCACCAGCGATCCGGGGCGGTCCTTTTTGTTAGTTTAGGTTAGGTATAACGTGTTTTTGACGAAGCCTGTTGCGGATTCTTTCGTTGTTAGTTAAGTGCCTAGGGGGATGTATGTTTGTTTGTACGCAATTGACGAAGCCTGCGTTGCGGATATCTTATGGACCTTAATCTTTCTATTTTCAACGAATAAACTATTCTTATGTTATTTATATTGAATAAAATTTTACTTTACTTTACTTTACTAGTTGTGGAGTGGATAACAGGATCATTCAAGGGACAATCTGTGAGCGTAAATATCTCCAAAAGTGACTTTTAACACTCCCTTTGTATTTTAATGTAGGTACCTACAGTTTATTGGAACAGCAACAAAGCTTTGATCATTAATTCAATACCAAGGATTATTAACGTACAAAAATAGTCAAAAAGTTAGTTTGTTTTGCGTCATACTTCTAGTCTCGGTTTGTAGTCTGGTTGGTTATATATCTGGAGAACAAGCTAACTAAAACGATTATCGTTCTACAGTACCAGTAGTAGTGGCGACCCGGATTCATGATTGTACCATTGTTTTAACGCCGATGCATTCGGACAATTGGGCCTATTGTTATAAATGCATAAACCTGGGACAAAAGGTGGTGGTGGTGCAAAAGGTGGAAAAAAGGTGGAAAGGAATGCGAACAGGAGCCACTCGTGAGCCCGCAGCGGTAAGCGACGTAGGCCAAGGCCACTTCTTGGATGGATGAAGGCCTTTGGGTGATTTAATGCTGCGCCTGCGTTCTTTGCACTACATGGGTGAAGCCACGCGGGCTGCTGTTATTCAGATATAATTCTCTTTAATTTTAGACTTTTATGAAGATTGCGAAAGCCACCAAGGATATGTATGTTGATTTTTATTTTATACGTTTTTGGTACAGATTCCTAACATAATACTTATGAATTTACTTATTGTTAGTGCTTAATATTTAACAAACAATTTATCAAAAATTAATTGAAACAAGGTCCGCGCCACTTTACATCTAGATTATCGGAAGCAGAAGAATTAGATAATTTGAGACTATGTTTTTATTCAGCCTGTTTTATGCTAAAAATTTAAATCTCGCGCAGCGCATCAGAGTTGCAATTCAGGCAGGAAAAGCGTCCAAATTTGAAAATGGTGTTAACGATTGTACAGTCGATGTACACATCTAACTATTTTAATTAATCATTTATGTGGAGAGTTTCATAGCGACAACACTACTAGCAACGAATATGATGTTGTGACAGTAATGTGCATGGAGTATATCCACCGTTGCTATTGTTACATGCATGGACTTAAATTACAGCCTTAGGGTGAGACTGTCTTCTACCAGAGCATCTACCAGAGGTGCTGAGCAATCTTACAGCGCTAAATGATAATATTTAATGAGTTACAGCACTACCGGCTTTATAATATTAACGATCGCATTTTTTTTCCTTATCACACTCGCTCACAAAGATACAGTATCCAATAGCCATTTAAACCAAAAACTGCCAGGAACCCGCCTGGCGGGCGCCTACGCCGTAATCGCTTCTCGCTAAAAAAAGGGATCGGCTACGAGCGTAGCGCATAGCGATTCTTGGCAGTGAATGTGCTAATAGCGAAACGAAGTGCAATCGCACCTAACGCGCCGCCAACTCTACGCGGCGTATATACGTGTTGTGCTACGAGGTAGCCCGCATCTTGCTGAGTCTCGTATAAAAAGCGTCTTGACATGCACACGTGAAACGAAACGGTTCTCCCGAAATCGGCGATAAAATAACAAATACGTGCATTGAGTCTTCGGGCTAACCTACCGTTAAACAGCACCCTCCGAGATCATGATGTGAGACATGATATCAGTGCAATGCGTGAGATGAGCCTACGTGGACACTGTAGTACTTCTTAGAAAAACCAATATGATAGATAAGTGTACTATATTTTTTTTTTACAATTGGAGTTACTCGACAAGTATTAATTGACGGGTGTTACGCAAACGTTCGTAAACTTCAATAGATATCAAGAAGGTTTAAAATTTAATTACAACGTAATATCACCAACACTCATCATATCAGCCGAAAGACGTCCACTGCTGGACATAGGCCTCCCCCAAAGAGTGCCAATCGGTCCTGCGCCATACGCATCCAGCGGACTCCCGCAATCTTTACCAGGTCATCGGTCCACCTTGCCTACCCACGCCGCGCCTTCCGGTACGTGGTGGCCACTCGAGAACCTTTCCGCCCCAACGGCCATCGGTTCTACGTGCTATGTGCCCCGCCCACTGGCACTTAAGTTTAGCGATTCGGAGGGCTATATCGGTTACCTTGGTTCTGCTGCAGATAGCCTCATTTTACCAACACTACCAACATAAAACTAAATTATAGAGGACACGCACTTACGCTCTTCTAACCTTTTCAACACCAATGACGGATATATCCACACAACTGACTGGTTCAACGCCAATGACGGATTAATCCGTCAAGGAGTACAGTACAATGTTACCCTCATCAAACCTAAAAATGCATTCCGATGCAACCTATACCATGTCTGTAAAAGTATACAATAAATTGCCCGATACAATAAAATCTGAAAAAAACATAACACATTCATAAGAATATTAAGAAAATTCCTTATCAATAAAAGCTATTATACACTAGGAGAATACTTAGAAGATAAACTATAAAATAAAATTAAAATTTAAACTCATCTTATACACAAATATAATATATAGAACCAAGTTCCTATAGAAATTATGTATACATGAATGTGCAATAAGTAAATTTAGTTTAGATACTTAAATTCTTAAATATAATGCTCTTTATAATTTGCACATTGCATTATAAAAAGCAGAACTTTCAATTCTCTTCAGCGATAAGACCGCCTGTTGTCAACATCTATTTTTTTAATAAGTTATTATGTTTATTTGATTCATGTTTTGAGGTGTGCAATAAAGAGTATTTGTTGTAGTGGTTGTTGTTGTAAGTATGTATAAGTCGTCTTCTCTTCACTGATTTTGCTGTGCCCAACAGGGTCCACAATTAAGTTTTAATCTCACTTAAACTTAAGTTTACCTAAAACCCTGTAAACTAACATTGTGGAATGCAATAAATGATTGAGTATTGAGTACAATAGTTTGAGTGCAAAAATATGTATCGATAACATCCTCTCATAAATAAGTACCAAAACCTTAATCCGCTGACATAAGAGTTATGGGACATATTTATGAGTAAGTTGTATGCACCCATATTTTTACACTTGACTGTACAAGCATAGACAACATAAAACTCCGCACTAATGATGTTGACGTGGCGTGTCGTTGACATCTTTTATCTTTTTCGTGCCTTATGTACCTAAGTGAAATGATAAGTTTGCGAGAGGTACGAGTAGTGAGGCCCTGCGGCGGTGGCTGATTGACGTCATCAACTCATCTTCTATTTATAGACATCTAGACAGATTGAAGGGAAGTCGGGAGTCCGCTGGATGCGGGTGGCGCAGACCCGGTCATTGTTACGCTCTTCGGGGGAGGACTATGTCCAGCAGTGGACGTTTTTCAGCTGATATGATGATGATGATGATGAGACAGATTGATTTGAACTCCGAATAGTACATACATACATTCACGCCTTTATTCCCAAAAGGGGTAGGCAGAGCACATGAAACGCATGTTCCAGCGCCACTTTTAGCATAAATGTGGGTACAAAAGATCGACCAAATGTGATTTTGCAGTGATAGGTTGCTAGCCCATCGCCCACAACACACTTCAACCCTGGTCCCTTAGTCGACTTTTACGACACCCACGGGAAGAAAGGGGGTGGTGAAATTCTAACCCGACACCACACGGGTATATTCCGACCACACTCCGAATAGTGCTGACTGGAAAGCACTGCAGAGGTTGCATAGACGACCTCTATGGTACTATTAGTATTAATTATGTGTGTAAGTATGTGTTTAATTCAGATACTTTGTCGTTTAACCTCCCTGACACAACAATACGACCACGTGACTCACATTAGAACTAATTTCCTTTTACGACCGAAACCTTATGGAGACATGTGTGTGTATGTGTGACACACAGTGACACTGGCGGTGTAAAGGCCTTGAATTTGAATTGTAACGACCTTGCCTTCTTGCTCAGATATGATAGATTCTTTATTTTATCATCATGTACAAAAAAATATGATCTTAAATTTCAAAATTACGTCCAAAAGTTAGCCTAATCAGTAGGTTCAACTGCAGCGATTAAAATGCTACTTGAAAACTTAGACTGATACAAGTGGCTACCTAAGTACCTTCTCGTAGGCTTCAGCGGGGTACCGGCAGGCTCTTCATTTTAATTTGTTGCCGAATTGCCATGGTAACTACAAGTTTTAGACTTACCTAATTACAGACTGTGACTGCAACTAACCAACATAAAAAAAGTAAAGACCATCGGTATCCCCCATTACTCAACCTTATTAATTCAATAGGTACTTACTAAACCTTTTACATCCAATTTCGTCCGCTTAGCAAAGGTATTTTGCGTGAACCATGAGAACTTGGCACTATATTTTTTTACATACTGTTTGCATGAGACACTAACTTCTATTCTGATACTTATTCAACCAAATTCCAGGTGTCAAGTTAGTTTGTTTTTATTACTCCTTGCCTGCGAAGGACTTTACTCCTCAAAAACTTCAATTGATAGAGATTGATAGACCATAACATGCGAAAAACAGTATGAAGAGGAGAGCGCCTACGAGCAAAGCGGGTTCCTGGCAAGGAAAGAGTTAACTGAGCATTTATAAACCTTATTACAACGGGCTAAGGTCTATTAGTGGATAGCAAGCCGCGTTCGTTTCGTCATGGAAATCTGATTCATACACCGTGTTGGATTTACGTGACAGCAATAACAATTTGAGAAACGTAAAATTGATATTATTTCTGGGGACGCGTTTGTCCGCGGTTTTTAATTAACAGTATTAAAACCCCAACGGGCTGCGGACATAAATTTAATCCCTTGTAATTGAGCCGTTTAATAAGAACAACATGCCAATTAAGTTATATAAAAAATGTGGCTGCTTTATCTAGTTAACATACCCTGTTGTAAGCTGTGCAATTAATACATCTATACTATACGGTTTTGTAGTTTTTAAACTTATGTAGTGGCCCTGTAGAATGAAAATAAAAGGAGGCTTTTTACAATTCTGAAAAGCACATGCTATAAATACAAAATTACTGAAAATGGCATTGCACAAGTTATAAATGTAAATATTAACAGTTTTAACATTTTATGTAGGTATATTAACTATATATCGTTCAAGTAACAAAGACGCACTCCAATTTTACCTACGCTGGGCAAAACACCGACTAGTGCGCAACAAGAAGACTGAGGCGGGACCCCGCAGATTAGGTAACTGGTTATTTGGCACATCACCAGTTAGCTAACTGTCAGGGTAACGTTTTGAAAGCGCGTCAGTACTCATCAACGATGTTTTTTTAGTTGAAATTTATGGCTAGATCATCTTCTTTTTAACAAAGGTAAGAACTCAAAATCTGACAAAATACCGCAATTCGAAAAGGGATAGTACCTACTTAGCATGCATAGTACTAAACTCTGTCACCCATCATCAAGTTTGTTGGTAAATTAGCTTAACAAATAATGTCAATTACCTATCTAGTCCGGTATACAGCTATATCTTAACACAAAGCTGGTTTGTGGTGTCCATTGTATGTCTTTGTTAGGTATGCTAATGCGGCGTATGTCCATCGGTTGATGACGAGCACGATCGAACCGCTGAAGGCTATGTCCAAGTTACCTGTAACCCGCTACAAGCTAACTGCCCAATTATACGGTTAACCCTGTCATGCTTGTGTGGCCCGATCTAAATACAACCTAGATTCGCACAGACTGTGATTGAATTGATAAGTATATTGATCCACGTCTAGGACTGTTGACCGAATAATTTTTTTAAAGTTACGTTTTTTACGATAACTTTAAAAATCATTGTAAAAGTTCCAAAGCTATTAAAGCTTCATATTTAATTAATGTCGTTTAAAATCAATACCAATTCTATCTCAATATTACCTTCTGAATGAAATCTCTTCACCAATCATCGCTACTTAATTAGCCTGATAGGACTCTACACGTATGTTAAGCTTTCATATCAGTTTCTGTATACGCGTCTATTAATTTTGTATTGTAAAAATAAAATAAAAAAAACTTCTGTTTTAATTCAATAAACAGCTAGCAAAAGTATATATGTTGCAGGGAAATGGTCAAAACAGAGATTTGATCAAATCTCTAAGGGATATGATCAAATCACGCAGGATGTTAAAATGGCCAATCCATTTTATCATTTACCTAATACAAATCAGTAATTTGATCAAATCTCTGAATCTGTTTAGTGAAATGACGAAATCGGACAAAAAAGGCAACTCGTTTTTTCATTTCACTAGACTTGTTTAGTGATTTGATAAAATCCCTGAAACGCGTCAGTGAGTTGACGAAACTAACGCGATAAAGATTTTTCCGCTCTTTTATAAAAAAAATAACCACGAAGACGGTGGCGGGAGCAGAGCTCCCGCCACCATCTTCTAACCTATCCGCCATCCGAGTCTAAGTCCCAGAACCGTTTAAATGACTAATGATTAAGGAGCCAATATCTGCGAGTTAGTTTCGTCAATTCACTGACGCGTTTCAGGGATTTATCAAATCACTAAACAAATCTAGTGAAATGAAAAAACGAGTTGCCTATTTTGTCCGCTTTCGTCATTTCACTAAACTGATTCAGAGATTTGATCAAATGACTGATTTGTATTAGGTAAATGATAAAATGGATTCGCCATTTTAACATCCTGCGTGATTTGATCATATCCCTTAGGGATTTGTTCAAATCTCTGTTTTGGCCATTTCACTGCGACATATATATATCTGACTTATTTGGTTCATCATCAGCCTAACCTTTGTATGCGTACGTCCCACTCCTGGGGACAGGCATCCTCTCATGGATGAGGGAAGAGAGAGGGAAATCAATGGCTCAGATAGAGGTACTGTGCAGATATTTATAATACGAGGAGATTAAGGTCCAAAATTATAAACAGTTAATTTTTGTTTAAACCTCATATGCGCGTGAAAGGGGTTGCGTTACATTTTCTGTCAGCTGGTGAACTTAATATCAATCCTAAGAAATATATTTTTAGGTGTTCATTTTGATCCATTATTCATTATAATATCTCGATGACTTTAAAGTTTATGTTAATTCAAAATAAATTTCTTAAAAGAGTCTAATGTGACGCTATAACTTCGCGTAACTCGTGAGGAAGGCTTGTCCTATTCTTTGGTAAACTCTTCAATTTGATTAGCCGCAGTGGATACGCTTTCGATTGATTTGTTTACGTGGATTTCAGTCTGATACGTATTAATAATCTGCCCTGAGCCACGTGCAACGCGCAAGCAAATTAATTTACCGAAGTATCACTCCAGTGCACAATACGTGCATAACGATATTTGCCTGGGGTCCGTATCCCCGTGTGTCCTGTGACATGCAAATCTTGGTGATAGTATTAAATCGGATGGCGGGAGTGTGTGGGTGTGTCCGAAGCTGGTGAATCGTTGTAACGAGTGAGCGTCCGTGGCTAGCATGGGGACTTTCTCGGATGCGTGTTTGTTAATTGTACCTAACTACTGCGGGTTCCTTTATTGCTTCGAATCGACTGGCACCAGCGGACTAAATGCTGTAAAAGTGGACAGCGTCCGCTTTTGAATTCGCTGCACTTCTAGCTATCTTAGTATGGTTTTCAAATAAGATCAATAACAACAACTCAATACGAACAACAGCAGACTCAGCAGATTTTGCAGATTTAAGCAAAGACCTTGGGAGTTTTATACACTGATACTCATCAGTGTATAAATCTCAGTGATGATATATTTTTATGACTGACACTATATTTTGTAAGTAACAATAATTCGATGGTTAAAAATCAACAAAGGAACACTAGGTTATAAATTAACATGTAGGTAACATGAGGGAAGAATCCAACTGAAAGTCTAGAATCAAGAATTATCCACGGATTTAGACCCCAATCCCTAGAACTTTTTTAAAAAGTCAACTATATATATAGTGTTGGTTCTATTTTTGCATAGTACTGGCTGTTGCCCGCGTGGAACTTGTTACCGTCTTAGAAAAATTATTGCTATTAAATTATTGTAGGCCGAACCTTAATTATCACCGACCCAAACAAAGTTCTAGCATCATAAGGGATGATTTCCGAGATATAAACTATCCTTACATCCTTCCAAGGGTTATCTGTACGGAAAATTTCATCTAAATCAGTTCAGGGATTAAGCGTAGAAGGTAATGAGTTTATTAGTTTAAATTCATACATTTTTACGAATATAAATATCTTAAGAATCATTAGCAGATGTTTTTGCTTAAATTGTATATTTTTTCATAATGTATTAAGAAAGCTACATTACTGGAAGTTTTTGCCTAAATCCGTCCAGTAGTTTTACTCGCGTTAGTAGGTAGCCCCTGTATAGTTTTGAAAGCAAACTTATCTAATGCTAAAAGATGTATTAGAACTTTCCATCTCCATCCGCCGTTCCCATTTAACGGTGTTAGAGAATAAATTATTTTGATTACTTATCCAAAATAGACTTTTGAAATTGCTTTACGGTTCTGGGAGCATCGCAATTCTAACCTAACCTACATTTCTGGTAGCTGTTGGGTTCTGTAAGGGTCTTGGTTTCTAACCTACTTTACTGCTAGCAGTCGACTTTGACTAATAAATGGCTTACCATATACGTTTGACCTAAGAATCCCCTTACTTCAAAAATTACTTGTTTCTCATACATACTTCCAACCCTTTTTAACGTCCTAAGAGGGTGTATTTTAAGAAACGCTGTAATTAGTTTCGTCTTTAACCGAAGTTACAAATCTCTTGCTATAACACTTTCTTGGTCTTCATATAAACCTGGAATCCCCTTTTTAGGGTTCCGTACCAAAAATGGTAAAAAAGGAACCCTTGTGGTGCGACTCCGTCCGTCTGTCTGTCTGTCACAAAGTGAAATATCTCACGAACTCCTTAAGCTATCAATTTGAAATTAGGAATGATTATAAATGAGAGTTATCCGTGTGCATGAAAAATGAAAAATGTAAATATACATTTAATGAAAAATTACGAATTTGAGGAGGGGGCAAAAAAAAATTCAACTATTAGGTCAAGTGGGGTATCATTTGAAAGGGCTTGAGTTGCACTTTTCGATGCAGTTTTTCTTTTTTTTCTACATTGGTAAAACTTCGATTTATGAAGGAAAATGTAAACAAAAATACCATTCCCCCCCCCCCCCTTATCTCCGAAGTTGCCCAAGCGAAAAATTTGAAATTAATACTTGTGATTAAGATACACGTAAATATCACTGGAAAAGTATAACTTTTTCTGTATCTAGCGTATTTTTTGTTTTGTTTTGATTTTAAGGTGGGGACAAAAAAAATATATTCAAGTATTGGGTCAAGTGGGGTATCATATGAAAGGTACAGGTAAAAGGTTTTACATTGGTAAAATTTTGATCTATGAAGGAAAATGTAAAAATACCATCCCCCCCCCCCCCCCCCCTTATCTCCGAAATTATCAAAGCGAAAATTTTAAAATAATTACTTGTGATTAAAACATAAATATTACTGGTTTTTTTTTTCTGTATCTAGCATATTTTTTGTTTTATTTACAAAAATCATTTCCTAGTTAAGTTTGCAATTCAATCAACTTTATAAGTATTTTCTTGTTTTAAAATTCCTATAAGACTATAAGTAATAGAAATACTCTCTTTCAAATAAAACAAAAATAATAGTGATTGGTTCACGTGAGAAACAATAATCGCTAAAAGACCAACATACATACTAAGCCGATTGCCCTTGCACGTTAGTACCAAATGGGCCGATAGATGGCGCTGACCCCATTCGCGCTGTTAAGATTTTTCTAGAATTAATGGGGTTGGGATTGGGAAGCGTATATTTATTTTCAATAGCAGGTCAAAAAAAGATCGCGATTCAATTGTCTTGGTGTAAAAGTTACTCGTTGTTTGAAATTGAATTATATTGTGTTGGGTTAAAATAAGTAATTTAACAAATATTGGGACATTTACTTTACCTTGAGTTAATTGTTAGTTTGTACGGAATCCTCGGTGCGCGAGTCAGACTCGCACTTGACCGGTTTTTTTACGCTCTTACGGGTGAAATATTCTAAAAAGTTGAAAGTACTTTGTTTGTATTCTACTAAGTAATCTTTCTACAAAGTTTTAAGTCGATAGTTCAAATAATTAAGTTTCCCCTATATAAACTTTCTCCCCCTATTTTACAGTCTTCTTTTTAAAACGCATTTTTTTGTATTTTTAATAAGTAATTTTTCTAGAAAGTTTCATTCTAGCTAATGAAAATAAGTTTTCCCCTTAAAAACCTTGCAACCCCTTTTGACCCCCTTACCGCTCGGCCACGACTTTGGTCTTAAGTGACCTGCGACCAGCGTTTTATCTGTTCATTGCGCGTGATTCCAACTAACCACAGTGCGTTGCGCATCTCGACCGCGCAATGAACAGATAAAACGCTGGTCGCAGGTCGCTTAAGACCAAAGTCGTGGCCGAGCGGTTAGGGGTACTTTTCCAAAACGCTAAAAGTACTTACTTCATTAGTATTTTAATAAGTAATCTGTCTACAAAGTAATAATAGTATTTTAAATAATTAATTGATAAAACATAATCATCATTCTTACGATAGACTAGGAGTTTACTATTAAAGGCAAATAACATGTGCCTGAGCTAGGATACCCTGTATTTCAGGCAAAAAGGAACTAACAATCTAGAAGAGAAAGTGGGTCATTTTTGCGTATATTTAGGACAAATAAAATCTTTACGCCTTTTACTGGCATGATCAGTGTTTTAAGGGGTTTTGGCGTGCTGTTTTAGAACTGTGTGCAAAATAAATAATTGTCGGACTGTTAAAACTTTAGATGAAATACACAGAAGGTTTGTGGGGAATTGATAGAGGTGGAAAGTAGAAACCTTAAGGATTGCTCTCTTGGCTCTTTCTAGGTTTAGTAGTGTGGTTTTAGCCAAACCACCCCACGTAGAAATGCAGTAAGTTGATACAGATTGAAATAACGCAAAGTAGACTGGTTTGATTATGTGCGAGTCTGCGATCGTACGTAATTTTTTGATAATAAAAATTATCTTACGAAATCTCTAGTGCACAACGCTTCCACATGATGTCGTAAAGAGAGGGACTCATCAATTATGATTCCTAAATACAGTAGTGTTAAAATAATCCTGAATACTCTAGCACAAAAAAAAAGTTTGCCCTATACAAACTTAGCGCCCCTATTTAACCCCTTAGGGATAAAATTTCCAAAAATCCCGTCTTATCCCTTGCTTACGTCATAAAAGGAAGTTCTGGTGTAAATTTTGAGTTTCTAGTCCAAGTAGGTTCAGCTGTGCGTTGATGATCTGTCAAGAAGTCTTCTTTTATATACGAGTATATTAAGTATATAGATAAACCTGTGTCTCATTGTTGGAAGCTTCATACTCGTCTAGTTCTTAGGTTCCTTTTGTAATAATTAATGTACTTACGTCTTATGAAGTATACGGAAAGGTTTCCGCTTCGGTATTGTCCCGGAGCTAAAGTTACCTAAGGTTTTCACGTCATAGCCTACGTACCTCTTATAACTACGGTACAAGATCTTTAATCTTTTTATCCGGAGGTAGTTCGGTTTGCCATGTTTCCAATAAACATGGCAAAGTTTATACGGATAATCGCCAAATTCCAACGGAGAATACTAGGCCTAAGTATAGTAGGGTAGACCGGGGTCAATAGTACCATCGCCTATAACTCTGCAACCACATCGAAATATGAATCTGTGTGTATACACCAGTGTGCCTTGAGCGTGTTTCTACCTGCTCACTAATCGGCCACTCGCTGCAGTGCGAAAAACATGTGCTACACGACGATTTGCATTTTTGACTGACCAAAGTAAATATTTACGATTTACGTTTTGTACTAGTGTTTATAATTTAAAAGTCGTAGTGTGAAAGTTGTACTGAATTGTGATTCTCTAGTAATTAAAGTTTTTAATGTGTCACAGTGTGGGGGTCAGTTAGATATAGAAATCGAGATTTGTGAAGGTTAGTGAGTGCGAGTAAAAAATGACAATTGTACCACAACACTCGGGGTTAATTGTAACGTTACAATTGACCCCGTGCTACAATTGACCCAAAGTTTTTACACGACTGCTAAAATAAGACAATTGAAACTAATCATTTTTGTAACAAGTTACATCTCAGGTACATACATAAAATACCATGTTATACCTATGATTCATCCCGATGATTCATACGACACTTCGGGATGTATATAGGTACATTATAATACACGCAATGCCATCCGTTTCAGTGGTAATATTTAAAATTTGTTTGTGGTGAAGGATGGGGTTGATTGTACCAGGGGTTAATTGCAAATGTATGGGATTAGTAATTGTTAAGTAATTCGTTATTCTGTTGTATTGAAATGTTGTTATTGCTTGAAAGGTATGTGCTATGAGGACCCCTAAGTTTTTTTTTATAATAAGTCGTAATATGTTTCAAAAACTTGGAAAATATCATATTACGTTTAGTTCAACTGCAATGCTACCTTTGTCTAGTGTAAATACGAGTCTCTATAATTAAGACTGATGTAACGTAACAGACTGATTCGTCTTAAGAAATTAACAACAATTACTGATTGATTAAAACATTATTTTGGGTTTTATTTACCTCTGATTATCTGGTACAATTGACCCGTACTAGGGGTCAATTGTAACACAAGAACTTCATGAAGAAAAACTCAATTTACACCATTCTGATGCGATTAAATGAAAATATTTTTCTAGATTCTGATAGCCAATGAGACGAGAATGTTATATCCTAAGCGATTTATACGTCGTAGCTTTAGATTCTGAGTAATACCTAGGTCATTATTTCTAAAGTGGTACCATTGCCCCCGGTCTCCCCTACTTTATAGAAGTGTTAATGTGTGATCTCTTTCTAACATACACCTTCTGTTTTTTTTTTCAGATTGCCTGCGAAGAAATCATCTCAACAAATGTAAGAACTAAACCCTAACTTATATCCCTACACTAGTGAAACAAGAACTATTATCATAAATAGTATTAAAGTGACTACAGTCATGACTTCTTTATTCAATGAATTAAGTAAGTATGTAAACTGTACGCAAACAACAGCTTCATATCCATCCATACCCACGAATACTTCAGTTTCAAACGAACGTTACGACTTAAACGTAAAAACTCGCACACGTTCAGAAACCCACTCGGTTGGGGTATAGCAAAAGGGGCCCGATTTTAGGACCGATTGGAGTTTTTTCATTAACTTAACCGTTAATGTACCTTACATAGCCAAACAACATGTGTCAGTCTTAGTCTTAGCCGAATACCAATTATGTACCTAGCTAAACTTAGCTTAATGTTAATCTTAGTATAATTACCTATATAAACTATATTTAGCACCTACTCGCGAATCGAACCGCGCGATCTCGCCAACTATTAAATAAACCCACGGGGTTTTCTATAGTGGCGCATATGTTAACATTATATTGTCAATCCTATCTAAATAAATAAATAAAAAAAAAACGAACTAGAGCGCTTCAAAGGTCATAGAAATACTGAGGCGCGGAGCACTATTTTGGAAGCATAATATTATTGGGTCGTGCATCATCAGGGCGTCAACTCTGTCTTAGGTCAGTTTGGTTAGGGTTCACTTGTGTCCCTCAGACCAGAAATAGACACCTCGCGCAGCGGGGTGGCGTCGACTCGCTGGAGATTATTAGTCTGCACCACGTCTGCACAGATAAAACTATGGCAGAATACTATAACTTTGAACCACTAGTTCGTAAACGGTCAAGTTTATGAAAACACTCAATCATTAAAAGATGCTTATTTTAGCATGTTCTATATGATTCAGTAATAAAAAACAGAGGTGATACTGGTTAAATTTTTTCATCTTAAATTTCCGAACTCGCAACTTTGGACCGCTCTAGTTCTTAATCGGGCATGTTGATTATGATTATGATTATTGTATTCTTTAAGGTTCTAATCAAAAAAGTAGCAAAAATGTGAAACAAAAATATTTTTAACCTACATTTTCTAAGTCCTAAAATCGGGCCCCTTTTACTCTGACCAAACACTTAGTACTTCACAAAAATAACAATCAGTATATCTCTAGAACCGTAATATATACCTAATAAGTGCCTGAAACAAAAATGGTGCTAATGGTCCAGCGTGTCCACATTTACGACAATTTGTTCGAGCACTCTGCCCCACTAATATATTAACATTATTATATTTTTATTACTCGTTATTATAGAGGCTAATAGTGACACATAATCTTCGGAAATTTCAAGTGTCTACATATTACGGTACTAGAGATATGCTGATTGTTATGGGCGGGCAAAAAAACGCCATAAAATTACGTTTCATGTATGAGAGCACTGTTTGTTTTTTATTTTATTTTTGAATTTTTGTGAATGTATGTTAAAGCAGCAATAGAAACACTATTTCTGTGAAAATTTGAACAGTCTAGCTATTGCTGATACGCAGACAGCTGGATGGACAGCGGAAGCTCAGGAACAGGGTTCCGTTTGATATCCTTTGGGGACTCGACTCTAAAAACTATCTAGTTGAATTCCTTGACCCCAAATATGTATATTTAGACACTAAGTTTGTCATTCTACGTTAAATAGAACTCAGGATATTGAAAAATTAACTAAAATTCAAAATGGCCGCCATAAAATTAAAGATGGCCGACGGAGGAGTTGGTTCCTATCAAAAACTTAAAGCTATAGACGTAACAAGTACCTGAAAAAAAATTGCTGCTTTTGTCCAGCGTGTCCACATTATTACCTGAAACTGCCCTACTATCTAGTTAGTCGTGGCGCGCAAGTGTGTATTTACAATTACATCTCACACATCAAACTTCAGCTTCACACAGCCTGAAATGCAACTATGTAGTGTGTACGGTCGGTCTCCTTGTGAATCATGCCCTCCTGGTACCGATTGTAACGAAGCGGCCGCTCAACAGCGCCGAACAGCTCTCGTAGGTGTATAGTTAGGTATGCGTACATATATACCTACACGTATAGCCTAATTCATGACACTTGATTGAGTACTTCGGAAATTCGCAGGGTAATTAGCCGGCATACCGACCATTATTAATAAGCCTGCATAAATCGGCGCTGATTGGTTCCAAGCGCTGAAGAGGTCCGGATGAATTTAACTACTAAGGGTAAGTTAATATGTTACGAATGTCTGGGCTTAGCGAAATGTTACGCTTTGCCGAAAGATAACTAATTTATGATTCAGATAACGATTTATTGCAAGAATACCTGTATAGTTACTTAATGTATTTAATCAAATGATAAATACTTAGTATAATGTCGTTTATCGACAAACTCATTTATGGGATCCCTATTTTCCATAAAAGATTTAAAAAATCGTGCGTTAAACTGGCATGCATTTTAAGTAAAACCATTGCATAAATAACATATTAAAAAAACGCATGTTTGGAAAGAGCTAAATGATCAAAATAAGTAAAATTTGTACAATATTTGCCTTTCATATCCTAGATAAACGAATTTGTCCGTTAAAATTTTTATGTTACCTGGAATGAGGTTTGGAATGGAACCATGATTGTGTAAAATAATGTTTGATGGAGGCATCTTGAGATACAAAGAGATCATGATAATTTGTGACGTTCCACGGGTAAAGGTACCTTATCCTTATGGCAGTTTTTAGTCTCAGAGATATTCAATGTTGTGTAAAAGTGGGTGCGAATGAAGAAAAGACAATTCTTTATTATAGGTAGATATTTCGATGATTTACCTTAAAAACAAAGTTTTACCGACTTCAATTTAGTACTCCGCTAAGCCACGAGAAAATTTCCACATTTTTTTTACTATTTACCACATGAACTGATTTCCGAGAGCAAATGCGTTGATTACTATAGAAAAAGACCGAATCGCTGTATGTGGGCCGATAATATTTGAGGACTTCCGTCGATTCCCCAAGATCACCAATGGCACTTCATTAGTTCCAATTGCAACTGAATCTTATAAGAACCTGTGATGTACTTTTGCACTTTTAATTACATAATTGAGGAATTTGATAAGTCATCTGTGTGTGTGGTCTTCATCATCAATTCCTCGCCACCAAATTTATGATTTCCGGATGTAAATACACTTGGATAGCTTGTTCAAGAATATTATGGGTTTTTTAAAACTATTTTTCAACTCAGTTATGCGTTTGCGAGATAATGGGATTTAAAGCCCTAATATTTGTTCGAGTCATGTGTCACTATCACAGTTAAGTAGACATAACTAGTTAACGAGTATAGTAGACATAACTAGTTAACTGGTAAGAAATGCACTTAATTTCGGGTGCATATGCATTGTCATTGGAATTTGAACCTTTCACCGTGGACGGTAGAGTTGCTTTTTCACGGCACGTTATCTTCAATAGAAAATAACTTGTCCTTCAGATGGTCGCTAACCGAAGGTGGTGGAAACGACATTGGTGTGTTATAAAAATAATCATATTTACGTTTATTTACGAGGGTAAGCAATAATAAAAACCAAAAGCCCCTTTTAAGTCCGCATTCTGTGACAGACGAGCACTACGGAACCCTACCCTCCGCGTGGCCCGACACGCACTTGGCCGCTTTTTATTAAATCATACATCAATCAATTCCTATTAATCTTGCGAATTTAACTGAGGACATAACAGTACTTAATCAAAATTCGAACAGGCGGCCAGCGTGTCGGGCCACCCGCAGTGTAGGGTTCCGTAGTTGCCTGTATGTCTTAGTTACATCGACATGCGTTGCGGTTGCGTCGGCCGAATTTGTACGAAAATTGGCCATTCCAACACATTAAGTTGGTCGACTATTACTCGAGTAACCACTTATGCCTAATTGCCCGTGATAGTTTTCCTTTTAAATTCATTATATGTTCTACTACCACGACTACATTTAGCCGGCAGGGGGGGGGACACGTGACTCGAACAGCAATTAGGGCTTTAAAGCCCAATATCTCGCAAAATAATCACTAAATTAAAAAAAAATATTTTATGAAACCCATAATATTTTTGAACGAGCTATCCAACGATACCCCACACTTTAGGTGTAGGGGAGGTAAATTGCGAGAACAATATTTCTTTGCTATTCCGCCTAAAAAAAAACGTGCTGGTCTATTAGTGAAGATAAGATGCAACTATTTGCGTAAAAACATGCAAAAAATTACAGCAAACCACCACCAATAATGACAAAAACCTCGACACGTGTTTCGCCTCTCTACGAGGCATCATCAGGAGATGCTGGCAGGAGATGTTGCTTGCGCCACGTCCACTGAGCAAATGAGCCGCCCGCTCCTTGTTGACTACGGAACCATAAAAGAAAAAAAAATCAAGTCGTTGAACTATGTCATGTTGGATACGTTAAATAGGTATTTCAAAATCATTATTAGGTTTCTTTAATATTTTTTAGTTAAGTAAAATAACAGTTTAGGATTTATAACGAGTTAGAGTTGGCTAAACAACATATTTTTGGAGAGCTCTATCTCGGTAAGAATTGAACCCAGAGCTGGTTCTGGTCTTAAATTGTATCCGTTTTAGTCTTCTTAAACAAACGTATACACACAGCTTATTTACGTACGTTATTTAGCAAACGTATACATCATCATATCAGCTGAAAGACGTCCACTGCTGGACATAGGCCTCCCCCAAAGAGTGCCACAATGACCGGTTCTGCGCCACCCGCATCCAGCGGACCAGGTTATCAGGCCTACCCACGCTGCGCCTTCCGATGGGTACGTGGTCGCCACTCGAGAACCTTTCCGCCCCAACGGCCATCGGTTCTACGTGCAATGTGCTGCTGCCACTTAAGTTTAGCGATTCGAAGGGCTATTCGGTTACCTTGGTTCTGCTGCTGCGGATAGCCTCATTTCTAATGAGATCGCGCAGAGAAACTCCCAACATAGCCATCTCCATTGCCATTTGGGTGGGTTCGCAGTGCCTATTAAATTGATGATAGCAAACCTCATAGCAAACAAAAAAGGAAGTCGCTGCATTCGTTTTAGTTTTATGAAAAGAAAAGAAAGACGAAGAACACACACAGACGCAGTAAACTCTATACGTATGACACAGTATAATCTATAAGCGTATGTAAGTGAGGGGCTTGCATATGAAAATATCGGTATCGATTATTTCAATATGGTGTATCATTTGGTATGCGTTTCGTGAAGGTTATTAATAATGTTCATAATGATTAATAAAAGACAAAGCAATTCCGCTATTTTTGCCGTCACTGATTGCTGACAGCCATGACGGCGATTTCCTTCAAGAAAAACTAATTTAAAATCCAATGAAGTCAAATATTTCGAAAAAATATTAACAGTCGCAGTTGGATAAAAACTGTCCTAAGTGGAAGCCCGAATAATAATCTACCTGGCTGATTCTTTTTTTAATTCAGAGATTTATTATAAGTGTAGATGTAGATGTGGGTATTCTTGCATTCAACATCGTTACTTAACACTTGAACATAATTGTTGATAATTGTTAATTGTATGTTTTCCTTGTTTTCAGGATGCTCTTGCGAATGTGGAAAATGCTGCGATATTTATTTGCCATACACCATACACTAACACGCAAAACACATCGCTGCCAGTAGGCAAGGTACACAAAAATGTCTGAACGTAATCACCAGTCCAAAGAAGGCCAACGAATCGGGGTGAATTTTTTAGAAAGGAGATTGTATCAGATATCTATGACCCTATTCGTTGGGCTTCGTTGGGCCGGTATGTACTCACGTCGTTTAAAGTTTAGACTAGAAATGTCTGGCTTATGTTACAATAGTTACTCCCAAAGAAACTACTTACCCAACTCGATAATTATTATTAATAATAATTAAGTAGTTAATTATCATTCTTCGCCAGGATATTCTGTATGTATCTGCAGATCTATTTGGGCTGCACGTACCTAGATCCTTGTTAAAGACTGATTGCCATATACCTATGAGTCGGGGTCTACCATGCCCTTTTGGTCCAGGTTCTAAGCGGAGCAGTTTTCGCGTCATATGATTCTGTGGTCTTCTCATGGCGCATGGCATGCCCTTAGTGCTTGGAAGGAATCCAAATAGTTTTACCTGGCCATGTTTATAAAATAAAATGTCAGGAATAGAGTTAGCTGAGATACATTACGGCGTTAAAATTACAAACGCGATACAGTATCGATGCAGTCGACTGTTTATGGCTTACACATGGCTGCTTATTGACCCAGAATCAAGACAATTGACGTATGACTTCAATACCTACGTCAAAAAAGCGAACGCAAATAGGACATCCACTGAACTGCGTTACACTTTTCTCCTAACCCTCTCAGAGGGCCCCTCTACCCTGCCATGTGGCTCCGATTGGGATTTGGAGCCCATGTTATTTGGTTAAACCCATGTTAAACCCGCCCACTGTTTAGTTAATATTTCACCTAATTTACTTACTGACGCTTACCTACTGTATATTTTGTATATACATAGTTGGTATTCCAAGTAAGTACTTAAATGATTAAAGGTTGGTCAGCTAATTCTGTAATTTTGGAGCACTGGGCTTGAACTTACAGAATTTTACACAATAGCTGCGAAATTTACTGCCAGAAATTAATTAGGTAACTCTACTCATATTTTTAGTTTTAGGTCAAACATTACACCGTTACATCAATTCAATCACATCACATGGACATATGCTAAGCGAATGTTTGTACCCATAGTTTGAGGAGAGTCGAACGGCCGCTAACGGCTTTTCACGTCAAGATGATACGGGAGCTGGGCGTACATGGCTTCTGCGAATGTTTCTATACTTCACTCGAATGGTAAGTTCACTTAGATGTAAGTACCGTTATCGGTAACAACTTTGCCAGCTTAAAGCCTGTTCGCAACAATCCGTATCTGTCGGTGTCGGATGCAGTGTCAAAATCGGAAGGCAAGTAAATGTATAACTAGAAAACATGCTTACCTACTGTTCACACCGCCCAGTCCGATGATATCGGATCGGATCATGCTCCAACCAAAAAGTGTCGTTGTCGGATCCGACACTGACAGTTAAGGATTGGTGTGAACAGGCTCTTGTGTGAATTAGCAGCAAGTTATGTTTATTTAGATGCTGCCTATGTCGAACGTAAAGCATTAGTCATTCACTAACAAATATGTAGTTAAGCGCGAGAGAGACTAAAGCTGCTAAGGGTAGGAATGCTAAATGTACGTGAGTTTTAAGGTGCTCCATAATTATCAATTGATTTCTTACTGTGATCGGGTGTTATTGTGACAGCGTGTAGGCTGAGCTTTAGAGTACAGTTGACGGTACTTCAGAGATCCTTTTAGAAAGTTCTCATATTCAACAATTGGTGATTTCAGTTCATTAGAATATGTATTAAGTATTTGATTTATCCTATGTATCGTTTTTATACGTACAATAAATCTTATCTTAGGTACCTTAATATGAATACTCACTGTGTCTTAGAAACGACTGTCACTTAAAACAATACCTTCCTGTACATGATGGTTGATAAAATTGAAATTTGCGCCAGTAGGTACGTATCTGTTTATAAATTATGGGTAGAAACACATATTCGATACTTAATTCAGATACACAAAATTATCCCCACAATAAACTATTTAAATCAGGGGTTCCCAAACTTTATTTTCTCATAGACCACTTTCAAAAGTTAACTGGTTCTGGTAGACCCCCTACACCACATTTCTACCATATTCCCAAAACTCGGCAAAAAATGTGAAGATTACCTAAGTCTGGAGACGCTCGAGATCTGTTGCAAACTTGCAGTCTACAAGTTTTGGAGGAGAATGGTGTAATTTTAATAAAATGTCAGTTTATTTTACCGAAATTTTAATCGGGGAGCAGCGTAATAAAGCTGTCATGTATTTATCAGTCATCAAGGCTATAAAAATAACACAAAAAATAATATCTGTTTTCGTTCTTTACTATCAAAACCAGATACATTTTCGTGGACCCCCACTTACGAATTGTGCACCCCCATTTTTTTGTCACGCCTACGTAGACCCCCATCGAGTCTCCTGTGGACCCCTGGGGGTCCACCTGGACCACTTTGGGAACCCCTGATTTAAATGGTAGTAGTTACTAGTTAGTACTGACACTTAACTACACCGAACAGCGAAATCAACCAACGGCCTCTCTATTATCGATCCTAATTATCTGGCCAGACGCAACCAGAATAAGTAGTCTATCGTGATATTGTCCTATTAGGTTCCATTAGGTGCGACGTAAAAACTGTGCCACGTCAAGTGGCGGCTCCTCTCGGGTCTATACTAAATAGGTAGGTAAGTAGGTACCGACCGAATTCATAAAATGATAAGCACTAGGATTGATATATTCACTAGGAAATGATACACCTACTATCACTCGGTGTGTGTTACAATTATGGAGAAAAATACCGGCCCAGTGCGTGTCGGGCCACGCGCAACGTAGGGTTCCGTAGTTGCCTGTCTACTGTCTTTGTTAGGTAGGTACTACGACACTGTAGCCCGGGCAGTAGAATATGGCTACGGTATTCCCTGCCTGTCGTAGAAGGCGACTAAAAGGGAACCTCGAGGTAGCAAACGGTCGCAGTTGGGGCCTGCGATCGCCTAAATATAGAGTAAGACCAAGAAGAGGTGTGACGCTAGGCCGGCACTGGTGCGTTCCGTAGGAGATCCCAGAGCCGTCCGAAATGCGTCGAGGAGGACCATCGGGGGGTTTTTAGTCGGTGCGAGTCCGACATAACCTCCGCGCTATCCCCGTGGTGCGGAGGTATCCATAACGGATTTTCCTCCCACTTAAAAAAAAAAAAGAAAAAAAACAAAAAAAAAAGGTACTACGACACGCATGCGCCAAGGAAATAGTTGGGATGGGTCGGCGGAATTTGTACGAAAGTTGGCCTTTCCAAGTACATTTTTAAGTTGGTTGACTATTAGATACTTAGCCGTGTTCGTTTTCCTTTTAAATTTATTATATACTAGCTTCCGCCCGCGACTTCGTCTGCGTGGACAAGGGATAAAAACTATCCTATATTTTAATCCAGGCTATAAACTATCTTCGTGCAAAATTTCATCCAAATCAGTTGAGCCGTTGAAGCGTGATTGAAACAAACATCCAAACATCTGAACATCTAAACATCCAGACATTCAAACTTTCGCATTTATAATATTACACTCACCTACCTCACACCACAGGATTAACGAGAAAAAAAATACAGTCCCACTCTGCGTGTAGTGTTTTATTCTACCATTTTGTCGGCGTGATTGAGTTATAAATATACCAATTCCGAATAACAGCTTTCTAGTAAGTAAGTAGTTAAGGGTCACTCAGCTAAGCCGCAGACGGACATGGGGAAACTATAAGGGTTCCTATAAGTAGGAATTAGTTTTTCGTCTTATTAGGTAGTTGATGGATCGTCACGTGCCCGTGCCACCTGAAGTGAAGAACGCAAGTCGGTAACAGCACGGATAATTTACATAGAGATAGATCGGCGTCCCGCGGGTCGCGCTTCCGCTGAATTTCCATTGTTTAGATCGGAAAATTAAGTGCAACTGCGGTCGACTTTCCTTTCATGATATGATTAGTTTGCAACAGTAGAAATCACATGTTTCCAACTCACTTTTTAGGGCTCCGTACCAAAAAAGGTACTAAAGGAACCCTTATGGTGCGACTCCGTCCGTCTGTCTGTCTGTCACAAAGTGAAATATCTCACGAACTACTTAAGGTATCAATTTGAAATTTGGAATGGTTTTAAATGAGAGTCATCCACGTGCATGGAAAATGAAAATTTTTAATATATATTTTAATTTTCCATGAAATCTTACGAATATGAGAAGGGGGCAAAAAAAATCAACTATTAGGTCAAGTGGGGTATCATTTGAAAGGGCTTGAGTTGCACATTTTGAAATAGTTTTTTTTTTCTACACAGGGAAAATTTTGATCTATGAAGGAAAATGTAAAAAAAATACCATTCCCCCCTTATCTCCGAAGTTATTCAAGCAAAAAATTCGAAATAATTACTTGTGATTAAGATAAACATAAATATTACGGGAAATTTTTATGTTTATCTTAATCATTTTTTTTTCTGTATCTAGCATATTTTTTGTTTTATTTACAAAAATCATTTCCTAGTTAAGTTTGCAATTTAATCAACTTTATAAGTATTTTTTTGTTTTAAAATTCCTATAAGACTATAATAGAAATACCCTTATTTCAATTAAAAAATAATCATCGAGATCGGTACACGTGATAAACAATAATCGCTAAAACACCAACATAGGTACATACTAAGCTGATTGCCCTTGCACGTTAGTACCAAATGGGGCCGATAGACGGCGCTGACCCCATTCGCGTTGTTAAGATTTTTTTAGAATGAATGGAGTTGGGACGGGTATATTTCAATAGCAGGTCAAAAAAAATCGCGATTCAATTGTCTTGGTAGTTTGATGGTGTTGGTGTAAAAGTTACTCGTTGTTTTAAATTGAATTCTGTTGTGTTGGGTTAAAATAAGTAAATAATTTAACAAATATTGGGACATTTACCTTTACTTTGAGTTAATTGCTAGTTTGTACGGAACCCTCGGTGCGCGAGTCGGACTCGCACTTGACCGGTTTTTGGAACCGGCACGCCATGTGCACACTCTAATCTTCTTATCTACCTGTAGGTGCGTTTCTCTTCGCTATCAACTGGTTAGGTTTGTTTAAATATAAAGAATTCTTACCCTTTTTAATTCATCCCCGATATTCATCAATAGGTTAAAGTTTGAAGGATCTATACACACACAAGTATAAGACATGTAAGTAGATATATAACGCCTATAACTTAACTATTTAAAACCCGAGTTAACTTCCGTAATGGGTTTCGATTGAGGTATTTAATCTATCAGCTTTGTTGCTTAAGGAATTCAATAATAAATCGAACTGGAATTGTCGGTTGTCGGTGAACCGATTTCCTAATGGCGGCAACTCGGGTCCGAGGGAGATTGACTCATTTGCACTGCATTACATTACTGAGTGACACGGACATCCACTCTCATCTCGCGGTAATGAACAGATTGTTGCCTGTAGACTTTACCACTGGCACCTACGGAACGAGTACATTCGCTTGTTTTCAGGCGATGGAGTAATTACAATGGATGGATGACTAAGTCGGTACCTACCTATCTACCTAAGGTACATAATATTTTACATAGTCGCACAAGGTCAAGTGAATTATCATTATCAATCAAGGACAAAATATAGGTAATTTTCTATTAGCTAAAACAGTCATTATTAAATGACTAAACAAAAAAAGTAACTAACAAGCATAACAAGTTCAAAGAACTACAGTCCCGACTACGGAAAACTAACTGAAAAAATTGGTTTTATTTTCATAAATACCTGAGGCAGGCGCCTATAATGCGGCATACTTTAGTATTAATTTCAAATCGATTGATTCCTAATTCATCAAATTCGGTTCAGTATCTTTAACGCTACGGTGGACAAACCTATACACACGCACGAGTAGGTATAAAGATAGGCTTCTGATAACATTTACCTTCCTTTCGGCTCGGCCTGCTTTTGCAAACTTTTTCATTTATGGGTACTCGTATCATGTAGGTATGAATCGTTTTGGATTACTTACTTATTCATAACGCATGTAAGTTTTCACCTCACCGGCTCGAAAAGGCTTGCTTTGTCGCTCAAAATCTGCGCCCAAAAGTCCATTTTATTCGCTAGCGTGGAAAAAGTTTTTGAATTTGGAACGTGACGGTCAATCTCGAGATCCAACTTTTTTCTATACAGAATGAGAGGTGCGTTCAGAAACTGATGGTGTTATGCCAATAATTAATTGTTATTATTTTGATAAAATAAAATTAATAATACTTATTCTTTCTTAATTAAGTAGGTACATACGAAATATTAATATTTAGACTAATTTATAAGTATAAAATACGAATAAATAATTTTAAAATGTAGTTTTATGTTTCAAAAAATTTAGATTCTTCCAAATTTGGAACGCACCGTTTGAATAGTTACTTTAAGAAAAAACTCAACCTACATTTAATTTTGTTTTGTTCTAAAGCCACAGACAGTAAAACCAAAATAATGGTGGTTATTTATAGATTTTAGTGCAGAAGATATACAGCTATTAGCTAATAGCTAAAAGCATAAGCGAATTTGAGCGTTAGTTTACCCGTGAGTAGGTACCTACCCAACAATACTTTGACTTTTTTCGTGTAAGTAAGCGTGGGGTTTATTTAAAGATGCAAAAATATATATGTTACATTTAATAATTATAAAATGCTAGATCTTGATGAGATGTAAACAAACTTTTATTGAAAATGAGTATAAGGCCCAAATTACTTCCATTACCTACATTTACCTACTTACAATTTTCCTCGCGGTGGTGAGGTGAAAAGTTATGTGTTGCGCTCGGCAGCAAAATTGTTTGGCGTTTCGTGCCTTGAAAGCCTCGCTATGCTCAGGATTGTACTTTTGAACCATTCGCTTCGCTCATGGTTCAATTTTACAATCCTTCGCTAGCTCGGCTTTCAATACAAGCACTTGCGCCAAACAACAACTTTGCAGCCTTGCATAACAAATAACTATTATATATTTATCGTTGTGTGTGTTAGCAGTGCGAAGCGTTAAAACGTATTTTTCACACCTTTCATTCGGAAAAGTAAGTTTTGCTCCACGACGAGAGGGACCAAAACGCTACTTTTCTGTTCAAGCTACTTTTTTAATTTATACATTGGCATTGGAGCATTTGTACGCAATGTGCTAATTGAACACAGATGTTAATAAAATAATCGATTGTAATTTCATCGTAGTCGATTCAAAACGAACATATTTCAAGTTTTAACTCTAACAACATTGTATAAAAATTTATAAATATTTCGTAATATTTAAAAATTAGTAATAAAAATTAAGATAATTTAGATATATTTTAACAATAGCTTTTTTTAAATTTCCTTATAGTCGGTGTGAAAAATAGTATGTGTCACTCGGTAGCAAAATTATTTTCGTCTAGGGCGTAAACACTTGTATCCCTCACTACGCTCAGGATTTAATACACCGCCCTCGCCGTAAATATACTATTTTGCTCCCTTGTGACACAAATAACTATTGTCTTAGAAAAACTCAAAACCTTAAAAATGAAAAAAACACAAGTGCTTACTTTTGTATATTTTTTCATAACTTGAGCGTTGTGGACCCTATTGATACGTCTCTTAAAGACTATATATAATCCACGATAAATATAGCTTGGTTTTATTGCCTGTAATATTGAGTGGGCAAAGTCGCAAAAACACTGCTCTAGGTATACAAAACCCAGACTAGATATGCTAGGGTTGTCAATTAAATTTTTTTACTTGACTGCGACGAACTTGAATGTATGGTAATGTTTCTAATAGAAATAGGTATGTGTGACAAATAATAATAATAGATGTAAATTGATTAATTTCAAATGTAGTCGCTCTAGATTTGTTAGTTATCCATTTTGCTTTACGAATTAGTGAAAATTGATAAAAACCTAACAGTTGCTACTTAAATAATACTTTGGTACCTACTGCTGAAACCGTTCACGAGCATAATTTAAAAAACCGGCCAAGAGCGTGTCGGGCCATGCTCAGTGTAGGGTTCCGTAGTTTTCCTTCCGTCACAGTAAGTGTCCCCACTTAAGCATTAAACAAGGAATACTTAGCGAAAAAATTTATTATTAGACAACGACAACTACGACAATTCGAGCACGGCAAATTTTCGACCTAATTTATGCGCACCTGCTCCGACCCCATTAAATCAGGAAAAATCTTAACAGAGCCATGTTAGTACGGTGGCAAAATCGCAAAAAGTCGTCTCCTTCACGATTTTCGTGGACATCTCTTCTATATACCTAAAACTGAAATGGATGTGTTCCTTGTTGTCTCCAGGGTACGAATCTGCCGGTTTTAGTTAAGAGAGAGGGGGACGGACATAGCTGTGACGTCACAAAGATGGCCGCCTACGGTCATCGGATTTTGTTCAAATCTCGGGTTCTATTTTACTTATTGCTGCGTGTGAGGTGTCATTTGAAAGCTTATTAAACGTATTATAATTGATTTCTAAAACGCTATGACGTACAATCAACAGTTTTTTAATTATTAGAAAAAATATGATTTTTTTACCCCGTGCGTTTGAACGAGTACTGATAAAACATGCTTGTAACTCAATAAATAATAACTTTAGCGAAATAAAAGGTATTATAAAAAAGGTAGGTAATATGATAAGCTTTCCAAAAAGTATAGTTTTTGTTGAATTACACTAATAAATAACCAAGTAATAATAAATTTTGTGAATTACGCACCAAATAACTATCACCACGCTCGTCTCTGCTAGCGATCGCTGGCGTCACATCGCGCCTTTAGAAACTCTTTTTTTGTTTTCTGAGTAATTATACGACTCAGACGGTCATGACACGCACCAAAAGCAGTAAAATAAAGGCCACCTCAGGAACTTTGTAGCCCGAGCCGAAGGCGAGGCGAGTGCACCGAAGCGTACTTTTTCACCCCCACACACAATGTTACGTCTTCTTTTGGCTGACAAGTGAGATTGTTATTGCCAATTTACGCCCGGTTGATGTAAAAATAGTGTAGTTCCTAGTATTAAGTTGAAAATAATTAATAAATCAATGAACGCAAGCAGCTTTATTAGACAACTAGCTTCCGCCCGCGACTTGGTCTGCGTGGACCCGGGATAAACTGATCATCTAACTGACCTATATTTTAATCCAGGTTATAAACTATCTTCGTACTAAATTAAATCCAAATCAGTTGAGCCGTTTAAGCGTGGTTGAGTAACAAACATCTAAACATCAAACATCCAAACTTTCGCATTTATAATATGAGTAGGCCTAGTTTTTGCCCGAGGTTACCTGTGTTGTACTTTGACTTGTACTTTCCAAATCTGTCTTGTTTTGGTTATGTATTTCCTCGCAAAAGAGAAGTGAAAAACAGGTATAGGAAAAGCGGCAGAGAGATTTGTAACTGAAACGTTGCACGCACCGAGTGTGTGTCCGCTTGGAGAGTGTTTGAGTCTTGTATGTGATAGAGTAAGGGGAGTGTGTGGCTGCGTTGGCTTGCCGTACGGGCCTTTGGCCCTCAGGTTCGCTTGTAAAACACTCGGCGGGTATGGTGTCCAAGAGCGAGCCCTGAAGGGACGCTACAGACCTTCGTCCCTATACGAAGAGCTCGGCCTGCCGCCTCGCTTACCATGCCGCTCTCTTTCGGGTCTTCGGCCCTCAAGTTGTCCGCGCAGGCTCGCGTGGAGAGCGCGCTCTGAAGGGACGCTTCAGACCTGCGGCCCTACGGAGCCCAGCCCAGGAGTAAAGTATCCGAGAGCGCACGCACTCTGGAGGGTCGCTTCCGGCCTTTGGCTCTCCGACTCACGTAGAGAGCGCGCTCTGAAGGGACGGTTCGGGCCTTGCTCTTAGATTCGCTGGTAAGACACTAAGGAGTAACAGAGTGTCCGCGTGGGCCCGCCTTTCAGGCCTTTGGCCATCTGGCTTGCGTGGAGAGCCCGCTCTGAAGGAACGCGCCTCGCGCGCCATGCTGCTTTTTCAGACCTTCGGCTCTCAGGTTTGCTTGTAGGACACATAGGAGTACTGAAGAGTCCACGTGGACCCGCCCTTTGGGCCTTTGGCCCTTTGGCTGACGTCGAGAGCCCACTCTAAAGGAACGATTCGGGCTTTCGGTCCTACGCAGAGCCTGGCCTGCCGCCTCGCGTGCCATACTGCTCTCCTTCGGGCCTTCGGCCCTCAGGTTTGCTTGTGGGTCACTTAGGAGTAGTAAAGCGTCCACGTGGGCCCGCCCTTTGGGCCTTTGGCCCTCTGGCTTGCGTGGACAGCCCGCTTTGAAGGTACGCTTCGGTTCTTCGGCCCTCAGGTTTGTTTGTAATGCATTTAGGAGTAGTAAAATGTCTGCGTGAGCTCGCCCTTCGGGGTCTTTGGCCTTAGTACTCGCGTGAAGAGCACGCTCTTGAGGGATGCTCCGGGCCTTCGGCCCCGCGAGCCTCACCGCTCGTCTTCGGCCCGTGTTGGTCTGTTCGAACTTGTTTCCTGCGAAACTGCTACTGCTTGCAGCTGCTGAACTGTGGAGTTCGCAACACATATCAGTCGACAAGCTATATATAAAAATATCTATACGCATCTCCAGAGAAAAAATATGTTTACATATAGCTGTTGCTAGAAAGGTAATGTAACGAATCACCACGTGCAAATGTCTTCAAATTCAACCGCAACTTGCACTCAAATGAAATGAAGTATGCGCGGGCATGGGGTACGGCAAGAGCGGCCTTGTTCCGAGTTTGGCTCCTAGTCCTCGGGCTGGATTTTGGCGAAAGCTTGCGGCCTACAGTCAAAGAAGTTATGAATTTAAAATGCCTCTTTATTGAAACATATTTATCTCAAACTCGGTCTAGGGGGCGTGTACGACTCAAATCAAGGCGTCCCCTGAAACACAGTATTTATTAATTCAACTACAGGAACACACAGGAAGGCGTGGCGAGAGCTTATGAAGGCCTTAAGGGGATGCCTTGATTTGAGTCGTACACGCTCCCTAGACAGAGATACACTGATGCCTTCCGCCCACGAGAAAAAGATATGTAACACTTTTCGGGAATCGCTGTTGTGGACTCGATAAATATCTAAGTTGGTGAAGTTTTATTAAAATTTCATAAAGTGAGATTTTAGATGAGATAAAATATTATAGTATTAACTTGATTGTGTCGTAAAATAATGCATCGTTTGAGTAGGCTGAATAAAAAAAGGAAAATACAGACCAAACTATGTTTTTTTATAAATAAAATCGAATGAACAATCATATAGTCAAGAATCATATATCTGAAAACTTCTTATTATTTCTTATACCTAGTCAGACCGGCGTTTCAAAGCACGCGATAATTTCAAATGCACCCCCTTAAGCACCACGGGGATGCCCTAGGGCAACAACAACAACAACAGCAACACCAATAGAAACAACAGTACCTTTCATTTGGGAACACCAAAATTGAACTCTCATAGTATTTCAATCATACGCATCGTGCCGGTTCCCGCGGACTTGCGTTACGGAATTGGCCATAAATGACAGGATTATTATTTAACGACAACAAATTGCATATTATTGGAAAGCTAATAAAAAAAATGTATTTTTTGTAATGACATTTATCACGCTTAAGTATCTCTTTCTCGAATTATGATGGTAAGAAAGCAGAACGTCTGAGGTAAAAAAAAAATATTTTTTTAATTATTTCCCAAACGGTTGAATGTACGTTACAGATCTCAAATAATGAATTATAGAACATTTGGCATTCAAATGACACCTCGTATGAACCGATCAGAAAAATAGAACCCGAGATTTGAACAAATATCGATGATAGTCGGCCGCCATCTTTATGACGTCACAGCTATGTCCGTCCCCCTCTCCCTTAACTAAAACCGGTAGATTCGCACTCTGGAGACAACAAGGAACACATCCATACCAGTTTTAGGTATATAGAAGACGTGTCCACGACTTTTATCAATATTGGCCAATTTCCGCCGTATTATGTAAAATGTGAGCGTTCCGCGTACAGTGACATCTATCGGCAAATTAAGTAAACTATTGCGCGCGAGCTTAAAGTATGGAAGATGATTTTTATGGGATAATTCTTTATTGGGTGAACCGGTTTTCACTGTTTTTACTTTATTTGAAAGCACATCATTTCATTGTGATTTTGTAGAAATTACAGGTACAATGAACACCTGCTTATACGGTTAAAATACAAACTTAGTTTAGAAATTATTATGTTATTTTTTTCAACCTTTCAAGTTCAAAATAATTTTCCTAGAAAGTTTTTATAAAGTTCTACATTTGTGATTTTTTTCATATTTTTAAAACTTATGGTTCAAAAGTTAGAGGGGGGGACACACATTTTTTTTTACTTCTAGAGCGATTATCTACGAAAATATTAACATTATCAAAACATGATTATAGAAAACCCCTATTCATTTTTAAATACCTATGTAAGAATATATCACACGTTAGGGTTGAAGTGAAAAAAAAAACTCCCCACGTTACGTATAGTTGAGGTACCCTAATAAAAAAAACACACCCTAAAAAAGATGTATAATGGTCACATCAGACACATTTTTTTTATACCATGTCGGTGGCAAACAAGCTTGCGGCCCACCTGATGGTAAGTGGTTACCGTAGCCTATGGGCGCTTGCAACTCCAGGGGTGTTACATGCGCGTTGCCGACCATTTGAGAATTTATACACCCCTTTTTTGAAAAATCTATAGTCCCTCGGGAAAACCTCAGCTGCTCATTCCACAACCAGAGCGTCCGAGGGAAGAAAAGTCTCTGAAACTGTAGGTACGGTTACTTGCTGCAATTCCCCCTACAAAAAATTCGGACGGACTGACATAACGAAGCTATAAGGGATCCATTCTTGCCATGTCTGCAACGGAACCCTATAATTATCGAAATCAGTACCTACACGTGTTTAAGAATTATCGATGAAAAACAAACATACTGCCTAGGTTATTCGCAACAAAATGAAGATTTTTCAGAATCAATGGGATCGTTACGGGTAAGGAGTATGAAAGTTGGTGTGGAGCGGAACCCTCGGTGCGCGAGTCGCACACACACCTGACCGGTTTTGTAATATTTTCTAGCAGTTCCGTTTTATTGAAATTTTATCCAATTCCGAAAAATGCAGCGACCACACCGCTGCTCTAAATACGCTAACGCACCGTAAACGCAGCAAAATGTATAAAGAATTACGTGACGCATAACTACGACACGTCAACGCGTATACGCAGCGTAACGGACCGGTGTGGTCGCTCCTTATCTAAGTAAAGTAGGTAGGTACACTTACGACATTGTGATCTCAATACGGTAGCTAAACTTTCAAGGTGCAATGACCGAATAACTGAACTTACGCACCGATAACTTGCCTTTAATCGTATCGATACCTAAATAATGATAAGATATTGGGGATGTCTTAACCAATCTACTAGTCTTCTAGTAGATTAATCTTAAAGTTAAACTATATATTCTCGTTCGGTCGAATTCACAATTAAATGCCCTTACATTTACACGTAAATGGAGGTGACGAAAAAGTGTACCTAAGTATACGAATTGACAGCTATCCCATTACCAAGCCCACACCAAACCCATCAGGCCATTACAATTGCATCACAGCCGTTAGGCCTAAACTACGTAGGTACTCGTAGATGTTATTACACACCGCGGTTTTTTTCGGATATTTAATAGACACAGGGTGACACGGGGCAGGTAACCAGTAAATCCAGTCCATTTCTGATATTAGGGTGGGCACTTACCCTCCACTATGTGCTCAGCCAGGCTGCCAGAACATCTTGACCAAACCATGAATGCCAAATAAAATTAAAAAGTGAATTGATATAGGAGGGTTGTTTGATAACTACCCGTTTATGAAAAAAACAATCAGTCGTTTTTGTAAATATGCATTTATTTTTCTACGTAGTCTCCTTTTAACTCTTTACGTTTATTCCATCTATACTCAAGCTTCAATAAACCATCTAAAAAGTATGATTTCGGAAAGTCATTAAAATAGGCCTCTGTGGCGGCAATGACTTCGTCATTTGATCTAAATCGCTTACCACCGAGCCATTTTTTCAGGTTGGGAAACAAAAAGAAATCGCATGGGGCCAAATCTGGAGAATACGGGGGGTGAGGCAATATGTAGTTCGTATCGTAATTGTTTAATTTTGGCCATCACGACTCTGGACGAATGAGCTAGGGCGTTAATCGTGATGAAACAGTAATTTTTTCTTCTTTAAATGGGGTCGTTTTTCCTTCAACACAGCTTCAAATTCATCGAATAAATTGGCATAGTACTGCCCTGTTATTGTTCTTCCCTTTTCTAAGTAGTCAATATGCCCCGTTTTCTCGTGGTCCCATTGATTTGTCCCAACGATGGGACCACGAGGGAGACTTATTTCTCGTAGTCCCATTAATAAATTTTCACTTCCTGTATAATATCAATATGTACGCATTTAGAACCTCTTCGTATTAACAAACTTTATCTAATGCTAATAATAAAATTATGATTAAGAAGCACTTATTTATAACGGTTACCTGTCAAAGGCCTTCTACACGATCGGGACCAACCGCCAACCACCGTGTCCTTGGTCGGAACATCGGTTGGTCAACCGCTTTCTACACGGTCCATTTTTATATCAACCCGATCAAGGATACGGTGGTTGGCGGTTGGTCCCGATCGTGTAGAAGGCCTTTCAGAGATCATCACTTTTTAGTTTTAATGAAAGGCCTTCTACACGATCGGGACCAACCGCCAACCACCGTGTCCTTGGTCGGGTTGATATAAAAATGGACCGTGTAGAAAGCGGTTGACCAACCGATGTTCGGTTGATGTCAATGGCCTTGGTCGTGAGCGCATCCCTCGCGACAGGCTGCGTCGGTGGTTGGTCCCAACCGTCTGGAACGCTGTCGGCCAACCGTTGATCCGACCAAGGACACGGTGGTTGGCGGTTGGTCCCGATCGTGTAGAAGGCCTTTAAGACCGCCTGTTGTTTGCTCCTGTTTTCATTTGCTGTGCTCTGTACCGCTTTTAGACCGATTGCATTCTGAATATGCGCGTATGGTGAGGTAGGGCACAGCCAAATGTCATCCTGCTCGAATGTGGAGCAGCCCAACTGGGGAAGTACCTGCGCCTTGCAGAAGACCACAGCCATACTAACACTACTACTTGCTATGTAGTAGTGTTGTGTTCCTGGAGGTGAGCAAGGTCGCCAGAGCTCCAGAGGATGCGTTGTGTTGAGAGCGAGGGAATTTGTTCCTTCAGCTGTCAACACGGCGAATCCTCAAACGTATCAAGAGTCGGCAACGCCGATGTTACTTCTTTGGAGTTGCATGCGTATATAGGCTGTGGTATCCGCTTACCATCAGGCCGGCCGCTTGTTTGCCACCGTCGCGTCGTTGTATAAAAAAATACGATAGAAGCAAAACGTCTGTTGATGATTCTTAAGATATTTATATTTCTAAATTAGTCGTTGAAGAATATTATATGTAATTATATGTAATATAAGAATATTATTATTATATAATTATATTTTATGTTTTGATCTCTGACAATTATAAATAGGTACTTCTTAGTCATCATTTTATTATATATATGCATATATAATAAAATAATGATGACCCGTGTGGTGTCGGGTTAGAATTTCACCACCCCCTTTCTTCCCGTGGATGTCGTAAAAGTCGACTAAGGGACCAGGGTTGAAGTGTGTTGTGGGCGATAGGCTGGCAACCTATCACTGCAATATCACATTTTGTCGATATTTTATACCCACATTTATGCTAAGTGGCGCTGGAACATACGTTTCATGTGCTCTGCCTATCCCTTATGGGAATAAAGGCGTGAATGTATGTATGTATGTATAAAAAAGACTAGATTATTTATCATCTTTCACTTCACTCAGCATTAGATGAAGTTTGTTAATACGAAGAGGTTCTAAATGCGTACATAGTTAGGTATATTATACAGGAAGTGAAATTTTATTACCCCATTACTAAAATTTCACTTCACAAGAGAAATAAATCTCCCTCGTGGTCCCATTGATGGGACAAATCAATGGGACCACGAGAAAACGGGGTCAATATGTATAATACCATACCCTGCGAATCCCAGAAAACGGTGGCCATGACCTTTCCAGCCGATGGGACGGTTTTTGCTTTCTTTGGAGCATGTTCACCCGGTAAAATCCACTGCTTTGACTGCTCTTTCATTTCCGGGGTATAGTGGTGAACCCACGTTTCGTCTACGCTCACAAAACGACGCAGAAACTCCTTCGGGTTACGTTTGAACACTGTTAAACACTGCTCCGAAGTAGTCAGTCGGTTCCGTTTTTGCTCCTCCGTGAGTAAACGCGGCCCCACCTCGCCGACACTTTCTTCATACCCAATTTTTCTTCTAATATGTTTTGTACTCGCTCAATGGAAACGTTTACAGCATCAACGATTTCTCGAAGTTTAATTCGGCGGTCGGCTAGAACGATATTTTAATTTATTTTAACCATATCGTCTGTAGTCACCACAATTGGCGGCCTGGACGATCCTCGTCAAAGACTGTTGTTCTCCTCGCTCTTTGTACCAGTATCTAACGGTTGTCATAGAAGGAGCATATTCATGGTAAACCGCCTGCATTCTTACTTTTATCTCATCACATGTTTTCACTTCCAAAAACAAAAACCTAATTACAGACCGATACTGTTCTTTCTCCATTTTAACAATTTTACATTCACGCTTCCACTGAATCGCTGTCAAATGAGAAAAAAAAAACAAAAGACTGCGGTTTTTTTTTAATTTTCCCGCCTCTGAAGAATGGCTTAAAAAGGTGGTATACATATTTTCGGCCAGTGATTAGTACATTTAGAAAACGGCTACATATCAAACAGCCCTCGTAATTACGTCGTCTCGGTCAATGGTCTTCATTTTACGTTTTAACCATGGAGAAATATTTCTTTAGTATCGGAATACTGAGTCACATACCTACTTAATATTTTCATGGTTTCCTATTATAAAGAGTTACGTTTTTACATATTACTAGCGGTACTTACAGTATTTTTACATGAAATCATCTAAGTTAAGACATATACCGCCATCTGTTTTCATACTAACAAAACTCCAACTTCGAAGTAAGATTGGCTCTCATTTGCAGCTGTAACATTATATAGATGGCGCTAGAAGTACGAGCATTGCACGGATGTGCAAATTTGCGATGAACTGAGAGAATGTCAAGGCCAATGTTAATAAAGTGATAACCATGGAATTACAGTCGTATACAATCAATTTTATGATTTTAATCAAGGCGAATAAAGTCAAGCTCTCAGTAAAATAAAGTTTCACGTAAAAGTGTAAAAATGTGTTTCAGTTTTCAATGTTGTTGGTCGCGTTATAACCTCAATTCTGTATCTATGGGCGTGGGAATTTTGCTTTATTTTATGCGATAGAAATATGCACGTGTAATAAAAAGTTTTAAAATGATTAACTGCTTGTCAAATAATAAAATAACAATATTTTTCGTTAAGAGTAATAAAGGAATCTAATAGAAACAAGAAAAAGCATTTGACATTTAAATTTAGCGCCAAACTCGTAAGGCATGAAGTTCGCATTGCGAAATACGAATACTGGCCGATTGATGTGAAAGATATTCCGAAGGCCGTGAACATTGCGGAAATCGAGATGTGTGTGTGGTCAAAAAGACAGTGCAAGGTAGGGGTCGGGTGGCGTTTGTGATGGCAAAATTTTTGCAAATGGTGAGTTAGGAATTATTGACTTATTGTGTGTTATGGAATCGTTTTCGGTTTGTGATTGTGAATTAGTCTGGTGTTAGAAAAAAATATTAGTGCTCATTGATAGTTTTTACCCAGATTCTAAGATAGGGATCGGCAAATGGCGCTACGATTTGCCAAAGTTGACACAACTACGCGTTTAGAAATCCCGTACGTCCACGGGTCACCTAGTTCTAGACGCGCGGGATGGTCGGTGAGAAGAAACAAATAGTGGTGCATCCTCGAATTCCAGAAATCACGCGTTTGATGTTAGCAACTGGGACATCCAGCTTGGCGATTATAACGGTGTCAGCATGTTGCGATTTTTTTGGCCAGCGGTACTACTTTTTAAACTCGTTTATAGAAGCGGCTAGAGGCTTCCGCGTCCCGTAGGGTCGCTGGCCCCGCCGTCTGCCTTCTGGAGTTAAATTACATAATGTATGGTTCTTGTTTGGAGCGCGCAACAAGTAGACATGTGTCGGCGGGTAACTGTCAATGTGGTGTACAGTAAGCCCGCGGCCCCCATTAATTCGAGCCGCTGATGTCACTTATCTCTGCGCTCTCCTATCTAGGCCCTATGGCCGCCAATTTTTTTATACATACTAGTATCATAATGTTAATTTGATAACCGGCGTACGTCTTTAATTACCGGCTGTTTAAATAATGTAATGCAAATTTAGGTTTGTTATGAGTGGATAACTGTCCATATATAATTTTTATGTTCCTTGTAATTTTAACAATTTCCTAATGCATATTTTTTGTAACATGAAGTTTATTTTGAAGCTGTGTAGATTAAGTAGAATGATGTGTACTGTTATTTACAGCACGGTCACTGACACTAGCACCTATCATGGACCAGCAATTCTGCTTGCGCTGGAACAACCACCCCACCAACCTGACTGATGTGCTCGCCAGCCTGCTGCAGAGGGAAGCCCTCTGTGATGTCACACTTGCCTGCGATGGGGAAACAGTTAAGGTGAGGTTTTCAATACATTTGTTTCCAGCCTGTTATATACTGTTTTTTTACTATATAGTCAAGCCTGGATCGCTGACTATATAGTAAAAAAACAGTTAAGCAAACATAACATTTGATTGATTAAACTGGTATTTGGAATATATTTGTGGGTCATTTACAGGATCAAAGTCAAAGTCAAAGTCAAATATTTATTGCGTATCACATTTTACATGAGATGGAACAGAAGGAAGTAAGGTACATGTGACGCCCTGCAAGGGCACAGCAATTAGAGAAGGCTAATATTTAAGCTATGACAATTAATATATAGTTATTTAAAGTTCATTACATGCAATATTGCACACATGAAACATTGCGATTTAATATCTTATACTATGGCTTAACTCTAACATCAATCATTAGGATTATCTTCAAAATATTCAAAAAGAAAAAACCAATTGACATTTATCAAATTGATCTTTGTAATCAAAAATAATCTGTCTAACTTCAATTTGTCAAAATATTATAGATATTCAACTTTTCAAAGATATATACCTACTTACTATATTAATGTTACCAGTGCTATGTATACCAAGTTAGGTTGTAGCAACACTGTTAAATGAACTAAATGTCAAATCTATGTGTGGCCTTATATTGTGATGGTTTTTAAAATTCATTGAATTCCCTATTATCAGAAGCTGCTAACAGAAACAGTTTATATAATAATAGTAACCTAAAGCCAAACTTTATTTACAAAAATGTAAACTTATATATCAGATTATGATGACACACCCACCAATCAAAATATTGACATGTTTGTGTTGTGATGATTGTTTACCGTTGCATTTGCAGTGTAAACAGTAGTAATTACATGCCTGTGTAATGGTGTGTTATAATAAAACACTGTATGCTGTGATGATTATGCAACATACAATAGCTATTTTGTAAAGGGTATACAAAGTAAAGTATCCTTTTGGGTATACTATTATTATCATAAGTTGCAGTCATGCAGTGTTACACCATAATATCCCTAGCATTCATCATTTGGGTTTGCACATGCTCCTTTTCCAAAATAATTAAATTAGCTTTCTTAACATTCTAACATAAATGTATACAGAAAAGTGTACACCCAAAATGCATAGAAGTCATTGAGTGTATCAAGTGTGCAAGTAAATTGCAGTGACGAAACTTTACATATGAAACTTTTATTAACCTAAAATTCGAAAATATTGATTAAAAAAAAATATGGTCCCACATGGGTATATCCTATAAGTTACGAATAGAGGCATGAACTGCAACCATCTTTTGTTTAATGGATGATAAGTATTTTATGTTATTTTATGTCGATGTGCATTAATAAATTATTCTCCAATGGGTTGTCTAAAACATTCCTGGCAAGGTTACGAATAATAAAAATTAACAAAGATGATGATCGTAAGTATGAAACCTACCTAATATGTTTACTATTCTCCCAGCATAAGTTATATATATTCTATAGGTAGGTGCTGGGTTGTTTATTTTTTTCCTGGCCTAACTAATTATTGGGTTGGTAGGTAAATCGAAACTAGTAATTTACACTCATCTGCTCTATAAATACCTATATTCTTTTATATATTTTTTAGGCTTTTTATAAAATTTGATTGTTAAACTATTGAGTGGAAATGAAAAGTATTTTTTTATGCTAGGATTTTTTTAGCCAACCCTAAAATTAGGTTTTACTATTTAACAGATGGCTACACATTGTGCCTCTAATCGTATCTCCTACTAATATAGTCTTGCAAGTACAAAACTATAAAGAAAACACTGTTTTTCGTTTTTTTTATTTGTAGATGAATCATAAAGTACCTACTACGTAGGATAGGGTTTTGTAGCTCATGGGGCAAATGGCGTCCACGGCTTTTCTGGGACGTACTTACCTACGTACCTACACTCGTTTTTTTGTCGAAAATTTCAAAGGATATTTACGTAAAGGTTTACTTACACAATAAACAGACACTAGTAAAATAAATGTACACTTGTAATTTACAGTGGAAACTTTGATTGTGATACGAGTCCTACATTATTTTTTATAAGATTATGAAGAAAAAAACAATTGAGTTTTAATGGTTCTTTTTGGCATATCAACCAGCATTTTGTTTGCTCATAGGTTCTTAGTCAAAGATTTGAAAGTTTAGAAGGAATTGATGATTCTCAGGGGTGGCTGAAACACCAATATTCTTATGTTGAGAATTCACCTAATTTTAACTTGAACAGGTAAGCCAGCTTAAGAGCAAATCAAAATATAACATATCAACTAAAATAAATTTACTTACGCTTCTACCCGCGCCTCCCTCCGCGTGCAACTCGTTTATATCGTAGCATTACAAATTTTCACCCCCATTTCATTCCTTAGGGGATGACTTCCGGGATAAAAATTATCCGATGTCCTTCCCCGGGACTCAACCTAACCCAAGCCTCATTCTAATCACATATAGCTAATACGCTCATTAATACTATGTTTGAGACTATTTTTTGACCTTAAACCGTTTCATTTTAAGACGCTGATAACCTAATGTGAAAAATAATAAATATAAGAACTACCAATTCGGTAGCGTTTGAATTTTTTAGTAACGAAAGTTTAGATGCCATTAAAATGCATTTTTTTTAGGTCAAAAGTGATAACAGTCGAAGACGTCCATTTTAACTTTCTAATTTAGTCTTCATAAAAGTCACCAGACAGGTTCCTAGGGTTTCGACTCGTACAGCTTTAGGTATAGAATTGGCTAACGCGGCAATTCTATTTTAAAACGTTCTTTTATTCGCAAATATTGTTCTTTACGACTAGAAACCTAGCTCACTGAAGACAACTACTGCCTAATTAAAATAAGAATAGCTATGCCAAAATGGTTATATTAGCTCTTCAATACAGGATTGCAAAGACCTTCACATAGCTTGGCATCGTGCCTTTGTGTGCGTTACCTTCTAGTGCACACTTGCTATGCCTGAAATTCGATAATTCACTGGTGAAAATGAAATGGTGATGTATTGTTTGTTATAGGCACATCAGACGATACTCTCTGCGTGTTCACCGTATTTTGAGACTATATTCCTGCAGAACTCTCATCCACATCCGATAATATTCCTCAAAGATGTGCGATATTCAGAGATGAAGTCATTACTGGACTTCATGTATAAGGTAATTTTATTTTTCAAGAGTTGGCAATTTTAACTTAGTATTGAAATACTTTAACAAATATATAACAAATTCCTTATTTTTTAGGGAGAAGTAAATGTAGGACAAAATATGCTACCGATGTTCCTAAAAACAGCTGAAAGCTTACAAGTCAGAGGTCTGACAGAAAATAATACATTGAATACTAAGGTAAATATAAAAATGCAGTCAATAAAGTATAACATTGTTAAGGCCGTCGTAACAATAGGTACTCGCTACACTGAATACTTCAATTATTGGATATCGATTGGAAACATGCTCCAGATTTATATGAACGAAAAAGTTGTTTTTTTTTCTTTTTTGAATGCCGCCATGCCTTCGGATTTACTGCATTCGGTACCTATTATCAACCTAGTAACTTTTCGGAAAAAAACTTTTATGTTAAATAATTAATGCACGAATGTTAATAGCGTTGAATAGAAAGCGATAGACCTTGCTGATTAACTTACTATTGGATAAAAAGTGGTATGAGAAATGTTGTCAATTACGGGCTATGTCATCGTAATCGATGCTAATCACCAAGGGATCGATGGTGTGATATGATGTGTGACTGGACCGTTGGTCGTGCAGTGCGAAGGGCGCTCGACACCATCCGTGAGCGCGGAGAACCTGTCGTCGCGCGGCGAGTTCGCGACGCCGCCGGCGGCGCACGCGCCCGCGCCCGCGCCCGCGCCCGCCGCGCCGCCGCTCGCCGCGCACGCCGCGCACGCCGCGCACGCGCCGCCGGAGAAACGCCGCAGGAACAACTCTAACATCAACAGAGACGAAGTTGACTTGTCCTATAGGCATTATGAGGTACCTACAACTAGTTTTTAACGGCGTTGTTCAATAGTAGGGTTTACCCTTCTTTCACCGAAAAACGTTTCGTCGAATGAATGATTCGGCGGATTTTTATTTCATAGAAAACTTTTTATCCGAAACTGTAAACTTTTCAGGATTCTTATAAAACCTAACCTAATGGATTCGACACAATGACCTTTTAGCTTTACCTAAAAAGTTAACGATTTCTGAAAAAAATAAAGTTCGATGAAAAGAAAATTCGGTGTAATGTTTGTCGGTAAAATCAGGGGATCCGGTGCCATAGACTTCTTGTTTTATTCAGTCCCGCGAGCCAAGAAAATGAGTTCTGGTCTTTACATACTACCAATGACCGCATAATCTCGTACTAGAAAAATGTTATTTTTCTTTATCACGCCATAAACGCAAGTAGACAGATCCCAAACTGTGGTAAAGTGTTTTATCAAATTTTCTTTATGCTGGCATCTGTTTAAGTAATCTCTATGCAAATTGCCAATCTGAAATTGATTTCAAGTTGTGGACTTGTCTTGTTCTCTTACTGTTGATGGTACGGCGTAATATGATGTCCGGGCGGTAGAAGTTGCGCGCATAACTGGGCCCCGTGTTCCGCCCCCGCAGAGCCACCTGAAGGGCGGGAAGGGCGGGTCGACGGGCTCGGGCTCGGAGCCGTCCACGCCGCCGCCCGCGCACACGCCGGCGCGCGCGCCGCGCTCGCCCGCGCACACGCCGGCGCCGCACGTCAAGCTGGAGCCCGACTCGCCGTACCCGCTGCCGCGCGACATGCCGCCCCCGCACTACGACCAGACCCATCTGCCGGTGAGTATCCATCGACGAGCGTTTGTCGCGCCTTAGTCCATTCCATTAACTGACAGCTTGAAAGCAAAAATGACAATTTTGGAAATAATTTAAGTATAATAGCTTATTTTTAGGATTCAAATGGAAAAAACGTACCTCAAATGGAAAAAACGGAATCCTTATAGGATCACTTTGTTGTCCGTCCGTCCGTCCGTCTGTCAAGACCCTTTTTCTCAGGAACGCGTGGAGGTATCAAGCTAAAATTTATACTAAATACACAGGTCTACTGTCCCTTTGGAGCTGTGAAAAAATCAAACTTCTAAGCCAACGCAATCAAAAGATACAGCCGTTTATGCCGCAAATTTCCGCAAACTTTCGAAACTCGCAAGGGAATCAAAACCTACAGGGTACTTCTCGTGAACTCTCTGAATCTTGAAATTTGGTACGAAGCAACGTCTTATAGCACATATAAAGGAAAAATTGCGAAAACCGTAATTTTTTGTACGGATCCCTCGGTGCGCGAGTCCGCCTCACACTTGGCCGTTTTTTTTTGTGTAACGGATATATTATCAATTAAATAGTTATCCGGTGCCAGAATCCGACATTTCCGACATCAAAACAACTATAAATTAACCATTCTGAAGCTTCTGAAATGTCAGAATTTTTTTATAGCATATTTTTTTTAAATTTTGGTTTCATTAACATTTGCTCTATAATATTAAAAAAAAAACATACGAAAAAAGACACTGCATGCTTCATTTAAATCTATATAATTACTTCCGGATGTAAAATTTGTCGGATTTTTGAATAAAGCATCTTAGAATAACATTTTGAACAAAAAAACGCTATTATAAATTAATGTTTCTCAAAACCGTACTTTTCCTTGAGTACTTATTCTCACAAGCCATGTAAGTAACTCGTCTTCCGGCGCGGTCAATAGTTTCCACCCAGGAATCCAACTTTATCACGTCTTCTTTGATCCTATAGTTATTTGTTATGCAAGGCTGCAAAGTTGTTGTTTGGCGCAAGTGCTTGTATTGAAAGCCGAGCTAGCGAAGGATTGTAAGATTGAACCATGAGCGAAGCGAATGGTTCAAAAGTACAATCCTGAGCATAGCGAGGCTTTCAAGGCACGAGACGCCAAACAATTTTGCTGCCGAGCGAAACACACAACTTTTCACCTCACCACCGCGAGAAAAATTGTAAATGTATTGGAAGTAATTTGGACCTTATAACAACCCTCATTTTCAATAAAGATTGGTTTACATCTCATCAAGATCTAGAATTTTATAATTATTAAATGTAACATAATAGTTATTTACGATACAAGTGCCGAAAACAGGAAATTCGCAACGAGTGGTGATAAATTAAAACACGACCGAAGGGAGTGTTTTAAATCGACACGAGTTGCGAATTACCTATTCGCACGTGTATCGTACAACGTTTTACTGTACATATGGCTCTTTAAAGTTTTGACATATGCACGGAAAGTGCTCTTTTCCGCACTAGTGCTGGAAAGTAGCACCATATGTACTGTAAATATTTTTGCGTCTTTAAATATGCTTAACTATACACTAGAAAAGTCAAAGTATTGTTGGGTACTCACGGGTAAACTACGAGGGTTGTTTGATAACTACCCGTTTATGAAAAAAACAATCAGTCGTTTTTGTAAATATGCATTTATTTTTCTACGTAGTCTCTTTTTAACTCTTTACATTTATTCCATCTATACTCAAGCTTCAATAAACCATCTAAAAAGTATGATTTCGGAAAGTCATTCAAATAGGCCTCTGTGGCGGCAATGACTTCGTCATTTGATCTAAATCGCTTACCACCGAGCCATTTTTTCAGGTTGGGAAACAAAAAAGAAATCGCATGGGGCCAAATCTGGAGAATACGGGGGGTGAGGCAATAGTTCGTATCGTAATTGTTTAATTTTGGCCATCACGACTCTGGACGAATGAGCAGTATTTTTTCGTGATGAAACAGTAATTTTTTCTTCTTTAAATGGGGTCGTTTTTCCTTCAACACAGCTTCAAATTCATCCAATAAATTGGCATAGTACTGCCCTGTTATCGTTCTTCCCTTTTCTAAGTGGTCAATATGTATATTATATATAATACCCTGCGAATTCCAGAAAACGGTGGCCATGACCTTTCCAGCCGATGGGACGGTTTTTGCTTTCTTTGGATCCTCTGCTTTGTCTGCTCTTTCATTTCCGGCGTTTAGTGGTGAACCCACGTTTCGTCTACGGTCACAAAACGACGCAGAAACTCCTTCGGGTTACGTTTGAACACTGCTAAACACTGCTCCGAAGTAGTCAGTCGGTTCCGTTTTTGCTCCTCCGTGAGTAAACGCGGCACCCACCTCGCCGATACTCTCTTCATATCCAATTTTTCTTCTAATATGTTTTGTACTCGCTCAATTGAAACGTTTACAGCATCAACGATTTCTCGAAGTTTAATTCGGCGGTCGGCTAGAACGATATTTTCAATTTTTTTAAGCATATCGTCTGTAGTTACCTCAATTGGGCGGCCTGGGCGATCCTCGTCAAGGACGGTTGTTCTCCCTCGCTTAAACTCGTTGTACCAGTATCTAACGATGGTCATAGAAGGAGCATATTCATGGTAAACCGCCTGTATTCTTACTTTTATCTCATCACATGTTTTCCCTTCCAAAAACAAAAACCTAATTACAGACCGATACTGTTCTTTCTCCATTTTAACAATTTAACATTCACGCTTCCACTGAATCGCTGTCAAATGAGAAAAAAAAACAAGACTGCGGTTTTTTTTAATTTTCCCGCCTCTGAAGAATGGCTTAAAAAGGTGGTATACATATTTTCGGCCAGTGATATTAGTACATTTAGAAAACAGCTACATATCAAACAGGCCTCGTATAAGGCTCAATAGTACATTATTGCCGTGGCCGGGAAGGAGGCAATTGCAGGCTGAGTATTTGTTTAAACGGACGAGCTTGCGAGTCCGTTTAATTATAATACGAAGCCTGCAATTGGCATTCCGGCTAAGGCTAATATAGTGCTTTTCTCAAAAATGGGGGAATTAAAAATACTAAATTGAAATCAAGCATTATTATTATTATTATATTCAGTTTGTTTACGTGCCACTTAACGTTTGGGAGAACGATTTAGTTCCTACATACTATTATTTATTACCTTTGTAGCTAGGTATCGGTCGTCCGGAGCTTCATTTAAAAACTGCGTAAAATTTTCTGCAGTTAATACGTTCGATTTCTTGCTCTTGAAACCGTTGGACTGTCAAATTCGAGAAAGTTTTGATGTTTACGTTATATTTGATATTCATTGTGAATTTTAGCATTGAATATAATGGCCACAATGTTCATGGCATTTTACTTTTTGCGAGTTCACTGAAATAAACTAAAATATGCTTTCTGAAAAGTAGGAGACATTCTTTGCTTCTCGCCACAACATAAAATTCTCTTCATATATTTCTCTTGTGACTTTACTGGAAACAAATTATTGATTAAGAGATTCGCTTCATCCCTCAATTCCTCAGGCGTACACTCCATTCCTTCGTCGCTTGAACACATATTACTCGTATTTATTTATGTAAACTTTAAATATTGCTGCACACGTGAACATATTTACGATTACCCGCGGTTTTTTTTACAGAATCGGAAATGTATTTTTCCACCAAAAAAACGCAAACTATTTGAGACACATACAAAAACGTCGTGTTTGCAACAGAAAAATACGAGTTGAATTGGCTGAATACGAGCTACGAGTATGCCGTCTTTTACATGCCAGTTTCTACTTTTAAAAAAATTTGGTACTCGACAAATAAAGGAATTTATATATAACATTCCAGGCGGCCTGCAATGTTTTTTAATTTTTAATTTAGATCTGACCATAAACTAGACAACCTTCATACCTTCCAATATGTAGCGCGTTATGTTCACTTTGCCGGCCATTTTTGAGAAAATACGCTTATTTCACTTTCCGCTAAGTTAGCAGGCATTCAAATTCATATCTTCTGCACTAAAATCTATAAATGGGTGAGGACCAAATTCTTGGCCAGTAGTTAGCGTCGTTAATTGGTAGTAGTTAAAAAGTTCCGTTGTGACACGAAAATTAACCATAGAAAATGTATGGCTAATTTTCGTGTCAAAACGGAACTTTTTAACTACTATCAATTAATTAGGCTAACTACTGGCCAAGAATTTGGTCCGCACCCAAATAACCACCATTATTTTGGTTTTACTGTATGTGGCTTTAGAACAAAACCAAATTAAACGGTATACGAGTTTTTTCTTAAATTAACTTTTCAAACGGTGCGTTCCTCCATATTTGGAAAAAGTGATTTTTATAAAAAAATTAAACTTCATTTTAAAATTATTTATTCGTATTTTATCCTTTTAAATCAGCCTAAATGTTAATATTTCGTATGTACCTACTTAATTAAGAAAGAATAAGTAATATCAATTTTATTTTATCATAATAATAACAATTAATTATTGGCATAACACCATCAGTTTCTGAACGCACCCCTCATTCTGTATAGAAAAAAGTTGGATGTCGAGATTGACCGTCACGTTCCAAATTCAAAAACTCTTTCCACGCTAGCGGATAAAATGGACTTTTGGGCGCAGATTTTGAGCGATAAAGCAAGCCTTTTCGAGCCGATGAGGTGAAAAATGAATTATCAGTTTGCGGGCGCTTACGTCGCGACAGCTCTTTGGTACCATGTGAACCATGTTCCGATATCATCATCATCATCATCATCATATCAGCCGAAAGACGTCGACTGCTGGACATAGGCCTCCCCCAAAGAGTGCCAAAGTGACCGATCCCGCGCCACCCGCATCCAGCGGACTCCCGCAACCTTTACCAGGTCATCAGTCCACCTTGTCGGGAGCCTACCCACGCTGCGCCTTCCGGTACGTGGTCGCCACTCGAGAACCTTTCCGCCCCAACGGCCATCGGTTCTACGTGCTATGTGCCCCGCCCAGTGCCACTTAAGTTTAGCGATCCGGAGGGCTACTCGTATATCGGTTACCTTGGTTCTGCTGCGGATAGTCTCATTTGTTCCGATATACTGGATCGAATTTATGTTAGTAATGAACAAAAGCCTTAGCCTTAACCAGTTTTCCGCCTTGCATATTTTAGACTTATTATACTACTATGAAATAAAATTATTATGATTAGTAATGTCCTTGAAGAAGTTGTGTTAGGTCCGCGCAAATTTGTGACCTCGATTGAATGTCACAAATTTCAAATGTCGTAATTATATTCTAACTTTAGACTTTGCTTCTGTTTAAAAACTAAATATTTTACGATAAATTCCGCGCTCGAAATACCGTGTTCCGTGTTAAATAATACTTCTTAACCAGGTGAAATATTACCTTTTAGCTTAATGTTTCTAATATTGTTTTTATCATATAACCCTCGCGATGTATATCCCAATCCAATAGATTTTTCTGAATACAATTACAAGGTTATTTTTTAAATATATTATCTATTTACTTCACATTATGTCGCTTCATACAATCACATAAGGAAGGTCTTTTTCTTCTGCTTTTATAACGAACTCTAATAACTTGATCGTAATATGAATTGCATCGTTTATATTTGTAAATATTTAATGATTTGTCACATTGGTCAACAGAAAGGAAGGGATCTGCCTCATTCGGAAATCACAATTGGCATAAATATCAAAATTGTTAGAGTAGATATAGCAGGGCAATCCTTTCCTTCTCTGTTGGCAGAGGCCGAAGTGGCGCTCGGGCCCCGAGGACGCCAAGCCCGCGTCCGCGCCCGCAGCCGCGGAGCTGCGCGCGGCCGCGGCCGGCTCCGCCATGCTCGCTTCCATGCTCGCGATACCGCCCCAGCGCATTAACGCGCCGCCTAAGCTCATACCGACCCCCACTGCTCCGATCGTCCGCAAAGGAGGAAGGTTCCGCTCCAACTGGCTCTCGCTCTACCCCTGGTTGCAATATGATGAAAGGCAAAATATCATGTACTGTAACTTGTGCCGCAAATGGGCGCACGAGCTCACCGTCACTAGAACGTCGTTTATAGAGGGCAACGCCAACTTCAGATTGGAAATAGTCAACCACCATGATAAGTGTAAAGCCCATAAATTTTGTCAAGAACGTGAGCACATCCAGGAAACTTTAACGCATATGAATGATGCATTTAGTTAGTAGGAAGTAAACAGATGATAAAAAGTGGTGACGGTGATAAATATATTAGGGAATGATGTGATGATTCTGCCTTGATGTAAACTGTTATTGACATTAGATAGGAAAGTGCCATCAGTAACAAACCGGAACGCGCATTTAAGAAATAAAACTTCCATATTATATTTAAATAGTGGTGATCTCAACTAGTGTTTTGCTGTAACAAATGCCTTTCATACATTTTTAATTGGTGGGTATTTTGGTACAATTGTAATAACGATAGGAAATATTATGTTTATTAATTATTAAACGTATGGTGCGATTTTCCAGGGTATGGGTGTTCCACCGGAAATGGCGGCGATGTTAACCCAGCAGCACCAACTCAACAACGACTCCAGCGACGGCGAGCAGCTGCTGCCCGCGCACCCCGACCAGACCGACACCATCGACGGTGAGTCGCCTTACAACACACAACTACTACAAACATAAGCGATGCGATCCACATCGAATTCCCTTATTACGATCATGGATCACTCATGATTTAAAATAAAATCGCACAGTTTGTGGTCGTTTTTATCACGTTGCCTATATAACAAATCATAGCCATTATTTTGTTTGTGCGCAAAGATTTTTCAACATTAATTCAAATTTCGAATAATTCGCTGAAAATATTGGCTAAGGTTTCAGCGCTTGCCGAAATTAACGCTTCGATTTTGCAGGAATAGTCAAAAATATCTAGGAGACTATGTTAGTTCTCGTTTATAAGAACACAAAGTAAACTAGGTGAAACATGTGACTAATTGAAATCCTAGATGTTATTGAGTATTACTGTCGACGCATGTTCTCAACCCCTCGCATGCTTCACAAAGACGCTTTAAACCATCTTAATTTGCACCAACCATATCAATACAGCTTTTGGGTACTTTGTTTTTTAATTAAATTTTTCTACTATGATGAAGAAATCGGTGTGGTAATATATTTCTCATGGTGATTTGGCGCCCCTATCGTGGGCCTAGGTATCTATACTTCCGCACCTAATTATCCGTACGTAATTATTTGGTCTCTTATATAAATGATGGGTTGCTCCAAAGTTTATATTTTCGATTATTCCAATTACATAAACCTGATACATACAGTATTGCAATGGCATCTCAGGATTGCATGGTCAGGAAACTGGAAATTTTAGGGAAGGATGTGCATTGAACAATGTGTGGTTAGTGTGGGTATTCGACTTAGTGCTAGTTGAAACGCGTTCAGTGTGATATGAGATTAAGCATGCTAAACATGTTACGTGCAGTGAAGATATGCCATAATCTTACAGGTGACAACGACGGCGTTGACGAAAATAGTATGCCTCAAGAGTATCAGCAAAATATAGATAACGTAGATACCTCTATCAAATCAGCACTCAATTATAGGCTCTACTCGGTTCCTGTACCCTGTTCCATATGCGGCAAACTCGTTACGAATATAAAGAAACATATAAAGTCACATAACCCCGCGCAGCACAAGTGTCCCTTGTGTCCAATAGTACTGACTCGAGCCGATAATCTTAAAAGACATCTCCGTATGAAACACTGTTCAGTATTAGGACCTAATAATTGGGCCAACATAAGAACCAAATGTGAATTGCCCTAGAAAAGTATCCTCCTAGATTTTGCATTAATGAAATCGAGTTGATTAAGACCGTGTTAAAATGAATAGGTTAAAAGTAAATATTGTTAGGCTGTGACTGGTACTTATGTGACCAAGGATTTTCACGTAGCTATTTCTTACTCGGACTTTTATCGGAATGCCTTATTGTCTGCAATACGGTTTAGTATCAATCCTCAATCTGTCAAAAATTCTAACTAGGATCTCCAGGTTAGCGGGTGTACTTGTGCACTTAGGCACTCATTGGTTCTAACAGTTTGTAACTTAGTCTTAAGGTGTGGTGTTTTAATTCATTTCTTCTAATAATAAACATACTTAAAACAAAAAGCGAAAGTCCGGCCGGAATATAAATCTAGAGCGCGACTGAAAATCATGTTTGTATTTTTAATAATATTTGATTTGGCTCAATCCTGCTCTTTATAGAAGTTAATAAATAAACAGTCTGATTTTCGCTTTAAAAAAGTATTCTTTTGCTATTTGCATAACTTGTATACCTGGGTGTTATAATAATCTTTTCGACTGATTACATTGTATTCATTATATCTAGTGCCAATAATATATGTACATAATAGTGTAACGTGGCAGCTCCTTGCTGTTAATTAAACTAAAGAACTTGTACAAATCGAACAGTATGATCTCTTGTTGTTCCTGGTAGAAGTAACTGGCTGATCCAGCTTACCTACTCCACTCTAGTGGTCAGCTGGTGACGAAGACTGATTTTGTTTATGTAATGTTGGAACATACCTTTAATATTAATTTATTTCGCCTTATACAATAATTAAGCGACTCCAAATGACTTAATCTATTGTAAGTCTGTCGTTACTGTGTATGTTTGTTGCAAATATATTCCTTTATTTATACCACTTCTTTTCTTTTCATTCCTACTCCATGCTTATTCTCAATACATTACGGCTAACTAACCTTCCTACCTATCTGGCCTCGTCTTCGGAACCTGGCCCCTCGTCAGCTATTAACATCTCATGCCACAATAACACTGACTATAACAAACACCGTTTCTTCAGTATCATTGATTCATTTATGCATGAATCTCCATTGGATAATACAATTAATTTGTTAAAAACATCAAAATGATTTGATACTTTGGTTTCAATAACTCTTATTTAGTCTTGTATCTATTATTAATGCTTTTTATTAAATAGTACTAGGAGAGGCATATAGTACAGCGTTAACAGTCAATAACCAAGCTTTCAATAGTGCTAAACTACTATAAATATTGTTTGAGTCGACCCTTGTTTGCGTTGTTTTAAAATTGCTATTTTATTGTCTTAATCTGAAATATATTTCTCTGAAATTCTTTCGCACTACACGCCGAATGCTGCAGAACCAACCGAATAGTCGATTCCGTTCCACATCCGCAAGCGGCAGCATTCGAAGCTAGCGAGACCGATAGTCGCGCGAAAGGTTTAGTCGGGCAGTTGGCACTGTGGCATGTCGCGATGTGTTGCGATGGACGGAGAGACGGGCGGGGCGGGCTGCCCGGAGAGGGCTGGAGTGACGGCTCGCTGGTTGCAGGCTCGAAGGGCTGGCACATGCGGCTGACGTTCGAGCGCGTGGCCGGCGCGCTCAACCTGCACCGCTGCAAGCTGTGCGGCAAGGTGGTGACGCACATCCGCAACCACTACCACGTGCACTTCCCGGGCCGGTTCGAGTGCCCGCTGTGCCGCGCCACGTACACGCGCTCCGACAACCTGCGCACGCACTGCAAGTTCAAGCACCCCGCGTACAACCCGGACACGCGCAAGTTCGAGCCGCCGGTGCCGGTGCCGCCCGGGGTGCCGCTGCAGCACGCGGCGCTGCCGCCCGGGGTGCACCCGCAGCCGCCGCTCTTCGCCAACCACCTCGACGCGGGCTTCGACTGATTGTCCATGTACTGGCTCGGCCTCGACGCTCTGTGAGCGCGGGGCCCCGGTCAGTCCAGACTTTACCGTTGTTGATGTGTCAAATTTTTAACGGACCGTCTCGAGTTGAAACAATTTCCTATTTAGGATTAAGCTGAAGTGCTATTACTTAAGCGGGCCTTAATGTTGAGTTCTTATTATAGCTCGTTCGTTACGGGCGATTCGTTTAGTATTGTCTCGGTTGTGCATTTGACTTGCCCCAGTGTGACCTCAAATGTTCCACGTAAGGAACGTACCTATCGGTCGATAGAACTCGAAGTGTAGGTATATAAGTAGGTAAGCGAATATTTCTATACCAATTGCTATACGGGAACGGGCAAAAGCAATAATAATATGATGTTAATTTTATTACCATATTATTTTTTATATTGTATCGATAGGAATGTTAAGCTATGATATCGGGTAGCGGTGCGACCGTGATGCTGGCCGGTACCGAGTCGATCTTCTTGTTATATTTATTCGATAGGGGGCTCTCAGCCCCGTAGCTAATTGTATTTATGTTACATCCTACGCGCGGAGTGAACCACAACAGAACGGGATGCGGGACTGGCGAGAGATTGTGATCCGTCGTTGGTCAACGACTTATAAATAATGACTGAATCTCAGTGTAGATGCATTTGTAACTCTATGAGGCCTTTGCAAGATGGATATTATTAAGGATTTGTGATGTATTAACGGATAGCGCCTAAGGAAACATACGAAAAGATTTTTATACTAGACTATAGTTGATCTATTTACGGAGATTGTTTTTTTATACTTAGATATATAGTATTGTCTGATTTAATATACTTTTATATTTACATTAATATACCATATATATATCTTATTTTACTTTATTGGTGTTGTTTGTTTTTATTGATTGAACATGTAGCAACATGGATTTCGTTTATATTGAGTTGACGGTTAGATGTAGTATACGGAGGCGATGTTAAGGTATTGATTATTTTATCGTCGGTAGGAGTTGTCTGGCTGGTGTAACGGGCGCCGGCCGGCTCGCCTGCGCCCGCGCACGTGTGATCGCCTGATCGGTGCTTGGGGTCAAAGACCTCTTTCAATTACTTTAAGATAGGAACGTTTCGAGGTTGCGCATTTAGTAACTAATATTGGCATTCTACGATTGGGACTAACCTAGCATGTATGTATGTATTTTCAATTAAGATTTAAGATTGTTACATTTTTAGCTAAACACTTAGAGTGGTACGGTAACTGAAATGTGATAAAAAGGAATGGTGCTAGAACCAAGAGTGTTAACACGCTACGATTCGACTCCTATTATAGAACCTATGATTAATGTTTTAATGATTAGTTATTTTGCATTAACGTATCGTAAGGCATCTAGCATCCGGTTGAGGTCGCATCCACAGACCGCGGGCGGCGCGCGCGCCGGCCCTAGAGATTACAGTATCACTCGACATTTCACCTAAGTTTTCAGAGATCTTCAAATTTACTAATATTACATTAGAATGATAAGACACCGGTTTTCAAATTCTGATGATAGGTCTCATCCAAATTTAAATGGTGTAATAAATATCCGCATCCAAATGAAATCCGTGATCGTACCGCATAACTTTGAAGTGGCGTTAAGCCGTAGCTGTGAACATGCAATTTCACTTGTGCAATTTTTTAAAATAGTCATAATTCATAGCTAGATTATACAATTGTCTATTGAATATAAGGGGCCCACTTGAATTATAAGTACTAAGCTCCCCATCTTCCAATGATGACATTTACTCATGGTAAGTTACTCACCAAATATTTCTTCCTCAAAGATTTATTTCTCATTTTAAGAGTTTGTTGTTTAAAGTTTATTGTATTTTACTTCTCATTATATTTTATACCGTGGGCGCTTATTATTTGGTAGCATTTCATACTCAGTGCAATATTACTAGTTATTTAATTACGTAACCAAACTAAAGGATATTTTAAAATATAATTAATGTCTTCGAAAGAGAGTTACTACCTATTTGTATATTTACATAAGTGAACTCCTAATTTCTATTTCTACCTGACGAAACGCAGTTTTGGTTACGGTGATGTACAGGTTTTATAGCTGGTAATATTAAGATTTAGCTTGTTTACCTCTGCCAATCGTAATAGTTACGTACTTTTTAATAATTTATTCGCGCAAGTTAGCATATTGTTGTTCGTTGAACAGATCATAGCTATCCGGGGCCGCGCCCAGTCCGAGCGAGCTGATCTCCACTGCATTCGACTCCGGCGTTCGCGAATACTCGCGAATGCCTTTCGTATAATTACTATCGAGACCAATTTTATGAACGACCTTTGCTTTAGTAAACGGTCGATTGGTAACGTAGATATTTTAGATGAATTAGGTTAGGATACTATGATAGTGTCTGATCCGAACAATTCGGAGTATCACATCGTTTGGCTCAGAAATATCTACCTTTGATCTCTTTTCAGCTTTCAGAAAGTGTGCAACTTAAATACTACTTATGGAGACCACGTAAATGAACTTAATGAAAGCTAAATTATGCCATATGGAATTTATACATAAGGTTAACGAATTACTAAAATTAGTCTTATGAAAATGAAGGTCTTGTAGACCTAGTCACTTATTCGGCCAATCTAATTGAATATTCCAATTTATTGTATATTAAAATTTACACATTATTATCACAAGGGTGTGATCTTATCATTTAAAATTCAATGGAATGCAGGATGAGCTATACGGTTATTGTCAGGATAGCAATGGTCTAGTTATGTTTATTTTGTTCTTTATAACATTAGCAAATTTGTTATAGTGTCGTATATCACAATAGTTTAATTCTAATAGGGCGGGGGCGTCAAATCGTGTCCTAACAGCTGGTTCGTCGGACTTGTTATATTTTTACATGAGATTTTATGAACGATTTGTTGTTTATGAATATTTTGTTTGATGTCTTGGTTTGATGCCTCCAGTTTAATTTAAATTATTTTGTTTTTTATGCAAGCAGTTAATGCAAATTATTATTTTTCACATTGTTTGATGTTATGTAATGCAATTTTAACATGTTGCAAACTCCTGCATTTATCTGTTGTATTTATTACTAATTTTTACATTAAATTGTGGTATGTTACAATCCGTGTAGTTTCAGTATGTTCACATTTCCATCCCACCGGTGAATCCGTTCGTACGCCCTGTCATGCACGCCTGCGGCCGCGGCCGCTGCGTGTCGCCGCGCACACGCCCTCTCGCCGCTCGCGTGTGCACGGCGACATGCTCAGTGGACAACAGACCATAAAGACCTAACATTACTAAATATGGCGATCTTTATCATTGCTGCCAGTACAAACTATGCCATAGCTCCTAAAGTGTTTTCAAATATTTCATACACATATAACATGGCGTTCAAAAGGTTGATTAATCAAGTACTGGTAGTTATTCCGACGCCGATTGCACTTAATGGTCTAGAATGTCCCTTGTGTGGTTTCTTACAATGTACTTGCGTGTACAATGAGTATTAGGCGTTGTGCTAAGACGGGCGTTATGGTAGTGAGGTGGAGGCGGGTTGTTGCAGAGCGGCTGCACGCGCACGCGCAGGTGTCGGCGCACGCGCAGGCGTCGGCGCCGGCGCCGCAGTACTCGTACCACAGCATGTTCGTGGCGGCGGCCGAGAGCGCCGCGCTGTGGCGCTGCAAGTCGTGCGGCAAGGAGGTCTCCAACCGCTGGCACCACTTCCACTCGCACACGGCGCAGCGCTCGCTGTGCCCCTACTGCCCGGCCACCTACAGCCGCATCGACACGCTGCGCTCGCACCTGCGGCTCAAGCACGCCGCCCTGCTGCTCAAACATTAGATCGCCGACGCGACGGCGTGACCTGCGCTCCGTCAGGCGAAGACCCGACGTCACGCGCTCGACACGGACGCGACCCGACCCCTGCTTTGCTCTGATTGTGACCACGAATTTAAGGCGTATACCATCGACTGTGTATGAAATTGATGTGATGGCTCGTTTTATCGTTATTCTTTCGTAGATAGTATTGATGTTGAACATGCATTTTGCATTAGGTATAACTCGCAACTAGGTAATATATATACCGCATGTTTTGTGCGATTTATTGTTCTTATGTATCGAGGTAAGGTTTCGTTCGAATATGCTTTTATAAACAGGGTAAATTTTACATTACGTGGGTTGTTCAGAGGAAACTCTAAAATTGTTAAATTAAGCTGTACATGTGCAGATGTATAATGTGGAGATGTAAGTTAGATTCGAAACAATATCCCGTGGACACTGAATAACGTGTCCCTTTTTTAAGCACACATTTTAAATACGAGGGGCCTCAGATAAGGTGATAAGTTCTAAGCCTTTGGTACTTCGAGGTCGTATATGCGTTTATGGTACTGGCCACTAGAAAGGCCATTTAAAAACGAATTATTAAAAACAAAATCATATCATATTTGTTTGAATTTTTCTTGAGATATTCAATGGCAAAGTTCACCATGTCTGAATTATCAACAAATATTACGAAAATTGAGCACCGTGTTGTAATTAAGTTCCTTACAAAAAGTGCTAAATCACCGCAATGTATTTTTTAAGAAATGGCTAGTATTTATGGTGCCTCTGGACCTTCTTATGCTACGGTCAAGGAGTCGATTGAAGACGATCCCCGTTCAGGAAGGCCAATATCGGTGGTGACTGAAGAAAATGTAAGAAAAGTAAAAAAATTGGTATTAGAAGACCGGAGAGTTAAGGTTTGGCAAATAGCTGATACTGTAGGCATTAGTAAAGAACGGGTTGGGGAGATTTTACATGAACATTTGAACATGACTAAGGTCAGTGCTCGCTGGGTACCGAAAATGCTGACGGCGTCCGATAAAGAACGTCGTGTTGAAACTTCCCAGGCGTTTTTAGATCTGTGCGGAGATGGTATAGATGAAGTTTGGTCACGAATAGTAACTGTTGATGAAACATGGATCAGGCAGTATGATCCGGAGTGTAACTCTGAATCCATGCAGTGGATTAAAAAGGGTGAAAGACCACCGAAGAAGTATAAAGTGCAAAAATCGGCTTCTAAGTTAATGGCCACTGTGTTTTTGGGACTCTGATGGCATTCTCTCAATAGATTATTTGGCCAAAGGTTCAATAAATGCACTTTATGGTGCCAATCTATTGAGACACGTGCGAAAAGCGATAGTTGAGAAAAAGAGGCAAATTAAGGAAAGGCATTTTGTTTTTGCAAGACAATGCACCCGTTCACACCGCCCGGGTTGCGAGGCAGGCTCTGAAGGAAATTGGCTTCGATGAAATCGACCACCCACCCTACAGTCCAGACCTAGCCCCTAGCGATTAATTTCTGTTCAGTAATTTAAAGAGAGTTACGGGGAAAGCCTTTTGGCAGTGATGAAGAGGTGAAGGAGGCTGTACAGGAGCATTTTGAAGGCCAATCTAAAGAATATATTTTTAACGGCCTAAAAGCATTGTATAAAAAATTTAAAAAATGCATTTAACTAGAGGGAGATGATATTGAAAAATAAACATAAGTCATTTTTTATATACCTATTTTTTTCTACCCCTAGGCTTAGGACTTATCAGCCGCCCCTCGTAAGTATTATAATACTTCCAGCTTCCTGATCGCCTTCTCAGCAAGTGTGGATACCCTGCCTGTACATAGCTGGGCAGGCATTACATATAATCACTACGGTGACACATGTGTGAATCTTAGAAGTATGTTAGGACTTCTACCTAAGGTCCTAAGCATTGCTTTCTTAGCACACATTGTAGGTACAGCAAGTGTCCATACTTACCTCAAAGGCACTATACTAGTCATATAAGTACTTACGATTTGCCATCGAGGTGTATACCTATTAGTAATTACTAAAATACTCTGTTATTATTTCTCTATTCTAGGTATATTGCAACAACATAAGGTAACATTTTAGTGTGTAATCAAAGTGTAATATAACAGTTAAAGAATGATCTATGGAAATGTAAAGGAAAGCGAGGCTTGAACACCTTAAGACTGAACTGAAAACAACTTGTGATTGAAGTATTTATTATGAAACGTGATTTGACTGTAAATAACTATACTTACCTACTTTTTAACTCACTTTACATACAATCTTAGGATGTCGGTATGTAGATAGGATATATTCTGGTAATGCGCGTTTAAATTCAAAGTACCTAAATGAATTGACGGCTGCATGCTTTGAAAATTAATGGATGTATCTTCATAAGAATCTTCGTCCCAAAAGATATTTTTGTATAAGCATTATGAACAGATAATGCATTGTATTAAATGTTTACACTAGCTGTAATGGTTGTAGTATAGCGGGAAATAGGTAAACATACCCATTTGTCACTAATATATCCAACTTCATCGTGTCATGTGTCTATGTAACTCATTTAAATACGAGTACCTATCAGTCATCTGTAATTCTCAGTATCGATTAATTAAGTAAATGTTTAAGTCCCAAATGTCCCAATCTAAGAATGTAGCAACTATGAAGAACTTACTCATCATTTCCTCATCATCGGCGACATAGGAGTTGTCATACACTAAATGTGGTAGGAAGAAATCAACGTTTCATCTGTAGCGTATTTAATTTAGTTGCCAAGTAGCTAATTAAAATATTAGTATCGATTTCTTTTCTTAATAACTTTGACTCAAATTGTGATGTTTAAAAATTGCTCGTTTCATCTTTGCATAATAATGTTATAATTAGGTAGGTGGGTACATAGGTGTAAATAAATTCATCACTCATTACTTACATATGTGTTTGTATTTGTTACCTACTTATTAATAATAGTAATTCAATCAAATACATATTTAAGTACTTAAACTTAATTCCATGCATGGGGACTTGAGCACCTATCGCCACACTGTGAGCTAAAATCGCCTTACAATTCAGAGGCGTCTCTAGCCCATGTAGCGCCCGTGTGCAAACATTACTCTAGCGCCCCCCAGTAAGCGCGCGCGCCGAGTAGGGGTCCGTAGCGGGTGGCGTTCGGCGCTCCCTAGGACCGCTGCGCCCATGTAGGTACAGTGCGACAAAAAAGAGTAGAAATTAAATGAGCGCGCCATGTCATAGTATGGAATTTTATTAGTTCTATTTTATTTAATTTCTACTCTTTTCTGTCGCACAGTAAAGACGCCTCTGCCTTACATTCACATCTAGACATCTAGTGGTAGCCAGAGCTCCCGAGTATGTTGTAGTGCTGCGAGTGAGAGACTCCGTGGTCGTCTGTAATAGCTATCAACACAACGATTCCTCAAATCAAATTAAGGGTCGGCAACGCGCTGTTGATTCTTCTGGAATCGTCAGCGCCCATACTTATGCGGTGTCTGCTTACCATCCGGCAGACCGTTTGCCACAGTCGTGGTATAAAAAAAAATTGAATGGAAGCCATCATTGAACAGTTTATAATTACGTAATTAAAATTGGACATTAAAATGTTATTTGATTGTTATAGATATAATCCATTTCTACTCAAACAAAATATGATAGCCTCGATCTTTGTATAAAAATAAAGATCGAGGCTGTCATATTGTGTTGCTGAAAATCAGGTCCATAAATAAAAATAAAAAATATTTATGGACCCAACTTTCAGCACACTATGTTGACATAAAAAGCTGAATAAGAGCTTCGTATATTAAGTATAGTTATTACTAATGTGTAAATACAAATACCTATTAAAAATTAAATAATACGATTTATTGCACAAAACTTGAAGTAGGTAAAAGGACTTTTCATGGTAGGTAGCACTTTTTATGGTAGGTATTGTCAATTATGATTATGACTGGTCTATTAACTAATATTATTAACTTTCTGCTTCTCCACTTTCGATGTGTTTACCTACTTCAAATACAATTCGGACTATTATTACCTACATACATAGGTAAATATTATAATCTCGAGCGCGAGCGATAATTACGTACAATTAAATGGGAACACCCAAATACTCCGAAATATTTAATTCCGAATTTGCTAATTCCGATTTTCAAAACTCCGAAATTCATAATTCCTAAGACTTATAATTACGATTACTAAAAAACACGAATTTCATTTTACCGAATTTCATAATGTCGATAGTTTGTTTTTCCGATTTTTATAACTCCGAACAATCAGAAGCGCGAAGTGTCATTAGCCCGAAAAACAGTACTCCGATTATCAAATTTCCGAAATTTCATTACTAATTCGGAAATCTGATATTCGGGATAATGAACTCCGTGTTTTCAATATTCGGAATTTTATTTCTTAGGAATTATGAAATTCGGATTTTTGAAACTACAGTACAAATATTCTTCATTGTTCACCAGACATGGTAAAAATAAAATAGAAAAATAGAGGTAAATTAAACATAAACAATGGTAGACAACAGGCGGTCTTATCGCGTGTAACACACGGGAAATTAAAAAATCCGAAAATAAGATTTTGTTTCCCGTAGAGAATAGTGTTCTGCCTTTTCTCCGAAGCCCCTCGAAGTAAAAAAAACAACAAATAGTCGTAAAAATGGTATTATTAGTAGGTTAGGTTAGGGTTAGCTTGTGTCCCTTAGAGCGGAAATAGGCACCCCGCGAAGCGGGGTGACGTCGACCCGCTGGCGGTTAGGTTAGGTTAAAATAATTGGCGTGTAAGTCTGCCTTTATACGCCGAACATTCTATTTTTTATAATCTTCTTATTCTTTATCTTCTTTTTATTATATATTTACGAGGATATAATACACATGATGTTGTACACAATTTGCTCACAATATTCTGTATAGGAAATGCTTGTAATTCGTTTTCCATCTACCCATCTTCCTATACATAGTTAACTTGTTCCTTATGAATGATGTCGATTAATTGTGTATTCATGTGATTTGCTATTCAGTTTCTCCACTCCAGCCGTTTAAAATGCGGATCTTAGGTACTTAATTCGTGTGTGTTAGCTGCAGGAGTGGTCTTAGGCGTTGTTTTAATGATTAATTTGATAATTATTAGTAACAGGAATTCGTAATTCAGATTTTTCGGATGTTCGTTTATTCGGGTTTATAATTGGTCGGTGTAATGATATTCGGATTTTTGAAAATCGGTATTTTAATAATCGGAATTCGGATTTTTGATATTTCGGATTATTATTCCGTCGGACTTCTTATTATTCGGGGTATTGAAATTCGGAATTTTGATAATCGGAGTTGTAACCGTTAGACCTTATGAAAATCGGATTTATGAAGAATCGGAATACTTATATTAGGAGTTTTAAAACATTCGGAATTATGAAAATCGGTATTATGAAATTCGTGATTTCGACTATCGGAATTTAGTTTTTCGTATTTATGTAGTGTACCCCAATAAAATATCAACCTAGTTATAGAAGTTATACAATAACCTAAACATTCACACAGGCACAAAACCCTAGGCAAGTAAGTACAGTACAAAAAAAATACTTTCGTACTAATAATTTCATAGTGACATAAGCTTTTTGAACATCCGAATTAAACATGGCAAATTATGGCAAGTTTAATTCCTTAAATTACCTACTGTCAAGCAAACTTATTTAAATATAAATATTAACTTAGTCAAATGGCAAATCATAATGTTTAGTATCGACCTTCAAGCCTATTTCACTACAATGCTATAATCATTAACGCGATTCATTATAACTCATTTAAACAGAAGCAAAACTGACGAGTCTAGCTATCACAGTCTATACGTTTACCGTACCCTATCGAGTCTAAATTTATATTCGGCGCAAGGTCAGTGTTCGGACGGACCTTGGATAAAAATGCTGCAAAATTTAGTGAGTCGATAGTTGTTTTATGGGTAGTACTAATCGTCTAGCCTCTGGACATTGCCGCTGGTGCCTGGCGAAGCCACAACGACGCTTGCGTCGCTCACTCCGCCAACTTCACTCTGGTCTGTGTGCTCCCCGCTCTCGGCCGAGTTTTTCTCACTGGACTCTTCGGTAGACTCGTTCTCTTCGGAATCCATTTTCTCTGAAGCGGTATTCTTGTTTTTGTTTTTCTTGAACTGTTCCTCCATTTCTTTGAACTTTAGTGTAAGGTATCTGAAATAGGTAAACAGATAATTTATGAACTGTAAATCGACAGTGTTGTTAGTACAAAATGGAGTTTCTTTTTCTGTGAAGACGTGAGACTTTACGAAGGACAGACTCCGAATAAACCTAATCTTATAAGTCTAAGCGACGTATACTTACGTCCGATTTTGTCCGTTAATGTTAATGCAACTCAACCTAATGGTAAGCCGATCCTTTGTTGGTACTTGGGTAAATATGGCAGGATGTAGGTAGCTAGCTGTACTTATTACAGTTTTTCGTTAAGCACAGCTATCACAAGAGGGCGCGCGAGTTCTCTAGATTTTTCTCGCACTATCCGTCTCTCTTATTTAAAAACATAGAAAGAGACGTAAAATTGAGAGAGCTCGCGCGCCGTCTTGTGATAGTCGGCTTCTTCTCAAACAGCTGTTTGTATGATTCCTTCCTGCGGCTTGTGATGGCGGGACCCGTCCAACGGGCAGTTTCGGGGATGGCGAAAATTTATCAGAGTGAATATGAACAAAGTGCTCATAAATATCTGAAGACGACTATTGAATAGACGATAGAGTGCATGTTCCGATATTTTTGAGCACCCTGAAGAGGCAGATATATTTCATGGCGACTACTTGTAGAGGCCCTCCTTGAGCATGTAGATCTGGGCGGTGCCTCAGCGCCACCAGCCGCAGGACACATGATGCGACTATCGCAACGGTTCTCAGTGTGAATCTTACTTGTCCACTAGCGGCCCGCTGTAGCGTCCTCCGGGAACTTGGGCGAGTGTGGTATGATGTACTTGTAGAGGCCCTCGTTGAGCACGTAGAGCTGGGCGGTGCATCAGCGCCACCAGCCGCAGGGCACATGATGCCAATATCGCAGCGGTTCTCGGTGTGAATCTTACTTGTCCACTAGCGGCCCGCTGTAGTAGTCCTCCGGCAACTTGGGCGAGTGTGGTATGATGTACTTGTAGAGGCCCTCGTTGAGCACGTAGAGCTGGGCGGTGCATCAGCGCCACCAGCCGCAGGACACATGATGCCACTATCGCAGCGGTTCTCGGTGTGAATCTTACTTGTCCACTAGCGGCTCGTTGTAGTCTTCCGGGAATTTGGGCGAGTGTGGTATGTTGTACTTGTATATAGAGGGTCTCGTTGAGCACGTAGAGCTGGGCGGTGCATCAGCGCCACCAGCCGCAGGACACATGATGCCACTATCGCAACGGTTCTCGGTGTGAATCTTACTTGTCCACTAGCGGCCCACTGTAGTCCTCCGGGAATTTGGGCGAGTGTGGTATGATGTACTTGTATATAGAGGGTCTCGTTGAGCACGTAGAGCTGGGCGGTGCATCAGCGCCACCAGCCGCAGGGCACATGATGCCAATATCGCAGCGGTTCTCGGTGTGAATCTTACTTGTCCACTAGCGGCCCGCTGTAGTCCTCTGGCAACTTGGGCGAGTGTGGTATGATGTACTTGTAGAGGCCCTCGTTGAGCACGTAGAGCTGGGCGGTGCATCAGCGCCACCAGCCGCAGGACACATGATGCCACTATCGCAGCGGTTCTCGGTGTGAATCTTACTTGTCCACTAGCGGCTCGTTGTAGTCTTCCGGGAATTTGGGCGAGTGTGGTATGTTGTACTTGTATATAGAGGCTCTCGTTGAACACGTAGAGCTGGGCGGTGCATCAGCGCCACCAGCCGCAGGACACATGATGCGCCTATCGCAACGGTTCTCGGTGTGAATCTTACTTGTCCACTAGCGGCCCGCTGTAGTCCTCCGGGAATTTGGGCGAGTGTGGTATGATGTACTTGTATATAGAGGCTCTCGTTGAGCACGTAGAGCTGGGCGGTGCATCAGCGCCACCAGCCGCAGGACACATGATGCCACTATCGCAACGGTTCTCGGTGTGAATCTTACTTGTCCACTAGCGGCCCGCCGTAGTCCTCCGGGAACTTGGGCGAGTGTGGTGTGATGTACTTGCAGAGGCCCTCGTTGAGCACGTAGAGCTGGGCGGTGCATCAGCGCCACCAGCCGCAGGACACATGATGCCACTATCGCAACGGTTCTCGGTGTGAAACTTACTTGTCCACTAGCGGCCCGCTGTAGTCTTCCGGGAACTTGGGCGAGTGGTATGATGTACTTGCAGAGGCCCTCGTTGAGCACGTAGAGCTGGGTGGTGCATCAGCGCCACCAGCCGCAGGACACATGATGCCACTATCGCAACGGTTCTCGGTGTGAATCTTACTTGTCCACTAGCGGCCCGCTGTAGTCCTCCGGGAACTTGGGCGAGTGTGGTATGATGTACTTGTAGAGGCTCTCGTTGAGCACGTAGAGCTGGGCGGTGGAGGCGCAGCGCACGTTGAACCACCAGTCACAGGTGAGCCCCGCTTGCGAGAAGATGGTCCCGTTGGGGCAGAGAAACGACGCTTGCCCGCCGTTCAGGTCGCAGTAGTGCCACACCTGAAAATATGTTCACATCATTAGAAAGTTACAGAGCGGAAGATCGGTTAACTAAACCTCTATTTTTGTTTGTCGCTTTTTAATAGTGGTCACTTCCACGCGCGCCGAGTTACAGTGTCGGACAAGCAAGTTTGCTAAACATTTTGAGAGGCGAATAGAACAAATAGAGACTTACGTCGGCGATGCTATAAAATGTGTGCACAGGATGTGTTCTGTGATATGAAGTGAGTACTTAGTCCTGGCCGATTTCGGCCACAGTGACTGCCTTCAGGTACCGATGCTGTCGACAGTCGTGAGCTCGCATGTGACTTAAATAGCCAAGTTCTTGTTGAAGGTATATTTAATGTGTGCGTATCAAAAATATAAGAGATATACACCTACTTAATATTATATTTTACAAAAGGTCTTAATGGTAGCTAGGACGCTCGACTCTCCATACAAACGTAGTTCGGTTCTCATTTTAAAACGACATACTCGTACAAGCTTAACATCAAACTTTGTATTTTGAATACACAATAGTATCCACCATATCTACATAGTTCAGAAAGTAGTTTCCGTTGCACGTTGCTAGAAATTAAAATAGATGAAAAATAGAGCGAGCATATCGTTTATCATAGAGTCTCATATAAACTCTTATATTATAATTTAAAGCAAACCGTAACTAATTTCCGACCTATATATGGCAGATCCCATTGTGCATAAAAATTATCATGTTATTCTAGTATGCCTTTTTAAAATAGGAGACAAACTACGTTTGTATGATAATTCCACTTGAGTCGCGTTTGTATGGAAATTCGACTTGAGTGACCGGACGGACTCTTAACGGATTTTTATAAACCCGAGTCTTTGAGATTTAGATACCTAGGGCTTTGGTCGCATGAGAGATTCGATCATGATATATTAGGTACCTATATTTTCAAAGCTACCCCACCGTGCTCGCTGTCCCACAAAAGATCCTGGCCCCTTGACACGGTCGACCTTATCACACGATAAGAAACAGGATATAGAGCGACCGTCACTGGCTGACACCATCCGAAAGAACGAGAAGACGCTCCTATCTTGTCAGTTATCGCGTGATAAGGCCGACCATGATACGGGGTCAGGAGTTGATGGCAGCAACAAGGATGACAAGGGAAGAGCGTCCAGTCATGCCTAAAACAGGTAGCAAATATAAATGGAAAACTCTCCACAAAAATATAATATTAAGTAACTCGTTTCCAAAAAAACCCTAAACTCGTGGTCGTAGGCCCAAAGACGATGTCAAATTACAATACAGACTGTTCTTTATTGAATTGTATTACCTGATGTGAAATAAAATCGGCCTTGAGTAATTTAGGTAGATATTAAAAGCCATTGTATAAGTACTAGGTAAGTAATTCTAGTGGGTAATGTTCGGTGTTGCTGCCAATACTCTTGATAGTTATTGCGTGCATGTCGAATAGAGGCATTAAGAACTTTGACATCGATTAGTTGCTATATAATAAGCTTATCTAATGCGTACAGTTAATAGAACCGCGACTTAGCCATAAATCTACGTATTGTATGGAATGGTAATCCTTGAATTTTGAAATAATATCCAATAGTTAATTAAGTACATAACTGGTAATGTCGTCAGCTTGCCAATACAAGCTCGAAGCTCATTATATATGCGTTTGAACCACAGAACACCCGCCCTTCCCCTCACCTCTTCCTCATGCTTTGGTGACTCGCGTCGGGAACAAAATTACAAACATTAGGCTTCTAGTGGATGTGTTCTGTGGTTTGAACAAAGTTATGTTTGTTTGTGGCAATCACACGCGCCGCGCGCAAAGGCAGTTGAAGAAGTAGGTATACCTAAGTAGTTAAATACTTATCTACTAAACATTGGTGTGTCAACTTGCCTGGCAGCGAGTCTCCGGGTCCGCGAAGAAGCCTTTGTACCGCTGTGTCTTGCAGTCGAAGGCGGTGGCGGGGATGGTGGAAAGCACGGGGTAGTCGACCCCGGGACGGCCCGGCGTGCCGCCCTCGTCGTCCGAGTGCGGCCGCAGCGGGAACGACTGCGAAGTCACCTCGCCGCGGTAGTCTGTGGAGTGGCGGCGGTGGGGTAATTTCCTTGACGTAATTTATACTCGTAATGCACGATGTGTATTCGCATTGAAATCCGCCAGATTCTTACCCGTTTACGGCAGGAGGACATAACGTTTATGGAGTTAACCATTTCTCTGGCACGGTCTGAAGCTGGCTGGATGTATTTTAACTGACTTAAAAAATGGAGGAGGTTTATTTGTTTGATTATTTAAACTGTATTGTACAAATAAGAAGTAGAAATGTCGGACTTAATGCCTTAAGGCATTCTCTACCAGTCAACCACAGGGCTAAACAGAAAAGCTTATAGGTGCAGGCAGGGAGGTTCTCAATTCGGTTGTATTTTTTTTATGTTTGTTACCTCAGAATCTCTCAATGACGGATCATTGATGAGCCGATTCGTAACTTTTATTTTTTTCTTGTTTGTAGGTATACCTACGAGGGCTGTTTGATATGTAGCCGTTTTCTAAATGTACTAATATCACTGGCCGAAAGTATGTATACCACCTTTTTAAGCCATTCTTAAGAGGCGGGAAAATTAAAAAAAAAAACCGCAGTCTTTTGTTTTTTTTTTCTCATTTGACAGCGATTCAGTGGAAGCGTGAATGTAAAATTGTTAAAATGGAGAAAGAACAGTATCGGTCTGTAATTAATAGGTTTTTGTTTTTGGAAGGGAAAACATGTGATGAGATAAAAGTAAGAATGCATGCGGTTTACCATGAATATGCTCCTTCTATGACAACCGTTAGATACTGGTACAACGAGTTTAAGCGAGGGAGAACAACCGTCTTTGACGAGGATCGCCCAGGCCGCCCAATTGAGGTGACTACCTACAGACGATATGGTTAAAAAAATTGAAAATATCGTTCTAGCCGACCGCCGAATTAAACTTCGAGAAATCGTTGATGCTGTAAACGTTTCAATTGAGCGAGTACAAAACATATTAGAAGAAAAATTGGGTATGAAGAAAGTATCGGCGAGGTGGGTGCCGCGTTTACTCACAGAGGAGAAAAAACGGAATCGACTGACTACTTCGGAGCAGTGTTTAGCAGTGTTCAAACGTAACCCGAAGGAGTTTCTGCGTCGTTTTGTGACCGTAGACGAAACGTGGGTTCACCACTATACCCCGGAAATGAAAGAGCAGTAAAGCAGTGGATTTTACCGGGTGAACCTGCTCCAAAGAAAGCAAAAACCGTCCCATCGGCTGGAAAGGTCATGGCCACCGTTTTCTGGGATTCGCAGGGTATTATACATAATATACATATTGACTACTTAGAAAAGGGAAGAACGATAACAGGGCAGTACTATGCCAATTTATTGGATGAATTTGAAGCTGTGTTGAAGGAAAAACGACCCCATTTAAAGAAGAAAAAAGTACTGTTTCATCACGATTCATCACCCCAGCTCATTCGTCCAGAGTCGTGATGGCCAAAATTAAACAATTACGATACGAACTATTGCCTCACCCCCTTTATTCTCCAGATTTGGCCCCATGCGATTTCTTTCTGTTTCCCAACCTGAAAAATTGGCTCGGTGGTAAGCGATTTAGATCAAATGACGAAGTCATTGCCGCCACAGAGGCCTATTTTAATGACTCCGAAATCATACTTTTTAGATGGTTTATTGAAGCTTGAGTATAGATGGAATAAATGTAAAGAGTTAAAAGGAGACTACGTAGTAAAAATAAATGCATATTTACAAAAACGACTGATTGTTTTTTTCATAAACGGTGGGTCCCCTTTTTTTTCAAAAATTCAGTTGGATGATGGGATCTCCTCAATTATATTAAGCACGCGTGTAGTGATTTTGGTATATTCTATTATTCGTATTTCTATTACTCGTGTATTAACACCCGGACATCATAAATTTGGTGGAGTGGAATTGATGATGAAGACATATGACTTATGGAATTCCTCAATTATGTAAGTGCTTAAAAGCAAAAAAGTACGTCACAGATTCTGATAAGATTCAGTTGAAATAGCAACTAATCAAGTCCCAGAGGTGATCCTTGTGAAATCGACGGAAGGCCTCAAATATTATCAGGCCACATAGGTAGGACAGCGATTGGGTTTTTTTTTTCTAATAATCAACGCATTTGCTCTCGGAAACCAGTTCATGTGCTTAGGTATGTATTGCTGGTGGCATATGCTGAGTGGCATCCACTTTGGTGAATTCCAATTGTAAGTTTAAAATAAATAACTATATTTCTTTCTTTATTTATTTCTAAAGAGGCGGAGTAATAAGTTGAAGTCGGTTAAAACTTTGTTTTTAAAGTTTTCGTTTTCGAAATTACAATACAAATTGACGTTTCATTAATTTTGAGTGTGTGAGGTACATGACACGTCTCTAATTGGGGACAGTTCTAGGTAAAAGAATTGATTGATGCGAACACATGCTAACGTCAGGTAAAACTTACCTTCAAATAAAATCATGGTTCGTTAAAATGCTTGCTTACCGTCACTATCGATATGTTGCGAAGGCGGGTTAACAGGCGCTAGATATTGCTCTTCATTGAAGTCCTCTACACTCGTCGCAGGGGTTGAATTTACGTCTATCGCTGGTTTCATCGTCACTTCCACTACTTGAGGTGCAACGAACGGCTTCGGGGTGCTTAATACAGGTACCTCCAGTTCGTTCCGTTGTGGCATCGCTTTCAGAGCATTTAGTACTTGCAGTAACGTTCTTATCGAGGATGCGACATTTTCCCTCGTTATAGGTTTGGGAATTGACTTATTTAATTGCAATGAATTCAAGAGATCTCCTATTGTCATTGTGTTTGTTGGAACAGCTGGATTAAAAGGTGCGGGCTTGTAGGTAGGTTGCTCAACAACGTATTCGTAGTAGTTCGGCCTGTAATCATTAACTTCGGGAAACACGGATGACGTCTCAATAACTTCAACAGGATGCTGTTTTTGACTTTCAAAGTGGGACGGAGATTGCTCTGGTAATGTTGTATAAGCTGGAGCTTCCGAGGTCTGAGTGTGACTGAAAATAGGTTTAAAGCCACCGAATACATTTGGTTTCGATAGTTCGTTGTTAGACTGCTTTTCGTAATAGTTTTCCGAGACAATTGATGGGTGTTTCCTTATGGTTGGCTGCTGGATTCCTGCGTCATCGTACACATATTGCGGTCTCGGTCTAGGCTTTATGTAGACTGGTTCTTTGGATATCATCACGGGGACACCAATCGGCCTTTTATGGGTGTCGTAAACATGATCGTTTTGTGACACCTTTACTGGAGGTGTTTGTTCGTACGGTACTAATTTGTACTTGGGCGCGTGATCTTTTTCAGAAAAATAATATTGTATGTTACCGGGGTCATTATTATGGTGTATATTTAAATAAGGCTTGTGCGTGGTGGGTACCACAGGGATACCAAGTTTGTAATTGGGTTTCTGTGCCAATCTTCCATAATCTTGATTTTCTAAGTGGCTAATATGCTCAGTTACGAATGGATTGTAGTTCGATACTTTCGGCGCCTGATTATGAACTATTTCCTTGTAAATTTTAGTCGGATTTGCCGAGGCTATGTTGTACTGAGTAAGCCGGTTGCCTTGATATCTTGGTATATTTCTATAAGGAGAATAAACAATTTTCTTCGGTTGACGTTCAGACAGGTGACCTACGGTACTACCCTCGATTATCTGGGCTTTTTCAACTTCAATGCTTTTGTATGTGTCCGTGGTCGGTGCGACTAAATCGTTGGCATAGTAAAAGGTCATGTAAGGTATCAATCTCCGGTACCTTTCATTAATGGAAAGCTTCGTAGAGTTTATTTGGTTGATTCTTCTACTTTTTGCATAATTAGTAGTTGCCGCAGTAGTTATTTCTGCACGCGGTGTCATTGGTACAAAACCTTTCTGCATGTCGACCACCATGCCGCCAAACATTTTGACTTCTGGACTGTTGCCATTTGATGACACCGTAATTGATGTTACTATAGATGGTATAACTGAAACAAGAAATTAAAAAGTTGTTATTGGATTGTCTCTAACTATAACAGACTAGCTGCCCGGTCCGGCTTCGGACGGATTACCCGTTTTCCCGTAGGAATGAAGCATTTCCCCGCGGTAAAAAGTACCCTATGTTCATCAGGGATAATGTCAGCTTCTAATGGTAAAATATTTTTTCAAATCGGTCCAGTAGTTTCGGAGCCTATACAATAAAATAAACAAACAAACAATCAAATCTTTCCTCTTTATAATATTAGTGTAGATAAAAAAGGAAGCTGATCTACACTACAAGCGCTTGTAATGGTAAAATATTTTTTCAAATCGGTCCAGTAGTTTCGGAGCCTATACAATAAAATAAACAAACAAACAATCAAATCTTTCCTCTTTATAATATTAGTGTAGATAAAAAAGGAAGCTGATCTACACTACAAGCGCTTGTATCTACTGGCTAATCGGACGGGAGTCACCTCTTACACTAACTAATAAACTAGTAGTCTACAAGTGCATTATTAAGCTGATTTGGGATCAAACTATGGGGAACTGCCAGTAACTCGAACCTTGAGATAGGTAAGGGCCGGGCCGTAGGTGTTGGTACTAATACCAACACTAGTTACATACCTATGCCTACCAATTACCACAGAATAATGAATAGTATCTAAAGGTACAGAAGGACCAGGACCAGGACCAGGACCAGGGTAGTGATGACGTTAGCTGTATTTTTTTTTGCTATAGACAATCATAGAGTTATATACCTACCTAGGGTTGTTCGTACCACATAACTAGACATCTAAAATGATAGGTATGTACCTACCTACCTAACTATTTTAGTTTCTATGTTTGTTATCGAAATGATCATCAAATTTTGGAAATTATAATAACATATGACAATAAAATAATACAATAGCAGGGAAGTCAGGATTAGCTTAGAAAGCAGTAAAAATATACTTGCACAATACCTACAGGTTAAGTTTTTACAAAACAGTTCATATTTTGCAATGGGAGTACTTATTTCGTCACGATAGTAAGATGTTGTTAAATTGAAATTCGTATAACTATGTGCGATTAATGAAATTATGTTACGTCTTAAGAGTCCGTGTCGGCCCGGCAAAAGTTCGATTGTAGGTATATTACCCGTCTCCCGAGCGCGCCAGCGCAGGTGTCGTGGTGGGGGTCGAGCGAGGCTGCTAGGTCGGCGTAGAAAAGTTTTGATACTTTAACCGTTTTATCTGACTTTTCGTTTCTTAATATTTTTATGTATATGTATTTAAATAAAATATCAGGTAACTTAGAACAGTATCGTTCATTATAAATGTATGTATGTAATTAGTACCAATACAGAATTTATTTAAGTACTTGTTTGACGACCGCTTTAGCCTAGTTGGTAGTGACCCTGCTTACGAAGCTGGAGGTTCTGGGTTCGAGTCTCGGTATGCGCATTTATTTCTCCCTGAGTCATGGATATTGGTTTTTTATCTATTTGAGTATTTATTTATCTATATAAGTATGTATATAGTCGTTTAGTACCCATAGTAAAAGCTTTAGGTACTCAGTTTGGGATTAGGTCGATTTGTGTAAGATTGTCCCCAATATTTATTATTATTTATCTGTATTCATCTTAAAACTTAGGTTATTTATATTATTTACTAGTGGCTCTGTGAGTTGTAGACTATATTACAGTAATGTTAGAGTTTTCTTTTCAGTTTCCAGGTTATCAAATTCTAGGTGAATAGTTTTTACCTGACTTATTCGTTTCTTGGTTTTAGTGTAGGTGTTCAAATAAAATACTAGGTAATTAAGAAATGTTTACACAGTTTATTTTTACTTGAGTAAGGTTAATAGCTATTCGTTCAACCCTGCATATTATGTCGGTGGTTTGTAAGTACTTGTGAATGTTACAAATGAAAAAGTGATGGCCGTTGGACCTTGGACCACCCACAAAGTGGACTGATGTAACTAATAACAATAACTAATTAACAAATAATAAAAGCCTGTTTTATAACAAGTTTTTCTCCTTTAACTAAATTTTTACTTTTTAGATTTTTTAATTTTTCCTATATTTGTTGGAGTTGCATATTCACGCCATATCATATAGATATTTCAAACGAGCCCAAAGTCGATGGGGCTGCGTCTTTTAATTACGGAGTTCCATGGCTACCTTCCAGCTCAATTATCAGACCCTGGTTACCATATAGAACCAAAGTACTCGTCAAGACGAATTACACGACCCCAAACTTGATGGGGTTGCGTCGTTTAATTACGGAGTTCCCATGACCACCTTCCAGCTCCATCGTCAGACCCTGGTTACCAAAGTACCCGTCAAGACGAATTAATCAAGCCTAAACTCGATGGGGCATGGGGTTGCGTCGTTTAATTACGGAGTTCCTATGGCTACCTTCCAGGTCCATCATCAGACCCTGGTTACCAAAGTACTCGTCAAGACGAATTAATCGAGCCCAAACACGATGAGGTTGCGTCGTTTAATTACGGAGTTCCTATGGCTACCTTCCAGCTCCATCATCAGACCCTGGTTACCATATAGTACCAAAGTACTCGTCAAGACGAATTAAACGAGCCCAAATTCGATGGGGTTGCGTCGTTTAATTACGGACTTCCTATGACCACCTTCCAGCTCCATCGTCAGACCCTGGTTACCAAAGTACTCGTCAATACGAATTAATCGAGCCCAAACTCGATAGGGTTGCGTCGTTTAATTACGGAGTTCCTATGGCTACCTTCCAGGTCCATCATCAGACCCTGGTTACCATATAATACCAAAGTACTCGTCAAGACGAATTAAACGAGCCCAAACTTGATAGGGTTGCGTCGTTTAATTACGGAGTTCCTATGACCACCTTCCAGCTTCATCATCAGATCAGCTTTATGTCATAATAATATTACATTGGCATCCAATTTATACACGCATGCAAAATTTCAGCTCAATCGGAAACCGGGAAGTGGATCAAATTTAACTTGCAAGATTTAATTACAGACAACGGATAGGTGAACTAAATAAAAGTTTATAAAAATTCAGCAAGTATCACGATCACTCGTAAAATAATTGACATGGGAGCTATACAATTCGTAAGTTGTCTCGATTAGCCTCACGAATGTCTCACTAGTATAGTTTGACCCCGACGTTGGTAACAACTATGTCTAGCCGGAGATCAAAATAATATTTTAGTCGAGGGGTAGCCTTCGTGAATAGCCACAATTACACGACGTACAGGTCCGACCCGGACAACGGCTAAGCCGGTACTGTACTGCCGAATCGAGCGCCGTGCACGGTGTTTTATTACGAAATTTAGTGTGATTTCAAATATTTTTTATGCTTAAATTTACTTCTACACATAAATATATTTTTGTTTGTACGAATAGCGCTTAAACTAGAGTTTCTTATTATGGCTTCATATTTTTGAAATAATGAGCTAAATGGCCAAAAATACTGGCGATTCTTCGTGTGTTTTTACTCAAAAGTTGTTGGATGGAAATACGGTTTTACTCAACTATTTAATATGTAACTTATAAAATGTTTTCCGCTTATTCCTAAGAAGACTATCATTCCAATATGGCTTTATTTGTTTCATGTCGGTTAGAAATCAAATAGTTCTTCAAATCCACGTCGTTTTACACGTCTCCGAGCGAAAATTGAGAAAACAGCGGTTGGACTGAGCCAAAATATGGTAAATTGAGAGCTAAATGTAAACAATTTTTCCGCTTATTCAACTTGAATTGAAATGATCTTTCATATTACACAATAAAATCTTTAGGAAAACGAATATTTAATGAGATATGACCTCCAAAAGTTTAGCGAATTCAGCAAACGGCTATATACGGACTCTTAAAAAGGAACGTATCTACATAAATATGAAACGTCATTGAGTGCGATACGCGGTACAGCCCTTGTTAGACCACAGACAAACGTCGTTTCCCGCCAAATTTACAGTGGGATAGGCCAGCAATTACAATAAACATTTTACGTACAAATATTATTGATTTTATCCACTAAAGAGTCCTATTACTAGGCTTTGGAACACTTACAAACGATATTAACCATTAGTTCAATTTAGTTGATAACACTATTAATTATCTGTAAGAGGTAATCAGATTTAATAAAAAATAACGAGCCCTATTGTTCACAATATGACCTTAACGAATAAACAATAAAGGGGCCTGCGTTCGGTTGCCTTGGACTTCACAGGCACCGTAATCGCAGAAGTTCACAGTAAATGAGTTGAGAAGTATATACTTTACTTACTTGACTGTTTTCATCACGATATAAATATGACTTACAAGAACCTACTTGCCTGTAGGGTAACTGACAAGAACAAGGGAATTCGAATTTTTGGAAGCCCTAGTAGTAGTCCTAGTATCTATATGTCGCACTGCGTGTCATTTCGATGCCCGCACGATCCCCGTGCGATTCTAGAGTTATTATATCAAATATCACATAGGTACAAGATACGCGATGCATATTATAGCTATAGGTAGATTAGGTAGATACATATGCACCGTGGGCTTGACTAACCCGAAACATTTTATCCACACATTCCTTAGGTCATTAGGAGCAAAGAATGTATCTGAACCCCAGTCAATTCCGGTTTAGTTTTATATTTATATTATATTTTATATAGCTAAGATATTATAAATGTTCATGTAAACTATTTTGATTGCGACGTTGCTACCGATGTTGGCCAGTTTCGCGTCGTTATCCTCTCATCTGTGGGAGCCCCGGAGAGGGCTTCGCTTTTTCCAACCGTTATCTGTGGCGCGCCAAATTTTGGCGTCTAAACTGCGCTTGTATTTGTGGCGGATATACAGCGAATCTAGCATTTGTTGCGCTTTGACCCATTGAAACGTACAGCCAATGAAGCAAGACAGCTAGCAAGCGGGAATTTGAAAGTTGGCCGTTGAAAAAATGACGCAATATTGTTAGTCGAAAACTGCCGCCGTTGGGGGCAGGCGTGTTTTGTATTTAGAGTGTTTTTGGCGGAATAACGTGATTTATTTATGAAAAAGGCAGTGCTGTGCTGTGTCTGATGATCAACATGTAAGTAATCTTTTGTTTTATTAAGTGTGGTGCAACCAATACCCTACATATACCTATGGTTAACATCCTACCTAAACATGATCCGAATTTGCCTGCAAGATATTTTACGCTTTTCTTTGGTTTCCATACTAAGGAAAGCAATTCTTGTGTTCATTATGTATCTAACATTTATTTTTAATTAATATAAAGAAATAGATCGAAATACGTAACGAGAACGATGAGACCCGATTCTGGGTAGCCACCGACAAGGGAACGCCATTATCGGGCTCGCCACTACGACGCCAATCTGTTACAAATGAGTAACAGCATAGCATGGATACGCCATGGGCACTTTTTTGGATTCTATTGTTTGCATAATTTTAACAAATGGATAGTCAAAGCTATTCAAGCATGTTCCCCTACATACGTAAACTAACATCCAAATTAATAATTTCAACCTGGAAAGCCCGATGTATGGGTCTGAAGTGCGGGTATATCCATACGAACTAACATTTTTTTTTAAAGTGCTGCATTTTTGTGCTGTTCTTTTTTAGATTGATATTTTATGAAGTGTTTTTTATATGAAGTGATGTTAATACTTATTGTCCTTTTAATTTATAGTTTATTTAATGAAAATATTGAAAAAAAAGAAAAATCTTATACTTGAGATATCTTTACTAGTGTTCATGCAGTCATTTTGCATGAAAAAAATACACAATGTTTATTTAATTCCTATATCATATCCATTACAGATTATGATGAAAATTATTTGTTTACACATAGGTTAGGACCTTAAAATGCTGGTAGTTTATAAAGTAAATACATATACTTTTAAATAAGTTCAAAGTAATTATGTAAATCAACGGCTGTTTCAGCAACTTTTGAGGGACAGCACCAGTTTGGTAGAAAACTCGAAGCAGTTTATTTTAAAATATTTACTCATGACCCCCGCATGTTTTGATTTTTTAATATGTATGTTACACCAATCATGAAAATAAATATAAAATAAGGCAGCAGACGGATTTTTCTAAATCAAAAATCAATAAATGTGGTCTTACATTGCGTCACCCTAGTATTGAAGCCAGCCATACAGTCGTAACAAGAGTAGTATTGTAAAGATGACGCACCATATTAGTTAGGTCCTTTATTAGACATTTGTTTTTATTAAATCCTGGCTTTAATTCCTTAACCAACCGCAGAAAATAACATTTTAGCAGAGTACTCGACACTAGAATGCTTGTCTGTGGAGGCACCAAAATCGGGTTCCACAGATGTCGATAAGTGGCCATATTTATCATCCACAGATGAGAGGTTATGGACAGATATCAAAGTGCCAGCTACCACTCACTTAATTGATTCTTTTTTGAAAAAATATTCGTTACCGTTTTATTAAATAGGATAATTTTCATAGAGAAGCGATAGTTATCCAAGTTTTATTTAGGTACAAAAACCGACTTTTTTGCTGAATTTGTGTTGGTTTCATGTAATATTTTTTTACTCCTAATGAACTAAGAAAGGTGAGGTTAAAAAAAATCTGGTTACTCGGGCCCACGGTGTACATTGGCTTATTTATTTTTTTCAACTCGAGCACTTATATCCGTCAATTAAATGACCGACAGTGATATCACTTGGTTGATTCATTCGAGTTGGGCTCATAAGATGAATGTGTAGGGAACTAAAATGAATTCTGATCAATCACGAGGTTCGATTTCCAGAAGACGTCAACGTGCAAAAATAAAAAAAGCTGTTGGCTGCACTTCGTTTCAGCAGGTGCGCTTTTCAATAGATACCAATTTTGTTTAATAAATTATTATTTCCGTTAACTCGTAGAAAAATTATTGTATGCAATAGTTATATAATTAGCTTTTTAACTCCCGTACCTTAATTAGGCCACTCAGCAAGCTTCGTGGCCTAAACGTGGTACTCGACTGAAAAAGCATACGTATTATATAGGTAACGATTGCATAAACTACTATAGAAGTATGTACCTTAGGTATATGACAATTGACTTGAAATCTGAAATACACGGATGATATAGGTACTTCCTTAATTATAATACAGCATCATGCTTACGTAGGGTACCTACTCGGTTGTGACCGAACTAAACCGTTTTGCTCTAGTTTAATCGCTCACAGTGAATGCCCGTCTCATCAATTTCATAATAGTTAATATAATTAAACTATTAAAACATCAATCACTCTTCTCGGTATTCTACTTAAACTTACTTCGAGGTCTCAGTTAAGTAATGAAACCAATGAATTTAATCGGTTCAAAAACATCGCAACACATTTTACTTTCGTGATCTAAATTCCATCTTAACTCGTGGGTAAAGACGCGAGATAAATCTTAAATGTACGTTAAACAACAGTTATGAAATTGAATGGTACTCGAATCAGTTACGACCTGACCATAAATAAATACGGCACTAGATCTACCTATACCTACATAAGTAGGTTCGTTAACTTCACAACTTTCACTCCAAAAGTGTCACAACCACGGTTAGAGTCTACAATTGCAGATTATAGGAGCACTCCCTTTTATCATTTAAATTAAATTGCGCTAAATATGTAAACGATAATTCCGATGCTATAACTTACAGCTTATTTATAGCACACGGGGTTTATTTCACATCACTATAAAAAATCACGAATACCTAATTCCAAATCAATAAAATCTACTATTTCTTCAAGGTGTTGCGAGGTTCAACGAATGCAAAGAGTTTAAAAAATATTCAGATCCTATTGCTATGACACAGGTTGCGGGATTGCGGGTGCAGGGTGCTAAATATTACTTCAACTGTTGTGTTATTTCATGGTTCACTAAGTTTAACCAAAAAACGTTTGGCCAAATGTTTCATTTGACAAAAGTTTCATTTGACCTAATGAATTTTTTTCTTAAATAGAAAGATTTATAGGATTATTATAAAACAAACATAACCTAACCTATTTGATGATATTCAAAGAATTCCCAAAAATACCACTGTTTTGACGAAAAATACATTAGGTCAAATGAACCTTTTGTCAAATGAAACATTTGGCCAAACGTTTTTTGATCAATACGCTTACCATGAGTTTGACAATGACGGCTTACGCTAACGAGTATCGAGTTTTCTATCTGTGCATCTCTATTGCACTTTGTCAGTACGAGCGGGATGCACAGATAGAAAACTCGATACTCGTTAGCGTAAGCCGTCATTGTCAAACTCATGGTAAGCGTACAAGAGACAGAATCATGAACGTCCTAATTAAGTAAACGCAAATGCTGTCGTCACAACCGACGGCAGCGACATAATGAGTATAGGTATTTTAGAAAGGCAGGATCGTGTGTCGTACGCGGGTAGGTAAAGCCTTGGAGAAGTGACTGGCTCAGCGAGATCCGCGTCCTGGCTGCAACACTGGTTCATTCATATCGGCAATGATTAATCGCGAACCGTTACCGTTCAATGTAACATTGAATTCTATTGTATTTAATTACGCGCCATGCTGAAACCTCGACTTGGCACTTAGTTTGAAGATTAAAAAGGAGTTTTTACCGCTTCGAGTGTTGTCGCATCCTTACCATGAAATAACAAGTCTCCTAACACGATCCTATAAGCAGTGCAGCTATTTATTGTCAAAGACTAATAGGCATTCTAATCAAATCTCTGCTCAAATAAATTAAAATACAAATTAAACCTCCACGATCACTTTATTCTGGGGCATGTGATAAGGACAATATGCCCTTTTGAAAGGTCATTTATGTACCCCTTGCCGGCTACAGAAAATGTTATAACCAATTACTTATCTACCTTTCGTGCTCTAACAGCGTCATGGCAGCCGTACTTACAACTGCCCCTGCCACACGACTTCAAAGTTCAATTGTTCACCGCCCTCCGGAAGATAATTTGTGGACCGACAAACAGCCGCAGCTATCAAATTAACTAAATCAGTTCTGTATAGACGTAGTGGTCACCATTAATAAAGCAGTGTTTCGAGATGATGATAGTTTTTTGCGGGAAGTAGGTAGGTAGAGGTACCTACCATAATGACCGTCATTATTCCGTAGCGATGCGTTGACCATGATATCTAACTAAAATTTCTTAATTTGGTCCGCATACAATAAGTAAAAAAGTATACACAATTTTAATTATTGACTATAAATTTAGGTACTTATCTATCTGGATTGCCTCTCACTTGACAAAGGGGGGACAACTGTATCGCGTCCACAGACGCTACCTACCACAACCCTGCACGTGCCCCGTGGTACTAAAGAGAGATAATGTCTGCCATGCGATTAAATTATAAATGAGGATTAATTAAACTGACATTGAGTGCAACCTTGGGAATGTGAGACCTATTTGGTTGGACCTATATTAATCAGTCAATATTAATACTGTTTTGCTTTTATTATTCGCTAAGACAGGATACTAATAAAGTTCTCAAAGATACTCTACTTACAGTACCTGGACTTGCGAAGAAACGCTCGTCGAGTAAGAAGACCTTATCTTCAACTTGAAAATTAAGCTCTAACCTCTTAAGTACTCATTTCTAAAACCATCGTTAATATATATACTTCCTACATAGGACATCATAATTGCTTGAAATGCAATTTGTGTTTCATTCATTTAAGTTGGACAAGTTTGAACTATCTTCATCATTAAATTTCAAAAGGAAACTGTCTTTCACTTTTGTCGGTGATCATAAAATACACCGTAACCGACTCCCAACTGTCGGCAACATTGACGCCGTCTGCCAAGTACTTCCGGCCATTTCAGGACTGACAGGTTAGGTGCGGTAGGCTCAGGACAGGACTCTACGATTAAAGAGCTAAATGATGCCACGTGTCACTGTTGTCACATGAGCACATGACGTAACTACCCATACAAATTTTGACCGAACTTTCGGCTAATATTGGATTTTTTATTGTTCAGCACAACTTTTTCGACCTGCTGCTAAGGTGCTTTGGGATAAATTCGGAAATGGGGATAAGTCGAAAATCACACATTTCTACTAAACTGGGAACAATTTCTACGCTGGGACCACTTGTCAAGACGCCATATTTATCTGCCCCCCCGCTTCAGTTCACTTCGCGTCGCTAGTCGTGAGAACACGTGTGCTGCGGTCGATTAAATATAAAAAGGGCGATTTTGTGCCTTATGAGGACTTTCGAAATTACCCCATATCACATAACTCGGGAATCTGGTAAGTTAAATCATTGTTCGTTGGTTTTTACGTTAGATTGTCATTTTTGTCGTATTAATGAGTACAGCATAACGGTCTATCTGTAGTTTTAAAAATTCGAACTTACCCCACGGGCGAAATTACCCCACATGCTTTCGAAATTACCCCCACCTTAAAAACTGGTATTCAAAATATTTTCTATTTTTATTTACAATTATTTCCAAAACCAAGCAACGTATTGAAACGCTATTTTCACAAACCGTTGATGAATATATCCAATTTCTCAAAGATCTCATTGCTTGGAAGGAATACTTCTTAGGTTCTGACTTATGAGCCCAGACCCTAACATACTCTACACTCGCCTAAAAATATGTCGAATATACCCCAAAGCACCTTATGCATTTTATCATCTTGTCATGAGACGTAGGAGGTGTATTGGGAGTGGGCTTACGGTTTATAAATGGAAAAAAGGAACAAAATAGAATGTCCTTTTTTGCTATCGATAGAACAATATAGCACATTTACTTGTACTACCTCTGCAATATCCTGGTACTGTTTATAATACTTCTACTATTACCTATAGTAGGTACCAACTGAATTTCGTGTTGTGAATGGCGGAATTGAGAGCATTTACTTCTCGTTGTTTTTGATATGACAAGGTCAATACATCATTTTATAAAAAAAACCTTAGGTACCGGCTGGTTACACCACACCTGCCTACTCGCGTTTCTTGCTTTTAGCAATATGTGACTGTAGGTACCTACCTACTTCCGTCATTGATCTGTTTAACGTTTAAGTACTACTTAAATAGTTTTATTGATTGAGGTGATCATAAAATGATGTATTTCTTTTTGCATGTGGTCCCTAATATAAATGTAGGTATGTGCTACCTATTCCCTTAATTCGAGTCCTGTGATAGATGAACTTTTTGCCTACATATATACGGAAACCTCAGTGCGCGAGTCCGATAGGTACTAACTACAAGGACGCAAATGGGTAATAGTTGTGTTACCTAGTATTTTTTATAGCCCCGGCGTCAGAAGTTAGACGCACCACATTACAAACATTCTAACCAGCATATTTCATACTATGATATAACAAAAAAGCAACAATTATCCCAGAATTGGGTCATTTGAACAATGCGAGAATGTCATCTCGAGATAAGGATGGGACTCGCAGGGCTGTTACGGTGGTCGGGCGCGGCACGCTCCATGGACCGTGAGCTATGCTCACGCGTCCCGCAAGTCCCGCAACTTATGGGGCCTGCGCGCACGCGCACACGGGTGCGCGTGCGCAAACTCTATGACGAATCCCATCAACTCATGACGTGAGAATGACAATAACGGCTCAATCTCTGTGACGGTTTAGAAGAAACGATATGATCTTATGAGGTGAGGAGCAAGTATCTTCTTAGTTTGTTGGGATTGGAACTACTTTAAAGGTATAGGTATTCGGAGGTCTAGATGTATTTATAGTAAAGGTACCTAATGCGATGGCGTTCATTTATTTTATTGACACTCGCGCAGCGTGGGTAGACCCCTCACAAGATGGACTGATGACCTGGTAAAAGTGGCATCCATCATCGGGTGGCGGAGGACCGGACATTGTGGCACTCTTTGAGGGACGCCTATGTCCGGTAGTCACAGCCGGTAGTGGACGTCTTTAGGCTGATATGATGATGATGATGAGAGAGTACTCTTTAAGTAGGTACCTCTATTTTCATGTTAGTGCATTGATGGAGAATAGAATATTGTATAAGGAATAATAATCACATCAAGTTAAAAGTAGGAAAACAATGAAATGTTGCTATTACTTACTCTGAAAGTTATAATTTATTGAAGTAGCTATTTCTATGTATCGTTTTAGTTTTTTTTTATTGATTGTTTTGATTACATACATACATGCCATTAACGGATGTTCCATGTGGACAGGTGCGAAGTAGGTATAACCTAAGCATGTAACCAGAAAATGCACAATAATGCGCAGTATAAGGAAAATCGTGTGTATTGTAATTTGTAGTAGCTTCCACATTCTTATTAAACGACATTCTTTAAAATTATCTACTTACATAGAATGTGCCCAATTAGTATATATAGAGTATAGACACTAGTTAAGTGTAAGTGCTTCAGGTACCTATATACGACTCCAGCCTAATAAAATTACAGCTTGAAAAATCAAGAATGGTCAGATTTAGTATTTCCATTTGGGCTTATTATGAATACCTACAAGTCGCTTTAAATTATAATGAGCCGCACTGGAGGTACCTATGAGTTGGTGAAAGTCTCCGAAGCGCCGGTCATAGCTCTTGACCGCAGCACATGAATCGCATTATCCATAATCCACCTAAAAAATCTAAACCAACCACGTGCTGCTCTGGCGCAACGATCCTTGAATAAGTTTAGCTGGACTAAATGGAATCACCTAAACTCTGAGAAAGTGTGTTTGCTTACAGTGAAAGCGAAACGCGACCACGAGCGGGCAGGAGGCGACGCCGAAACTTATTACATAAACCACTGTGTTTTCGATTAGGTGATACTGTGCGGTGTTTGACGGAATGTGAGAAGTCACTGACCAACGTACCTAGTTCGCGATACGGATGATACTTATTACGTGACGTGCTGACGTGCCCGGTGCCCACTATAAAGTATTAGGCATAATTATGTGCATTTACCTATGCCGAGATAATTCGCATACTTAAGGTAGGGTCGGGTCGGTAACAGTGGCTCGGGTTTTTTCGGACGCTCAATTATGAAGAAAAAGTCGTGGTAGCGAGCTGAAATTCACACTCAACGTACTTTGGTTATTATTTTTTTTCCCTGCGTTATCAGTTTTTCAATCAAGACAATAATAAAGTAGTCAGACAATGTTTTATAAAAAATGGGAAATAAGCCACTGTGTACGGGTACTGGGGTACTGTGACTGTGACTTGACCATGTAGTACACAGAGACTCTAACAGTACACAGTGGCTCATGTATAGAATATTTCACTAAAACTATGCTTTATATTCAGTTTCATTTATTTGTTTGAGTAGAAACATACCCTGAGCGTAATATCTATCAATATAAGTCATATAAAAGTAATAAAATCAAATCACTTAGGACATTTGAGATCAACCTATTTTCTGACATTGTTTTTTTGTCGTTTGGGTATAGGTATTCGGAGGTCTAGATGTAAGTATTTATAGTAAAGGTACCTAATGCGATGGTGTTCATTTATTTTATTGACACTCGCGCAGCGTGGGTAGACCCCTCACAAGATGGACTGGTAACCTGGTAAAGGTGGCATCCATCATCGGGTGGCGGAGGACCGGACATTGTGGCACTCTTTGAGGGACGCCTATGTCCGGTAGTCACAGCCGGTAGTGGACGTCTTTAGGCTGATATGATGATGATGATGAGAGAGTACTCTTTAAGTAGGTACCTCTATTTTCATGTTAGTGCATTGATGGAGAATAGAATATTGTATAAGGAATAATAATCACATCAAGTTAAAAGCAGGAAAACAATGAAATGTTGCTATTACTCTGAAAGTTATAATTTATTGAAGTAGGTATTTCTATGTACCTATCGTTTTAGTTTTTTTAATTAATTGATTTGATTACATACATTTACATTCATGCCATTAACGGATGTTCCATGTGGACAGTTGCTGAAATTTGGTATTCATATGTATATCAATCACGCCGACAAAGTGGTAAAAAAAAGGTTTTATTAGGTAAAGTGGGGAGTGTTTTTTTTTATTTCAACCCTAACATGTGATATATTGTTGGATAGGTATTTAAAAATGAATATGGGTTTAATATTGGGTTAATATTTTCAGAGATAATCGCTCCAGAAGTAAAAATAATGTGCCCTTCCCACCAGTATTGATTGTTTAACGCTTAAGTGGGGACACTTACTGTGACGGACGGATAACTACGAAACCCTACACTGAGCGTGGCCCGACACGCTCTTGGCCGGTTTTCATTCTTATTTTAAACAAATAACATAAGTCATCATGATAAGTTAAAAGGAAAAAAATCCAGAATAATATCAAAAAATATATGTATATACTAGGCTTCTACACTAAGATAGGTAGGAATACTCGAGTCACTGTGTGTGTACTTCTTAAATTTGAGCCACTGTCCACGCCTTAGAGCATTAAACCAACAGGAGTGGTCACATGTGTCATTTTCTATACATAAAAAGTCTGCCGATTTTTGCGGGGGAGGGGAACGTCAAATGTATGCGGAACGTGAAAATAGCTACGTCAGATAAACGTCAGTCCATACAATACGTATGACCACTGGTCATACGTATTTGGCAGAGGGGAACGCCTGTCAATTGCCACTCCGGTTGGTTTAATGCTCTAAGGTCCACGCTGTAGCCATTTTGAATTCAACGGCGCATAAATTTCACCTGGCTTACCGAAGGCGAAGGACACGGGAATCTACGTCATTGCCTACACTCGGAAACCTAATTCAAGACCAAAAAAACTACGACAGATATGTCACTGTCATTAAGTGTCAAAGTCACTTATGTCATTGTCAATCGAACATGTCAGATGAAGCCAACCTTTTTGCATTGATAATCAAATCATAGTACTTAAATATTCGTAGATATGGCCAACATTTTCAATATCAAAAAAGTTACATTCAACAATACGCATTATTAAAAAGTAATTGTTTTTTCTACCTGATATCGTTCAAAAACAATTACAATATCCCAAAACAAAAATTACTTGTTAAACATTTTATAAATCTATTCAGATATAAAATGCGCGTGCGCGTGCGCGTGCGCGTGCGTGTGCGCGTGCGTGTGCGCGTGCGTGTGCGCGTGCGTGTGCGTGTGCGTGTGCGTCTGCGTGTCCGTGTGCGTGTGCGTGTGCGTGTGCGTGTGCGTGTGCGTGGCGTGTGCGTGGCGTGGCGTGGCGTGCGTGTGCGTGTGCGTGTGCGTGTGCGTGTGCGTGTGTGTAGATACGGTAGTAGTTTAAGAATTATAACTAGTCAAAGTTTCTTAATTTTATCACTGACTACTGACTCGACATTTATGTAGGTAGCAAATGAATAATAATAATAATGTCTGAGACTTGGTACAGTCACCAGCAATAAGATCTGCCACAACATAGCACGCATAAATATCTGACACGACTCTATGTCTAATGCCATAAGGACGTGTCAGATATTTTTGCCGGCTTTGTTTCGGCAGATATTTTTGCCGGCTTTGTTTCGGCAGATATTGATGCCGGTGACTGTACCTACTACGAAATATGTCACAACTTTTTACTGTGGAAGACTTTCGAGAGTTGGCCTCTTTTTTACAAGGGATGTTTTTTATGGGATTTATTCTTGACGTGAGTAATCAAATCACATTATGATATAATGTCAGGACTTTTGAATGATCCTTGGAACATGGCGGATCGTGCTCCAGACATTTTTTTTCATTTTCTGCATCCTGCTGTTTAATGTATAGTTTTGATAGCGTATTATGCAATAAATGGCAAACATGACGGCTACAGTTTATGAAGAATTTTCCTGGAAATGCGAATAACCAATTCTTGGGCATCATTCAGCGGTTCGTGGTCGCGGCCGCCATTATACTTTGTACTGCTCCAGCTATCACTCAGTGCATCGTGAAGGCCTTACACCGTACATCATGCATGTGAAATGTTTTTTTTATTTCTGATTTCTGTACACTGTTTTTGGCAAAGGCCCTAGAGGCTGCCATTTCTCTAATAAATAAATAATATAATGTCAATAAACTAAAACGTTTTTAATCTGTTTGATTCTTATTTGCTAATATGGCGCTAATAGCCTAAGCCACTAACTTCTCTTTTGTATGAAACATATAATTGAATGCAGGTTATAAGTAAACTTCGAAATCTGAAATGTAGCTCGAGTTGTCATTTAGGGCACATTTCTTGTAATTTTTGTTCGGCACTGCGAGTCTAAGTATTTACTTTATTATACGTGAATGTTTGTCTCATTCGAAATATCCAACGAGTAAGTAAGTACCTACTTACGCAATCGTTCGTCCGGCTTGCGTTTTGTTCTGTACTTTTATACATTTCTAGGATACCTCAAATAAAAACAGCAAAATACTTATTGTCCATACATTTCAGAACCAATAGTCAATAAACACATCGCATCGCATTCCGTCGCTGGCCTGTGATAAAAGTCGTCGTGACTGAAATTCTAGTCACCATTACGAAATCCTATTACCTACTAAGCTACTTACCAATGATCGCTATCTACATCTGACTGTGTGTAGAGGTTTGTTATAAGTTAAGACACAAGAAATAAATAAACACACATTGGTCTATGGTCCCCGATCCCCGACGGATAAGAATCAAATGAAATCCCTAAACACTGAGTAAGTAAGTAAGTAGTAAGTAGTAAGTAAGTAGGGAAGGTTTGAGTTAAATGATATGTTAATAAATACTACAGAAACACAACAAAATAAATACAGAGTAAATATCCATTCTGTTCAAAATTCATGCTATCATAAATACTTACTTCTCCTACACTCCGTGCCACGCGCGCTAACCGGCCACTCAGCCGTAATTCAAAATTTGAAGGTTACACAATGGGAGGACACATGGAGGGAGTACTCCCTATAATCTCTCACTAATAATAAATCTCTAAATTAAAAAAAACAGCCAGTATCAAAATAAGCATTGTTGTGATGTTGTGTCACGAATGATCTCAGCTTCCCATGAACGGAAAAACATATACCTTTTTTTATAAGTGCATTATTACTCTAGCTTCCGTTTAGGATAGTTTTTATCCGACTGCGACGATTAATTAATTTTCGGAAGCATTTGAACTTATTAAAATATTCAGCGGGCTTGCCATAACTATCCAACAGTAATAAATAATTTCGATCCGGTGTTGTGATAGACCTTCACAAAACGCATATTAAATTCTAAAGCATAAAAAACCGGCCAAGAGTGTGTCGGGCCACGCTCAGTATAGGGTTCCGTAGTTTTCCGTCCGTCACAGCAGTAAGTGTCCCCCCCACTTAAGACAAAAGATTATGAATCAATCTTTTCATTTCAGTGAAGCGTTTTGCGCATCTCTACGTACAGACTACGAAGCCAATTTTCCCTTACATTAGAATTATGAACCGAATGTATGAGCAAGAGAGTTCAAATCCCCAAATCAAATCTACCATGTTAGACAATCGAACGACCAAAGACAACTAAGACAATTCGAGCATGACAAATTTTCGACCTAATGGATGGGCGCACCTGCTCCGACCCCATTAAATCAGGAAAAATCTTAACAGCGCCATGCACAATGTGAGCGTTCCGCGTACAGCGACATCTATCGGTAAATTAACTAAACTATTGCGCGCGAGCTTTAAGTATGGAAGATGATTTTTATGGGATAATTATTTATTGCGTGAACCGATTTTCATCGTTTTTACTTTATTTGAAAGCACGCCATTTCATTGTAATTTTGTAGAAATTACAGATACAATAAACATCTGCCATCATAAGTCATCCGTCAGTTATATTTATCACCGTCTTTTTCTTAAGTCATATGAAAGAAAAGGACAGAGCTAACATTTATCTGACAGATGGCTTTATCTGGGAATTGAAAGATCGGCCCTTAGTAGTAAGGGACTTGGACTCGCGTTATGGTCCTAGAACTTACCTAGTGGTTAGGTATAGTTTGGAAAACATAAATTCGGACGTTAAAAAAGAGATCTTTTGTTCCGCGTAAACACTACCCGATCAATGGGTACTCCGGGTACTCGATAGGATTATCTATTATTAATTTATCAATTCCTATACACATCTTTACCTGAGAGTCGGAGTGACTCAAGATCATCACGTTTTTATTTATTTAATATAAAACAGTGTTATAATATAAATAGCAGAAGATCAATAAACATTAAATGCTGCAGCCTGTGTCCTACCCGTTGGATCTATTGCCACAAACATTTACTAAACTATTACCTCATAAAACGAGTTTGTCCCTTTCTTACTAATTAAAATATCAAAGACTAACGAATTTTAACGGCATTTTAGCTATAATAGGTTTGTACAACGTTTTACTTGATAGGTTAAATTAGAACTGCATGTGCCATATGTCCAAAATAAGAAATTCGTTAACTCCCACCACATTACCATGCAAACAAAGTCGCTGGTACAGCTAGTCTACCTATAAATGTACGAAGTATCAGCTAAGCTCGCCATGAATAACTAGTCACCATATAACTCGATCACCTATTATTAGTAGGTACCTAGGTTATGATTAAATGCAAGATTTACGCATCTACATCCCACGCGAGGACGAAAATCGTTATGAAGGTCCATTGAGGATTGGTGCCTACCTCGCAAATACAACGCAATACATAATAGGAACCTAGGTAACAATTCCACTGGATGCGTAATTTCGTGCAACGCGACGCGAAGGTGTAAAAAGAACGAACGCGCGATAAATACAAAACCGATTCCAATCCAAATTCCCAAGATACTTTGTAACTTTGAGTTACATTTTAAACATGAAGTAACAGTCATTATTTGTAACGCAATATCTGACACCTGTTACCTCCCTATAATTAATATATCAACATTCGAATGTGTATCAATGCACTGCAATCGCTGCTATGTATTAGGTACCTACATTATCTGCATTCTTGGCTTATGATCGAACGTTTACAATTACATTATGGTCATAATATGCAACGTAATAATTGGTCCGAATAAACTAGGTCAAGGCAACAAGCATTACCATCTTCAATGAATGCTTGAATTTTGGCGGGGCATTCCATGAACTGACAGAACAATGCTAGATGTAGATAAATCTCCAATACACTCTGAGATGTAATACAATATCGTACCTACATAAATAGATACTTAAGCTTCCTTTCACATCGTTATTTTTATCAAATTCTAGTCTGCGTTTATTTATGCCTACGAGCCTTAATTCTCTTCTCTACTAAAAATTTTATACACAGACGGTTTTTTAAGCGACCTTATGCGAAGCTGGTAGTAGTCAATTGTAAGAAATGGAGGTCCGGTACAATGAACGGATCACCTGTTTCCACATTATTCATCTAAATAGGTTGCCATTGTTGTGAACGCGTGATGAAACCTCCATTCTTTGAACATACGTCAGTAAGATCACTTACGGTTTCCATAGCAGCTATTAATATACGATATTTAACTAGCAATCTCACATTATTTACACAACACAATAGTCCATTTGTGGTTTAACCCGCTGACACAACGCTGTACAGTACAACAACAGGGGATTCGTTTCTGAGGCGTTGTAGCGTAAAATAATCAATTGAGTGAAAGATTCATCACTGTTAATAGCATTAATAAGACACGCGGCGCCACTGAACCGCGAAGCTGTAGAAGATTAAGCAGATACCTATTTAGGTAACTGTTACATTGGCTTTACATAAACTACGAGAATTCAACAGCAAATTCCCTATATTCATTATATCTTTAGTTTTGCCAAACAGTGGTCATTCTAATATAGGAGGGATTGGATCTGTCGCCGACCGTGGGTGCTGCTGTTGCAATTACTGGCACGATGTGGGCCAACACGACTTGCTGTTACGGTTTCAGAATCGACCGTTTATCCCAGAATCTACATGCTCCGAGCGATTATGTCGACGGCTTCTATCTTTACTGTGGGTCTATAAAATATCATTCTAAAAGTAGCTAATATAGGGGTCTTTTAAATTTTAAAAATGTTTTTTTTATTACGTTCTACCTATTCGGGGTCCAGCCTGTTAGGTACGTCTATTTTGAAACACATGAATAGCAGTGGCGTTGCGTGAAATGTATCTAATATTTAAGGCGCCGTAGGTTCAGCGAAGTTAAGCGAACAGAGTTTTTGAAATAATATAATGCGTCTGTTTATAATAATATGGTTTAAAAAAATACGAATAGTAATCTTGAGGCTTTTCTGCAGGGAAATCAGTGTTTAGAAACATGATTAAGCAATTTTCGCTCGATAGAAAAAAATCACGAACATAGGTCTAAAAGGGTCTAAAATACACTTAAAATATTCCTTACAAATTATGCACAAAAGCTAAAAATATTAAAATGGCTTCTAAAAATCGGCAATATCTTGTATGAGAGAAATCAGTGTTTACTTTTTTATTTATTTAAACGGCAAAAAATATAAAATTAAAAAACATGATTTCCGCGCTTCCGAGCACGCACTTCCATCTCGCTCACGCTTATGCTCAGTGAGAGGGAGAGAAGACCATGAACCTACGGCGCCTTAAGGCAATTTTATACGATTCCCACTGACCGGGCCGGGCCGCCGGGTCACCTGCCGCCGCGTCGCAACGGGTGCGCCAGCACGCGGCGGCAGCCGACCGCGTTTTAATAGAGTGCAGTAGGCGAAAGCCGACCACAGCCGTCCACGTCCGCGAGGAGCCGACCGGCCGCAAGTACATTCAAATATCAAATTTAAAATCTATATTAAAGATTCAAATTCCTTTGGCAACTTGTAAAATGCGCAAAGGCGAACTCTGGACCGGCCCGGTCGGTGGGAATCATACATAAGTAGGTAGGTACCTTTTCAATGTATTTGGTTAGACAACTATATAAGGTAAATAAAAACTTTTTAGCAAAAAAATTTAACCGCCGGAAAAAATTAAAAGCAAAAAATAATAAAACTTTCTTATTTAGTTTAATAACTAAGTTCTTAAATGGATCTAAATGTATAACCTAAGTAATTTTGAGTCGGCGCCAAACAATCATATAAATAATAAATCTTTTTTATTAACCTTAATAACTAAGTTCTTAAATGAATCTAAGTGTACCTAAGTAATTTTGAGTTGGCGCCGACTCAAAATTAATTAGGTACACAGATTCATTTAAGAACTTAGTTATTAAACTAAATAAGAAAGCCCCGTAAAAAAGAAAGGTTTTAGTATTTGACCCGTGTCGGGTTAGAATTTCACCACCCCCTTTCTTCCCGTGGGTGTCGTAAAAGTCGACTAATGGACCAGGGTTGAAGTGTGTTGTGGCAGATGGGCTAGCAACCTATCACTGCAATATCACATTTTGTCGATATTTTATACCCACATTTATGCTAAAAGTGGCGCTGGAACATATGTTTCATGTGCTCTGCCTACCCCTTTTGGGAATAAAGGCGTGAATGTAGGTATGTATGTATTTTTTGCTTTTTAGTTTTTTTCGGAGGTTAAATTTTTTTGCTAAAAAGTTTTAATTTTTCAATTTTCTGTGGCTTACTTAAGAGTCCGCAGTAAGCTCGATTCTCCATACAAACGTAGTTACGCTCTCATTTTAAAACTACGTGTTGGATTGTAACGAAACTTTGCATGTTCAATAAAATGAGGTATATCTATGTCTGAAATTAGGTTACGTAGCTTCAGATACCATAATAAAAAAGATACAGCGAATTTAAGTTTTTCATACAAAACTAGTTTTTGCTGTATTTACTTTGCTTTATAAATTGGAACCATATAAACTAATTACAGACATAGATATACCTCATGTCATTGTACATGCAAAGTTTCGTCACAATCCAACACGTAGTTTTAAAATGAGAGCGTAACTACGTTTGTATGGGAAGGTGAAATTCGGCCGAGCATACTGCGGCCTCTTAAGTTGATTTCTAACTAAATTACTATTTACTTACATGCAATATTTGTGATTACTCTCTGCATATGTGGTCATACATTTCAATCAGTAAGTGAACAATCAATCATCCCCTGTTTTCCTACCCTTAGGGTTGGAATTTTTATTTAAAATTTATGTGGGTATACCCTTTAGAATTATCAAAATCGGACTACTCTCTAAAAAGTAATGCTTGGTCATACATAAAAAAAGATACGCGTTGACTTGTGAACCTCCTCCGTTTTTTTCGTTGGTTAAAAAAGTGATTTCTCTTATAAGTAAATCCTAGCCCATAATCTCTACACATACCTACGTCAAACGTTACTTTTGAGAAGATTCGAGTCAAATTTAGAAACCCGGCTTTGCAGTCTAGCTTGCCAGTGGACATTAACCTCATGGATGCATCGCTACTGACACTAGGTGGGTGTACCTACCTATGCAATTAAAAGTAGACATTAGTCATCGGTTACATATTAAAGTTACTCGCAGAATATCTATTCGTAGAATTCTTAGAATTCAGTGCTGTACCTAAAAGGCAGCGCCGGCGTAGACGTCTAGAAAATCGAAATAAATTAACAGTTGCAGAATACCAGTAGCCTCTCATTCATCCGGCGCCTTTTAAGAGACAGTCTACACACAAACACAGCCTTAGCGCAAACTCGGCTTCCTTATTCGTCGTTGCTAGACTACTTTTTCTTGATTCCAACATTTCGTAACAAAATTTCACACTACCTAAGGATCGGAGAAAGAAACTGGTAAGCGAATTGGTCCTCGATAGACATCGTCATTCATCTCACAAGGTGATATCGAGATTAAGGCTATATCACTCCAGTAAATATCGATACCAAATTGCTAACCTACATACTTGGAAAGTTTTCAGAATTTACCTGACAGTTTACCAAGTCCTCTTACGAAATGATTTAAAAAGCATTGCTACAATGATAATGGTATTCGGAATTTGGTGTCGTTGGTCACTAAGTTGATTGATTGAAGTCGGAAACCCCTTGAATCCCGTTGGCCGCAGAACACAATAGTCTTAATCTAATTCCGCAGTTACCACTATATCTTACTGTTGACATTTGACCGCTAACAGCGTGGGAATGATCTCAATGGCGTGGTATTGTTATTAGTGTTATTACATATTTCGCGCCAGTTTGTAAGTGTAGGTAAGTATTCATACTCATTGTATATCATAATGTTTAGAGACAGGTTCTATAACCAAATGGAATAAATTAATTAAGATGCTTTGTGTGTCACGTGTCGCCAGTAGTTCAAGGTTAATTTGTTTGCGTAATTTGCAACGATGAAGTTGGTTACGTAAAAGTAAATCTTCAACTGCAATTAAGTCTATAATAAATACATTGTATGTAACAAGTTACATTGTGTGTAACAGGTAAAATACAACGAACTCGTCCACTTTCGAGGTCGCCAGTGTGCTAAATACTATCGAAAGAAGACCAAGGGTACATATTCCTCATGTTTTGCCGTTAACCATATGTTAAGGTACAAATGAGAACTATGTGAATTTATTTACGGACTAATATAGTGCTCCTAGAGTTTCCATTTTGGGCGACATTTAAAAATACCATAAACACAATAATTGGAGGTAAACATCCCTGAGAATGCCTTTTTAGGCATGGCTGAGTGTATAGCTATTATAGTTAGAATAGCTAGATAATGTTGACCTACAGGGACTGAGTACCTAAGTATTTAACTATACCCGAAGGCAAATTTAACAACTGCATGCAAGAACATTAAATTATGTTAATGTCAATATAACTGTACTTTATAAGTCTGTTACTTTACTCCCTGATATGAGTTAATATGGGTATATGTAATAACGTCTAAGGAGTTATGTATGCTTATTGCAATAATGTTATTAAAGATCCTCGGTAGATACATTATAGTTAGGTACATACACAACACACCATTATACATTCTAGCACCCGGAGTCACATACTATTCGGACTTAACAGGATATAATAGCAATAGGAGAATAGTTACCTATGTGTATGTTGTACGATTCATTTTGTATGCGTACCTACAGATAATACGTAATTGTAATTTACAATGCACTTGCTCTGAAAGTGCGCCTTTACATGGGTCAACATGAACACGGGAAGCCCTCCATGCTGGCATGGCACGGCGCGGCGCGCCGGGGGGCGGCCGTGCGGGTATGGATTTCGGGCCAAAATTCCCACACGCGTGCGAGAATGAGATTTCATGACAATTCAAATTTCACCTGTTTTGTATAAATTTTAATTTCCTCGCATGATGCATTGTAAAATTTTGTATGATACACGTGCGGATAGGTAATTCCCAACTCGTGTCGATCAAAAACACTCCCTGGCGGTCGTGTTTTTGGTGATCGCCACTTGTTGGGAATTACCAACTTTCCGCACTTGTATCATAAATAACTATTATTAAACCAATCTTCAACAGATAGAAATTATAGAATGCCTCGTAAACGATTTTTTTCTTTGATCAAATCGTTATTCGACACGTCATACATAAATCGAATGCCGCCTATTATGTGGTTTATGCAACAGGACATGAGTCGTGTGTAACCAATTGCAGATATAAATTAATAAGCCACAACATTATTAATCAGGATTTGGCGCCGGATATACGCTGACCAATGAGCCATAAAACCATTGATTGGCTTTCACATGTATTAAATTTCCGTTTGCTGTGGGCTGGGCGGGAAGAACCAGTTCACTCTTCAAAGTTTGCAAAATTATGCCAATCAACTTTCCGTAGCGTAGCTAATTATTTTAATCATAATCATTTGCATCCATGGTACATGTAGGTACATTAGGTACATACATAGGTCTGGTCTTACATACATATCGTTTTTGGATTCACTTGGACCCTGTTAGTGATAGCAGAAAGGGAAAGTATGCTAATAATGGATGATTATTTTATTGTATTAACATAGGGCATAGCGCCTATAAACAAAAGTGCTAAGTACCTATTTATACAATTATTCCCTATCCCTGTTCTTAACCAAAAAGCCCAATAAAATAAATCACTTGCCGGAACAAATAGCTGACAGACGCGGCTGGGGACTTTCGTTTATAATGTAAGGAAATCAGACGGGCTGACAGTCCACCAGATGAAAAGTAGTTTCCGCGGCCCACAACGCTTGTGCAATGGGTACCTACAACGCTGGTAAGTTACAAAGTACCTAAATGAAGTAAGTGCTGGCGTTGTAGAACTCTATTAAATAAACCTTATGAAAACAGCGATGTTAAAACGAAGTGGGTATACCTATACCTACTTCAGATGTTGAAATCATTAAGGAAAGTTACCCACGGCTCATGTATTTAACTTAAGATTATTGTTACATAATGTGCAAAATTTATGAGTTCCCTAATTATGGCTGGTACCCAAATGTAATCAATCGTGCCACTGATTAATGCGGTTGTAGGTAGGCACTTTTACACCGTTAAAGTTATTACACCTTTAATATCAACATTTCATCTTGACTCTGCGTTATCTCTCATCTCTCATCTCTCATCTCTCACTTATAATAAATCTCTAAATTAAAAAAATAATCAGCCAGTATCAAGCTATCCATTTTTATGTCCCCCGATGATTTCAGATTCCCATGAACGGAAAAATATGTAACTTTTTTCATAAGCACATTATTACTCTAGCTTTCGTTTAGGATAGTTTTTATCCGACTGCGACGATTAATTAATTTTCGGAAACATTTGACCTAATTAAATTATTAATTTCTTTTGCTTGAAATCGTAGCCGCCATATCTGTCAACTGTCACTGACGTCAAAATGGCGGGCTTGCCATAACTATCGAATATCAATAATTTCGATCCGGTGTTGCGACCTTCACAAAACGCATATTAAATTCTAAAGCGTAAAAAAATAAACGATTCTGATATGGAAACTTATATGCGATAAATTCGTATTGAGGCGTAATTTCAATAAATGTATCAACTAATTTCAACAAAATAACGTCAAACGTCAAAAGTCTGACTCTCTTCCTTTTTTTAAAATGGCATGGCGATAGCGCTGTTCTTGCGTTCAGCCAAAGTCTATTTGAGTTTCTGCAAGATTGAATCACACGCTGAGTATTTAATTGTCACGATACTGCACGGCTATCACAAGACGGCGCGCAGCTCTCTAGATTTTTCTCGCAGTATATGTCTCTTTCTAAGTTATCTGATAAGAGAGAGACGGATAGTTGGAGAAAAATCGAGAGAGCTCGCGCGCCGTTTTGTGATAGCCGCGCTGGTTTGTCAGTATTTATATTTATCAGCAATAAACAGTATGTATGAAATCAGTATAGAACGGGCCTTTTATAAACATTAATTATAAAGTGCTTCAGTATTAGGCCTGCATCACACTGGCGCGGCCTGGCCGCGGCGGACAATAGTAAACTTGTCCGCCGCTGTCAAATTTAATATTGTCCGCCACCGCAGGCCGCGCCAGTGTGGCTGTGCCTTAAGGCGGCTTCAAGTTGACATTCAGCCAATATAGAGACCACAATAGAGACTAGAGAAACAAAAATTGGCCAACATACAGGAAAATACTTTTGTCATAAAGCCTGCAACACACATTATTATGTTGGCAAGGGCGGGAACATACACAAGATTACTGCATAGACTGGTATGCCCAAGAACATACACAGAATTACATAGAAGAAATTGTTATCCGATGGCCATTCGTATATACAATAAACTACCAGGCACCATAAAGGAGCTTTCACTTCAATTATTTAAGAGACACCTGTTTAAATGGCTCAAAGATAAAACTTTTTACTCCATAAAAGAATATCTTGAGTCCCATTGAAAGCTATTAGTTACATTTGTATGATACATCTGACATTATATTTTAGAACATGATCTCTTTGATTATTATTGTATTTTCTACCTGTTGACTTTTTATGTATAAATTTGGACATATCAATTCAATATTATGGTACCTACTAATCTTCTATATTTTAATAATGAAATTTGTTTAAGGATGACATTTTAATTTGGGATGGTTTATAATTAATATTTTATGATAAGGACTTAATCTTCTAAATTTTATTAATGCAATCTATTTAAGGATGACATTGTAATTTGGGATGGCTTATAATTAATATTTTATGATAAGGACTTAAAATTTGCATGTCACTGTGTGACAAGGTAGCAAGGCCGCTAATGAATATCTGCTGTAACATCTGACTGTAAACCCTTTCTTGAGCAAATAAATTACTTATGACTTATGACTTATGATTTGCCAGAATGTGATAGTGCAATCTGAAACATTGCAATATGAAAAAAATAAACATATTGCCTTAACATTTTTAATAATTTCCTTTATTATAAAGGGACTCGGACTCGCGTTATAGTTGTAGAACTTACCTAGTGGTTAGGTATAGTTTGTAAAATATAATTGGCCGTCTGTTGTCAAATTTAAAAGAGATCTTTTGTTCCACGTACTTAAACACTTACCGGTCAATGGGTACTCGAAAGGATTATTTATTTATTTATTTTTTATTTATTGACATTTACATTTACGTGACATTAGAGTAATAACCAATGCGTCACGAAACCAAAACAACAAATAATACTATTTAGGCGACGAAACGGCGTGGCCCCGTTGCATCGTCGTCTCCGGTGTAGGATTCGGCAGATTGCCCCGGAACCGTCGAAACACTACACCCTTCGGCCAGAAGTCAGCACATGCGACGGTGTCCTGCAGCGGCCGCAGCACGCGCACCACAAACGAGCTGAAGTGCACATAGTGGGGCGAACGCAGCTGGAACACCCTCAGCGAGAAGCCGGTCTTCTGACGAACGTACTCCGCCATATCTCTATTATCTATTATTAATTCCTAAACACATCTTTACCTGAGAGTCGGGAGTGACTCAAGAACTCAAGATCATTTTTTTCGACGACCGCTTTAGCCTAGTTGGTAGTGACCCTGCCTACGAAGCAAGAGGTCCTGGGTTCGAATCCCAGTAAGGGCAAACATTTATGTGATGAGCATGAATATTTGTTTCTGAGTCATGGATGTTTTCTATGTATTTAAGTATTTATATCTATTATACCTATATATCGTCGTCTAGTACCCATAACACAAGCCTTACTGAGCTTATTATGGGACTAGGTCGATTTGTGTAAGATTGTCCCCTTATATTTTATTTTATTTTTATTTATCATTTCAGTCATCCATCACGTTTTTATAATATAACATAACACAGTGTTAAAAATATGTACAAAAGAAGATCAATAAACCTTTAATACTGCAGCGTGTGTCCTACCTGTTCGATCTATTGCCACAGACATCTACTAAACTTTTACCCCATTATTCATATAACTTAAAATACCTCTGATAAATAACTCGTGTTTTGTCCCTTTCTGAATAATTTAAATATCAGAGTGACAGGTTTTAACGTCATTTTAACTAAAATATATATAGGTTTATTGAAAGTTTTACATGACAGGTTAAAATTAGAACTTCAAACTTTTTTATTTGCAAAGAATAATTATATATATAATTATATATATATATATATATATATATATATATATATATATATATATATATATATATATATATATATATATAACAAACTATAATTCTGCTATAAGTATTACAAAACAATAATACTAGGATGCAAATAATTAAAACTTATCTAAAAGGAACAATTTTGTGTCATAATATTGTTTTTCTTGCAATAGTTTTATTATGTTCCTTCGAAACATATTGAAAGGCAATTGTTGTATGTATGGTGGTAACTTATTAAATAACTTCATGCACATGCAATAACATTGTTTTGCATATAATGATGTTCGCGGGATGCGGTCGTGTGCCAGTCGGCCTGGATTTCTTGTATTACGGTGATATACATTTCCTGCTGTTTTAAATAAGTCAGGGTGTTTTTTAACAAATAAACAGACCTCTAAAATGTACATACACGGCAATGGTAGTAATTTTAATTTCTTAAATATAGGCTTGCATGACTTATATTGATTTACACCACATATCGCTCTTAAGCATTTCTTCTGGGCTATGAAAACTCTTTTAAAATTTGAACAGTTTCCCCATAAGACCAGTCCGTATCTAACTGCATGTGTCCTATTTCCAAGAGAAGAAATGCGTTAACTCCTACATTAACATGCAAACGAAGTCGCAGGTACAGCTAGTATTAAATAGAATAGTATTATTCGTACTTCCTATTTTTACCTATTTGGTCGGTACTCTTATTTTTACCTGTGTCTTGTCTTGTGTACAATTTGATAATTACATACATACATTTTACGTGGTAGCGCCGCTGTTCTGTTCATTCACTTACAAATACAATTTCAAAGTAGTACCCTACTAAACACGTCGGCGCTTAGAAGGTTGTGCTAAATAGACTACTACAGATACTGGATTTGAGAAAGACACTTAATGATTATGATACCTATTTATGTATGTATAAATCTAGATAACTTTAAGAAAAGGTTAATTGACAACATTTCATTTTTTTAAGTGGTCCATTATATGATTTAGTTCGATAGAAAATGAAATTTTAAGGTAGGTATATGTGTTTTTTTATTTCTCCCTGAATGTTTATTTTCATTCAAAAATATCAAAATTGAAAGTAGTGGTCGTAAGTAAAATATGACGTCATTCTTATGCCTCTCTATGGCACATGTCCACGATTGTTTGCTCTATGCGGACGATCTTAAACTTATAACGTCGCGTCAATGATGTTTCTGACTGTAAATTGTTACAGGAGGATATAAACGCGGTTCTCTGTTGGGCTAAAACTAACAAATTACTGTTTAATTCGTCCAAATGTAATACAATAACATTTACCCGCTCTCTTTCCCTCTTCATAATTCGTATTTCGTAGACAATTGTCCCATAGCTCGCGTAAATCTTGGCGTTACATTTGATCCGAAACTTACTTTTAACCAGCACATCATATCGCTCGCAAAGGATTGTTATAAGAGGCTTATTGGTTTCATCATTCGCAACGCGAAAGATTTTCGTGAGCCTAAAGTAGTACAGTTGTTATACACCGCATTAGTCAGAAGCAAGATTGAATCGGCATCTGTTATTTGGATCCCGCATGAAAATTTATACACGCTTCTTTTAGAAAAAGCGCAAAAAGCGTTTCTCCGCTTTCTCTACAAGGAGATGCACGGTTACTATCCCTTCCTCTACCCCACCAAACACCTACTAGGAATGTTGGGCTTCAACTCCTTACAGGTCAGACGTTATATCGAGCTTTTGTCCACTGCGTGTAAGATGTTGAGAGGTGAGTCAGATTGTTCCGACTTGGTCACAAGAACATGTCGCCTCTTCGTTCCCGATAAGTACCTGCGCGGCCGCAGCCACCGATTCCTGGCGGAGGAGGCGGCTCGCATGGCGGCCCGCGAGCACTCGCCGGTTGTCCATGCCCAAGCGCAACTAAATAAATTGATTTATTAATTATTATGCACCAGATTGCGACCTGTTTGCCTGTAAATGGAGCAAACTTCGCCCTACTCTTTTACAGTTTTGTGAAAACAAATTTTAATTGTTAATTACCTGCTGTCAATCTTTATGATTTCATTTTATTAATAGTGCGATGTATATGTACCTACTTAATATATTACTTTAAGTTTACCAACGCCATGGCGTAAGGTGTTATGTTGATAAATTGTATTTACAAATAAATAAATAAATCTTTCACTAACAGACGTAGGAATGACGTCACGCACGGACTATACCGCGTTTTACAGATTTTAGTGATTTTCTCCGAAACGAGTAAGAATAAAATTGGGAAAACCACTTTATTACGTTCAGATAAGAGAATTACCGAAATGGTTTTCGATTTAGGCATCATTACATATTTTGAAATGTTGTCAATTAATGGTTACTTATTCATTATTTTCTTTTTTTAGCCGTCCGATACGCAAGGCCGATATTTGTCTCGGTGTGTCGTGTCCCCGACCCGACTTGTCAAAGGGATATCCACTTTCATGTGTCCAGCTTTTAAAATCAGAATGGTAGAGAAACATGAAACAAAAGTGATATCCTAGGGGTGTTTTCTCCCGTCAATCGCGGCTATTGTATCCCTATCAATCAATAGTTACTGATAGTGATAGGGAGACAATATCACCAGTTTTAACACAAACAATTACTTGGTGATATATTTATAATCTGTACCATAGCTCGTAGGTACCATCCCAATTCATAGATGGCAGCCTACAATCACGGCTTGCGTAAAGCCGGCTGTCCACATTGGGCCAACGTTGGCGCGTGAGCAGAATGCAGCTATGCGTTAGAGGAAGAGGTTTTATTTCGTTCTCATTGGTTTGCATAGCTGCATCCTGCTCACGCGCCAACGTTGGCCCAACGTGTACAGCGGGCATAAAATTGCTTTAAATAGGATATGACATGTATTGAAATTTGATAGATCAACCATGTAAAGTGGCGGCAATTGAAACCAAAACTGATGACGAATTCTGTTGCGCAATCGGCCCGCAGTCTTGATATGTCGAGTGCCCATGACTAGGGATTATATTGATATTTTCGTGAAAACGTTGAATTTACTAACTACCTACTTACTTTTATTATTGTTACGTAATTTGGTTTTTTAACATACCTACTTACCATAATGTTTTGCACTATTGAACAGTTACCAGCAACTACGCCGATCTAGATTGCAATTAAGTACTTATGTATTCGTTCGGTCGTTCGACATGATTTCTCTAAGAGCAATCACTTAGAAACCAGCGCGGCGTTACTTTAGCTGCACACGTATCAAAACTGGTTATAAAAGTGATGATCCTACGACAAGCGGTTGCTTGTGCAATCTCCTAGTAGTCTATAGGCCTAAAACTAATCATCTTCATTATATTTTTCCTCTTTTGACCTTAATTACGGCATGATAATCGGATAGCCACATCGTCACATATAAAATGCAAACACGACGAAAACTTGCTGCCGCCTGCTCTCTCTGAAACGAAATTTGTACAGTTTTTTCACGAACCAGACCTTACAGTCTACTATATTTGCAATTTAATTCAATATATACTTACCTACTTATTGTCAGATTAGACAGTGCTGAAACTAAAGTGGAACAGCATTCACTTGATTACCAATTTGAAACCTATTACAACACGTAAATATATAGGTAACTAAGTATTATACCTATGCATCTTACTGTCCATATGATTCTAATAATGTTACAATCGAGCCACAATTCGGCACACCAATTTTGACATTATTATTGGTCGGTCTACAAATAATAAATATCGACTTTCAATTACAGGTCAGCATATAATATATGAAGGAATTATTACACAGTTCCTTCGACATAGCAAATACTTACCTACACACTTGCAAAGTTAAAACAGTAAAATAGGATAAACTGGTCGCTGGCTGATTAAAAGATGTGGTTAACTTTAATTTATAACTCTTTTTAAACATTTTTCAAGTACCATTTCACTAGGTAGGTATACAAACTTTTATAAAGAATCTTGAGGTAAGCTGAGCTAGTGTGCCTAGAATTTTGTTACCAATAGATACGTAATTTAATTCACCCTACTTGCATAATGCAAGCAACCTGCTCTTATGGGGTACAGCCCTGACTAGTAATTTGAAACCATTAAAAGTAATTACTTTTCCATATATTTAATATATGGATCAACAGCCGGTGCAATGATTACAATAAAAAATAAAATGAATGTTGATTACTTATTACAGTTTCCAATCCTGACAGTATGCCTAGGATCACTTGCTGCGTGATTGATAATGAAGATTAGGTATGTAAAAAAATATAAGATCATCACTTCGCAAGCTTTGATGTTCCAAAAATGCGAGGTGTAATGGTCATGAATGACCATGACCCGTTAGCGTCTGGTGTGTCGCTTGACATACGAAATTGTGGCCGACCTGAGCTTGTGCCCTTTTGATGGGGCTTGTTGGTATAATACATCCATAGCAGCGAGAACAACCTTTTAACGACATGCCAACAAAACAAAATAATATTTCAAGTCAACTGAACTTAGCCGCCTGCTGACAAGTAGCTTCGATTATGATTCATCTGACTGTATTATCCAATTTAAGCGGGGGCGTGTCTGCTCAGGAGTCTCTGGACCAATAATCCGATATGTCACAATAAACTGCAATTGAATCATTCCAAGACACGATTTAGCTATGCAGATCGCGGAAGTAATTTCGAACATGCAAAATTATACTTATTTTCGATGGTACAGAATCGAATGGCTCAAATTGCATTCGTTGATTTATTTATTTATTTATTCAAGGTTCACAAGACTTAGGTACAGCTAATACTAGAGGAGATAGGTGTCACAATCCCAGACTTATAGGCAAACACCTAGTGCGAAACGTTTTCGTAGTTAAACAGTAGACATTAAAAAAAACTTAAAATGTAAAACGTCAATCTTTCATCTCTCACTTATAATAGGGGAGACCGGGGACAATTGAAACAATTTGACTTTAACCACCTGTAACTGTTATATTTTTATGAGTAGAAAGATGAACGCCCAAAATATTTCAAGGTTGGTTATCTGGTTCCTAAATAAAATGTATTTGGTTGGTCTATAATCCACAGTTTTTTGACAATAATGTAATACAGAGAATAGGGCAGAATGGTTCAATTGACCTCACATGACTGTCAATTGAAACACTATGTGAGGTCAATTGAAACACTCTAATTGTTTGTCAGTATTCATATATATATTATATCAGCAATAAACAGTATGTATTAAATCAGTATAGAACGGGCCTTTTATAAACAGTAATTATCAAGCGCGTCAGTATTAAGGCGGCTTCAAGTTGACGTTCAGCCAATATATAGACACAGAAATTGGCCAACATACAGGAAATAGTTATTTATGATACAAGTGCGGAAAGTTGGTAATTGCCAACGAGTGACGATCACCAAAAACACGACCGTTGGGGAGAGAGATTATTGTATGTATAGTTGTTATGTTGACGTCTGACATGTATCTATATATTTCTTGTTTTTTTACTTTGTGTGTGTGTGTTTTCATGTATACAATTTTTGCATGGTATTTATTATTTAATAAGGCAAAATAAATATCTGAATCTGAATTACCTATCCGCACGTGTATCATACAAAATTTTACAGTGCATCATGCGAGGAAATTAAAAAAATACAAAAGGTGAAATTTGAATTGTCATGAAATCTCATTCTCGCACGCGTGTTGGAATATTGGACCGAAATCCATTCCTGCACGGCGGCCTCCCTCCGCGTGGCGCCGTGGCGGCATGGAGGGCTTCCCGTGTTCATGTTGACCCATGTAAAGGCGCACTTTCAGAGCAAGTGCATTGTAAAACTTTTACAATGCACTTTTGCTCTGAAATAAATAACTATTATCATAAAGCCTGCAACACACATTCATTATGTTGGCAATGGCGGGAACATACAAAAGATTTGGCAGAATGTGATAGTGCAATCTGACTGAAACATTGCAATATGAAAAAAATAAACATATTGCATTAACATTTTTAATAATTTTCTTTATTAGAAAGGAACTCGGACTCGCGTTATAGTTGTAGAACTTAACCTAGTGGTTAGATATAGTATGGAAAATATAAATTGGCCGTCTGTTGTCAAACTAAAAAGCGATCTTTTGTTCCACGTAAAAACTTACCGGTCAATGGGTACTCGAAAGGATGAGACTATTATTAATTCCTAAACACATCTTTATCTGACAGTAGGAGTGACTCAGGATCATTTCAGTCATCCATCACGTTTTTATAATATAACATAACACAGTGTTAAAAATATGTAGAGAAGAAGATCAATAAGCATTTACCTAATGCTGCAGCGTGTGTCCTACCGTTGGATCTATTGCTACAAACATCTACTAAACTTTTACCCCCTTATTCATAAAACTTAAAATACCTCTGATAAAAAACACGTGTTTTGTCCCTTTCTTAATAATTTAAATATCAGAGTGACAGGTTTTAACGTCATTTTAACTAAAATATATAGGTTTATTCAAAGTTTTACATGATAGGTTAAAATTAGAACTGCATATGGCCTATTTCCAAGAGAGGAAATGCGTTAACTCCTACATTAACATGCAAACGAAGTCGCAGGTACAGCTAGTAAGTAATATGCCTAATAATGCAATGCGTTAATAATGGGCCTATGTCTAGGCCCTTGCGCTTAAGACTCAGTAGAGTAGAGTTAATGCACGTTCAAAATGGATGCCCGTCATTCTACTGCATTTATTGGCAATTCTGCATAGCCTTCATATCGGGGAAGTTGCTGCTTGATGGATGTCTACTTACAATATAATATTCTCTTAATTATGTTTCGTGCGCGTGAGTTCCGCTTGTTACTTGAGCGTAAGTGATTAATTTAAAGAATCTAGCAGCTGACAAGTAGCAGAATTAAATGTCACAATATTCCGATCTCTTGCAAGGTAGACTTTTGCACATGTTAATAAATGACTGCTGTTTAAGTAACATTAGGATAGAGGAACTGTCATTACATTAGAAACCGCGCTGCGGTCACCGCAGGTCGCGGCGAGCCGTAAACAGTGAAAGCGTCGCATCCGTAACTAATATATGTGGTCCACCCTGTCATTTCACATCTAATTTACGCGCTCAGTGACATAAGGACGCCGGAGGATATCAAAAGCAACACATTCTCGGGACGGGAGAATTTTCAGATAGTGAGAGTATTATAACCACAGATATATACATAGATCACGCAAATGCATGTACTTCGCGTGTCCGAATTCGGTCTCTGAGTTCGCACTCCAACTGACAATATCTGTGATTATAACACTTTCTCGGCAAGTGCGACGCAACACATCCTGCGATTTCTTGTTTAAATAGATAAATAATACTTAGTTACTGCATGATATAGATTTGAGCGGAAATGGATTATACGCATGCATTAATATGCAAGCATATTAAATCGTTTTTTTTCCGAGTATGAAATTGTTATACGTAAAGCGGTGAAGATTATTGTCGAATATCAGTAGGTCAGTACATCATTATTTATGCCAATCAAATTAATTATATTGATACGTGTACCAGCCATAGATTAAGTACTTCCTGGGCTATACGCAATCATGCTCTCGAATTTTATGGCTGACCCATTATGGACAAGAACGCTAATGTTTTTCGGATGCGTACAAGTTCAGTGTAACTAAACTGTGATATAATAACTATGGTGTGGTGTTACATCGCGCCGGCGTCGCACGTACAAAGTCAATTGCAACACGCGCAATGACCGATTAGAGCATTAAAATACGCTGGGAAATCAAGATGACTTCTTGCGAATACGTAAGCTGGTAAGGTAAGTATGTAAAAGATGGCAATCATGATACAATTATACCCAGCGAAATATTACGAAATAACAATAAGTACCCTTTCATCATTATTGTAATGAGAGGTGACGTCGTTTTTTAAATCGTCCTGCGCTATATTTACAACTCCAAGGAAAATTACTGATGTTTTGTGAGGCTTTTGTAGTTCTATTTAGGGAATATTGGCAAAGCAATTGACAAAACAAAAGAATGCGACGAACGTAGACCACGTTGTTGCCGCCGGCGTCAGCCGCCACTTACTTTACTCTTTGGCCGCAACGACGGATGTGTTTTAATTGCGGAAACGGCATCAGAACGCGGATAGAGAAAGCCCCGTACGTATCAATGGACAAAGCAAAAAGATTTCCTTATTTTAGAACTGTCAATCAGGATCTAATCCGCCTGCTTCTATTCTCAGGTCAGTGCCGGGCCGGCAGACATGCATCGCGCCATGACTCGCATTACTGGCCATTCGAAAATTTCTCTTAAATAAAACGAAAGTTCATGACCTCAGACAGACGAGCGGTAAGTTGGCAAAAGTTGAATTAATGAATAAAAAAAATATTGCCTTCAACAAATACCTACGTATGCGTCACAAGGTAAACTCGCTTGATGAATAACTGTATTCATTGTAATCTGAATTAATCACCTACATTTCAAATATTTTATTTTACCTGCGCGCAGAACAATAATACTTATACGTATACACGTTATATTTATGTAGGTACATTGCGGTTTTGTACTTAAGTAACTACCTTAGTACTGAGTAAAGTTTCGTTATAATCACTAGTGTTGTTTTATTTACACTGTTCTAAATATTTCAATGTTACGAAACCTCGCGGTAACTTGAAATTTTAAGCAACTTTATATCTTGCTTTTTTGGTTACAGATGATTACTGATTGTTCACGAGCAACTACACGGATTAATGAGGAAAATGTTTCATTATGACGTAATGCAAAATGAGGGTTTCCAAATATGGTGGTCGCGAGATATTTCTTATGAAGGTATGAGAATACCTAGACAAAGATCACACTATATAAAGCGTTTAATTATTATCTCAAAAGGCAGGAATCGATATCGAATGGATATAGCAGATAAGGTCATTCTGAACATTGGGAGTCAATATTGACGTTTATCTACGCACATATCATTAGTGCTCTCAAATGCGTTCAGAAACCGTAGGAAATGACCAGCATTACTACCACCGATTTTACTATGAGAACTTTCTTGTGTGTGGTAGTAGTAGGTAAAATCTGTACTGAATTTTTGATAAATTTGATGACGCTCGTTTCATAAAACCACACCCATATTTTATTTAATCATTATGGATCAGTCGCATAAACTACTATTATTGTACTGGGGTCTGGGATAACAGCTCTGTCATAATGTCAATAGGGATGCACTCACTAATAATGATACCGTAAGATTCTAGATTTACATTAATATGCCACAAGTCAAAGCAGTGCACTCGTAACATAAACGAAGGTCTGTGAATGTCCCGTGTGTCCCCGCGCGCGGCAATTGTACCGCACGTAGTAATTCCACCACAATTACCTCTGCCGCTGCTGGTTTTTCTTGCGAGACATTGGCATTGAGTCCAACCTTTACTACGCATATTGGACGTTATTTGATACCGCTTTACGTAAATTGGGTATTTCTTATTTTGATCGGGCTACCATGGAACGAGACAGGTGTGTAGAAGGGTAGTTAGGTAGTAAGTACTTAGGACCTATTTTTATTTCTACTGTCTGCGTGAATGTGGGTGTAAGGTATGCATCATTATGTAATTTTAAAAAGAGCGCAAATGAATACAGCATGTTACCACGAGTCCTTAATACTAACTTTTATACAAAGGGCAGCTACTCTACATAAAGTACATAAACACTTGCTCCAATGTATTAATTACTTGCTGCCCGCGTAATACAGAGAACCTAGGCGAAGACGTGGAATAAAATATATACTTCGTCCTCGTGGAATATTTTTATATCGTGCCTCCATACAAACCTTCCTCCTCCCCTAGCGGATGATTTCCGGGATAAAAACTATTCATGGAAAGTTGAAGGGAAGGCTCAGAGATACAAATTACCTCTATACCAAAAATCATCACAATCGGTTCCGCGATATTAGCGTGAAAGACAGACGGACAGACAGAGTTACTTTCGCATTTATAATATTATATAGATTAAGTACCTATAAGTATGGTACTAAGCATATTTAGTATGAATACAGTCAGTGTGGAACTAGTACAAACCCTCTAAGTAAGTAATACAAACATTTGATGCCAAAGCGTGCCCCAGGGTTCTTTAAGATACATCCAAAACGCTAGGACGATGAGGATGATGACTAATAAAGTCATACATAAATATCGACTCTATATGCTGTCATTGTAATGGAGTCGGTCCCAAAATAAGACTGCGTAAGCATGGTAGAGGTTTAGTCGCGGACTCTACCCAATTACCATCGCCCTTCAATACCGTCATGAGTAAACACTGGAGCTTGTTAGGGGATATTCTGGTAATTAAATGCTGCAACGCTACCCACTCGACCGTATCTCCGGACAGAGGTGGACTCGATGGCATCACTCACGTGCACATTCCTTTTCATTGTACTGCTTCAATTAAAGGACTGTGCACATTTAATTACTTTTATTTTTCGGCCTGAGGTATCTGTGTGAAGGTTGCTTGTAATTGTTTGTTGGTACATTTAATTTTGTTGGAATTAAGGATATTTGTAATGTTATTTTCGGAATGAAATATACGAGTAGATCACTTCACGTAGAGCAATGTTTAGCAATCAATCATTAGCAGTCAATTTTATAGCAATGTTAGGTATCCTACTATTTACTTAACCGTATGGCGATAGTAACATTAATTCACATTGAAATATTGACATGTATTTCTTGGTTTGAAAATGGTAGTATGTACCCTCGATTACAACGATTCAGTTTATAAACAATTCAGTGGTTTTATGTATACCAAGGTTAACGTAAGTACCTACAGTCTACGAGATTTGGGATTGGTCTTTTGACAGCTTCAATAGGACGTAAAGAGTGATGTGGCTAGAGTAAATCGATTGTCATAATATCCGATTACGATTGATGGTGGCTAATATAAGGAATCGATTGATTACTGTGTAATAATTATTTTTAATACAGTTGCTCAAAAAGTGGTACTTTTTGTGGCTGCGTAGCGTACGAGAAGCTCAATTTCTCGAACTAGTGCTTTTTACTTTTTAGTTCCAAACTATACTTTCGAAACGCAGTAATTTTATATTGGATTTTTTACTTGGCGTTTTATTTTATTTTTAGCCGATGGCGCTGATTCCAATAGTATGTTGTCACTGTCAGTGTCATTTGTAAAGTATGGGTTCTTTCAAAAATAACTTCGAAGCAAGAATATTTTATCGCAATGATATATTAATTTATTATTTTTCGCAATTGTATTAAAAAACGTCGTTTACAACACGTGTGAAATGTCTTTTACCACTCGTACCGAGTCTTGCCACTCGCTTTCAGCTCGTGGCAAGATACCTCGGTACTAGTGATAGAAAGACATTCTTTTCACACTAGTTGTAAAAAGTACTATTTTGGTAATCAACTAGAGAGCCTATACACAGTCGTCTGCTAACAAAAGTGTTCTGTAAAGGCGTTACGAATGCAAAGACCTCGAGATTATTTAGAATATGTGTTTGGATCTACATGTAAAATTAATTTGATATATTCCTAAGTAAATTATAAATAAGTGAAATCAAAAGAGCCTTTTTAACCCGTCCGAGCAAAAATTGCCATAATAATAATTGTTCAATAAAATCAAGTTGCAAAGTGACATTGACATTTCTTTGGTTTTTTTGTCAATAATGCGTTAAAGAACGTCGAACGAACGTCTAATATCATGAGACGGCCGCGACATACTCTCGATTCACACAATACCACTTGTTCTAAGTGTTCTAATAAGCGAGAGACGGATAGTGCGAGAAAAATCGAGAGAGCTCGCGCGCCGTCACATGATAGACGTGCAGAAATCAATGCCATATTTTCGAACGGAACATTTTGCACATTCAAATATGTCGGTTTCGATCGATTCGTGGATCGATGTGATTTTATTTCGTAGCATCCGTGACAGTAATTAATTAATACATTGGTATTTTCCTATTCACAATTATTTGATTCATTCCGAGTTATTTCTAAATTGGCAGACTCCAATCGATTGAAGCAGTGCAACAACAAATTTTATAAAAATAAGTCGTAGGACGTAATTGTTCGCATACCGAGTTTTCAATGCTAATTTCTGCACAAATAAGCAGTAAAAAAATATTACAATAAATAAGAGCTAAAAAGAGCGTGCATGGAGATTGAACTTTATTTCGTAACTCGTAAGCTATTGAAACTTTTTTTTTTATTTCGATGAGCAGTGCCAATTTACGTTATATGGGTGTCGCGAAGTGTCATAAGACCAGTCCTAAATCTCGTAAATTATTAGGTATATTACATAGTATTACATTATTAGGTACCTTAGGTACATTATTAGGTACCTAATAATCATACAAATAATGTGAATAAGTGTTTAGTTTTATTTTTCTATTTCCTCATTACTTACTTACATTTGTTGAAATTGTCTTACTAATATTATATGTTTGTTCTTCTTTTATGACGTTCGTGTTTAAAAAATAAAATTAACAGGGTAGGTAGGTACCCTGTTATTTTATTTTTCTAGGTAGAGGTTACCTATGCAAAATTGTAATATAATTGTATAGGTATATCAGGAAATGAATAATCTAATCTAATAAAAACACCTCTAAACCTACTCGTACACTAAAAAGATGCGTCCACTTACCGCATAATACAAGCAACAAAGTCCCCATGGTATACAATTATCATCAAAATATCCAGTACTGCAAAGTCCTTATACCTACGCACGTAAACACTGTTCGTATTTTCCCGTGATCTACCACGCATGCGCCGTAACCGAACTCGCGCGTGCGTTTGGCGCGCTTCGCGAAAGAAATGAAGGCTTGAGAATGTGCATACGGCCAGATTCGAACTGGAAAAGCCCTCCGCGTTTCCGAACGACGGCGACGCTGTGCGCTAACAATACACCTACCCAGTGGTGAAAAACACAATCAGCATGGCTAGTTAACGTTTCTCACGGCTGGCACACTTAACACAGTGGGCAATTCATTTCGACGACCCTTGTTTAAATGCTTCGTCATTGTTGGAACACTTGGAACAACAAAGGTGTCGCCCCTGAATTCGAAGAAAATTGCATTGGTAGGATTCTCTGTTTTTTTACTTAGCAAATTAAATACCTAATGGAGAATTTAAAAGTTTTGAAGCCAACAAAGCTAACATAAATGTTTACGATATTTAGGTATATCTATCTACCTCTTGGACAAGCTACTTGACAGATAAATCGCATTTTCCATCACTCTTGCGCGTAAAGGGTTTCATAATGCGCAGGCATACAGAGCTACAGTGACTTACTTCCTCCTTTCTATTACGCCCTCGGGCGTAATACAGTTTTTCTTAAATTGTATCTGTCACTCATGCGTCAGTCATAAAGCAAATAGGTTGTAATTAGAAGACTATGTTTCAAAACGAATCCTACTAATATTATAATAGTTATTTGTTAAACAAGGGTGCAAGTTGTTTTTTACCCCCGAAGGTGGAATTGAAACACGAGCAAGGAAAAGGATTCTAGGTATACAGTTGAAAGTTCTAATTTAGAATCCTGAGCTGAGCGTAGTGTGTTTCAACACACGAGAAGTAAAATACATTTTCCCCTCACTGCCTCGGAAAGCCGTCTTTTATCCTTCAAAACCAGTGGGTAAAACCGCATTTTATCCACTAGTGGGGAAAGTAATTTGACCTTGGAGCGTTTTTAAGTCGCTTTTGGCAGATAATAAAATGTAAAACGATCATCTCATAATACAAAATTTTCACAGATGATGTATTTCTGTTGCCGTCGCAGTCGCAGAACTTGCGATGATCGCGTAGTCGCGTTGTATTAGGACGCTGTTCTGTGTCGAAGCGTAAAGTATTGAAACGAAAAAAAAAAAGATTATTTCAGTCTAAATCCATATAATATTAGTTATTAATTAATTAAGTACTTACTTAAGCTATGTTAGTAGGGTATAATTTAGTGTAAATACAATTCAAGTTAAGTACTTACCTATCTGCCACCCTCAGGAACACCCGGTACGTGCACATGCGTTCGCACCCAGTGTCTCAGAATGGGGCAGCCCATCCTCACTGACGAGAGGCGACCCGATGAAAAACAGGTAAGTACATTTTAAAAGTAATTATTCGTATTTTGTCTTAGTAAATTAATCTAATTGTTGATATATTATTGAGCTAGAATAAGAACCATAATAATATCATCATAAGTTTCTGAACGTCTAACATGGGATCTCGTAATAGGCATACGCCCCGCGACATGGTTGGTAAACTTTAGTACTTATATTTAAGTAATTACGAGTGAAAAGGACATAAATAAAACAAATACTCTTACTTAGTCTTGATTTTCCGCCATTTGTCTGCTCGGAGTAGTATACCTACCTATTAACAACTGGCAGTCCGTACGTGATACCATCGTACTCTCATTCGTAAAATCTTTTTTGATGTCTTAATGAATAGCTATACACACATCAAATTGGCATGAAATGAAAGATATCATCTTTGTTACTCATAAGTAAGATCGTAAATTTTGGCTCATAATTTCGGTGAAAAATGGACATTAAACACACACAGACACTGTAATTTCTTACATCCTCCTTTCTACTCGTAAATAATTGGCCGGCTAACTTCTGGCCCTTGATGGCCTGTAATTGTGCGCCTAGACACATTATTTTTTTAATTTATATACCCACCATGAACCTATACTTCAGTAGGTATTACGTATCCCGAAATTAGCATGATGATACCGAATGCCAACGTTACGTTACGCCATATACCTGCAATACAAACCAGTTTTCCACTAGTGTTACCTAAGTTTTTAGTCAAAACTTATAATATGCAGAATTTTAATTAGGCGTGACCTTGACATAAGACAATTTCTGCTTAGAATGAACACGGACAGTGAAGAGAAAACAGACAGTGTAAAGGCCTCCACCCACTGGACGCGTGTGCTGCGCGTGTGCTGCGCTGCAGCTGCGCGGGTGCTGCGCGTGTGCCGCGTTCGATGTGTGTTTGAAGTGTAGTTTCAATGCTTTACAACTTGCGCGTGTGCCGCGCAGCACACGCGCCGCGCAGCACACGCGTCCGGTGGGTGGAGGCCTTAAGGAATATGAGACACTTGTTCATTCAGCAAAATTTGTTGTTAAAGTATCGAAAAGCTAATTTTGGATTATATGCATTTGTAAGTGTGGTGTGTAGGTACAGTCACCAGCAATAAGATCTTCCACAACATAGCACGCATAAATATCTGACACGACTCTATATATGTCTAATGCCATAAGGACGTGTCAGATATTTTTGCAGGCTTTGTTTCGGCAGATATTGATGCCCGTGACTGTACCACGTGTAATGTGGATGAGGTGAACACAACGGGCCTATAATGCGTTATGCATTCAGTACAACAACATCCTGAGGATGATGTTGTGGCTGCCGAAACACTGCAGTGCAAGTGCATTTGTCATGTTCGCGGAAGCGCGACTCGACGATATTTTTGCAATTACTTATGCAAAAAAGCAACGTTCTTGTCAGGAGGTCAGGGTTTGGCCGAAAGACTCGACTGCGAAGTTAAGGTGGCTATTGGGAGAGCTAAGTAGCCTTAGTGCTCTCTTCGCTACTTTTCTTGCTTTATTTTATGTCCTTGCGAATAAAAATATGGACGGAATTAAAGGGTCGAACACACAGCACCGTCACGGGCGCGCCTCCCGATATTTCCCTACAAACCGCTAGCGTGGTCAAACAGGCTGCCCCGCTTCTGTCGGGCCCCGCCAGCAACCCGCCGCCACAATTTAACCGCCGCGCACAGGCCGCGCGCCCGCAACGGTCGCGCCGCGCGACCGCCACGGGCGCGCGGCCTGTCAGTGTGGCTGTGAGTGATGCCAGATAGCGCAGCGCGCGGTGCGTACGTAGTGCTGGCGGGTTGATGGCGCGAGCGAGGCGATTTTTTATTTCTATTTAATTGCTATCAGGATAAAAAATCGAGATCGTAGATTTAAAGGATTTAATTTTTCTTTATTATAAAATGTAATATACTATATAAAAAGCGGCCAAGTGCGTGTCGGACCACGCACAACAAGGGTTCCGTGCCTATTAAAAAGGTCGTATCGTTACTGAAATCTTAAGGTACTTACATCCTTTTCTTTAAGAAAGGCAGTTTTTTAGAAATATCTCGAAAACCTTTGAACCGATATTGTTCAAAAAAAAATTCGCTGAAAGAATTTAATAATGTCCATGATATTTTTCATAGACGCGGTTCAAAAATTAGAGGGGGGGGGCACAATTTTAGTGACTTTCGGGACGATTATTTCCGACTCTATTCACTTAGGTAATCAAAAAAAAAATCTGATAAACCTTATATTTATTTTAGAAGGCCTATCGATTGGTGCCACACGTGGGCTTGCAATAAAAACATTTTTTTTGACTTTCAGTTTTATGTATGGAGTACCCCAATAAAAAGTTGATTCCTATGAAAAACTTAAAGCTATGGACCTAACAAGTGCCTGAAAAAAAATTGGTGCTTTTGTCCAGCGTGTCCACATTATCACCCTGAAACTGCCCTACTTACTGCATGTATTTGAAATAAAAATACGTACTTATTTTGTATTTGCACGTATCACGTCGGAGAAGTATTTAGTATTTCGTTTCAAATACCGCACCGCAATCACATGTATTAGGTATTTTGTATTTCAAATACCTACTTTTAGTTTTAAAATACATTTACACTAAAATATATTTTATTTTATTTTATAATCATATAATCTGTATAATGGTACGTACCTATTCTTTAGCAGGTTTTTTCATTCCCTGACAAAAGGCTGTTTTTGTCTCACAGTAGATACCTTTAATCAATCAATAAATAAATAAATCAATCAGTAAATCAATCAATCAATCAATACCATTTTTTATTGCAGGCATAAAAGTCCCATATAAGTCATAAAAACGAATTGTGAAGCCAAGAAAGAAAGATTAAAAAAAACCCTTTATACAGTTTCAAAATTTAAACTGTGCAAAGGGTTTTTTTTAATCTTTAAAAATCTAGTTTTTATGCAAGGAAAGTCTTCCTTTACTGATTCATTTTATTGACTCATTTTATAATCCGTCAACGTGAAATAGGACTGTGGACAAAGTCGCCCTGAGCCATTCTATTGTATTTACATTATCTAACACTGGGTCGCGTTTTATAAAGGCCTGTGACCTGTTATCGCTTTCTGCGTTTCTTTCTTGACGACCGCCGAAGCCTAGTTGGTAGTGACCCTGCCTATCAAGCCGGAGGTCCCGGGTTCGAATCCCGGTAAGGGCATTTATTTGTGTGATGAGCATGAATATTTGTTCCTGAGTAATGGATGTGTTCTATGTATTTAAGTAATTTATTTTATCTATATAAGTAGGTATATTTATCGTCGTGTAGTACCCATAGTAAAAGATTTGCTTAGTTTGGGACTAGGTCGATTTGTGTAAGATTATTGTCTCATATATTTATTTATTTATTCTAGCAAATATGGTTGTTCGACAGAGACAAAAAAAAAAAAAAAAAATACAACCGAATTGAGAACCTCCTCCTTTTTTTTGAAGTCGGTTAAAAAGCAGCGATTGCAGATTTACAGACCTTGATAAAACTGCCACTGAATGTACACTCGCGGACAAAGAATACGGGTCGGTAAAATACCGTCACATTTCCTAAAAATACCTTTTAATTAATATGAAACAATGAATTTGATAATTTTTATTTAATTTTACATCTAAACTACAAAAAAGTACTTAACATAAATAACATTACCAGCTTTAAATCGGACTCTTAAAAACCCATGGAAAAACAACGTTAACGGAGAGGGATATAGCAGAAATCTTAATTTTTGGATATCGTAATTTTTATGATAGAATCGCGGATATTGCTAATACAGTTGGGTATTATGAATAGTACCTAGTATATTATGTAAATAAAAGTAGTGTTAAATATAAAAAAATCTATTACCGTTAGTTAATTTAGGGTGAATTTTTGACCGCGAGTGTGTTTTGTAATTATAGTATTTTAAAAAAGCTTAAAATACTGTATTTTATATTTCAAATACACAACATAAAACGATAGGTGTGTGGCCACATGTGTGCATTCAAACGCTACTGCTGCTGCTAAATAATCTTACCATAATAATACTCTCTATTGCACCAAAACAAACAAACGCAAGTAGCAACAGGCGGTCTTATCGCTATGAAGCGATCTCTTCCATACAATATGAAACAATCTATATGGAAAGCCTTATGCCTAAATCTTACGTTTGCGGTTTGAAAAAACAACAAATAAAAAGTTTGTATCACATTTTATTTCGTATCGTTATTACTAGGTTTACAACATAATATGGGTAGCCGCTACCGCTATCTTTACAAATATAAATCTTTTGTGGGTAGGTGCACCATTAAGATTGTCCAACATTCATTTCAAAATGTTCAGGAAGAATATATAATGTCTCTATACAACGATATGGGTACTGATTACTGAATAGGCATCCTCATTGTACATCCATGGGCGTAAAACGGTGTCCCCGGCAGATAAAGGAATTCCGATCAGAGTAGTTTATGACACTTATGAAATGTATCAGGTGATATAGTTGACTTCTTTACCGGGTACGTATGTAAGCAGATACGGCAGCTTGTCGTAGCTACCGCCTTAGCGCCTCCAACCCAACTATTACAGCGGTCGCTACATAGTTAGTTGAATCTTTGACTCGAATAAATTTAAGTATACTATATACCTACTATACCTAATCCGTACAAGATCGTCTAATTACAGCCTAGGTACGTAATCTTCAGTTTATTACGAGTTCTGCTAAAACGTCAATGTCGGCAATTATTGTTACGTTACGATATAAGTACGTAGTTCTTAATTCATTACTTAATTCTAGAAAGCACAAAATAAAACATGGCAGTGTTTTTTGTCTTACATTAGTAATGTACTTGCTTAAGTATCTACAATCTACAACACGGGTAAGTTTTACCCAACATGAGCACACTTCTTATTACTAAGAGCCAAAGAGTAGGTAGAGAGTTATAATCGAGTGCAAAAATATTACGAAATAATCAAAACCCATTCGGGTTCTGGCTTTAGGATTATTATAACTATTTACTTTATGATAGTATTTTTAAAGTGGTTTCAGTTTGGACCGTTTCACATTATTATTCTTACCCACTAACTAGTCCCTTTGTCACAGATAAAGTGAAATTTAAACTAGAAATTAATTACCTACCTATACAGGACTGTTGCCGCTGGCGTTTTGGATTTAATAAAATTAAAAACGTTACGTTTATTGTATGTACGTTAGGTAGATCTAAATGCAATTGAAAAATGGTATATGGTCCTAACGCGCGTTCGAGACGTTACGTGATTACTGATTACCCCTCTGGTCTCGTACTACGCGATCGTGCTCTAGTCAGCAGACAGCACAGTAGAGAGGATCCGTGGAATCCTGTTGTTTTACCTAATTTATTTTGGTCAAATTTCATTTCCCAAACAAATTTTAGCAACTATTTTGTTTGCCAATGCAAACTTTGGCACAATTTTAATACGAATATTTTCATTACGTCAAATTTTCATTCAGCAAAATATTATTACGAAAAATTACATTATGGCATGTGGTCTTTTAGTAAATGCTTTCATAAGGCAAAAAAACATTAGACAATAAACATTTCGTCAAGTTAATGTTATGGCAAACTATAAATAGACAAAAATCACAATTGTTTGGGATATGTCATTTTACCAAAGTACTATTAATAAAACAGCACAGTCCCTTAAATAAAATAATACACGGTTAAGTAGGTCGGTAGGCAAAGGTGTTAATGTATGTATGTATGTATGTATGTAAATACTTTATTGTACACAAGACACAGGTTAAATTAAGTTAGGACAGCCAAAAAGCCGTAAGCTCCTAGCAGTAAAAAACAAACAATCGTAACAATTCTATTATATGGTAGGTTAGGTTAGGGTTAGCTTGTGTCCCTTAGAGTGGAAATAGGCACCCCGCGAAGCGGGGTGACGTCGACACGCTGGCAGTTAGGTTAGAATTGCGACCTCTACACAAATTATTTTTCCCTACCCACATAACAAAAAAAGTTGTTATTTTATTGTGTATCTTATACACCATTGAAATAAAGATGCAAATGATTTGTCATTGAAGAATTCCTCTACTGATTAACCGACGGAATAGAAATGGTCAATTAAATATTGACGATACAAATCATTTGCCTTATTTTGTTTTGGTTAAAACATATTATGCCAACTAACATATTTGACTGAATGAAATTTGGTCAAAGTACCAGTTGGTAAACGAGATATTGCCTAAACATGAATATGCCAAACATAAGGTTTGCGTAAGAATTATTTGTCGAGTGTTAATTTGGCGAACGATTGTTTGGCAAATGAAATTATACGAAAAATGTTTTGGGAAGTAATAATTTGTCAAAGTTTTTTTGGTAAAACAAAGGTAACCCAGGATCCGTAGGTACGACCTAAAATATGGATAAGACCAGTTTAAAACTTCAATTTTTAATACAGTTGCTCAAAAAGTGGTACTTTTTGTGTCTGCGTAGCGTACGAGAAGCTCAATTTCTCGAACTAGTGCTTTTTACTTTTTAGTTCCAAACTATAGTTTCGAAACGCAGTAAGTGGGTGTCGCGCGGCGCTTACGTCGCGGGTGCTCCCGCCTGTGCGCGGCGGCCTGCTGGCGGGGCGCGACCTGTGCGGACCGCGCCAGCGGGCAGTAGGCAAGCATATTTTATCGCAATCATATATTAATTTATTATTTTTCGCAATTGTATCAAAAAACGTCGTTTACAACACGTGTGAAATGTCTTTTACCACTCGTGGCAAGATACCTCGGTACTGGTGGTAAAAAGACATTCTTTTCACACTAGTTGTAAAATGTACTATACAAGTTCAACGACGTGAGAGTCAAAATTATTGAAACTGTACGTATTGCGCCCGCGTGCGGCGGGTGGCTGCGGCGTTTGTATGTTTTACAAAATTTTATAACCGAAAACACCCCGCTCCGCCGCACGCTTTGACAAATTTGTATAGAATGATAGCTACCGGTGCCATATTTCAAGTTGATTGGTTTGTTGAAAGTTGGTGTAATAATAATAACCCGCTCTTAGTCTTTTGACGTAGGTACCTTTCATTTAATACGTATCTGCTGCCCAGTTAGGGCGATAGGATTGGTCAAGTTTTACGGCCAAATTTACCAAAAAGTCACGTGTAACATGACCTAAAACCAATTATCCTAGCCTGTAGCTATCATGTAGCTGAGTAGAGATGACTTTATATCAAGTACCACAATTTGACATTGAAAAGGAATATGGAGCTGGGTTACTAAAATGCCTCGTTTCCATATTATGATAACGACACGAAGCGGACTCTGCTATGGCAAGTTTCGTGTATCATGAAGGTTCAATTCCATTCAAAAAAGATTTTAGGAACATAATATAAAGCATTAGTCAGGAACATGACATAAGGTTATTATTATTAGTCCCATCGTCTCAAAACTGTCATAAATATTAAGATTAAACTATATGACGCTCCAGAAGATGCCACCAAAAAACATGTCATGGACCTGTTAGTCTATGGTCACATGATACAGCGCCGGCAACAGCTGTTTACAAAAAAAACTCATCGAAGAGCTATCTATGGTCCAATGCACGTCGCGTGTTGAGCAGGTACTGGAGTACAGCGCGGGCGACAACGCGCAGCGCACTTTGAACCACCGGTCACACGGAGCAGGTACGCCCTTTTAGAGCCGCATGACGCTCCAGGGGACCTACTATTATAGGTTTACAGCAAGATCTCGTCGAGGAGCTGTTTGTCTATAGTCTGATGCGCGTCGCGCGTTGAGCGAGTACTGGAATACTGCGCGGCGCAGGCGGCAACGCACAGCGCACGTTGAACCGGTCACACGGAGTAGGCACGCCCTGTTAGAGCCGCATGACGCTCCAGGGGACCTACTATTATAGGTTTACAGCAAGATCTCGTCGAGGAGCTGTTTGTCTATAGTCTGATGCGCGTCGCGCGTTGAGCGGGTACTGGAATACTGCGCGGCGCAGGCGGCAACGCACAGCGCACGTTGAACCGGTCACACGGAGTAGGCACGCCCTGTTAGAGCCGCATGACGCTCCAGGGGACCTACTATTATAGGTTTACAGCAAGATCTCGTCGAGGAGCTGTTTGTCTATAGTCTGATGCGCGTCGCGCGTTGAGCGGGTACTGGAATACTGCGCGGCGCAGGCGGCAACGCACAGCGCACGTTGAACCGGTCACACGGAGTAGGCACGCCCTGTTAGAGCCGCGTGACGCTCCAGGGGACCTACTATTATAGGTTTACAGCAAGATCTCGTCGAGGAGCTGTTTGTCTATAGTCTGATGCGCGTCGCGCGTTGAGCGGGTACTGGAATACTGCGCGGCGCAGGCGGCAACGCACAGCGCACGTTGAACCGGTCACACGGAGTAGGCACGCCCTGTTAGAGCCGCGTGACGCTCCAGGGGACATACTATTATAGGTTTACATCAAGATCTCGTCGAGGAGCTGTTTGTCTATAGTCTGATGCGCGTCGCGCGTTGAGCGGGTACTGGAATACTGCGCGGCGCAGGCGGCAACGCGCAGCGCACGTTGAACCGGTCACACGGAGTAGGCACGCCCTGTTAGAGCCGCGTGACGCTCCAGGGGACATACTATTATAGGTTTACAGAAAGATCTCATCGAGGAGCTGTTTGTCTATAGTCTGATGCGCGTCGCGCGTTGAGCGGGTACTGGAATACTGCGCGGCGCAGGCGGCAACGCGCAGCGCACGTTGAACCGGTCACACGGAGTAGGCACGCCCTGTTAGAGCCGCGTGACGCTCCAGGGGACATACTATTATAGGTTTACAGAAAGATCTCATCGAGGAGCTGTTTGTCTATAGTCTGATGCGCGTCGCGCGTTGAGCGGGTACTGGAATACTGCGCGGCGCAGGCGGCAACGCGCAGCGCACGTTGAACCGGTCACACGGAGTAGGCACGCCCTGTTAGAGCCGCGTGACGCTCCAGGGGACATACTATTATAGGTTTACAGAAAGATCTCATCGAGGAGCTGTTTGTCTATAGTCTGATGCGCGTCGCGCGTTGAGCGGGTACTGGAATACTGCGCGGCGCAGGCGGCAACGCGCAGCGCACGTTGAACCGGTCACACGGAGTAGGCACGCCCTGTTAGAGCCGCGTGACGCTCCAGGGGACATACTATTATAGGTTTACAGAAAGATCTCATCGAGGAGCTGTTTGTCTATAGTCTGATGCGCGTCGCGCGTTGAGCGGGTACTGGAATACTGCGCGGCGCAGGCGGCAACGCGCAGCGCACGTTGAACCGGTCACACGGAGTAGGCACGCCCTGTTAGAGCCGCGTGACGCTCCAGGGGACATACTATTATAGGTTTACAGAAAGATCTCATCGAGGAGCTGTTTGTCTATAGTCTGATGCGCGTCGCGCGTTGAGCGGGTACTGGAATACTGCGCGGCGCAGGCGGCAACGCGCAGCGCACGTTGAACCGGTCACACGGAGTAGGCACGCCTTGTTAGAGCCGCGTGACGCTCCAGGGGACATACTATTATAGGTTTACAGAAAGATCTCATCGAGGAGCTGTTTGTCTATAGTTTGATACACGTCGCGCGTTGAGTGGGTACTGGAGTACCGCGCGGGCAACAAAGCGCAGCGCACGTTGAATCGATCACACGGAGTAGGTACGCCCTGTTAGAGCCGCATGACGGTCGGCTCCAGGGGACCTACTATTATAGGTTTACAGAAAAATCTCATCGAGGAGCTGTTTGTCTATAGTCCGATGCGGCTCGGGGCGCGCCTGCTTGCGGCGGCGGCGGTAGAGGCGCGCGTTGAGCGGGTAGAGCGCAGGCGACAGCGCGCAGCGCACGTTGAACCACCAGTCGCACGACGCCACGCCCTGCGAGAACACAGTGCCGTTGGGGCACAGGAACGACGCTTGTCGCCCGTCGATGTCGCAGTAGTGCCATGCTGGAATGAGATAATTTGTAGGTCTATATTTTTACGTCACACCTGGCCATAATGCGAGTTTTACTGCACGCTGCGCGTACTGGAAAACTAGCATTGTGGCCAGGTGAAGACGTAAAATTTTGTACGCAACACGGGCGGTAATTCGTAAAGCCCCAGAGCGCATATTTATGGCCCTCACCTTCAGTTCGGGCCACAAACACCTGCGATCTGGGGTATTTACGAGTTCACTGCCCTAGTTACGTAATGTACTATTAACAATAGCATATCAGTGTCTGGCACTTTTTGAATTGTAGTATGTCTAGACCATTTTAACTAAGAATAAAATCCTCTTACCTATTTTAATATCTTTGTCATCATCAAAAATCTACGCGGACGAAGTCGCGGGCGGCCGCTAGTATACTTATAGGGATAAAAGTGCACCAACGAATAGGGAAGGAACCTGCCAAATCACCACCGCTGTAATGTGAATAAACAAAGTCGTATCGCGATGAACACCCACTTTGGTTTTTTTTCTATAGAGGAAATTTTAAGCAATCGTGTATCGATAATCAAATAAGATAAACAATCATATAGTCAAGAACCATATATCTGAGAATCTGACCTTATTATTTCTTAATCTAGTCAGAATTATGATCTAATGAAATTAGACAAAACAAACTGCGCTTTGCAAATAGTAGATTGTATGACAAGGGTCTAAAATAAGTCATATTACCACGAGATGGTTATTTTCCCGAGCGAAGTGCGAATTGTTCTGTGGCTCTTTTATACTCGTCGACTTCAATGTTTGCATTGAGACTTCGTGCACCAAACTGGTTGGATGCGTCCTAAAACTACTCGATGATGATGATGATAATGACGCCAAACTATAATCACATATTTTTTTCTATGGAGCTCACAACTGAACTATAAGGAATAGTTATGCAACTGTTTAGACAACTAATTAATTTGACCTAGTAATCAAATGGCATTAATTGAAAAGTTAACCGGTCGTGATAACTATGCAACTTGGCGGTTCGCAGTAAAAACGTACTTGCAGCATGAAGAGCTTTGGCATTGCGTCGAACTGCCTGCAGGCGGTAAAATAGATGCGAAACAAGACACAAAGGCTAAAACAAAGATAATTCTCCTGGTTGATCCGTTAAATTATGTCCACATACAAGAAGCGAACACTGCCAAAGAAGTTTGGGACAACCTGTCAAAAGCGTTTGACGACTCTGGGCTGACAGGCCGTGTTGGTTTACTGCGTGATCTCTGTAATACCTCGTTATCCGAATGTCAAAATGTAGAAGAATATGTGAGCAAAATAATGAATAGGTACTGCACATAAGCTCCGAAACATAGGCTTTGCGGTAGATGACGAGTGGCTCGGCACACGCTGCTCTCCGGTCTACCTGAAACGTACCAGCCTATGATAATTGCTATGGAAAGCTCTGGCATGAAAATAACTTCAGATACTGTAAAAGCAAAATTATTACAAGATGTTAGGCACTCTGAGATTGACTCTACAGCATTTGCAACTAACAAGAAGTTTCATAATAATTACAAGAGACAATCTAAAGGTCCGAGATGCTTCACTTGTAGTAAATATGGCCATAAAAGTCCAGAATGCAAGTCCAAACCCAAGGACGGGCATCAAAAATCAAGCAGCTCATCATATGCCGCAGTCTTTGTTGCAACATCATCACAAGATGACTCCTGGTTTATAGACTCGGGTGCATCGTCCCATCTTACAAAATTCAAGAATTTGCTGCATAATGAGACGGCCCCTGCCATACGGAATATAAGAGTGGCAGATAACAAGTTATTATCAGTGCAATGCTCGGGACAAGTGAGCTTAGATACCTATGATGGCAAAGGTGAAGAAAGCAAGGTTTTGTTTACAAATGTGCTGTATGTGCCTGAACTAGCGACAAACCTGCTGTCTGTTAGTCAGATTATTAAAAGTGGTGGCCAAGTAAAGTTTAACGAAAGAGGCTGTGTTATCTTAAACAATAATTGTCAGATAGTAGCAACAGCGAATCAACAACATGTACCGGATAGTTATGCCTGGAAGTGACTATGCATGCATGTCTGATGTTGAAGAAGAAGATACTTACCTGTGGCACCAGAGAATGGGGCACGTAATCTTTCATAGTCTCAGGAAAATGAAAGAAAACACTGAACATGTAACTTTCTCGTCAAAACCAGAAAGTCTGACATGTATAACCTGCAAGGAAGGTAAACAGACTCGACTACCTTTTAAAAGTGAAGGCTTAAAGGCTAAAATTCTTCTGGAAATAATCCATTCAGATCTATGTGGACCAATGGAAACGCCAACACTAGGAGGTGCAAAATACTTTATCACTTTTGTGGATGGATACTCAAAGAAAGTGTACGTGTACTTTCTCTGAAACAAATCCGAAGCCCTGGATAAGTTTACGGAATTTAAACATGAAGTTGAGAACCAGCTTGATGCCAGAATTAAGATTCTACGGACTGACAACGGTCTTGAGTTTGTCAACAAGGGCTTTTCTGACTACCTAAAAGGCGCCGGTACACCAAACGACTGCACCATATTCACGGGCTCAGAACGCTTACGCTGAAAGAATGAATCGTAGTCTTGTCGAAAGAGCGAGGTGTATGCTCCAAAATGCCTATTTACCAAAACAATATTGGGCTGATGCAACACACACTGCTGCTTATGTGATCAATCGTTCTCCGACTAAGTCCCTATCATTCAAGACGCCTGAAGAAATGTAGTCCGGTCAGAAGCCAAATGTGAAACATATGCGCATATTTGGTTGTGAAGCTATGGTACATCTGCCTAAAGAAAAACGAAGAAAATGGGATCCGAAAACACAAAAGATGATCTTTATCGGATATTGTGACCATACCAAAGGCTACTGATTCATAGTGCATAATACTCGAACAGAAGTAAAAAGCAGAGACGCTGTGTTTCTAGAGTCAACTGTCAAAAGAGATTATGTTCCTGTAAAATTATCTGAGAGCGAACCTGCAACAAATAATGATGTACCAGAGGAAACAGCAGAAGAAATTACTGAAGAAGCACATAACACAACTCACACAACCTCAGATAGCTCAAATGACACTGTATGTGAACACAGATCTGCTTCAGATAGTGATTATGCGCCTGATACCAGTCTGGATACTCCTACAGTCAGCAAGATGATGCTGAGACCTAGAAAGAAAATAGATATTAAAAATACAGATGATCCTGAGGAAAACACTTATCTTTGTCACCATGACGAACTCCTGTCAGACGTCCCTGTAACATACAAAGAAGCAATGAATTCAGTAAACAAAGAAAAATGGGAAGCATCCATCAAAGAAGAACTGGATGCCCATGAAAATAATAATACTTGGACATTGGTTCCAAAATCCCCTAATGCCAAAGTAATATGTTACAAATGGGTGTTTCGACTAAAAGATGAACCAACGGGTCCACGCTACAAATCGCGTCTGTGTGCCAAAGGATATGCACAAACCGCTGGTATATATATATACTCCATACGACTATTATTATCTCTAGCCGTTCAGCAAAATCTCAAGATGATCCAACTAGATGTCAAGACAGCATTCCTGTACGGCAAGCTCGAGGAAACCATATAGGTAATGACTCCTCACGAACAAAACATGGTATGTAAACTTAATAAGTCATTGTATGGGTTAAAACAAGCTCCATGTTGTTGGAACAGTAAATTCGATTCTGTGCTGAAAAAGTATGGGTTAGTTAATAGTGAGGCTGATCAGTGTGTCTATGGCGGTCAAGTCAATGACAAGAAATGCTACTTATGCCTGTATGTTGATGATGGACTATTACTCTCAATGGACGACCTAGCACTGAAAGAAATAATCAAGGACTTGAAAACCACATTTGAATTCAAAGTGTTGGACACGCCAAGTATCTTAGTTGGAATGCAAATTAAACGATTTAGTAATTGTATATTTATACATCAGACTAAATATATAGAACAAATGTTGAATAAAATTAATATGCGTGATGCTAACCCCAACAGTGTTCCGGCCGACCCTCAGACGAACCTGCAAAAGGGAGAGACAGAGCCTGAGAAGAGTCTACCATACAGAGAAGCAGTGGGCTCCCTCATGCATCTCGCCATCGTAATGTTGTGACATAATGTTTGCCGTCAATCTGGTGAGTCGATTTTTCAACTGTTATAACCAAGTGCATTGGAATGCAGTTAAGAAGATTATCAAATATTTGAAAGACTCTAAGGACTACGGACTGTGTTATAAAAACACTACAAAACCCTCAGAAGTGACTGGCTATAATGATGCTGACTATGCAAACGACCCAGAAACGCGCCGTTCTGTCACTGGATATGTATTTCTGAATAGTGAAGCTGCTGTAACTTGGTCCAGCCAAAAACAACAAATCATTGCCCTTTCAACTACGGAGTCGGAGTTTATAGCAGCCTATGCGGCCACAAAAGAAGCCATATGGATAAAACACCTGTTAAGTGGTATCGGTGATTACAAACAAGACACGTTGTGTCTTCACTTGGACAATCAAAGTGCCATTAGTGTCATCAAAAACTTGAACTTTCACAAACGATGTAAACACATCGAGATTAAGTATCACTTTATCAAGGAAAAATATTATCAAGGACTAATAGCGTTAAATTATGTCAGTAGTGAAAACCAGATTGCTGACATCGCTGACATACTCACTAAAGCATTGCCAAAAGATAAGTTTAAATTTTTAAGGTCCAAACTTGGAATGTGTTCATATAGCTCTATATAATTAAATAGTTGAAATGTTGCAAAATAGGGAATGCTAAAGAAGTTTTATGTTAAATAATTGTTGTTGTTGTTGTTTATAAGGCTCAAATTAAAGGGGAGTGTTAGAATAGTATTTTATGCAACTGTTGTATAAGTAGGGTCGTAAAACGCGAGTGTCGTGAGTTGCGATGCGAGCCTTGGCGAGCATCGCAATTAAAGACGCCACGAGCGTTTTAAGACCAAGTTATACACCGTTGCATACAATACTTTTTCTACGACTAATTTTAAATAAATAGCATTTGACTTTTCAGGCAGTAAGTTTTCCGTTAGTTTTATTACTACTCACGCAATTTCCTCAGCGGTGCAGTTATTTTCTTCTTCGTTTATTTTAAAAGGAACGTACACATTTTTCTTCGCGTCACAAACACGAATCAAGTTATTATGTTATTAATAACGAATAGTTATCACATTTCGTCTTTTAATTTTGAACTGGAACTTTGGTGGGAAATTAGAAATATGACACATTGACACCTCTTGTTTATGGTCTATTTTGTTTTTAATTTCCTTGCACTTGCCATCCGAACCAAACTGAATCCGGATCCGACCCGAATCGGATGGGTTTATATTTATAAATAATAGCAATAATTGGTAAAATATGTATTATATATATATTTATTTTAGTAAATAATTTATGTTTTACAAATATTTTATGGTAATTAAAACTACTTTATTTCGAAAATTTTGTTTATGAAGTTGGCACCACTGCAATAAAGTGGCTGATTAAAAAAAAGTTAGATGATTTGACATCGTGGTAAACAGTGCTTTTATGGAAAATGTATTAACCAAAAAAGTACACTAAAGTGTGCGTTTATGGGCCATAGAGCATAGAGTTTTTCGACTACTTATTATCGGTGTCATTGTATTTGAGCTAAAGCCGATATAAATGACAGATAACGGTACAGGAGTAGAAAAATATAATTTGAATTTCCCGCCTTTTTCTAGCCAGCTTATTTTGTTTCTGCGCTATCGTTTTGTTCTCCATATTGTTTGCTCCGTGACAATGTCATAATCTTGGTATTTTATGGTATAAATAAACTGTTTCATCACAAATTCCACCTTGTGTTGAATTAATCCATCAAGTATAATGAATTTTACCAGTAAAGCGTCACTTTGGTCGAAGAAGAAAATACATCAACGAAATTTCTATAGATAGGTACCAGGTTTGTTTAATCAGTTTTGTTTAATAATTTCAGATGACTCTTAGAAAACGTATTGTATACAATAGTTACACAATTAACTCTTAAATTAATAAGAACCCTCATTGTGTAACGATTGTATAAAATACTATTAGACCACACTACTTTTCACTTGTCACCCGAGTGCAAGAAAACAGTATGATATAATTTACCATGTTTGTTCGAGAGATTTGATCCTTATGATTGTCCCATTGATTAATGACATAAAAGTATAGGATGTTGTTTTTACGAATTTTAGCCGGTGCGATTCCTAGGGGTGGGAAGCGTAAGTATTTTTGTAAATCTTTTATATGCAATTTTATTTCATTTCAAAAATTTGTTAAAATTACTCTCCCTCCAAGAGGCATAAAAAAAATTCCACCCTGTATAATATTCAAATTTACGTCACCTCTGCCACAAAGCGCCAATTAAGTACTACTACTAGGTGGTTACGCGGCAAAATATCAGTTCGCGGCTAGGAAAAAACCAACGTATAAAAAATTACCATTTTATACGAATGAAAACGTGCATTATGACTAGGTACTTATGTATCCAGGTGTATAGGTGTAGGTTTTATTTAATTAATGAATATCACTTGTAAGTTGTACTATACTGCATAATCGCGAAATGGAGAGATTCGCCCGTTTTCAATGCCGTGAGGGTTCTAGAATGGCGAACGAACCTTTTCATTCTGCGATTGTACCCCACCAACTTTCAATTAAATAGGTTATATTTAGAGAACACGCAAAGCACTTTATATTATAATTCATGTTATGAATCATCAGACCACGATTGAATCAGAATCGTGCAAATATGCCTCTAGAAGCCTTATAACCGTTTCACTCATTCGGATCAGATAACCCCGGTATATATCCTCAGATTAATTACCTTCAACACTAGTTTCATGACAGGATAAGCGTTCCCCTGCCAACTAACATCCTATAAAATAAAACATAATGGCTATATCGTGGCCTACATAACAGAATACCGAATGAAAATAAATGAAACTGCGAGTATTTTTTTCCGGATCTCACGTTTTTGACCTACCAATTGACGCGGTCGCCTTCCGGGTCGGTCGGTTTTCGGGTTACAATTAGCTGACCTCAGACTATGTGAACCATAAGGTCACTTGGCTTATGTTACTCATCTTTGTGCAAGGTTGGCCGGTGTCATGTACTCAATATGTATAATTTATAAAACGGCGTTTGACAAACAATATAATATATTATAGCCTTTATTCGACCAAACTTAAATATAAAATGTATTTTACAATTTGTGTATTTTTTTTCTATTCGGTGTCCATTTGGTCTTGCTTTACAGCATAGTCCTCCCCTAGAGATTTCCACAATTTTCGATCATGTGCTTTTCTCATCCAAGTTGCACCCCCTACCAAAACAATGTCATCCTCCCATCTGCGACGTTATCTGCCTCTTTTTATTTTTTATTTTTTTGTCCATTTATCTTTTTTGTTTCGTATCATATGGCCTGCCCACTTCCATTTTAGTTTCTTGATACAGTATTTTACATCGGTGGTTTTTGTCTCATCATCATCATATCAGCCGAAAGACGTCCACTGCTGGACATAGGCCTCCCCCAAAGAGTGCCAAAGTGACCGATCCCGCGCCACCCGCATCCAGCGGACTCCCGCAACCTTTACCAGGTCATCAGTCCACCTTGTCGGGGGCCTACCCACGCTGCGCCTTCCGGTACGTGGTCGCCACTCGAGTACCTTTCCGCCCCAACGGCCATCGGTTCTACGTGCTATGTGTCCCGCCCATTGCCACTTAAGTTTAGCGATCCGGAGGGCTATATCAGTTACCTTGGTTCTGCTGCGGATAGTCTCATTTCTGATGCGATCACGCAGAGAAACTCCCAACATGGCCCTCTCCATTGCCCTTTGGGTGACTTTGAGCCTTCTTATGAGGCCCGTAGTAAGCGACCACGTTTCAGTGCCATATGTCATCACTGGCAACACACACTGATCAAAGACTTTCGTCTTGAGACGCTGCGGAATATTGGACGAAAAGATTTGCCGTAGCTTCCCGAACGCTGCCCAGCCGAGTCAGATTCGACGATGACCTCTTTCTCGAAGTTGGGCCTACCTAACTGGATCGTCTGTCCTAGGTATACATAATCGTCTACAACTTCGAGCGTAAAGTGTCCGATTGTAATGGGAGTTGGTACTACATGGGCATTTGGCATGATCTTCGTCTTATCTATGTTCATTCTTAGACCAACTCGCTCGGATGCTTTACTGAGGTCATCGAGCATCGAGGTTTTTGTCTGCTTCCTTATTATTTTTAGATTTATTTTGTCTTTCTGTTTACTGTTGAGCATACTACGTTCTATGTTGTGTTGGCAGACTTCTAGTTTATGCATATTGTGTTTTGTGAGGCTCCACGTCTGGCACCCGTATGTCATACTGGGCAGGATACACGAATCGAATATTCTTTTTTTTCGCATTTATTGGTGTGCAGGGGTTCTTCATGACTTCTTTGACAAACAAACTTACTTCTAAATCTACCTTTCCACCTTAATAGGAATCTTTGAACTTTAATTGGGTCATTGTTAGATTTATGTTCGCGCCTTTTCGGTGGACACTGGACATGTCCAAAGTCAAGGGCTTTAAAGCCTAATTTTTGGTTGAACTCTGAATACGCATAAGCGGCATCGCCTCTTCTATAATTCTATGCGATAAAAGCATATTTTATATAATCATAATTGCCCACTGAAAAGACGATTTTTGTTTTACTGACTGAAAATGACCCAATTAGGTAATTAATATACCAACTTAAGCTGCTAGAATCCACTACAGCAGTGACCTATTATTTTTTATAAATACTAGGTATCGGAAACTATTAACTCAGATAGAATATTAGAAACGTAGATATTGGATCTTAAACAATCCAATAGATAATTATGTGAAATATAGAATTAGCATTTCATTAACAATTGATTAGCGTGGGAAGGAAATGATTGTTAGTGGTTTGAACCCAGGATAGCATTGTTCACATTTTGTGTGTGTGTACCATTTCAAAGGTTCAAAGAATTTATGAATGTATGGCAAAGAAATGGATATCTTACGAGAGTTACGAGTTCAACCCTTAAGTATGCATTAAATGAATAAACACCGCCGGTGTCGAGTAGAATAAAATCAAGTCGTATTACTTTTGTTTCGTATAGACAAGATTTCGTTGCAGTTTTCAAATTTTAGTTTGGAAAATTATATATAATTATTAAGGCTTCTCACGAATGACACACACTTGACACACTGGCTTGACATTAACTGTTAAATTTACTATTGACCGCCACCGCAGGCCGCGCCAGTGTGGTTCAGGCTTAATGTGAATTTCAAGACAGTAGATACTAAGGGTCTCCCCACACCTATCGACGCGGAATCGGCGTTAGCCGATCAAAAAACTCTTTTTAATACAGTTGCTCAAAAAGTGGTACTTTTTGTGGCTGCGTAGCGTACGAGAAGCTCAATTTCTCGAACTAGTGCTTTTTTACTTTTTAGTTCCAAACTATACTTTCGAAACGCAGTAAGTGGCGGTCGCGCGGCGCGACCGTCGCGGGTGCGCGGCCTGTGCGCGGCGGGTTGCTGGCGGGGCGCGACCTGTTTGACCGCGCTAGCGGTTTGTAGGCAAGCATATTTTATCGCAATGATATATTAATTTATTATTTTTCGCAATTGTATTAAAAAACGTCGTTTACAACACGCGTGAAATGTCTTTTGCCACTCGCTTTCAGCTCGTGGCAAGATACCTCGGTACTAGTGGTAAAAAGACATTCTTTTCACACTAGTTGTAAAATGTACTTTATGTCCACGCAATAAGAGCTAAAAAGACGTCGATCGGCTGGGCCGACGCGAAGCGACGTCCATCGACGGGATAACGAACAAAACAAGAGGAATGTGGTACAAACCACTCGGCGAAAGCCAATTCCGCGTCGATAGGTGTGGGGAGACCCTAAGGCTAGAATTTCGTACGATTTTGGTAAGAACTCAAATGCTTTTGGAGGAGGCTTAGCTTTTGGCTATAGCCTTACTAGCCCGAAAGGATCAGACAGTATAATAAGTATAAAAGGATTCGATAATGATATTAATGGTGTTCAAAGTTTCACGTTCGTTAGGTAGGTAGGGTAGGTACCTTGGCAGCGAGTCTCCATGTCCGCGAAGAACCCGGGGTAGGCCTGCTCGTCGCAGTAGAAGTTCGTGTACGGCACGGCGCCCAGCACCGGGTAGTCTGTGCCGGGTTTACCTGCAAATCATAGTTGCTTACCTTTAAACGAGATAAAAAAAGTCGATTGCTTATGGAAATTGGCAGTTTGTTTACCATCAGCACAATTTTTATAATATCAGAATGAGCGCGTAGGTATAGATAATTCTATATAAATCTATCATAAACACTTCCATACTAATACTGTAAATACGAAAGTGTCTGTCTGTCTGTCTGTTACCTCTTCACGCTTAGGCCGCTGAACCGATTTAGATGAAATTTAAAAATAGTTTGAGTCCCAGGATAAGATATTCTTTACCCCAAAAATCATCCCCTACGGGGTTGAAATTAGCAGTGAAGGTTTGTATGGAGCTACGATATAAATGAATTCCACGCAGACGGAGTCGCGGGCAGAAGCTAGTATAACATAAATTCATAATTCTTTTTTGCAACCATGGTACAGTATAGATGCCACATATACTATATAATGCCTCACATGGACCCTGTTAGGGCACAGCATTATATCTATAGCTAACTTATAACATATTATTCTATTTATTGTATGGTGTGTTGCAAATTATTAATACCTAAGTAAATTTATCAAATAAAAAATATCAGGTCATAAAACAATTCTTCTAATTGAATAAAATAAAAATTGATATATAAGTGGTCCTTGTCGTCTAGACGGGGCTCATTTGTCGCAGGTACACTTAAAAGATTAAGTTTTCAGTGTAAAATCAAGATAATGAACATTGAACACTGGTATCTACACAACAGACAATTTCTAGCTCTTGTCTATAGCCACCCCGATTACAAACGGGATAAGTCGCAGTTAACCTTTGCACAGTTAGATAATTTCCCGGTTTAGAAGCCCATTCATTAAATCGTTAAGTCAAAACGAATCGTCTGCCATCAGCACGATCTGCGCTTACAATAGCTCTACCGGTATTTAAAGATAACGAAAGTTCGCTTGCATTGCAACAGTACTTTCACTCGCGAGCACCGCGCGGCTACTATCGATTTTCGACCGTTATAAACCCGTCAGAATCCGACTGGTGGGTGAGCATGAGCATTCGCTTATCTTGTTCTCAATCGATTAACTATGGTAACTAACCGATGCGGCAGCGGTATAAATACAAGCGGTCAGTTACTCCCGGCAATGCAGTCACCTTTAGCCCCTTTGAATCATAATGCAACAGTGGCTGCACCCATTAAATGAAATATTATTCCTTTGATCTGATAACAGCAGGTCCATTATTCTGCAGGCAAGTAGCATTTTCTTTGATAATGTTTGTAAGCACACTTTACAAGAGGCCAAAAAGACGATTGTTAGTCCTCAAAAAAAAATTAGTTTATTTTCTCTGACATTGATATGTACGAATACGCACAAGAAGCGGCTAATCTGTTATGTATATGAATTACTCAGGTATTTATGGATAACATTTTGCGGTGTGATTTACTCCAATTATCAACTAATTCATCGTTCGATATAGGTTACCGCAGTGGTCAAACTTTTACGTAACGCCAGCTTCCATAGAGATCTTGCATAATGCTGCAATTAGGCTAAGTACCTACCTTCACACAAACGTTTAGAGAGTACAGACCATTAATCTTTGATTGAAGAACCATCTTCATATTACTAGCAAAACATGTTCCATGCCTGTTAGGTAAAAAAACTTGAATTTTGGCTACTTAATAATAGCGTTCGAACCGTTTTCGCCCAGAAGTACCTAAAACGTATCAGATAAAAGCTAGGTGGAGTCAACTATACTTACAAAAACGATCTTCCGACAGAACTTAAATCTTTCGTTTGCTCAGAACGAGTTTTCACGTAATTGGTCCTAACCAGTCCAAACAATATCGATCGATAAAACCCCGTATTCTTCATTTCATCGAAACCGTATGAGCCGCTGTCGCACGGTAGGTAACCTATCGCAATCACTAAAATTTATTGACCGAATATCGTTTGTCCGAAAACTTTTCGTATTATTATGAGTTACTCCGAATATACAATTCATTACTTTTTTCATTTACCATTTGATGTTATCCAAATGTTTCAGTTGTCCGAAAAACTTTTACCGCTACAGTCAATTGGGCTTTGGCTTGTTACAACTTTTGTTTCACAGCCAATTTTTTACTTATCCATCATTACTTTCCGCATTTCATACGTTTAGCCAAATGTTCATTTTGAGGGAAATTCAAAAGTAGTTTTACTGAGACTCTAAGGCAGGTCGGTGTAGGTACGACGACGAGCGAAGTGAGGAGAACTGTCAGGTGAACTGCGACCCTACAGCGCGCTAGCCGAGCGAGCGTAGCGAGCGCGCCGCGGCAGCGGCCACCGAACCGCCAGAATCGAACACTTTTTTACTACCTAATGCTTACATATGTACCTGTATAAGTATGGGTCAGGTCGGAAGAAATAACTTGAAACGCCGCCATTTCACGATATGCCTAAAAGTTGGCCAGGCTTATCACGATGTGCCTGATAAATAATACGGCAGATCGATGAGAACAACGCATTCGTCGATATTCCTAGCTCTATACCAGGCACATCGAAAAGTTTCTTTCTTGGCCACTGGTGGCGCTGCGTATGCGATGGCGGCCGTGTTTGTTGGGAGCAGAGAACAAAAATGGCTTGTCATAAGCGAACTCTGTCTTAGGCCGGTTAGGTTAGGGTTCACTTGTGCCCCTCAGACCAGAAATAGACACCCCGCGCAGCGAGGTATATACTCTGTGCGTACCTCAGACCAAGAAAATAAAACCGTTCCAAATTTCAAATTGATAGCTTAAGTAGTTCGTGAGATATTTCACTTTGTGACAGACAGACAGACAGACAGACAGACAGACGGACGGAGTCGCACCATAAGGGTTCCTTTTTTACCTTTTTTGGTACGGAACCCTAAAAATTACGGAGCATGACGAACACCCTAATGAAGCCGGTTTTCAACCAAGCTAAATAAGTTTAGCACGAAGTGAAATATCTCACGAACTACTTAAGCTATCAATTTGAAATCGTTTTAAATGAGAGTTATCCACGTGCATGGAAAATGAGAAATTTAAATATAAATAAAATAAATAAATAAATATAAGGGGACAATCTTACACAAATCGACCTAGTCCCATAGTAAGCTCAGTAAGGCTTGTGTTATGGGTACTAGACGACGATATACATAATAGACGTAAATACTTAAATCTTTATCGTAATTTTTGTTTTATTATCAAAAATCATTTTTCTTCGGGACGCGACCGGGCCGGCGACAATGCGTACTGGGTGGAGGAATCTCCAAAAAAGTATGAGAGAAAAAAAAACAAATTCAATAGCAGGTCAAAAAAAGATCGCGATCTAATTGTCTTGGTAGTTCGATGGTCTTGGTGTAAATTCGTTGTTTGAAATTGAATTCTGTTGTGTTGGGTTAAAATAAGTAATTTAACAAATATTGGGACATTTACTTTACCTTGAGTTAATTGAATGTTTGTACGGAACCCTCGGTGCGCGAGTCAGACTCGCACTTGGCCAGTTTTTTTTTTCTTGGTCGAGGTGCGTACGAATAAATTTATAAAAACAACCAGCAACTTTTCATTTTTCATTTTACTCTGGTATAACAACAATTTCGTTATCACATTTTAATGTGTACCTACCTATTGACATCTTCAATCGGAAACCGGCTCGACTGGATTCGGTTAGTAGGTACAAATGGGGCTTCCATCAGTGTGACACGAACAAAATATTGAATAATATTGACTTCGTTATTAAATATTGGTTATATAATGGAGATGGCGATTTGGTCACCTCTTTAATTATTTTTGTGGCGCCTAATTTACTGGATTCTCGCAATTCAAGTACAACACAATTATAGATACGATTTAATGTTAACTATGTCAATTGACTGCATTATTTTTAGCTACGAATCATTACCTAAAAAAATAAACGGTTAATGTTGGAATCTAGCTACTCTAGGAATGGAAGAGATGTTGCGCAGCTTCTTCGTCCCGGAAATGTGTATTTTGGTACAAGCGACAAGGACTCTACAGCTGTAGAGTGTAGGTGTGGCATTTAGGCAGACTTTATCAGCAAGCAAGCACAATACCTAGGTACCTACAGGACCGCGTGCGCAACCGATGGCGCAACCGCACCGCGACACCGCACCCGACACGTCACATACAATCTTAAAGCGTTTCTAAACCCTATTCCCTTCGACATATAGTGGAGAATCATTCTAGCACTAATCATTACATATCTAGTGCCACTCGACTGTTCCGCCATTCAACACGTATTATTAATGACCGCCTGACTAATAGCGCATCATATGATTACAATATTTCATAAGTGCATATGTAGAGCGAGCGCTAACATGATATTTAGCGTTAGCGTTGGAAAATTTGCAAGGTATTGTTTCATCTCCTTTAAAAATATGAGTGGGCCAAGGATGCTTAACGTATGTAAGAGTTAACATACTACGTTCATTCTATAATTAGAAATTTTACATAGATAATTGAATAAAGAATATTAAAAAGGTTAAAAGATGCAAAACATTTTAACAGGTTAGTCAGGATCATATGGCTGACATATTGGCGAGGTATGTATATACAAATGGTTAGAAGTCAGAATATTGAGTAAACCAAAAAAACCTAGCTTCACTAGCCGTATTGGATTTATGTGGATTAACGCGACATTATCACTCCTTGTGTATACAGCACGGTGATGAAACGAATACTTGCCATACGAGTATCCGTGACACACGTATAGTGTATGCAGGCCCGGGGCGAAGGTATCACCGCGGCCGGCCACGTACCGCATCGCATGCGCCGGCAATTATTCCCCAATACCATTGTTTTGTTGTCAAAAGTTACGTGATCGCAGGAAACAATTATCATTGTCGCGCTAAATGTCACCGGTGGTGGCAGCCTTGCCCAGGGACCGCGTAACGTGTTTCGCAACGCCATGCTTAGCCCCAAACAAACGAATGCTTACTGTCAGTTAACACCACGCATGGGGCGTTGATAATTCGTGTTAATAAATCTGTGCGTGCACGAATCGAACTCAATGATAACTCGTGTCGAACTGAACATTGCTATCTCATTACAAGATGAATGACTTCGCTTTAGATTACTTAGATTAGTACCTAGACAAACTATTTAGTTGAGAGCTTCATCTTTGTTTTTTTTTAAATTGGTACATTTGCAACGCATTATTTCAAGTAGGTACGTATAGATTTTTTTTTTTTTTTTTTAAATTACGTATAGGTACGCATTTGACCACTATCTCACCTGATGGTAAGTGATGATGAGGTCGAGGGTGTTACATGCATACCTAAATAGTGTCTATTCACTCTCGTCTTGAAAACAAATTGATAATCTTGCTCGCAAAGCAAAAGAATTCAACGCGCGGTTGTACGCGATGTACTGACGCTTGGAGCTATTCAAGATATTTAATTTCAATGCCTATTGTGTAGCGAGATTGAACAGATGACTGCCAGGGACCTTCACACATACCTCATCTTTGTTATATTTTTTTTATAAATTAGTAGAATGTAGATGCACTTGGCAGCCATTGAAATTGTTTTTTTCTCTTAATGACTATATTTTACCAGTCTTATTCGTACGAGTAGGCTTATAAATAATAGCCTAACTGGAATATATTATCAAATTCATTGTAACAACTACCCAAACATCCCCACAAACTTTCGCATTCGCAAAGCAAAGCATGTTTCTTCTTACCTATTTTCAGTCGCCTTCTTCAAAAACGATCTTTTGCGCGACCGAAGCAAGCTAAATCGAGAAACCAAATCTTTTTCATTGTCAAATTTAGCGTTCACAAACACAAGAGTTACCAGTTTTACTCATCGCAATCATAATTCAAGAGTGAATGAATCAAAAACTGGTTACTAATACGAACACGTCGTGGACTCCGATCCGTGGCGTGCAGTAAGTAGGCGCATTCAAACCACTTATGGCGACGCGCCATACATCTCGTAAGCGCATCCTCCGCGCGCTATCTCACACCCAGCTGGCCCGGCAGACAAACCAGTTTCCCAGCTATTTGTGTTACAGGCATTTTTATTTAACTCCCTCCCCATAAAAGCAACATTCGCGTGATGTATGTCCGATCCCGTCAGCTCCTTCCAAGACAATATATCATAATTATCAATTACATTGATCTTTTTTCTAGCCAACCGTTTGGTTGAACAGGTTAGGCAAATTACAATAGCTTGACATGTTGTTTACGAATTGAGAAAATTTGCATAACGTTTGCAAAGCAATTAAGCATAATAATGTAGATTTGATTAATAAACCGCATCCACAAAATGCAAAAGCTTAATTACGCTTTTGAGCCTAGGGCAAGCGACCGACCTTGGCACTTTCGATGGTAGTATCAGCTGCCATGACCTGAAAAGTTAAGCTATTAATGAATTTATGACTTATGAAGTTATGACTGTGTTGTCTATTATTGCTGTACCACAGAGGTCAAAGTGCATTATTTCCTACTAACGCACAGTGGCAACGTATAATGCGTGTGTTACACCAGTATTAAATGATCCGCGTGGGCGGCCCATTTTGTCGCTTTACAGGTGTGACATATTCAGATATAAGGGTCTCGATACGATAGGTGGGATTCTTAAAGCCCACACATGACTGCCTTCGTGGCGACCTCAGGCCTCGTATGTAATGTCACGGCGATTCGCTTAAGCGAAACGATTCTAAGACAGCCTCTAGGAATTAATAAACTACCGATTTGCAAGGATTGCAGTTTTCAGGACCCAAAAAAGAAATAATAGGTACTTAGTTTGGGCAACGAAGAACACTTATTGTTGAAGGGGCAGTAACATTTATACATACCCACCCACACATTTATAAATGTAATTTTGAAGGGATATCTTAAAATATTCAAGTACCTCTATGGCAACATCTTTTGTCCGCCCAGTAAACTGAATCGTAAATATGAATGCAGAGTTGCATTGCAATATTTGCAATGCAACGGACGACACGGGAGGCCCACTTAAACGTCGCCCAGACATGCGTTGCCAATAAACCCCCGATTTCCTAATCTCTGGCAGCGCAAACGATACATCTGCAATATGCTTTAGTATACTACTGTCTTAGATAAATACTAACGCGCGGGGCAGAAACCTCGGTGTTTCCTTCTCGCCAGTGCCAGTCTCGCCTCGTGACAATCGAGGTTTCCTTATTCGAGGCCGATTCTTTGTAATATCTTAAATAATAATAATAAATAAATATTAGCGGACAATCTTACACAAATCTACCTAGTCCCAAACTAAGCAAAGCTTGTACTATGGGTACTAGACGACGATAAATATACTTTATATTGCTAAATAAATACTTACATAGAAAACATCCATGAGTCAGGAACAAATATTCGTGCTCATCAAGTCAACACACAAATAAATTACCTTTCCGAGATTCGAACCCGGGACATCTTGCTGCGTAGGCAGGGTCACTACCAACTAGGCTAAAGCGGTCGTCAAATACGAACTGTTATACCAATAGTGTATTAATCTTGTAATAGAAGACTATTAGTACAACATAAAATTCTTAGAAGAATAAGAAGAGCTTATCGTGCATATGCGCAAATTGTTATTTGAAGAACGGGTGCCTGAAACGACGCACAGACTCCGACCTTGCTCATAATGCGTGATTGTTAGCTCAATTAAGATCTAAAGCAAATCCCTTGCTGATCTAAAGCTAAGACAACGGATTCGCGAACGCAAGGCTGCGCTCAGCACGGCCCCAAGGGCTCACCTTGTGACTACAGGGCGACTCTACCTACGTCTGCATAGTCATTAATCATTAAAACAACGACTTTCTTTCGACCACGTTTAGCGTAGCTGTTTCATATTACTGCATGCATAAATAAGTAATAGGTACATAAGTATTCATTACGCTAACAAAATTGCGACTATAGTGGTAATAGTGGAACAATTGCATTGCTAGATATGTTGATACAGTTAACACGTTGTATAGTTTCGTAAGTAGTAACTAGTATAACAGTGGTTTTGCATGATACATTGCGCGTTACTGGCAGATTTAGAACGATATTCAATTTTGCGCGCACGTTCGTTATTATTTCATGGAATCGAAATTGCGAAGTTTATAGAAGAATATAGCGAAGTGCTTCGTGCTTCGAACGAATTGCAGTATATACACATTTACACAACACACAGACATTCAATGTAGGTATAGGTATACCTACGTTGGGTATACACAGACCATAAGCCTTGATAGTCTATGATGTTGGATACAGATTTTCACATAGGTACTTCTAATATAAAATGTCTTACAGAATCTGAAAATGACGGAATACTTATATTAAAGACTAGCTGTACCTGCGACTTCGTTTGCATGTTAATGTAGGAGTTAACGCATTTCTTCTCTTGGGAATAGGACACATGCAGTTCTGATTTTAACCCATTATCATGTAAAACTTTAAATAAACCTATATATTTTAGTTAAAATTACGTTAAAACCTGTCACTCTGATATTTAAATTATTAAGAAAGGGACAAAACACGTGTTATTATTTATCAGAGGTATTTTAAGTTTTATGAATAATGGGGTAAAAGTTTAGTAAGGTAAGGTGGGGGAAGATTGAATGGTTTTTTGATGAGATGGACAGTGTTGTGTTAAAACGCTTGTAAAATAAAAAAACTATTTACTTCCTTTCAATTGTATAAATTGGAAAGTATGTGCAAGGACTATATTTGTGTAATTTGTCTACAAACCTCGGCTACGCTTGTTCTACTATACAAAAATAATAAAATAAAATACATTTTTGTTTGAAAAATACACGGGTTAAGATGGAATGGTCGAGGGGTAAGATTGACATAGTGACTAAAGGCTTTTAAATGAATGCAAACGGTTACTGTTGATCGTTATTCCATAGAATTCCTTATGCTTAACAGATACAGTTGATTTTTGCGTAAATAGTCCTGATAGGTATCAAGAAAACTGCAATTGAAAAAAAAAGTATTTCACTCTTACCCCGCTTTACAGGGAAAAGGACAGTGATACTCAAACTTTTTATTGTATAGTCTTCGTATTATAACCTAACACGTTTTTTATATTAATAAGATCAGCTTGAAATTAAAATAACAGTTCCAGGGAAACAATTATTTATTAAGAAAAATAAATGAATACAAAAAAGTAAGTATTTTCTTGCAGCATGATTAATTTTGTTACAAATTAAGTCATTACATGTAAAATGTTAGAAAATCAAATATGAATCTGTGTAATAAATTAAGTAACATACATTTAAAATAGAAAAAAAACAAATACTTAGTAATCTGTGTATCAAATTAAGTCACAGGCCTTACATTTAAAATATTAGAAAACCAAATAAGTAGGTGCTGTAGTAAAATGTAGGAGTTTTTTTTCGCCGAACAAAAATAAATATTATTAAGTATCCAGAGATCACGAGTATCACGACTCAACAAAAGTATTTGTATGAGCAAGCAAAACAAAACAAGTAGGTAACATTAAGGCAAATCTAACTAAATAAAACAGCTATAAATAATTTCTCAAAGGGAAAGTAGTGTTCCCAAACGGGAGCTTCATATAATTATTTCAATCTTTAAAATATGATAAAATCAACAAAATATAAATTACGTCCTATTTAGGCGTTTAGGAACATAAAGTTTTCTTAAAATTTTAGGAATATAGTTATTATTACAATAATATTTCACTCACTTGTATTACAAATTACGATAATATCTATCTACGGTAAAATCAACAAATCAAATTTAAATTAAGTACCTATTTTTGTCATAGGTTTAGGAACTTTAAGTTTTCTTACAATCTTAACAATACTTATGTGTGAAAATCAGTCAATCCTGAGATCAATATTAGGTACTTATATGTATTAGGGTGGAATGTTTTTACACTCCTTTTTGTAATAGTTACGAGCCTTAATCTAATCTACGCTATACTTTTTTCAGATGTGTAACGACAGTTATCCATACATTTTATATGGGTAACTTTCGTTACACAACTGAGAAAAGTTAAAGCGTAGATTAGATTAAGGCTCTTAACTATGTACATTTTTTTTTGCATTCCACCCATATTAGGCGGGTATGATGCAGGAGTGCTAAAAATGTTAATCTAACTGAATGACTCACTGAATATTATATTTATGGAAATCAACTTGGAATTTAATTTGACCACGACGAGATATTGTAGGCTGAGGTAATACACAAAGAATATCTTCTTTGCTTTTTATGACACCTATATCTTCTACTATTGGGTAGGTAAACGATGTCACCGCGTCAGATTGTGATTGCTTCACTTTTCTGACATATTTAATAACAGGCAGTTTGTCTACAAACGAGACTATAGTTCCAACAAAATGTTTGACACTCTTTTTTGTTGTAAACTTTACTATGATCCAATCATCTTCTTTTAAATCGTTTTCATCACTATCAAATGTAATGTCACTCAAACCCAGTGGAACGATTGTGTACGGATCTATGTTTTCTTGGTCTTCATCTTGCTCCTTCAAACATTTATCTATAAACTCACCCATATTTTCATAATCAGAGTCATCAGTGTCCATAGTGATGATTTCCGTTTCTTTTTCAAAGCTGTCTGTATCACTCGATGAATTGTATTTTCTAAGTTTCTTTTTAAGCGTCTTCTTTTTTCTGCATCCCTCTTTATTTTTGTATTTATTTTCATTTATTTGACTACTTTCACCAATCTCTTTTGATTTTGTATCATTCTCAAAACGTTCTGTTTTTCTTTTCTTTTGTTTATTTTTATTTTTTTTCATTTTGTGGTGACCTTCTTGTTTTATCTTATGTTTACTAACGTATTTACTTTTTACTTCACTAGTTTTACGAATCATTTGATATTTTTCTTCATTTTCTGTGGAATTTCCATCACTTTGTAATGAAAGTTTTCTTTTTCTTTGAATAACATTTTCTTTCATTGCCTTATTTTTCTTCGTGGCATTCGTTGTCTTCTTTGGTATTGTTATTTTGGTCTGAAGTATACTTTGTGTTTTCTTTTCTTCTAGTTGTTTTTTCATAGTCTCCGTGATCACTTCAGCTCCTTTCGACACTCGTTTTTTTTTCATATTACCATCATGTCGAGGGCTTTGTTTTACCGTATTAAGGAGAAGATCTTCAAAACTCATTAATGTATTACTAATTATATTGATATTTGAGTGAGGTTTCGTTGTTGAATCTTTAATTATTCTTTTTGGTTCCAGGCATATCGGAAAGTTTTCTTTTTTGTTTGCTATGAATGTTTGTGCTTGTTCTTGACATTTTAGTGCATCTGTCAACATATGAACATTTTCTGGTTCTTTAGTTGAATTATCGTCTTCAAACATTTGGGACGTAATGATGTCTATGCAAAGTTGGTTTAAATTTTTGGGATCTTGCTGCGGAAGATGGGCATTTTCGTGGAGTGGCGGTGAATTTTGTGGTCGATCGTCTGGTAGAGGACACGAAGACTGTTCCCCTAGAGGACTCGGTTTATTTTTTTGAACTTCTTGCCAGCGTTTGTATGCTCCTGGGTCATACTTATCAGTAGGGATCACGTTAGAGTTAAAGGGATGTATGCCCGCTTTTCTAAATCCGTTCATTATTATTTGGGGTTGAGTATCGTTCCAAATTTCAGCAACTAGTTCGGAAAATATCTTTTTTGGCAATTTCACACCCGTGTTTTTTCTTTGCCATTCTACCAATTTCGCGTCCCATCTACTTTTAAATGATTTAAACACAGCAACATCTAACGGTTGCAGAAGATGGGACGTGTGTGGTGGTAGTTTCAATATTGTGATATTGTTTTTAAGGGCCAATTCCACTACATTTAAGTTGACGTGGGAATTGTGTCCGTCATATATGAGCAAGACTGGTCGGTCTTTCCCAATTGCTGGAATAAATACTTTTTCCATGTAATTCAGAAATATATTCGTGTCTATCCATCCGTTTGGGCTTGCAGCATAGGACAATTCAAAATTATATTTTTTGTCTGTATTAGCCATCCATGAATCCCAGACAAATTTTCCTTTAAATATTATTAAAGGACTAATTTTCGCTCCATCCGCATTAACGGCCGTTAACACAGTTGTGTTATCTTTACCAGTCCCATGTGTGGTTCTGGAGGACGGAACTCCCTTCCTTCCTACTACTTTTGTCTTCGAGGGGTCAAAGCTTACGGATGTTTCATCCAAATTCCAGATTTGTGATGGATTCTGTTCCAAATTTAATTTTTTTAAAGTTGTCTCTAAAAGTTCGAAGTATTCATTTATGGTAAATGGATCAGTGTTCACTTTTCTGGCGTGTTCAACAGGTTGAGCTTTCTTGAGAGAAAGGCCATGGCGTTTACGAAAATTTGCAAACCAATCTGGGCCAGGAACACCGTCTTTAAATGGGGTTGGTATATTATTAAGGCGAATATAGTTTGTCACAAGTGTAATTACTTCATTTCTAGATAGGCCAAACCCCCATTTTTCCAATGTCTTGAGGCCGTTTGCTAATTGCTCTTCAATTTCATAGGTAAAGACAGGAGGCTGACCCAACGTACTGCTTTTAATGCCCGTTTTCTTATACAACTTATTGTGTAGAGTTGAAAGCGGTATATTATAATTCTTAGCTGCTCCAAATAGAGTTATCTCCTTTCTTTCAATTTTCTCTATAGCTCTAACCACATCCTCAGCAGTGTAACAGGTTGCACGTAGAGATTTTCTAACATAATTGCGTGGCATTTTGAATCTGCATGAAAAAATAACAATGATTATTATATGTTCCCATAACTACTAAAGCTCTAAATGATTTAAAAAATATATGGACAGTCTAATATCCATAGACACATGATAATCTCGTCTATTCTCTAAGTGGGTAGGTGAAAGTTATTGAAAGTACGTATTTAGTGCCACATGTATTTTAAACAATTAAAAAAATGATATAGCGAAATATTTTTCTAGTAAAAAATAAACATTAATATACGTTTACCTTTAAACATAATCGTCTATCCTTTATTCTGCAGTGGATACTGGTATAATTAGATTAATTAGTATTGGATTTTATGGCTGAAAAAAAAACAACATTCCTTAGTTTATTTTTTATAGCACCCTAATTAAAATAAAATGTTATGCCTCGTCGTGGTGTACAATCAACCACAAAGAGATATACCCACCCAATATTTAAAAATATCTATCCAAGTATCCACAACCTTAACCCCAGACAATATAGAGTCATGGATACATATTTTTTGAACATTGTGTGGGTACATCTCTTTGTAGTAGACTGTAAATCTGACCATGTTACATGTGTGTAAGTTTACGACTTACATGAGTACCTAAAGAAACAGATATATACTTTTATATTTTCTTACCTACTCATAAATTGTACAAGTTTACGATTTATATGAGTACCTATACATTGTATTGTATTGTATTGTATTGTATAATGTTTATTCAAATAGGCTTTCTCATAGCACTTTTGCAAGTCAAAAACGAATTCTACCTTTATATAATACTTATTGGTTTAGTTACATTTGGTGGTGGTACCAGGTGGTGGTCATGCAGAAGCTTCCAGGCATCTTTGTCTTCTATGTATTGGCTAATTGTATAATAAGCTTTCATTAACAAAGTAGATTTTACATGACTCTTGAATTTACCTTCTGTGAGCCCAGTGATTTCCTTAGGGATTTTATTATAAAACCGTATAGAGTTCCCTAAGAAAGATTTTTTATTTGTTTTAGATAGCCTGAACTTAGGTACAGCTATTTTATCTTTGTTCCTAGTATTAAAATTATGATTATCACTATTTAGTTTATATTTATATAAGTTTTTACGCACGAGCATAATGTTTTCATAAATATACAAGGAAGGTAGGGTCAGTATGTTTATCTCCTTGAAGAGTTCTCTTACCGAGTCCCGAGGACGCATCTCATATATGGCACGAATCGCGCGCTTTTGGAATATAAATATAGTCTCGATGTCCGCAGCCGCACCCCACAGCAAGATTCCATATGACATTAGACTATGAAAATATGCAAAGTAGACTAATCTCGCTGTAGCTACATCTGTAAGTCGTCTAATTCTATAAACTGCATAAGCTGCAGAGCTTAGTTTCCCCGACAGGACATTAATGTGTGTACCCCATTGTAACTTAGAATCTATATTAATGCCAAGGAATAAGGTTGCATTGTCAATTTTAAGTCTTTCACCGTCAAGAATTATATTTAGTTCAACATCGTTTCTAACATTGGGTAATGAAAATTTCAAACATTTGGTCTTTTTCGCGTTCAATAACAGATTGTTGGCTGCAAACCATTTGGAGATGATAGTTAGTGCGTTATTAACATGTACAAGAGCGCTATTTTTCCTATCGACTTTAAATATCAGAGACGTATCATCAGCGAATAAAACGATATCTGCTAGGTCTTTAACCATGTAAGGCAAATCGTTGATGTAAGCCAAAAATAAGAAGGGGCCCAGGATCGATCCTTGAGGAACTCCCATCTTTACCGGAGAACTAAGAGATGAAATTCCATTTATGTTTACCTTCTGCTGCCTATCAACCAAGTATGATTCCACCAAGTTTAGGGCATTTCCATGAATGCCATAGACCGCCAGCTTGCGCAGCAGCGTGGGATGATCCACACAGTCAAACGCTTTGGAAAGATCACAAAATACTCCAATAGCATCCTGTGAGCCCTCCCAAGCCTCGAGAATAATAGTCATCAGGTGACAGCCCGCATCAGTTGTCGATCTACTTTTAGTGAAACCATACTGGTTTTGATGCAGTATTTTTTTTTTATTAAAATGAGACAGCAGTTGGCTTAACATCAATTTCTCAAAAATTTTACTTAATACAGGAAGGACAGAGATTGGTCTGTAGTTGGAAGGGTCTGTTCTATGTCCTGACTTGAAAATGGGAGTGATTTTGCTGAATTTCATTAGGTCTGGGAATGTGCCTTTATCTATACACAAGTTGAACAAATCCGATATATACAAACATATATATATTAATATATATCTTACGTTCCTACTGATACATAATATTATAACATGTTTAATTTATACTTCTAATTTATACTTCTAATTTATTTATCTTATCGTGATTAGTTCAGTAAATAAACCTAACATTAAATTTTTTTTAAGTGCAAAGTTTGAGAATATGTCTGATTATCTATGACTTTCAAAAACGGGGAAAGATTGAAACATTACTATTTCAATGTTACCCCATCGAAATTTGCTGGGTAAAGATTGAAACTGCTCGTAAATCTCAATATATGATTAATAGCTACACCTAGCACTAGTCAATTAAAATAAAATCTCAAATAACACATAAATAGTCAGTCAGAACTTGTATACTCACCTTATTAAGCAAGTTATGAAACACGGGGTAAGATTGAAAATCGACGAATTATCCACGAATTCCTGACCTTCACAAAATAGCACATAACACGCGTCTACTCACTCCGAGCGGTCACTGGCGACTGAGCGGCGGATCGTAACAAAATGGCGGTTTAAAGGATGATACCAGCACTAAAAAAATTAAACCAATTAGGGAGTTTTGTGAGACTTTTAATCTTTCCCCTTTTTTCAACTTCCCCCACCTTACCTTACATGTCTGTGGCAATAGATCTAACAGGTAGGACACACGCTGCAGTATTAAATGTTTATTGATCTTCTTTTCTACATATTTTTAATATTGTGTTATGTTATATTATAAAAAAGTGATGGATGACTGAAATGATCTTGAGTTCTTGAGTAACTCCGACTCTCAGGTAAAGATGTGTTAAGGAATTAATAATAGATAATCCTTTCGAGTACCCATTGACCGGTAAGTGTTTACGTGGAACAAAATATCTCTTTTTAATTTGACAACAGACGGCTAATTTATATTTTCCAAACTATACCTAACCACTAGGTAAGTTCTACAACTATAACGCGAGTCCGAGTCCCTTTCTAATAAAGGAAATTATTAAAAATGTTAAAGCAATATGTTTATTTTTTTCATATTGCAATGTTTCAGATTGCACTATCACATTCTGCCAAATCTTGTGTATGCAGTGTATGTTCCCGCCCTTGCCAACATAATGTGTGTTGCATGCTTTAATAAAAGTATTTTCCTGTATGTTGGCCAATTTCTGTGACTCTATTGTGGTATATCTATATTGGCTGAATGTCAACTTGAAGCCGCCTTAAGGCACAGCCACACTGGCGCGGCCTGCGGTGGCGGACAATATTAAATTTGACAGCGGCGGACAAGTTTACTGTTGTCCGCCGCGGCCAGGCCGCGCCAGTGTGATGCAGGCCTAATGCTGACGCGCTTCATAATTAATGTTTATAAAAGGCCCGTTCTATACTGATTTCATACATACTGTTTATTGCTGATAAATATAAATACTGACAAACCAGCGCGGCTATCACACAACGGCGCGCGAGCTCTCTCGATTTTTCTCCAACTATCCGTCTCTCTCTTATCAGATAACTTAGAAAGAGAGATAGAGTGCGAGAAAAATCGAGAGAGCTCGCGCGCCATCTTGTGATAGCCGTGTAGTATCGTGACAATTAAATACTCAGCGTGTGATTCAATCTTGCAGAAACTCAAATAGACTTTGGCTGAACGCAAGAACAGCGCTATCGCCATGCCATTAAAAAAAAAGGAAGAGAGTCAGACTTTTGACGTTTGACGTTATTTTGTTGAAATTTGTTGATACATTTATTGAAATTACGCCTCAATACGAATTTATCGCATATAAGTTTCCATATCAGAATCGATTATTTTTTTACGCTTTAGAATTTAATATGCGTTTTGTGAAGGTCTATCATCACAACACCGGATCGAAATTATTAATATTCGATAGTTATGGCAAGCCCGCCATTTTGACGTCACTGACAGTTGACAGATATGGCGGCTACGATTTCAAGTAGAAGAAATTAATAATTTAATGAGGTCGAATGTTTCCGAAAATTAATTACCTAATCGTCGCAGTCGGATAAAAACTATCCTAAACGGAAGCTAGAGTAATAATGTGCTTATGAAAAAAGTTACATATTTTTCCGTTCATGGGAATTTGAAATCATCGGGGGACACAAAAATGGTTAGTTTGATACTGGCTGATTCTTTTTTTAATTTAGAGATTTATTATAAGTGAGAGATTAGAATCAATGTGCTTATTTGTCCTCATATAAAATTTTAGTAGGTAATGTAGGTAGGTATCGTATAATGCAATCTTAACAATGACTAAATGTCATGGCCAATAGTTAGGTAACTCCAACAATTCCGTAGCCGGTAAACAAACAATCTATTCGATAAGATATAGATAAATATGTGAACAAACCGGAACTACCATGAAACAATAACTAAAATTAAATGGTACCTTTTAAACGAAATTCATGAGTCATGACTGAGGACAATGAATTAACAATAACCTATGTTTTTACAACTATTCTTTTTATTTGGTGCCATCATCATTTCAGTCGAAAGACGTCCACTGCTGGACATTGGCCTCCCCTAAAGAGTGCCGCAATGACCGGCATTTTTTAGTGGAGGGAGGGAGATTTCTGATGCGATCATGCCGAGAAATTCCAAGCATTAGCAAGCATTAGTAACAAATGAAAAGAGCATTGTTAACCAACCCGAATTCATGATTTTTTATCCTAATCATGTACAGTTATTGAACTTTTGAACTTCAAACATTGCCGAGGCTTTTAATGCAGTTAAGTAGCATGATAGTTAATATGTCGGATATAGCATAAGGGCCTATTTACACATTAATTAGTGATTAGTGCGAGTCCGTACCGTACAAAAGCTACTCGCACTTGCAGCAAATGTATGAACACTTTTTTTTTAACCTAACTGTTGCTATAATAGGACGGACCCAATACTGCGGACTGCGTGGTTGGAGGGTAGCCTGGGGAAAATCCAGGGGAAGCCTCCGGCACGACCACGCGGGGAAGTTAGTACACTGGAATACTCTAAAGAGTTTGCGCTCCAGTGAGATTGGTTGAACGGTATCAACCGAATCTGGGGTGTAAGTGTTGTCGAACTACTGGGAGTTTTATCGCTGGTTCGCTAAAACCTAGCCTAGCTGAGAAGAGTCCAGCAAGAAACTCAGCTGGGCCCGACTTGCGTCGGACTGACTCTACCCGGTATGCGGCGGTACCGGGACAAAAGCGGACTATATGTGTCTGTGTTGTCGCGATCTCGCGGTGGACGTCCCCGCCGGCGGGAATGCCTAAGTATACGCGATGTGTTGGACGCCGAAAGCGCAGCGTTCCATCTTTCGATGGACGCTGTGATTTCGTCGTCCGGGTCCGGGGGTGTGTGCCTAGGACGTCGGACCGTGCGGCCCCTAATCAGTGAGCGCCGAGTAACGTCAGAGGGGGAGGGATGGGGACGTATAGTCAGCAGCCTTCCTAACTAACGGATTCCTATGGTGGGGAGCGTTATCAAAATAACGTCTGGCAGCCTGCTTAAAGAAACCATACATGGTGCTAATCCCCATGTTGTGGTGCAGGCTGAGGTTCGATTGGTACCACGGGGCACCAGTCGCCCTACGGAGGAAACGATTCTGAATGACCTGAAGCGGCTTGAGCGATGACATAGGCACGTGAGCAAGTGCTACACTTGCATATGTCATGATTGGACGAACACAAGTCTTATAGAGTTGTAGAGTGTCAGCTTATTCCTAAGTGACATTTTACTAAACTTGTTGATCATCGGCCCGAGCCTTCCTAGTACGAATAACGCGCGGTTGCGTACCCTACGGATGTGGCTACGGAAGCTCAGTCTCCTGTCGAGGGTCACTCCAAGATATTTGGCCTCGTTGACCCAGGGGATGGGTCGCTCAAACATCTGGATCGGAGCCATCCGCCTTTCTGTACTAATGCAGTCCGACGGATGGAAGACTATTGCAGTGCTTTTCTCCGGATTGACTTCGATACGCCAAAGATTAAACCAACGACTTAGGCCGGAGATTGCCTCTTGGAGGTATCGCCGGATAGTAGCGTACTTACAATGAGTCGTAAAGAGCGCGGTGTCATCCGCAAACAACCCCAGTTGCACTTTAGGGTGCCTGGGAATGTCGTTTGTGAATAACGATTAGAGAGTGGGAGAGAGCACGGCTCCAGCCCGGATGGGGTGTGGGTACGAGTACGTTCCCTTCAGTCGGTATCGAAAGCTTCGGTCCCTGAGGAAATCTCGTATGGTGAGTACGAGTCTGCCCGGTATACCGAGATGTACTAATGCGCACTAATGAAAGTGTAAACCGCCCATTATAGTCTCTCTTGCACTTCCATACTTACTAGCAAGGAACGAATTCGTTATGTTCAACGTCAAAGTAATCATGCTAAGTATTCTGGTGTAGATAGTTACATATTCCACTTACCTACATATAATACTTACCTATGTCAAATTAGGCGGGACATGTCAAACGTCAACTGATTTCTTCTAGGTCGGGGTCTTCTCTGTATGTGTGTAAAGGTCGCGGGTACGTCGAAATAACTTTTTAGGTACTACCTACCTAACTAATATTTTAACCTAAGTTTTGACCGTAACAAAAACCCAATTTTATCCCCGGTATTTAAAAAGGTGTTTCTAAAGTGTAGTGTGTAAAGTGGTGTGTGTTTAGCTCGTGCTTTTCATTTAGATTTTGCATACGTTTTATATGCGGAAGATCAGTGATGTCACCTTCGTAATACTACGAGCTATTTACGCTCAAGTTTAAATAAAGCATTGACAAATGAGGATCCACTAAGTCGCCCACGCGACATCAACCAAAACACCAATTGTTTATACCGATGCTAGTGATTGATGATGATGTTCAACACACAATTGAACAAAGGATTGCGTACTTCCTTGAAGGAAGCATCGTGAAAACCTACTAGATAACCTTACTACAGGTTCACGCTGAACTCTGTACTTTTTTTAGGCCTTATGCCGGTCTGCATTTAATTAAATACCGGTAACAGTGTTAGCTCCGGGTCGCGCGCCAAGGATGTGCTGTCTGCGCAGATAGGCTTGGGTTGGTACGCTGCCCTATCCAAACCATCTGCCTCCGCAATAGGACTAGAATTACCAGATATCGCCATCCTAGAGGTCGAGGTAGGGTAATTTCGCCGGTTAGCGACCACCTAATTTCACGTGCCGGTTGGCGACCACTTAGCTAAACAACAAAAAAATGCATGTACAAATAATTGTCTCAATAGGGTCCAAGGGCGGAACCAGGATTTTTTTCTTGTGGAGGCACAAGGGGCAGGCGGGCCTGTTTTTTTTTCTGGGGGGGGGGCACAAGGGGCAGGCGAGCAGAAATAACCAACAACTGTTAAAAATAAACTTGTAGTGTTATGGAAACTCCACAATCGTCTGGGGGGGCACTGTGCTGCTGTGCTGTAGAATTGATGTTATCTTCAATAGAAAAAAACCTTCTCCTTCAGGTGGTCGCTAACCGAAGGTGGTCGCGTAACCAGCGAAATGACCCTACTCCTTGATGAAGGGACTGAGGAAGGCGCCTTGGTCGCCATGGGCACGATCGCTCAGACACGCTTCCCGTCTCAGAGCACTGCATTAGGACTAGACTCACCAGGTATCGCCATGCCGAGTTCGAGGTACTCCTTAACGGAGGGGCTGAGGAAGGCCGTCGGCGCGGGCGCAGCGTCCTCGGGCTCGGGCGCGTCCAGCGCCTGCGCCGGGTCGCGCGCCACGGGCGCGCTGTCTGCACGGACGCGCTTCACACGTTGACCCGTCTCGGAGCATTCTGCGATTGATACTAATGAGCAGACGTCTTAAGAGCGTTTCTATCAGTTCTACTGGCAGAACTAGTTGGGAGTTTATTTTGAAAAATTACTACAAATAGCTATTATACTATACTTTAAATATGTCTTACCAAGTCAAGTACGTAAGGTACCTACTAACTACTTTGTTGCCGAAAAACTATCACTGTAACCCAAAATTATCTGAGTAGGTAATCCTGAAAAGTTGCATTCAAGATTACTTAGATCATTTTCGATTACAGTTTAAACCTAATCGTCATTTATGTATTTAAGCTATTAATAGTATTAATTTTAGTTTTCAAGAAGAATTATTGATTAGGTATTGCTGTATTATACACTCTATTTTGAAAAAACTAATTTTAAATACAGAATTGAAATATCAAAACTTACCCGATTTTGTCGTTATGCTCAACAGCACGACCAGAAATATGAAGAAAACATGTGTCCTAAACATCTTCGCAGAAAAAGTACTACGATAAAAATAAATCACCATTGGGACATGCCCGTCCACATATTTAATTTAAACGTGTCACGATCATAAACAGTTTCAGACAGCATTGAAGTTAACTGAAGGTCTCGTAAAGGATTGATGAATTTCGTAATGCAGCTTATGGAATTATGCTGTGGTTGATAAGTTACGCGGCGCGAGCGCGGTAAGTATTGCGCAACGTCAGGCGCGCGTGTGCTTTCGAGGACCGCCGAGCGCGCTATGCTCGGTGCTCGCTCGCCTCGCGAAGCCGGCTCCGTACAAGCTGCGCTGCGAACCTTTGAACCGCAGTTAAACTGTTGCTGTTTGGTGAATCTAAATGAATAGAACGACTTTTAAATGTATGGTGTAGAGTAACGTAAAATGTGTGATACTTTGAACCTGATATGGTTCTTATGCAAATTGACTGAAGTCTAGAAAAATTCGAACTCCCAAGTCATGCCATGGTCATAAGTTCTGGGCAAGTTAGTGAAACGGCTGTGACGATAATTAATATTACTAGTTCACTTAGGGCGATAAAACAAATAGTAGGGCAGTTTCAGGCGATAATATGTGGACACGCTGGACAAAAGCACCAAATTTTTTTCAAGTACCTACTTGTTAGGTCCATAGCTTTAAGTTTTTGATAGGAACCACCTCCTCCGTCGGCCATCTATAATTTTATGGCGGTCATTTTGAATAATAGGTACGTATATTATTAATCTAAACGTATCACGTATCTAAAATATTACTTAAAATAATCCAAAACAGAATGCAACCAATAACTGAAAAACTCTTAGGCCCAGATCAATACGGATTTAGACAGAATAGAGGAACTAGAGAAGCAATTTTGGCACTAAGATTAATGGCCGATAGACGGCTCGATCTGAATCTTGAGACACACGTAGATTTTATAGATCTGGAAAAGGCTTTCGATAAGGTTGAGTGGAAAAAGATGATGGGTGCCCTAGGGGAAGCTGGAGTAGATTACAGAGACCGAAAGATACGAGCAAGAGACGATAAGGTACGAGCTATACAGAAACCAGGAGACCGTCATAGAAATCGGAGAAGAAAAAGGAAAGGCTAAGATTAAGCAAGGAGTAAGGCAGGGATGTCCACTCTCACCCCTCATTTTTAATATATTTATAGAACTTGCCATACAGCAAGTAATAGATTCCGATTTTGGAGGTGTACAATTTAATGGGAGGAATATCAAATTCATTCGGTTTGCAGACGATATCGCGGCGTTCGCCGCAAACAATAACCAATTATAGCTGCTAATAACAAAAATGGACACTATTTTTAATCAATTCGGACTTAAAATCAATAGTAGTAAAACCAAAACCCTAGTCATCTCTAAACATACAGCAGTACACCGGTCTATAACATTACAGGATAAGCCAATAGAACAGGTAGCAATTTAAATATTTAGGAAGTGTTATTACTAGTAACTCCAGATGCACCAAGGACATTATACAACGAATTTCAATTGCTAAAAACGCCTTCAACAACAAAAAAAACACCTACTTAAGACACATAGTATATCTAAGAAAACCAAGAAACGTCTAATCAAAGTAGGTATATATCTGGAGTATTGCATTGTACGGGAGTGAGACGTGGACGCTGACGCAAAAGGACAGAGAAAGGCTCGAAGAAGCCTTCGAAATGTGGTGCTGGCGGAGGATGGAAAGAATAAGCTGGACAGAAAGAAAGACAAACGAAGAGGTTTTGACGATGGTAGGAGAGAGCCGATGCTTGCTAAAACAATAAAAAAATAGAAGAGGCAAAATAATCGGACATCTAATACGGCACGACAGCTTCTTTTTAAACATTTTGGAGGGCAAGATCGAAGGAAGGAGAGGAAGAGGAAGACCCAGACATACTTACACCAGCCAAATAAAAGAGAAAGTGGCTGTCGAGTCAGTGGCGGTTACTCCACCGACAAGAGCATAGCTCTTAAATAGATGATGATGATGATGATATCATTAATATCTCGAGTTAGAAACTTAGTGTCTCAATACATATATGGGGTCAGGGAATATAACTAGATATTTTTTAGAGTTGAGTTCCCAAAGGATATCTAACGGAACCCTGTTCCTAAGCTTCCGCTGTCCATCCGGCTGTCTGCGCATCAGCAATAGCTAGACTGTTAACATTTCCACAGAAGTTGTATTTCTATTGCTGCTTTTACATATGTACTTTCATAAAAGTAATTTTTAAATTAAACAGTGCTCTCATACATGAAACGTAATTTTATTGCCCGCCCTAAACCATCGGTATATCTCTAGAACCATTATATGCAGACACTTGAAATTTCCGCAGATTATGTATTACTATAGCTTCTATAATAACAAGAAATAAAAATATAATAATATGAATAATTGTTTTTTTTCAGATAACTTAAACCCTTAGAGCATACATAACTGGAGTAGCCTTATATTCGTATTTGAGTACAAAAAAAGTCTGCCGAATTTTGCGGGGGGGGGGGGGGGGGGGGGGGGGGGGGGGGGGGGGGGGGGGGGGGTGAAGAAATAACACATGCAAAAGATTACCCACTATGCAAAAACGATCTGTTTATTTACACACGCAACACATTATGAAAAAGGATAACACATTCTCATTTTGATGCACACAAACATATCACACATGGAAAAAACTTAGTGGAAACACGGGTTAAGAATACGTAAAAATGCCAATGTGATCGGCTAAACCTATAGGGCGAGGTTTGATACGATAACTCGATAATTTCGATAATTGTATCGATATTTACACAGACGTATATAATTTTATTATATACTAGTTTCTAAAGTTCCTGGTAAAGGTTGCGGGAGTCCACTCGATGCGGGTGGCACAGGACCGGTCACTTTGGCACTCTTTGGGGGTGTTATGTCCAGCAGTAGCCGTCTTTCAGCTGATATGATGATGGATGATGACTAGTTTCTACCCGCGACTCCGTGCGCGTGGAACTCGTTTATATCGCAGCTCCATACAAACTTTTACCCTCCTCCCCCCCCCCATTTCACCCCTTTAGGTGATGATTTCGGGGATAAAAAACTATTCTATGTCACTCACCATCCCTTCAACTATCTCCACTTAAACAATCACGTCAATTTGTCGCTCCGTTTTGCCGTGAAAGACGGACAAACAAACAAACAAACAAACACATACACTTTCGCATTTATTATATTAATATATATCTTATATAAAATAAATAAATTAATATGGATTACTGAGACTCAATTGATTACTGATATAATTGTTAGGCTAATAAATATAATGACGCAAAAAAGAAATGACGTGTCTTATTTATCTGTATAAAAAAAAATACAACTAACTACATACATTATATATAAAGTAGCTAGTACCTAGTATTATATTACAAGAAGTTTCCCGCTTATGACTGGTTTTTTGCCTGGACCGTTAAAAACCAGCTTGCCCGGGTTATAGGAAATTAGGTGGACCTGGACCCGACATAAACGTATGTCATTCAATTAATTCCGAAAACTTTTCATTTATTTCTCAAGTATAAGTATAGTTACTTATATATATAAGTATAGTTAATAATAGTGTATAAGCTGAATAGAAAAAAAAGTGACTGCACTGTTACTTCCATTGCTATATACATCGAGGTTTGGAGACCTGGCGACCTGACATACAGGTTCAACCTAGTTCGGGCACCAGTCTCCGCCGCACTAGTTATGCACTTATTGTGTTTTATTTACTTTAAGAAAACGAATGTACCTACACAATGTATACTTTGTGGTGGAGTCAATAAATACTTTTTTCATTTTCATTTTCATTTCAGTTACAAGATGATAACTAACATTAATTATATTAAATAAAAACTAAGTTAAATCTAAAATAAGGCCCTCGAGGCATTGTACCGAGGATGCTGGCACGATTTCCTCGCTGAATTGTAGAGAGCCTTTACATATATTTAATGCGTTTTAGATGTTCGGTATTTTCTGCCGCTGCACCGTTGTCTAAAGGTGTGTCCGCTCCGCCAAAATAAATTTCACATAAAAATAAAGTAGGTACGGCAAAACCGATTAATTTTTACCTTTTACTTGAATGAATTCGATACTGAGATGCATCAAAATGTCTTGAACACATGGAACGCGCAGGCACCCAATTTGCTTGCCTGCTGAATGAGGCGGTTCGTTTTTATTAATGCTGGGTCTCGGAAAAGTGCAAAGTACCTATACTTTTTTTCTAATAAGTTGTGTTCACTCGGCAATTTGTGCAGGTTCTTAGTGAATCCATACTTTTTGTCGATAATTATTGATTATCGACACTACCCTCATCTCTACTTGCGAGTCTCGTGAGGGTGATCGTGGGGTGATGTCATTTTAGATAATCCTTGCAAATATTATCATTTACTCTATTGCAATTGCATTTAGGTTAATTTTTACAAAGCATTCATGTACAAAGCAACCGAGTCTAGTGGGGAGTGCGTAAATAAAACTAATTTTGATTAATCAATGCTAATGTTATTATAGACTCTTTTTCAAATGCCATTGAGTTATTTCTTACAAAACATGAAAACAGAGTCTCGTGGGGAGTGTCATGACGTATGCAAGAAAGAATTGTAAATCGATTACATAATCGTTTAATTTGACGTGTCATGAAAAGGTTTTCACAAAAATAATATTAAAACAATACAAAAATACTTACAAATGCAATGTTACACCATATTTTCTAAGCTTGAAGTGTTTGAATGTTTATTACACGATTTACACGTGCTTACAGTATGTGCGTGCATTTTTATGATAGGTGTTGTCTCTTGCGAGGCGATTGTATGAATGACCATTAATCGATTATGAAACTGGCTTTGTATAATTTTTTGTACATTGTGCAAGGTTTTCAACAGAGGGGTCAGCTACTGAAAGGGTACTCCAGTTCAGGGACTGCATAACCGAAAAATACCGGTATTATTCATAACCGATATGACGTCATATCGGTTTTGAAATAGCGGTTACGGTAGCGGAACCTTTATATTTCGCTATCGAAATATAACGGTAACCTTTATTTTTTTCGGTAAGTACCTTAACCGATTTTTAAAGGTTACCGATATTTCGATTTTGGCGTCGTTGCCAAACCGCCGGCGCTGCCGTTTTGTCTTTCTTTCCGCGACATCGTCGCATCGTCAGTAGGATAATTACATTCAGTACATTGGCACAGCAACATAGCGTGAGGTGCGGGTGTGCGGGCGGGGACTCGGAGAGTGCGGAGCTATGATGACAGATGTACAGCCGGATACCAAACAGGATGTTTTCGCTTGATTATCAAAAGAAAAGAAAGCGTATACGGCGTTCTTTCGTTTTCTTAACATTGTAGATTTTAATTTGTTCCTCACTGTGCGCCGCGGCCCGCGCCATTCCGTTTATTATGCCGCGGACCCCCCCCCCCCCCCCCCCCCCCCCCCCCCCGCACACCTCTACTACCGCTCGCTCCCCGTCCCCTGTTCCTGACTGAGCGCCGCGGCCCACGCCATTCCGTTTATCAAAAAAAAAAAAAAAAAATTTAATCTGTTTATTTCACTTATTTTTTAAAAGTAGCATACATATTTCTTAACTACTAATCTTAAATTCTAAAGATTTTTTGAGTTAAGGAGTCTATAATTAATTATATTAGTTATACAATTTCAATTACATAACTTATAGGTTTATCTCTTCTCTCAATTTAAGCATGTGTTTTTTTATCATATTTCTAGCTTGTTTACATGTTCGGCCTTCTAATGAGCTTATTAGTTCATTTGGAAATCTATTCAATATCCGCGGTAAATTGCATTTCCATATTCTTCGACCGTATTCATTGTTAGTTTTTGCGACCTCAAACGTTGGGATGTTATCTAAGTTGCGTAACCGTGAGGGTCGCGTTTTTTTGTCTAGGTACTTTATGTTGTTATAGTATTGGGTTACTATGGCTAAGTCTATTTTTTCATATACAGTTAGCACTCTGCAGTAATTGAATACGTAATCATGGTCGCGGACCCCCCCCCCCCCCCCCCTCCCCCCACCTCTACTACCGCTCGCTCCCCGTCCCCCGTTCCTCACTGTGCGCCGCGGCCCGCGCCATTGCATTTATCATGCCGCGGAAGATTCTATTATCTTTTAAATAATTTCATAGTTTAGTTACACCTTGTGTTGGAAATTAGTTAGGTAATTAAAAATATCGGCCGACGGACAACATTTGATACCAAGCTCACGCAAAGTACGAACGAACGCACGAAGCAGAACGGGAATCGAACCCGTAATCAATCAATTAATTTGCCATATGAAATTACGAAGTATAATAATGATTCCATTTTAAATTATCTTTATCACATGACGTGATTATCGCTAGCAAAATACCTAACGCAGTGCACAAGCACTGCGCAGTGAAGCACACGCAATGAATGAAACGGCGCGGCACGGCGTGACCTGACCTGACGGCGGCCGCGGCGGCATCGGCAGGCGATGCCAGCTGGCTTATTTTTTTCGGTAACCGTTATAATACCGGTTTCGAACCGGTATTATAAAGGTTTCGGTTACCTTTAAATCGAATAGCGGTAACCGATATTTCAAAACGGTTACGGTACCGTTATGTTGGCGCGGCGCGCGTAACCTTTACACCATTACGGTACCGTAATGGAATACAGGTTTCATACCGGTAAAACCGTAACCGAAATCAGTCCCTGCTCCAGTTATGTATGCTCTAAGCAACCAACTCTAAGAAAAATATGATGAAGATGGCCGACAAAAAAAATGCCCGACGGAAGTTGGTTCCTATCAAAAGTATCAAAACTTCAAAAACTTAAGCCTTGTTCGGACTAGGCTAGTATTTTAGTGCGAGTCAATACGAGAGCTACTCGTACTTGCGGCAAATGTATGGACTCGCACTAAAACACTAGCCTAGTCCGAACAAGCCTCTAAAGCTATGGACCTAACAAGGGCCTGAAAAAAAATTGCTTTTGTCCAGCGCTTAGAGCATTAAACCAACCGGAGACGACACGCGCTCACATTTCTATCTAACAAAGTCTGCCGATTTTTGCGGGGGAGGGGAACGTCAAATGTATGCGTAACGTGAAAATAGCTACGTCAGATAAACGTCAGTCCATACAATGTGTATGACCACTGGTCATATACATTTGGCAGGGGGGAACGCCTGTCAATGGCGGCTCCGGTTGGTTTAATGCTCTAAGGTCCAGCGTGTCCACATTTACGACCATTTGTTCCGGCACTCTGCCCCACTAAAAGAATGTCTCAGACCGCAGGAGTTGAAAAATGGTTTTAAGAAACCCATATTTTTAAACAAGCTATCCAACAATACTCCACACTATGGGTTTAACTAGAAATAGTAGATTGTATGACGGGGCGTTACTAAATATTATAAATAATAGAACACTGATCGATCGCAACGAACTTTAATCAATTATAATGAGTAGGTAACAAAACAGATAGATAACATTCTGGATAACAAACGGAATCGTAGTAATTAACTAAGAGTCATATAGTAAGGCAGTCCTGAGTCTCCATTTGTGAACTTACATAAATAAAAAAGATCAACATAACTTTTGCTTTCATGTTTTCTTGTAACTTAAAGTCTATATATATCAATTAACATTATTAATAAACCCTTTAAATAATTTTCAGTGACAATGTAGCTTTTTCTTTGATTTAGATTCTCCAATCCAAGGGCATGTGATCGCCGGGAATAAAGGTTCAAACATTACTCCGCTTACACTACGGAAGATAAAATTAAAATTTGTCAGTGGTAAAAGTATTGTTGTTAATCAAGTGTGGATATCAAATACCCGCTGCTCAAGAGCTTGTCGTACACAAGTTTACCATCTTCATTTCTCAGTTCTACTAGGGGCAGCGAGTTTTCATACCTAATTATTTTAGTCTGGAATGGTCCCTTATCCAACAATGTTTCGATAAATTTAGATGACACAATATTAATGTCAACGTGCGGATTGATCTTAACATCGGATAAATTAGCCTGTATGCTCGCTGGGGGCAATTTTAACCACTCCTCGCCTATTTCCTTCACTTTTGTTGTAGAAACCACTTCAGTGTTTCCATAATCGACGTAACGTACTTTAACAAGCCCTTTTGATTTACTGTATCGTTGTATACAAGCTCGGTACCAGGCAGATTGTCCAGTTTCGTCATTGAACAGTGCAATGCAAGGTTTATCTTCATATATGCCTCCCAGTGGCGGCATGTTAGCGGCTTCTTTTTGCAGAGATTCGAACATCTCTTCATACAATAAATTAGTTTCATCATTGTGGACAACAGCTAATTCTAAAATATGCAAACCACTTATTGTAACTATGTTAGATAAGAATTCTTCATCATCACTTTTACCATACGCGCATAATTTTTCCTGTTTTTGCTGAGCTTCTTGCTCCATCAGCAGATTCCAGTCAGTATTTTCGAAAGACTTGGCATCGAATGAACAGTCGTGGGTCGCGGACAGCATTTCCGCGCTGTCTCCGTCATCGTCGACGATATAATCGGGCCCAGAGTCGGATACCAAGTCTTCATCTCCATTTTTCTTCAATGCTACATCTGGCGCGAATTTCCTAATAACTGCTTTAGAGCCGTCAGTGTATTCGGCCATCTCGAAATCTACCAGATGATCGTTTATATTTAATTTGTCGTATTTCATCTCAATAGGTATCAGGTCACCGACGGGTTCTCCGGCCACTTTGATCAAACATTGTTTTTCTACGACCGATTTGTGAATGTAATCCAATGTCGTTCTATCCCACTGATTGCCCATAGGACGAATTCGAGCCAGTATGCACTTGTGGGCCTGTATTGGAATTTGATGCAGCGCAATACTTTTCCTCATATTGACGAACGAGCAGATTTCTTCATTGCCATAGTCGACGTACTGCACCAAGCAAGAGGACGTGTCCTTATTAACTTCCAGAACACGGCCCCTGTAGAAGCGATTGTCCAAGAAATACAGCGCCACGCAGGGCTCGCCAACGGTCCACTTGGCGTACTTGGCCTTGGGGTCGGGCTTCTTGAAGCGAACGTCGAGCGCCTTGCGGATGAGCTCCAGCGTGTCCTCCTGGGACACGTCGTGTAAAAACACTAGGCAATCATTGTCTATGTACCTGAAAAATTACATTTCATTTAATAAGTTATTTATTGGGAGCTTATAATAATACTAGCTTTTGCCCGCGACTTCGTCCGCGAAGAACTTGAGAAAAAATATTTCTATTTTTTTTAGGCGGGACCTTAATTACTTATCGCTGTCCCAAACAAACTACTACCATTTTCAGGGATGATTTTCGAGATAAAAACTATCCTAAATCCTTCCAAGGGTCTCAAATTATCTCTATGCCTATGTTCATGTAATTCCGTTCTGGGTTTAGGCGTAAAAGGTATAAATTGCTAAAATGCTTAATTTAAATGTCAGTTTTTTTTTTAAATATACACTCATTTGTAACTACTACTTAAATTGTTTGTTTTTCATAATGTATTGAAGGTTTTTTCTTATGTCTACTAAGCTACATTACCTACTGATTTTTTTTTGCCAAAATCCGTTTAGTAGTTTCAATTACGTTTGTCCGGGGTGCCTGTAAAGTTTTGAAAGTAAAATTATCATACGGCAAGAGACGTAGAGCTTTCCATCTCTATCCCCAGTCCCCATTTAACGGTGATATAGAAAATATATTTTTTTGATTAGCCAAAATAAACTTCTCAAAATAAATAAAATGATCCGCAGTTTTAATCTAACATTACCTTTTTTTCGGTTTGTGAGCAAAACCTAACCTAACCTAACCTACTTTTCTGCTAGCAGTAGGATTATGTATTCTGAATTAATGGCTTACCAATACCAATTAATATATGTCTGACCGAAGTACTCCCTTACTTCAAAAAATACTTGTTCCCCATACTTTCAACCCCTTGAACCTCCAACCTTAAAGGAAGAGTATAAAAACGCAGCGCAAGCGAAAGAGGCCTCAATCTATCAGGCTGAACTCTTCGCAATAAATAAATGCGTGGAGATCAATCTGGAAAGAAACCTAAGAAACCAACACATCTACATCAATTCGGACAGCCAAGCTGTTCTGCTGGCACTAGAATCCCTAGAATCCTACTCGAAACTAGTCCAGAACTGTAAAAACAATTTTAATGCCCTGGCCAATACCAACAAAGTCATACTTAGATGGGTACCAGGACATTCCGACATAGTAGGAAATGAAAAAGCTGATGAACTTGCAAGGAAGGGCGCAGACACAACCCTGGTAGGCCCAGAACCGTTCTGTGGTATCACAAAACGGAAAGCATATTCTCTTCTAAACAATACTGAAAAATCAGAGGCAATAAAGCTGTGGAAGTTCACCAAAGGACAAAAACAGGCTAAAGCCTTAATCAAAGGGTTTGATGATAAACTGTCTAAAGAGCTATTACAACTCAAAAGGCACAAAACCTGCGCAGTGACGAGAATCCTGACAGGTCACTGCAAACTAAACAAACACCTGTTTCAGATGGGTATGAAACAGGATGCAACTTGCAGGTTCTGTCAGGAGACAGAGGAAACAGCAACGCACATTCTCTGCTCCTGCGGAACACTCATGCAAAAAAGAAGTATCTATCTAGGGTGACACGTCGTGCACCCAGAAGAGGTACAACATATCACCGCCCAAAGAATCTGGAATTTCCTAGAGGCAACGGGTCTTAACGGTGAAATCTAATAACAAAAGGGCTGCCACAATAGATCACCTGCTGGTCGAAGCGGCAAACAAAGGCCCAAAAACCAACAATAATAAAAATAAAAACGCAGTACTTAATTTGATTTCAAGTCCTTGACCGAACTGACAATACCCTTATTTTAAAATTGTCTTGCTCCCCGTATAAATTTCCAACTCTTTTCTGCCCCTTTAGGGGGTGAATCTCTTTTAACTCTCTTTAAGACAAGAAAATATTGGTATTTTCTTGTCTTCAAGGAAACAGTCTAAAACCGAAGTAACAAATCTCTTACTTTAAAAATGTCTTGCTCATCATAAAGACCTATTAACCCCTGAAGGAATTTATTTAAAAAAAAAACACTGAAATCAGTAACAGTACAAAAAAAAACATTTTTTGTATGGGAGACCCCTTAAATATTAATTTTATTTTATTTTTAGTATTTGTTGTTATAGCGGCAACAGAAATAGGTACATAATTTGTGAAATTTCAACTGTCTAGCTATCGCGGTTCTTGAGATACAGCCTAGAAAAAAACAAAAACGTTTGTTGTATGGGAGCCCGCCTTAAGTATTTATTTTATTTTGTTTTTAGTATTATTTGTCATAGCGACTACAGAAATACATAAATTGTGAAAATTTCAACTGTCTAGCTATCGCGATTCTTGAGATACAGCCTGAAAAAAACGTTAGTTGTATGGGAGCCTCCCTTCAATATTTATTTTATTTTGTGGGTGGTAGCGTCTGGTGACAGACAGACGGACAGACAGCGAAGTCTTAGAAATAGGGTCCCGTTTTTACTCTTTGGGTACGGAACCCTAGAAAATGCCTTGGTTTTGCAGTCTTTTAACATACAGGCTACAAATCTCTTGCTTAAAAATTTTCTTGCTCTCAATACAAACTTTTCACCCTTTGGGGTGAATTTTTTCCAACACACTTAAAGCTCTTTTTTTTGTATTCAAATAAGTAATCTGTCCACAAAGTTTCAAGTTTCAAGCTCAAAAGGAAAAGTTTCCCTCATACAAACTTTGCACCCCTATTTAACCCCCTTAAGGGTAGAATTTTCTAAAACGCTGACAGTCCTTTTTTTGTATTCTAATGAGTAATCTTCTTACAAAGTTTCAAGTCTCTAGTTCGAAAAATAACGTTTCCCCCATACAAACATTGCACCCCTACTTAACCTCCTTAGGGGTAGAATTTTCTAAAACGCTGAAAGTGCTTTTTTGTAATTTAATAAGTAATCTTTCTACAAAGTTTCAAGTCTCCAGTTCAAAAAATAATGTTTCCCCCATACAAACATTGCACCCCTGGTTATCCCGCTTAGGGGTGGGTTTTTTCAATACCCTGAAATTACTTCTCTCGTATTGTTATAAGCAGTCCATACACAGAGTTTCATGACTCTCACTTAAAATAGGTAATAACAGGTTTGTACGGAACCCTCGGTGCGCGAGTCCGTCTCGCACTTTGACGGTTTTTTTGTATTCCAATAAATAATCTGTCTATACAATTTCAAGTCTCTAGCTCAAAAGGAAAAGTTTTCCTCATACAATCTTTGCACCCCTATTTAAACCCCTTTGGGGTGGAATTTTTAAAACGCTGAAAGATTTTTTTAGGTATTCTAATAAGTAATCTTTCTACAAAGTTTCAAGTTCATAGCTCAAAAAAGAAAGTTCCCTTCATACAAACTTTGCACCCCTATTTAACCCCTCTAGGGGTAGAATTTTCGCAAACGCTGAAAGTGCTTTTTTTGTATCTTAATGAGTAACCTTTCTACAAAGTTTCAAGTCTCTAGTTCCTAAAATAATATTTTCCCCATACAAACATTGCACCCCTAGTTAACCCGCTTAGGGGTGAGTTTTTTCAAAACCCTTAAATTACTTTTCTTGTATTGTAATACGGAGTCTATACACAAAGTTTCAAGTCTCTCACTTAAAATTTAACTCCATCCCCATACAAACTTTCAACCCCATTTTGACCGCCTTAAGGGTGGAATTTTTAAAAATCCCTTCTTAGTGGGTACTTTCGTTATATACCGCACCTGTCGTGAAAAAATCAGCTTTCTAGGTTCAACGGTTTGGGCTGGGCGTTGATTTAAGTGATAGAGTGAGTGAGTCAGTCAGGACTTTCACGTTTATATATTTAGATTATCCCTACAAAATATGATTCATTGTCATTATTGACATAATTAGTTACAAATATATTCGTTACTGCCCCGCGCGGCTCCGCCCGCGTAATGCAAAGAACGCAGGCAAACGCGCGGAATACAATATAGCCATCCATGCAGAGAATCTATACAGATGAAATAATTTTAAAATAAGTAGTTCCGGATATTACTCCCTACATACAAACTAGCTGCCCGCGCAAGTCTACGGGTACGAAAAAGAACCCCGGCGAATCCGAAGGTTAAGAAATAACTGAAGAAAGTACACTAAATTTGTTCAGAAGTTAATCAATTTACCCATATTAAAATAGAAAACTGTTTTATTCACTGAAAGACTTGTTCGATGTAAATAGATACCATAGATGGGCTCTCATAAAATAATTTGTCGTTTTTAGGGTTCCGTACCTCAAAAGGAAAAAACGGAACCCTTATAGGATCACTTTGTTGTCCGTCTGTCTGTCTGTCAAGACCATTTTTCTCAAGAATGCGTGGAGGTATCAAGCTGAAATTTATATCAGATACTCAGGTCTATTGTCTCTTGGAGCTGTAAAAAAATCAAACTTAAAAGCCAACGCAATCAAAAGATACAGTCGTTTATGCTGCAAATTTTAGAGTTTTTTGACACTCGCAAAACCTACGGGGTACTTCCCGTGAACTCAGAAACTTGAAATTTGGCACGAAGCATTGTCATATAGCACAGACAGAGGAAAAATTACGAAAAGTAGACATTTTTAGTTAAATCATACAAAAAAACACTTTTAAAATTTTAAACTTAATACCTTTTTCCTCATAAACGTGTGGTGGTATTAAATTGAAATCCATGTCAAATACTTAGGGCTATATGACCCATCAGATGTAGCAAAACCAAACTTTTATGTCAACGCAATCAAAAGAAATGGCAATTTAAGTCGCATATTTTGAAATTGAGTACTCGCAACAAACTCAAAACCTATAGGGTACTTCCCGTTAACACAGAAACTTAAAACTTGGCACGAAGCAACTTCATATAGCACAGACAAAGGAAAAATTACGAAAAGTAGACATTTTTTGTAAAATCATACAAAAATCCTTTTTTAAAATTTTAAACTTACTACCGTTTTTCTCGTAAATGTGTAGAGGTATTAAATGGAAATTCATGTCAAATACTCATGTCTATAATACCTTTCAGCTGTAGCAAAACGAAAGTTTTATGACCACACAATCATAAGAAATAGCAATATAAGCCGCATAATTTAAAACTGAAAAGGCGTATGTGAAGTCCCTAACCCGCACTCGGCCAGCGTGGTGACTACTGCCCGTTCCCTCTCATCCATGGGAGGAGGCCTGTGCCCAGCAGTGGGACGTATATAGGCTGGTTTATATTATTATATATTATAGGTAATCTCAAGGGTATCAAAACCTAAAGTTACTTTCCCGTGAACTCAGCTTTCAAAAGAAACAGCAATTTAAGTAATCCGCTTATTTTGCCGTTCGCAACTTTGATTTCCTTGCGAGTAGTTCTACTCGTAAGGAAATCAAAGCCTAAAGAATGATTACTAAATTGATAAAGTGACCCTGTTTAAATTTATGCTCCCCAGCTTTCCACATTGTAATGTTACGGATTCCATTTTCATTTATCATTTAGTAATAAACATACTAAGTACAACTTTTGCTTGTTATAGGTTTGTACGGAACCCTCGGTGCGCGAGTTCGACTCGCACTTGGCCGGTTTTTTATTTATTATACTGACGATGTGTATTTTTTTTTTCGCCATGCCTATTTTGTTCCTAAATTTGTATACCTAAGTACATCGGAACTCACAATGGACAGTGTTCATAAAAAAATCTTCCTAATTTAATTACTAAAAACTCAATCCGTTTTGTCTCTGACTGACTCGAGTCATCATTGTTTCTCATAACAGTTTCCTTCATCTTCGGACATACATCATAATTTTATTAGTACTTCGAATTTTCGGACACGTGGCTAGACTGGACATTCTAGAGAAATTGATACTGGTCCGTCACGTGGAAGGGAAGAGCGCCTATCCGGTGGATAGAGTCCGTAAAAGCATCAACAGGAACCAGCGCGCAGGCTGGCGTGCAGATGGCGCAAAATAGAAGTGCTTCGAGGAAGGTGATGCAAGGCGTTCGTGGTAGCCACGACCTTCAGCAATGAGGAAACGACTAAGAAGAAGACCTCAAAAGGAAAAACGGAACCCTTATAGGATCACTTTGTTGTCTGTCTATTAAGACTCTGTACTATTTTACTTTAGTCAACATTAGAAGTTAACGTAAGCGGTCAGAACACGAGACGCGTGGACGCTGCATCCGCGTGGCGTGGCGTCATAGGTACGTCGTTTTTTCTAATAAAAAGATACGGCCGTCTCTGCCGCAAAAAACGCATATTTCGACACTCAAAATGTATAGTACTTTCCGTTTATCTAGGAATAATGGAAATTCGCAAGTAATATCGTCTTATAATACAAGTACAGGGATGAATCTGAAAACTGTACATAATATGTAATTAAGTACGGAACCCTCGGTGGGCGAGCTTGACTCGAACTTGTCCGGTTTTTTATCATCAATGAATCAGTACATAATTAATACAGACAGTGAATCAAATACGTGAATACATTGAACTTACGTCGGCACCGCGGTGAATTCGTTGCACGGCAAAGGTTCGGCGGGCAGCCAGTCGGATATGAAGACCGTGTTGGAGCAGCCGGCCTGCAGCTGGTCGATGTCGGCGTTGATGTCGTCGGGCGACGAGACGGGCGTGTCGCACGTGTCGCGCGTGTCGGGCGTGTCGCGCGTGTCGCGCGTGTCGCACGTGTCGGGCGCGGCCTGCAGCGGCCGCGTGGGCAGCGGCTCCAGCTGTAGCCACTCGCGCACCGACCCCGTCAGGTTCAGGAACGACAGCATTTCGTCGTCGTCGTCCTTAACGTTCGATTCCTCGGTAGCGGGCTGAAACCAAAACAATTTTTACATGTGTTAATCTTTTAAGTTTTTGCAAATAACGAGGTTCTCATATAAATTCAGTTTTGTTAACTTTTGCTACCTTCAAAGCTGTTTCAAAATGTTCGCTCAATAACAAAAACATACACCGACGAAAACGGTGTGGCCGTTTTTGAGTTGTATGGAAATTTGATACAAAATAAACTTATTTTCAATGCTATAACTAGATTATGGCGGTATAGTAAGTATATGACATACCTCTAACGATTTGTCGGGTATTGCCAAACCCTGCTCGATGATCTTCAAGTTTAGACACCGCCACTCCGAAGTGTCGGGCTCGAGCGCCCCACCCTGGGTCGTGTGGTACACCCATAACTCCACAGGCATACTTCTATCTTTGAAATGTCCTACTTTGGTTATAAACACTCTGTGATACACTTCCAGTAGTTCTTTGAGGTATTCAGTTGTGAGTGAAGGCCACTGGGTACCAACTGCCGGCATAACTCCAGACAAATGACACTTTATGGCTGCGTCTCCTAACGTTTCATATTCTGGAGTCAATACTCTTAAATTATCCAGTGGCACGGACTCGACCAGCGCGAAATCTGAATAGAACAACTTTGCCATTTCATCTTGTAATTCTACTATAACTGCTCGTCTCCACGTTTTGGACTCTTCACAGAATGAACAACATCTGTCGCCTTCCTTCCAGTCTTTTTTGTTACAGTCAGTGGTCGCCTTTGAGTATTCGGTTTGAATGTTCTCAAACAGGGCGCTAAAAGCCTTCTGCTGGTGAACTAACGACACGTACAGTGAAGAAGGCGACTGGTACTGCAGTAACTTCGCTTCAAGTCTCAGTGGGCCTTTGTCTTTAGCTTCCAAATTATCTTGATCTACTTTGAGGTCATCATCATGGGTTAATATCTTTATTTTTTTAGTTCGCTTGGATGATTCTGATTTCTTCTGTTCATCAAGCGGAGACTTGTGTGTTATCACTTGATCTTCATGATCGCTGACATTGAATCTGAAGAGGCTAAAAAGGAACATGTTGTATATAAGTGTGACAAGCCAATTTGCTACAGGACATTAAGGCCGGTCGCTCATTGGACGCAAATTCCTGTCTTACGTATGTACAATGCAAGCGGGTCGAACGAATAGAGTGCGCACACTGAATAGGTTTACCTGCGGGAAGTACGTCGATGATTTGTTGACCTAGGGTTTTTGGTGCAAAATTAATAATTTACAAATTTTAGATGATTCTCTTCTAACTCGAAGACAGCGACGGCGTCGTCGCTAACGTAGAACTGAATGGGTGCGTGAAATATATTTAAATAAAGAGGAATTTGGTGAATTTCATCATATTATGGAAGACTTATATAATTCTCCATTCTGCTATGAATCAAGTGAACAAATTTCTCAACATCCATTTCCTTGCTTGTCATTTATGACATGTTGACAACACAAATAACGCGCGAAAATGTTTAAAATCCCAACAAGCCCGGATTCTTGCGGACGTCCCACCTACGCGTGCATATACGTACGACCAATTAAGTATCGGATACCGGTATTTTCATTCAAACCGGTTTTGGCTCTACAACCCAAACCGAAATAAATAGCGTTATTGGTTTCAGTTACCGGTTTTAGAACAGTTTTATGACAAAACCGTTTTTTAGCAGATTTCGATTCTGTTGAACAGAATTAACCGGTTTTCTACGACCAAGATACTACGAATCCTTCTTTCTCATTTGTAATAGTTGTATATAAAATAGATGGGCTATCTGAGTAGATAACGAATAATACTCTATGCATTTTTATCTTTCAGTTGTGTAGGAAAAGATCGCTTTTTACCTAAGTACATACCTCCCCGCCACTATTATCTTGTTTAGTGCTGTTTTTCCATTATACTATATCTCTTTGTTTTAAGAAGTGCAATAAAAAGTTCTTGTATTGTATGTTATTTAATCTTTATGTAGAACTAGCATTTTTCCGCGGCTTCGCCCGCGTAGTAAGTGTAATATTCCAATAATTGTTGAATTGCTACGCCGGCAACGGCCTGCTACTACTAACTTCCCCTATGAAGAACCCTTCGTCATAACCCATTATGGTCAATTATTTGTTATTTACTATTATTTTTAGCCCGTGTTAGAATTTCACCACCCCCTTTCTTCCCGTGCGTGTCGTAAAAGTCGACTAAGGGAGCAGGGTTGAAGTGTATTGTGGGTGATGGGCTAACAACCTATGCAATATATCACATTTTACGATCTTTTATACCCACATTTATGCTAAAAGTAGCGCTGGAACATAAAGTTCATGTGCTCTGCCTACCCCTTTTGGGAATAAAGGCGTGAAGGTATCTATGTATGTATGTACGTATTTTTGTTATTAAATTTACAATCATGATTAAATGAGTATCTGTCCTCTGGAATAAAAGCTAGTTTATGTTCAGGATAATATTGAAATACCAAAATATCTCCACGAATTTCAAGTCGAATTTGTGGCCTAAACATTGCTATAGGCTTGTTTCCTAAGATTTTTTTTCGATGCCATTCGAACCAGTATTTGGAGGGGAACAACAGTTTGTATGGGAGCAACTACAATTAAAGAACATAAATACCAAAAAAAATATTTTATTTTGCGGCAGCCAAAGTGCTTAACTTATAAAAAGTAAGCAGATCTTCGTGCAGCACCTTGAATGTACTTATTACGGATGCAGGCAGTTTCCCAATGTCTCCTACCCTCCCGTCCCGCCGCGCCGCCCGCACTCGCCTATGTACAACCGATTGATGACGATCGAGATGGCATCAAATACAAACTTTAAAACCTATAACGCGGGTCTCGTTCCATACCTCAAAAGCAAAAATATAACCCTTATTTATAGGATCACGTGTGGCTGTCGGTCAGTCCGTCTGTTACAAACGATTTGCTACCAAAAAACTGGACCGATTGAATTGCAATTTGGCACAAATAATTTCATGAATTTTCATGTCCACAACATTACATTTCAAAATCTATGCGATTTTCGTAATTAACGTCCCAAAAACCATAATAACAACGCCCATATTGATATTTAGACGCCACGTTGGAATGTAAAATAGTATGTATGTATGTATGTATGTATGTAAGCACTTTATTGTACACAATAACAGGTTAAGGAATATACATGTCACACAATAGATCAAAGTACAAAGGCGAACTTATCCCCATAAATAGTTGTTGTTTTCGTAATCAGCGACCCGATACACCATAGAAACAATAGATGCCGATGTTGATTTTCAGATTTTGTCACCACGTCAAGGGGGACACCCCTTTTAAGAGTTGAATTCTCAAAAAACCGAAAACACTTGTTTAGGTACCTACTCATTTATAAGTTTGGACTTGAGATGCAACGGATATCCGGTTGCTATCCGGTATCGGGCCTATCCGGCCATTATTTTACTATCCGGCCGAATACCGGATAGTTGCGCACTATCCGGCCGGATACCGAATAAAGATTCTGTTTGGTATTTTACTTTGAAAAATGGTTAGTAATAATAAAAACTCATCTATTCAGCAAAATAGGCGGGCGCACGTATACTGCATACGAAATAGTTCTGTACACTGACCTAATAAAACTCGTTTCTTGCCTAGAAAACGGTCCGCGCGAACCTACAATACGTAACAGGTTGAAACCTGCACGACGCGCCCGCCGCCAAACTAAAATCGTAGGTATCGTTTGGCCGGCCGAATATTCGGCAGCCGGATACCGGATATTCGGCTGGTGATCAGGCCGAATATCCGGTATCCGGTATCCGGCCAGACAACTATCCGTTGCATCTCTAGTTTGGACCTCCCTTTTAACCACTTTAGGTGTAAATATTTGTACTTAAATGAATAAGTAATCTGTTCGCAAAGTTTGAAGTACGTAGCTAAAAAAAAAGTTTCCCTCATACAAACTTTGGACCCTCATTTAACCTCCTTAGGGGTGGAATATAATAAAACGCTGAAATTACTTTTTTTGTATCCTAATAAGTAATCTTCCTACAAAGTTTCAAGTCTCTAGTTCAATAAATAATGCCTGATTAGGGGCAGAATTTTATAAAACGCTGAAAGTACTTTTTTGTATCTTAATAAGTAATATTCCTACAAAGTTTCAAGTCTCTAGTTCAATAAATAATGTTTCCCCCATACAAACTTTAGACCCTCATTTCACCCCCTTAGGGACAGCATTTCCAAAAATCCTGTTCTATCCCCTGCCTACGTCACAAAAGGAAGTTCTGGTGTAAGTTTCAAGTTTCTAGTCCCAGTAGTTTTGAATACAAAATTTGCAATTTGGTGGAATTTTATAAAACGCAGAAGATGTTTTTTTTTGTATCCTAATAAGTAATCTTCCTACAAAGTTTCAAGTCTCTTGTTTAATAAATAATGTTTCCCCCATACAAACATTGCACCCCTATTTGACCCCCTTAGGCGTAGAATTTTATAAAACGCTGAACGTACTTTTTTGTATCTTAATAAGTAATATTCCTACAAAGTTTCAAGTCTCCAGTACAAAAAATAATGTTTCTCCCAAACAAACTTTGCACCCCTATTTAACCCGCTTAGGGATAGAATTTCCAAAAATTCCGTCTTATCCCTTGCCTACGTCATAAAAGGAAGATCTGGTGTAAATTTCAGGTTTGTAGTCCCAGTAGTTTTGAATACAAACTTTGCACTTTGCACTTTTGTAAAACGCTGAAAATACTTCTTTGTATCAAAAAGTAATCTTCCTAAAAAGTTTCAAGTATCTAGTTCAACAAATAATGTTTCCCCCATACAAACTTTAGACCCCCATTTCACCCCCTTAGGGATAGCATTTCCAAAAATCCTGTTCTACCCCCTGCCTACGTCATAAAAGGAAGTTCTGATGTAAATTTCTCGTTTCTAGTCCCAGTAGTTTTGAATGCAAAATTTGCACCCCTATTTAATCCCCTTAGGGGTGGAACTTTATAAAACGCTAAGTTTTTTTGTATCCTAATAAGTAATCTTCCCACAGAGTTTCAAGTCTCTAGTACAAAAAATAATGTTTCTCCCATACAAACTTTGCACCCCTATTTAACCCCCTTAGGGCTAGAATTTCCAAAAATCCCGTCATATCCCTTGCCTACGTCATAAAAGGAAGGTCTGGTGTAAATTTCAACTTTGTAGTCCCAGTAGTTTTGAATACAAACTTTACACCCCTATTTAACCCCCTTAGGGGTGGAATTTTGTAAAACGCTGAAAGCGCTTTTTTTGTATCTTAATAAGTAATCTTCTTACAAAGTTTCAAGTATCTAGTTCAAGAAATAATGCTTCCCCCATACAAACTTTGGACCCCCATTTTACCCCCTTAGGGGGTGAGTTTTGAAAAATCCTTTCTTAGTGCTCCCCTACACCTTATAAGGAACCTACGTGCCAAATTTGGAAATTCTAGGCCTAACAGCCTGCCAGCCTGTGTGCCTGTGCGTTGATATGTCAGTCAGTCAGTCAGTTTCTTCTTTAATATATTTAGATTGATCACTCGACAAGCCTTTATGACAGTAAAATTATGTAATGTTGACTTATTTTTTTTAATTTATAGATTATTTCTTATGTTTATGTGTATGCTTATTGAGCCAAGAGCGACTTTAATAAAATAACACACATTAACCTCAGACCAATAAAATATACAGACGGAGCGTTACGAACAGTCTAGTGAAGCCAACCGGTTTTCAACCAAGCCCCATAAGTTAAGCACACGCTAAACAAATTAAATCGCACAAAACTCGAAATAAATGATCTTGACAGCATTGCGGCACGTGCTGAAAAGTTTTGTGCAATTTTGTTTGTATATGTGTGCGTGAGCGTGTGCTAAACTTGAAGTAGCTTGGTTTTGTTTGTATGTGGTTTGGCTTCACTTGACTGTTCGTATCGCTCCGTCTGTCTTTTTTTCTTGGTCTGAGACATTAACCCAATCATGGCCACGAACCACGAAGCGTACACAACACGCCGGGCCACCATACAAACCGTTTTCAGCTAAAACGTGTGACTCAGCTTATGGGTCTCGGGGCCTGGCGCGAACGTCAAAGAAATTGCCGCTTATGAATCCTGTCCGTTGGACAATATTATGCAACATTTTTACTAACCAACTGTTTACTGTTCATATTAAAATATATATATTTACTAATTTGTTGATATTTGTAAGAAACTAAGAATGAACATTTTAAAGCCTGATCAGAAATAGATGATCATTGTCAAGAGGGCGCTGTTATTTTCATATAATTATAGGGTTCAGAAAAAATCTTTTCTTGTAAATATTTCTCACACACTGTTGTGATAATACAATATACCATTTAGTTGGTGACAGTTTAAGCCACCCTGTTTTTATAATGAAACAAAAAAAATTGGCATGGTAATAAGTTTGGTCCTTAGAAATGTTGCTTGCTACCATCCAAACAATAAAAAGTAAAAAGGTACAATTTGCAACGAGTTTCGTCATGAAATAAGCTTTAAAACCAAGATATGTGTAGTTTTTACAATTAGCGCCAGGCCACGGTGACCCATACCTTGAGTCATGTCAATAACTTCAGGCATACATATATTTTTGATATTTTTGAAATGTAGATTTATCCATTTGCTTGGGACACGTATGTATCTCGAATTTCAGAATATTGACTATATTACACTTCCAGTAAACCAAACTTGAATATTCTAGACCCTGTTTCACTAAAAAAAAACATGTTTACAATTATGTTTTTCAATATGCCTTATAAAGATGGTTGTTAGCTCAAATTATACTTATATTATTTCGTCATATTACGTTTTGTTTATGTTTAAATCAGAATTTATTCACGACTCACATGTGAGTCACGGGCCCTGCGCGACTGTTTTAACATGACCCATACGCTGAGTCACGGGCCCTGAATGGGTTAACATGATGCTTTATGAATTTCTAATTCCGTGCTTAGAAAATAGAAATGGGGTGATTTAGGCAAATTTTAAAAACAATATCTTTTTCTCCTAAATGTTTTTTTTTGTGGTTTCGTCATAACAAAACATGGAGTAGATTTTGGATTCTTTCTTCCTTCCCATGATTAAAATCAATTTTATTTATTGCACTTGATGCCTAGCTAGATGTCAATGTCAATCAATCAAACATAATGGCATGACTTTATATCACAAATAGGTGTAACGTCATGCGATAGCAGTGCATTGCTGATTGAAGAGACTATTATATATAAGTAAATTTATTGACAAATAATGTGATCTTATTTACCAGTTCAATAAAGTTACACGGAACGTTTTAAGTTCTGTTCTTCTTGAATAACGATAACCGAAATAAATTAGTTCTCTATGTAAACGTTACTGTAGTATACGGGTTAACAAATGAACGAAAATTTGAACGGTACACGAACAAAATTGAACGGTTTTTTTAAACCGGTTCCGATCTCTGCGACCAATTCGCATCTGGGTAAGGCCGCGAATTTTGACCAATTTGGACGTTTCAAATTTAACATCCTCATAAAAAAAAATTGGTAACACCGAGAGGTTTCATTTTTTTTTTATTAAATTAAGCGATAAAAACTGTCAAGAACGCAAGTGACACAATTGATTTAAATCCTTTCAAATAAATAATAAAAATATTTTTCCGTCCAAAACGTAACGAAAGTTAATATTTTTTTTCTACCCTGTGTACTTAAAGCCCTGTTATTTTCACGATTTTCAACTTTTCATGATCATGCTTTTGTTTAAACAAAATTTTATGATATGACGATAGTTCTACCGATTGCTAAACATTTTTATTTAAATAATTTATTTGTTTTATCTTGCATTCTTTTATGGTACCACAATTCCACGTTTTCGTTACGATTACTTACGTGACGCTTTATACAGCTAGATTTATAGCCGATTGTGGTAGAAATTCGTTTTTGTGCACTGGCAAATCATATTCTAGTAGGGCGACACCAGACAGAAAACCTAAACTCCTCAGTTTGTTCATAAATCGCGGACGAAAGTGACGAGGACAAAGTTTTTTTAAATACCGCTAATAGTGCTTGTGTGATTTAAAGGGTAAGTAGTGATTATTTTTAAGCGGTAATTTTTCATACGATAGGTTAAGGTGCAACGTCACTGACGAATTCCATACAATTTTCGTTCGGACTAGACGTCTAATCTATCGATGTCAGGAACTTGAAATTGTAATATTTAGATAATATATGACCCTCTTCTCCCGCAGTTTGAATAAATACACGTACAAACCAGTAATATTCAAAATATAGCCATTTGAAATTCATAAAATTTTACTCCGAGCCTTGTATGTGTGCGTGAGTTAGACACTGTCCGTGTAAATGACATGGCCGCGTCACATGACAGCACGTGGCCCAAAACCTTCACTAGATGTCTTTGATATCAAATCAAAATTAGTTAGATCAATAGTAGTAATTATATTCACCAGACGGCGACACCATCGTACAATCCCGTTTTTTTCTGGTGAAAGAGACGGCATTCATTTTATATTGCTACGCTACTCATTTTGGTAATGACGTAAGAGCTATGTCATTTGTTTATTGATAGAACGAATTTCAAAGAACAATGTATGAAGTTCAATGGTTTGCCTTTATTCGTGATTATTTATTGAGATTGCCATGAACAATAACCTAAAGTCCACGCAACGATAATTATGCATACATTTTGCGTCTTATTAGAAAGGAGTAAGATACAATATGGAAAAGTAATCTGTGCCACCGGCCGTATACATATGTATATAGGATTTGATGTATGATATTATAGGAAATGAATTTGCAACTTGGATTGATTAGTTTCGATTGAGTGAATGTTAATTAATGTAGCATTAAATATAACAGACAAATAAATGTTTTCTTTCTTTTTTTCTTTCAATTGTGCATTTGGAGTGAACTTGTTAAATTTAAAACGTTCGCTTTAGTCGACTACACAGTTGACAGTAAAATAACTAACTACTGCAACCTATATATGAATCGACTGTTCAAGTGTTCAACTACCGGAGATTAGATTACCGGACATGTCAATTAACTAATGCCTGTTCCCAATAATCAGTCCACGGATAGTTTTCCTTACAAGCATTTTGACAGATTATTAAAATGTGTCAAATGTCGGTAAGGAAAACTATCAGTGGATTGATAATTGGGAACCGGCCTAAGTCACAAGTAGTCTTCTTTATAAAATGTTGTGAGGGTAGAATTGTATACTCGTAGGCATTCTTAGGTGCAGGGACTGATGTCAGTTACGACCGGTGGCTAGGCAGATACGAGACCGGTATTCCATTAATTGGGTACGGCACTGTTATATTGTAAGGTTTAGCCGCGCCGCGACAACACAACGGTGCCCCCGCCGCGTTAGAAATATTGGTTACCGGTATTTATTAATGCCTAGTGATACCTTATAATACCGGTTCCAAACAGGTATTATTTCGATACAGTTTTTTTTGTTCTTATGCGGGTCGAATTCGCACCTTTACATCTTTTATGAAACCGTTTACGGTACCGGAAAAATTAACCGTAACCGTAGTTTTATGGTAGTAAAATATAAAGGTGCAGCTAACTATCGAAATGGCCCGGAGAAAACTGATGTGAAAAAAAAAAATTAAATACGTAATTATTTTTTTTAACGTTCATATAGGGAATACAAACAGCCATCTTGGAATCCCGAAATACCGGAATCCCGGAACGATTTTTCCACTAGTCTAATACCGGAACTGAAAAGGACCAATATCGAATTACTTTTTAAACCTACTAATATTATTAATGCAAAATTTTGGATGTTTCTATATATAGATGTTTGAATGTTTGTAACTCGATCACGGCTCAACCGATTTAGATGAAATTTTGCACGATGATAGTTTAACCTCCTAAGGCCCATAAATTATACCGATTCAACTGAAATAGAGCTGAATTTGTTTTGTTTCGGGCAATTTTTAAAACAAACGAATGTCAACTCTATTTCCGACACAACACAATTCCAATGCCATTTTGTATAGTATGCTGGGCCTTAAGAGAAGCCGAGATTAAAATAAAGGATAGTTTTTATCCCGGGTCCATGGAGGCGGAAACTGGTTTTTAATAAAAAATATAATAACTTCATGCAATTGTAAAAAAAAAGGAACGCATAATCAAGTTAAGTATTTACATTTATTTGAATAATTTTATTTGTAATGTCTGTGCTCCATTCTTTTTCTACCGAAGAATAATCACTTTTACGCTCTAATGATGATAGTGGTAGGAGCATAATTTGAAATTTTCGAAGGTAAAATAGGCTTCCGCTAAAACGGACAACTTTCATGAATGAACGTAGAACACCGTGCTCGTTAATAGGGAATTTAGGTAATAATAAATACCTCGTCTTTTTTACTGGTAAGTTTATTTTTTTTTCACAAAAACGTAGTTTTTCGGGTTGTTAACCCATTACAAAAACGTTAGTTGACATAAAACTTTCTTAAACTTTTGGTTTTTTAAATAAATGTAAAAAAGAAATGTTATTCATTTACTCTTACTACAACAGGTTCAGGGAGGGAAGGTGTATTTGGGTTTCACATGCCGTATCACATACGCGCTGATTCTATTGTATAGACAGTTTCCAAATACACCATCGCTCCCTGAACAGATAAAAGCAGTGTTCGCAAACAGCTCAATACTTTTTTTTAAGTAAGAAGGTTGGTTTTGCTTCTGGAGATGAGTTTTTTTATTTTACTTTCGAGGCATAAGAGACGTGTTCAGATATTTTTGAGCACTCAAATATATCTGATGGCGACTGTACTTTTTGACGAACAAACTAAAAAAGCTGCAAAACTTCCAATAATGTAAATTCAAGTAATGCAGACGAAGTAGACGAACCAAAATTTGCGAATACGTAAAATAACAAATTATTATCCTATCTTATCCTATTATACTATTAAACGAGGAATACACACGATGATTCTTAATTCGTGATCAAGACAAGTTACATATTACAAGCGGAAGTCTCTTTCTATCAAAAGGTATTGAAAAGAGACTTCCGCTTGTAATTCGTTACTTGTATTGTAGCTTCGTAAAACGAGTCAATTTTTCTAATTCTGTAATTGATACCAAACACGATTAACTCGAAGTTACCTAATACAGACGTTCTTTCTTTTTCTGAATAAACCTGAATAAGGAATCACTTTATAATTCAAAATCATCGTCACCCGAACGGTATTTTGCAAAAATTTGACGTATGTGTGTTTGACGTATCTACTTAACTTCAAGAAATGTAGGGTGATCAAACATTCAGTGGATATTAGTGTTTACATTATCATTAAATTGAAGTAACTAAACAGTGATTTAATTGCATGCAATTCATCCATTGAAATCCGTTTTGGCTGTTTATCAATATTTTTCGACTCCTGATCACGGATTAAGAATCATCGTGTATATAAATTTTCGATAGGTATTAATATTGAAGTCCCGAAATTCCGGTATTGTGGTCCAATATCACATTTCAATACCGGTATTGAGAATCATCCGATATTTAATGCCTTATACATATGTACATATATCTTTTTCGTTTAAGAGGATTATAATAATGACTTAATGAAAATTGGCATAGTAATAGATCAGCCTATATTACGTTCGACTGCTGGGCACAGACCTCCTCTCATAGACGAGAAGAAAAGCTTAAGAAAAAAAAACGGTATCATAAGTATACCAGTTTGGAAAAGGCATTATAAAAGTGTAAGTAAATACAGTAAAAAAACCGGTAACGATATGTGTATCTACACGGTTCCGGTTCCGGTACCGTTATGTTGGCGGCGCGGCTAACTTTTACAATATAACGCTATCGTAATGGAATACCGGTCCCATACCGGTATACCGTAACCGAAATGAGTACATGCTCGTGAATCTGCCTTTAAAAAATATATTTTCTGACAATTATTAAAAACTGAATCGATAACAAATATCCATTATACTTAATTGAACGAGCGAGTGAGGCGAACGAAGTTTTTCATTTAAGCTTGCGCAAATATTATTTCTACATGTTCTCAACCGGTTCTCGTGAAATCTTGTGAGCTCGAAACTACCAGAGACGCGGAAATTTGCATACATTTGAAAGGTGACATAGGTATTTGTAAAGATTTACTAAGAAAATCTTTACAAATATGTCACTTTTACACAAAATTGTAGGATTCTAATGTTTATTAAATAGGGCCCTGAAAGTTCATTCATCCATCACCACAGAAATATTTTTTTATCGGATGTGGTTCCGGAAATTATACCCTACATACAAACACGCAAAAAAATCACAGATTTCTCCTCTATATAGGAATCGTTCCGGTAGCCTAGCGGTTCAGGCATGCGACTGTCAAACGACGCGATGGTCGTGGGTTCGACAGATAAGTTTCATCTCATATTTACCTAAACAAGACATTCAATAATTTTGTAAGGAAATGTCCACCTCTGAACATTAGTACTGATGAATCTTTCATATAACTGTGAAAGCATCAAGCACACGATACATAAACGCGTGTTCAAACCAAAAAAGTAGAATTCTAATTTTGAATTTTGACAATCATCGAAAACAGTACCATATTGTCAGATGGTATATTTCTCTCTTTCCGACGCGCTCTCGGACGGGACTCGAGAGACTGGCCAGTAACAGTTTTGATATACCTAAGAAGGATATAACAAACTCGCCCGTTATTTACAAAGCTCACCATATTCGTCCGGTGACGCAAAGTTATTACCAATTTTGAGGTCTAATTATTTTAGTCGGAGTTTACGGGCGAATACAAAACATTTTGTGAATAATATTTAGCCTTTCTAATTAGTCCTGCAAGTCAATATGGATATAACAGATCAAAGTAATATACTAAGTATCTTACTTTACGTACCTTATTCCGTATAACATTAGATTTTCTAGGGAACATATCTTCGTTTATGATCCTTTTAAAATACTGTACTAGTGTTACTTATTTCGATTATTTAATGTGTCTCAAATTAAACAATTACGTTGTTGTTAATCAAAATGGTTTTCATTCAAATAACATGAAGATTTATGCACGATTCGTCTAATGTCAATGGAATTGGGTTTAATAGATAAAGGTTGGGCTTTGATTTGTCAATTGTAAACCTATGGATATTCATGACTTTCCAATTAAATCAAAGGCGTAACATCTTTGTAAAGGATATACCTATTCAAAATAGTATATATGTAGTAGGTATGTAACATGTAAGAATATGTCCGCCAAAAATATAGGGGATATTTGTGGATAATCTAGATACAAACATACATACATACATATAATCACGCCTCTTTCCCAGAGGTGTAGGCAGAGATCACGGATCTCCATTTGCTACGATCCTGGCAAACCACTTTCGCTTCACTCACTATCATAATATTTCTCATACATGCTCGTCGGTTTAGGGTACTTTTGACCTGGCCTTTTGTTAAGATTTCTCCAATTTGATCGGAGAGATACAAACATGCTTATCAAAAAAAATTAAACATTGAAAATTTTTTTTTACACGTTACAAGTCAATCTAATTAGTTGAGACGGCCATATTCGTTAGAAAATCCAAAAGAAAAACAAAAAAGAAGTACTTTCGTCGGGATTTGAACCCGGTTCAATGATGGCGTTACAGACAGATTTAAGCAAAAGAGAGATTTACTGCGCTACCGTATGACATTAGGTGACGAGTGAAAAAGTCAGGTGGGTTCATATTGCATTCTAGAGTGCCAGCCACAAGAAAATTTAGTTTCACTATTTCCTAATAGAGGCGCTACTATAGATTTAGTTTTGCGCCCTCTAGTTTGATTTATGAAAAAGGTTTGACAATGACTGACTTTGAAGTGACATTTAGTTACGTTAGTCTGCGTAAATTCACGAAAAAGCACTTTTATGCATATCTCCGGACTACATTTTAAAAAGAAGCACTGATTAGTGCAGATTGATTGCGATTCATACGTAGCACGCTCTTCGGCTTCCGCAGTTTGAAACACATGTTGGTACTGGTCACGGTTTTGCGTAAAATGATGAGCAACCATCGAAATTATATATCGCGACATCTGTTAGCAACAGCTCGACAGGAACCAGTGATGTTTAACCTTAATGTTATTCATGCAGGTGACATGTATTACTGTATTCAAAATATCGTTATTTCACCATGATAATCAATATTTTTTCAAAAATACGTTACACTTTCGTTACGAATACGTTGCATTTTGTAAAAATGCAACGTATTCTTTGTGTAACGTGACGAAAACATGTGGTAAAGGGAAGTGCACACAGATAAATACGAACTAAAATGAGTTTTTATTTTATTTCCAAATACAGTAAGTATTAATTTGAAATTGTAGGTATGTACAGTAGGTACAGGGATCAGCTAGCACGAGAGAATTGACCAATCCATCTACTATCCATATCCATACTAATATCCATGCTAATATTATAAATGCGAAAGTGTGTCTGTCTGTCTGTCTGTTACCTCTTCACGCTCAAACCGCAGAACCGATTTAGGTGAAATTTGATATAGTGATAGTTTGAGTCCCGGGGAAGGACATAGGATAGTTTTTATTAACGAAATCATCCCCTAAGGGAGTGAAATGGGGGGGGGGGTGAAAATTTGTATGGAGCTGCAATATAAACGAGTTCCACACGGACGGAGTCGTGGGCAGAAGCTAGTATTATTATAAATGCGAAAGTTTTGTGTGTCTGTTACCTCTTCACGCTTAAACCAGTGAACCGATTTAGATGAAATTTTAGAAGCACATTAAAATAGTTTTTATCCCAAAAATCATCCCCTAAGAAGGTGAAATATAGGGTGAAAATTTGTATGGAGCTACGATATAAACGAGTTCCACGCGGACGGAGTCGCAGGCAGAGCTTCTGCGTGGCTTCTGCCCTGGACTCCGTCCGCGTGGAAGTATTTAATCGAACGAGCGAGCGAAGCGAACAAAGTTCTATGCTTCAGGTTGGGCCAAAAATCGTTATGTCCAGTATCTGTCCCGTGTCCATCATCCGTCTGTCCGTCTGTTTTCCTCTATCGCATTTCCCAATCGATTGTCGTGAAGTTTTGTGAGCAGAGGTTTTCATTATAGATTTTTTTGTCCAGTAACTTTTTTGAAAATGAAAACCTATTGATAAATATTTAGTTAAATTTTTTAAAGCATTTACTTAATTTAAAAAAATGCTGTCGTGAAAATACTTTATTTTTAAGTATTTTTTTTTAACATTAACCAGTGTGATCTAAGCTTAACAACAACTTATGTTACGTTTTATAGTAACGTCACGTATTTTTTTTATGTTAGTTCTATGTCACATTGGTCAAAATTCGCGGCCTTACCCATCTATAGTATCCGCAAAACTATCTGGCCCGTCAGGTCATAAATCTTCGGAATCGTGCTCTCTTTCACACCTGCACGGCTTACGGAGCGGGCCGAGCAGCAATAGGGCAGGTAGCGTTACGCATAAAAAGGAATGTTGATAAAGTAATGAAACAAAGAATATAAATTACGTGGTGTTTTATATAACGGTATTGTATAGTTACTAACGAAATATACGAGGGGCGTTCAATAAATTCTCGGTATGAGAATGAAAACAAAAGAATACGATAGGTCTTTTATTTTTATTTTTCAATATATTCCCCCCTATGTTTATGCACTTATAAGATCGGTCAATTAGTTTTTTTAACCCCTCATAAAAATATTTTTTTATCTTTAGTTTCAAAATGCTCCTCTACAGCAGTCTTCAAAGCTTCATCGTCAGAAAATCGATTTCTTCGTAGGTCCTTTTTGGGGTTGGGAAACAAAAAGAAGTCACTCGGGGCTAAGTCTGGACTATACGGTGGGTTTGTAATAGTTTCGAACTCAGGTTCCCGAATAGCAGCCTTGGCAATACGAGCAGTATGCAGAGGGGCGTTGTCCTGCAGAAGCAGAACTCCCTTGGCTAATTTTCCCCTTCTCTTCTCTTTGATTGCTTCTCTTAATTGGCGTAGAATATTAGCGTAGTACCTTCCTGTGATATTTAAACCCTTTTCTTTATAATCGATTAGCAATATTCCATTACAGTCCCAGAATATTGTGGCCATGACCTTTCCAGCTGAAGGCATGACCTTGAACTTCTTAGGATGAGGAGTTCCTTTAATGTGCCACTGCATGGACTCGTTTGCTCTCGGGGTCATAATGATGAACCCAGGTTTCATCTCCGGTAACAATCTTTTGCAGTATCTCATCAGGATTTTCACCGCACAGCTCAATAAATTCGGAACAAGCAACGCGCGTATTTTTCTGAAGCGGTGGCAGCATTCACGGTACCCATCTCGCACTGAGTTTTGACATATTAAGATTGTTATTGATTATATTGTGTATCGTGCCAGTAGAAAGCTTGGTTATTTGAGCTATTGCTATCACCTTCACTCGATCATCTTCCAATATCATTTCTCTCTCTTTTTTAATATTTTCTTGTGAAGAAGCTTCGACGGGCCGACCAGGCCTAGGGTCGTCTTCGATACTCTCTCTCCCACGCTTAAATTCACTTGACCACTTTTGAATTGTTGATAAAGAAGAACAGACTCTCGGTAAACGTAATCCATTTCTTCTTTTATAGCTTTTGACTTTTTCCTTGTATGGTAAGAATTTTATTACCGCTGGGTGCTCTAATTTAATTAACATTGAAAAATCGCTCATTGTGATCACGTTTGTTCGGCAGTTGCAGAAAAACAAAAGAACATCGCCGTTTGAATTTTACTTTTTTTTAAATGTTAATGAATGACACTTACCGGCCAGTATTAAAAAGTTTACTAAAAAGGTTTAAAAGATGTCAATACCGAGCAAAGATAAATAAATAGCATAGATGGAGTATATTAAGTTGAACAAAGTTCCTTATCTAATACGCTCTTTACACTAACGTCAAACTACCTGTGTTAAAACGAGATAGCATCATGTCTCCAACCCTTTCTTCAAGCCGTGCGCCCCACATCGTCTCGGCGGCCATATTAGCTTGATAGCCAACTGGATATCAAAGACGTTGTTGTGTTTTGCTAATAATTTGTGGTTTTTAGTATTAAAAGTGAACTTTTGGTTAAATGTAAGTATTTAACATTGAATATGGCGTGTGTGGTACCAGGGTGTTCTCACCGAATGGGTGTACTAAGTGAAAATAATTCAAGTGTATCAATTAGAGATGCAACGGATATCCGGTTGCTATCCGGTATCCGGCCTGTCCGGCCGAATACCGGATAGTTGCGCACTATCCGGCCGGATACCGAATAGTGATTCTGTTTGGTATTTTACTTTGAAAAATGGTTAGTAATAATAAAAACTCATCTATTCAGCAAAATAGGCGGGCGCACGTATACTGCATACGAAATAGTTCCGTACACTGACCTAATAAAACTCGTTTCTTGCCTAGAAAACGGTCCGCGCGAACCTATAATACGTAACAGGTTGAAACCTGCACGACGCGCCCGCCGCCAAACTAAAATCGTAGGTATCGTTTGGCCGGCCGAATATTCGGAGGCCGGATACCGGATATTCGGCTGGTGATCAGGCCGAATATCCGGTATCCGGTATCCGGCCAGACAACTATCCGTTGCATCTCTAGTATCAATTCACCGGTAAGCTTTGTGACATAAATATTGTTATTTTAATCTTTGTTAAGTATGAAATAGCAGCAGATCTTATTGAATATCGATCACTGGCAAAGCATATACAGTTTTGAGCATTCATTTTGCGTATTTGCATTACCATTACATAATTATTTTAATTATAAATAACCCAACCCGATACTTTGACACTTCACATACCACATCGTGTTGTCTTGAGATCCCATAGTAATATCGATAACCGTCGATAGTGAAATTAGAAATGTTACTGATATGTTTTAATTATAAATAGGTTTCCAGCTGATTTGGAAATAAGAGAGGAATGGATCAAAAAAATTAAAAGAGGCGAGGAATGGAGTCCTACACAATACTCAAGGATATGCTCTTCACATTTTGAAGAATCATGCTTTCGTCATGGATACACTCGAAAAACTCTCCATTCGCATGATTAACAATATTTGTTAATCATCCCTTATCATGTCAACCGGTAAGTGTAGATGTTAACTTGTTCAGATTTATACAAGTGTTATAAAAGTCCAAGTACTTCTAATGCCGCGTTCACATGCTCGTGTAAAACATTAAAACAATTTTCTTTAATATATATTTCTTATTTTCATTAAAATTTATTTGAAAGTGTGAGAAAAAAAACACTTGGCAGATCAAGCAAATTCCATGGTCCAAATTGTAATTTTCATGCAATTAGTCAGGACAACTTGTTTGACAGTTGGATCAGCAGCGCAACATGCCTCCAGACAATAGCAATTAGTCAGCTTCTGATGAATTGCTGACAAATGACCCATTATGACGTCTGACACCCTAGCACACTAAGTTTTATGTCGGACATAAAGCATTCGTCCCATTCTGGCAAATACGCGAGTGCAAGAGGGACAAATGCTTTATGTCTGACATAAAAAATAGTGTGCTAGGGGGTCTGGTGTGATTTAATCAAACAAGTGACAAACAGTATTGACATGTACTACTAGTCAAAATCTGTCAAAGTGCTAATTTGTATAGATATTACCGGACATCACTCTCACTTTGACGTATTATGCCATATATTTAGTTTCTTAACTATATTTAATTTAAGAAAAAAATGCAACTTTTCTGAAAAAGAAAAGAAAGAAAAAGCATTTACTAATGACTAGGGTTAGGATTCTGGTGGCATTTTTAGCACAAGTAGTGCAGTGGAGTCGCCATTGTATTTTTTTTATTTGAATAATTGAATAACTGAATGATAAAGCCATATATTATGTGAGATTTCAAAATATTACATGTCAACAAATTTTACTATTTAACTAAAATGATTATGTATTCAAGACCATGAACAACTTGCAACTGGAATTAAAGTTTCAAAATCTTGCATGTTATCTTCATCTGATGTTAAATGGTCAAGATTATGAAAAGCATACACTAAGGCAATATGTTCCATATTCACTGGCGTTATACGATTTCTCAACTTGTGAAAAATCCATTTACCATAGAAAATAAATATTATTTTCAATGTACGCTGCCACCGTCATCAGTGTACTTGAATTGACGTTACTTGTCACGCTTTAATCACAACTAAACTCGCAGTACATTGCAGCCTAGAGTAATCTTAAAAGGGTGGTAAAAATTTAAATACGCGTTATTTTCAAAGGTCGCTGAACAAATGTTAGTGAATATAAGGAATACAACTTACATTCTAATTGTTCGCCCCGATTGTGGGCCACATGCTGTATTAGAAAAACTACTCAAAAAGTTTTTACCGTTGTCGAGGTAATCTAAATTATCAGTAGTATACTGAAACTTATTCCAACGGAAAATTGAGATAGTAAATAGAGACAAAATTACACATTTTAACAAAACATGTGTTATGTTTTAATTTAATGAATCGATTTACTTGTATGTATGTAACTAATTAATTTTATTATGCATTATTGATTTATCATTTATCAATCATTTATTCATTCATTCATTCAATCAAAAAAAATATAACAAGGACTCCATTCCTCTTTGTTCAACCAATGCCACCAAAATTCCTAACTCTACTAATGACATAAAGCATAAATTATAAAAATATGTTCGTCAGGCGATAGTGTCGCGAAAACAAGGAACTCTTGTGAGATCACTTTTTATACTGTTTCAGACAAAAGGGTCTAACTTAAATTCAGATCAGATGACAAAAATTGACAAAGAGAATCTTATCAAGCCCAGAAATTTTAATGAATGCCTTAATTCATTTTAATATTTGGGAGGTATATTCACAAACGGTTTCTTGTTTTCAGAAATTTACAAAGGAGGAATTTAAGAAGGACTCCATTCTTCGCCTCTTTTAATTTTTTTGATCCATTCCTCTCTTATTTCCAAATCAGCTGGAAACCTATTTATAATTAAAACATATCAGTAACATTTCTAATTTCACTATCGACGGTTATCGATATTACTATGGGATCTCAAGACAACACGATGTGGTATGTGAAGTGTCAAAGTATCGGGTTGGGTTATTTATAATTAAAATAATTATGTAATGGTAATGCAAATACGCAAAATGAATGCTCAAAACTGTATATGCTTTGCCAGTGATCGATATTCAATAAGATCTGCTGCTATTTCATACTTAACAAAGATTAAAATAACAATATTTATGTCACAAAGCTTACCGGTGAATTGATACTAGAGATGCAACGGATAGTTGTCTGGCCGGATACCGGATACCGGATATTCGGCCTGATCACCAGCCGAATATCCGGTATCCGGCCTCCGAATATTCGGCCGGCCAAACGATACCTACGATTTTAGTTTGGCGGCGGGCGCGTCGTGCAGGTTTCAACCTGTTACGTATTATAGGTTCGCGCGGACCGTTTTCTAGGCAAGAAACGAGTTTTATTAGGTCAGTGTACGGAACTATTTCGTATGCAGTATACGTGCGCCCGCCTATTTTGCTGAATAGATGAGTTTTTATTATTACTAACCATTTTTCAAAGTAAAATACCAAACAGAATCACTATTCGGTATCCGGCCGGATAGTGCGCAACTATCCGGTATTCGGTCGGACAGGCCGGATACCGGATAGCAACCGGATATCCGTTGCATCTCTAATTGATACACTTGAATTATTTTCACTTAGTACACCCATTCGGTGAGAACACCCTGGTACCACACACGCCATATTCAATGTTAAATACTTACATTTAACCAAAAGTTCACTTTTAATACTAAAAACCACAAATTATTAGCAAAACACAACAACGTCTTTGATATAGAAATAGAAATAGAAATAGAAATAGTTTATTCGTGACACATATACATAACTAAACAAACAAAAAAAAATCAAATAAAACATCAATATTATTAGTGTCACGAAACGGCCGCAACTCAGCATTGTTGCTAGCGTAGCCAGCGCTGGTCTTCCGTTGCGACCATTCGGTGAAAAGTGCACGGCGATAACGACCCGGTTACACGCACGGATCACAATCACAATTACATAAATCCTTACATAACGTACAACTTTAAAAAAAAAAAAAAAAACAAAGAGAAAGAATAAAAAAAGAGAGAAATAAACAAAAGTAATCAAAAATTTTAAATTACACATTTAAAATTAATCTTAACATTGCACAACGAGCAAATAACAGAAATATGTAAGAAACAAACAAAATGAGAAAAATGACGTAAGAAACAGACAAATTGCGAAAAATTTCGTCCTTACTACAAAAAAAGCAGACAAGAAAACTCCACAAGGACCACAAGTGCCACGACCACGACGTTTATGGGACACAAAATGCAGGTATGCCTCTTTGCATCGCATTTCAAAAGCAGCTAGTGTCGTGCCTCAGGTTTTCCTGTGCTGTCTGATGTCCAAACAAAAACTGTTTCAGTTTGACCTTAAAACTATAAATGCTTTTTAGGTTCCTAATCGGCGGTGGCAGGGAGTTCCAACACTTGGTAGCTACAAATCTGAAGCTTCCACGAAAAGCAGCAGATGCGTGTCGGTGTGTCAGCAGCGGTAACCCACATTGCCGAGCACCACGTGGCTTGCGGACTGACAGTTTCTCAAAGAGATATGCCGGAGCCTGATGGCCTATGGATATCCAGCTGGCTATCAAGCTAATATGGCCGCCGAGACGATGTGGGGCGCACGGCTTGAAGAAAGGGTTGGAGACATGATGCTATCTCGTTTTAACACAGGTAGTTTGACGTTAGTGTAAAGAGCGTATTAGATAAGGAACTTTGTTCAACTTAATATACTCCATCTATGCTATTTATTTATCTTTGCTCGGTATTGACATCTTTTAAACCTTTTTAGTAAACTTTTTAATACTGGCCGGTAAGTGTCATTCATTAACATTTAAAAAAAAGTAAAATTCAAACGGCGATGTTCTTTTGTTTTTCTGCAACTGCCGAACAAACGTGATCACAATGAGCGATTTTTCAATGTTAATTAAATTAGAGCACCGAGCGGTAATAAAATTCTTGACCAAACAAGGAAAAAGTCAAAAGCTATAAAAGAAGAAATGGATTACGTTTACCGAGAGTCTGTTCTTCTTTATCAACAATTCAAAAGTGGTCAAGTGAATTTAAGCGTGGGAGAGAGAGTATCGAAGACGACCCTAGGCCTGCTCGGCCCGTCGAAGCTTCTTCACAAGAAAATATTAAAAAAGAGAGAAATGATATTGGAAGATGCTCGAGTGAAGGTTATATAAGCTGCATTTTTGCTATAAGTTATCAGCTGCGTGCAATTTATCGTGCCACCTAAGCTGAAATCCCATCCAATCTTTACTCATGTAGCACTCAAATAGGAACGCACTTAAAGTCTTTTTAAAGGTCGGTTGTCTAAAATACACTCATATTTTGTTAAATTCTGTCACACTTGAGGAAAAACGTGTTTAATAATTATTATTGTTGTCATTTCGTGCAGTCAGTTTGACTTTTACTGTGATGTCGCTACGCGGTTGTTGCTGATTTGTACCCATAGCAACGAGTTGGCTGAACCAATAAAATAGGCAACCAGTTGTCTATTGGCTGCTGTAGATATCGTTATTTCGTTACCCCTAGAAACGAATTAGGTAAACCAATAGTCGGTATTCCGTCATTATTCGGTAAAACTCGGCTGTCCAAGTCTTTCAGATCGTGATCGGTCGTGTAACGAAAAAGACAGGAGACTGACTCTTCTAGTAAAAACAGAGATAACAATAGCATACGTTGCCAGCTCACCCTAAGGCAGTGTTCTCCTAGAGAAGTTATTTATTATGTATGAAAACATAAAAAAAAAAAACATATTTCGACCTATGTTCATATAACATTTTTTACTCCATACGACCTTAGGAATACGCTGGCCAAATTATTCGGGTTCCTCACGAGCACCCTGTATTTGAATTAGCCATTCGAGGCTAACTGATTGTGACATTTGTGAGTTTAATTAAAATGTAAGTAACTGAAAATGAAAATAAATAAACATAATATATGAGCATCATACTTATTATAATAATAAATTTGTTTTATTTTATACCACCATAAAAAAATCGCTAACCTTGTGTTACAAATAAAAATAAAAAAAATTTACTTTATAAGAACCTCTTTAACTGTGCTGAAATTTCATTGTGATAAATCTTTGAAAGTAGAAACCTGTAATTATAGGTCGACGAGATATTAATTTTTGAAAAAAACGGGCTTACTAACATTTTTTCGACTTTTTAAGGACTTTTTTTTTATAAAAGGTTCGGTTTCGGTTTCGGTTTCGGCCGAAACTACAATGAAACCGAACCTTCGGTTTCGGTTTCGGCAAAATAACATGTTTCGGTCGGTCACTAGTTCTAAATCTTTCAATGATATTGGCGGCCTAGAAGATGCTACTGGCCTCATACATCCATCTTGCATCTTCCAACCATTTTCAATAGGCTGAGGTAAATTTGGCATAGCTATGTTCGCTGTATACCAACAAAGTGCTTGCAAATTTGCCCGTTGTAGATGGTGACGCAGTACATCTTTTGTTGGTGGCAGTTTGTCTAGTTCTTTGACGTATTGGAACAGGGCTGCCCTCAATCCCGCCGGCTTTTTATGTACATGACAAACACACGTACATGTACATGTACATTTTCATGTTGTGTTTCAGATAGTTCCGGATACTGACCAAATCATTTAACAGATCTGAGTGAACATTTAATGTAATCCAACTAGATACCTTGGTATGTCCGGAGAAGGCACTGGTGGTATCGCATCCAGTTATTGCGTGGTAGGCAAGTATAGTTAAAAACAGAAGATGGTAGAATCGTTTCCTCTAAACCTGAGATTCTGGGTGAGATAGAGCGCTTTTACGGACAGCTATACACGTCAACGCGCAGACCCGAAGTTAGTCAGGCGGAAGACCCTAGAGCTAGACTAACCCGACACTCTACCGACGACCTCCCGGACATAAGCCTGTACGAAATTGTAATGGCTCTTAAACAGCTTAAGAACAACAAAGCACCCGGTGAAGACGGAATAACAGCCGAACTTCTGAAGGCGGGTGGAAAACCGGTCCTTACGGCCCTTCAGAAGTTGTTCGATTCCGTCTTACTGGAAGGGAGAACTCAAAAGGCATGGAACAGAGGAGTGGTGGTGCTGTTCTTCAAAAAGGGTGACAATACTCTGCTGAAGAACTACAGACCCATCTCACTTCTGAGCCACGTCTATAAGCCGTTTTCGATGGTCATTACAAATCGTCTCGTACGCAGGCTAGATGACTTCCAGCTTCCCGAACAAGCCGGTTTCCGAAGAGGCTTTAGTACCGCAGACCACATCCACACGCTTCGTCAGGTTATACAGAAGACCGAGGAGTATAACCTGCCTCTCTGCTTAGCGTTCGTGGACTACGTAAAATCCTTCGATTCGATTGAAACCTGGGCTATCGCTATATCGAAGTGCTGAAGTGTTTGTACGAGAACGCCACTATGTTAGTCCGACTCCAGGACCAGAACTCGAAACCTATTCCGCTGCAGCGGGGAGTCCGGCAAGGAGATGTTATTTCTCCAAAACTGTTCACCGTTGCACTGGAGGACGTTTTCAAGACTCTGGACTGGAGAAGGCTAAGCATCAACATCAACGGCGAGTACATCACTCACCTTCGGTTTGCTGACGATATAGAAGTCTTTGCTGAGACCATGGAGGACTTAAGTACGATGCTCGATGACCTCAGTAAAGCATCCGAGCGAGTTGGTCCAAGAATGAACATGGATAAGACGAAGATCATGTCAAATGCCCATGTAGTACCAACTCCCATTACAATCGGACACTTTACGCTCAAAGTTGTAGACGATTATGTATACCAAAGTCAGACGATCCAGTTAGGTAGGTCCAAGGTCAATCGTCGAATCCGACTCGGCTGGGCAGCGTTCGGGAGGCTACGGCAAATCTTTTCGTCCAATATTCCGCAGTGTCTCAAGACGAGAGTCTTTGACCAGTGTGTGTTGCCAGTGATGACATAATTATGGCACTGAAACGTGGTCGCTTACTATGGGCCTCATGAGAAGGCACAAAGTCACCCAAAGGGCAATGGAGAGGGCCATGTTGGAAGTTTCTCTGCGTGATCGCATCAGAAATGAGGCTATCCGCAGCAGAACACAGGTAACCGATATAGCCCTCCGGATTGCTTAACTTAAGTGGCAGTAGCATATAGTTTCTTTCCACCCGTAGGTTTGCCAATAGCTTGAACCAGTGCCTGACCGTCAATTAATGTTACAACAGTAATTTCTAATATTTCACGAAACATTGAAAATTAAATAAAAATAAATCCCATAATGTTGAAGACTATACTTGCCTACCACGCAATAACTGGATGCGATACCACCAGTGCCTTCTCCGGGCATACCAAGGCATCTAGTTGGATAACATTCAACGTTCACGGAGATCTTTTAAATGATTTTGGTCAGTATCCGGAATTATCTGAAACACAACATGAAAAGGCGGAAGATATTCATCATTCAAATGTATGTACATAAAAAGCCGGCCCTCAACCATATTAAAAACATCAATGATTTGAGGGCAGCCCTGTTCCAATACGTCAAAGACCTAGACAAGCTGCCACCAACAAAAGATGTACTGTGTCACCATCTACAACGGGATAATTTGCAAGCACTTTGTTGGATTACAGCGAACATAGCTATGCCAAATTTACCTCAGCCTATTGAAAATGGTTGGAAGATGCAAGATGGATGTATGAGGCCAGTAGCATCTTCTAGGCCAAAAAGAAAGGAAAGATTTAGAACTGATATCATGCAATTGTAAGACAGGTTGTCGAACATCTCGCTGTGGTTGTGCTGGTAGAAAACCGAAATGTCTGAAAGATGTATGCCACATTGGCGTGCAGTGTTTTAACCAATATACTTAATTACGAATAAATAATTATAACAATAATTTTGACTTTTAATTTTGTCTAGAGAGAGCTACGGTAGCCCAGTGGTTCAGGCATGCGGTTGTCAATCAAACGGCGGTGGTGGGTTCGAATCCCGGCTCGTGCCAAGGAGTTTTTCGGAACTTATGTACGGAATATCATTTGATATTTACCGTTAGCTTTTCGGTGAAGGAAAAACATCGTGAGAAAACCTGCATACATCCACGAAGAAATTCAAAGGTGTATGTGCAGTTCCCAAACCGCACTGGGCCAGCGTGGGGGTAGTGCCCGTTCCCTACCGGTAGGAGGCCTGTGCCCAGCAGTGGGACGTATATAGGCCAATTTTTTTTTGTCTCGAGTTTCAATTTTTTTTTATACACAGGAAAAATATTTTGAATCTGTAATTTTTCTTATTTTTAATACATCAATGCCAAAGCCTATTAAAGAAGTTTCATTAAGAATTCAAATAACTCTCATAATATATGATATCTCATTTGTCCAAGTCAGTTAAGAAGTTATCGAGGTACACGGTACACTCAAGAAACCGCGCACACTCGTGCTCGGCAAACCTCGCGGGTGCGCCGCGTTGTTCGCCACGCCCGTGGTGAAACAGCCGTAGTATACTTATTTATGACCCGATTCCAATGATTCAAAAAGCATTGTATAAAGGATAAATGTAGCATTTTCGTATATATGAAGTATTTTTTGACGATAATGCCTCCTTCATAGATTTTTTTGCATTGAAATAAAAGGTGAGATTAAAGAAAAATGTTTATTTAACACTTTCGCAACCAGGCAAATTTCCGAACAATACCCCAGAAACCGACAGAATTGGCGTCGCGTGAGGGTTTATAGCTCGTGCTCGACTCTCGGGTATGCCGGCATCTGAGTAAAGTTTACGAGTGCCCGAGAGTCGGGTACGCGGTGTCCAATGTGTTAAGTGTGACTTTTTAATTATAAGATGTACATTTTAATATGTATGACATATTTTGTTGGCTGTTTAAATAGTTTTCTTTTGATGCCTCATTTTTTCAAATACGTTGAGTATTTAGGGAGCTAATTGATAAAAATCGATATCACTCGCGGCCATCTTTGTGACGTCATAGTTATCCCCTCCACACCTTTAGAGAGCGACAACAGCACTTTTCATACTCGGGAGACCTTACTGAATCCAAAGATACCACTTGTTGGTAGGAACCTCTTCAGTCAAACAGAATTTTGGTTTTAGCCAATTGGCCTCCGTACTATGACTATATTCCAGACCCAAATATTCTGACTGAATACAGCGAAGATGTAATTGGTTACATGGCTGGCTTTATAGTCAAGAAAATAAAAAATAAAATACTATGTGAGGACTGTTTCCAAGTTATAACAACAGACAAAGCAAATACAACTGGACAAAGTTTAATTCAACTTAAGATAGAGGCGGCCTCATCAGGCCATCCAATGATGTCTTCCGCATTTGTAAATTTGCGGAAAAAAGATTCCGCTATCACATGAAAACAAATAGCCTAATTAAAATCGGCCAACCAAAACACTTGTCCAAGATGCTCTTAGAGGTTTTTCAAATTTGTGGAGAATCTGATATGTTCGGACAGATCACACATGGTTACGATAATTGTATTTTAAATAATCATGTACACTTAATTATCAAGGCGATAATAGATCTATACTTCAGAATACGCATTCATTATGAATGCAAAAAGGTTTCACAGCCTAAAAGTGAGAATGTTCGCAGTTTTTATAACAAACTCGTGTCGTTTAAGGGTTTATAATTGTTTGCAAGTTTTATAATATTTGCAAGTGATCATTTAATAAATAAAACTTCTGCAGTCATATTCCTACATACGTCGTTTAATTTGTCCGGTTTAACCCTATAGTAGCTGTCATAAGTATCAAATTAAGGCGAGACATGTCTGTATTTTTACCTGTGTCTTGTGTACAATAAAGTATTTACATACATACATACATACATGTCCAGGCCGATACGCGGTATTCTTGGTGGTGTAAGTTTAAAGTAACCGTGTGAGAAGTAATGTCGGTAGATCGAACTCGAACCTTCAACTAGCTACTAGCTAATAATTTCGCTCCATAGAAAATCGAATCAAAAATATCACGAATCCGTATACCTCGTTTTAGGCTACGCCCACACGACCACGACCTGGGTCTATTAGACGCCAGCGGGCAGCGGGGCGAAGAGCGGGCGTTCGTACATTCGATCGAGTTCAATATATGAACGCTCGCTCGTCGCTCCGCTGCCCGCTGGCGTCCAGACTGGCTAGTACCACCACATTCGACTAAGCAACGAGAAAATTCAATTATTTCCCCCATTTTACTCTAAACTAAATAAAATTAGCAAGTATAAATTAATTGTAATATAAGAATTCGCTACGCTAGTCAAGTGAGTGATATTTTAAACCGGTTAGTTTATTCTATTTTATGATTTATGATTAAATATTTTTTTGTACTCGTCGATTAAAATCTGTGTATTAAGATTCCATAGAGAATACTGCAACGTCACTCTTTTCATCATTGAATAGTCTATGTTACTTCCGAAACAACCGAAATAATTGTTTCGATACGCTCTAGACAACCGAAAAAAATTTGAAAATAGAAGTTCGTATTTCAATAGTATGTGTCGTTGTTAAGGAGACTCGATCCGATACAAAATTGCCAATCTATGGCGTTTCGGTACGTAGCAGCGTCGCGTCGTCTGTCAAAAATCTACTTAAACTGACTGATGTATCCAGGGCATGAAAAAAACTAAAAAAAACTACGCTTTCTGATTGGCCAATCACAGCACAGTACTGCAACATTAGGGACGCCGGTGGTGGGATTATCTAAGGATTATCTTGTGTAAAAGAAGTCGGATAGTAGAACTAGACAATATAGTACCTACCTTAAGATATTTCGTTTTCGTATTAATGACTTAAATTATTAATTTTAATGAACTCATACAAAAAGTATTGTTCACAATACTGTCATAATCAAGCTTTTTAATCTCGTACCTTACTTAGGCCACTCGGCAAGCTTCGTGGACTTAACACGGTACTCGACTAAAAAGCTCTCTATTATAACACGATTGTGAAAAATACTATTATCGACAAAAGCTTACGGTGAAGATTGCACAACACTAGTTCATGACATTTGTCAAATATACAGTTGAGCATCAGTTAAGAAAATGGGGCCATTGCACCATTAAAGACCAAGTAAAGTAGACATATTATGTACTTCTTAAGAAAGCAAAGGACGGCATTAGTTATTCAGATCCTCCAAGATAGACTCCATCTATGCTATTTATTTATCTTTGATACCGAGAATTTACTGAACGCCCCTCGTAAATAGGTATCTTGAACTATTGACATAAAGTATTACAATAAAATAATAAGGAGGTATAAATTACGTGGTGTTTTATATAACAGTATTGTATAGTTACTATCGGAATATAAATAAGTATATTGAACTATTGACATAAAACTTTATAATAAGGAGGTATAACAAAATAAATAACTAAACAAGGAAATACTAGCTATTCTTCTTCGTCTTCAGTGTAATAATGACATGACAAGACGGTTAGTGTTAATAAAAAGTGCTTTAGCTAGGTCTTCATTCTGAAAATTTTCAGCGTGGCGAACACATTTGACCCAGTCTTCGATTGTAACATCATTGATCGCTTCATTTAACAATTTCTCAACATCTGCCATTTTAAACGTGGTATTTTTCGTGATGTTTACCCTTTTATGTTATAGTATATTTTGTTATCAATTAGTCCTAATGACTTAAATAGATGCATTTCTCATTATCTACTTACCTAATCACGTACTTAGCTAATTATTTAAGAAATGTCTTAAACATTTAGTATTATTCATTAGATAACTTTAAAAACAATATCAATAATGATATAAGATTTCATTTCAAAATAGAATAATTTTATCGACGTTTACATTATAAGTTATTGACATGTTACACCCCTAACGGTAGCGGACGTTTATTGCCCTACCGGCCAGATAGTTTTGCGGATACTATAGTGAGCGCGCTCTCGTGTTAGTTGTAGTACTTTCAAGGTTGGGATCGTTCGCGCGGTTTCGTGCGTGTTCGGACGAGTATATTTCGTACGGAAACGTGTCCAATGGGCGACCGGCCTAATGGGATGCCTCGATGCGAGTAAACCACGGTCCCGTGTAAGAGGCACTCTTATGTCTTCCACGCACGAGAAAAAAGGATGCAACACTATTGAAATCTCGATAAATACCGAACTTTAAGTTTTCTCCAAATATCCTTTCTACATAATGCCATAATTTAAATTTGTTTACGACGACTGCTAATGTCTTGTTAGCGTAGGCTTTTTTCTTGAGAGGACATTTAAGCAATCGTGTTCCAGTGCATTTGTTAAGAAAGGAGTTTCAAACAACGCTTTATTTTCGATTACACACCCTTAAAATCCCCAAGAAGTTAGATAGAATGTGTAGTTACCCGAAGGTGATGGCGAACTTGTATTTGATCATCTCGTTGTTGACGCAGACGAGGTCCCCGCCGGCGGTGGTGTCGTAGAGCGTGACGCCGAGCGAGCCGCGGTTGCGGTTGTCCTCCACGTGCAGCTCCAGCTTGCGCTCCTGGAAGCGCTGCAGCAGCGCCACCGACGCCGCGCTCCACTTCTTGTTCAGCGGAGTCACGCCCGCCAGGTGGCACTCCGTTGCCTGGATATTCAATGTTAACAAAATTTATGTAGGAACAAGTTTCTGACAAAAAAATCCTTTTTGGGAGCTTTTATGGCCGACTGCACTTTTCTGTATATCATCATCATCAACTACTGATTGAGAGGATTCTAACGAACCCAAACTCGATGGGGTTGCGTAGTTTAATTACGGAGTTCCTATGGCCACTTGCCACAATATTGCATTGTCATCTGATTTATACATGCATGCAAAATTTCAGCTCAATCGGAAACCGGGAAGTGGATCAAATTAACTTGCAAGATTGGATTATAGACAACGAGACAGGTGAAACTAAATGAAAGCTTGTAAAATAGATGAATTATATCTGAAAACAGACAGCGATTTTGTACTCATTTTTCATCGGCATCGTGATGCCGAATAGTAACCATGAAATTACTACATTCAATTAAATTAATAGAAATAAAACCGTTACTTTTATGTTATACTATTGGAAGTCTTAGGACGGGTTCATTACAATCGGTTTAGCGGTTTAAGCGTGAAAAGATAACAAACAGACGGAGTAACTTTCGCATAAATAATATGATGCATGCATATGATGAAGGTTAGCGAGTGGACAGGGAAAAAAAACACCGCTCGCGGCCCGGCGGCTCCACCGTGGTGTACTGAGTATGTAGACACAACACCAACCAGCGCCCGCAGCAGTGGCGTGTGGCGGAATAGGGCAAGCCGAGAAATATGTTTTTGTAGTTATTACGGTTATTGTGGATAAATCCATCTTGCCTCATTATTGATCAATCTTCAGTTGCATATGCACTTGCTAGCGAGGCCGAGCTCACCAATACACACTGAAGGCATGCTACTACTAGATATAATTTTACATACGTCTATTAAACTGTCTTTTATGCGATTTACTACTCTGAGAAATACATAAATCAGGCGTAGGTTTTGGCGAAGAAATTAGTTGTTTCTTCTGAGCAAAGTTTAAAGAGTTTACCTTTCCCTCGCCAAGCAAAACTAGCACACACTTTAAATTATCACAATCACAAGGAACAACTTCCTCCATTGTCAATCCGATTAAATAGCAACACAGCAAACAAAATACTTAATGACCGCACTGACCGCTCAAACAAACCACAAACAAAAGTAATTAATTGAAATTGCAACAAATAACAATGAAGTCGGACGACATCACACTCATGACGACGCACGCGCGAATTTCGCATTTTACTAGACTTGTGTACAAGTTCATACGCATGCAGGGCTTAATATCTCGTACTATTTGCTATATTAACCTATAAAACACTTGTATCTCATTATTAGGTAGTCTTCATGGGTAAGAAAGAGACATAGATAGCTAGAATAGAAGCCCGCTTGCAAGCCATCGCGTGCGAGTGAGATGACTAGCCGTGTGCCTGTCTCAAGCGAGTTCGGCTAGTTGTCACAGCGATAGTGCTGCCGGCCAGCCGCGCCGTCGTGGTGCGAGGTCGAATTTTGTACCACGATGTAGGTAAACAATTTGAAAAATGCAATGAGAGCGCAAGTGCGAATTGAAATAGTTCGTGCTCTCATTACCTTTTATTTTTGACCGAGAATAAGTTTTGAAAGGGAAGCCCGGCTTTTGGGCTTGTATGGCAGTACCGCCACTGGCCCGCAGCATGGTGAAAGGCGCGCCCGGGGACCGCAGCGCGCGCCAGTGCACGAGCAGCACCGCGCCCGAGTCCACCAACAACACGCGCACGCGCTCGCGGCCCGGCGGCTCCACCGTGGTGTACTGAGTATGTAGACACAAGACCAACCAGCGCCCGCAGCACGGTGAAAGGCGCGCGCGGGGGCCGCAGCGCACGCCAGTGCACGAGCAGCACCGCGCCCGAGTCCACCAACAACACGCGCACGCGCTCGCGGCCCGGCGGCTCCACCGTGGTGTACTGAGTATGTAGACACAAGACCAACCAGCGCCCGCAGCACGGTGAAAGGCGCGCGCGGGGGCCGCAGCGCGCGCCAGTGCACGAGCAGCACCGCGCCTGAGTCCACCAACAACACGCGCACGCGCTCGCGGCCCGGCGGCTCCACCGTGGTGTACTGAGTATGTAGACACAAGACCAACCAGCGCCCGCAGCACGGTGAAAGGCGCGCGCGGGGGCCGCAGCGCACGCCAGTGCACGAGCAGCACCGCGCCCGAGTCCACCAACAACACGCGCACGCGCTCGCGGCCCGGCGGCTCCACCGTGGTGTACTGAGTATGTAGACACAAGACCAACCAGCGCCCGCAGCACGGTGAAAGGCGCGCGCGGGGGCCGCAGCGCACGCCAGTGCACGAGCAGCACCGCGCCCGAGTCCACCAACAACACGCGCACGCGCTCGCGGCCCGGCGGCTCCACCGTGGTGTACTGAGTATGTAGACACAAGACCAACCAGCGCCCGCAGCACGGTGAAAGGCGCGCGCGGGGGCCGCAGCGCACGCCAGTGCACGAGCAGCACCGCGCCCGAGTCCACCAACAACACGCGCACGCGCTCGCGGCCCGGCGGCTCCACCGTGGTGTACTGAGTATGTAGACACAAGACCAACCAGCGCCCGCAGCACGGTGAAAGGCGCGCGCGGGGGCCGCAGCGCACGCCAGTGCACGAGCAGCACCGCGCCCGAGTCCACCAACAACACGCGCACGCGCTCGCGGCCCGGCGGCTCCACCGTGGTGTACTGAGTATGTAGACACAAGACCAACCAGCGCCCGCAGCACGGTGAAAGGCGCGCGCGGGGGCCGCAGCGCACGCCAGTGCACGAGCAGCACCGCGCCCGAGTCCACCAACAACACGCGCACGCGCTCGCGGCCCGGCGGCTCCACCGTGGTGTACTGAGTATGTAGACACAAGACCAACCAGCGCCCGCAGCACGGTGAAAGGCGCGCGCGGGGGCCGCAGCGCACGCCAGTGCACGAGCAGCACCGCGCCCGAGTCCACCAACAACACGCGCACGCGCTCGCGGCCCGGCGGCTCCACCGTGGTGTACTGAGTATGTAGACACAAGACCAACCAGCGCCCGCAGCACGGTGAAAGGCGCGCGCGGGGGCCGCAGCGCACGCCAGTGCACGAGCAGCACCGCGCCCGAGTCCACCAACAACACGCGCACGCGCTCGCGGCCCGGCGGCTCCACCGTGGTGTACTGAGTATGTAGACACAAGACCAACCAGCGCCCGCAGCACGGTGAAAGGCGCGCGCGGGGGCCGCAGCGCACGCCAGTGCACGAGCAGCACCGCGCCCGAGTCCACCAACAACACGCGCACGCGCTCGCGGCCCGGCGGCTCCACCGTGGTGTACTGAGTATGTAGACACAAGACCAACCAGCGCCCGCAGCACGGTGAAAGGCGCGCGCGGGGGCCGCAGCGCACGCCAGTGCACGAGCAGCACCGCGCCCGAGTCCACCAACAACACGCGCACGCGCTCGCGGCCCGGCGGCTCCACCGTGGTGTACTGAGTATGTAGACACAAGACCAACCAGCGCCCGCAGCACGGTGAAAGGCGCGCGCGGGGGCCGCAGCGCACGCCAGTGCACGAGCAGCACCGCGCCCGAGTCCACCAACAACACGCGCACGCGCTCGCGGCCCGGCGGCTCCACCGTGGTGTACTGAGTATGTAGACACAAGACCAACCAGCGCCCGCAGCACGGTGAAAGGCGCGCGCGGGGGCCGCAGCGCACGCCAGTGCACGAGCAGCACCGCGCCCGAGTCCACCAACAACACGCGCACGCGCTCGCGGCCCGGCGGCTCCACCGTGGTGTACTGAGTATGTAGACACAAGACCAACCAGCGCCCGCAGCACGGTGAAAGGCGCGCGCGGGGGCCGCAGCGCACGCCAGTGCACGAGCAGCACCGCGCCCGAGTCCACCAACAACACGCGCACGCGCTCGCGGCCCGGCGGCTCCACCGTGGTGTACTGAGTATGTAGACACAAGACTAACCAGCGCCCGCAGCACGGTGAAAGGCGCGCGCGGGGGCCGCAGCGCACGCCAGTGCACGAGCAGCACCGCGCCCGAGTCCACCAACAACACGCGCACGCGCTCGCGGCCCGGCGGCTCCACCGTGGTGTACTGAGTATGTAGACACAAGACCAACCAGCGCCCGCAGCACGGTGAAAGGCGCGCGCGGGGGCCGCAGCGCACGCCAGTGCACGAGCAGCACCGCGCCCGAGTCCACCAACAACACGCGCACGCGCTCGCGGCCCGGCGGCTCCACCGTGGTGTACTGAGTATGTAGACACAAGACCAACCAGCGCCCGCAGCACGGTGAAAGGCGCGCGCGGGGGCCGCAGCGCACGCCAGTGCACGAGCAGCACCGCGCCCGAGTCCACCAACAACACGCGCACGCGCTCGCGGCCCGGCGGCTCCACCGTGGTGTACTGAGTATGTAGACACAAGACCAACCAGCGCCCGCAGCACGGTGAAAGGCGCGCGCGGGGGCCGCAGCGCACGCCAGTGCACGAGCAGCACCGCGCCCGAGTCCACCAACAACACGCGCACGCGCTCGCGGCCCGGCGGCTCCACCGTGGTGTACTGAGTATGTAAACACAAGACCAACCAGCGCCCGCAGCACGGTGAAAGGCGCGCGCGGGGGCCGCAGCGCGCGCCAGTGCACGAGCAGCACCGCGCCCGAGTCCACCAACAACACGCGCACGCGCTCGCGGCCCGGCGGCTCCACCGTGGTGTACTGAGTATGTAGACACAAGACCAACCAGCGCCCGCAGCACGGTGAAAGGCGCGCACGGGGGCCGCAGCGCACGCCAGTGCACGAGCAGCACCGCGCCCGAGTCCACCAACAACACGCGCACGCGCTCGCGGCCCGGCGGCTCCACCGTGGTGTACTGAGTATGTAGACACAAGACCAACCAGCGCCCGCAGCACGGTGAAAGGCGCGCGCGGGGGCCGCAGCGCGCGCCAGTGCACGAGCAGCACCGCGCCCGAGTCCACCAACAACACGCGCACGCGCTCGCGGCCCGGCGGCTCCACCGTGGTGTACTGAGTATGTAGACACAAGACCAACCAGCGCCCGCAGCACGGTGAAAGGCGCGCGCGGGGGCCGCAGCGCACGCCAGTGCACGAGCAGCACCGCGCCCGAGTCCACCAACAACACGCGCACGCGCTCGCGGCCCGGCGGCTCCACCGTGGTGTACTGAGTATGTAGACACAAGACCAACCAGCGCCCGCAGCACGGTGAAAGGCGCGCGCGGGGGCCGCAGCGCACGCCAGTGCACGAGCAGCACCGCGCCCGAGTCCACCAACAACACGCGCACGCGCTCGCGGCCCGGCGGCTCCACCGTGGTGTACTGAGTATGTAGACACAAGACCAACCAGCGCCCGCAGCACGGTGAAAGGCGCGCGCGGGGGCCGCAGCGCACGCCAGTGCACGAGCAGCACCGCGCCCGAGTCCACCAACAACACGCGCACGCGCTCGCGGCCCGGCGGCTCCACCGTGGTGTACTGAGTATGTAGACACAAGACCAACCAGCGCCCGCAGCACGGTGAAAGGCGCGCGCGGGGGCCGCAGCGCGCGCCAGTGCACGAGCAGCACCGCGCCCGAGTCCACCAACAACACGCGCACGCGCTCGCGGCCCGGCGGCTCCACCGTGGTGTACTGAGTATGTAGACACAAGACCAACCAGCGCCCGCAGCACGGTGAAAGGCGCGCGCGGGGGCCGCAGCGCACGCCAGTGCACGAGCAGCACCGCGCCCGAGTCCACCAACAACACGCGCACGCGCTCGCGGCCCGGCGGCTCCACCGTGGTGTACTGAGTATGTAGACACAAGACCAACCAGCGCCCGCAGCACGGTGAAAGGCGCGCGCGGGGGCCGCAGCGCACGCCAGTGCACGAGCAGCACCGCGCCCGAGTCCACCAACAACACGCGCACGCGCTCGCGGCCCGGCGGCTCCACCGTGGTGTACTGAGTATGTAGACACAAGACCAACCAGCGCCCGCAGCACGGTGAAAGGCGCGCGCGGGGGCCGCAGCGCACGCCAGTGCACGAGCAGCACCGCGCCCGAGTCCACCAACAACACGCGCACGCGCTCGCGGCCCGGCGGCTCCACCGTGGTGTACTGAGTATGTAGACACAAGACCAACCAGCGCCCGCAGCACGGTGAAAGGCGCGCGCGGGGGCCGCAGCGCACGCCAGTGCACGAGCAGCACCGCGCCCGAGTCCACCAACAACACGCGCACGCGCTCGCGGCCCGGCGGCTCCACCGTGGTGTACTGAGTATGTAGACACAAGACCAACCAGCGCCCGCAGCACGGTGAAAGGCGCGCGCGGGGGCCGCAGCGCACGCCAGTGCACGAGCAGCACCGCGCCCGAGTCCACCAACAACACGCGCACGCGCTCGCGGCCCGGCGGCTCCACCGTGGTGTACTGAGTATGTAGACACAAGACCAACCAGCGCCCGCAGCACGGTGAAAGGCGCGCGCGGGGGCCGCAGCGCACGCCAGTGCACGAGCAGCACCGCGCCCGAGTCCACCAACAACACGCGCACGCGCTCGCGGCCCGGCGGCTCCACCGTGGTGTACTGAGTATGTAGACACAAGACCAACCAGCGCCCGCAGCACGGTGAAAGGCGCGCGCGGGGGCCGCAGCGCACGCCAGTGCACGAGCAGCACCGCGCCCGAGTCCACCAACAACACGCGCACGCGCTCGCGGCCCGGCGGCTCCACCGTGGTGTACTGAGTATGTAGACACAAGACCAACCAGCGCCCGCAGCACGGTGAAAGGCGCGCGCGGGGGCCGCAGCGCACGCCAGTGCACGAGCAGCACCGCGCCCGAGTCCACCAACAACACGCGCACGCGCTCGCGGCCCGGCGGCTCCACCGTGGTGTACTGAGTATGTAGACACAAGACCAACCAGCGCCCGCAGCACGGTGAAAGGCGCGCGCGGGGGCCGCAGCGCACGCCAGTGCACGAGCAGCACCGCGCCCGAGTCCACCAACAACACGCGCACGCGCTCGCGGCCCGGCGGCTCCACCGTGGTGTACTGAGTATGTAGACACAAGACCAACCAGCGCCCGCAGCACGGTGAAAGGCGCGCGCGGGGGCCGCAGCGCACGCCAGTGCACGAGCAGCACCGCGCCCGAGTCCACCAACAACACGCGCACGCGCTCGCGGCCCGGCGGCTCCACCGTGGTGTACTGAGTATGTAGACACAAGACCAACCAGCGCCCGCAGCACGGTGAAAGGCGCGCGCGGGGGCCGCAGCGCACGCCAGTGCACGAGCAGCACCGCGCCCGAGTCCACCAACAACACGCGCACGCGCTCGCGGCCCGGCGGCTCCACCGTGGTGTACTGAGTATGTAGACACAAGACCAACCAGCGCCCGCAGCACGGTGAAAGGCGCGCGCGGGGGCCGCAGCGCACGCCAGTGCACGAGCAGCACCGCGCCCGAGTCCACCAACAACACGCGCACGCGCTCGCGGCCCGGCGGCTCCACCGTGGTGTACTGAGTATGTAGACACAAGACCAACCAGCGCCCGCAGCACGGTGAAAGGCGCGCGCGGGGGCCGCAGCGCACGCCAGTGCACGAGCAGCACCGCGCCCGAGTCCACCAACAACACGCGCACGCGCTCGCGGCCCGGCGGCTCCACCGTGGTGTACTGAGTATGTAGACACAAGACCAACCAGCGCCCGCAGCACGGTGAAAGGCGCGCGCGGGGGCCGCAGCGCACGCCAGTGCACGAGCAGCACCGCGCCCGAGTCCACCAACAACACGCGCACGCGCTCGCGGCCCGGCAGCTCCAGCACGAGCGCGCGCGCCCAGCCCGTAGCGCCCGCCGAGGCATTCTCCGTGTTCACCACGCACACCATACCTGCATACAAATATCGTCCTTATGTACCCGATAACAGACACCAAAACACCGTTTTACGACCGCGAATTGAGACGCCAGTAATTCATTTTCGAGGGTAGCAGGAGTAACCGCTGAGGCCGCTCCTCATGTTTAGCGCAGCATATATTTCACCACATAAGCGTAAAGTGCAAGTGCATTTTTTTCGTGCGAAGTTCATAATTGCTTGTTACTAATACGCCAAAACAGGTGTCATTTGGTGTTTCATCCTACATCATCGTCCTCCTAGCGTACTCCCGGATTGTACCCTAAGAGCCCAATTATGCAGACTGCGTTTTTATCACGCGCCATCATCGCGCGTTCCCCCACTTACCATAAAGGAGGCCGGGGATCGCTTTAGTATTGTGAATTTCACGTCGACATTTTGAATAAACGCTGCTTCCCCCGAAAAAAATTTAAAGGGATGTAAAATGATACTCAAGCCGATTATTGCGAAATTCTAACTTCAAAGTGATACGAAATTTCTCGGCAAGACACAATTACAAAATTGTGCCTTAGATAAATGATGTGAGAGGATAATTATGATTTGGTTGTACCTGAAGACTTATATTACAATTTGTACCTTCTTTCTTAGCTTAGTTAGGTATAATGAATGTTTTTAGTCTCTCAAGTAATTTCAATATAATTTAAGTTATTTAATAGATTTGCAATACAGAACTTCGATTTAGTAAACCAACATGGTTTGTTTTATCAAGCACGACTAGATAACAATTTATTGTCTGGAATAAATTAGAAACAATTTTTGACACATCTCACCGCCACCCATATATAACGTAAATGCGCATGGCGCATTGAAATAAGAAATTCATTCGAGTTATTACTAGAGACTCGATAGATTAAGGTTATGTTTCGAACTCTTCGGGAGTTCGTCTTCAGGATTAGTGTTTTCGCGGCAATGTCCCCTCACACAAAACACACACATGTGAGTGGACATGTCTCAGGAAAGTATTAATTCGATTAGGGGTTCATAAGTACCTAAAACTACGCTGTTTTGAGGTGAATCCAAAATTTAGTATTTTTTTAGTTCTGGGAGAATTTTATGATAATAAGAGTAATTCACCATGAAAACAATTACGTCTAGGTAGTCTTTTTATTTTTTCTAGTTTAGTGGTCAAATCATTGGTTTCGATTCAGATTATACCTACTTCCGTAAGTTGTCAGAAATCGACAAAAGTTATGAATTTATATATAACCGAAATAAACCATGATATGACCAATTCATTGGAACATAGTTACACACAATTGTGCACTAGAGCCATCCAAGAGCAACAGCGGAAGCCAAGTTCTTGTACATTCTGTAGTTAAAATGTCAGCAACAATCCATAATTTTCTGGGCTTAGAGACTGACAGCCATTCTCAGGATATACGAGGGGCGTTCAAAATATTCTCGGTATGTGGATGAAAACAAACAAGTACGAAAAGTTTGATATTTTTATTTTCAATATACTCCCCCCCTATGTTCATACACTTATAAGATCGATCAATTTTTTTTTATCCCTCATAAAAATATTTTTTATCTTTGGTGTAAAAATGCTCCTCCACGGCCGCCTTCAACGCTTCATCGTCAGAAAATTTATTTCCACGCAGATCCTTTTTAAGATTGGGGAATAAAAAGAAGTCGCTTGGGACTAAGTCCGGACTATAGGGTGGATGAGTAACAGTTTCAAACCCACATTCAACAATAGCTGCCTTGGCAATATGAGCAGTATGGACAGGGGCGTTGTCATGCAGAAGCAGAACACCTTTGGTTAACTTTCCTCGCCTCTTTTCTTTGACCGCATCTCTTAATTGACGTATAACGTTAGCGTGGTACTGCCCTGTGATATTTACACCTTTTTCTTTATAATCGATAAGCAAAACTCCTTCACAATCCCAAAATATTGTGGCCATGACCTTGCCAGCTGAAGGGATGACCTTAAACTTCTTGGCATGAGCTGAACCCTTAATGTGCCACTGCATGGACTCCTGTTTACTCTCTGGGTCATAATGATGAACCCAGGTTTCATCTCCAGTAACTATTTTTTGCAGCACCTCATCGGGATTTTCACCACACAGGTCGATAAAATCTGAACAGCAAGCCACATAGCCTTTTGAAGCCGCGTCAGCATTCGCGGAACACATCTTGCACTTACTTTTGACATATTAAGATGGTCATGTATAATGTCATGTACGGTACCAATAGAGAGATTGGTTACTTGAGCTATAGATTTCACCTTCACTCGACCGTCTTCCAATATAAGTTTTTCCACTTTATCAATATTTTCTTGTGAGGTAGCCACTACAGGCCGGCCAGGTCTAGGGTCATCTTCAATACTCTCTCTTCCACGCTTAAATTCGCTTGACCATTTTTGAATAGTAGATAAAGAAGGAGCAGACTCACGGTAAACACAATCCATTTCCTCTTTTATGGTTTTTTGATTTTTACCCTGTTTTGTCAAGAATTTTATGACGGATCGGTGCTCTAATTTCGTTAACATTGTTAATTCGCTCATGGTGTTCATGTTTGTTCGGCAATTGCAGAAAAACAAAAGAACATCTCGGTTCCAATTTTACTTTTTTTAAATGTCAATGGATGAATCTTAGCGGCCAGTAACAAATATATATATAAAAGAGGTTGTAACGTATCAATACCAAGAATATTTTGAACGCCCCTCGTATCATACATGCTGTTTTAAGAGGCCGCAGTAAGCTCGGCCGAATTTCACCTTCCCATACAAACGTAGTTACGCTCTCATTTTAAAACTACGTGTTGGATTGTGACGAAACTTTGCATATACAATGACATGAGGTATATCTATGTCTGTAATTAGATTATATGGTTCCAATTTATAAAACAAAGTAAATACAGCAAAAACTAGTTTTGTATGAAAAACTTAAATTCGGTGTATTTTTTTTATTATGGTAGCTGAAGCTACGTAAACTAATTTCGGACATAGATATACCTCATTTCATTGAAGATGCAAAGTTTCCTTACAATCCAACACGTAGTTTTAAAATGAGAGCGTAACTACGTTTGTATGGAGAATCGAGCTTACTGCGGACTCTTAAGTAGAAGAAACTACACTTCCATAATATGATTTACATTGATTGCTTTTTACGACACGTGGTCGGGACGAGTTAACTCTCACAAGTATAAAAATGCAACGCCTTCACATGATGATGGTTCGAGAGAGAATTTAGTCAGTTCTTGCCAGTCTGGCGAATGTAATTCACCATTCGTTAATAATCGCAAAATATGGCAAACGCTTAGCCGCATCACTGAAGACAATCGTAAATATGATGGTGTCATAAATAGGTACTAATTTGTTTCACGTAGGTATCTAAGTCTCTAAAAGTTATTAAATTGGTTCATACCGACTTCCGGAAGATGTACACTCTCAGTGTTAATGGCCAAACTGTACTCCTGCTCCAAATCCTCAGATAATTTATCGAAAGCGGTTTGCAAATGGCACTGAAAACCAAAGACAGTTTATAGTAAAACTCCTTTCATAGACCAAGTTATTTGATAGATTAGAATTTAAGACAACATACCTCTCGAATAAAAAACTTGTCAGGGCTATAAATGTGCGTTATGTACACTTCTTCTTTGGATTTTAGTTTTAAATTATTGTTCACCATGAACAATTGCGGTTTTTCTCTCAACCCACTGATTTTCGGATACTGAAAACAGAAATATAACACTGATATTAGAAATGTGAAAGTTCGTATGAACACCGAAGGGTAACGATTGGATCAAGTTGCGTACAGTACTAACACGTTCAAAAAGTCCGGGTTACAATTGTGTGTGTGAATAGTCCGTTTTCTTATGGGACTGCTTGTATGGAGGGGTATACATTTTGGAGTAAAGCAATGCCATTTGGTACGAATGATATTCACATCCACTTGAGCCCAAATCGCCCGGTAGCCAGAGATAACTCCGCGACAGGTTCAAAGTATAGAGCTCCCAGCGCTCAGAAAAAAAAATCTGACGGATTAGTATGGACCTCCGAATCAAGTTTGGTGTCGTTATCAGGTAACTAGGTGATGCCCAATTCATTCCCCATTCCAGTTTTTTAGGGTTTCGTAGTAAAATATGACCCAATACTTAAAATAATAAACTTTATGTATTAACGAAATCCAAACAAACGCTCATATTGTCATATTTTTGTACTAAATTCGGTTTATTAAAAATACTATCCGAAAGCCCATTTAATGCAGATTCTAAAAACATTTACAATAATTGTACATTTAACAATTTTTAATGTAAACTTAATTTATGAAAGGGAGGGATGGTCAAAGTACAGACTCCCGACGCTCAAAAAATAACAATCTGGCGGATTAGTTTGGACCTTTGAGTCCTTTGAGTTTGGTGTCGTTATCAGGTAACTAAATGATACCTAATTCATTCCCCATACCAGTTTGTTAGGGTTCCGTAGCAAAATGTGACACAGTCCTTAAATACTTAATAAACTTTTAGTAGTGACACAATCCCAACAAACCCGTTTAAGTAGTTTTATATTTTCATAGTAAACTTGGTTTATAAAAAAATACTGTCCGAAAGCCAATTTAATGCATATTATAAAAACATTAACAATACGAGGGCTGTTTTATATGTAGCTGTTTTCTAAATGTACTAATATCACTGGCCGAAAATATGTATACCAACTTTTTAAGCCATTCTTCAGAGGCGGGAAAATTAAAAAAAAAACCGCAGTCTTTTGTTTTTTTTTCTCATTTGACAGCGATTCAGTGGAAGCGTGAATGTAAAATTGTTAAAATGGAGAAAGAACAGTATCGGTCTGTAATTAGGTTTTTGTTTTTGGAAGGGAAAACATGTGATGAGATAAAAGTAAGAATGCATGCGGTTTACCATGAATATGCTCCTTCTATGACAACCGTTAGATACTGGTACAACGAGTTTAAGCGAGGGAGAACAACCGTCTTTGACGAGGATCGCCCAGGCCGCCCAATTGAGGTGACTACAGACGATATGGTTAAAGAAATTGAAAATATCGTTCTAGCCGATCGCCGAATTAAACTTCGAGAAATCGTTGATGCTGTAGACGTTTCAATTGAGCGAGTACAAAACATATTAGAAGAAAAATTGGGTATGAAGAAAGTATCGGCGATGTGGGTGCCGCCGCGTTTACTCACGGAGGAGCAAAAACGGAACCGACCGACTACTTTGGAGCAGTGTTTAGCAGTGTTCAAACGTAACCCGAAGGAGTTTCTGCGTCGTTTTGTGACCGTAGACGAAACGTGGGTTCACCACTATACCCCGGAAATGAAAGAGCAGTCAAAGCAGTGGATTTTACCGGGTGAACCTGCTCCAAAGAAAGCAAAAACCGTCCCATCGGCTGGAAAGGTCATGGGCACCGTTTCGCAGGGTATTATACATATTGACTACTTTGAAAAGGGAAGAACGATAACAGAGTACTATGCTAATTTATTGGATGAATTTGAAGCTGTGTTGAAGGAAAAACGACCCCATTTAAAGAAGAAAAAAGTACTGTTTCATCACTATAACGCCCCAGCTCATTCGTCCAGAGTCGTGTTGGCCAAAATTAAACAATTACGATACGAACTATTGCCTCACCCCCCGTATTCTCCAGATTTGGCCCCATGCGATTTCTTTTTGTTTCCCAACCTGAAAAAATGGCTCGGTGTCAAGCGAATTAGATCAAATGACGAAGTCATTGCCGCCACAGAGGCCTATTTTAATGACTTTCCGAAATCATACTTTTTAGATGGTTTATTGAAGCTTGAGTATAGATGGAATAAATGTAAAGAGTTAAAAGGAGACTACGTAGAAACATAAATGCATATTTACAAAAACGACTGATTGTTTTTTTCATAAATGGGTAGTTATCAAACAACCCTCGTACATATACATTTGACTATTTTTCATGTAAAATAAATTAATGAAAGTACAGCAAAATTCGTAAGCGCAGCAGTGTAGAGAATGGCAAAAACACCCGAAAAACAAGCACTACTAACAAACAAAAAACCAGCCAAGTGCGAGTCAGACTCGCGCATTGAGCGTTACCTACTTACTTATCCCATTAAGGCCTGGTTAGGGTAACACTCACATCACATACTTTCGCCTTTATAATATTAGTGTGAATTTTTATCATCTTCAATTTATAAACGAAGGAAGTCAGGGAACATTGTTAAAAATAAAGACAAATAATAATAGAACGATTGTGTATTAATTTTATTCACAACCACCTCCACAATTACATCACTCAGTACATTTGAGCTGACGTTTGAAACAGTTGCACCTGGAACTGCAAGATTTCACGCGGCGACATCTTATTATTAATTCAAGGCATGCTTGAGCAGCCATAGGATTTTGGGTCCACAGTGGCACCAAAGTTTCTTCTTATTTCTGCTAACTCCATTCAGACGGGCAAGGAAAATTTTGATTTTTCTTTAGGCACTGCCCCCAAATATAAACAGCCATATGTTGAGCCCAGGACCGTCAAAAACTTTCGGGGATTATGCTGCAAATGTGTTTTCATCCTTTCTTATTAGAGAACTATCTAACGTTGGAAGACTGGGCGTGGTTTGGGATACGTACAAGAAAGACAGTCTCAAGAATACAACTCGAGAAAAGCGAGGTTCTGGCCAACGCGTGTTAGTTGGCGAACATACAAGGATTCCAAAAGGATGGGCTAACTTTCTTCGTGAAGGATCAAACAAAGAAGAGCTTTGCCATCTTTTGTCGTCACATTGTTACTCAAACATGAACTTACCAATTGGTTCGAGTTCATGGTAAAAGTTCATCATAACTGATGGTGAGGAAGCTCTGAGTAAAACCACTCCAACTGAAAATGTGGCAAGGTGCAATCACGAAGAAGCCGACACACGGATGATGCTTCATCTTGCTGATGCTGAGTAACAATGTGACGACAAAAGATCGTAAAGCTCTTCTTTGTTTGATCTTTCAAGAAGAAAGTTAGCCCATCCTTTTGGAATCCATGTATGTTCGCCTACTAACACGCGTTGGCCATCGTTTCTCTCGAGTTGTATTCTAGAGACTGTCTTTCTTGTATGTATCCCAAACCACGTCCAGTCTTTCAACATTAGATAGTTCTCTAATAAGAAAGGATGAAAACACATTTGCAGCATAATCCCCGAAAGTTTTTGACGGTCCAAGACTCAACATATGGCTGTTTATGTTGGGGGCAGTGAACTCAAACCCATCTGAATGGAGTTAGCAGAATGAAGAAGAAACTTGGGTGCCACTGTGAATACAAAATCCTATGGCTGCTCAAGCATGCCTTGAATTAATAATAAGATGGTGCGTGAAATCTTACTCGCTCAATGCGCGAGTCTGACTCGAAGCCCCCCCCCCTCCCCCCACCTGTCGCGGAGTTACCACTGGCTACTGGGCGATTTGGGCTCAGGTGGATGTGTATATCATTCGTACCAAATGGCATTGCTAACTCCAAAATGTCATACTGTTTCCCATAAGAAAACGGACTACAACGGGAAGAAATACGAAAATCTTTCTGCGGGGCGCATAGGGTCACCGTCTAACCCCGCAGCCCACCCGGCGCGTTTCACCGCTGCGTAAGTCCGACTGGATCTTGACCAGTTTTATCCCTTATTTAATAACTAGCTTACGCCCGAGACTCTTTTTGCATGGGTCCGGGATAAAGCTATCCTATATTTTAATCCATGCTATAAATAAAATATCTTCGTGCAAAATTGCATTTAAATCGGTTGAGCCTTTTAAGCGTCATTAAACTTAAAATGCCTACGCTGGAGTCTGTCAAGCGAGTCGTGCGTGACCCTGAAAATTTTGTAAATACTACAAATGTTATAAATGCGAAAGTTTGGATCTCAATCACGCAAAAACGGCTTAACGGATAAAAATGAATTTTGGTATACATATAAGTGTAAATTACGGGAATCATCGTCTAAGGGGGCGAAATGGGGGGCGAAAATTTGTAGGAGCTACGATATAAACGAGTTCAACGCGAACGAAGTTGCGGGCAGAGGCTAGTAGAATAATATTAATCACAAGAATAAATAAAATATGAACCAATACTCTGTACGTAGTACTAGGCAAAAACACCGAGCGGCGACAACAGCGGTGCGCAATACAAGGAAGCGAGAGACCAGAGTGCGGCCTCTCGCTTCCACATGTACCGCACCGCTGCCGATGTTACTATACTATGTCCTTCCCCAGGACTTAAACTATCTCTAAGTACACCAAATTTAAACCCAATCGGTTCAGCGGTTTAAGCGTGAAGAGGTAACAGACAGATACACTTTCGCATTTATAATATTACTAGCTTCTGCCCGCGACTCCGTCCGCGTGGAGCTCGTCTATATCGCAGCTCCATACAAACTGTCACCCCCATTTCACTCCCTTAGGGGATGATTTCGGGGATAAAAACTATCCTATGTCCTTCCCCGGGACCCGGGACTACTCCATACCAATTTTCATCGGTTCAGCGGTTTAAGCGTGAAGAGGTAACAGACAGACAGACAGACACACTTTAGCATTTATAATATTATTATGGATAGTATGGATTAGTATGGATTTTTATATAAAAATAATGTATTTATATGTATTACGTGTAGTTTCGGGTTGATGATGCGCGCTCGCTCGTGGAAGGCAAGCGCGTGCGCCAAACTGACCCCGTCCTCAAACGTGGTGACGTCACACACCAGCGTCATGCCGAAGTTGACAGTCGACTGAATCTTACGGATGTAGATCACCGCTTGTTTGCTGCAATGATCATTATTTTCACAAAAATATCTGTTGAAGTTGGCGTAATTTGCCTACATCCTGAGAGGGAAAAAAATAGTTATTTCTTTCCACCTGTTACCACCAACTTGTTACCAAAGGTAAAAGCTGGGATTACTCTTTCCTTCTTTTACCAGTGGGAACTAAAAGCAATAGTAATTGATGGTTAACTACTGGGTTTTTCCCAGCAGTTACCACCGACTACGAACTTTAGTGGTAAAAAATGGGGGAGATGTTCCCTGTAGTTACCACCGTTTAAATTACGTGGTAAAAGATGGGGGGGGAATCCCAGCTGTTACCACTGGTAACAAATTTGTGGTAACAGGAGGGAATAACCCAATTACTTTAATCCCACACTTTTAAAAATGAAAAAAGGGCCATAGAAAAAGATGGTGCAAGTTGTATACAGCAAATTCAAACTAGAAATATAACGCTTACTTGTTTATAATATTTTGTATGAGGTAAGAGTCATCACTGGTCCAATTTCCACATTTGGGCTCACAGTTAGCCAAGCAGCAATTGATAGCCAATGGCGGGGGCGACTGCACTCTGCCTGGTTGCAGGAGGCGAAGCCTATGCACAATAAAAAACAAGTATAGTTTCTAGATTTGTAACTGAATTTCAGCTTAACGTACTACAATACCTTCGTAATTATACATTGGTGTTGTCTGCCTTTTGTATTGCAAACCGCAAGCCATATTGTTACGGTCTAATTTTATGAGGCGTTTGTTGTGGGTTTTAAGACTCATAGCGCCATCTATTACAGCATATCGGCGACTCTCGGGCGTTCAAGGGAAGGCGACACCTACTGATGTTCGCAGGAACTGCGAGCGCACCGAGCTGGCAAATAACATCGATAACAGTTCGGACCGATCGATGTTATTGTTTATTGATATCTTTACAGATAATTTAGAAATCGTAAAATAGATCTTTTAGAAGCATTGAAGCTAATTGTTGATAAATCTTTAGTCCTCATGCATTCAGTGCAACTGATGCAAGTCGATCTTTGTGGTACGGGAGGACGGAGCTAGATTGTCTGTGGTAAAGTTTCTTGGCTGTCAAATCGCTCAGCACAGGTTCTTTGAAGGATGGCGTGAACGCGACAAGAGCTCGCTTATTGAATCACATCGGCCTAGTGCCATATTTGCTTAATTTAGAATCACAATGTAGATTTAATCTCAACGCATCTCGCGACCTAATACTGCGATGACACAATGGACATCTTGGTGAGTACAATGCGAATCTCGCCGATTAAATGGTGGAAATATTTGTTGCATTCGGGCATAGGTTTTAATGATATGACATTCTTTGTTTCAGACATAACTTTAAATAACTTAAGGAGATATATCTGGTCGGCGGAGTCGAGGATCGTTTGTTCTGAATCTGAACTTTAATGTGGTTTGCAGCGACTGCGTGCTGGCCATTCCGTGGGGACTGTTTTGCGGAGATTGCTTCACGCATAGGCAATTTTGGAGTCTGGCGCCGGAAGCTGTACCCGGGTCACATGTGGCGACGGTTCTCCATCTGCTGAAGCCGTCACGAGCAGGCCTTCTTCTGAAGTCCTGGGTGAAAGCAGTGAAACTACGGCGGCGCTGTGACGCGTGTACAACGCGTTCCACCAGGTGATTTCGTTCCATACTTCATGAACCACGTTTTGGTATAAAACCATGTGTTTGCAAATAAAGTTATAATTTTAGTATTAATATCGCAGCCTCATACAAACCAAGCATTACAACGATGCCTATTCTCTAATTAATTTAATTTAAATAGCAAGACTTCGTCCTCGGTCAGACAATCTAAAAATCTAAATCTCTTTAAGAGAAAGCCAAGCCATAGCTCTAAGCCTTAGTTAAGATTTAGTGGCTTGTTCTACTTGTATACTCGTGTTTTAATGGCAATAAATCTACTTGTCAAATAATCTTTCTTTGTTCATATTTCTGACCAGTGTAAAATAGGTATCCTGTCTAATCTCTTTTGCATTTAGGAGAATAAATTATAAATGCATGGCGCCCTTCTAATATCAGCACACATCCATAACCGTATGCCCAAAGCGCACCCACCTCTGTGAAATTATCTACCTGTCTGACTAGCCCGGTGCAAGTAATCAAGTGTGGACGCCTCTCCGAGCGTGTCAAGTATCCTTCACACCAAGGTAAACGATAGCCGTCCTACAACATCATCAGAAACGGTTTATCACATTACAATATATACACCCACAAAAAAAGTAAGCGCCATAGCAGCAGAACCAAGGTAACCGATATAGCCCTCCGGATCGCTAAACTTAAGTGGCAGTGGGCGGGGCACATAGCACGTAGAACCGATGGCCGTTGGGGCGGAAAGGTTCTCGAGTCGCGACCACGTACCGGAAGGCGCAGCGTGGGTCGGCCCCCGACAAGGTGGACTGATGACCTGGTAAAGGTTGCGGGACTCCGCTGGATGCGGGTGGCGCGGGATCGGTCACTTTGGCACTCTTTGGGGGAGGCCTATGTCCAGCAGTGGACGTCTTTCGGCTGATATTATGATGATGATGACGTGTATCGTACAACGTTTTACTGTACATATGGGCCTACTTAAAAAAATATAATTTTGTGTTTGAGTTTGAATTTATAAAACCTACCACAAACAATCATTGTTTACCAATTTTTTATACGTCTTGTACTTTGCGACTTCAAGTACAAAAGACAGACAATACTCTAGTGTATTTATTACGCCGACTGGATTGTCTCAGATCCATACCTTGAACTACAAGACTGTTACAACCGAACGGTAGACATACATAATAACCAAACCCCGGATGACGGGAGCAAAAATGCACTTGTCACTAGTGCTTAGTTAAATATCGACTATTCTATCGACATCCATACGAATAAATTATTGAATCAGAAATTTATAGATCAAAGTTATTATCTTACATGTCAGGTTGTTACACAATATTAGGTACATCAGGTAAGTATAGATACCATTTCAGTCAACTAATTACATTGGTACTATAATTATATCATACTCACGGGAACGATTTAAATATTTTGAATGATCTAAAATGGATAAACAGTGATTTGACAATAACACCTAGTACAATAAAACAATTACAAAATCAAAATTTAAGCCTGGAAGCCAGTTTAAATATAGTACACAAGTTGAAAGTGCACTTGTCAAGATTACGGTTACATCCTCAAGGTAAAGTTATTCACAACAAGTATCAGGATGTGTTGAAGAAAAACGTTGGCTTTTTAACTTTAAACATCTTAAATAATTTGATATCTGGTAAAGAAGTGGAAGTACGTTGTACAGAAGAAATCCATAACCACTATGAATTATTTAATTTTGCTCCGATTACTACAGTAGATTTAGAACGGTCCTTTAGTTGGATGAAATGGATTTTATCGCCAAGGCGAAGGAGTTTAAAATCAGAAAATTTAGAAAAAATGTTAATTGTATATTACGAAAACTATATAAAATACTGAAAAAATACAAACATTTCGTTTTAATTTTATTTTCAACAACAATTAATACTTCTGCATATCATAGCGGTAGTCCAGTAGGTACATCGTGCTTTATATCGACATCAATTTAAATGATATAAAATGTGTGTCCTCGCACTATAAAGCTGTCAACGCATTTTTGCTCCCGTCATCCGGGGTTTGATAATAACGTTGTTTCCAATGTAAGAGAGATGCATACTTATCAACTGGTACAACTTCGGTGCTCCCAAAATCGATACAGAACACCGTGCACACCGGCTTATCTGGTTTCCTGCGGTCGATGCTGATGATGCGGCAGCGCTGCCACATGTTGTCAGTCTTGTTAAACGCCAGGTACAATTTTCCTGTACAACAATATATACATTTAAGGTGATTCGATTTCCATACAAAACCTTATTTGACAGGCTAACGGCGTGATTATTTAAGAAACCTATGTACTTAAGTAAATTAATATTTACCGTTAGCTTTTCGGTGAAGGAAAACATCGTGAGGAAACCGGTCTAATCCCAATAAGGTCTAGTTTTCCCTCTGGGTTGGAAGGTCAGATGGCAGTCGCTTTCGTAAAACTGGTGTCTATGCCAAATCTTGGGATTAGGTGTCAAAGCGAACCCCGGGCTCCTTTAGGGGCACTACACGGGAATAACGCTAGGAGGATGATGAAGTAACTTTCACAAATTGGCTTTCCATTTGCGCGAAATTCCCCCTTTCCTTGAATAAACTTGTATAAACTAGAATAATTTGAGAAAAATGGTTTTCCCAAAGTATGACGTCACCTAATATTTCAGAGTTTAACCTGCGGTGCGGTTATGGGCGAGGACCAAATTCTTGGCCAGTAGTTAGCGTCGTTAATTGGTTGTGTGCGTGTGGACTGAGGGACCACTTGGTTTTTAATGCAAAAAATAAATTTTAGTAAGTGGAAAATTTAGTAGTAGTAGCGAATTACTTTGTAAAAAAAACCTGGAATTCTTAAAGAATTCACTAAAAAGTTATACAGCCAAAGGTGTGGTCCCTCAGTTCACACACTGAACCTTCCACTTCTGGGCAAGTATTTAATATGCTGGCTTATTTTGATGTTACAGATTTAGTAAAAACATGTTTAAACGTATTCGTAATGACCGAAACGTAATTTGGCAATGATTATACACTAAAGCAGTCTTCTTTCGTTGGTCCCTGAGGGACCACATAAAATAACTAAGAAATCGGCACATTTGTACAAATAAATAATGCATTTTTCTTTGCAAACATTAGTAAAAATCGCAAGGAAGATTATAAAAGTTAAACAAAAGCACAACTATTAATAAATTTCGTCAAATTTATATTTGTTTGTGGTCCCTCAGTTCACACACTATGAAGTAATAAAATAATTAAAATATCCTAAAATATAAACACTACGGAAAGGTTTGTCGTACTGAGGTTTAGTTAAAAAGTTTGACTACATATATATATTTTTTGTACGTGGATTTATGGCGTATAATATAAGATATATTGCTTTTTAATATTTCCTTAGCAGTGTTTATTAAGGTGTCCACACAATGAAAAGCATTTAATAACGTGAATCATTTTTAAATACTACTTTTTAAATTTGCTTACTTAAATGGACCAAGGAAAAACTGCATACAGCCAACTACATTTTAGATTCTGTAAGCAAAATTACAAAATTAAAAACAAACGAAGTATATGGTATCAGCGGCCCTAGCATACTAACAAAATGACGTCTTTTATGCACATGTTTTATGCCCACAACCGACGTATAAAATTTTACCGTCATGAGCTAACATGGTATACCGTCATCTACGTAAAATGTGACCATTTATATGTCTTGCACATAAAACTACTTTTTTTAACGTCACATTCTAACATGCTCTTGACTTTCGTACATAAAACGTGACGATATGAACCGTTGACGGACGAAATTTTACGTAGGTCACATAAATTTTAACACTATGAAAACAATACAATTGGCCGCAGGATATCTGTAAAATTTCTGTCACAACACACGGTTTCAGTTTCAAAACTTATTAGTTGGTTTGCTGTTTGGATGGATTACTTTTCTATGACTTTTTGCTTGACAATTTGATTTCTATATCGCATATTAACACGACGCGTGGTAATTTGCTTTCATTTAAAGGCATATATAATATGCGCATCTTCAAGAAACCTAATAAAATTATTATGGAGTAAATATTTAACGAAAATAATTATACTTAAGTATACACAAATTCTCCTTATCCATTGTTGAAATTGTTGAAATTATATATCCTAATATTATAAGAGGACAAATTCTGTGAGATTGAAGCTTTGCAAGTTTGCGTGTTTCAAAAAATCTTTGAATGCATATAGATTGGGGTTTCTAGGTGGTGGTAGGCTATATTTTATCCCACGGGTTTGCCTACTTTCTTTGAATTATGCGGGAGAAGCAGCGCGGGCAGCTTGTCGTCTAATAAATCAATTGTTAGCTTTAGCCTTGGTTAACATTAACTTTTCCTCAATTTCAACAAGTAAGCACGAAGAAAACAGTAACACTTGTACCATAAAATGAATTACGATACAAACTTACAAATATTATAGGAAAAACGGGGCGGGAGTAAAGTAAATAAATAAAGATGAAAAACGATTATAATACAACTTAATACAAGAGTACAACTTTTTAGTAGCAGGGCAGTGCTTATTATTACTCTTTAATTAAGTAGTATTGTATTGGGTCTCTAACCATGGACTGCGATTGAACGTATGAAAAGAATGTAATAATTGGTAGAAATAAAGTTGTATATATTGGCAACACTACACTTCTTTTTGCTATATATATATATTTTACGTAATTTAAGTAATGTAAAAATGGGCACAATCGTAAAGTTATACGTGTAAATAATATGGCCGATTAGTATGCTGGCCGGGCTGATTTGGTGCGGTAAAATATGTAGCTTCTGTAGCTTCATGACTCGAGTGCATATTTTTGATAAATAAAAAGTGCCTTTTAGTGATTTACTAACAAACCAGAGGTACTTACCAGATAAACAACGCGGAAATCAGGAGTATAAATAACAAATCCATTGCAACACAATACTAATTTGCCTATTACACAGCAATAACAAACCAAACACATCAATTCAAGTAAATTTACCGCCTTTTTATTTTTTAAACATAATACGCGGGGCAAATATACGAGCTACATGTTTTACCGCACCAAATCTGATACCATATACTTAGTTTGTTTTTAATTTCGTAATTTTGCTTACAGAATCTAAAATATAGTTGGCTGTATGCAGTTTTTCCTTGGGCCATTTAAGTAAGCAAATTTAAAAAGTAGAATTTATAAATTATTCACGTTACTACTTAAATGCTTTTCATTGTGTGGACACCCTAATGAACACTCTGCTAAGGATATATTAAAAAGCAATTTATCTTATATTATACGCCATCAATCCACGTACAAAAATATATATATATGTAGTAAAACTTTTTTACTAAACCTCAGTACGACAAACCTTTCCGTAGTGTTTATATTTTAGGATATTTTCATTATTTTATTACTTCATAGTGTGTGAACTGAGGGACCACAAACAAATATAAATTTGACGAAATTTATTAATAGTTGTGGTTTTGTTTAACTTTCTTGTGGTTTTGTTAATCTTCCTTGCGATTTTTACTAATGTTTGCAAAGAAAAATGCATTATTTATTTGTACAAATGTGCCGATTTATTGGTTATTTTATGTGGTCCCTCAGGGACCAACGAAAGAAGACTGCTTTAGTGTATAACCATTGCCAAATTACGTTTCGGTCATTACGAATACGTTTAAACATGTTTTTACTAAATCTGTAACATCAAAATAAGCCAGCATATTAAATACTTGCCCAGAAGTGGAAGGTTCAGTGTGTGAACTGAGGGACCACACCTTTGGCTGTATAACTTTTTAGTGAATTCTTTACGAATTCCAGGTTTTTTTTACAAAGTAATTCGCTACTACTACTAAATTTTCCACTTACTAAAAATTATTTTTTGCATTAAAAACCAAGTGGTCCCTCAGTCCACACGCACACAATTGGTTTGGTAGTATTTAAAAAGTTCCGTTGTGCCACGAAAATTAGCCATACATTTTCTATGGTTAATTTTCGTGTCACAACGGAACTTTTTTAACTACTATCAATTAATTAGGTTAACTACTGGCCAAGAATTTGGTCCTCATCCATATATGTGTCGTTGGCGTCGAAAAGGTTACGTGCCTAAATAAAACAGTAAATACTAGTCTCGACCGCAGGAACGCTGAACTCAGCCCTATTGTCACATTGTTGCGTTCGCGTTTAGTCCCAATACACACTGACGACTAGTCGCCGGCGACTTAGTCTCTCGGCGACCAAAAAATAGGCGGCCGGCCGGCGGCTCAGTGCGTAAACGCCCATATAAACTGTAGAAAGTCACGGTCGCCGTCGACTGAGTCGCTGGCAACTAGTCTACAGTGCGTATTGGGTCTTAAGGCTTGACTTAAACTTGTGTTAATTAATACTAAGGCAATCAATATATATATTATGTGAATTTAAATTCTAGTATAGTACCTACTCGTAACTTTACTACACCTACTTACTAAAACATCAACTTCGTATGCCTATAAAGCGTATGTCATAGTCATAGAGGTTCTTATAATATTAGATGTCAGCTGTAAAATTACCAGTGATGAATTTTCATTAATCACTTCATCAATATTTGAATTTTTAAAATGATTGATTTATAGTTTCATAAGTATATAAAATATATTAATGAATTAATCACCAAAATCGAAATGGTGTAATTCATTAAAGAAATAATATTGAAAATTGTGAGCAGACTATGAAATGAACGGCATAAATGCACCGACGCCGTTTTTAGAGTTGGGTTTTTATTATACATATTAAAATGTTTCAAAATAAAGCAACAATATTTTACATTCCTGTGAGTTGCAGCAGAGCCAATAAAATGTGGCGGTGTATTAAATTCGTCCAAATTGTGACATTTATTATTTTAGAGATAAATAATGAAATAATGTACATAATCTATGAAACATAAATTTATTGTTCTCTATAATGAATGCAATAAATAAATGGGCAATACATTATTATTTTGTTTTTAGTCATTGACAGCCCTCACTATCGGCGACGCGGCGAGTGAGCCAAATCATTTACACCGTTCGTACATAGCCTTAACGTTCCGTTTGGCTTGCGCTGGAGTCGACGACTTCAGAGGGCCATGGATCATTTTGGCTAAGACAAAAGCAGCTTTTGTAAAGATCAAAGGAGTGTGCCTTCTGTACTTGTGCTATTATCTATTCTGTGGCATTGCTTGAATTAAGGGTTTTGTAATGAGAGTTTTGCATTTGTGCGTAGTTTTTTTTTATGTTACCTTACCTAGTCCTCCTCTGAATACGACACTTTCGGAACGGTATTACATACTTATCCGATGTGATGGTCTATGATGCGCTCTGCAGGATGACACAACAAGGTCCTTCCCGTCAGATGAATGTGAATCTAACACTGTTATTTAAATATTGCACTGACGCGTCACACGGCAGGTAAATATGAACCCTGCTAAAATGTTCTAAGGCAATACACTATATTAAACATTAAGTTACTGGTCTGTACTCACCTTCTGTAAGATGCGCTATAGAAGGCTTAGGCGAGGAAATTGAATTTTTAAACTCTCGCTGCATATCTTTAACCACGCTTTGGTGGCAAGCTCGTTGGACATAGAAATTAAAAGGATCCACAATATGCGTTATGTAAATTATCTCCTGAGAATCTGTAAATGAAAATATTTTATGGATACAACTTTTACACCTTACAATTGGGAGTGATTAATTAGGTTCAAATTGTTCAAATTTTCGTTTTTTTTCATGATTTTATCCATATTTATTGTTCTATGCAAAAAGGGGTAGGATATGGGATAAAACGGGAATACATTCATTTACCAAATAAACTCAGAAATCATGAAAATGAGAAATACCTTCGTGAAGTTGTTTTGGAACTCTGCTTTCCTTGAAAGGTTGCACTGGTTGCACGATAGGTCTACAAAGCGCTTCACCTGTAACACAAGTAACTAGTTAATTAACATACAAATGGGAACAAAGTGGTTGGTGTTGGGGTATCAAAATTAAATTATACAAGTTTTTTTAATATAGTTTTTACCATGAGAACTGCGATTATAACACATTTTTATTATAAAACACGCGACTCCGTCCGCGTGGAACTCTGTTATATCGTAGCTCCATACAAACTTTCACTCCCCATTTCACCCCCCTAGGGAATGATTTCCGGGATAGAAACTATCCTATGTCCTTTCCCGGGACTCAAACTATCTCTATACCAAATTTCATCCAAATCGGTTCAGCGGTTTAAGCGTGAAGAGGTAACAGACAAACAGACAGACAGACACACTTTCGCATTTATAATATTAAGTACTAGCTTCTGCCCGCGACTCTGTCCGCGTGGAACTCATTTATATCGTAGCTACATACTAACTTTCACCCCCCATTTCACCTCTGTCGGGGATGATTTCCGGGATATAAAGTACCCTATGTCCATCTCCGGGATTCAAACTATCAGATTCAGATACAGACAGACAGACAGACAGACAGACACACTTTCGCATTTATAATATTAGTATGGATGGAAATGATTCTTATTTTATTTGAAAATTAAAATCTAAGTTTTATTATTTGTATATGTCACGCTGCCGAAAACGCCGACCGCCATTTTTTTCTCGTGAGTGACGTCTGTATTGCAAGACTGCTAAGGGACACGAAGTACGCACGTTTCATGATTCTGCTCTTACGTCTCGATAATGGTGGTTGCCTATTTGGTGCGAACATTATATCGTTCAAATTTCAACCATTATATCTTTGAATAAGGCGATATTATTATGAGGAATAAAAATACTAGTTGACTTTCGAATCTATACGAACATTTCAAAATACATATGTAAAAAAAATAGAATCTATATCCGTATTAATATTATAATTGGGAAGTGTATGTGTTTGTTTGTTTGTTTGTCCGTCTTTCACGGTAAAACGGAGCGACTTATTGACGTGATTTTTTAAGTGGAAATAGTTGAAGGGATGGAGAGTGACAAAGGATAGTTTTAATCACCGATATCATCCCCTACGGGGGTGAAACGGGGGGGGTAAAAGTTTGCATAGAGCTGCGATATAAACGAGTTCCACGCGGACGGAGTCGCGGGCAGAAGCTAGTAGCCGATAGTGCAGTGTTACTGAATCGCGTCGAGCCGCTGACGAGGGATGAGTCGCTGCCGACGGAGTTGAGCGACGACGTGGAGCCGGTCTTGCTGCGGAACTTCGGCACCTGCTGGTAGAGCGGCAACTTCTGTGGCGGCGCCTTTTCTGCTTTCTGCTTCTTTTGGCGCACATCTGTAAACAACAGTAAAAAGCAATTATTGTAACTTACTACTAACTATAGTTCCTTGGAACTAGCATTTTCTCGCGAAGTTAGTGAGTTGCTGAAGAGTTTCAGTTTTATGATACAAATGGGGAGTTATCAATTTTACTAAGATGGAGTCTTGTAATTGCAACTAGGTATATCTGTCTGGTAATTGCAACTAAATTTAATAATGCCCTGTATGATCACTATCATATAGAGGGCATTATTAAATAGTAGTTGCAATTACCAGACAGATATACCTAGTTGCAATTACAAGACTCCATCTTATTTCAGTAGGTACCTATGCATTTTTAGGGTTCCGTACCAAAGAGGGAAAAAATGAACCTTATGATGCGACTCTGACCGTCTATCTTCAGTTGTATATAACTATTAGTTAAAGCAATGACGCGTAGATTCAGTGTGCGAGAGGCAACCGGATGGCTCGCGGTATTTGAGCTCCCGTAGTGTTGTGGATGTGGACCCGCCCTTTACAACCAAATATATAGTTGTATAGAAAATTAAATAATTTAAGAAAATATTTTTATTTTCTATGAAACATTAGTAATATTAGGGGGGAGGGGCAAACATTTAACCCTTGGTTAACGGCAGCATAATAGGGGTGGAGACACTAAATAAAATAATCAATAATGTCGTATCTTCTCGAAAAAGGATTAAAAATGTAGTCAAATGGAGAAAAAAGCAACGCAAGAGGATAAATAATCACAAGGTGTCCAAAGTTTTAAGAAGGGGAACGTTCCGTCTCTTTTTCACAAATCGCAACTTCATATGAAACGATTGTTTATTTTTAATTTATTTATTTATTTAGCTTACTTAAACTATACATTTTTTCAACACAATTGCTCGTAACGTACCTCTTATTGTGTCGCTTTTAGGCTCATAATCCTGGATATTAAAAACGCGTGTTTTATAACTTTACAACACTTGTGTGTTATGGTTATATCCCGATTAAGTCACGTTGGCACCTTGCAGCAAGATATATGCATGAACACGGTGCATTCTTAAATTAACCAGGTTGTACAAAATGTACAGCTTTTTTTTTAATTTTCGGCAAATGGATTCTTACTCGACTAAACAAATTAAATCCTTTTTGTTAATTAATTGACTATTTCTTTTTGTATATGATATGGAAACGTTTAATTTAGGAAAACTATTCACTTTTCATAACATTTTACATGAATTAAATACAGATAACATATTAAAATGAAAATATAATTTTATTTTGTATTGGCTGTTTAGATTTCTGTGCCCACACTGCGCAAACTTCACGAAAAAAAAACTGTTGGGTGCCAATATAGGTTATATTTTGAAAGGTTATTTATTTCACAAATATTTGTAAAATTTGTTTTGTTTATGCGTGTTTATTATCAAACTCGTGGTGACTAGAAAAGTGAAATATAGAATGGACGCCACTGGAAATTCTTGGCGATGTGCAATTGTGAGTAAAAACCTGTTGTCATCTTAATGATTTGCTTAATGTAAAGTAAATAATTTGGCAGGCCAATAACATTTTCATCTTATGAAAATGATTTTTTCCTCGCAAAATGTGTTGAAAAACGTCGTATGATACGCGTGAGCTTTGATAATTACATCCTCGGCTTCCTTATCACGCTCACCTGCGGTTCGCGTGAACAATTTCGCCTCTGATGTAATTATCAACCTACCTCACTTGTATCACAATGTACTATTACATAATATAGGTAAACATCATCATCATCATCATCATCATCATCATCATCAGCCTATATACGTCCCACTGCTGGGCACAGGCCTCCTCTCATGTATGACAGGGAGAATGGGGAATGTATGAGGGGAGTAATATAGGTAAACATATTAGGTAATTAACCAGATGTTTTATTTTACGGTATAAAGTATACATAAGTTAAAGCAAGCCACCTTCCGTACTAGTTTAAAAACTGTATTACGGCAAGGTACCCTCCTTCTCCCCATTATTAACCGCGTAGATAAGAGTTACAATTGTTTACATATGTATATAAGTAATTACCTACAATGAACGTGAATACAATTTATTTTAAGGTATTTAGGTTTCAGCGTAGTTAGTAACATCATTAGCATAATTATTGCATGAGTATCTAGAGGGTGACTGTATTAAAGAATGAGTATATTCGTGTGTTGTGTGTAGTGTGTGTGGGTGTGTATGTTTGTGATGGGAATAGACTTAGCAGTACATTGCGGAGACCAACAATAAAAATTTAAAATAATTTAAAGGCAGTTCATGAGTGGCACGGACGGGTCATACAATCATGTACAGTCAGCGTCATACAGCTAGCAGCAGCCAGGCCAACCAAAAACTTCGGTACACATCCCTATTACTGTAAGAATAAGGGTGTGTCACGAAATACCCGGCCGCTCCGGCCGCCAGCAACTTTCACGACGCCGACCGAACGTACCTACAGTTGGGCTTAGAGAGTAGATGCTAGTTAGATACAGGTGTCAATGTTACATACTGCGCCAAGCCGTAGGTACTTGTACAAGGAGGACTATCAGGGTCAAGCTAGAAACTGTACTATTTATAGGTAATACAATAAAATAAAAATACGTACGTCAATTTGTCTGTTACTGCTATGGGCTGGTAGTGGGCATTAGAAAGATAGTACGGATCGTAGGTATATGGTGATGCTAATAGGGTCTTGCATTAGTAATTATCAAGACATTATTAGAAGAAGTTTCAGTTTCCTCATAATTTATGTTTTTAAGAAAGGATGTAACAGCTCGTTTGCAGTTGTTATTGGTATATTGCTGTAAGTCGACTGTTCTAGATATACGGTTATATAAGTATGGCCCAAGGAACAAGGGGAAGCTGTGCGCAAACTTGGTTTTGCAGGTTGGTATAGTGTAGACGATGTCTCTCCTTCTTCGATGGGGTAGTGCATCAGAACTGTATTTATGTTGTCTGCAGATGACTGACTTTATGAATAATTGCCTGACAGATAGTACATCGAAATCTTTGTAAGCACTAGATGTAACGTATGTTTTTGAAGGTGGTAGGTAACCTTGATAATCGCTCGCTGCGCACGCTCAATTTTAATTAGGTGGGACTTCTTTGCTCCTCCCCAAGCCTCAATCAATACCGCAAGTGATGATTGATTGACAGAGGGCAAAATAAACACTTTTTATCAATTGAGGATCACCTATGTGTCTAATGTTCTTAAAAATAAATATTAGTTTTGAGATACGAGAAGAGAGAGAATTTATATGGTGGGTCCAATTAAGGTTTTGGTCAATATATATTCCAAGATATTTGACAGTGTTGGTTGCTTCCAGCAAATGGCAATAACAGGGTGAAAGTGATGGGTTACTGCATGAGTGAGCCTTAATGCTGAAGCTGCTATGTGGTTGTGGTTGTTATCTACTATTTATTTATTAATCCCTATGACGCTCGCAGATTGTGACGACACTAACTGCGAGAGTTTTCTCTTTTTAATAAGCAATTTTAAACATTCTTTATTAGTAAATAAACAATTTGTCCACCCACAATTTGTCTGCTTTGCCCAAAGGTTGACTGGTAGAGAATGCTTACGGCATTAAGTCGTTTTGTACGATAAGTTGTTCTTTTGTGCAATAAAGATTAAATAAATAAATAAAGTTTATATTTATTGATAGAGTTGTTAAGGCGAAGTCGAGTATTAAGGTCATGTGGGATATCCGATACATAAAGGTAAATGTTGAAAAAAATATTTAAAATGCATAGCTGTCGTCCTATATGATGCCCGAAATGAAATTGTATGATTCTGGAATTATTTTAATGCTATTATAAGAGGCAAACCTTTGGGGAGGTCTGGTGGATAAACGGCAGTAGGAGGTGCTGGTGGTATCTCAGTTCCTTCATCCAATTCTGTTGTTGAACGCAAAATATAACCAGATTTAGCGTTCCCTTCCAAATGTATGTAGTCGCTGATCAGGTTACAAACATCGTCATTGACAGCCACGCTGAAAATAGATTAAGCAATATAGAATAACGAATTCACAACTTGAATTACGGATATCAGATAATAAATTAAGATTTCTTACTTTAATTTTTCATTCTTGTTGTCGCTTTTATTCAAATACCATGGACATTCGGCGATCTGCTTGGCATCTTCCAGTAACACGCACAAGTTCATCTAAAACCACATAAAAAGTAACCAGCCATAAATTAAATACAATTTCGTCTCAATTAAGTTCAATGGTTATTGATTATGATTACACACTTGTTTCATCTTCTTTTTATCCAGTGAAAGAGTCATGGTATTCAAAACTTCTTTAGCCTTTTTGATAGTTTTTGTAATATCTTCTTTTACTTTGTAGAGTGATTGTTTTTCAGAGCATTTCAATTTGGTAATTATTTCTGTAACTTCAGTCTTATGTCTTTGTACCATTGAATTCAGTTTTGAAAAATGTTGCTCTACTGTGGCAATCATTTGTGACAGCTCTGATGCGGATCCGGTTTCGTTTTCTATGTTATACAGCAAGTGCCCAACATCCTGTATAGTGAAAACATTTTTTATGAACATCATTTAAGTAAAGTGGTCGTCAACAGAATTTGCTAACTATGTAAACAAACCACCATATTGAAATTGTCTTTTACTATGGCGGTTTGTTTAGTTAGCAAATTCCATTGACGGCGACTTTAGAGTTCTTTGCAGGGTTCCATACCCAAAGGATAAAACGGGATCCTATTACTAAGACTCCGCAGTGTCCGTCCGTCTGTCTGTCTGTCCGTCTGTCACCAGGCTTTATCTCATGAAACGTGGTAGTTAAGCCAATTGAAATTTTCACAGATGATACATTTCTGTTTCTGCTATAACAAAATACTACAAAACAGAATAAAATAAATAGTTAAGGGGGCTCCTATATAACAAACGATATATTTTTGCAGTTTTTACGGTTCCATACCTCAAAAAGAAAAAAACGGAACCCTTATACGATCACTTTCTTGTCCGTCTGTATGTCAAGACCCTTCTCGGGACCGCCTATCGAATTGAAATTAAAACCATATACTCAGGCCTACAGTCCCATGAAGCTGTGAAAAAATCGAACTTCTAAGTTAACGTAAAAAAAGTATGTCAAGATCCTTTATCTCGGGAGCGCCTGAGGGGGTGCCGGTTAATGTACGGCCCAAAAATCGGCGTCCACTATTGCAATAATTTACTTTAAAAACAAAGTCTTAACCGACTTCAATTTAGTACTCCGCCAAGCCACGAGAACATTTCCTATTTTTTTTACAATTTACCACATGAACTGATTTCCGATAGCAAATGCGTTGATTACTATAGAAAAAAACCGAATCTCTGTATGTGGGTCGCTAATATTTGAGGACTTCCATCGATTCCCCAAGATCATCACCAATGTCACTTCATTAGTTCCTATTTCAACGAAATCTTATCACAACCTGTAAAACGTACTTTTGCACTTTTAAGTACATAATTGAGGAACTCGATAAGTCATCTGTGGTCTTCATCATCAATTCCTATTCCTTCCAAATTTATGATTCCGGATGTAAATACACGAGTTATAACAGAAAATACCAAAATCACTACTACACGCGTGCCAACTGAATTATGAAAAAAATGGGACCCACCTGGAAGTATATATGTCGCAGTGAAATGGCCAGTTAGTTTCGTCAATTAACTGACGCGTTTCAAGGATTTTGTCAAATCACTAAACAAGTCTAGTGAAATGAAAAAACTGCCTTTTTTGTCCGATTTCGTCATTTCACTAAACAGATTCAGAGATTTGATCAAATGACTGATTTGTATTAGGCAAATGATAAAATGGATTCGCCATTTTAACATCCCTTAGAGATTTGATCAAATCTCTGTTTTGACCATTTCCCTGCAACATATATACGAAATAAAAAAAAACTAATCGGCTCATCAATGACAGAGTTCTGAGGTAACAAACATTGAAAATAAAAATAATACAGCCGAATTGAGAACCTCCTCCTTTTTTTAAGTCTGTTAAAAAGAGGCAGATAGAGACAGATGGACGCGGATTATCAGGCCGTACATTAACCGGCACCCCTGCCGGTATAGAGTTTAAATTAAAACTATATATTCAAGTCTACAATGCTTTGAAGCTGTTAAAAAATTAAACTTCAAACGAAAAAATCAGATATGGCCGCAAGAAAGTATATTTCGACACGCTCAGGGGAATCCGCAAATTGATAGGGTACTTGCCGTTGACCTAGAACTATGAAATTCGGCAAGTCTTAACGACAGGGTCTTAATGCAAGGAATGGGGATTCAAATTTTTAAGTGAGTGATTGGCACAAGCATTAACAGCTATTAAATATTTATATGATGTATAGTTTTCGATGTATGACGAAGAATTGACTCGCACTTGGCCGGTTTTCTTTTACGGCAATCCTTTAAATAACCTAAATATAACACAACCGAGCCCACAAGGAATACCCACCACTGCCGTTTTCGTAAGTCTCCTGAAGGTTTCGTCTACCTTTGGAAATAACCCATTCAGGTCTTCCAGAAATTCTTCATTCTGAAAAATAATATTACCATTTGTTATAAAATCTAAGCAATTATATGTAAATCCACTATACTTTATAAATAAAGCAGAAGTGCTCACCACTTCTAGCATAGACGCTACATTGTGATTCTTGCAAGACTTTTCACCTCCCACCATGAGGCAATCCATACAAATAGACTTAGCACAGTCCTTGCAGTAATAGTCAAGTGTCTTATCAGTATGCATTTTGCACTTATGGGATTGGACTAGGGGTTCTACAAAAATACAGAATTATTATAGAAATATCACAAAGTTTTTTCCAACAAAAAATGACAGAATTATTTGACATGAACACTTCTCACATTCAGCTAAAATCTGGAACAAATATGTTGAGTAGTGATTTCCTCGCTACTCCTATGTACTAATGTAAACATTGCTTCATAGATATAATTTGAATAACAGAGCAATGGCCAGGGCATTCTGGACCATCAAAATATAGTCCCTTATAAGGGACTATACTATATACTACTATAAGGGTATAAATACATTTACAAAGTGAGCCCCTTCCACATGCACTCAAATAAAGGATTTTTGTTAATAGTAAATGTTTAAATAGCAACACTCACCCTGGCCATAAGATTCAAAATAAGCTAAGAGAGCATTAAGAAAACTTCGGAAGTTAATCACTGCAGTAAGCAATAACTCTTATACTGTCTCAGATGATAGAATTGATAATACCAAAGGCAATAATTCCCCTAGTACACTTATCCTTACCAAGCTATCCCCACTGGTAGGGGTTTGCTGCCCATTTCCACTATTCGCTACTGGGTCGTTCTTCTTTTTAACCGACAATGAATCGTCTTTTTTCTGTTTTTTGCGTTTTTCAACTATTGATAATGATGGTTCTAATGTTTGATTTTAATAAACGTTGCATGTATTTTTTATTAGGACTAATTCGTGATTATTTCCGTGGCGATAATGTTTTTATCTTTATGATAGTTTTACAGAAAATACTGTGACAGAGTGGTCGTTTTCTGCGGGGACCACATTTTGGATTACCACTCTGTCACGCGATTCTATGGAAAAACCACAATAATGAAAAAACATTATCGCCACGGAAAGAATCATGAATTAGTCCTAATAAAAAATACATGCAACGTTTATTAAAATCAAACATTAAAACCATCATTAACAATAATTGAAAAACGCAAAAAAAACAGAAAAAAGACGATTCATTGTCGGTTAAAAAGAAGAACGACCCTACTGCCATTTTGTACACTTATTAAGACTAAAATACTCAATTTTAAATAAAATTGTATTAATAATTTTTTTAAACTACTCTTATTAACGCAATGCGTCTAAAAATGCCCTACATTTATATCTCCGGAACGAGCTCCAACTGTTTAATATATTTAGGTATATGGGATTAACATTTATTTATGCATTTGGTGTATCTAGAAAACTGGACCAAAATTGCAAAATATTTTAGGTTTTCATTGATTTATACACTAACCACTAATTGAAATCTAAATTTGAAACTTCTATGTCTGCTAGAAGTGCCTTGGACTTTTTGATGATCGGTCTGTCATTGAGTGAGTGACAAAATCAAGAAACTGACTAATTATAATTCTTAATACTACTTGTTCAAATTGAATAAAATTTGAAATATAGTGTTTATACAATGCCTGCTTGGTTACCGAAATTTCAGGCTTCTAGTTTTATCCACAACAAAGTTATAGGGGGGTCGAAAATGGTCTGAACTGCTGCTTCGAGTACAGGATGGTATGACCATGCCCCCAGATAGGTTCAGTTTAAAACCAACTACAAAGCAGGTAAGTTTGTCAATTGTAATTGCAATTTGTATCTTATAGCATTGGCAGCAGACTCGCTATTTCAACAGACTATTACTTCACTTATTTCCCTGTATGCTAAACCATCAATTAGCAAACAGTTTTATCATGCTAACATAATAACATGTATAACGCTTTGTGCTCCAGAGCTTAGCTTGAGAGTGGAATGTTTCAATCTAAAATCATTATGACTGCGTGAATATGCTTAGATACACCAGATATGTGTGAAGATGTGAATACAATAGGCTAGGTCCACCCTTCCTTACGTAGCAACAAGGTAGATGTTGTTTAATGTTTAATCAGTATGTACAGTCACCAAAACCAGCATTAATATCTGCCAAAACAATGCGGGCTAAATTACCTGACACTTTCTAACGGCCCCAGTAATATAGCCGTGTCGTGTCACACTGAACATATCCAGCAGCACACAAGCCAACAGAACAAGGAAAATACTAGCCAGCCAACCCAGTCAACTACTGGGTACACTGAGAAGACCAGACAATACCACCACCAGCAATCCATATGAGACTGAAAGTCTATTGGTGGAAACCCACTTCCCGGGGTGCAACGTGGTTGACGTACAATCCTGGTCAGAACAGGAGGAGAACTATCACCCAACAGAAAACGAGTGGAAGATAGCAGAACGAATAACAGAGAAAAACAGAACAACCTGGGCGATTAACAGTTTTGACAACTAAAAATCCCCAGGTCTAGACGGTATCTACCCTGCCTTACTAAAGTGGGGAGGACATAAGCTGACCGAGCATCTATCGAACCTCCTATGCAGTTGTATTGCATATAGATACATACCAATAAAATGGAGAGAAGTAAAAGTAATATTCTTACCGAAACCGGGAAAGAGTGACTACTCAGACCCAAAATCCTTCAGACCTATAAGCCTAACCTCTTTCATGTTAAAGACCCTGGAAAGACTCTGCGACAGGGAGTTAAAGGACACGGCCCTTAAAAACATAAAGATACACCCAAACCAACATGCCTACAGCCAAGGCAAATCGACAGACTCAGCCCTCCATGCTGTAGTAACCAACATAGAAGACGCTCTCGCTAGAAAGAACTCCTGCCTTGGCACCTTCATTGATATAGAGGGTGCGTTCGACAGGACCAACTTTAGCAGCATAAGACAAGCACTAGAGAGACATAAAACCGAACAGCTGCTCATAGAATGGATTATGAACATGCTAAAGAAAAGAATTATAAGACTATCCGAAAACAAAAGCCACCAGGCACTAGTCATGAGAGGATGCCCTCAAGGAGGCGTCCTCTCGCCACTGCTGTGGAACCTGGTAGTTAATGACCTAATAACAAAACTAAACAATAACCGCTTTCTAACTATAGGATATGCGGACGACCTTGTCATACTGGTCAGCGGTCTGATCACAAGCACACTATGTGAACTCACACAAACAGCACTGAAAATAATAGAGAAATGGTGCAAGGAGAATGACCTATCGGTAAACCCAAAGAAAACCGACACAATTCTCTTCACAAATAAACGAAAACTGGGTACTTACGAAATGCCAACACTCTTTGGACCTAAACTAACACTCTCGAAGGAGGTGAAATACCTAGGTATAATACTAGATGACAAACTTAATTGGAGCAAACACCTAGACAATAGACTAAACAAAGCAACAGTAGCCTTCTGGCAATGCAGAAGGATGGTGGGAAAGAGATGGGGCCTGGCCCCCCACATCATACTGTGGCTATACAAAACGGTGATAGTACCAATGATAAGCTATGGTGCCATAGTATGGTGGCCCCGCACCCAAACCACGAGCGCAATTACCAAAATCCAGAAAGCACAAAGACTAGCATGTGTAGCGGCCACAGGATGTATGAGAACCACCCCAACGGCACTAGAAATAATGCTAGGACTCCTACCTTTACACATGCATATACAAAAGGAAGCGGCTGCGACGGCAATACGCCTAAAAAGCCTCAACCTATGGACAAAACTGAACACACTACAAACGAAGATTCATAACATACTGATCACCAGCCTCCCTATCCTGGAGGCTACAATCGACAAAATACCAAGAACTGCAGTCTTCAAGAAAGACTACGGCATATCACTAACAGAAGACTCGAGAGAGGGGCTAAACCAAACAGACCTTAGAATTTTCACAGATGGTTCGAAAACAAATACGGGAACGGGATGTGGAGTGTTCTCAGAGGTCTTAAACATACACATATCCAAACCATTGGGCGAACAAAACACGGTATTCCAGGCTGAATGCGTAGGGATAATCGAAGCCTGCAATGCCATAAAGAGACGAAAAGTTGAGAACACAAACATACGAATACTCTCAGACAGTAAATCGGTACTACAAGCACTGAGCAGTGACAACTTCACATCTAGCTTGATATACGAATGCCACCAAAATCTAACGGAGGTGTGCGCAGACAAAAACACCGTCACTGTACAATGGATCAAGGGGCACAGTGGCTCAAGAGGCAACGATGCAGCGGACGAACTGGCCAGGAATGGCTCAGAAACAATGGCATACGGACCCGAACCAATCTTGCCCCTGCCACAAAGCTACATATACAACCAACTTGACCTATACACCAAAAACCTACACCAAAGACACTGGGAGGAGATAGACACATGCAGACAGACCAAAGAGATTCTGGCAAAACGCGACAACAAACTCACAACCACACTACTGAGGACACATTAAAACCAACTACGCAAGATTGTTGGAATTATAACAGGACATAACACTCTGAACAAACACCTCTACAACATTGGTATCACGGACAGCCCCATGTGCAGAGCGTGCATGGAGGCGGAGGAAACGACCAAACATATTCTACTGGACTGCAAGCAGGTAGAAGTATACAGGGAAAAGCACCTAGGGTCCCCGGAAACACTCCGGGACGCAGTCAAAAACACAAAGGCACTCACGAACTTCCTGGAGGAGCTGGGGTGGTTAGAGTAGTGCTACCCCATTTCACGCAAAATAGGCACGCTGGATGTCGATTTGCGGAAAAGGCCCAGTATACTAACTAACTAACTAACTAACTAACTAATAGAGCCGTGTCAGATATTTATGCGCTCTTTGTTGTGGCAGATATTGATGCTGGTGAGATTTGTTAGATGGGTTCCGCGAACGTGTTGTTTCAATGTTGCGTTTTCCCGAGTCGCATTTTTCCGCGATCGATCAATTTCCTTGTCGCTTTTTAACTCGTAGCTTTATTCAGCGTCTCATTGTTCCGCAATCTTATATATTGTTGATTTTTCCCGCTTTCATAAAAAAAATAACCTCGAAGACGAAAGCGGGAGCAAGGCTCCCGCTTCCGTCTTCTAACCTATCCGTGATCCGAGTCAGTTTTGCTACTAAGCCCCTGTTCCCTACAGCCTACGATGCACCACTATCTTGGCATTGGTTGATCTCAGAGAAAAGTTAATTTGATGCCCACGCTTTGAACAGGGACTTAGGGGCAAAACAGACTCGGATCGCAGATAGGTTAGAAGACGGAAGAGGGAGCAAAGCTCCCGCTTTCGTCTTCGAGGTTGTTTTTTTTTTATAAAAGAGCGGAAAAACGATAAATATCTACACGAAAATAAGGCTATTGCGGAACAATGAGACGCTGAATAAAGCTACGAGTAAAAAAGTGACAAGGAAATTGATCGATCGCGGAAAAATGCGACTCGGGAAAACGCTACATTGAAACAACGCGTTCGCGGAACCCATCTAACAAATCGCTGGTGACTGTACAAAAATGATAACAATAACAAGCTTTTTGATTACAAAGATTTTGTGTAGACAAGGTAAATATTAATAATGCTCATATACAAACCTATATTTTGGAGCACATGAGTTTTGAAGACTACAAAGTTTTTGTGTGTTTTGTTGAAGCAGGTTTCACATAAAATTGTTTGACATTGTTGGCACATTTTCGGCGTGATTTGGTGACATTCTATGCACTGTCCTGCAACATTTTCAATATTAATTTAAAAGAAGAACTAAAGGCGTACTTAATGCCACAAATCACATAAAAAGCAAAGCACATAAAATGTTAATGAAAACAGAAACAGCACAAGAACAAGGTATTATAAACATTATTTTATCAATCAGGTACCAGTTGTGTAGTCTGTGTTCTGTATGATAGACTTGAGATCCACAAAGTAACTTTCGCTGTCATAATTTTTTGAGTCTGATTCCTGGAAAGTAAAAGGGTACAATTTATTAAAAAACATCCTTAGATAAATAACAAGTGGTCTTTTTCATAGCAAATGGCCCAATCAACTATTTTTTGTTGCTTGGTTACGTCTCTTGGGTCACTCTTGAAAGCTTGTTTAATTTGTATGGGGTTTAAATACACTAAACACATTTTTTTTTTGTTATAATAGTAAATCCATTCCATGGTGGGGCATCTCCTTAGGATGCCGATGAATAGTTTTTTTTTAAGAAACTTGTCACTGTTGTCTCTTGGCTTACTGGGGACAAGAAACAACAAAAAAAAATTTTTATTGACCCAAATAAAGTATTATCTTACGATCATGAGTTCCATTGCGAGTTCTCCGAGCATAGACACGTTAACGGGAAATGTTTTGTAAAACTCCTTTTTATTTTTTTCTAGCTTAGCTGGGTCCTTTATTTTTATCTCAGAGGTTTCATGGCACACCTTGCACTCAATGGGCTCCGAGAATCTGATGATGATTTTGACACATGTCTCGCATATAGTATGTCCACAGGCTAGGAACAGAGGAATATTCCCTTTGGTATGAGGCCCGAGACCTGAAATCAATCCACAAGTATAGCAAATAATTATTTAGTTCATTTATTTGCCTAATTGTACTTGTAACAACTTGTCGGTGTATGATGTTGCCACATGTAGTTAAACACAAAGATCCCGCGTTACTTCGACAAACTAAGAAATTTCAAAAAATTACTTGAAATTGTGATGGTGACTTTACTAACTTATGGTGCCCATGGTAACACAATGATACTTGGAATGGGTAATGAGTTTGTCTAGGTATTTCAGTGGGCACCGGTGGCACAACAATTCTCTTCACTATGAGGTGTTCTTAGCATTGAAAGGGTTGTGGAAATTTTGGTGATCTTTAATACAGGGTTCATAAGTTAATACAGGTAGATATGATGGATGTTCGGAATAACGATGTAGGAATTTGAGGAGGTAATAGACTGGAAGAATTTGAACCTTATGTCTTTGTCCAATCTGTGGTACTTTCTTTTTATTATCAAGTTTTTCAAAGTTTTCAAATCACTCATCATGATGACCTACAAAACCGATTTTAAAAGAACTTGTAGAGCAAGTGAGAAGGGTCGTATTTTTTTTAATTAATTGCGATGTTAATTACATAACAATAAACTGGATTTATATCATACTTTGTTCTAAATTTAGTTTATGAAGTAAATTTTTGGTACAATATTTTTTTTAATACTTTATTTAAAAAATTATCACATACATATTTGACTAAGACATGTCAGGTTTCTAACAGTCCAGTCTATCACCTCCTTAAGTTCCTACATAGTTATCCCAAACCCCATGTATTATTTACCTTTCTCCGACTATAAAGATACAACTGCAAAGCTGGGCTATCACACAAATGAAACCTTATAGAGCCCCGAAAATAATAGGAGAATCAACCCATGCAGTTGTAGTTGGTGGGGTTTGAAAAGGGTTCAAGTGTATCTAGTATAATTATAATTATAATATGTAGACAGTGAGACATGATAGAATTCATTTCGTATGCTCTTCAAAAAACATAATGGTTCCAATACCAACTACTGACTTCAAGGGAAAATCCCCTATTTCATTCCCATCAGCTTATGGGTGAAGATCAAAAAATATGCGACATAGTTAAGGCCTTAATTTAATCTACGCTTTAACTTTCTCATTTTCGTAACGACAATTACCCATGCACTTTATATGGGTAATTGTCGTTTTTGATCTTCACCCTTATATCAGATTGGATTGTTAAAATGGAAGATTGGAAAGGTGAGACTCCAAATTGTATTGCACAATAATCAAATCCGAACTCTTATTAGTCACAGGAAGTGGATATTGTTTATACTCATTTGCTGATAAGTTAATGTATCAACTGTATGAACAAAGTTGCAATATTAGAAAAGATTAGGTATAGCCCAGTCAGTAAAACTAGGTGTAGAAGAATAAAAAGGGTTATAATAATAATATAATAAATAACTTTACCGAAAAGAGCCCGGCTTTACGATGATAATGTTGAATAACTTTAGTGCTTTCGACTATTTATTTTATTAACTTGATTACCTACTAGAAGAGAAGTGCTTATAACTACGTTGTGACGAATATTTACTTAAACTTGTATATGCATCGTCATGACATGAGGAAAACATAAGAAAGTTACTGATATAATATGGAAAAAATTTCGATGGCATTATAGAGATGTTTGTGTACTTTTTAATCTGGAAACAAGTTATTTATGTTATACTTACGTGTACATCTGGAAACAAGTTATTTAAATATATTATACTTACATGTTAAGTTGTATAATTGACTGCAGTTCGGACAAGACTTTTTGATATTTACGTCCATGACGGTAAAATGATCTTAAGTAAAATGAACTGTAAGTTGTTGTTTACATAATATTTACGATAGAATTTCTACTACGAGGAATAAACTAAGTTTTTAAACGTTATAATGATGTCCTAATAACTGTATAACAATTTTTCCATAGAATTCTAATTTTCGCCGCGAAGCACGCCGTGTCCGTAAACAACGAGAAAAGAAAAGAAAATATTGTACACAGATAATAATAATATAAAACAAAAGCACATCGAGTGATAGGATAGTTTATGGTTCAAATAGAGTACGGTAGACAATAAAGGCCGAAACCACGCCGAAACGCGTTGAAAGCGGTGGCGGAGCGGTGCGGAGGCGGTACCGGTTGTAGTGCTCGAGCTAATATGAAAGGATCCGCACATAGCGACGCGGCGCGGCGCGGTATTCTGTGCGGACCCTTTCGTATTAGTTCGAACATTACAACCGGTAACGCCTCCGCACCGCTCCGCCACCGCAGTCAGTGCGTTCGGGCCTTTATATCCCAAATTTGAGCGCACTACAAAGGATGCGATTTGTCACACCAACTTGCGATAGTCAGCTCAAGGGTTCTACAGATTACGTGATTTTACCACAATTTGTCAGTACAACATGTTGAAGTCATAATTGGGTGTGGCGTAGATAAAACAATACGTCCCAACATATGCCAAATTTTACGAAGTCATGGGGTGCATACAGGTCATAATTTGTTCGCCCCAATTTTTCAGAAGCTGACTAATTGCTATGGTGGAGGCATGTTGCGCTGCTGATCCAACTGTTAAACGAGTTGTACTAAGAAATTGCATTCGCATCTGGTCGGATTGTTACCCTGTACGTGCCTGTACTTCGACATATTGTCACAAAAATCACATGATGGGCAATCCACATTACGTGATTTGTCAGCCCCTATTCATCAGAACCTGACTAATTGCCATGTTCCAACCGTCAAATGATGGGCCATCCACATTAAGTGATTTTACCCCAATTTGTCGGTACAACATGTCGAAGTCAGAATTGGGTGTAGCGTACAGACGTAACAACTGCAACTACAATTTCATTCAGTGTGGCCAGTTAACATTAGGAAAGCGAAAATTGGCGCATTCAAACGGTCCTGCGAAGCGGACTGCAAGATTGTTACTAACCGATGAGATAGGGCAAGACAGCACGCCTAAAATGGGACGGCCGCGACATACTCTTGATTTTCTCGCACTATACCTCTTGTTCTAAGTGTTCTAATAAGAGAGAGACGGATCGTGCTAGAAAAACTGAGAGCTCGCGCGCCGTCGCGTAATAGCCGTGCAGCACACAAAAATCGAGAGTATGTCACGGCCGCCTCATGATCGACGTATATATTTTTTAATTTTCGTTTCAATTTATTTGAATGAAATTTGTGAGAAAAAAAATCTTGGCATATCATGCAAATTCCATGGTCCAAATTGTGATTTTCATGCAATTAGTCCGTACAACTCGTTTGACGGTTGGAACATGCATCGACACTATAGCAATTAGTCGGATTCTGATGAATTGGGGCTGACAAATCACTTAATGTGACGTGCTATCTCGCCCTATCTCATCGGTTAGTAACAATCTTGTAGTCCGCTTCGCAGGACCGTTTGAATGCGGCAATTTTCACTTTCTTACTGTAACTAGCCACACTGAATGAAATTGTAGTTGCAAAACACCGGTTTAAAAAAAAAATACAAAATTACAGTGTGAAATATTAATACAATGTTCTTTAGCATATATTTTTTAATTATCGTTTAGATTTATTTGTATGAAATTTGTGAGAAAAAGAAACTTGGCAGGTCATCCAAATTCCATGGTCCAAATTGTGATTTTCTTGCAATTAGTCCGTACAACTCGTTTGACGGAACGGAACATGCATCCACACTATAGCAATTAGTCAGATTCTGATGAATTGGGGCTGACAAATCACTTAATGTGGATGGCCCATGATTCTTATTAGTCTGTGTTTTTTTTGGAAGTTCCTTGTTTAGAATCAAGCCGTTTAAGCCAAATCCCATAGAAAAAGTTAGTGATTAGGTAAAACCTATGATGGCGCCATCAAGGCAAACATTTGACAGTTGCCAACCCCAACAATTTGGACCATGGAATTTGCATGTTCTGCCAAGTGTTTTTTCTCACAAATTTCATTCAAATAAATTTAAACGAAAATTAAAAAATTATACTTAATGCGGATGGCCCATGTGATCCTACTGCCCTATTACCAGCACGGCTATCACAAAATGGCGCGAGAGCTCCCTCGATTTCTCCTCGCACTATCCCTCTCTCTCTTATTAGAAAACTTACAAATATTTATTTTATATATCGAGATAGCTCGCGCGCCTTCTTGTGATAGCCGTGCTGTGTCGAAAAAAAATAGTTCCGTTTCTGGACTTTTTTGCCAAGCTGCAAGTCTATCATGATACGGTCGCGACATACTCTTGATTTTCCTCGCACTATCCGTCTCTCTCTTATAAGAACACTTAGAACAAGAGGTATGGTGCGAGAAAAGTCGAGAGTATGTCGCGGCCGTCTCATGATATCTCTATATATGCTACGCGCTGTAGGTAATCTAATCTGCCGAGAGCGGGCACATGGTGCACCGTCGCGGCGAGCGGTGCCGCACGCTCCGTGTGTTCCACGCCCTAGATTAAATATCGCGGCCACGTGTAGACACAGCCTATAAAATAAATCTGTCAACCCTACTGTTTTTATGTTTGTCAATGGTTTGTCATTAATCATAGAGGAAATTTTTCAGGGTGTCCACTGCAAAGCCTGAAAATATTTCCCTGACTTTTCCCTGACTTTCCTTGACCATTTTTTCAAATTTCCCTGACCAGGTTAGTCAAAATATTTCAAGTGTTTAACATTTCACGCCATCTCAAAGTACGCACGTCACCCTCCAAAGAGAAAATAAACCTTTTTTCATAAACTACGATGGTGACAAACAAGCGCACGGTCTGTCAGGTGCTGTGTCACCGCAGCCTTTTAGACGTTTGCAAGGCCAGCGGAAGCATAATTCACCTGAAAGCCAGACCTACTCGGTTGCATTGGCATTGTTAGCACTAACGCCTTAGGTAGGTATTGGTGGCACGGAAAGAGAACAACAGTTAAACGCTATAAAAAAAAGATATATAGATATAACACCCAACATATACTCATAGATGCAGCCTCCTCTTCACCTGACCTCAGTAAATATTTTAAGTCTGAAGCAAATGTGTTATGCACTAAAATGTTTTTTTTTGGTTTTAATGTTTCTCTAAACAATGAAGTAGTTACGCACATATCTTGCCCGTAATGTAACATACTCATAAGAGAGTTTAATGTACGTAATTAATAGGTAACACTTTTTACTTTAGCTTAGCTTTATTTATCATTAAAATTCATCGGGTGTCCAAATAATTAAAATGGGCGAGGAACTAGTAAGGTGCTTCCAAATCATACACTTCAAATTCATTGCTTCAACAAACTAACAATTGCGAATCGTTTAACCCGTTTTAGCAAATAAATAAATCAATTAACTAAGTGTATGATTTTGAAGCATCTTACTAGTTCCTCGCCCATTTTAATTATTTGGACACCCGATGTATTTTAATCTGTACATATAATAAAGCTGAAGACGGTAGAAAGTCTGTACTTACATGGAAGATATTCGAAAAAAAGTTTGCTGGGGATACTTAGAATCGATAACAGAACACGATCCAAAAGTTTTTAGAGTTTTTGTCTGTTTATTTGTACGCGCATCGCGTGAAAACGGCTGAACTGATTTTGATGCAAACTTTACTAATCCGTCGAGAAAGTTCCCGGCCAACATGTCTATCTATCTATACATATAATAAAGCTGAAGACGGTCGAAAGTCTGTACATGGAAGATATTCGAAAAATAGTTTGCTGGGGATACTTTGAATCGATAACAGAACACGATCAAAAAGTTTTTAGAATATTTGTCTGTTTATTTGCACGCACATCACGTGAAAACGACTGAACAGATTTTGATGCAAACTTTATTAATCTGTCGAAAAAGTTCCCGGCCAACCTATAGGCTATAAAAAATATTAAGATAATGGTACAAAGGGGTTAAAAAATGAGATTGAACTTTGTATGGGAAGTTCTTAAATTTATGCGTTAAAGACTTGAAAATTGACAAGCATATACTTGACTAGAAAGAAAAAAGAACCATATTCAAACTTTTAGCAAAATAAAGGTAAGATGTGAAAAAGCCCGGGATGTAAAATAGTGGTAGGCAGCTAAACACCACATATTAACTAAAACTGGTTGATACCCTCCCTGCCACCTGGGGATAGTATAATATATGTGGCGTTTATCCCCCAAATGCGCGGGATACTCCGGATACGAAGACACCTGGGGATAGTAAGTGTCCGTGGGGGCTCACCCACGGGCCTCCAGCCCCCGAGCTCACATAGCGACCGCTCTCTAAAAGTATGCTTAGGGCACTCCTACGAAAAACTCAGCCTTCGGTTCCGCTTGAATCCCCGTTTACCTCCAGAACTTCGGTCCTCACCACTCGGCACTTTGGCCTCAGGTCTCAAGACACCTTAGGATAGTGAGTGTCCGTCGGGCTCGCCCTAGGGTCTCTGGACCTGGGGCTCGCATAGGGAGCGCTCTTTAAAAGGATACTTTGGGCATCTACAAACATTATTGACGACCAAGTTTATGAGGGTGTTTATTTAGATTCGAATTTGAACTGTTGGACGCACAATCTATGGAAATGAAATCTTTATTTTCAGTATGTAGTATGATTAAACGTAAGAATACCATGTAAACCATAATTTATGCACGTACGAAGACGCGGGCAGAAGCTAGTAATATTAAGCGGGTAAAAAGTGTTATATACGTACATTAAACGTAACGCGTAAGTACTGATTGTTTAGAGAAACATTAAAACCACTTTTTTTCTTGTAAGTACATAATACATTTGCTTCAGACTTAAAATATTTACTGAGTATATGTTGGGTGTTATATCTATATATCTTGGTTTTTTTTTCCTCCTGGAATATTTTCCCTGACCTGGCTAAAGCTTCCCTGACTTTCCCTAACCACCATGAGCTTCCCTGACTTTTCCCTGACTTTCCCTGACTTTCCAGAAAGTGGACACCCTGTTTTTATATACTGAGATAGAGTCATCAGCTTCCTCCATGTACTCGTGTCATCTATTGGCCGACTCTCAATTTGTAGGCCACTTTTCCACCGAGATATTCGAAGCTGTGTTTCCATATTAGGCTTGATACTTAGCTTAATAGCTAAACACAATAAGAACACCTTCTTCAGTCACCTTTCCGTCTTTAACATAATGGAAAAATACAGCTTCGCACATCTCTGGCGGATACAGGGCCTTAATATCCAATGGGTACGACGGGATTCGGATTAACATTCCTGATTATATTCAAAATAATAAAAAGTGCGAGATAATAATATTTCCTATTACTATAAGCGTATCTTTAATATTTGTGACTGACTGACTGACTCCGCCATTGGAATGAAATTAAAAAAAAAACAAGATTGCGTTCCTCTACACCGAATTGTATTTTGTGGTTAATGCACACAATATTTGTACTTGTTACTAGGGCTGTTGTTTTTACATAAAAATATTTAATTATATTTCTTTGTAAATTTACAGTACTCTGGAACATTTACGGTTGTTTTCATATAATAATTGCAATTTAGGAACTTTAAACAAGTTAATGGAATGGAACGGAAAACAAATCTATCCGTGCTTTATGCAGTAAAGTTGCCAGTTATGCAAAATTACTATCATAATTCATGATATTTCCAAATAACGTCTTTAATGGGCCATCCACATTAAGTGATTTGTCAGCCCCAATTCATCAGAATCTGACTAATTGCTATAGTGTGGATGCATGTTCCAACCGTCAAACGAGTTGTACGGACTAATTGCATGAAAATCACAATTTGGACCATGGAATTTGCATGATCTGCCAAGTTCTTTTTCTCACCAATTTCATACAAATAAATTTAAACGATAATTTAAAAATATATGCTAAAGAACATTGTATTAATATTTTACACTGTAATTTTGTTTTTTTTTTAAACCGGTGTTTTGCAACTACAATTTCATTCAGTGTGGCCAGTTAACAGTAAGAAAGCGAAAATTGCGGCATTCAAACGGTCCTGCGAAGCGGACTGCAAGATTGTTACTAACCGATGATATAGGGCGAGACAGCACGTCGATCATGAGGTGGCCGTGACATACTCTCGATTTTTGTGTGCTGCACGGCTATTACGCGACGGCGCGCGAGCTCTCTCATTTTATCTCGTACTATCCGTCTCTCTCTTATTAGGACATGCGAGAGAAATCGAGAATATGTCGCGGCTGTGTGTTAGACGTGCTGTCTTGCCCTATCTCATCGGTTAGTAACAATCTTGCAGTCCGCTTCGCAGGACCGTTTGAATGCGCCAATTTTTGCTTTCCTTCTGTTAACTGGCCACACTGAATGAAATTGTAGTTGCAGTTGTTAGGTGTGTACGCTACACCCAATTCTGACTTCGACATGTTGTACTGACAAATTGGGGTTTAATCACATAATGTGGATATTGTGGATAGCGCATAAGTGTATATCTTAATAATAATAATTAAAATTATAGAAATAGCTCCATCCACTGAAACATGCAAGTTTTAATGTATGGGAGCTGTCAAGTACTGACTGAGTGAAATGCCCCTGTCATTAATTAATCAAAGAGTATAATAAGTATGTTTATGTAAAGAGTGGCAACTCCGAGAATTACTGGGTCTCATAGCCACCAAGCGGATGTTGGGAGGAACTACACTGACAGTTGACACACACACATATACAGGCACGCACACATACCTATATTAGCACGCACACATACGCAACCACACGAAGCCAATTTTTCCTATCGTTGTCGATTTCAATTTTTCGACAGACATGGACAAAATTTGGAAGGTTTGAAGACCTGATTCTGTGCGATAAATACAATATTAAGATATGTCCCTGGCTAAAAATTCCCTTGAGCGAAAATCCAATACGTTTTTTCTCTCAATGGTATAAAATTGTAGGTCACTGTCACTATAGTAAATTGTGCAGACATTTCACAGAATCACAAGCTCTTCCAACCTACCAAATGTTATCCAATTCTGTTAAAAATTAAAATCAACAACGGTAGAAAAAATTGGCTTCGTGTAGTTGCGTATGTCTTAACCAAGAACTAATAAATGATATTATGATAGTACTTAACTAACAGCTGGAAGATAAGTAAAACACACAACATTGGTAAGGATTTATGTATTAAGGAAAAAATGTTGTGGTTGAATTTTGGCTTAGCGCCACTACTCTGCAGAAAAAATCTAGTTTCACTGTCATCATCATCAATAAAATCAAAATTGAAACAAATACTCTAGATATATTGAATTATTCAGTAACAGCTGCACATAAAAACAATATATGCAGAGGCAAATAAGAATCATTGAGTAGGGTTTGGAAAACTCTTGCCGCAGTCTACATAAATATCATTAAAATCTCAGTTCACTGGATGGAGAGCATCAGGAGTTTCAGGAGGCACTCGTCGATACAGCACAGACTTAGATGTAGATGGTTGCTCAATAATGTCAGAGTTCAGTGGACGGAGAGCTGAAAACAAACAAATGACCAAATACTGCCTACTGTTAAAATAAAACCTTATAAATAAGGGGTTCAGGGGTTCGTCTAGGTAGCTCTATCCACTTAAGTACACCTAAGCTGTTACCCTGGAATACTTGTGTTGTGAAGGTTAGACTGCCGAAGAAATGACATTCAAGCAGCAATGAATATAACAGTTAATATTAAATGTAGTATGTATATCCTATTTTATGAGTGCATTTGATTAAGAAATGTTCTCTATACAAATAGATTAACAGAACAGAAATTTTGGTCAAATGAGGAGAAATGGAGGGTGTAATTTTCTATGGAGCTTACTTACTTACATACTTACTCCTCTCGCACAGCGACCCAAAGTGGGTCTTGGCCTCCAACACAATTGCTCACCACTGATCCCGGTCCTGTGCAGCTTCCCGCCAGTCGCCAGCCTGGAGCTCGCGCAGATCCGCATTCACCACATCCGCCAACCGATATCTAGGCCGACCGACCGGGCGGCGTCCTGCCGGTTTTCCGACACCCGGTTTTATAACATCATCGTCTTCAGAGCCGTCTGTATTATCACCTGGTACAAAGAAAGTAAAATCTTAGACAACTAGTGTGTTAAATACTCATATTCACATTTGACAGCATATAAATAGTTTACTGACCTCCTAGCACACTAAGTTTTATGTCGGACATAAAGCATTCGTCCCATTCTGGCCAATATGCAAGTGCAAGAGGGACAAATGCTTTATGTCCGACATAAAACTTAGTGTGCTAGGGGGTCTGCAGTAGGTACTGTAGGTAGGTAGGTACCTATGTTGATAAGTACTTCAGTACGAGGAATTTCCAATCTTTCTCTAGCTTTTGTGCTAACGGTACTTTCGAAGTGCATTCTAATTGCGATTTGATAATAACCGACATAAATCTTTTCATTTGTCTTAAAATGCAAACAAATCACTTACTTACCTGTAGAAAAATACACATTCCTGGTGTAATCACACGCAATAACAAGTATGCGATTGTTGTAACATGTAGGTTATCACGTGCAACACCATTATTTCTATAATAATACGTCCATTTTATCGTAAAACACTTGTTTTTTTGCACTTTTTTCAGAAAACCGAAATTGTTCTAACCTGAAACTTACAACTGACATTTTAAATACTCTGTATTGTCTTTGGTGGATAGGGATGCGATGTTCTTTCATATCGATAAAAACTCGAAGTCAGAGTACTTGGTCGAGACAGTAATGTTGAGCTAGTATGGTTTGCCGAAATACAGTGGCGGCGCTGGGTACACCGGCACCAAGGGCGGTTTTGTATTGAGCACCCTGGACGGGTTTGTATTGAGCACCCCTGACCCCTACTCAAAATAAAACAACAAACACTCACCTACGAGGCTTTATTTTACTAAAATAATCTACCTACTACCTACCTACTTATTATATTGTCAGAATTGACTTCCATGTCTCTTTCAATGGTATCCGGGGCGGACCGCCCCCCTCGCGCCCCCCTAGCGCCGCCACTGCCGAAATATAGTTCGTGGAAAGACTGGGAAGACTTGAGAACGCGGATACAACAGTTACTAAATACATTTCCTAATAAATACATTTACTTTTTCCTATATGAATAAGACGTCATCAGCGTACAGCATACACCAAGGGATCTGATCTTGATAGTCCTTGGTAATATAGTCCGTAGGAAGATTAAAGAGCAGTGGGCTTACAGCCGATCCTCTATTATAAATGTATGTATAATTTTTTAATCTATCGTCATTATTTATTAAGGAAAATTAATCAATGTACTTTGCTATATTTTTATGAATAAATGGTGTTTGTAATAAAATAAATATATTTTACTTCATCCTGGGAACTTAGAAAAGAGGCGACACGCCGATTTAATGTATACGGAAAATTCACTACAATTTTATCTCATTTAGAGAAAAGAACTGTTGGATTTTAGTAACTCAAGGAATCTTTTAGTCAGGGATATACCTACCTTAATACATATTAAATTTAAATCGCTCAGAGTCACCAGGTCTTCAAACCTACCAAATTTTATCCAATGCTGTCGAAAAGTAAAAGTGGACAACGATAGAAAAAAATGGCTTCGTGTGGTTGCGTATGTGTGCGTGCGACTGTATGATTGCGATGTATGCGGGCATTTATAGGTATGTGTGTGCGCCCGCTTGGTGGCTATGGGACCCAGTAATTCTCGAAGTTGCCACTCTTTACATAAATATACTCATTATATTCTTTGATCTGTGTTCTTATTTTACTTCTTTACCTATACTATTGCCTTAAGAGGTCGCAGTAAGCACGGCCGAATTTCACCTTCCCATACAAACGTAGTTGCGCTCCTATTTTAAAACTACGTGTTGGATTGTGACGAAACTTTGCATATACTCGTACAATGAAATGAGGTATATCTATGTCTGTAATTAGTTTAAGTAGTTCCAGTTTATAAAATAAACAAAATACAGCAAAAACAAGTTATTTATTAAACCTTAAATCGCTGTATTTTTTTACTATGGTATCTGACGCTACTTAAACTAATTACAGGCCTGGATGTACCTCATGTCATTGTACATGCAAAGTTTCGTTACAATCCAACTCGTAGTTTTAAATTGAGACCGTAACTACTTTTGTATGGCGAATCGAGCTTACTGCGGACTCTTAAATAGCAACAGCAGAAAATGCACTTTAGTAACTTTGTCGACATCGACATTATTCGGCGTACACCACATTACTGTTTTAGTCTATGGTTATCCATTCCGCCATTTTTGTAATAAAAAGATGCGTTTCATTTCTAAAGATTTCATACCTACTTACAGATAAAATTGGTTACTGAAACAATTTGTGTATTTTTTATATATTTGGTTTTTAAAATTAAGTGGACATTAAATTCTATCTCAAAACATAAAAATATAATTTATTTCATTTCAAAATCTTAAATTTATTGTCGTGGGTCTATGGTACTGACATCTGTTTCCATTTTCTGTCAACAACATTAAATACAGCAGTCCGCTTCTGGCTAGATGTCAGCACTTTCTATTCAATAAATCGGCGTGTTGCCTCTTTTCTAAGTTTCCAGCCCCTGTAATTAATGTCATTGTCAGCAGCGTTTGCCGTAATTCGTGTGGAAGGATATTATTTATTATAATGTTTTATTTATTTGTTCTGTTGGCTCTGAATTATACAATATCGATATAAAACAATGTCATTGATTAAAAAAACAAGAAATGACGCTGTTAAAGCAGCAGTTACATCCTATTTGGAACGCCGGAATTACCCAGTACGTGTGATTGTACAACTACCTAAACAAATTTTCCCTAATTAATCAAAATTCTATAATTTAATTATCTTCTATTTTTACCATGCTCATTTTATTCACTTTTAGGATACAGACGTTTTCAACAACAACAATTCCGTAAGCCAAAGTGTTGAACAAATGGCGGTCGCTACTATTGTCCAATGTGAAGCGAGTCGCGCCAACTCAATATTATTTTCTTGTATAAACAACGATCCTGGACAATATGACGTACAATATACAAGGTATTCTCTAGCATTTAATCATGGAATTAGCCAGCCTAAACTTACCACTCCAGTGCCACTGACACAAAGTATGTAACTAAGGGTGGTATTCCACATGTTTAAGATCCTTGTCGAATAATCATTTCACCTCACATTTTTTTAAGCAAAATGTGAGATGCATATACATTGGAAATTGGCAAACCAGTGTGCCAATTTCCATTCCTGGATTTATTACTAATGTCTTTTTATGTATTTGTACATAATAAGACATTCGTAATAATAATCCTGTAAGTTTTTTCATCCATCATTATATTAAATAAAGTAAAAAAATTAGGAAACAATGTTACACAAAAATAAGTCATAGTAAGCTTAATAAAGGGTTGTGTTATGTGTACTAAACAACAATTTATTAATTAGATATATATATTACTTAAATGCATAGTAAACAGCTGAGACTCAGAAACAAATATTCATGCTTATCACACAAATATTTGCCATTACCGGGATGCATTCATTTACCATATTACTTTTAACCACTTTACAGATTGGTCAACTTCATAAAAGAGATCAAGATAGAAAATGTTAAGAATGAACTTCTAGCATTACTAACACCATTACTGTGCCACATGTACTTGGAAATGCTTCGGGGTGGCCATGGTGGGGCAGCGCAAATGTTCTTGAAACGACATTCTGTCTCATTGCCCCAGAAGGAATTGTCCTTCCATCAACCAATCGATGGAAACTTGCCATCAGCACTCTACAGGCCAAACAGTCTGGAGCAATTGTTTAACTCACTACAAAATGGTACCATTGATAATGAAGCACCTGAGAAAGATTATATGAATCAGTTACTTGATGATATAGGTTCAATTTACACACTGCAAGAAGTGGAGACAAGACCATCCATTGCAGCGTTCAGGTAAAGGCAGCCACTAGTAAGACTTGCTACTCACTTGGGATGCATTTGCTTATTTATTCATGTTGCTTCTTAGATCCCTAAAAAACTTGCATTAATACTGGCTTGTGAACTGCTCGCCTAATACAGGGTGTCTGGTGGCAGATTTATGTATCTAAATCCTAATATTTCAAAAAGTAATAAACGCGTTATTCGAACCACTAATCCTGCGGATTTGTCAGTCCCAATGCCGCAGTGGTCGGGAGAGCATCGTGCGTTCGCTATCGAGGCGTTCTTTAAAGGCGGCGATTCTTACGTTATCGCCAGTCGGCAGTTTTGTTCACACTTCAATATTCGACGATTAAGGGCGGGTTTCACCGACTTACGATTACAGACTGATCAACGTTAAATATGGCGCTGACAGCTGTCAGTTCATAGAAACTTGTCAAATGTTCCATTCATTCAGATTTTAACGAACACCACTTACGATTACAGACGGTTTGGTGCAACTCGCCCTAAGTGATGGACCAAGCGTGAACTTAATTTGTTCTTGGGTGGAGAGATTCCGTGCAACTGCTTCCACTATGAACAGTCCACGCCCGGGGCCTAGTCGGACTTCAAGAACCCCGCAAACATTGAACTCATTGAAAAAGTTTATGTGAAAATCCCCGTCTTTCGGTACGGAAAAGGGGAGCCTCATTGGGACTTGCTAGGGTAGCTGTCCATGAAATTTTGAAATAAGACTTGAAGTTCCATCCATTTAAAATCCAAATCGTCCAAGAATTGTGTTACGCGAACAGGTTAGTCAAACAATGTTGGAGAGGTTTCGCTTTGGGAATTCAATCTCTTGGTTGACGAGGCTCATTTTCACTTAAACGGCCATGTTAATGAACAAAACTGTCATTACTGGTCGCCACGAAACCGTAATCCCGAATCAAACATCAGAAACCGCTGCATTGCCCCCGTGTAACCGTTTGGTGTGCTTTGTCCACAAATGTGATAATCGGACCTTTTTTCTTTGAAAATGCCCAGGAATTAATGTCAACAGTGAAATTTATGGAAGAATGATTACTTTCTTCTTGCCGAATCTGTGAGCTCATCCATCGTTCTCATCACACACATGGTTTCAAAAGGATGGGGTGACCCCACATACGGCGACAACATCAATGAGTTTGCTGCAAGAAGTTTTCCTTCAAAAACTAGTCGTTTTGGGGACATCCAATGGCCACCGAGGTCGCCTGATTTGACCCCAATGGATATTTTCTTATCTCAGGGGCTCAAAGAGAGAGTTTATAGTAACAATCCGCGTACTGCCGTGGCCCTAAAAGAAAATATTCGTCGGGAAATCCACAATATTCAACCAAGCTTGCTGCAGAGTGTGGCACGAAACACGAGGCTTCGTTTTTAACAATGTGTGCAACTCCATGGAAGATATCTGGATGACATAATTTTCAAAAAAATGAAATCCGCATCATTGCTTTAACTGTGAATGTATTAATAAAAACATACACGCAATAATTATTTTTTATAAAATTCTGAAATCATAAATCTGCCACCAGTCACCCTGTACTAGAAGAGCGACACCCTGTATATGTCAATTTATGTATTGTTTCAGATCATGTAAATATGATATATTCCTATCACAGGATGCACTGAACATGCTGAAAGCTTACTTAGCGAAACACAGCCATGTGCTTTTAATACAAATTCTGCAGACTTGGTTCCACATTGATATTAATAATGACACTAACAAGAAAGATTCTGTAAGTTATGGATTTATGATATACTATTTTCCCGCACGGCTTCGCTCGCTTGTTGCAAAAACCGCAGGGAATAAATATAGCAATGAAATATAGCCTATGACCATCCAAAATATCAGTGGGCTGGCACTCCTAGAACTCAATTCCTACTAGTTTACCTATTGTAATTACAACTGAGCACCATATTTATTATTGATTTATTTATTGATTCATCAGGCAGTCAGTTGAGAGCCAATTAACAGTACCTAAATAATTGCTGAGTTTTATATTTCTTCTGCTATTGACGGTAACTTAAGCCAAATTAACTCCAGTTAATTAATACTTTGATTTAAGATCATAGAAAAGTTATACATATATTTTGTGAATATCTATAAATTAAATCAAGTATACAGATTGCTGTGCCTTTACAGGGTTTATACTGAGACATATTTTAATTTCTAAGACATTTGTAACGTATAATGCAATAAATATACTAATCTGATTAATTCATCAAAAAAACTTTACTTTGACCAGCTCCATACCTGAATAATTAGATACCTACATAAATATTACTTTTAATGTATAAATACAACTAACACTGGAATATAAGTATGTAACTAACACCTATGGATTCCATCCGAATTAAAAGATTTATAATAATTTAACATGTTGCCAGCAAATTGTTACTTGGAAACGGAATATTATTTTTTTATTACGGCTTTCAGGAGGATGACGATGATGACCCCACAAATGATGGAATCAATATAAAATCAGAAGAGAAAGTTACGGACACCAATGGTTTGAAATATTCTGTTCATTTTCTTATTTACAATATTTTATTCAGTTTGACCTGCCCCTGTGTCTGTATGCAATAAATTTTGCAAATCTTATTTGACGTATTTCCGAAAGTCCAATCAAGTTTAAATGTTGTTTGTGTGAGTTCCCAGGAAGCTTGACACAAGTCGGCTCCCCATACAAATACCATTGTTTGGCTCTCATTTTAAAATGGTGTGCTGGAATACAATGAAACTGTGTACACAATGGGATATTCCATATCTAGGCCGGAAACCAGTTTCCAGTGCTAGAAATGATAATAGAGATATTAGTAAAAATAAAAAAAAGTTATAGTAAACTAGTCAAGCCGTTTCATTTGACAACCATATTTATTTGACAAAAAGTTTATATGACATTACATTACAGATTGACCAATGCGTCACAAAACTTATACTAAAAACAATTTTAAAAATTTCACAATTCAAATTAAAAACAAATTATATTGGAACAGTTGAGCAACTAGCATCCATCACCTCACAGAATCTCAAACACTCACTACACACTGCTGCCCATATTGAGGGGTCTTTAATGAAACATTTGATAATCCGCCATTTTGTTTCAGGCACCATCTTAGATTTGAAATTGTTTCAGTGTGCTGTATCCTATTTGACAAGGCCTTTTATTTGATACCCATATTAAGCCTGCATCACACTAGCGCGGCCTGGCCGCGGCGGACAATAATAAACTTGTCATTAGCTGTCAAATTTATTATTGTCCGCCACCGCAGGCCGCGACAGTGTGTTGCAAAAATATGTAATCCGCCATTTTGTGGCGGTGGCCATCTTAGTTTAAATAACAATAATATTGGAAACACCTAACTGTATTGTCATCGGTACTAAAACTGTAAACACTATGTGTGGAATTTCAGGCCAATCGTTCAACAGGAAGGAAGTAAATTTTTAATTCCTAGATTTGACCGAAGAAAGTTGAACTTAATAAAACCGTTTAAAAGGTGGTTCGACGCAGGTTGACAGATTTTAAGAAACTTATGTAAGAATTTTTCATGAATTGGCTTTCCATTTGCGCGAAATTTCTCATTTCCTAGAATCAACTTGTATAAACTAGAATAATTTGAGAATAATCGTTGTCCCAAAGTATCACGTGACAAACTAATTTCTCAAATTATTCAATTTTAGGTATATAAGTTTTTTCTAGGAAAGCGGAAATTTCGCGCAAATGGAAAGCCAATTTATGGAAATGTGTTACATAAGTTTCTTAAAATGTCACGCCCTTAGCCTGCGAATGTCAAAAAACTATTCGTATGGTCGTCGAACCACCTTAATTAATAAATCCGTTTAAAAAGAAATTTAGTACGAAAAACATCTTAAATGTGAACTAAACTATGTGGGTAGGTATGGAGAGTCGAGTTTCCTGGGGACTGCAATATTATGGTACCACTAGACTAGACGCATCGTGGCCGTAGGGACTCCTAAATGACGGCAAAACCATCATGTTAGTGCTCGTTGGATTTGTCGCACAAAATAGCACATACAGTAGGCAATAAAAGTTTATCTCATGTATTTTTTGATAACAACTGGTTCCTTATACATTGTTACACCAACATAATTTTAATTTGTTTCCATTGTTTCTAGACATATTTTCAAAATGTAATGGCCATGCCGAATATCAGAGTGTCGATAAAGAGCTAAGGGACTTACAGGATGCAATAAAAAGTGTGAGGGAATCCATGGCGCCTCTCAAGTTGTATAAAGTAGCTGCGCCTGACACTTAGTGAGTATTTCAATAATTATTATTACGTTATTATTTACAGCCTGCAGCCTGATGTGTCCCACTGATGGGCCTTTGCCTCCCCCCCTCTTCCACTCCTCCCGATTTTAAACTTGATATGGCCATAAAATAATAATATTAAGTGTGTCTTAGTTAGACCGAATTTGCACGAAAGTTGGCCTTTGTAAGTACATTTTAAGTTGGTCGACTATTATTCGGTAACTAGTTATGGCTACTTTCCCATGATTTTTTCGAGGGGGGGGGGCGGGGTGGGGTCATGACTAACAAAAATTGGGGCTTTAAAGCCAAATATCTCTCAAACAAATCACTTAAGTTGACAAATGGTTCTAAGAAACCCATAATATTTTAGAACAAGCTATCCAACGATACCCCACACTATAGTTTTATCGCGAAAAAAGTTTACATCTCCACTTAGCGTGTAAGGGAGGTACCCAAAAAATGTATATTTTAAAATTGTTTTGTCGGCATGATTTATTTATATTCCCCTGCCGAATTACAGTTTTATAGTAATAAGGGTCACTGAGCAAAGCCAAAGACGGACAGACACAGACGGACGGACATGGCGAAACTATAAGGGTTCCTTGTTCACTACGGAACCCTAAAAAGTAGCCTTAGTAGTAGTAGAATACCTAAGTATTCTACTCACTGATGTAAATTGCCTATTTGTATTTTTTTTATAGATCACGTCTTCAGTCTTCACTCCGATTTTGTGCGGTGTTCATGCACATTTACATGATAGTCTCATTATTTAGCTCCTTCTATATCATTCATTATATTTTGTACATTATCTCCCTTTTTCAGTTTGGTATGCGCTAAGACTGATCCAAGCTGCAATGTACTCTGCGGAGGATTCAGTAATTCAGAGATACGATTGTGGGATCTCGGCCAAAACAATGTGAGGCGGAAAGTTAACAGGAACATATCGGAATTTGAATTGGCGTGTAATGTACCTCCTGAGCCTGAAGCAGTAATAGACGATACCCTGTGAGTGTGAAGTAATTAGTATCATTTCCAGTTTAAAGTAATGCTTGGATTTTTTATGCCAGGTTTCTTGGCATAAAAAATCATGGAAAAGTTGAAAAGCCCCTGACATTCTCATCTCAAAGTCCAAGATCTCAAAAACGGCTCAACAGATTTTCATGAAACATGGCTAAGAACACTCGGGATAAAATTATCTATGACACAAAAAAACCGCATTCAAATCGGTCCATCCGTTTAGCAGCTACGATACCGCAGACATATACACAGACACGTTACACTTATAACACCCCTCTCTTTGCTTCGGGGGTCAAGAACAGGGCTTTGTAAAATACGCCATAGTATCGACCTTTTCTATTTAAAATCGGAAATCTAAAGCTCTACATAAGAGGTACAATAGTAGATTATACACTAAGGGGATAAAGCACTGTTTTATGTCACGGGAGCGAATTGAATCCCGAACGTAACGAAGGACTCATAATTTAACTCCTGAGCGTAGCGAGGGAGTTATAAGTTAATTCCTGAGCGAAGCGAGGGAATTAAGACTGAGTCCTGAGTGCAGTGAGGGGTTCAACCGCCCAAGACTAAAACAGTCTTATCCCCGAGGTGTATACTCTACTTTTCACACCTTATGCGAGACAAAAAAACAGGCTCAGTAGATAAATAATGTTTGATTTCTTTGCTCGATGTCCATCCGATTTCCTTTTTAAAAAGGCCAATAACTTGGCATATGTATTAATTTGTATGTCATGTTTGACACTTATTGTTGCCCTCAGCATCGAATATATACACCACAGGCTACTTGGCTTCTTTGTAGCTGACAAATATTCAAAATAGACCAGAAGCACTGATTCAGACACAGACTTTACGCCTTTTACAGCTTTCCATTTGTCAAAATCGTTGTAGGCTTTTAGGTATTTTTCCTTTGACTTCTCTGGCAGCAGATTGTTGACAATGCCTATGGCATCTAATTTGATAAACTCAGGAGTCAAAACACTTTCATCACTCGACATTTTCAATATTATTTTTGAAATTAAATCTTCTATAGGCACCTACAAGAACTCGATTTGTTCGTCACGCGTGAACAAATGAAGGCGCGCGACGTTCCAAATTCGAAAGCACAAGCCGTGGTCCTAGATTCGAAATTCGAATTTCGAACACCGCGCTCCTCCGGACCGGGGTTCACACGGAGGCAAACTTCATTTATTTTGTCAAATCAAGTAGGCCTTGGCCTAGGACAAATTGTGTTTAGCAAAATTAAACTTTATGCATATAGTAATAAGAATTATGAAAAGTGAAATCATATTATTAACCAGCGGGTTATAATGAAATTCAGTACAACATTATAACCCGGCTAATACCAAGGGATTTAATGTCTTGCTTTCGGTAGGGTTTACATGACCTATAATTCGGCATTGTCGAGCATGTGGTTTGAAAAGAATCTTATGTATGTCCATCGTGTATGACAGCTGAATTACAGACTACACAGTAAACAGTAAGAGATGAATTACTTAGGCGTCGCGCCATGTTCCCATATTCCCGACCAGGCTGCTGGTCTCTAATACATTCTGTTTAATTGATTTTGAATATGTTGACTCATTGAATATGGTTGGATTATTAACAAGCATCAATTGTGATTTTCATGTTTCTTTTATAAGTAACTAGTATGTATGCTTGCTTTTTCGACTACAATGGAAGAACAAAGCCATTGTATAATTACTAAGCCTTTGTTTTATGATAAGAGTTTGGTGAGGTTGGGCTTAGCGAAATGTCATCCCGCTCGAATTTGGAGCAGCCCAACTGGGGAAGTACCTCCGCCTTGCAGAAGACCACAGCCATAATAACTTGATAACACTCCTACTTGCTATGTACTAGTGTTGTGTTCCTGGAGCAGAGCAAGGTCGCCAGAGCTCCTGAGGATGCGTTGTGTTGAGAGCGAGGGAATTTGTTCCTTCAGCTGTCAACACGTCGAATCCTCAAACATATCAAGGGTAGGCCCCACGCCCATGTTACTCCTTTGGAGTTGCATGCGTTAATAGGCTGCGGTGCCCGCTTACCATCAAGCAGGCCGTACGCTTGTTTGTCACCGTCGTTGAATAAAAAAGAGTTAAAGGCTCAGTTTGCAAACAGACATAAACAGGGCTTTTGAAGGAACTTTTTGTTATACTGTGTTATACTACATTGTTTGTTAACAGGCAAGTTGGCACAGGCCTTCCATTGAGAGGGCACTCTGGGCCGGTGCAGGCGGTGAGTGTGCTCTCTAGAGAGGAACTTGTTCTGTCGGCCTCCCACGACTGCACTATGCGCGCTTGGAGACTAAACGATTACTCGTGCGCGTCTATTTACAGGTAAATGTTACTATTGAATAAGACGATAGAGTTCATCATACACTGAACATTTTATGTGGCGCTAACCTTTTTCTTGCAAAATTGGCACGTGCTGACCGCAAATAAAGGCTATTCATGAGCTCAGTACAATGGCCATTCATGAGCTCAGTTAAAATAATTTAAACTATAACAGTAGAGATTTAAAAAATGAAGCTTTTGAACGTCACTCTGCACTTGAGCAGGGTTTGGATATTCGGTGAGATATGGCTTCTTAATTAAATTATTTTAATAAAAACAATAACGACAGCATGGCAAATATTCGCCTTATCGTGATTTCTGTGGTCATAAATCATTCATTAGGCCGACTCCACCCCTTTTACTACCTGCTTGTCGGGATTCATATCGCAACGTTTGCACAATGTCGACGGAGTTATCTATAAGTAGTTATAAAATTAAGCATGCGTATTGGAAGTCTTGTTACTACAGTGTTCGAGATTTGGAACTGGTCTTTTGACACATCGCGACACCCATATAACGTAAATTGGCACTGCTCATCGAAATAATAAAAAAAAGTTTCAATAGCTTCCGAGTTACAAAACAAAGTTGAATCTCCATGCACGCTCGTTTTAGCACTTATAAAATGATTGTTATATTTTTTTACGGCTTATTTGTATAGAAATTAGCATTGAAAACTCGGTATGCAACCCATTACGTCCTACGACTTTTTATTTTTAAATTTAGTGATATACTACTTTAATCGTTTGGAGTCTGTCAATTTAGAAATAAATCGATATTAATCAAATAATTATGAATAGGAAAATAACAAAGTTGTATTTAATTACTGTCACGATAATACGAAATCAAATCACATCGATCGAAACCGACATATTTGATTGTGCAAAATGTTGCGTTTGAAAATATGGCATTGATTTCTGCACGGCGCGCGAGCTCTCTCAATTTTTCTCGCACTATCAGTCTCTCTCTTTACTTACAGGAAACTTGTGTTAGCAGACGATAGTGTATAGGCTCTCTATTTGATTTCCTAAAAATAATTATTACACAGTAATCAATCGATTCCTTATATTAGCCATCATCAATCGTAATCGGATATTATGACAATCGATTTACTCTAGCCACATCACTCTTTACATCATATTGGAAGTGTCATAAGACCAGTCCCAAATCTCGTACACTGTAAAGGACATTGGGCAACTTTGTATGGAGCCTGGTCCTGAATCCAACAAAGCTGAAACTTAGGTCATTAAATAGGTCTTTAAATCTACTTCAATTCGTTCTATGGGCACTAAGTTGAATTCCATTGCTGAACTGAGATATTCATATTTAAGTTAAAGTGAGTAGGATCTATGTATGAGAAAATGTGTTCTCTCAGTGAATATACATATTCAGAATTATTATTATTAGGTAAGGTTAGTGTGTAAAATAAACATGTTTTTTTGTAGCTAATTAATTGTTTTATTAATGAAATATGAATATGTGCCACGGTCGATGTGCCTTCATTATTAGTACATTTTGTCATATCTACCCTCCAGAATACTAAATATGAATATTCTCCGAAATACTCCGAATGCGTTTTTTATTGCTTGTACTACTGACTGTGGCTAAAATACGAATATCTTCGTTCTGCAATGGAATTCGACTTTGTGCCTATAGAATGAAATAAAGTAGATTTAAAAACCTATTTAATGACATAACTCTCAGTGCTGTTGGTTTCAGGACCATTTTGACGCATGGTCCTTTAGTAAATCCCGGGAAGTTTATTAGGAAAATTAAATTGATTCAGTCTCCATACCGTTCAACATACACGCCGCCGCCAAACTTTATTAGGTAAATATCTCACCGAATATCCGAACCCTGCATATGAGTGTCGGGGGGTGGCGAACATGGCAACCGCCCGGGGCCTCACTCGCGAAAAAAAACTGTTAAGTACAAGATCTTCGGAAAGAACCCGCCCCCGGGCTCACAAAGGTTGATCAGCCCGGAGCCTCGCAATGGCTAAGGCCGCTCCAGTCGATAATGTGAATACGAACCATGATGAAAGCATGATGGTGATTTTGACAACGTACCCCATAACCCATAACACATATAGTCGTTCTTGGTGCCGTGGGCACGACAACACGCAACACCTTTATTTTGGCGTCTAAGGTTCATGATGTAACGCAGCTTGAAAACTTTTTTTTTCAGAGGGCACAATTATCCAATCTGGTGTATGGACGTCTCGAAAAATGGTCTATTCATCGTCACGGGATCGCAAGACAAAACCGCTAAACTCTGGTCACTGGACAGAACGTTCCCAGTGCGGGTGTTCGTTGGACACATGTCGGATGTTACTGTAAGTGTCTGTCTTAATTCATAACAATGGAAACCCTTAAGAGCAGTTACAAACGTCGTTTTGCAGCGATACAAACGTGTGACTGTCGCGCGAAACTGATTTGTGAAACTGATTTGCAAAAATTCGTCGTAACTATTCCTATTAAAGCGGCATCATTTTACAAGCTTTTGTTTACTTTGACCTGTTTGTCATCAAATCTTGCAAGTTAAATTTGACACACTTCCCGGCGACCGATTGAGCTGTAATTTCGGGTATAATTTGGATGACAATTCAATATTGTGGTATACCATCGAGCTGATCTGATGATGGAGACGGAAGGTGGCCATGGGAATTCAGTACGTAACCGACGGCGACGTAACCCCGTTGAGATTGGGCTCGTTAAAATCGTCTCAACGAGTAGTTGATGATGGTATACAGAAAAGTACAGTCGGCAATAAAAACTTGTACCAAAAATGAAATGTTGCCATTAAACTGTTGGTGCTAACTGTATTTTCTGCTGCGCTGAGATCGAGGGAACGCTCCCTCAATTTCAGCGCATTTATAGAAAATAATTATGTTTCAGTGTGTCAAGTTCCATCCCAACGAGGCATACATAGCGACAGGCGGCGCAGACCGCAGTGTGCGGCTGTGGACGGTGTGCGACGCGCGGCTCATGCGCGTGCTCTGCGGGCATCGCGGCGTGGTCAGGACGCTCGCCTTCGCGCCGTCCGGCTCCTATCTAGCCAGTGCCGGTATACAAACCCAATCCATTTCTATACGTGTCAAGTTCTACACCAACAAGGCATACATAGCGACAGGCGGTGCAGACCGCAGTGTGCGGCTGTGGACGGTGATGAAAATTATGATAAACTAGATTCCGAAGTAAGCACTGTCAACATCACTGTTTTACATGTCGTGATTGGTCAGCCCCAGTTTATCAGCAGCTGACTAATTGATATTGTCTGGAGGCATGTTGCACTGCTGATCCAACTGTCAGACGAGTGGTAATGAGAAATTGCATGCACATATGGTTGGACTCTTACATCTGTGCGCCACACCCAATTATGACTTTGACATGTTGTACTCGTACTGCATAATCTGTATACCCCATAACGCGCAATACATGATAGCCAAGGTTGTGGTTTAACAAAAAAAACAGCATTTGTGGTTGAAATGATTGAAACTAAGTTATTTTTCAGGTGATGATAAAAAGATCAAGGTTTGGGATTTAGCAGCCTGTACCTGTATACATGAATACAGAGGACATCACGGGAAGGTCACGGCTCTTGACTGGTCAGCTGTAGGGAAGCCTAGTCTGACACACAGGGTCTGTCCGGACCCTACCGATCCGTCAGTAGAAAACACATTACTGTGCTCTGCTGGCATGGATGGCGTTGTCAAAATTGTTTGGGATAATCACAGCAAAAATAGGTATGTTTTTCTGTCATATTCATCTTCAAAATTGGGCAATGCTATATGGTAGATTTTTTCTCACAACCTCGTTTAACCAACCAAATTTGTGGCCTATTTGATTTTTATGGTCCATTATTTTTTCAGACAAGTTTCCAGCCAGGAAGTCCTGACATCAACATACAACACGAAATGTGCATATCTTGTGGATGTGCAGGTTCACCCCGACTGGGTGGTAGCTATTGGCACTAAAAGATAAACCAATACTCATTACATTAGCAATTTAACACTGCGTACAGGTCGACTCATGTAAAAAGAACCCTGGCGGCCACACTTTTTATATGGCCGCCAGGGCTCTTTTTACGTGTGTCGACCTGTATTCGATAGTAAAAAATAATACAAAACAAGTGTGTTGTTTTTTTTCTTCCTTTATTTGTAAACCTTTCATCTTAGTGTTAGGTTTTTATAATCCTACTAATATTATAAATGCGAAAGTTTAGATGTTTGGATGTTTGTTACTCCATCACGCTTAAACGGCTGAACCGATTTGAATGAAATTTTGCACGAAGATAGTTTATAGCCTGGATTAAAATATAGGATAGTTTTTATCCCGAGTCCACGCAGACGAAGTCGCGGGCGGCAGCTAGTAATTGTATAAAAATTAAATTATAGAACGATAGGTACATAGAAAACATTAAATCATTATAAAAAGTATAAAAACATAACCTTGGGTGCCGCCGACAGCGGGGCGGGGCCTAAGCTACCGGTGGTGAGGGCGACAGAGACCTGACTATCCGCGCAGTGGTTTTTTTTTGAACCTGACTGTTGCTATAATAGGACGGACCCAATACAGCGGTCGAACTGCGTGCGACCACGCGGGGAAGTTTGTACACTGGAGTACTCTAAGAGTTTGCGCTCCAGTGAGATTGGTTGAATGGTATCAACCGAGGGTGAGTGGTGTCGGACTACTGAGAGTTTTATCGCTGGTTCGCTAAAACCTAGCCTAGCTGAGAAGAGTCCAGCAAGAAACTCAGCTAGGCCCGACTTGCGTCAGGACCGCGCAGTGTCCAGGACTACCGCCTTTTATATCTGGCGCCAACCATCTAGCGAGTTACTCTAAGGAAGGCCTGAGTGCACGCCCCGCTCGGAACGTCCATATATATTGCATTTGTTTTATATGGAGCATTGAGCGGGGAGTGCCCCCGCTCAATGCTCCATATAAAACAAACTCAGGCCTGACACTTAAGGCGGGTTGCACCGACTTACGATTACAGACCGATCAACGTTAAATATGGCGCTGACAGTCCATATAAACTTGTCTAACGTTCCATACATTCAGATTTTAACGAACACCGCTTACGATTACAGACGGTTTGGTGCAACTCACCCTTAAGGTGTTAGTCGAGAATTCGCCGAAACGACTATCAGGGTAATAATCGTTCAATCAACACTGCGCGGCAGTTACCTCATGAGCCGGGTTAGTACTATTAATTGTTACATCCATACTAATATTATAAATATGAAAGTGTGTCTGGATGTCTGTCACTTGAACTGCTGAACCAATTAAGATGAAATTTGGTATGGAGGTAGGTCGGCTTCCCCGGGAAGGACATAGGATAGTTTTTATCCCGGATATCATCAAGTGAAAGTGTATGGAGCTACGATATAAATGAGTTCCGCGCGGACGTAGTCACGGGCATAAGCTAGTAAGCCTATCAGACCAACTTTTCTAGTAAAGAATGATTCCAAAATATAATAAAAAAAAAACAGTTTATTCATACAGTTACATCTATGGAACAAAACACATTATTACATAATATTTTAGAAAACCATGATTTCTTGATACTTGTGTATTAATCAAGCTTTTTTGAAGAAGCTCATAAGAGTAACTTGTTTCCCTTTCTGAGGAGGAGATATTTTCTTCTTATTGTTTTTCTGCCCATTCTTCTTAGTTTTTGGAGAGAGCTCAGACTTAACTAATTCTATCTTTTCCTTGGCCTCCTTATTATTCACTTTTTTGCCTTTTTCTATATTCTCCTTCAACTCCGTGGTATCCTCATTTTCTGACAAACTCTCATAGACTTCCTCTTTTCTTGTTAGTATGTATCCTTCCTCATCTGTGTAAGTTTTATTAACTATCTTCCTCCTCTTCCTGGGATTTAACAGGTTTGATGATACTTTGATGGCATTAGCAGCTGGTGTGGGTGGTATTTCATCGTCTGAATCCACATTGAGCTGTTTGTTAAGCACATCCTCTTCATCACCAAAAGGATCATTTTGCTCTTCCTCACTTTCACTATCTGATATATGTAGAACTCTTTTTCTCTTCTTATCAACCTTGGCATTCTTTTTTATTTGGGTCAAAGATTTATCAATGTTCTTTGACTTATTCTTCAAAGCTGCTTTTTCCTTCTTATTACTGTCAACCGCAGTCTCATTGTGTTTGCTTGATTGGATTTTGAATGGTTCTTTGACAGCTGTATCTGTGTCCACATCCATCTGTTCAATGTTTGTCTCCATATTATCTGCCTCTGATTTAACTTTTTTCTCAGGCTCATTATTCTTAGTTTCTTTTGAAATTTTCTTTGCTATAGCACCATCAGACCTGCTGAAGAACCCAGCTATTCCTTTTTGAGGTTTGCTAGTATTTTTGATTTCAGGCTTTTGTTTGTTGCCATTTACAGATGTATCCTTACGGGGTGAGACTTTCTCTTGTTTTACAGATGGTTCCGATTTCACATTTGAAATCTTAGTATCACCAAAACCATTAGTGACAGTGTCTTTCGCATTTTCCTCTTTGACTTTCTTTTGTGGTGCTGGAGGCAGTTTAGTCACTTTTTGATCAGTTACTGACTCCAGACTACAGGATTGCAATCTGCTTATTTCATCACATGTCCTTTTGGAGCATACATTATTCTTTAACAAACCTGGACATAATTGATAATCTTCAAACGAAGTAACCGCCATAAAAGCAACTTTATCTACCGCGTGGTTTCCTGTGTTAATACTGTATATGTGGTCAAAGAAAACTAATTTCAGTTCCTTCTCATAGTCGCTAGTGTCATCCTCTGAACAGACGAACGTACGGGCTTTGTTATCCCCTGATAATCCTGATATAATATAGGTAACATTAAGCTCCCTATCTGCATGTTTACTCCTAATTTCTTCTACGACTTTCATCATTAGGGATTTGCTTTCATTAACATGAATGCAGAATTCTTTGCTTATAGATACATATGTAACCAACCTCTCTTCATCCAATATTATTTCCTTTAATGTATTCAAATGTGATAGGTACTTTTCATCGCCCATTTTTACAAAAATTTGCTAAAAAAACCCGCGATTCTGTGTATTTTATTTTCGTATTCAATTCACCATTAATTAAACGTCAAACAAACAATTCATGTCAAAAAAAAGAATTTCACATCGTGTAGAAGGCCTTTTTAAGGCCTTCTACACGATCGGGACCAACCGCCAACCACCGTGTCCTTGGTCGGGTTGATATAAAAATGGACCGTGTAGAAAGCGGTTGACCAACCGATATTTGGTTGATGTCAACGGCCTTGGTCGTGAGCGCATCCCTCGCGACAGGCTGCGTCGGTGGTTGGTCCCAACCGTCTGGAACGGAACGCTGTCGGCCAACCGTTGATCCGACCAAGGACACGGTGGTTGGTTCGTTCAACTTAAAGGCCTTCTACACGATTGGGACCAACCACCAACCACCGTGTCCTTGGTCGGCTTGATATAAAAATGGACCGTGTAGAAAGCGGTTGACCAACCGATATTTGGTTGATGTCAACGGCCTTGGTCGTGAGCGCATCCCTCGCGACAGGCTGCGTCGGTGGTTGGTCCCAACCGTCCGGAACGCTGTCGGCCAACCGTTGATCCGTCCAAGGACACGGTAGTTGGCGGTTGGTCCCGATCGTGTAGAAGGCCTTTTAATTTGTGGTAATTACACACTTAGCAATTTGTCACAATGCTGCAGCTTGCACCAGTTATCAATGCCTTTATCTTTCTTGATACTAAAAACAACACGAGACATAATTTATATGGGTTGATTCAATTAACTACCAAAAGGTAGTAATATCCCGCCCGCCAAAACCATTAGTTGTATGCTGCGTACTCACCAAGCCAACGAACGGTTTTCAGCACGGCTATCATGAGACGGCCGCGAGATACTTTCGATTTTTCTCGCACTATACCTCTTTTTCTAAGTGTTGTAATAAGAGAGAGAGACGGATAGTGCTGTTTTGGCTGTCGCACATTCGTTGGTTCTCGTTGGATCAGCAGCGCGACATGCATCCAGACGATAGCAATTGTCAGCGTGAGTCAGCTTCTGATGAATTGGGGCTGACAAATAATTTAATGTATATGCCCCATATAACCACATGTGGATTCCCCATTAAATCTGTTATATCGTATGGTAACACTAGCTATTTATGGTGTCATCGTTTGGCCTTGATTCTTGAATTTCTTGATTCGTATGAATGGCTCGGTTCAACTTGCTTATAGGAATTTATAAGTTTTTGACATACATATAGTTTTGTTTCAATTTACTTCAATAAAACTTTTCTATCTGAAAATACTAGTAAATAAGTCGTTTAAATAAATATTTCAACATACGGTTCGTCTGTAACATTTTGAACTAGTGAGTACATGGTGTTCTATTTTTGTTTGCATTACATCATTGAGTGTATTTATTTAGTTTTCTTTGATATATTTTTACTTTAGTCATATTGATGAAAACAGTTCTTCTTTTCTACAGAGAAATTAACCAGCGACGCCCTTAATTTTGTTTTTAGTAAACAATAAGTGGTATAAAATGCCAGGGTAAGCACCACCTGCTTATGTGGGAGTGGTTTGGATGGTACCTAGCACTCACATTCCTCATTAGCACTGCTAATATTTAGGTCAATACCATCTACACATGATCATTAATTTGTAAAGTAATTCCATTTTATTGATTTCTATTAAATTGTTTACTTTAAGCTCAAGTTTTACTCACATCCATTTTAATTAACTAATTAGTAAAATAACAGTCAAAATCCATCAGTATTTAACTTATTACACTTTTATTTATGCCTACCTTATAAAGTGTTTCACTTCAATTGGGTTTAAGTTATTTTCCTGTTGGAATTCCTGAGGCTGGTATTTTCCTGTTGAAGAGATTTGAGTCATACATTCTTCAACTAATTTATACTTTTGATGTAGCCGGAAACTGTGTTAGACAAGTAAATGAATGATCAATTGTTTGAACCTCTATTTCAATTGTTTGAACTCACAACTTGCAAATAAAATTTAGAATTAAGGGATGACAACTTGCATAAACTTTTAGTCATCCCTAGTAGATATTCTTTCCCACAAACTTGCCTGAAGGTTCCTGAAAATTATAATGAATCCAACAACTGAATAATCATCAAAACATTGTGGAAAATGTATACTGTTATCTCTAATTATTCAATGTTACCTACGTATTTTATATGCATTAATATAATTTTAACACATCATAATTGCAGCTAATCAATTAATTACTACATAAAGCTACAAAGTAATTGAAGATTGTGTATTTTTCATACAAATAGCAGGCATTAAGTAACCCATACATTCCTTGTTTTCCAGAATTGCAACCATGTCACTGGAGAATATGTATTGCACCCGCTGCGGCGATGGCTTTGAGCCCAATGAGAAGATTGTTAACTCCAATGGAGAACTCTGGCATACCAACTGCTTTGTGTAAGTATATAAAACTATAATCAATACCGAATCAAGATGCAACCTAACTATTCATTAGTGGATCTCTTACTGAAATAAATCACACTGAATGCCAGAACTACATGATAGAAATAGATTCAAGTTAGTCAGCTGTGTAAAAAGAACCCTTTTCATGTACTGACGAGAGTACATTATTATAGATGCTTGCCATTTCCTTTTGAATAATTTTTTGAACAGGTGCAAGGATTTTTATTCTTTCATGCGAACATCAGAAGGGCCGCTGGATGCTCAAATACCTTTCGATCCTCATACTTATATAAATAATTAATAATTCATATAATAATAATAATAAGCCTTTATTTCTCACATAATAAATAATAATAATTCATAATGAGAGTCAATTCTAGAGGACAAAGAAATACCTATCTAATGGACAGAGGCACACATATCCCTATTATACAAGAAAGGAGACCCATAGGACATATCCAACTACCGACCAATTAGCCTCATATCTAATATATTTACAAGATCTTCTCAATGACATTACTGCAACGCCTTACACCCCTCATAGATAAGAAACAACCTATAGAACAGGCAGGATTCAGGAAATATTTTCTACTATTGACCACCTTCACACACTGAGCCAAATAATCACTTTACAGTTTAGATTTGCTTACAGTTACACTTCAGATTTGCCGATGACCTTGTAATATTAGCCAATAGCGCAGCCGAACTGGGTATACTACTACAAGAACTAAGCACACAAAGCAAAAACGTAGGCTTGGAAATGAACCAACAAAAAATAAAAGTTACGACAAACTCGAAACAAACAAGCATCAAAATAGACAATACACCATTAGAATACATACATACATACATTCACGCCTTTATCCCTAAAAGTGATAGGGAGAGCACATGAAACTTATGTTCCAGCGCCACTTTTAGCATAAATGTGGGTATAAAAGATCGACAGAATGTGACCATTAGAATATGTACACAAATACATCTATCTCGGTAAACAAATATCCTTTACTGACTGCACCAATAAAGAAATTGAAAGAAGAATTGGACAAACATGGAAGAAATACTGGGTGATGAAGAATATCTTTAAAGTGAGGATTCAAATGAAACTTTAAAAACTTGCTTTTGATACATGCATTCTACCATGCCTCACGTATGGCAGTCAAACATGGGCACTCACAAAAGACACCATCAAAAAGATCCAAGTGTGTCAATAGAAAGAAGTATCCTTAACATAAGACTATCAGACAGAATAAGAATAACAGAAATAAAAGAAGAACAAAATTCATAGACACAGTTAAACATATACTGAAACAAAAGTTCAAGTGGGCAGGCCATATAGTTTGAAAGCCAAACAATAGATGGGCAATAACAATAACTAATTGGAGACCAAAAATCGATAAAAGGAAAGTGGGCAAACTGAATACAAGATGGGAAAAAGACCTATTAGAAACAGTAGGAAAGGATTGGAAAGAAGTAGCAATGGACTGGCAAAAATGGAAGAACATGCTAGACAAATACCTAGCAAGAATAGAAAACGGAGGTTCGGAAGAGGCCTAGGTTTTAAAAGAACCGTACAAACATCATATGAATATATTTTTAATTTTAAATGTGTAAAGGAATGCATAATAAAGGTTTAAATAAATAAATAAAATGAGAGTCAAATAAAAACCGTAATTTTTGCACTCATCTTTTTGATAATACTTGTTATTTGGCTTGCATAAAGTTTTAACCTAAATGATATTTAATTATAGACAGTTCTTGATTTAATTATTGTTGTAGATGTGCGCAATGCTTCCGGATGTTCCCCGAGGGGGTATTCTACGAGTTTGAGGGCCGGAAGTACTGCGAACAAGACTTCCAGGTGCTGTTTGCGCCATGCTGCGGCAAATGTGGTGAGTGAAACGATAGTTGTCACGGCCTAGCTAGCATTCGTCCCTCTCGCACATACTTGCTAGTAAGGGACAAATAAATACGATAAAATAAAACTTCTAAATAAATACGATCATGCTAGCCAGGCAGTTGTTTTTAAACCTCGATGCTAATGCATAAGTAAGGGTGACTTTACGAGCGTTCCAGCCGCCGTCAGTCCCCTGATCGCATAATTTCAAAATTATCAATGTCATGGCATGACATGCCCTGGTGCATGTTCAATTGTTCCGGTATTTCAACAAGTCCAGGACTGCTACAAAACTACTAGGAAAGGGGATCGAAATCTACAAGAACTTTCACAATAATGCGAGCAAGGCACGGCTGTCGGAACGGACGTCCACTGCTACCACATAAATTGATTGAATTTCTATTGACAGGCGAATTCGTGATCGGGCGTGTGATCAAGGCGATGAACGCCAACTGGCACCCGGCTTGCTTCCGCTGCGAGGAGTGCAGCACTGAGCTGGCGGACGCGGGCTTCATCAAGCACGCGGGCCGCGCGCTGTGCCACGCGTGCAACGCGCGCATCAAGGCCGACGGCCTGCAGAACTACATGTGCCACAAGTGCCAGTAAGTCACTGTTCGGGTTTCCATCTGCCCGCCCTGCTGGCATCAAGCTGCTGTACGCCAACTGGCACCCGGCTTGCTTCCGCTGCGAGGAGTGCAGCACTGAGCTGGCGGACGCGGGCTTCATCAAGCACACGGGCCGTGCGCTGTGCCACGCGTGCAACGCGCGCATCAAGGCCGACGGCCTGCAGAACTACATGTGCCACAAGTGCCAGTAAGTCACTGTTCGGGTTTCCATCTGGCCGCCCTGCTGGCATCAAGCTGCTGTACGCCAACTGGCACCCGGCTTGCTTCCGCTGCGAGGAGTGCAGCACTGAGCTGGCGGACGCGGGCTTCATCAAGCACGCGGGCCGCGCGCTGTGCCACGCGTGCAACGCGCGCTTCAAGGCCGACGGCCTGCAGAACTACATGTGCCACAAGTGCCAGTAAGTCACTGTTCGGGTTTCCATCTGGCCGCCCTGCTGGCATCAAGCTGCTGTACGCCAACTGGCACCCGGCTTGCTTCCGCTGCGAGGAGTGCAGCACTGAGCTGGCGGACGCGGGCTTCATCAAGCACGCGGGCCGCGCGCTGTGCCACGCGTGCAACGCGCGCTTCAAGGCCGACGGCCTGCAGAACTACATGTGCCACAAGTGCCAGTAAGTCACTGTTCGGGTTTCCATCTGGCCGCCCTGCTGGCATCAAGCTGCTGTACGCCAACTGGCACCCGGCTTGCTTCCGCTGCGAGGAGTGCAGCACTGAGCTGGCGGACGCGGGCTTCATCAAGCACGCGGGCCGCGCGCTGTGCCACGCGTGCAACGCGCGCTTCAAGGCCGACGGCCTGCAGAACTACATGTGCCACAAGTGCCAGTAAGTCACTGTTCGGGTTTCCATCTGCCCGCCCTGCTGGCATCAAGCTGCTGTACGCCAACTGGCACCCGGCTTGCTTCCGCTGCGAGGAGTGCAGCACTGAGCTGGCGGACGCGGGCTTCATCAAGCACGCGGGCCGCGCGCTGTGCCACGCGTGCAACGCGCGCATCAAGGCCGACGGCCTGCAGAACTACATGTGCCACAAGTGCCAGTAAGTCACTGTTCGGGTTTCCATCTGCCCGCCCTGCTGGCATCAAGCTGCTGTACGCCAACTGGCACCCGGCTTGCTTCCGCTGCGAGGAGTGCAGCACTGAGCTGGCGGACGCGGGCTTCATCAAGCACGCGGGCCGTGCGCTGTGCCACGCGTGCAACGCGCGCATCAAGGCCGACGGCCTGCAGAACTACATGTGCCACAAGTGCCAGTAAGTCACTGTTCGGGTTTCCATCTGGCCGCCCTGCTGGCATCAAGCTGCTGTACGCCAACTGGCACCCGGCTTGCTTCCGCTGCGAGGAGTGCAGCACTGAGCTGGCGGACGCGGGCTTCATCAAGCACGCGGGCCGCGCGCTGTGCCACGCGTGCAACGCGCGCTTCAAGGCCGACGGCCTGCAGAACTACATGTGCCACAAGTGCCAGTAAGTCACTGTTCGGGTTTCCATCTGGCCGCCCTGCTGGCATCAAGCTGCTGTACGCCAACTGGCACCCGGCTTGCTTCCGCTGCGAGGAGTGCAGCACTGAGCTGGCGGACGCGGGCTTCATCAAGCACGCGGGCCGCGCGCTGTGCCACGCGTGCAACGCGCGCTTCAAGGCCGACGGCCTGCAGAACTACATGTGCCACAAGTGCCAGTAAGTCACTGTTCGGGTTTCCATCTGCCCGCCCTGCTGGCATCAAGCTGCTGTACGCCAACTGGCACCCGGCTTGCTTCCGCTGCGAGGAGTGCAGCACTGAGCTGGCGGACGCGGGCTTCATCAAGCACGCGGGCCGCGCGCTGTGCCACGCGTGCAACGCGCGCATCAAGGCCGACGGCCTGCAGAACTACATGTGCCACAAGTGCCAGTAAGTCACTGTTCGGGTTTCCATCTGCCCGCCCTGCTGGCATCAAGCTTCTGTACGCCAACTGGCACCCGGCTTGCTTCCGCTGCGAGGAGTGCAGCACTGAGCTGGCGGACGCGGGCTTCATCAAGCACGCGGGCCGCGCGCTGTGCCACGCGTGCAACGCGCGCTTCAAGGCCGACGGCCTGCAGAACTACATGTGCCACAAGTGCCAGTAAGTCACTGTTCGGGTTTCCATCTGCCCGCCCTGCTGGCATCAAGCTGCTGTACGCCAACTGGCACCCGGCTTGCTTCCGCTGCGAGGAGTGCAGCACTGAGCTGGCGGACGCGGGCTTCATCAAGCACGCGGGCCGCGCGCTGTGCCACGCGTGCAACGCGCGCATCAAGGCCGACGGCCTGCAGAACTACATGTGCCACAAGTGCCAGTAAGTCACTGTTCGGGTTTCCATCTGCCCGCCCTGCTGGCATCAAGCTGCTGTACGCCAACTGGCACCCGGCTTGCTTCCGCTGCGAGGAGTGCAGCACTGAGCTGGCGGACGCGGGCTTCATCAAGCACGCGGGCCGTGCGCTGTGCCACGCGTGCAACGCGCGCATCAAGGCCGACGGCCTGCAGAACTACATGTGCCACAAGTGCCAGTAAGTCACTGTTCGGGTTTCCATCTGGCCGCCCTGCTGGCATCAAGCTGCTGTACGCCAACTGGCACCCGGCTTGCTTCCGCTGCGAGGAGTGCAGCACTGAGCTGGCGGACGCGGGCTTCATCAAGCACGCGGGCCGCGCGCTGTGCCACGCGTGCAACGCGCGCTTCAAGGCCGACGGCCTGCAGAACTACATGTGCCACAAGTGCCAGTAAGTCACTGTTCGGGTTTCCATCTGGCCGCCCTGCTGGCATCAAGCTGCTGTACGCCAACTGGCACCCGGCTTGCTTCCGCTGCGAGGAGTGCAGCACTGAGCTGGCGGACGCGGGCTTCATCAAGCACGCGGGCCGCGCGCTGTGCCACGCGTGCAACGCGCGCTTCAAGGCCGACGGCCTGCAGAACTACATGTGCCACAAGTGCCAGTAAGTCACTGTTCGGGTTTCCATCTGGCCGCCCTGCTGGCATCAAGCTGCTGTACGCCAACTGGCACCCGGCTTGCTTCCGCTGCGAGGAGTGCAGCACTGATCTGGCGGACGCGGGCTTCATCAAGCACGCGGGCCGCGCGCTGTGCCACGCGTGCAACGCGCGCTTCAAGGCCGACGGCCTGCAGAACTACATGTGCCACAAGTGCCAGTAAGTCACTGTTCGGGTTTCCATCTGCCCGCCCTGCTGGCATCAAGCTGCTGTACGCCAACTGGCACCCGGCTTGCTTCCGCTGCGAGGAGTGCAGCACTGAGCTGGCGGACGCGGGCTTCATCAAGCACGCGGGCCGCGCGCTGTGCCACGCGTGCAACGCGCGCATCAAGGCCGACGGCCTGCAGAACTACATGTGCCACAAGTGCCAGTAAGTCACTGTTCGGGTTTCCATCTGCCCGCCCTGCTGGCATCAAGCTGCTGTACGCCAACTGGCACCCGGCTTGCTTCCGCTGCGAGGAGTGCAGCACTGAGCTGGCGGACGCGGGCTTCATCAAGCACGCGGGCCGTGCGCTGTGCCACGCGTGCAACGCGCGCATCAAGGCCGACGGCCTGCAGAACTACATGTGCCACAAGTGCCAGTAAGTCACTGTTCGGGTTTCCATCTGGCCGCCCTGCTGGCATCAAGCTGCTGTACGCCAACTGGCATTCGGCTTGCTTCCGCTGCGAGGAGTGCAGCACTGAGCTGGCGGACGCGGGCTTCATCAAGCACGCGGGCCGCGCGCTGTGCCACGCGTGCAACGCGCGCTTCAAGGCCGACGGCCTGCAGAACTACATGTGCCACAAGTGCCAGTAAGTCACTGTTCGGGTTTCCATCTGCCCGCCCTGCTGGCATCAAGCTGCTGTACGCCAACTGGCACCCGGCTTGCTTCCGCTGCGAGGAGTGCAGCACTGAGCTGGCGGACGCGGGCTTCATCAAGCACGCGGGCCGGGCGCTGTGCCACGCGTGCAACGCGCGCATCAAGGCCGACGGCCTGCAGAACTACATGTGCCACAAGTGCCAGTAAGTCACTGTTCGGGTTTCCATCTGGCCGCCCTGCTGGCATCAAGCTGCTGTACGCCAACTGGCACCCGGCTTGCTTCCGCTGCGAGGAGTGCAGCACTGAGCTGGCGGACGCGGGCTTCATCAAGCACGCGGGCCGCGCGCTGTGCCACGCGTGCAACGCGCGCTTCAAGGCCGACGGCCTGCAGAACTACATGTGCCACAAGTGCCAGTAAGTCACTGTTCGGGTTTCCATCTGGCCGCCCTGCTGGCATCAAGCTGCTGTACGCCAACTGGCACCCGGCTTGCTTCCGCTGCGAGGAGTGCAGCACTGAGCTGGCGGACGCGGGCTTCATCAAGCACGCGGGCCGCGCGCTGTGCCACGCGTGCAACGCGCGCTTCAAGGCCGACGGCCTGCAGAACTACATGTGCCACAAGTGCCAGTAAGTCACTGTTCGGGTTTCCATCTGGCCGCCCTGCTGGCATCAAGCTGCTGTACGCCAACTGGCACCCGGCTTGCTTCCGCTGCGAGGAGTGCAGCACTGATCTGGCGGACGCGGGCTTCATCAAGCACGCGGGCCGCGCGCTGTGCCACGCGTGCAACGCGCGCTTCAAGGCCGACGGCCTGTAGAACTACATGTGCCACAAGTGCCAGTAAGTCACTGTTCGGGTTTCCATCTGCCCGCCCTGCTGGCATCAAGCTGCTGTACGCCAACTGGCACCCGGCTTGCTTCCGCTGCGAGGAGTGCAGCACTGAGCTGGCGGACGCGGGCTTCATCAAGCACGCGGGCCGCGCGCTGTGCCACGCGTGCAACGCGCGCATCAAGGCCGACGGCCTGCAGAACTACATGTGCCACAAGTGCCAGTAAGTCACTGTTCGGGTTTCCATCTGCCCGCCCTGCTGGCATCAAGCTGCTGTACGCCAACTGGCACCCGGCTTGCTTCCGCTGCGAGGAGTGCAGCACTGAGCTGGCGGACGCGGGCTTCATCAAGCACGCGGGCCGTGCGCTGTGCCACGCGTGCAACGCGCGCATCAAGGCCGACGGCCTGCAGAACTACATGTGCCACAAGTGCCAGTAAGTCACTGTTCGGGTTTCCATCTGGCCGCCCTGCTGGCATCAAGCTGCTGTACGCCAACTGGCATTCGGCTTGCTTCCGCTGCGAGGAGTGCAGCACTGAGCTGGCGGACGCGGGCTTCATCAAGCACGCGGGCCGCGCGCTGTGCCACGCGTGCAACGCGCGCTTCAAGGCCGACGGCCTGCAGAACTACATGTGCCACAAGTGCCAGTAAGTCACTGTTCGGGTTTCCATCTGCCCGCCCTGCTGGCATCAAGCTGCTGTACGCCAACTGGCACCCGGCTTGCTTCCGCTGCGAGGAGTGCAGCACTGAGCTGGCGGACGCGGGCTTCATCAAGCACGCGGGCCGCGCGCTGTGCCACGCGTGCAACGCGCGCATCAAGGCCGACGGCCTGCAGAACTACATGTGCCACAAGTGCCAGTAAGTCACTGTTCGGGTTTCCATCTGCCCGCCCTGCTGGCATCAAGCTGCTGTACGCCAACTGGCACCCGGCTTGCTTCCGCTGCGAGGAGTGCAGCACTGAGCTGGCGGACGCGGGCTTCATCAAGCACGCGGGCCGCGCGCTGTGCCACGCGTGCAACGCGCGCTTCAAGGCCGACGGCCTGCAGAACTACATGTGCCACAAGTGCCAGTAAGTCACTGTTCGGGTTTCCATCTGCCCGCCCTGCTGGCATCAAGCTGCTGTACGCCAACTGGCACCCGGCTTGCTTCCGCTGCGAGGAGTGCAGCACTGAGCTGGCGGACGCGGGCTTCATCAAGCACGCGGGCCGCGCGCTGTGCCACGCGTGCAACGCGCGCATCAAGGCCGACGGCCTGCAGAACTACATGTGCCACAAGTGCCAGTAAGTCACTGTTCGGGTTTCCATCTGCCCGCCCTGCTGGCATCAAGCTGCTGTACGCCAACTGGCACCCGGCTTGCTTCCGCTGCGAGGAGTGCAGCACTGAGCTGGCGGACGCGGGCTTCATCAAGCACGCGGGCCGGGCGCTGTGCCACGCGTGCAACGCGCGCTTCAAGGCCGACGGCCTGCAGAACTACATGTGCCACAAGTGCCAGTAAGTCACTGTTCGGGTTTCCATCTGGCCGCCCTGCTGGCATCAAGCTGCTGTACGCCAACTGGCACCCGGCTTGCTTCCGCTGCGAGGAGTGCAGCACTGAGCTGGCGGACGCGGGCTTCATCAAGCACGCGGGCCGCGCGCTGTGCCACGCGTGCAACGCGCGCTTCAAGGCCGACGGCCTGCAGAACTACATGTGCCACAAGTGCCAGTAAGTCACTGTTCGGGTTTCCATCTGCCCGCCCTGCTGGCATCAAGCTGCTGTACGCCAACTGGCACACGGCTTGCTTCCGCTGCGAGGAGTGCAGCACTGAGCTGGCGGACGCGGGCTTCATCAAGCACGCGGGCCGCGCGCTGTGCCACGCGTGCAACGCGCGCATCAAGGCCGACGGCCTGTAGAACTACATGTGCCACAAGTGCCAGTAAGTCACTGTTCGGGTTTCCATCTGCCCGCCTTGCTGGCATCAAGTTGCTGTACGCCAACTGGCACCTGCCTTTCTTCATCAAGCACGCAAATTAACGATTTCATCATTATTATTTAATTATTAAGATCATTGACAGGGGCAGCTTTACCTATCGTGCAGGGGGTGCGTTGCTAGCGCGCGCTAGGGGAGGTGCTAGAGCTAGAGGGCGCTACGGAAATGATAGCACCCGGGCGCGACATGGGCTAGAGAAGCCTCTATTCATTGAAACTTCTTAAGCGTTGGAGTTAGCAAAGTAATTTCGGCTTTCGATACGTTATTAGTGTCCAGGTTTGCTTGCATACACATTTCTGTGGTTTTTTATTGTTTTCCCTAAGTAATTAATAAGTTACGAATGCGTCAAGTTCCATTTTTGCGTAAAGTAAAATACATTGTAATGTGCGATTTTGCCCCGTACAGTGGCGTGATCGACGGTGAGCCGCTGCGGTACCGCGGCGAGGTGTGGCACGGGTACCACTTCACGTGCGCCACGTGCGGCGTCGAGCTCGACCACACGGCGCGCGAGGTCAAGAACCGCCCCGGCTACGCGCACAACGATGTGGTCAGTGCCGGCCCTTTAGCAGGACCTCCGACGGTCATCGACGCGACCCACTCCGTTACCCTAATACCCCATTTACACTCGCGCCTTGTACCTCGACTCGTGTCTCGCTCGCACCTCGCGTGATCGATGGTAAATGAGCTTCCTCTTTACACTCTCGCCGTGAGTTCAGTTGTCTTTGAGCTAGCAACAATGGAGGACGTCGAAGCAGGAAGCGAGAGCGCGAATGTAAAACACGCTCGCCTCGGGCTTTTTCTCGCGACGAGGTCCTTTCACTCGTGCCCAAAAACCGCTTCGAACGCGAGCGCTGCGAGTCGCGAGTTTCTATTCACACTCTCACCTCGTACCTCGTCCCCGTTGTGTTCCGCTCACAAAGGCAAGACGCGTCGCGCCAATACTTTAGTTTTTCACTCGCTCATTTGCGGTTACACAGTGTTACTCTAAAGCTGCAAACGCACAGAGAGCGGTGGCGGGGCGGCGCGGCGCGGTGCGGAGGCGGTACCGGTTGTAATGTTCGAGCTAATACGACAGGGCCCGCACAGAAAACCGCTCGGCGCGGCGCGGTTTTCTGTGCGGATCAATTCATATTAGCTCGAACATTACAACCGGTACCGCCTCCGCGCCGCACCGCGCCGCTCCGCCACCGCTGTCAGTGCGCTTCGGCCGTAATAACTCTAGGTTCATATTCAACATAATTTTGATTCCAGAACAATCTGTTCTGCCTGCGCTGCCACGACAAGATGGGCATCCCGATATGCGGCGCGTGTCGCCGCCCCATCGAGGAGAGGATTGTCACCGCCCTGGGGAAGCATTGGCACGTCGAGGTAAATAATTGTTTTCCCGAATTGCTGAAACTTTAGACAACTTTGACCCATTCGAGGCTGCAGTGCTCAAAACTAATCATCAACCTGTCAATCTGCGATCAATACCATAATCAGAGTTTTGTTAAGGTCTGTACTGGCCCCATATCCCATTCAGGGCCACGGAATATAAAAAACTAGTGGAAGTGCCATACGCGTCGATTTCTATCAGAACCGGTGTCGCCAGTACGCACACTTACAAATAGTTCACTACAAAGGAATCTTGAACACTATTGGTCGATGCGTTTTATAAAAATATAATAAAAAACCACACGTAGTTAAACATATATTAAACCTTATGTCTGATAGACATGGTCCACATTTTATTGCACGGGTTTGATACTTACTACGTTTGGATATAATATTTAAAATTGCATAGAAAGCGCTGCCACCTGGCGTCGAGTAGCCGATTTATGACACAATTTAGTTCGGCCGCTCGACGCTAGATGCGCATTGATTTTCATTCTTGCACTAGAGATGTGCTCAGTGAGTCCATAAAATTATATCGATAAAAGTTAACTAATTATCCAAACATGCAGGATTATAATTATTATGACGATTATGTACTTGCTTTAAAATTGATAAATGTAGGATATTAAAAATGTGTAGTTTTGTATTTGATATAATAGCGTAGGCGTGGCTGTGTGGTGATAAGGGGACATGGCGTGAGGGTTAAGTATGTATTATATGCAAGGGAATAGATATTCGTGATCCAATTTTAATAACACAAATTACTCCAGGCAAAATACGGTTTTTAACAGTGACGGTACTGCCATACATGCCCAAAAGCCGGGCTTGCCTTTCAAAACTCATTATCGATCAAAAATAAAAGGTAATGAGGGCACGAACTATTTCAATTCGCACTTGCGCTCTCATTGCATTTTTCAAATTTATTACCTACATCGTGGTACAAAATTCGACCGCGCACCACCGCGGCGCGGCTGCCGGCAGCACAATCGCTGTGACAACTAGCCGAACTCGCTTGAGACAGGCACACGGCTAGTCATCTCACTCGCACGCGTCGGCTTGCAAGCGGGCTTCTATTCTAGCTATCTATGTCTCTTTCTTACCCATGAAGACTGCCTAATAATGAGATATAAGTGTTTATAGGTTAATATAGCAAATAGTACGAGATAGCCCTGCATGCGTATGAAGTTGTACACAAGTCTAGTATAATGCGAAACTCGCGCGTGCGCCATCATGTTACTTTACGCGCGCAATTACTTTTGTTTGTTGTTTGTTTGAGCGGTCAGTGCGGTCATTAAGTATTTTGTTTGCTGTGTTGCTATTTCATCGGATTGACAATTCCTTGTGATTGTGATAATTTAAAGTTTGTGCTAGTTTTGCTTGGCGAGGGAAAGGTAAACTTTAAACTTTGCTCAGAAAAAACCACTAATTTCTTCGCCAAAACCTACGCCTGATTTATGTATTTCTCAGAGTAGTAAATCGCATAAAAGACAGTTTAATAGACCGGTATAAAAAACTCATTGGATTGTAGATATGGCTGTAAAATTATATCTAGTAGTAGCATGCCTTCAGTGTGCTTTGGTAAGCTCGTCCTCGCTAGCAAGTGCATATGCAACTGAAGATTGATCAATAATGAGGCAAGAAGATGGATTTATCCACAATAACCGTAATAACTACAAAACAGATTTCTCAGCTTGCCCTATTCCAAAACCCTAGGCACGCCACTAGTTTTTAAAAACACTAATTTACAATAGGGTTTTTTCTGTTGATTTCATTTTAAAATCTTATTCTAAGATGCTTTATTCAAGAATCCGGCAAACTTTCCACCTGGAAGTAATTAATTAGAATCAAATGAAGCATGCGTTTTCTTTTTTTGCATGATTTATCTTGAATATTACAAAGAAAATGTAAATGAACCAAAATAAAGACAAAAATATTAATTAATATTCTTTCTGACTTTTCAATAGCTAGTTAATTTATCATTTTTTTGATGCCTGAAATTTTGCTGGATTCTGTCGCTGGGTGACTATTTAATTGATAATATATCCGTTACACAGAAAAAATAAGCTATTATAAATTATTTCCAAAATTGTCATTTTTTCCATACAAGTTGTCAGTTCATTGCCTGGACTAAATTAACGTTATTGACCCTGAAATAAAATGTATTTGTTAAGCAGTTGTCTTTTTGATATTTTTTGTCTTAATATAAGCAAATGATGTATTCGCACATTTAGATAGCGCATAATCACGGCTTTCAAAATCTGTTCACGAAATCCGTAAAAATAGATGAAAATACATCCAATAAATCCGCCAGCGTCATTTAGTTTTATAATTTAGTACTAAGTTCCAGATAACACAAGTTTATATGGACAAATTGAGTGATGATACGGCTACTACCAAGGTAAGAAGTTAACACTTTAAAATCAAAGTAATTCAATTTTATGCGAAAATACAAGAAGTTACAGAATATATATATGGGAATGAAATAAAACATTTATAATATATAATTTTGATTGTTTTCTCAGGCACTTAATAAACAAAATCACATTTCAACTCAATCACGATAGAGTACGACTATCGATAAGTTTATCGATAACTTTAACGACAACACCCACGCACTAATTTTGCGAGTTCAACGGACGAGTGAGTAGCGAATGTTCTAGAACTATGTCATTATTTGAAGCCGATAGAAATCGACCTTATTGTAATCACATAAAGTACATATTGATTTTGCACCTAGCTTAAGTATGGCGTGCGGAATGGAATAACTAAAATTTTTATTAAATTTAAATTAAATCCTCCTTAACGATGCTACGAAATGCCACCGTGGGTGATATTTTTGAAGCGGTTATCGTTTTTACACTCCAAAACAGCGCAATAAGGCATAATTTGTGTGTTTTTATCGTACTGTTTGAAAATAGTCTGCACAACTGTCACGCATAAGTGTAAGCGGCGAACTAAGCGGCATGCGCGGAGCTCCGCGCATCAGTGGCACACGCGCCACGCCCACTAAGCAGTTCTACTGTTTTTTCTGTTCTGTGTTCAGGGCCAATGACGACACATATGCGTCAGACCGCCCTAGTCGCGCTACATACGAGGGAAACCACAGGATCAGCTACGAGCGTAACGCGTAGCGATTCTTGGCCCTGAATGGGTTAAGATAGCCATTATAATGAACAGGACGTTTAGCAGTTGTTGTCACACGCCTATAACACAAGCAAGCGGATATAAATCTTACTTGAAAACACGAAGCTTACACAATGTCAACTATAGTAGTTGTTCTTGGCGTTCATGAGAGTGACACTAAATTATAATATCGGTGTGATACTAGAATTGTCAGTGACGATTTTGTTACAGCATTTCGTGTGCGCTAAATGCGAGAAGCCGTTCCATGGTCACCGGCACTACGAGAAGAAGGGGCTGGCTTACTGCGAGCAGCACTACCACCAGTTGTTCGGCAACTTGTGCTACGTCTGCAACCAGGTCATCGCCGGGGACGGTGAGTCACAGCAGACTTCAACACAGGGTTTTCACCGCCTTCCAGCTGCAGAAGGCTAGCTTTAGCCTCTAGAAGCCGTTCCATGGTCACCGGCACTGCGAGAAGAAGGGGCTGGCTTAATCATAATTAATAATTGGCCTTTAAGCCTCAGTCTAGCTCTAATAGGGGTTACAAATAGCGACACTAGCCATAGATCCTCACAAACTCGGAATCTTGACGGCACATTGTGACATGTGAGTTTTGTCTGTGCATGAGCGTGTGCTTAATTTATTTGGCATGGTTAAAAACCGGCTTCACTAGGTTGTTCGTTGTGCTCTATCTTTTTAGGGTTCCGTACCAAAAGGGGAAAACGGGACCCTATTAAAAAATTCCGCTGTCTGTCCGTCTGTCTATCCGTGTCACCTGACATTTTCACAGATGATGTATTTATCACGGAATAAAATTAATATTTAAGGGGGCCCCCATACAACAAACGTGATTTTTATGCCGTTATTGTAGATAATCGTAGTACGACTCGCACTTGGCCGGTTTTTTCTTGGTCTGAGGCTCTGACATGCAAAAGAGTAATTGGAAGGTACACGCAAAATAAATATTTGATTAATGTTTTGCGCGCCGCGCTTACCGTTGTGAGTTAACGCATTGTATGTGTTTAGTGTTCACGGCGCTGAACAAGGCGTGGTGCGTGCACCACTTCGCGTGCGCCGTGTGCGACGCGCCGCTGAGCACGCGCAGCAAGTTCTACGAGTACGACGAGCGGCCCGCGTGCCGCCGCTGCTACGAGAGGCTGCCGCACGAGCTGCGCCGCCGCCTGCGCCGCGCGCACCACTACACGCCGAGGCGCTAACACATCCATCACTTACCGATCTCACGCACGACGCACGTCGCCGACCACGCATCCCTGCAAAGCTTTTTACAGAAAAAATATTTATGGCACAGGGGAGCAAAATAGTATATTTACAATAGAATCCTGAGCGTAACGAGGGATTCTAACGTAGGATCCTGAACGTAGTGAGGGATACAAGTGTTATCGCCCTAGACGAAGGTAATTTTGCGACCGAGTGACACATATTATTTTTCACACGGTCTATGAAGAAATTTAAAAAAATATGATGTTGAAAATGCTTAACAAGTTTAAAAAAAGACCTGGTTGCACTCCGGGAGTGCCGGCAGGACTGAAAACTTGAATAATTTTACCCCCCCCCCCCTGTCATTGGTTCAATTAAATTCCTTCTACTACTTCACGAAAATGCCTATGTATGTATGAGTTTCGTGACATAATACAAACAATTCAATTTCACACAAGAAAATGTTTAACTATGTGTATTTTTTTTTTTCGAAAAAGCTTTGAGCGTAATTCGGCAGTACACGAGTCCGCGTACGCGCGTTGTTTACATTGGTTTTTACCTAGTTCTGACATACTGCTTCAGCTCATACATTTACTGTGACGCAAACCATGCAACAAGTGCTATTACACTCTGCGCCGCAACTAAATCAGTTATCGGCATGTCAGAAAAAAATATGACTAAAAAGTAGTTTTCGAATTACGCTGACGAGTGTTGGCGCCTGCGCATTAAGGGAGCGTTTATACTTCTCGCTAACTGTATGCGACGACGTATTCCATGTAAATTTCGGTGAAGGATTTCGCGTGCCATGTTTATATCGATGTTTACTCTATGCGTTATGAACAAGAGGTAATATTTGTATTTATTAACAATAATGTTGTACCAACTGATCTGTAACCAAGTACTATTCTGGATATTATTTTAAATCTCTTTTGAACCTAAGTATAGTCTCTTTTACGTGTAATTGTTATAATCCATGTGCAATCAGAAGGCCTATTAACGGTACTAAGATTATATTTTCTAACAAAAAATATTTTTATCTACTAAGATAGGTACAAAGCTTTTAGTTTAAACATTGAATTAGATAATTTTAGGTTTCAGCAAACCTAAACAATTTATAGCAAGCACCCACCAACAATAAATAGCAAATCAATTTAGTAGCACCCAAACTGTTGGAATTAAAATGTCAGAAAAATGTAAGCAAATATAACTATCAGGATATAGTCTTATTTTGCGTGCCTTCATTTGACAAAATAGTAAAAACTATTAGTTTACGTTTTACAACAAAAGAATATTGACCTTGACTGACTGACAGGGTATTGTGAGATTATGTGCCTTAGTGTCGATTCAACCGAATAAGACAGTTTATTCCAAGATTCATATACAAACTTGACGGTTAACCTTAGATTAAGCATTTATTCCTGTTTGGTAGACTCAAGTCTCCAACAATGTGCTATAATAAATTCGTATATTAGTATTAACTTTTATAATAAATATGAATTACTACTAAAAGCCTTTACATTCATTTAATATTATATTAATGATTAAAAAACTTGTGTGCTACCAAATGTTTTATCTGACATCAATGTATTTAAGTGAAATAATTTTATAATATATTTTAATTAGATATTGTAATAAATAATGGTCATTGTGTTTTTAATGTAGAAAATAAATAATCGAATAACATTTTTGTAGTTTTATTCACTTACAAGACCGACGCAATATAACAATGAAGTTATAACCGTTAACAATGTTTACAGAAAAAGTGGAAAATCTCAACACAATTCAGATGAAATTATACCTTGTGTTAATGCTTTTCTTAATATAGGTATCTGATAATATAAAAAAATTAAAGCTTAGATTTTGTGTTTGTAAATATTGAAATAAAGAAGACATTTCGCAGGAATGTATTTATTATTTTACACATTTCATTTAATACTGGTACAATTTGAAAGTGAGGTAACAACAACGTGACAAATACATTGTCAAATTCTAATATTTATATAGCACAGCAAAAACACTCAAATCTAACGATAAGGATATTTACAACTATTCGCAATTATATATCATTCCTTTCTTTTTTTATAATAAAACTAACATAACTCTAAGTTATTCTTACTTTGTACAAATAACAATTATTTGTAAAGAAATAAGGTTATTTCTGCCACGAGAGTTAAGTGAGGCGTTAGGAACTTAACTCGTTCGTTACTGAGTTACGATATTGAGAAATAAATGCGTGGCATTGAAAAGTTTTTCAGATGTAAATTCACAGGCAACAAAACAGATTATTTGAGATGAACAAAATCCGTTCAATTATCGATAGAAATCAATAATAATGAAATTTGGAATCTTTTCTTCATTTGTAATAAGTTAACCATCACGTTGTGTTTAGTTATCCTTCTTCATCCTAGTGCTGGTCATGCGATAGATGATGGAGTCCCTGCCGGGGTCCATGTCCATGATGGCGTACACGATGGCCACGAGCGAGAACGCGAACACGACGCCGAACCACAGGATGATGTTGAACACGGCCGAGTAGTCCTCCGAGTAATTGTCCTCCTCAATCTGAAAACGGTACGGTTTCATTCATTATATCGCACTATTTCAATTGAAGGCATGTTTGGGAAAAAAAACCTGTACCCAATTAGCGTGAGTTTTTAAATAAAAGTTAACTCAAAGTCAGTTTTGTAACGAAAAAGCATGCAAAATATTTGAAAATGAACCTATTTCACGTTTAAATAACGTGTATACGCATATCATTTCATAATTGAAAAGAAATAGTTAATTTTTATTGATTTTCAATACTTAATTGTCGTTACAAAACTGACACTCGAGTTAATTTTTATTTAAAAACTCACACACTGAACATGCCCGTTTACTAAAACATCATACCTGACTCGACGTCAAGCAAAATGTTGCAAGTCTAGATTTGCAACACAGAGGCGCTTGGCCAATAACGACTGTCCATTTTACATGCGTTGCCTTTTTAAACTTGTAACATTGCAACTTGTAGCTTCGGGAAACGGGCTGCTGGAGGTATATTTCTATGGACTATTATTTTGAGTTTATTACTAGTAACTGACAGATGGTGCTAATTCACTACATTATAATTATGTCTTTATCACAAACACGCTCAAATTAATTCAGCTGTATGTTAAATTTTCAACGTGAATTTTCATTTATTGCTAGCGTAAGAGAGAGTGCATTATAAGCTATTGGTTTCTGCGCTCTCTCTTACACTTGGGTAGGCCAGTAGTGCGTTCGCGAATAGAGTCCCAGCTACATCTACAATCAACGCTATATACAAGTACAATATAAGGCACTGTGACTAGTTAATTTATGGATTTAGAACTCTATTCTGATTGTAACGGGTCATAAAAAACAAGCGAAATACAAGGAATTATCAATGAACGACAATTACGATACCTAAATGCAATAGTGATGGCGACTAAATTTTTTTATGATGTCATTCGAACCCGTTTTTGGATAGCAACAAATGTTTGTATGGGAGGGACTACAATTAAAGAACATAAATACCCAAAAAATTGAGACAAAGATTGACGTCGCTGGCGGCAGCGCAAAACGCTTCATACTGATAGACAGATAGGTATGACGTCACAAAGACATTTGTTAGTACGAAGTACATGTATCGTTGTATGGAAAATCAGGTAAATTGTTTTTTCGATATGAAACTATTTAGCTAAGCTAACCATAAAAATACTGGAGTCACAAACATTGTTACCGCGTGGCATAGGCATAGGCTAAATTACAACAGATGAACAGTTTTTCTTTCTACCGGCTTCGGGTCGGGCGAAGCTGCGGGCGTGGTCGTTGTCTCCTTGGCCGGCGTGGCGGGCGGCGGGGAGGGCGCGGCGGGGGGCGGGGTTGTGGCGGGGGCGGCGGGGTTGGTGGGAGCGGGAGCAGGAGCGGGAGCGGGAGCGGGAGCTTCCGGAGTGTCGTCACGTTTTCTTCTCTTTTTCGACTCTACTTCCTTTTCCGTAATAGATGGTCTAGTTAAAATTAATCAACAACGCACTTCTAATCGAAACCTTTTTTTCTCTCTTTAATTAATTTACGAAAATAATTCTACGGAATCGTTTGGTCTGCTTTATAACGATAATGGATTTCTTGGATTTAGTTTAGAAGTCATGGTAAAGGACCCCTCCGAGAATTCCACATTTCAGAATCAGGGTCTCTAGGATTTAGATATTGTAGGAATGGGTGTTCCAAGATTTGGATATCATTGGAAATGGGTTCCATAGTATATGAATGCTGTGGGAAAGGAAGGAAGGGTTAAGAAAACCTTCCTTGCCTTCTCTGTGATATGGACCTCTGTATATACAATAATAAATATATGATAAGATGACCATATTTGTAGATGCGCTTGCACACAAACATCAGCCTACACTTAACCAGGGTGAGCAATGGAAAGATCTGCGTAATCATCGTGTAATGTAATGGGGTGGGTGGGTAGGCACATGCCAAGGAGCGGCATCGTGTAATGTAATGGGGTGGGTAGGCACATGCCAAGGAGCGGCATCGTGTAATGTAATGGGGTGGGTAGGCACATGCCAAGGAGCGGCATCGTGTAAAGTAATGGGGTGGGTAGGCACATACCAAGGAGTGGCATCGTGTAATGTAATGGGGTGGATAGACGCATACCAAGGAGCGGCATCGTGTAATGTAATGGGGTGGGTCCTGGGTAGGCACATACCAAGGAGCGGTAGGAGGGCGGCGGCGCGGGCGCGGCGCGCACGGTGCGGCGCGTGTGCGCCACGTCCGTGGCAACGCTCGCCACCAGCACCGAGCCGTCGTACGCTTTCTGGAACGCCACGCTCAGCTCGTCGATAGCCGCACCTGCAATATCATTCAATTTAATGATGTAATATAGAAAAGAGAAAGATGGGTTATAAACGCTCCAAAAGTGGCACACTTAAACTCAGCCAATTGTATGACATTGCCTCAGTGTCGCGTCGTCAATGGACACGTATAAATGTGTCTCGGCGTCAGATATGGTGGTCATTTTTAAACACGGAATTTCATATAGACAACGTATCTACCTCTTTTTTATATTACATCACTATATTACATGACATTTTTTTATATATATTTTTTTTAAATACTGGTTCAATTCACAAGAAAATACCATTCTTCTGGGACATCAGTAAGTATGTCTAGCACAACATGCTGCTTAGTCGCTTCACGCGCGACTGAGCGTCTCCTGTCTCACTCGCACCATGCAAATGATGAGGAGGGTAGATCATTCACGACTCGCTTCGCGGCGCGGCGTCAGCTGTGCTAGCCCCGCAGCATGCGATGATCATAAATCACAGGATCTCGCTGCCTCACTTGTCTCTCGCTACCTCACTTGTCTCTCGCAAGGTACCCATTGATTTAGTATATAGAATTAGATGCACAATGTCAAACAAATATGCCAAAAAATGTGCCCCACAATGACAACTCTAGCTAATAGCGTTAACTTATAACCTGCATCAAGATTCATAAAAAAAGAACTCAGTGTTTTAGACTTTAAGCACTATGTTAGCAAACTTGTCATCAAAAGGTTAAATACTTTTTTATCATAATGTGACTTGACTGCTCACGTCAAAACTTTAGTTAGCGTTTAACGAATGAATGGAGTCGCGTTATAAAATTATTTTTATAATATTTTATTTATTTAAACAGAAAGACCAATAGCACAAATAAATCAGGTTTCTTTATATTACAAGTGGGGAATAAACAGTTTCAAATGTATTTACAAATATTATATACAAAACAATTGTTGGGTGAGATTTCCGCAAGTACCTACATACAGTCCAGCTGACAGTCCTTAAAAATAAGTTTTAGTTTCCTTGAAATAGACTCAATTTGTTAAGAAAAAATCTTTTGGACCTGCGTTTACTTTATATACTTTCCTTTTTTGCGATGTAATGTAAGCCTACAGTCAAGAAGCAATCAGCTATCGATTTTATTAAAACAATCCTATGATTGTTCCTGTGGTCTTTTTCTGAGTTTGAATTAAAAATGTTTACGCTCAAAATGTCTTTATTACCTTTGTTGCTAGTATAATACTGTTATTTTCTACTCCCATTCGCATCTTATAAAACCTTCAGTGGTTTTGCACACAGAAAATACATCATCAGATGCATAGAAAAGACCATCCAAGTTTCTAATGTCAATCAATTTGTGAAAATCGTGCCTTTGCTTTGCCAGAAGAGAATAAGATTATTATGTCGCACCGAATCGCTTTCATTAATTTGCGTACTACGTAATAATAATAATAAATCAGCCTATATACGTTCCACTGCTGGGCACAGGCCTCCCAGAGTTGGGCAAATTTTTATTTGAGTAAGAATAAAAACAGAATTTTTATTCATATTCAAATCGGTTTGAATAAGAATAATTCTTGCGCCCGTTATTTAAAATAACATGAGGGTGAATAAATCATGCTACTTTTATTTTAAATAAGGAATAAAATACGGAATAATTATTCCACAAATGGGGTTATTCTAACTAACATTTTATTTAAATAAAACGTTATTCAAATAAAGTTAATTTGGTGGGATCGCCGGTAAAATTTTGTAGGGTTGATTTTCACACAATGGATTTTATGATAAGTTTGGGTTTACTTGGGTTGTTTTGACGAGTTCTATACATTACACTTGTGACGATGGTGTGATGATGGAGTCAGGAGGTGGATAGTGGATAGTGGAACTCCTCAATGACCACTTGTATACCCCTTGAGTTTGGGCTCATTTTGTTTGTTTTGACAAGTTCTATATATTATACTTGGTGACGATGGTCTGATGATGGTATCAGGAGGTGGATAGTGGAACTCCTCAATGGCGCCTTGTATACCTCTCGAGTTTGGGCTCATTTGGTTTGTTTTGACGAGTTCTGTACATTATACTTGGTGTAAGGAGTGGAGGTGCTATTGTATACCCCTCGAGTTTGGTTGGTCATTTGGTTTGTTTTGACGAGTTCTATACATTATACTTGGTGAAGATGGTCTGATGATGGAATCAGGAGGTGGATAGTGGAACTCCTCGGTTACCTATCTGAATCACTAAACTTTTTTGTCCTATTTTCATTTCGGCATTTACTTTTCGACAAACTTCGTTTGCCTTTTTCTTCGTTTGTCCGACACTTTAGTTCGCGACGTTTACGGCCGGTCATTTTATGGTTTAGTTTTTGTAATTGTTTGACAAATGAATGATTCCCAATTATTAGTATACCCGCAATTTCGTTATACCGACGTAACGATTCGGTTGGTAATCTGTTCGTATTTTATCAAAACGGCTTTATTATATTTGACATATTATTGTTTATACGGAGCACACATATGTAACAAACTCATGTGTTTGTTTATGAAAGTGGTTGACATTATGCATTTTCAATAGGTACCTATTTAAAAACATTAGCAAACAGTTTCAAATTAAACTAAGGTTATCCTACCAAAGCTGTGTTTATGATTAATAATGTATACTAACAGGTGTATACTATTCTATTATTACTTATGTGTGTTCTTTAAATAAATCGATACTAAATAATTACTACATTTGTAAAAACATGTTTGGTTCTGGCGCTTCGCCGGCCGCTACCGCGGCACGCTCGCTACGCTCGCTCGGCTCGCGAGCTGTAGGGTCGCAGTTCACTAACACCACCACTCCTCCTACCACTAACCACCTAACACTCCTCCTCGCTTCGCTCGTCGTCGTACCTACACCGACCTGCCTTAGAGTCTCTGTAAAACTACTTTGAATTTCACTCAAAATGAACATTTGGCTAAACGTATGAAATGCGGAAAGTAATGATGGATAAGTAAAAAATTGGCTGTGAAACAAAAGTTGTAACCAGCCAAAGCTGAAATGACTGTAGCGGTAAACGTTTTTCGGACAACTGAAATATTTGGATAACATCAAATGGTAAATGAAAAAAGGAATGAATTGTATATTCGGAGAACTCATAAAAATACGAAAAGTTTTCGGACAAATGATATTCGGTCAATAAATTTTAGTGATTGCGATAGGTTACCGAACTCCTCAATGGCCACTTGTATACCCATTGAGTTTGGGCTCATTTTGTTTGTTTTGACAAGTTCTATATATTATACTTGGTGACGATGGTCTGATGATGGAATCAGGAGGTGGATAGTGGAACTCCTCAATGGCGCCTTGTATACCCCTCGAGTTTGGGCTCATTTGGTTTTTTTTGACGAGTTCTGTACATTATACTTGGTGACGATGGTGTGATGATGGAGTCAGGAGGTGGATAGTGTAACTCCTCAATGGCTATTGTATACCCCTCGAGTTTGGGCTCATTGGGTTTGTTTTGACGAGTTCTATATATTATACTTGGTGAAGATGGTCTGATGAAGGAATCAGGAGGTGGATAGTGGAACTCCTCATTGGCGACTTGTATACCCCTCGAGTTTGGGCTCATTTGGTTTGTTTTGACGATTTCTATACATTACATACTTGGTGAAGATGGTCTGATGATGGAATCAGGAGGTGGATAGTGGAACTCCTCAATGGCGACTTGTATACCCCTCGAGTTTGGGCTCATTTGGTTTGTTTTGACGAGTTCTGTACATTATACTTGGTGACGATGGTGTGATGATGGAGTCAGGAGGTGGATGGTGGAACTCCTCAATGGCCACTTGTATATCCCTCGAGTTTGGGCTCATTTTGTTTGTTTTGAAAAGTTCTATACATTATACTTGGTGAAGATGGTCTCATGATGGAATCAGGAGGTGGATAGTGGAACTCCTCAATGGCGACTTGTATACCCCTCGAGTTTGGGCTCATTTGGTTTGTTTTGACGAGTTCTATACATTATGCTTGGTGAAGATGGTCTGATGATGGAATCCGGAGGTGGATAGTGGAACTCCTCAATGGCCACTTGTATACCTCTCGGGTTTGGGCTCAACTAATCCCAAATATATTCAATAAGAATTATTCACGGCGGAATTATTTGAATAACTTTGACGGGAATAAAATCAACATGATTTTATTCTTGCGTATTCTTATTCATATCCGCTATGGAAAGCCTTGGAATATAACAATGTGGCGGAGAAGTACATAGGAATTCTGAAGGAAATTTATAAGAAAAACAGAGCTAAAATAAGATTAGACCAATTAGGGGCGTCGTTCAACGTGGAGAGAGGGGTAAGACAGGGTCCTATCTCACCAAACCTGTTTACAGCACTGTTAGAATATATATTTTCGAAACTCAACTGGAAAGGACTAGGAATAAAAATAAATGGCGAGTACTTGAGCCACCTAAGATTTGCCGACGATATCGTCATTCTAAGCGACAACCATGAAGAGCTCTACCTCATGCTCCAAACTCTACATGAAGAAAGCGTCAAATGTGGGCTGGAAATGAATGCGAACAAGACATGCATAATGACTAACGGCATCGAAATTGACACAATATTAAATTCACACAAGATTGAATATGTTAAAGAATATGTATACCTCGGCCAAATTGTATCCTTTTCAGACACTACGAAAAGAGAAATAGAAAGGCGAATAAAAATTGCATGGGCAAAATACTGGTCTTTAAAACATATTTTTAAATCAAAGCTCCCACTATCCTTGAAGAAGAAAGCTATGGATTCTGTAATTCTGCCGACACTTCTCTACGGTTGCCAAACATGGGCGTTGACTAAAAAAACAGTCGCAAAATTACAAATCTTCCAAAGAGCGGCAGAAAGAAGTCTTCTTGGAATACGTCTAAAAGACCGACACCATAACGTCGATATAAGGCGACGGACGAAAGTGACTGACGCAGCCGAGGAGGCCTGTCGACTGAAGTGGCAATGGGCAGGACACGTAGCGCGCGCGACCGATGGCCGCTGGAGCGAACGCGTGCTGCACTGGTGGCCGCGAGAGCAGCGCCGGCCGCGCGGCCGGCCCCGCGCGCGCTGGCGAGATGACGTCGAGGCCATTGCCGGCGCCACCTGGACCAGGGTCGCGGCAGACCGCACCCGATGGAAAATGATGGAGGAGGCCTACACCCAAAGATGGGTACCCAAGTCGAACGCGGCAAGCTAAGAAGTAAAAATCAAATTAGATATAAGTAACACATGCATGTACCTGAAAACTAAATTTTTATTAACTTATACTTATTTACATTTCACGATTTATCATTTATCATAATTGAACAATAAATATTAAGATTGCTAGCTTTTAGGTTAGTAACAAATTGAACGCTATTAATTATCTGTTACAAATGTTATAATTTATAAATGGAATGATGTGTATATTTTACTTGGAATAAATGGCTTATAATAATAATAATAATTCTTATCCAAATAATGATTTTATTGTTGAGTGCCCAACTCTGAGGCCTCCCATGGATGAGAGGGTACGGGCAGTAGTCCTCACGCTGGTCCAGTGCGGGTTGGAGACTTCACATACACCTTTGAATTTCTTCGTGGATGTATGCAGGTTTCCTCACGAGGTTTTTCCTTCACCGAAAAGCTAACGGTAAATATCAAATGATACTCCGTATATAAGTTCCGGAAAACTCATAGGTACGAGCCGGGATTCGAACCCACGACCGCCGTTTGACAGCCGCATGCCTAAACCGCTAGGCTACCGTAGCTGTACCGTAGCGTTCTACGTATCCAGCAATAAATTCAACAAATTGTTTAATATATTCGAAATAATTTTCAGTTTGGTCAAGATTACAAGACAATATGTCACAGTTTGCTTCGAAAACTGTTTCTATATTTAAAACTATTAAATTACAATGAGTTTACACAAGTTTCGTTATGTCATGAAAAGAACTTACTTAAAGAAATAAATCACATCTTTTTTTCTGGTTCAATGCTTTTGAATCAATGAATGAGTAGCTAATAGCTAATTAAATATTATATTTACATAAATAACAAAGATATCTAATGATAATTATCTGACTTCACCAGTGAAGACAATTGTAGAAAAACAAAAACCTTACCTAACAGCCTCTTAGCTTCTTTAACTTGTAAAGAGTTAGGACCATGGAAGTCTGACAAGGCATGGAGTGACTGGAAACGGAAGTAGTAGAAGTCGATGATGTTGTCTCCCGAGACAATGCCGGAATCAACCTAAAACAATAAGGTACAAGTAATAAAAATATAATTAAGACACAAATTAGAAACGAATTTAAAAAACCGGCCAAGTGCGAGTCGGACTCGCGCACAAAGGGTTCCGTACCATTATAAATATTTTCAATTATCCGTTGAATGAAAGGTAAATTGCGGTTTACGATTTATGACGTATTAAAATAAAACTACTTACTAAAATAGATCTCTTTCAAACCAATTTTCGGTGGAAGTTTGCATGGTAATGTACATCATATATTTTTTTTTAGTTTTATTATTCTCTTATTTTAGAAGTTACAGGGGGACACATTTTACCACTTTGGAAGTGTCTCACGCGCAAACCATTCAGTTTAGAAAAAATGATATAAGAAACCAATATCAAGCGAAATGTTGCAGACTTTAAGAAAACGGAAGCGCAATTGCCTACACATTTAAGTAACCCTGACAAAATCAATGAGCACTTTTTGAACCTCCCTAGCAATAATAAAATCAGCTTATCGCTTTTGACATATTATGAATTCTATAAATCTGACACAAGTGTTTTTAAACTCAGTCCTGTTAATGAAGCATTAATATTCAAAATAATAAATGGATGATGTAGGGTGTAGGGCCACCTTGGACTGTCTGGTTGGGAACGCTTCGGGTGTGGACCGCGCAAGGCTTCTGGCAGTATCGCGGCCGGAATCGGGGGCTTGGCTGCAGGCGTTACCCTCCCCTCAACTAGGCACGTTACTCGACGGTGACTCGTTGCGGGTGTCCGTCGCTCTCCGCTTGGGCTGCGATGTATGTCAACCACACGTATGCATCTGCGGTTCCATGGTGGGAGCTGACGGCCATCATGCATTGAGTTGCCGGCGATGCGTAGGGAGGCATCCGCGTCACCATGCCTTGAACGACGTGGTACAGTACGTGCGGGCGGAGCGGCGGCCGAGTCTCAGGCGGCGGTGAAGCGCCAAAAGTATACTCCTTTGGGCTCAGGGTATATTTTCGTCCCTTTTGCGGTGGAAACGGCGGGCTGCTGGGGAGCTGACGCTAAGCAATTTGTGCGTGACATAGGCCGTCGACTAAGGCAAAAGGGAGAGGACCCCCGCTCCGAATCGTTTCTGGTGCAGAGGCTGTCCATAGCCATCCAGCGGGGTAATGCCGTGAGCGTTATGGGCACTTTTGCACCAGAAGCGATAGCGAGCGGGTTTGACTAGACTAGATTTATCTATGTTGGTATTTAGGAGTAAGATTAATTGTATCATTTGTCGATAGATTTAAAACAATGAAATATATTTATTAGTAGTACAACACATTCTTCAAATAATAAAAGCCATTTCAACTAATGCACAAGGCAACGACGAACTTAACATAGATATGATTTCACTAACTTTACCAGTTACACTAACAACAATTACAGGTATAGTGAACAAATCCATAGAAACTGGCATATTCCCTGAACAGTATAAAGTCGCAGTTGTTAAACCTATTCCTAAAACCCAAAATCCCAACGACTAGAGATCTCCGTCCTCTTAGTATACTTCCGGTAATATCGAAAATAATGGAAAAGGTTGTTAGCATACAAATGACACAGTATCTTGAGGCAAAAAACATCCTGCCTCCAAAACAATCTGGTTTTCGTAAGTCCCACAGCACTGCAACTGCTATTTTGGATGTGGTAGATAATGTTCTAGCTGCACAAGACGTCGACGAGGGAACAGTACTGGTTCTGCTCGACTTCTCCCGAGCTTTCGATACAATCGATACTTCTCTCCTGCTTTCAAAACTGGCTTATTATGGCTTTGACAGTCTTTCTTTGAAATGGTTTTCTAGTTACCTTAGTGGCCGTACACAGTATGTCAAAATTTCAAATGAAGACGGTACATATTCAGTTTCAAGCACACTACCAGTTACTAAAGGTGTCCCTCAAGGTTCTATGTTGGGCCCTACATTGTTCAGTTTATATTGTGCCGATATAATCTTCCATATAAAAAACTGTAAATATCAAATCTATGCCGACGACATTCAATTGTATCTATCTTTTAAAGCAAATAAAAATGACACAAGTGTAGCTGTAAATAAACTCAATGAAGATTTATATAATATAAACGCCTGGTGTCACCAAAATAATCTCTTATTAAATCCCTCCAAATCAAAATTTATGTTGTTAGGCACAAGAAAACAAATTGATACAATTGCGTCGCATGACCCACACGTTTCTATAGAAGGTATTCGCTTAGAGAGAGTTACAGAAGCACGCAATCTGGGTTTATTAATGGACGAAACCTTAAGATTTGAGAAACATGTCGCGGAGACGATGCGGAACTGCTTTTATAGGCTCAAAGTTTTATACCGAATTCGTGAGTGTCTTTCTATTGACGTGCGCATACAATTATGTGATTCGCTTATACTTTCAAAGCTCAATTACGGCGATGTAGTGTTCGGAGGGCGACTACTCGCTCGGACTGGTAAAGCCCTGCAGCGAATTCAAAACTCATGTGCACGTTTTTGTTTTCCCGTTCCGCGCCGTGCCCATATTACTCCGTTCTTAAACCGGTACGACTTAATGAACATGAGCTCCCGTAGACACCTACATTTCGCTACATTACTTTTTGGAGTGATCAAAAATAAAGTACAATCATACCTTTTCGAGAAACTGATCTTCTCTCAGCGCGCTGTCAGACACGCATCTCGGCTTGCAAGTCATCCACACCGCAAGGTTGCCTTTCGTGGCAGCTTTCGTTTTGCTGCCATCAAGTGTTGGAACGACTTGCCACCACCAATACGTAATTCCAATACAGTCGCCTCTTTTAAAATGTCCCTCAGAAAATTTTTGATTGCCAAGAAGAAACATAATACTTAGGCGGCCTTGCACATTTACACTTATACTCTTGCGTAGTCACATCCACACACAGACACACACATACTTTGAAGTTTTAACTATATAGGTAGGTAGTTATATAATATAAGTTTAAAAGTGATTCTAATTATAATTATTTTGTTAATTTTTTTTTGTTGTACTTCATTTGACGAGTTTATGTCCCTATTGTGTTGTATTCTTTTAGTGCCATCTTGCCTCTTAATGGCCTCACTGAAAATCAGCGTCACGGAGCGCGCCTTGTGGCTCGCTCCGTGACACCAAGCTGAGTGAGGACCTTTTAGCGTAAAATTGTATGTAGTTATTCTTGCTTGTATGTACTTACTAAAATTTACGCTAATAAATTATTTTCTTTCTTTCTTTCTTTCTTTCTTTAAAACCTCCATATCATTTTTGAGGGGGGCGCTTTGTTCACCTATTTTTTAAAGTCCTATTATTGGAAGTCCGAAAATGTTCTTCATAAAATTTTACGCCATAATAATCGTTAGTCCTAATAATTCTTATTTCTAACGATTGTAAGTCATAACTACTTGAGGTCATAATGACAATAATCATAAATTTCTCAAATCCTAATATTGATTTTCATATTTTTTTTCATCATAACCCTCACTTGTCCGTTTTGTTTAAATTCATAATGACACTAGTCATACATTTTTTAATCCTAAATTTGTTTTTCATAATATTTCTCATCATAAATGTTACTTGGCGTTATCAAAGTAAATAAAGTATTATTGTGTGCCCTTACAGGGTATCATGAACTGGCAAATGATTGTAACACCTTATTATGTACATGGCAATGCAATATGAATAAATAAATAAATAAACGTGTGGTTTGTTATCGCAAGGTACAAGACGAGGTCACAAGACTCTAGCTAGACGCTAAGCAAGCCGCCTGTCTGTGCGGACGTAGCCTAAGGCAGGTCCGTGTAGGTACAGTCAGCATCAGAAGTCACTATACACTCCTGGTGCTCAAAGAGAGGTTAACGTTTAAAATGTCAAAAAGTTGTTGACTGTCACGGTAGTATTTACTTTTGAGCACTCAACGTGTCACAAATATCATAACAGTCGCTTTTCAATAATTTATATACTTACAAAAAATCATTGATACCTTAGCTGTCAAAAAACCACTGGTATCTAAGCAGTCAACGTTTCAAATATATCTGAACATCATGGAAAAATAGACGTTTAAAGCACACAAGTATGGTCGAATATTGAATGAATAATAGACATGCTAATTTCAGGTAAGCGTTTTGACAATCATCGAAAGCAGTTCAGTCTTGTCATCACATACATCCATCTCACGTTTTTCTCTTCAATCATTTGACAACTGTAACTTACTTTTCCGCAGGATCATTGAAACGCCTGAGACATAGCGAAAGCTAGATGAAGCCGAATTTAGAGCCATTTGTCAAGGCATATTAAGGTCTCATTAATGTTCGTTTGCTTTTCAAAGCAGAGAACACAGATTCAAGTTTCGGTGGAGATGGAGACACACGTAGAGATAATAGTTTTTTTCGGGTCTAATTTTTATTTATGGCTGTTTATTCTCAATTTTCTTCAACATACACACTAGAATAGGCAAAATATGTTAGGTAAAATATACAGCCCTAAAGCGGCGTTAGTGATAAAATACTTCTTTATCTTTACCCGAAGGAGGTATTATACTATAACTCAAGTGTTTTGGTGTTTTGTTGTAGTAAATTGTAGGGTAAATGTACAGTCAGTAGCAAAAGTAGCTAAGCAGGTCAAGTGCTCAAAATGACCTACGCCCGACTCAACTGTCAAGAGGATAAGGACTGTCTAGATCATTTTGAGCGTGTTATTTTGCGTATTAGCTACTTCTGCTGCATAAAAAGGAAAGAAAACTAATCGAATTTAAACTTCGTGAGACGTCTAAAATTCACGAATTAAATTACATGATTGGCGACATGTTTCGAACTCTTCGGGAGTTCTTCAGGATGAGTGTCTTCGTTGTTTGTTTTGAAGAAAAACTCCCGAAGAGCTCGAAACATGTCGCAATAAATCTACGGTTAAATTCACGAATTTTAAATGTCACGACATGCGACACACTCAATTTTTACGTTAATCATATGCGTCACATCATTTGAAATTGGGTAAAAATAAGTCATTTTTTGGCGATTTTTTTCTATCGAGGCACAAACACACACAAAAAATATGTAGATTTTGTATGTTCTTTTTCCTGGGATTCGCTTTAGTTTGTCATAGGTAAATATTCAATCTAAGAACTCTGCTTTCGCGTAGTGCCCCCTCTAGTTGCCAAAAACATGACGTCTTCCGCAGGCAGCCAAGAAAGTCACAAAATGCTCTGGAAAAGGTGACATAAATGTACCTAAGACGTCAGGAAGAAGCTGTATCGCGAGTATAAAAAGTACAACTATATAAATAAAAACGAAATATATACTATTTTTCAGGGATGCTTTTTATTTTACAAGTACTACTTTAACTTAAAATATCAAATTGTTGTCTTTAAATGTTGAGAGTTGTTTTTTAACTTATTTATTGTCTAACACTTGACCATAAAATACTTCTTTAAGAAAGGAGGTGTTAGATACCTACTCAAATTCAAGTGCCTTCTTAGAAATATACTGAAGTATTATGACGTCAACTCGTAGCTGTTGCAGTATTTTTTTATTTAAAAGTTAATCACATAAAATTTTGTTGCTTAGTTACCATTGAAATAACAACTGCTTAGCAACTGGTGGCACCCTGGCTGCTGACGGTTACGTGATTGGCAGTACGTATAGGTATTTATGACGGCTGCTTGAATTTGAGTGCTTAGTTACCACTGACTTTCTGACCGTTATTGTCATTGTGATGAAATAAGGGCGTATGTGTAAAAGAACAACTCAGAAGATAAGATATATGCGACGAACTGAAAGCCTACGTGAAAATGACAACTTAGATGTTCATATTTTTGTGACGATTGAAGTGTTAATTTTTTTTTGGACACCTTGCCCGCTCCGATATATCTGATGCTGACTGTACGACGACGAGCGAAGCGAGGAGTGTTAGTTGTACCGCGACCCTACGTGCGCGAGCCGAGCGAGCGAAGCGAGCGTGCCGCGGCAGCGGCTGGCGAAGCGCCAGAACCGATTCTTTTTATTTACTTAGCTTAAGCGTTTATTCATTAGGAATAACCAAATTAGGAGTTGAAGTATGTTCTTACTTATTATATTAGGACTAACTGAATTATGATGCATGTCCGTTATGAAGAAAATTGTTATGATTAACAAAATTATGACTTCAAGCAAGTTCTTAGTAATGAAATTAGGAAGAAAAATTTTAGAACAACTGATCATTATGACTTCCAAAATGATAGTTACAGAAATTTAGGAACAAAAAAGTTAGGACGAAAAAAATTAGGACTAGCAATGATTATGACTACAATACGTTAGTACAAAAAAAAATAGGATCACGAATTTTATGGCAGCCAATATGGACCCCATTTTTGAAGACCTATCCATAGATACCCCACACGTATGGGTTTGATTAAAATCTGTCTGTGACATACGGACAGACGGACAGATAGACATGACGAATCTATAAGGGTTCCGTTTTTTGGCATTTGGCTACGGAACCCTAAAAACGGTAGTGGTGATTGAAATTTATATTTAAAATAATGAATAATTACATACCTTATTAATTATAGCCTTCAATCCAGCAAGCTCATGTAGGAAAGCACTGTCTTCTTCCACCGAGTACTTCAAGTGGCTCAGCGTCAGTTTCAGGGTCTTGGGCACTTTGGTATTTGCAAACACACCTGAAGAAATCTGTAATAAAAACAATACTATGGTAACATCTTTAATAGTCCCTCTAACATAAATTAAGAAAATTTAGTTTATTTTACTCTAATTAAATAATTTTATATAAGGTCAAATACAAATGGCAGGTTTGGAACTTTTCATATAGTTGAATCCTCTATATTATATACAGAGAACCTTTCAAAATATCTACAGTAATAATAAAGTCTGTGATGTTTGAAAGGTTGTATGTAAACATATTGGAGAAATCTACTGTACACTCTATGCTAGTTAGCAAACCAGCACACAAACGATTTTTAGGATATATTTGGGTCAGAGCAAAGGGCGGCTTAGAAAATTCTTGACTAAAAGTGCGAAATTCACAGGGTGGTAAAATTATATTTAGAAAACTTTATACATTTGAATACTTTGACCATGTACATATTTTTGAACACTGGCTGAATATTGATTATTCTTTTTTGAAACCATAAAGCACAGAGTATTTGGAATAACATTCTTTATTATTCTTTTATTAAAATTAGAAAATAAATTGTTGTTTTTTTACTATTTAGTATTTATGTATTTTTAAATGTCATAGAATACGAACACGATAAATGTTTTCGTCACTGACCCGTAATATTTGACCGTGAGTGTATTTTTTTTTGTAAACAAGTTTTTCCGCTCTTTTAAAAAAAATAAAAACAGGAGCAAAGCTCCCGCTTTCGTCTTCTAACCTATCCGCAAACCGAGTCGGTTTTGCCACTAGGTCCCTGTTCTGTACTTCCTACAACGGACCCCTAGGACAATCCGTCCACGACAGACACAATCTGAGAGAAAAATACATTTATCGGAAAAATCTCGAAGTTTTTTCCAAGTCCTGATTGCCCTTTGCTATACCCCAACCTATATTTATTAACTGATGCAATAAAAGAGTCTCACGAACAATTCTATACATGATTACTATAGTTTCTAACACTGCACTGTCAATTTACATTTGAGTGGAATCTTTGATAGCAAGAATGTTAGCTACAAGGGAGGGATATAAAATATTGTTAGGTTTCCTGTTTGGTAAAATGACATACAAAAAAGGGTGTTTTTCGTAAAAGACTGTAGAATTATTCTTCAAATACATACCTGGTTGACATCAGAGAGCTTGACCTTAGCAAGCTGGCCAATATCACCAAAGCGCTGCTGGATCCTGTGCTGAACTGCTTCAAAAGTATCAGGTTCATACTCGTCCACAGTCAAAGGGAAAGCATGAGCTTTAGACCCAAGCTGGAATATAACATCATTATTATTTTATTAGCAATCTGGTCAAGTAAATGTTACAGAAATAACGAGAAAACCTGTAGTATTCAGGTTTTAATAAACATAAATTTGTACTTTATTTGACATAATACACGGAGAAATCTTGAACAACAGTGACATGGCAGGCAGGAGTAAAGATAGAGGTTGGCTAGGAAGGAGGTTGCAACGCTAAACAAATAGACAATTGCACTTCAGTTACATTGGAAGGATATAATATATTTAATTATGAAAGCTTCAGGTTTGCAAGATAATCAGTGTGCTTGTTCAATTGCGGTAGTGAGTGGTGATCAATCACTTTCTTACTTGGGTGTCAGTTCAATACAGACCAGAACAGAATCTCAAAGCTATAATGTAAGATCCACTTACTGTTTCACCAAGGTTAGGGATTCCGTCTACATAGATTTCTACTACGGCTTCGGGCGAAGCGAAAGGATCAAGAATTGTCATGCCATCCCATTCAGCACCCTGAAATAATGAATTAATCATCAACTAAATCAATCAAGACACAATCAGTTACACGAGCCATATGTGTAATACATTTGTTCACCTACCTCTTCAACGGATAGTCCTAAAGAAGCCGAAAACACCTCTTTCAAGAGAGTCTCAGGAATTCTACTAGATCCTGAAAAACTCAGGGATCGAGGGCTGTAAATCACATCGAATTCCCCCGCGGCATTGGACCCTAAAATCATACAAAACATAAATATACAAAACACACCGACTTCTAGATAGCTTCAAATTAAGAATTATATACTCACCAACTATGAAAAATACAAGGGAAAACCAGAAAACGACCATTTTCACAGCCATTTTTATCGACTGAAAAACCTTTCACGGTTTTATGGGCGGACTGTCATATGATTTAAGTCTTGCCATGAAAATTAGGTGTTGCCATACTACTTATTTATTTAGCACATGGTTCTGTTTGTTATGTTGGTGTATATTCATTTGAATATATTATGAACGTAGAATAATCTGGTCAGGCTATGGTAATAATAATACCACGTGCGAGCGAGCTGGTAGCATACAAATCCGGACAAGTGTGACAGAAACAGAAATATCATTCATTGTCCTTGTCATAGTGCCACTTTTTTTGTTGGGCACAACTGATTTAGTATGAAGTTGTGCCCAACAAACCATTACCCGTCCAAATTTTGTAGGTTGTTTATGGCAAGTCATTAGCCATTTTAGGACCGGTTCTTAATTTACTCACTGTGATAACATGTACAGCCCGTCCATAATATTCTAGATTCATGGAATATATTATTTGCCTCTACTCTATCCATCTGTCATTTATTTACTTTACGTAGTTAGTATCTCTTATTAGTCTGTGCTTTTTATCAATTCATTTACAATTTGAATATTAATATTACAAACGGGCTTATTATAACAAATTTATCTGTCTGTGTGTACGTGTACATAAATATGTCACACAGAAGATCAAGTTTTCAGTCAAACGATCTATTTCCACGTGAAATTGATATCGAAGTGTGTCTGAAAACATTAAAAATTTATCAGAAAATAGAAGGAGATGTGAACTGTGTGGTGTGGGATGCATCTTTGGTTTTGGCCAAGTATCTGGAAACTATGTGCCAGAATAAACCTGAGTTTTTAAGTGGCATCAGAGTGTTGGAACTTGGATCTGGATTAGGAGTTGTTGGTCTTACAGCGGCAACTCTTGGGTAATTATAAATCCAAAGAATCCAATGAGTCTTGTCAAATCCTTAAATATAAATTTATTTATTGGATGGATTTCAGCGCTCAAGTCACCCTTACAGATTTACCCGAAGCACTGCCATTGTTGAGATTGAACATCAATGAAAACAAGTCTAAAATATCTAGCATGGGAGGCTATGCAATAACAGAATCCTTGGTGTGGGGAGACAGTTCATCTCAACTACTTAAGGAAGAATTTGACATCATAGTGCTGGCAGATTGTGTTTATTATGAAGAGGTATTGATAGAGTTTAACACATTTGTTATTTTATTACAAGTAATTAGTTGTATAAATTTGTGGTGCTTTTACATCACTTTTACCATTGGATTTAGAGTTTGGAATATCAACTATTTTACCTTTATAACAAAACAAATAATTGAATTGAATATTTTTGTTTCGTGTTATTTTTAACGAGGAAGTTACCCCGATCATCTCTTAATCTTCTTAACGCTAGACTGCTCTAATAGCTCTGTTAATAAAAAGGTCGCAGTTTCAAATCCTGTCGGGGGCTACAGAGGAAGATGGTTTATTTTTCCATTACATTCTTTCTCTCTGTATCATATTGATCACCTATTTTTTAAGTTAAAATCACTACAACTTGATTGGTATTATTAGTTAATTATCGAAACTGTAAAACAATGTATCTAATAAATATTTATAGTGCTAACCATAATAATCTATTGTTTAAGTCATATATAAAATAAAAACAAACTTTTGGTTGTAGGCAATAGATCCTCTGGTACAAACAATGCAATGCCTCACCAATACGCTAATGAAGAAGCCCACAATGTATTTAACTCAAGAACTAAGAGATACCGAATTACAAAAGAGGTTGTGGAAAACTTTTTTTGAAAGGATAAATGAAATCTTTAATGTAGAGAAGATTCCTGAAGAAGAACAGCATAAAAATTATAGAAGCCCCGACATACTACTCTTCAGAATTACAAAAAAATAGTTTATTAAATGTAAATATAATCTTAGCCTAAGTGCATTCAGTTTAAGTTCATCTTGATAAGTTTTATTATTAAAAGTCATAGGTAAGTTTTACACATAGCTCAAATCTTTCTTTTTCAATCAATTGAAGGGATATTTAATGCTAACATTTTATAATAGATCATTAAAATATAATATTTTTAAAGTAGGAATTATAATTATATTCTTGTGACTGTAGAATTATCTTTACAAAAATGCATTTATAAATGGTTATGCTTATGCTCTTTTTCTGTATTATACTTTTAACTATTTATATTTTAAATGAGATTTTTTCTAGGAAATTATGCATTTAATACTTTTAATGTTTTGTGCTTATTAAACAATTACCTCAAATGTACAAATTAAATAAAGTATCTATTGTTGGATTTGCATCTATCTTTTTTGTTTCTGATTTCCCCTCACTTGACCTATTTACGTTGCTTTGCTTTCTTTGCTCAAGTATATCAAATATCAGGCAAGAGATGGGATACAAACGCCACGACAAATGCGCGCCAAAAATTAAATACGCCACACTGCCGTCGATATTGTGCATCGAACATGAACATAATAATACCACGTGAGAGCGAGCTGCAAATGTGGATAAGTGTGACAGAAAGGGAAATATCATTCGTCGTCCTTCTCATAGTTCCATTTTTTTTTCTTTGCCACAACTGATTTAGTATGAAGTTGTGGCACGTAAACCATTATGGGCCATCCACATTAAGTGATTTGTCAGCCCCAATTCATCAGAATCTGACTAATTGCTATAGTGTGGATGCATGTTCCAACCGTCAAATGAGTTGTACGGACTAATTGCATGAAAATCACAATTTGGACCATGGAATTTGCATGATCTGCCAAGTTTCTTTTTCTCACAAATTTCATACAAATAAATTCAAACGATAATTAAAAAATATATGCTAAAGAACATTGTATTAATATTTTACCCTGTAATTTTGTATTTTTTTTAAACCGGTGTTTTGCAACTACAATTTCATTCAGTGTGGCCAGTTACATTAAGAAAGCGAAAATTGCCGCATTCAAACGGTCCTGCGAAGCGGACTGCAAGATTGTTACTAACAGATGAGATAGGGCGAGACAGCACGTCGATCATGAGGTGGCCGTCACATACTCTCGATTTTTGTGTGCTGCACGGCTATTACAAGACGGCGCGCGAGCTCTCTCAATTTTTCTCGCACTATCCGTCTCTCTCTTATTAGGACATGCGAGAGAAATCGAGAGTATGTCGCGGCTGTGAGTTAGACGTGCTGTCTTGCCCTATCTCATCGGTTAGTGTTAAGATATTATTTTACATACATACTTTCGTATGTTAACCTGTTTACTTTGCCTACCTGTCACAGCGTAGTCTATGATTGTCTATCACTCTTGTCAATACATTTGAACAATACAGAAGTCGTGTCATGCTGTTAATCCTAGTTTTATTATAAGTAGTACATAATCATAAAAGGTTATGGGCATAATAAATATGATTAAAATATAATAAATATTGTGGTACATAAACAAATACCCTGAGGTCGTATTATATGCGGTAAGTTGTATCATTTCAGTATTTCAGCCACAAATTTGTTTTCAAATGATGGCATCTTCCAATCATAATATCATGTCACAGTTGGATGAAAAAGTAAATTTTTCAAATTGGAAATTCAGAATAAAAATATTACTTGAAGAAAATGGCGTAGCTGACGTGCTATACCAGGACGCCCCGAAAGATGGGAAAGAGAAAGAAAAATATGTACAAAACGATGCGAGGGCAAAATGTATAATCGTGCAATATGTGTCCGATAAATACTTAGATATTATAAAGAAGGCCGAAAATAGCAAAGATATGATGTGTAAATTGGAAGAAATATTTGAACGAAAAAGCGTTTTCAATAAATTATATCTGAAAAAGAAATTATTGACACTTAAATGTCATGGAAGCTTACAAGACCACTTTTTTAAATATGACGCCATCTTGAACGAAATGGAAGCTGCAGGATGCAAGTTGATTAAAGCGACAAGGTTGCTCACTTACTACTCACATTACCTGACACATACGAAACCGTCATAACGACACTAGAGACTATGAGCGTCGACAAAGAATTAACAGAAGATTTTGTTAAATCCCGATTATTAGACGCAGAACTAAAAAATAACGGGAAAGCTCAATCGTCACAACCAGAAGTGACTTTTCTTGCCTGTTTTAAATGCGGCAAACGAGGGCACAGAGCAACTGAATGCTTTAGCAACAGTTTTAACCAACAAAGAGGCCGAGCTCCTCACCGAGGCCAGAACTCATACAGAGGATAGAGAAATTATAGAGGAAGATCGTATAGAGCTGCATCTAGAGGCACATATAGAGATCAAAGCCCACACCGATCAAATGATAAAGTATCATTCATAGCAATGGCCGCAATTGAGAATACAGACAACTTTATTTTGGATTCGGGAGCAACGAATCATATGTTAAAAAAAGAATGTGAAAAATACGTAACTGATACAAAAGAATTGGCTACACCAATAAAAATTCAAATTGCCAATGGAGAATCCATGATTGTAAGAACAAAAGGAATTTTAAACACCAAATATCAAAATTTGGACATTGAAATAGAAGTGCTATTGGTTGAAGGATTGAAACACAATTTATTATCGATCAACAAATTAACTGAAAAAGGCTTTAACATTACCTTCAACGACAGAAGTGTACTAATACAGAAAGGCAATATTTATATGAAAGGAGACAAATATAACAACTTATACACTTTAAAACTCGATTTGGTTATTAAAGAAGATTGTTACATAAGTGCAAAGGAAACCGATGACATATGGCACAAAAGACTTGGCCACATAAATTATAGCGACTTGAAACTATTAAACTTACCAGTACCAAACAAGGTCTGTGGTACCTGCATCGAAGGTAAAAGTACAAGGAGAAGTTTTTATTCACAGAATAATAATAGCAAACAAATCGGAGATTTAATACATTCCGACCTATGTGGACCTATAGATCCAATAGGAATATATGGTCATAAATATTTTCAGGTACTCATTGATGACTACTCACACTATCTTGGGATAAGACTATTGAAAACAAAAGATGAAGCGGAAAGCAATATTATAAATTGTATTAAATTTATAAAAACCCAACATGGACTAAAAACAAAACGAATAAGAGTAGATAACGGAGGAGAGTTCTGTTCAAGCAAATTTAAAATTTATTGCAACAACAAAGGTATTCAATTAGAATACACGACGCCGTACACACCCCAACAGAACGGAACGTCAGAAAGGATGAACAGAAATATCCTAAATAAGGTACGCACTAAACTAGCGGAAACAAAATTGCCTAAATATCTGAGGAGTGAAGCAGTTACAGCATCTGCATACGAAATAAATAGAAGTCCAACCTCAGCATTAAGTGGGGACACACCAGCAATGATATGGTATGGTAAAAACAATTTAACAAAACTACAGGTTTTCGGCAGCCAAGCTTGGGCTGTAATATTACCCAAACCAGCAAAGATATAGCCAAGAGCTAAGAAATGTATAATGGTTGGATATAGTGGCTCGGGATACAGACTGTATGATCCCAAAGAAGATAAAGTAATAATATCAACAGACGTCAAATTCAATGAAAGTGAAACCACATTCAAAGTGGAAAAGTCAGAAGGCAATCAACATAAGTTTGAACCTTACATGAATTATGAAGAAGATGAAATTGAAATGATTAATGACAAAAGAACAGTTAGTGATAATGATGATACACTAGACTTGCCAACAGAAGAAAATATTGAAATGGATATACATAATGGAACTTTAACAAGGCATGATAGTGAAGAAGAATATAATAATAGTGGAAATGATACTGTCACTGATATAGAAAACGATTCTTTTCACAGCATGATTGAACCTGTTGTTCATGAAACGACAAGAGCAGGAAGAATAATAAATAAACCAACCCATTTAAATGATTATGAAATATATATGGCATATTGCCTAGCTACTTTCGAAGATCCAGTAACTTTTAAGGAAGCAATAAAAGATAAAGGATGGCAAGAAGCAATTGGAAAATAAATTAATTCGTTAGAAAAGTTGCATACCTGGGAAGAAGTAGATGCTAAAGGGAAAAAAGCAATAGATACAAAATGGGTATTTAGAACCAAAGAAAGTGGACTTAAGAAAGCTAGATTAGTAGCAAAAGGATTCCAGCAAAAAGAGAGTTATTTTGGAAATAATTACTCACCAGTAGCGAGAATGAATACAATTAGAATGTTTTTAGTACATGCAGTACAAAACGACTATAAAATATGTCAGCTGGACATACCAACAGCTTTTCTAAATGGAGTGTTGGAAAACGAAGTATACATAAAAGCACCAGAAGGAGTTAACGTCGGTAAGAATAAAGTACTAAAATTAAAGAGAAGTTTATACGGATTAAAAGAAAGCCCTAAATGCTGGAACGAACGACTGAACAACTTCATAACAAATGAAATAGGGCTAAAACGATCCCACCATGATTTTTGCCTGTACTATAACAGTAAAGTTTGGATGTTAGTATTTGTTGACGACATACTAATTACCGGAGAAGAGGAAGAAATAACAAAGGTGAAGCTCCAGTTATTTAAAGAATATCAGGCCAAGAATTTGGGATCAATTAATAAATTTCTTGGAATAGAAATAAAAAGATCAGATGAAGGAATGGTGATCAGTCAAACCAAACATATTGAAAAGTTATTAGAAAAATTTTCAATGACAGAGTGCAATGGAGTTAAAACACCAATGGAGAAAGATTTGCAGAGTAAAAGAACTAAAGATGACAAAGATGTCATAGATGTCCCCTACCGGGAGATAATAGGAGGTCTTATGTTTTTGGCAATAGTAACCAGACCAGATATTAGTTATGCAGTGTCATACTTAAGTCAATTCTTAGATAAACCGGACATACAATGTTGGAAGCAAGCGAAAAGAGTTTTACGATATCTAAAGGAAACAATTCACTTCGGCCTGAATTATAAGAAAAATCACAACGATATGAACACAATTGAGGCATACTCAGATGCCGACTGGGCAGGCCAGAAGATAGATAGAAGAAGTACTAGTGGAAGTGTAATCACATACAACGGTAATGTAATTGGATGGCATTCAAGAAAACAGCACTGTGTTTCCTTGTCAACGGCAGAAGCAGAATACGTCGCGCTGGCCAACACATGCTCAGAGGTAGTAAACATAATAGGGTTAGCCAAGGATTTCGGTAAGTGCTTAACCCCTATCATTTACGTAGATAACATGGGAGCCATCGCCATGTCAAACAGCTTCGAGAACAGCAAACGTGCGAAGCACATCGATATAAAATATCACTTCGTCAAAGACCTAGTTAAAAATAAAACGATAAAAGTTTATCATATAGACTCTTATAATAATGCTGCTGATATGTTTACGAAAGTACTGTCTGCAGATAAATTTAGTCATAACAGATACCTGTTAGACGTTTATTAAGGACTTAATATTTTTAGTGTTCAAGTGTTCATGTTATTTATGTGCGTTGTTGTTACTTTCAATATTTGTTTGTTGAATTGTTATTTTAAGATGCGATTATAAATGTTTGAAGTTTTACCACATTTATAATCGAGGAGGAGTGTTAAGATATTATTTTACATACATACTTTCGTATGTTAACCTGTTTACTTTGCCTGCCTGTCACAGCGTAGTCTATGATTGTCTATCACTCTTGTCAATACATTTGAACAATACAGAAGTCGTGTCATGCTGTTAATCCTAGTTTTATTATAAGTAGTACTATGTATATTAATTATAATCATATATTACGATTTAAACTCATTCACTGTTGTTAAAGTACTTTATTAACATCTCGACAAATCACTGCTTATGCTACGCTAATATATTTAACATTGATTATTTCTTGACAGTAAGACAACCGCTCACTTCCAGTGCCGTTTCTAGAATGCCCGCCTTTTGATCGAGTAGGCGCTTAAAAACTACCGGACCGGAACTCGAATCCGATTGGCCAACGATTCTTGCACGTGATTGGTTCATTTCAATCAACCTGTCCAAAGACTTTTTAATGTTACCAGTCCAATTTATTTTAAAAACCATAACATTCGGCCATCCGACTCGTGCAACGTCCCGGTGCACGCACCTTACATAAATTAAGTTTATGATCCTTATACTGAGAGACATAACATTTACAGGTATTGAATTCACATTGCAGAATGCACTGATCTGTGATTACTTCTACTGAAATGTTATTCATATAATTATTCTTACCTAAGGATACATATATCATAATTATTATTATCATTTTTACTTATATTTCATCACTATGTAATTACACATATAGTATTTCAATGTATCATTTACATTCTCTATAAATTCGATCTATACAACCATAACATTCTATATTCTCAAGTAACAAAACGGTTGTCGAAAATATAACCTATTTGATAGTACTCTAAGGAATGCGTTGAATAAATGCATCCAAAAAAAACAGAACAATTTCAGACTAACCCTAAGGAAATTGCGAACTCGTTCAACATATTTTTCTACTCCATAGGAAATTCCCTTACAATGACTGCCAGTAAAACACCCTTAACTAATTTTTAAGTCCCGTTGACCCATAAAGTACATTCTGACTTATACGATATTATAAGTTAGTTAATCAATTTACCAGACGCGTTAAAAAAATTCCTTAACAAAGCCCGTTCACAAAAGGGTGAAATATCTGATGTAAATAATTACCGACCATTACTGCCAGCCTTCTGCCAACATGTACTAAATTATATGAAACGGTTATGATAAAACAACTATACCATTTTTATGAAAAATATAAAGTACCTGCTGAATGATAACCAAAACGGTTTCAAGAAAAATCGCTCAACGACACTAGCAATCTACGAATATGTCGAAGAGTCTCAAGGTTATTAAATTATTAACGATATGAAATACGCATGCGTTAGAGTTTGTCATTATTTACTATTGGGCAAGTTGTACAATTCGGGAATACGAGGCTCTGCCCTCGACTGGTTTAACTCATATTTTACCAATCGCTTCCAGTATGTAGGAATTGAACGTGGACTCCAAACAGAAATAACACAAAATATTCGATCTGATAGTCCCTGTGATAGGCTCTATTCCGCAAGGTACGAGTGTCCTGGGATGTAGGTATATATTATTCCTTGTGTACAAAATTGATCTTCCAAACGATTTGGAAGACCACTGTACTCTCTTCGCGGATGACATTTCTATATTGCTATAGTGTGGTAATATTAACGGAATTAATAACAAATTAACTCTGATCATAATTAGAATTGTAAACTGGTTACAACCTCACAACTTACAGCTTAATCACAGCAAAACTAAAATAATTCAATTTAAGCCCTATCAGGGAGCCACATTGCCAATAGTTTACCACTACAAAGACACTAAATTAAAAAAACTTACACGATGCAACATTATTGGGAGTAAATTTGCACACAAATGTGAATTGGACGTCACATATTTTAAACATCTCCAAAAAAAAAACTATCCTCCTTCGCCTACGCCCTTCATCTCCAGCATCTCAAGCGCGTAACGGAATTTAAGACAGCCCACACTGCGTACTATGCATGTGCATACCTATTCTAGGCTCTCATACGGTCTTGATCTATGGGGAATAGTACCGATACAGATAAAATATTTATCCTTCAATAAAATATATGAGGATACTTGTAAATCTTGGCCCAATGGACTCAGGCAGACCATATTTTCTCAAATACCTTATGCTCACCCTTGCCTCCATGTAGGTATATTTTGAGACGTGCTAGTTTATCAGAAGTTCATTAAGAAAGTATAAATAATAAAAGAAATAACCACAATCTTATTAACCCAAAGTTACGGTTTTCCAAATTTTTAAAAAATATCTCGCGTAGCGTAGATGAGTCACAATCAGAATTTATAATCATTAACCAAAATCGTTAAAATTTTAATTGAACCAAACACTTTCGATAAACAATTAAAAATATTCTTCACCCAAAAACTTTATTACAGCCTAAACTAAAAGATTTACTTTGAAGATGTACCTATTTATAGCTAGTAGTTAAAGTTAAATAATCAAATGCATGTTAGTTGAGATAACAATCATATAGTAAAGAATCATAATTATGTATATCTGAAAATCGGTTCTTAATTTAGTCAGATCGGCCTTTCAAAGCACACGATCATTTCCAATACACCCCCTTCAAAATTATTCCTTGTGCTGGAAAGCCACTGGGCTGTGAGACGGTGAAACCCTCTGCTGACAAAATTTTTGTCATCGTGACTGGATTGACTGGTGGCTCCGACGTCTTCAACAGTCCAAGTCGTCGTTGGAACATCTTTACGCGCCTTCTTGTGGTGCCTCCGGGGTGAAGATGACTTCTGATGTCTACTACTCCTCCGTATGACGCCTCGTGTTTCATCTGGCGTCTCATACTCGGCATCGGTTGTCATCATCTCGGAATAACAAAACAATATTTTATAGAGTTATATTTAAATCCAGAATAAAACCAAAGCTAGTGGCTCGAGCCACCGACTAAAACATCCTCCCAAACTTGAATCCAAATCAGATCTCAAACATGAACCTTAATCTCAAACTCTATCTTAACTAAATGCTCAGTTCATCACTACCTAACTTAGTCCACTCAATGTGTGGTCTTAAAATGTCATTTCTTAGCTGCATTCTATATTTTAGATCACTAACCTTACCCAGTCTATATATTTTGGAAACGGCTCTTTTGTTAAATGTAATCCTAAATTGTACGGAAAATTGCTGACATACGAAGGCTCCCTGTACGAAAAACCAGACCACAGTACGAAAACGCATTGCGTAATAAATTACTTACGTAAAACCGCCTTAGTAGTTACGCAAAAGTGTATTGGGAATGGTGCCACAAATATTTAATAAAATTCCAGACAACATATACATAATATATATTGAAAAATGTTATTATAGTCTAACATTTATTATACTCGTAGTATAACAATTTTTAAATGATACTGACTTATAATTTATTACGCGGACAATTTATATTAATCTTATTGAATCTTCTCTTTTTGACATTTAAATAATGTATTATCTTTTGCTAATCAAAACTATCGTAGTGAATGTTTCTCGTTATTTAATATGATTTGCATGACATTCTTGTAGTTTGATCTATTTATTTAAGCATTAATTATAATTTATGATTAACATTATATCATACTCGTACGCCTAATGACAAAACAACGTGTCTCACATGTTTATTTTCTTTAAGACCAAGTTATCGTACCTATTTTGTTACGAATAAATGATTCTCATCTCATTCAGTCTAAAACTCCGCCAGTCAGAAAAATGATAATAGTAATCATAGTCGTTACGCATTTAATCTCCCACTGCATGTATCATCACTGTAGGCATAGCCTTTTAGCGGCTACGCACGTGGTCACACACGCTAGCTTGCTGGCATAAAACATATCATAGGCTCACATGGCCCGTTTAGTAGTACGCACATGGTGATGCACTATGTAATTCGATAACCCATTACAGGCACACCTGGCTGTGTGCTGGTTTCTGAGGGTTGCCATGTAACAGACCCGTTAACTGGAACTCTGTGGTATAAAGCGTCTCACTTTGAGCCTAATCCTACTAAGTAGTCATAAAATTACAGAAATCTTTGCACAACTGCATGCAGGTTGGATACGCATGAATTATTCTAGTTTATAAGATCTTTGTTCTTAACCATGTTCAAGCACTTACATTTTTTTAATTTTAAAATAGTAAAGTTACTAGAAGGCATTCATTTCGGATACTATTTAAAGTACATACATCTAAATAAATGCTTGTTTGCCCGGTAGTGGTAATTGCATAATTATAATTGACAAGGCATACTTAGCCTGTGCCATACCTGTGTTTGCAGAGTGATTACACATTTACATAGTGCAAGCACAGGTGATTCAATCAGGCATACTTAGCCAGCTCTAATCTAACAGACATACCTAGCCTGTTCTAATCTAACGGACATTCCTAGCCTGTTCTAATCTAACGGACATAGTTGGCCTGTACCTCCTTCCAGATCGGTGCATTTGAAATTGTAATTAATTGCTACTGAATTATATTATTCAAGTATGTTACAGCTACACTTATACTGAAATTTTGATATGTGTACGGACATTAAGACACGTTAATCAGACATACTTAGCCCGTTCTATCAGATAGAACAAGAAATGGTGACTTTGATATTTATTTGGAGAAACTGGAATTATTTTTAAGTAGTCTTAATGACGAAAATAAAAGGTATCTGATAGTTGATGACCACAATGTAGATTACTTATCAAATAACAGTGCGAAACAGCGGATAGATGACGTACTGAATAGCTTTGGATGTAAAAACATAGTTGATTTTCCCACTCGTGCAATCGCCGAGTCGAGTTCGAGTATCGACTGTGATATTACAAACTTAGGCAGCGACTGTATCGCCGTGCATACCGCGATAAGCGACCATAATGCCTAAGAATATCAGCTGAGCGCACACACTAAATTAGATTCGAACAATTACAACTTTGTTGAGCGCTGTGTGTTATTTTGTGACGATTGTGACACAAATTCTTATAATTTTGACTAAGCCAACTTTAAACTGTAATTTATCTCATGAAATAAAATAATCTAATTCATACTCGGCCCGATCTATCAGACAAACTTAGCCCGATCTATCGGACATACTTAGCGCGATCTATCGGGCATACTTAGCACTATCTATCGGACATACTTAGCCTGATCTATCGGACATACTTAGTCCGTTCTAATCTAACAGGCGTACTTAGCCAGATCTATCGGACATACTTAGCCCGATTTATCGGACATACTTAGCCCGATCTATCGGACATACTTAGCCCGATCTATCGGACATACTTAGCCCGATCTATCGGACATACTTAGCCCGATCTATCGGACATACTCAGCCCGATCTATCGGAAATACTTAGTCCGTTCTAATCTAACAGGCATATTCTTAGCCCGTTCTAATCTAACAGATACTTAGACTGTTCTAAAATATATACTTAGCCTGTTCTAAGATACAAACATTATCCTTATCAGCCTTTTCATAAATTAAACAACACACGCCATACATGACTGAATCAGGCACTACTAGCCTGCTTAGCCACTCTGAGCTTATGGACTAAATGTACTGGTTAAATTTTAAACTCGTGGTTTGGAATTTACCGTAGATCATTATCAGGGGTAACCTCACCACATGGCCTCAGGGGTCAACATAAAGGGGCTCTGCATATTGGCTCTACATATCGGCTCCACATATCGGCTCTACATATCGGCTCTACATATCGGCTCTACATATCGGCTCTACATATCGGCTCTACATATCGGCTCTACATATCGGCTCTACATATCGGCTCTACATATCGGCTCTACATATCGGCTCTACATACCGGCTCTACATACCGGCTCTACATATCGGCTCTACATATCGGCTCTACATATCGGCTCTACATATCGGTTCTACATATGGGCTCTACATATCGGCTCTACATATAATTTATCACTGAATTATCGAACATGCTCATCTCCAGGGAGTGCCCTAGCAAGATAAACATGCAAGACCAACCGTATGAATCTCCGGAATTATTCCGTAACGATAAATACAGTTTAATCCTAAAACTATTCCAACTATAATTTTATCTAGAATGTCCATCTCTAGGGAGTGACCTAGCAAGATAAATATGCAAGACCAACCGTATAAATCTCCGGAATTAGGTACTCCGTAATGATAAATAGAGTTTAATCCTGAAACTATTCCAACTATAATTTTATCTAGCATGCCCATCCAGGGAGTGACCTAGCAAGATAATTATGCAAAACCAACCGTATAAATCTCCGGAATTACTCCGTAATGATAAATAGAGTTTAATCCTGAAACTATTCCAACTATAATTTTATCTAGCATGCCCATCTAGGGAGTGACCTAGCAAGATAATTATGCAAGACCAACCGTATAAATCTCCGGAATTACTCCGTAATGATAAATAGAGTTTAATCCTGAAACTATTCTAACTATAATTTTATCTAGCATGCCCACCTAGGGAGTGACCTAGCAAGATAATTATGCAAGACCAACCGTATAAATCTCCGGAATTACTCCGTAACGATAAATACAGTTTTATCCTACAAATTCAGTAATCTCGAAAACTAACGGTTAATTTCAAACCAATTAACCATTGCAGCTGTTATCGCCCTACGTTGCAAGCTAATAATGAGGGCTAAAAACTGAGTAGTTCACGTTGGGCCTCGCAAAAATTTAACCGTTAATTCCATTTATTTTATCAAACTCTCCACTTTTGTTTGAATTTGTACTTACGTTTTTTTCTTGAGCTTGCGAGCGCAGAAAGGCTGGTTGTAGCCTTGTAAGAATCCCACTTCTGAGTTATTACGATTTAAACTCATTCACTGTTGTTAAAGTACTTTATTAACATCTCGACAAATCACTGCTTATGCTACGCTAATATATTTAACATTGATTATTTCTTGACAGTAAGACAACCGCTCACTTCCAGTGCCGTTTCTAGAATGCCCGCCTTTCCTGATGGTAATCTCACGCGCCCTGCTGGGGGCACGGAGAAGCCGGACGCAGCTGACGCTGCTTTTGGCGGGATCGGGCGCCGTCCGCTACTACGGACGGGGAGCTGGGGGGGGCGTAATGCCCGTCTGGTCCAGGGTGTTGCGGGATCATCTGTTTCGTCCGTCGGCGCGATCGAGCCCTGCCGGGTGGGACTCCATTAGGAGAGGCCCGGCGAGCGATCTGCGAGCCGACGGCGCTGCAGGAACGTCCGCGGTCCGGTCCGGTGGGTCTCAGGGGGGGCTAGCCATACAGGTCAGCCAGTCCCCTGAGGATGATGGAGGTGGGGTTCGCTCCCTCTTGCAGGGCGTCGAGGCAGCTCTGCAAGATTTGCGCGCACTGCTCTATCTCTCTCTACCTAGTGCCATCCTGGCTTGCCGGTAGGGGGAGGGGAGCAGTGTCGTGCGGTGGTCCGGGTAGTGCTGCTTCCACGGGCGCAAGTGCGGCGTTGGTGCAGGCGGCGGCGGTCTGGGTGGCGGCGGTGGAGGTCTGGTGTTCGACGTTGATGGGTTCAGTGGGGGCGGCGGGTTGCCCTTTGCCTCGTCGGCCCCTCCCTCGGCGGCGGCGGCGCAATGGCGCCGCGTCGTTCGCCCTCGCCATGAGGGAGTTGGGGGCGTTCTCGGCGGCTCGCACGGTTTCTTGCTGGGGCACGATTTGTCCTCGGCGGTTTGTGTGGGGCGCTGTGCCGATTTTCTTGGCGCGTGCCTCCCGCTGGAAGGCTGGGCACGCTAGGCTGTTGGCTGGGTGGGGGCCGCCGCAGTTTGTGCAGGTCCCCTCGTGGTCGCGTGGCCGCTCGCACTGGCCCGCAAAGTGTGGCCCCGCGCAGCGGACACACCTTATCGGGCGGCGGCAGCCGTGCGAGGAGTGACGAAAGGCCTGGCAGCGGTGGCACTGCGCCGGCCCCTTCCTGCCGCGCCATGCTTCCACCGCCACTCCCGTCATCCCCAGTAGTTCCCGGACGCCGTAGATCGCCGGGATGAGGTCGCTGGTCTTGTTGAGCTGCGTATAAAATACGCAGCCGGGTCGTCCTGCACGCGCGTCCACGTGGCGCGTGTAGATTGGGGCGAAACCTTTCGCCACCAGGTCCTCCGTGATGTGCTGTGGGTTGGTGTTGGCGGGGAGCCCCCTGATGCACACCTTCAGGGGGATTTCCTCTCTCGGCTGCAGTGCCGACCAGGAAACGGAGTCCCCGAGGGCCTCGAGGTAGGCCTGCACCACCCTGTACTCCTCGTGGTCGTCGGGGCGGAAGTGGACTCCGTTTCCGTACGGTCTGGCGTTTGGGTAGCGTCCCAGTCGCTCCCGAATGCGCTTGAAGTGCGCGGGCCAATCCGGGAAGCTGTCAACCGTGATTGGCCGCGGCTTCTTCTGGGGCGGCTGGGTCGTGGTCGGCGTTGCTGCGGGTATCGCTGGTGGCGTGGGGTTCGTGGACGGTGCGGTGGCGGCCTCGTCCCGGCGGTCGTCGTCGTCACTGTCCTCAGCGCTCTCGTCCTGGACGTCCATCGGGGACAGGTCCAGGCGGGGGAGGTTCAGTGGCGAGAGGGGCGCGGCTGTCGCAGGTGGTGCCTGCGCTGGCGTTTGCACCAGCGGGGGCGAGATAGTGGCTGGCGTCTGGTGCACAGTGAGCCCTCCGTGGGGCGGCGTTCTGTGCAGCGGGGAGGTCTGCTGCTGCTGTATCGTGGTCGTCGTTGGTGTTGGTTGCCGCGCCGCACGGGGCGCGGCGCTCTTCGGCGCAGATGTTCCGCCGCGGTTCGCCTGGCCCGCTCCGAGGGCGGGTGGCGTACGCGACACGGGCGCTGCGCGGAGCGCTGGGCTCGCCTTGCCCGCTCCGAGGGCGGGTGGCGGACGCGACACGGGCTTAGGGGGCGCGGTCTGGCGTTGTGTTACGGGCGCGGCCTTTTTGTTGGCCGACGCGGTGGTAGCGGCCGCGTACGTGGGCGTCGCGGGGGCGGTGGTGCGGGGGACTGCGGCCTGCGCGGGCGGCGCGGCGGCGGTCGGCTTTTTGGCGGCCAAAAGGGGGCCGCCTCGGGTGAGCGGGGCGAGCTGGCCGACGATCTCCCGGACGAAGTCTTTCGGCCGGGGGAACGGGGCCTCTCCAGCGCCCTCGCTGGTGGGCGTTCCTGGGCTGCTGGGGGTCGACGCGGCCTTGTAGGCCGCCGCGGACGCTATCAGGGCGCTCTTGAAGGCCTGCTGGATGCGTGGGTCGCGGGCGGCTCTGGACGCGTCGGCTAGGCCGCGGGTGCGGCGGAAGGTCCGGGGGCGCGTAGGTATGCGCTGGGGTGCGGCTCCCGAGGGGAGCGGGGGCGGCGGGGGCATCTCGATGTTTCGTGTGGGTAGTTAGCCCACACGATTTTGCTCTCTACCCTCACCAGGTGAGGGGTAGAGGGCGGTTGGGGGGGCCCTGTCTAGGGCTCCCTAGGGCGCTAGGCCCGCGATCGCGGCAGCGCGGCTGCCCTTACCCGCCTCATTCGCGGCCAGACCCCGTTGAGACCCGCTTGTGGGAGGCCGGGGCTGGTCGGAACTTGACGAGCGGTACAGCGGCGCGGGCAGTGTATTGACGTCGGGTGCGATCCGGGCGGGGGGGCGGTGGTGGTGCTCCTACCAAGCGCGGCGAATCCGCCCGCCTTCTGATCGACTAGGCGCTTAAAAACTACCGGACCGGAACTCGAATCCGATTGGCCAACGATTCTTGCACGTGATTGGTTCATTTCAATCAACCTGTCCAAAGACTTTTTAATGTTACCAGTCCAATTTATTTTAAAAACCATAACACATAAAAGTCAGTAACAATCTTGCAGTCCGTTTCGCAGGACCGTTTGAATGCGGCAATTTTCGCTTTCTAACTGTTAACTGGCCACACTGAATGAAATTGTAATTGCAGTTGTTAGGTGTGTACGCTACACCAATTCTGACTTCGACATGTTGTACTGACAAATTGGGGTTTAATCACATAATGTGGATAGCGCATTACCCGTCCAAAATTGAGTAGGTTGTTTATGGCAAGTCATCAGCCATTTTAAGACGAGTTCTTAATTTAGCTGCATAAGAGCTTTTCCGTCCCTCGCTGTGATATCATGTACAGCTCGTCCATAGTAATAGAATACTATCGTCCATAGTATTCTAGGTTCATGGTTTCGTCTAGATCCTCCCATGGACGTACACTAATCTGGACTGAGTACTGCGATTAAAAAAGCGTAGCCGACAGAGAAGTCATACTAGAGAATTGCATCTCGTTCTAATTAGGGTGACCAAGTACCTATGCGGATATTAGGATTTATAAAAATTCTTGTTTAGAGAGTGATGAACTGGTAAACGTGCCGGGAATCCTCTGGATGCGCGTGGTGCAGAACCGTTCGCTTTGGCAATTAATACAGTCCAAATAAATTATTCTTGTATTACAAATAAATAAAACTCACGAATAAACTCCTAATAAAAACATCATGTTCCTACATATATATTTTATTTAAACATAAATACATGTTTACTAACGTCCGTTTGACACTTAGCGGACTTCGGTCTCGTTTAGGGCACAACTGGGATTACCGAGAATAACGGTAGGGGAGGAGGACGATGATGATGACATTTTTACTAAATGTTTACTAACGTCTTATGACTCCATAAAATTCTGACGTCATTTAGGTTTTTGATGTTTCATTAAAAGTTTCTAATTAGATTTTATCAGTAGAATGCCGCAATACTTAATGAAATAACAACATATCTTGTAGAAATATTTATTAATTCGTCGCTTCGTTTTGCCATGAAAGACGGACAAACAAACAAACACACACACTTTCCCATTTATAACATTAGTATGAACACAGTATAGAAGAATATGGAAGTATGGATAGGTAGTACATTTTTAAAATATTAAATGAAATAATTTAACATAATTGCTCTGCCGACTTATCTACGACATTGCATTCTCACACCGGCCCAAATCATAGTCACCCTAATAAGTTTGGCATATGGTTTTGTCGTTTTATCGTAAAATAAAGCAAAATGTTCCTTACCTATGAAATGATATTCCACAATTATTAAAGCTTTCGCTTTTACATCCCTTTATACAACATATTTTCACCATTTTTTACTAAAACAAGGCAACAAGAGTCCAATGACAATATTTGAAAAATAGATGTCAACGTTGGGGATACAAGTCGATATTTAAAATTACCACTTGATTACCTCAATATTTAATGCGTTACCATGTTTTAATAAGTAAATTAAAACTTAGCTATAAAGTAACATCCCCTATATATAATGTCGCCTCGTAATTATGAGCAGGTATTTTTTTTCAGTATAATTTAATACCTGTTAATACCACTATATCATTATTATTTTTACATTGGCAACTCGTGCGAGTGGGACACCATCCTCGGGTTGGTTGCTCTCGCTCGGAACGCTTTCTCTAGTAGTCTTTTATCATACAATTGTGTACCTACCTTGGTCGGTAATATGGTTTAATTTTGATTGAGTAATAAAACTTAGTACCAGTCCAGATTAGTGTACGTCCACAGACTAATAAGAGATCGTGTACGTCCATGGATCCTCCATTATTGTGACGTACTGTCAAAACGAAAAACGTCAAACCAAAACAAAACTCGCATCGCATACTACATACTAATTACTACTTAAACTTCTAAAATGTTGTGAAATGAAATGGTTTTTTCTCATATCTCTGTATGGATTGGTATATGAAAATTTATAACTGTAACCGACTTTCAGTTTTTTTATTTTGATAATTAACACAAAGCAAAAGATTAACGCTACAGACTTTAAATTCACGATCGGTGAAAACGTGACGCCTTGAGGCCTACAGACTGTGGTATGATATTTTTACCTAATTTGGCGCTAGAACCTAGTGAGCACCTATTATTCTGAGGTCATGACAGAAGAAAGCCAAGGAAAAAATCATGGAAAGGGATGGATTCTTTGTCGATCACAAAAACGGCCGGATCGTTTCTATGACTTCAATACAATTACTGGTGAAGCTGTATGGCGAGATCCTGAAGTAAGTTTCTTTGCACATTTCTGGTTGATAACCTTGTAACATCAAAATAAATATCCAGGAAACTTAAACCTTTTTATGTTTGGTGTTTGTCAAGAAACCAAGGCAGCAAATGATATAATTTGTGTTGTTTTTCCTAAGCTGAGCTTACTTATTTTCATACAAATTTTAAACTTGAAGCTTGTATGCAAATACAGATTAGTTTTCAAGGGCTTTCCTCTGGTAGAAAACAGTGTATTGCCTTAACCTGTTGTCTACCAATCCTGGAGATCTCCATTCAATATGGTGCCTCCAGCATTAGACATATAATTCGAACAGGTTGTTCCATTGAGGGGCTCGAGAATCTCAGGTGGTGATTTTGCACCCTCTGTTTTTTGACAGGTGAGAAAAAGGGTTTTTTTGATGAAAAAGTTTAGCCTAGTCGGTTGTGACCCTGCTTATGAAGCTGATGATACAGGGTTTGAATATTTGTTTCTGATGGAATTCTCGTAGCATTTTTGAGCTGTCCTAAGGACTCCTCGTTTATCGTCTTCTGATTATACATATGTACATATCGATAAATAAATACAATACTTACTACTACTTAATTACTTACTATAATTATGATTACAAGTAGAAGTAAACAATATGCAGTCTTATCGCGAAGGAGCGATCTCTTCGAGATAACCTTTGGACACCAACTTTTAGGAAATTATAAATAGAAATTAAAATAATAATATTTTATTATTTCTTATAAATAACATTATGGCTATTAAACATTTTTCGAAAGAACTTGCAACGAGAAATCTGATAACCTTTGATTAGTAGTTTTATCTGCATATGTCAGTATGTCAATCACTCTTGACAATTCTGATTGAATTGTGATGTCCATAATTTTTATTTGTTTTAGGTTTCCAGACTGATCCTTCCCCAAAAACCGTTAAAATTAAACCGAACATTCTCCTCGTGTGTAATGTCAAAAAAAAAATATATATAACATTTATACCATACTGATATTGGCAAATCCACCTTGCTAAAACAGCAAGGAGTAAAAGCCATACATTATAAAAAAAAAAATCTTGTTGCAATTTCCTTGGTATTATGTCCAGTAAAACACTCTGTCCATTCGAAATACATTTAATATGCTAAGGAGCTCATGTTAACACAACTTACATACAAATCTGAGAGGTACCTGCTACAATCACTTTTTATGATAAAAAGTAAACGAGTCTACCCACATTAATCTGTATATATGACATATCTCCCCCCTAAGTAACTGACTACTCAATTAACAAATCAACATAAATGAAACTGACTAAGACTAATAATCAACACTCCACCGGAACAACTGTAACTAGGCCATTTTACTTAGTTACTTATTGTTCTGGCTTGGTCTATCATAAGGAACCCTAGAATGCTGTCTAGCTTTCCTAGTAACTTTCCCTACAGACTGACTTGGGTCAGGTGGAGGTATGCCTAGCATCGAAGCCCACTGATCTGAGCTTGGTATTTCTATAATTCTGTCACCCTGATAATCATTGTCACAGGCGCTCTCCATTTCTGTGCATTCTTCATTACTAACTTCTTGTTGTATACCTTCTTCCCTATTATCTTCGGTTTCGGGCTGATCATGTACAGTCGGGCCTTCTGCTGAGGTTTTAATCAATTGATCAATGTGTCTATTGACCACTGATCCATCTGTAGCTTGAACTTGGTAACTAGATGGACCACCTTTGCTTACTACAGTTCCAGGTAACCATTTGGCACCTTTTCCATAATTTCTGTACATGACTTTCTGACCTATGTTACTTTCTCTTCGTTTTATTTGTGCATTTCGATCAATTTGTTGCTCTACTTTTTTGTGAACTATATTGTCCGGGTGAATCGTATCTAGCAAAGTGCGCAGCTTCCTATTCATCAGCAGTTCTGCTGGGCTTTTGTTCGTTGCCGAGCAAGGCGTGGCTCGCAGCCCTAGAAGCATATTAGGAATTAAGACATCCCACGGTAGACTATTCATTTTTCGTAATTTGTTCTTCACCGTTTGAACCATCCTCTCTGCTAAACCATTTGTAGCCGGATGGTAAGGTGCGGTTCTAGCATGTTTTATTTTGTTTGCCTCCATAAATCGCTCCATTTCTAGTGATGTGAACGATGTGCCATTATCGGAAACAATCGTTTCACATAAACCATGGGTGGCAAATAACGATCGTAAGTGCTTTATGACAGTAGCTGAGTTAGTATTAGGGACCACGAAAACTTCGGGCCACCTGGAATAAGAGTCGACCACGATAAGAAAACTTTTTCCCTGGAAGGGGCCCGCAAAATCCATGTGTATCCTTGACCACGGTCTTGTCGGTGTAATCCACTCATGACTGGTCTTCGGGGGCATGTGTCGATGTTCCAGGCAAATGGAACAGTTCCCAACCAGCCTCTCAATCTCTTCGTTGAGTTGTGGCCACCACACGTAACTCCTTGCCAGAGCCTTTGTTTGGACAATACCATTGTGAGTACTATGAAGCACTTGTAGAGTTGCTTTACGCATTGCAGGAGGAATTACCACTCGACAACCTAAGAGTATGCAGTCTTCCTGGACAGACAGTTCAGTGCGATGAAGCCAGTATGGTCGTAAGTCACTGTCGGTCACTTTTGCAGGCCAACCCCTGTACAAGTGATTCATGACTGCCGTCAAAGTGTGGTCTTTTCTTGTCTCTTTTGCGATCTGGTTCGCATCAAAAGGGAAGACTTGTGGTGTTTCCGCCATTAGTAAAATTTCTCCTAGTTCTTGTTCCGGTTGATCCGGTACTGGCTGTGGCCATCGACTTAATCCATCAGCGTTTCCGATCTGAGATCCTGGCTTGTAAATTATATCATAGCTATGTGCAGTCAACGCTAGAGCTATTCTCGTTAGCCGGGGTGATATCATGCCAGGCATTGGCTTCTTGGGATCAAAAATGCCGAGAAGGGGCTTATGATCCGTCACTATTGTGAAATAGCGGCCAATTAAATAATTGTGAAACTTTTGAATGCCAAACATGATCGATGCTGCTTCTTTGTCCAGTTGTGAGTAGCGTCGTTCGTGAATGTGCAGGGTCCGTGAACTCATGGCTATAGGACGCTCCTGGCCGTCCTCCATTACGTGCGCGAGGACCGCTCCCACCCCGTACTCCGAACTGTCGCAAGTCAGTGTCAACAGTTTGTTCAAATCGTAATGAACCAACGTCATATCAAATGACAACAGATGTTTCGCCTTATCAAAAGCATTTTATTCGTTCTCCGTCCATTGCCACGCCTGTGTTTTATCGAGCAGCCGGTGAAGAGGTTCCAACATAGTAGCTTTACGTGGTATAAACCTCTCGTAGAAATTGTATAGACCGAGAAATGCTTGCAACTCCTGCACGTTTTGTGGTTCCGGCGTATTCAAAATAGCCTCTACTTTACTAGGGGCCGGGTGAATACCAACAGCATCGATAACATATCCAAGGAATTCTACTCGTTGTTTGGCCAACTTACACTTCTTGCTGTTGAGCCGGAGACCTGCTTTACCAATACGAGTAAGTACCTCGTCTAGTCGTTGCCACATTTCAGGCAGGGTGCGACCAGCTATGATTATGTCATCGATTAGGACCGCCACCCCTTGGATTCCTGCTAACAGTGCTGTCATCAGCCGCTGAAAGATACCCGGACTCGCCTTCACTCCGAATGCCAAGCGATGTACCGAGTATAGACCTTTGCAGGTATTCAATGTGAGCAATTTAGCCGTTGCTTCGTCCACGGTGACCTGTGTGTAGGCTCGGTCCAGGTCTAGAGTTGAAAAGTACTTACCTCCCGCGATGGTCGCGAATACTTCATTAGCCGTCGGCATCGGATAGGTATCAGATTCTGTAGCTTGATTCACCGTGCTGCGATAGTCGCCGCACAGTCGTATGTCCCCTGACTTTTTGACTATGGGAACGACGGGTGTCGCCCACTCAGAAAAAGACACAGGGCGTAGTACCTCCTCCTGAACCAGTCTGTCAATTTCCTTTTCAACTCTATCTTTAATAGCATATGGTACCGGTCGCGCTTTTATGTATTTAGGTGTAGCGCCCGGTTTCACGTTTATAGTAACAGGCTGCCCTCGGTAAGTACCTAATCCTTCTTTGAAAACCTCACTATGCCTCTCAATCGTCGTATGCGTATTATGATCGATGTCTAAGTTCGATACAAAATTAATGTTCAGAGCAAAGTTAAGCGGAGCAAACCAATCACGGCCTAGAAGGTTACGTCCTTTACCCTTCGCGACAAAAACATTCAAATCACAAGCAATGTCCTTATACTGCACCTGTAGGGTTGTCTGCCCGAACAGCTCTACGGGCGCGTCGGTCCAGGTGCGCAGCGTGAGCGGCGGCAGCTGCAGCGGCGGCCGCGCCAATGCGCGCCACGTTCGCTCGTTCACCAGCGAGAAGCTGGCGCCCGTGTCCACCTGCATGCGAAACGGCGCGCCGTTCAGCGCCACTTGCACCTCGTATGGCGGCACGCGGCTGTCCGCGTCCACGTTGTAGATGCCGCCTATATATTCGTCCTGCTCCTTCTCTATGTCTGTGTAGTTTACGGTCCTGTTTCCGCCTTTTTTCTTGGCTATACATATCTTTTCCAAATGTCCTCTCTTCTTACAGAATCGGCATATTGCGTTAACGAAACGACACTCTCCTCCGTGGTGGTCTCCACATCTGTAACACAACCGTGTGGTGGTGCCGCTAGGAACGCGTTTGTAATGCACGGCGTTGACGTCCATAGGCTCCGGCGCGGATGTCCCCGGCGCCGGGTCGACCGCCTCGGGCGTGACGCCCGCACTAGCCCCGCTGAGACTCCCTGTTACTATCATACGAACGTCTTTGTCGGCACTCTCTGATGAAAGCATCGTATCAACAACTTCTTTGTAACCGAGTTTATTTCTTTTTAACAGTTCATATTGCAATTTATGATCGTTCATACCGCACACAAGACGGTCGCGTAGCATTCGTTCCAAGTCAATGAAATTACAACAAGAACTAATCTTCCGCAATTCGGTGATATAATCCGAGGCTTTTTCACCTTGTCGTTGATCGCGCTTGTAAAACTTATACGACATTGATATTTCATTAGGCTTAGGACTGTAATGTTTGGTTAGAATACTTTCTATGTCACTAAACTTCACATCGCTTGATTTTTTGGGTGTAATCAAAGATAAACAAGTTTCAAACACTTGTGCACCACACACTGTAAAGAAATTGGCCAGTCAAAAAAAAGTTTTCGTCATCAGCATCACGGTTTTCAAATTCAAAGAAAACAATATTAAAGGACTGACGGATATGGCGAAACTATAAGGGTTCCTTGTTGACTGTGGAACTCTATAAAGACATTTATTTGGATATTTAAATTTGAGCATTATACCAAATCATCAATATTCTGGTAAACTTTTGATCGGACCAAATTTTATTTTATTTTCACCTTGTACTTTGCTTTTTTTTTCAGACGATAACTCCTCATCTCGAAATTATGGAAAATAACAAAGTTAAATTTGACTGCCTTGAACCCACTGAACCACCTACAAACCCTAAACATTACCGCCATCACAATTCTTCACCTAAAAGCTCTGCCCCAAAAATCTATAACAAACAGATTATAAATAATCAGTTTCCTTCCAAACCATTTACAGTAGATTCTTTTGCAAATGCTGCTTGTGCTCCATATGGGTTTTTAAACCAAAACCATGCTATTGGTATGAGCGCACCTCAAGTTTGGTTGACTGCACTGGCCTTTTTGCCTGGTCAGATTCAATGCCATTAGCCTCAAAACAATACTTTAGCCTGTCCAAGTAATTGTCCCAACTGTCCGTCTGAGGGTTAAACTCATGAAATTTCACCGATTGCTTTGACATTTTGATAACACTGTGTCCACTTTACGTACGTCGCCACTATTATGTCCAGTAAAACACTCTGTCCATTCGAAATACATTTAATATGCTAAGGAGCTCATGTTAACACAACTTACATACAAATCTGAGAGGTACCTGCTACAATCACTTTTTATGATAAAAAGTAAACGAGTCTACCCACATTAATCTGTATATATGACACTTGGACAACAAATTGAAAATGCCTCGTAAATCTACTATTAATTGAATGTAAAATTTAACTATTAATTTTTCATTGCTTTCATTGCAAATCTCTATTTAAAATTTTCAGCCACTCAAAAGTTACATAAAAGAGATCGCTCTTTAGCGATAAGACCGCATGTTGTTTGCCTCTACTTTTAATTGTCTTTGATATGTTATGTTGTGCTCTATAATGTATCAACAAAATATGTATATTGGAAGTCGATAAACGAGAAGTCTGTATGACAGCTCAAAAGTGCTACGAGAATTCTGATGACTCATACTCTAGTTCTCATAACACAAGCCTTATCTGGGCCCACGGCAGCGCCCGTGCCAAGTTGGAAAACAGAGAGTCCACAATGGGCCAGATACTTTTTTGAAGTTGTCCTCCCATCTCTTGGTTGGTCTACCTCTTTTTCTGTCTATTGGGTACCAATCTGTAACGAATTTAGTCCATTTCTCTTTTCTTTCTCTTAATATGTGACCTGTCCATCGCCACTTTAGTTGTCTATAAACAGTAAAAGATTTTTTTTATTTTATACATTGTATCTTTATTTTTATTCCAGAAGTACTTCTTTCTATTCCATTTTGACAGATTTTCATTTTATTTTCTATTTTCTCTGTTAACGCCCATGTCAGACAAGCATAATTATGTTAAGCATGGTAATACATGTATTAAATACTTTCCTTTTTTCTTCCATAGGCATGTCTGTACACTTCATTACCTCACTAAGTGACCAAAACCTTTTCCAAGTATTGACTATCCTCCTGACTATTTCTTTAAGCATACAATCTTCTGTAGATATTAGTTGCCCTAGATAAATATATTCCTGTACATATTATTTCTTTAGTGCTTTCGACGGACAGTTGCTGTAACATAAGTTCTAGATTTTTTGAGCTGTCTGAAAATATAATGAATATAGCTTTAGGTATGCAGTAAAGTTGTGTGATTGCCAAGTTTCTGAATTTTATTTATCAAGCAAATGAAGATTAATAAGAATGCATGAGACTTGGCTCTACGAAATATCTCACAACTTTTTATGGTGGAAGAGTTTCGAGACTTGCCTTTATTTTATATGGCTTGATTTTATGGGATTGAGATTACCATGGGGCTAGTTCGATTTGTGTAAGATTGTTCCCTAATATATATATATATATTAAAAATACTTATCATATTCTATTCAATGTTTTCATAAATCATAAAATTAGCATGGGACTGTAGCCACCCTAAACTTCACTCTTCATATATACAAATTAAGGGCAATGATATACACAAATTAAATCATCAAACATCTTTCTGCTCATTTACCCTTTTGGCATACTAATGTGGACTCAGAAGAGTCTTGCACACCGTGTGTTATGAGACTGTACAAGTGTCCATCCCGCGGCAGTGTGGAGGTCGCGGCTTTTTAAATGCGACAGACCTCCATAACCGCGTCCCGAACAAATTGATAACCTCATTAAGGCCATTATAATAATTATTCTTGTAAAGTGACGCACGACGGCCTAGTCTCGGAGGACATATCGATATATGCAGGTGGACGACAAGGGTTTCTTCTATCGCCTCTCCCCTTGTTGTGCTGGCAACATGGCATAATGCATAACGCGAACACCAACAAGCACCGTGGCATAGAGTGGGGACTGTCTAATCTCCTCGAGGATCTGGATTATGCCGATGACCTATGCCTGCTGACTCACACACGCGCCGATATAGCCATTCTGGATGAAGTCAAAGTAGTCTACAACCGCGAGGTGTGCATTCTTAGGGATTATTTCCGTGTGTGGGATACATCGCGACGTAGTAACAGTAAACGAGAATCAGCGCAAACTTTAAGCTTAAACTATTGGCCACCGAGGACCGCAAGGTGGTATTAGACGAGACGAGTAAGGAGTTACAGGGGTGGTCCTACAAGGCCCTCGGAAGGCCCGATGTAGATCTGCTCGCGTACCTGGTACCTTAGTAGGTACCTTGACGTGCCTCACGAGTTATAATTTTAACCGCCATGTGGGATGTTGATTCGACGATCATTGCCCCGATAGTCGTTTCGGCGAATGGTCTAATAGCGAAAAGTCTCTACCAATATCTTAAGACGCTCTGGATGGCTGGGCCAAGGGTCAGATACAGAAGGCCGTACGAGGTTTCTCTCTCCGTCAATCTAACCACCGGTAGCTTAGGCCCCTCCCGGCTGGTGCTGACACCCTAGGTTAGGTTTATTATTATTAGAGTTGGGATGTTTGGTGGCATTGCCATTGGAGTGAACAAAGAGCAATGGAGTCGTTATATATTTTTTGATTGAATGAATGAATGAATAAATGATTGATAAACCAATAATGTATAATTAATGGATTTTTTACAAGTTAAGAAACCGTATAACGCCAGCATTAGAATTCCATATTAATGGAACAAATTGCCATAGTATATGCTTATCATAATCTTAATATGCAAGATTTTAAAACTTTATTTCCAGTTGGAAGTTGTTCAAGCTCTTGAATACATAAAACATTTTAGCAACCAAGTAAAATTTATTTAAATGATATATTATAAAATCTTCATTGTAATTTACAGTATTGCATTGCAGTTGTCGTCAAAAATGTATGTAATATATGTAACTAGCAAAATTTGCGATGTATCAAAAAACCCTAAATTGTTTACTCTTATCACGTTCATACCATAATATGCAAAGGTGATATATTATTGGCCGGTATTTTAATATAGATTTATCGTTCAGTTATTCATTTATTCAAATAAAAAAATATACAATGGCGACTCCACTTCATTACTTGTGTTAAACTGCCACCAGAATCCTAACCCTAGTTTTAATGTTTTTATATGTACATTTTTATGTTTTATTAAACCTTATAAATAACAGATAATAATAAGTTATAGCCAGTCAAAAAAAAGTTTTCGTCATCAGCATCACGGTTTTCAAATTCAAAGAAAACAATATTAAAGGACTGACGGATATGGCGAAACTATAAGGGTTCCTTGTTGACTGTGGAACTCTATAAAGACATTTATTTGGATATTTAAATTTGAGCATTATACCAAATCATCAATATTCTGGTAAACTTTTGATCGGACCAAATTTTATTTTATTTTCACCTTGTACTTTGCTTTTTTTTTCAGACGATAACTCCTCATCTCGAAATTATGGAAAATAACAAAGTTAAATTTGACTGCCTTGAACCCACTGAACCACCTACAAACCCTAAACATTACCGCCATCACAATTCTTCACCTAAAAGCTCTGCCCCAAAAATCTATAACAAACAGATTATAAATAATCAGTTTCCTTCCAAACCATTTACAGTAGATTCTTTTGCAAATGCTGCTTGTGCTCCATATGGGTTTTTAAACCAAAACCATGCTATTGGTATGAGCGCACCTCAAGTTTGGTTGACTGCACCGCCTGTCTTAATAGGCCCTCCAGTAACTTCTTTAAACCAGTTACCAACAATGTATACCCTAGATAATATACAGTCACAAAACCCACCTCTGACACTGAGCAATAGATTTCAAGTGTTGAAACAAATGAATGACGACAGAAATATGGACTCGAATTTGCTAAATGGTGGTAACCAGAATTTCAATAACTGTAATCCGACGCCTCCAAGACAGGATCGGAATTTTGTAAATAGACATTTAAATAAGCAGAAAGATCTTCGAAGTCTTCTTAGTAGCCGAAGAAGGCAGGACCCCCAAATTGATGCTCAAAGTAAGTTTATTATTTTTTAAGACTTTAGATATGTTTTTCCTCTGTCTCTGGTTGTGACGAGCACGCCAGCACACAGCCGGAGGCAGCCTCACCCCGAATCTCATTCAGTAACTTGTTTTAAGCTCACCTCAACGCTCACTCACAAACATATCTTGACACCGCGAAGCGCGGTAACTAAGCGTAGGTAGAAGTCTAGTTTCGTGACGGGTGACCGGCGGGGTGAGCCGCATTAGCGCGTAGTGAATAACAGCCCAGCGTAGTGCGGTGCGGGCGAGCTAGCGCGCTCGCGGCCGTCTCGCGCACGTCAAGTTCTGTAATTTGATTGTCTTGTCGTTCTGTTCGCAGCGCGCTCGGACACACGTCCGAATTACGAGGACCACGCACACCGAGGCACCTTTGTGTGTCATGCCATGTCCATAGGTAAGCACTCCACTTGAGTTCAAAACTTGCGAGTATAGACGAGTTCATGGATACCTCTCAGCTAGTTCAGTACTAGTATGTCAGTCAGGTAGTTATATTGTAACAGCTAAGATAAGGTAGCCGTTTGTTACAGATAATCCAGAAACGAAAAAAGAATTACCAGCAAGTTTATCTGACGATGATTTAAAACCAGATGACACTGACGAATGGTTGGAGGTAAAATTTGATCTTATCAATTTCTAATTTTCAATATGTAATTTTTTTGTCCCTCTATCACCAGTTTACGGATTATCCAATAGTTACCAGGCACCTTGTATATATGAATTGCATTACTGTTTAGGCACATACCGACGGTGAAGGGAAAAAATTGAACATTGACGTTGATCGCGTTTGGGATTTGGCCGATAGCGGTGTTGGCCGCGACTGCTGGTATATCATACCTACTGTTAGAGCCCTGCTCAACAACATGAGACTTTTGACCAGTCTTGTGATCTCAGGTTAGTATAGTGCATTCTCTTGATTCACGTTAGCCAAACTGTGAGTCTAATCTTGACGCGCTCCTAGCTAATATTGGTTGACCCCTGAAATTTATTAAAAACCTGGTTACGTATAACCAGCATTGGACAGGGTCATAACCAACATCTAGACTAGCGGTGAGTGCGGACGACGTATGAGGTGCGACGAGGGTGCACTGCTCCTGCCCCGTCCCTGCACCTCCGTTCACCCCCATAACCCTCATTCCTCCAGCACAGATTCCTGTAGTTTCACGTACTACACTTAAGGATAACTATTAGTAGTATAGTATTTTGTCAAAATCCATCGGCAAAGTCTGTGGGCAAAATTGACTTTATTGGTAAAAAATCAGGACGTGAAGTGCATAGTTTATGGTTAGTCAAAATTTTAAAAACAAAAAACCTTGCCGGCTCGATTTTGCTCGACTACAATGTTGCATACAAATTCCTTTATTTGTCGTGGTACAATCTTTTTATAGTAGTTTATGCGGCTGATCCATAATGAGAGGCCTTAAAATACGGGTGTGGTTTTATGAAACGAGCGTGAGCGAGTTTCATAATAGGATCACACGAGTGTTTTAAGGCCTAATTATGTACAGTTGCATACACTACTATATCTACACACATAAAAATGACAACAGCAATGGCGGCAATTCGATCATCCGTCATGACGAATGGTTTTTTTTAAATCATAGACAAACGAATGAAGTCCCTATACTTATATCACTCGAGATCATGGACGTATACCTAAACTAGACTGAATACTAAGTTGTACTAGTCAATCAAAATTGAACCATATTACCGAGAACGATGGATACACAATTGTATGATAAAAGACGACTAGAGAAAGCGGTCCGAGCGAGAGCAACCAACCCGAGGATGGTGTCCCACTCGCACGAGTTGCCAATGTAAAAATAATAATGACATTTTATTTACACACACTTGGTATTAACAGGTATTCAATAATATTGAAAAAAATTACCTGCTTATAATTACGAGCTGATATTAAATAGGAGATGTTTTCAGTTCTTAGTACATGTAGGTACTAAGAACTGAAAAGACCTAATTCCCGACACTGTACTAGACCGAACTATTCCGCAACGGTTCTGCTCTTTCGTACGTTTAGTTCACCCGGAGCGAGAACCAGAGAGAGAGATAGAGAAGAGCGAGCAGTGACACTGACAGCAAAACGATGCGATCCGAATGAATGACCGAGCGACCGAACGTATCCGAATGGCTCTCGGCGTGCACGAGCGACAAGGAACGAAAACTGTGTGAACAGAATTAATGTACTAGTGAACTAAAAGACCGGACTAGTACATTTGAGCGATTGTACTAGTTTGGAGCGATCCGTTCAGTGACCGAGCGCGCACAAGCCTAACACTGGTCAAAGACTTTCGTCTTCGTCGAAAAGATTTGCCGTAGCTTCCCGAACGTTGCCCAACCGAGTCGGATTCGACGATTGACCTCTTTCTCGAAGTTGGACCTACCTAACTGGATCGTCTGTCCTAGGTATACATAATCGTCCACAACTTCGAGCGTAAAGTGTCCGATTGTAAGAGACTATCCGCAGCAGAACCAAGGTATCCGATATAGCCCTCAGGATCGCTAAACTTAAGTGGCAGTGGGCGGGGCACATAGCACGTCGAACCGATGGCCGTTGGGACGGAAAGGTTCTCGAGTGGCGACCACGTACCGGAAGGCGCAGCGTGGGTAGGCCCCCGACAAGGTGGACTGATGACCTGGTAAAGGTTGCGGGAGTCCGCTGGATGCGGGTGGCGCGGGATCGGTCACTTTGGCACTCTTTGGGGGAGGCCTATGTCCAGCAGTGGACGTCTTTCGGCTGATATGATGATGATGAATGTATTAAATATTGTGGTAATCAAGGGGTAATTTTAAATATCGACTCGTATCCCCAACGTTGACATCTATTTGTCTAATGATGTCATTGAACTTTTGTTGCCTTGTCAACTAAATGAAATGAGTTAAAAATGGTGAAAATATGTTGCATAAAGGGCTGTAACAGCGAAAGCTTTCCTAATTCTGTAATATCATTCCACATACAAAGGAACATTTTGCTCTATCTTACGATAAAACGACGAAACCATATGCCGAACTTATTAGGGTGACAATGATTTGGGCCGGTGTGAGTGTATGTATGTTGTACGTATACGAATGCAAATTATAAAGTCTAAATTAAAATTAAATTTCTTTATTCTTAGATCAACTTGGATCAATCAGCCCTAAGTAAGCCGGTTCTAGGTATTGCCTCGTGATTCTTAAATTTACGCAGGGCTCATCACGGAAAAACTAAACCGTCACGTCTCGTTTCTCACGGGGGCGAGAAGCGGCTCACGGAAAGCCGTTTTGCTACGTTGAATGTTGGAGGAGGTATGAGTGACAAAGTTGATGAGGTGTTACAGATGATGGATGAAAGAAGGATTGATGTGCTATGCGTGAATGAGACAAAGCGGAAGGGATGTGACACCACCACACTCGGACCCTACACGGCTTATTGGTCAGGGGTGCCAAGCTCAGAACGGGCCTGTAAGGGAGTTTGTGTTATACTCTCCGCTAGGATGGCTAAGTGCGTGAATGAGTTCGACTGTGTGAGCCCTAGACTGATGTGGGTAAGAATGAAAGTGGGATTAGTGCGGATTTTTGTCGTTGGGGTTTACGCACCTGTAGATCAGGGTGCGGGAAGTTCACAGCGTACACAGGATGAAAGACAGATGTTTTGGGATGAGTTGAGGGACGTGTTAGGGCTATGCAAGGACAACGAAAGGTTAGTAATGTTAGGTGACTTTAATAGCTGGGTAGGACTGAAGAGAGATGGATTTGAAAAGGTGTTAGGGATGCATGGTGACGAAAGGGTTAACGAAAATGGAAGAAGTCTGTTAGAAATTTGCCTCGAGTGGAATCTTTGTGTGGCAAACACAATTGTCGCTCATAAATGGATCCATTTGTACACTCGAGAGGCAGAAAATGTAAGGAAAAGCATGATTGATTTTATAATAGTTGACGAAAGAATGAGAAAGAATGTGCTAGACGCTAGAGTATATCGCGGATCCGGTGTCCACACCGACCATGTGCCGAATAAGTGGTCTGTTCAAGGGATGGCGACACCGACCCCGTATTACTAATAGCTTGTTAGAGAGAATAAAAGTAGAAAATTTGCAGGAAAAAGAAATAAGTGATGAGTTTGTCAGTAAGTTGAAGATTGAATTCGAAGGAATGGATGGTTTAAGCGAGATGGATGATTTGTGGCACAACTTTAAAAATAAAGTTGTTAATGTGGCTCAAGAAGTGTGTGGTGTCAGTCAAAGGAGCAAAGGAAGAAAGGAGAAGAATGTGTGGTTGGATAAGGAAGTACAAGAAGCTGTATGTGAGAAGAAAAAGTTGTGGCGGGATTGGTTAGCTACAAGAGCTAACCAAAGAGCCAATAAAGCCTCCTTTGACGAAGTTAATGAAGCAAAAAAGGCATATCGAATAATGAAAGTGCGGGTGAAAGAAGTAGTAAAAAGAAAGAAAGATGAACAGAATGACCACTTGGATGAAAGGCTGTCGCGGGATTTCCAGATGAACATAAAATATTTCTGGAAATCCGTTAGACTAGCCAGAGGTAAGAGCCAGAACTCTGAGCTGAAGTCAGTCAAAGACAGGAATGAAAGTATGCTTAATGAGATAGAATGCATATTAGGGAGATGGAAGGAATATTTTGAAAGTTTGTATGATAGGGAGGAAGAAAATGGTTCAACCTCAAGTCTGAATGGTAGCGCAACCGAGGATGAAAGTAATATTAGCATGGACGAAATTGTGAAAAAATTGAGAGGAATGAAATCGGGTAAGGCTGCAGGGTATGACAGAGTTTCCGCCGAGATGCTGAAGGCAGGACAGGGCGTCATAGCGAGTCAGTTGTATCGCCTCTTCAATTTGTGCTACAGCACCGGCCGTGTACCTAGGGACCGGTGCAAGGCCGTAATCGTTCCTCTTTACAAAGGGAAAGGGTCACAACTTGACTGCAAAAACTACAGGGGCATTAGCTTACTCAGCATCGTCGGCAAATTGTATGCAAAAGTGTTAGTTGAAAGGGTTGTGAAAGAGACTGATGAGAAAGTATGGGATGCACAAGCAGGATTTAGAAAGGGTATGGGTTGTACGGATCAAGTCTTTTCCTTACGATGCATAACCGAGAAGTATTTGGCCAAAGGTCAAAAGGTCTATTGCGCTTTCGTGGACTTGGAAAAGGCTTATGATAGAGTGGTGAGGAAAGAACTATGGTCGGTGTTGTGCACGTATGGAGTAGACAGCCGCCTCGTTCAAGCACTGAAATCTTTATATAAGGATTCCAGTGCTTGTGTGAGAATAAACGGGTCATATACTGACTCGTTTAACATCGAAAAGGGTGTTAGACAGAGATGTGTAGCGTCTCCTTGGCTGTTTAATCTATTCATGGACAGCTGTCTGCAGGATCTAAAAGGTGATGAATGTGGTTTGAGAATGGAAGGGTTACGCGTCAAATGTCTCCTATATGCTGACGACCTTGTACTACTTGCGTCGTCCGCTGAGGAGTTACAAATGATGGTAACGAAGATGAATGAATCTTTTGAATGGAAAGGGATGACGATGAATGTAAGTAAGACGAAAGTGATGGTATTTGATAAAGATGAAATTATGACAGACTGCAATATAATGATTGGTGAAGAAAGACTGGAACAAGTAAAAGAGTTTGTGTATTTGGGGACGTTATTTACTGGAGACGGAAAGCATGAGAAAGATATTGAAAGGAGAGTGAATGCAGGGAACCGAGTGAATGGGGCACTGAATGCCTTTATGGGCAGCCAGAGAATATCACAAAAAGCACGGATGGCTGTGCATAGTGGAGTTTTGGTGCCCACACTTATGTATGGTAGTGAAAGTTGGGTGTGGCAGAAAAGACATCAAAGTCGAGTGAATGCAGTAGAAATGAGAGCGTTGAGAAGTATGTGTGGAGTGAAATTGAGTGATAGAGTCAGAAACAGTGTTATAAGAGATAAGTGTGGAATGGATGGAGATATAGTCACAAAAATTGAGAAGGGTATGTTAAGGTGGTTTGGGCATGTAGAGAGGATGGATGAAAGAAGATTAACGAAGAAAGTGTATATAAAAAGAGTGGAAGGGCAAGTTGGAAGGGGAAGACCTAGGCGAACTTTCTCCGATCAAATCGGAGAAATCTTAACAAAAGGCCAGGTCAAAAGTACCCTAAACCGACGAGCATGTATGATAAATATTATGAAAGTGAGTGAAGCGAAAGTGGTTTGCCAGGATCGTAGCAAATGGAGATCCGTGATCTCTGCCTACCCCTCTGGGAAAGAGGCGTGATTATATGTATGTATGTATGTAATAGGTATGAATTCAGGGCTTGAAATACAGGTATTTTCGGGAACCGGTACCATGACCTTCAACCAGGAACCGGTATTTGACATGATACCGGTACCGAGGTACCGGTACCAACCAAAAGTACCGGTACTGCTGGAACCGGTATTCTACATGATACCGGTACCCTGAGTACCGGTAAATTGATGAAAATTACCGGTATTTAGTAGTGAAAATACCGGTACTCGAAAGTGCGAGTGGATCGAATGAGAGAGAAAGAGAACACAACAAGTTATCTACTCACATCGCGAGTTGCGGTGGTGCGCGCAAGCAACCGTTGGATGGATGAATTATATTCTTCTCTTAGACGCTTCTGGATGCATGGAGGATTCTTGTCGGGGGTCGGTAATTGGGACGATCTGATTTGTGGTAAGTTGTAAATGTGGTGTAAAGTGTAAGAATTAGCAGTGAAGCCAGTGTATGATAGTGATAGCTTTCCGCTAGTGACTAGCTTGACGTGTGTGTATTAATTTTGCAGATATAATCCTGCTTCAGCTTAGAGAAACTTATAAATAAATACATAACAAGAACTCATCTTTATAACTTTATCACAAACCAGACACGATGTTTCACTTAAACTTAATAGTGCGGGCATTTAGTGAAAAACCTTACTCTTTTTGATAAAAGTATGAAACTTTGTACAGTTGTTCCTTGTGTCAAAATAAGCTGATGAAGATCGGTAGTCCTGGGGCGCCCCCCTCTGGCACCGAGGAGGGGAGGTTAAAATACCGCTCCGCCCGGCTTCATTCTAAAATTTTTAACTTGCCATGGCTAGCAAAATAAAAAATGGAGTTGTAAAATAGATTAGGTATTTTTTTTTAAATTTTTGATAATTTTTTTTTATACCAGTAATGAATTCCACGTTATTGATTTATCCGAAATTGATACCAAATTTGATATATTATACAACGATATATCAAATTTGGTATCAATTTCAGATAAATTCGAATTCAATTCAAATTTCGGATAATTGATACCAAATTTGATATATTATACAAAGATATATCAAATTTGGTATCAATTTCGGATAAATCAATAACGTGGAATTCATTTCTGGTATAAAAAAAGAAATGTATCTAGTTATTTATAAAAAAATACATAATACCTAATCTATTTTACAAATCCATTTTTTAATTTTCAGCCGTCGTAAATATTGAACGGCCAGCTATTTCTGTATACAAAAAATATTAAAATATTAACAATTGAATATAGATTTGAAAAAATAAAACTTCTAAATACCAGTGTGAACACTTATTAGTGTGAAAAAGAATTTAAGTAGCGTGCGGCAGAAAAAACCGCTCCGCCCGACTTCATTCTAAAAATTCTAACTGTCCATGGTTAGGTAAAAGGTTTAAATTTGGTATCAATTTCGGATAAATCAATAATGTAGAATTAATGTCTGGTAAATAAAAAATTGACAAGACACTAAAAAAATACAAAAAAGAATAATTATATAACACGATTTTTTTTGATTGAGCCGTAAATATTGAACGGCCAGCTATTTCTGCATAAAATAATGCCAATTCAATAAAGATTTGACAAAATATAACTTTTACCTACCTTTGCAAACAATAAATAGTGTGAAAAAAAATCATGTAGCGCGCCGTAGAAAATACCGCTCCACCCGACTTGATTCTAAAAATTCTAATCGTTAGCTAATAGGTGGTGTTTGCTATCAATTTCGGATAAATAAATAACGTTAAATTAATTTCTTGAATAAAAAAAATATGTATAAAGGAATAACAAAAATCGTTTTTTTCTACAACATATGTTTACTAGATTTGAAATGCACCCAGTTATGTCTCAGTGGAGGAAACTGCGTTGACTCTCGAGACTTGTAGTCAACTTAAACGTTATATTGTGCCTTTTCGCTTTGAGAAAGGGATCTTAGCTTAGATTGATTGGCGACAACAGTGACGCTCTTACCTAATACCACGCGAGGCTCCGCGACGTAAGGACCAATCATACTAAGGTCCGATCTCTAAGAGAACGCCAATACCTACTGTGCAAAATAAAAGTATATGAAAAATATTAAATTTTTAAACTTGTCTTCATTTTTATGATCACAAGAATGAATATAACACAGACACTCGGTCTCCATAATGTGCACTTCTTCGGTTGTTGGCGGTAAATTTTGAGTATCGGCGCGCGACTTTAAAAAAGATTTTACACTATTTATTATTAGCAAAGTTATATTTTTCCAAAAATTTTTTGAATTGGTTTTTAAAAAAAAATGTACAGTAATTGCTGGTCGTTCAATATTTACGACGCATAAGAACAAAAATTGTATAATTAGATTTTGTTTAGCGTCTTGACCAATTACATTCTAGAAATTAATTCTACGTTATTGTTTTATCCGAAATTGATACCAAATTTGACCCATTACCTAAACATGGACGGTTAGAATTAGAACCCAGAGCGGTATATTCTACCGCGCGCTACGTTTAAATTTTATTTGTTAGCAAAGGTAGTTACAAGTTTTATTTTTTCAAATCATTAAATTGAAATTATTTGAATATTTTTTGTATACAGAAATAGCTGGCCGTTCAATATTTACGACGGCTCAAAATGAAAAATGTAAATTGTAAAATTTTTGTTTTCTTGAATTGCTTGACATATTATTATTTTGTATACCAGAAATAAATTCTACGTTATTGATTTATCCGAAATTGATACCAAATTTGATCTATTAGCTAACCATGGACAGTGAGAATTTTTAGAATGAAGCCGGGCGGAGCGGTATTTTAGCCCCCGTTCCTCGGTACCAGAGGGGGGGCTTCCGAGGGCTACCGATCTTAATCGAGGACAAGGAACAACTGTGCCAAGTTTCATACTTGTATCAAAAAAAGTAAGGTTTGGCCATTTATGTCGCTAAACACCCTCACTGTAACTCAAAATACTCGTGAATGTGATTTACCTACTTTTTTCGTCCCATCTTAATTCGCACCGCATGCGCGCGAGTCGGACATGAGTTTAGTAATAATCACGGAACTAGATAAATCACTTCTCGCGCGCCGCCGGCTCGGCTGGCAACGCCGCCGTACACCCGTACACGCCGCACCGCGCACTCGCACGAAACGGCAACGTCGCATACACGAGTAGGAACCTTTATAAAGAACCGGTATTTTTCGGTGCTAATACCTGTATTTTTCCTTTACCGGTTCTCTGGAACCTAAACGAAGAAAACCTTTAAATACCGGTAAGTTACCGGTATTTATATTTTCTTCATTTTTGCTGATAACAAATACGATTTTTTTTTTCTATTTTTACCGCCTTAAGCCGGAGCTTTGCAAATTCTGGAGACCGAGTGTCTGTGCTATATTCATTCTCGTGATAAAAATGAAGAAAGGTTTAAAAATATTTTTAATACACTTTTAATTTGCACAGTTAAGTAATGGCGTTCCCTTAGAGATCGGACCTTATAATTATTGGTCCTTACGTCGGTAAGAGCATCACTAAGCTGTTAACGCCAATCATTCTAAGCTAAGGTCTCTTTCCCAAATCCTGCGATTTCATGTGTATAATATATATACTGGTCCAAACAAAATATGAGCCATTTACATTTTTCTATTTTATTGTTAATTATTGGACATAAACTAATTGGTAAGTGACTAATTAATGGTGTCCTTCAGAGTTCAAACTTTTTCATGCTGTGTAAAAGCTGAAAAAAAAAACATTTTTCACACTATTGACTGTTTGCAAACGTAGTTAACTTATACTTTTTCAAAAATCTTTATTGAATTGGCATTATTTTGCTATTTTTTTGTATGCAGAAATAGCTGGCCGTTCAATATTTACGGCTCAAATAAAAACATGGTGTATTTTTTTTGTATTTTTTTTAGTCTGGACATTTTTTTTTACCAGACATTAATTCTACATTATTGATTTATCCGAAATTGATACCAAATTTAACCATTTACCTAACCATGGACGATTAAAATTTTTAGAATGAAGTCAGGGGGAGCAGTATTTTCTGCCGCACGCTACTTAATTTTTTTTCACACTATTTAGTGTTCTCAAAGGTATTCAAAAGTTTTATTTTTTCAAATCTATATTAAACTAGCTTCTGCCCGCGCCTCCGTCCGCGTGGAGTTCCACGTTTATATCGCTGCTCCATACAAACTTTTACCCCCCCCCCCCCCCCCATTTCACCCCTTTAGTTTAGTGGATGATTTCGGGGATAAAAACTATCCTATGTCCACCATTTCTTACTATCTCCACTTAAAAAATCATGTCATTTCGTTGCTCCGTTTTGCCGTGAAAGACGGACAAGCAAACAAACACACACATAAACTTTCCCATTTATAATATTAGTAAATGTATAAGTAAACACGTTTATTAGAAAACAAAAAAAACAAGGATCACACAAACAACATCTCTTTGTACTATATACTGTTGAAGAAATATATAGTACGCAAAAATACTATATTTTGGGGGGCCTTACGAAGTGCTTCAAATTTCCCAGGTGGTTCAATTTTACTAAATAGCAACATTGCCCAGCCGAGTACTATATTTTTTTACAGTGTACTATATATTTGTCGTTTTTTTCTGGAAAATACTATATCTCCCCCAAAAAAAGTTGGCAACCCTAGTCCTCGCTTTCAACCCTGTGTATGTAAAAGTTTTTATAGTACCTATTTTTATCTCAGTGCTTCTCTAAAAAGTCCAGCAGGACCGAGCAGTTTGTCACGCTGAAATTTAAAGTAAATATACCTTACGATCAAAACATAATAACGACACCACAACTTAGTAAGTGAGTGCGGTGGTCCGAGGATTTGCTGTGTTGAGAGTTGAGAGCTTCTACAGCAGTCAACACAAGGAATCTTCAAAACTATAAAGCTATTACTAGTACGACTAAGTAAAGAAAAAAGAAACAATTTAAAACATATCTTACCTGTACAAAGTTCCAACAAAGTATGGCGTTTGGCGGCAGTCAGTTGTCAAACGCCATTTTCAAAATTATAAACGAAATAATAAATATTATGCAATATTATGCTATTATGCTTCTAAAACTCACTCCATTATAATGAATTCAGCTTTCTTTTTAAGAAATTAACAATTTATCGTTTTTTTATCGCTGCGTGCCAAACGCACTTTACACATTACTTCGTTATTTCCATTCACGTCAGTCAAAACAAAAGTAGTCTATGGATCCGACACGGAAGTCCCCGATCCGAAAATGCTTGATGGTAGCATTTACTTTCGGCTTTCGATCGGACTACGTTGCGGGCTTCGTTTCGAACTGCGGCGTAGCGCCCCAGTACAGGTTTTACCTACTACCACAGACAAGAAAGATCTCATAGTAAAATCGGTTGTAGTAATGCTGGTCATTTCCTACGGTTACTGAACGCATTTTAGAGCACTTACGATATGTGCGTAGATAAAATAGTTAAAACGGCCATATAAATAAAAGGCATAGGTCCTAAACAGCCTTAACGGAAGATCAGTACCTGTGACTTATCGCGACTTTTTAGTAGTCTCAAATAACTTATGGCGTTTTCGGAAGAAAAATACACTTATTATTTAAAAGAATGAAAAGGCGGCAATGCAAAAATTATTCTGTTTTAACATACAGTGGCTAATTGTTTTTACGGAAAATATTGAAAATTGACGTGTAAATGATTCCAGATTTTAAAAGAAGCTGCATGCTCAGTTATTGAGTATTTGTTAGTAAGTGTATGTTGCAATGCCAAAAGACAAATATCGAAAGTCGTGCGACAATTTCTTGAAGCGGCGAGAAGAAATTCATGCCTTATCATTTTCAGAAAGTAAATTTTTGTTTTCTTGCCCAATTTTTGAGAAAAGCACTATATTTGTCTCAGCTGGAAGGGCAATTGGTGGCTTCGTATTAAATTAAGGGACTCCCAAGGTCGTCCGTTTAAAATTAATACTCAGCCAGCAATTGCCTACTTCCCTTGCTTCGACAATAATGTACTATTATGTGTGTGGTGCAGACGAGCGGCTCCGCTTGCTGGCGCCGCGTGACGTGGTGCGCGCGCTGCGCAGCGCCGCCTTCTCGGACGACGACCGGCTGGCTGACTGCGCCAGTCGCGCCAGGACGTTCGTCATACGACAAATGAGTAACTATGCCGTTTTAGTGCCTAACCTACCCGATAGACGGTTTTGCCACTATGCCGGTATCAGCGTAATTCGTCCCATTCGTTAGTCGTTCAATTCGTATTTCGTGTTATTCTATATTCGTTACACATTCTTTATTCGTCTTGTTCGCTATACGAGTATGTCCCTATCTTCCTAAGTCTAGTTCTGTAACTTGTCTTATTCTTAATAAATCTTAATCGTATTTCGTCACAGTCTTCTTAGGACTATGTCTTTGTTTGTCTCTCTCGTTTTAGTGTCATTCGCACTTTATCTTTAGACACATTCCTTATAGGTCTCTCTTTTTTTTTGTCGTTATTGGCAACTCGTCTCATAATACGAAGAATAAAGAATGTGTGATGAATATAGAATGACACGAAATACGAATTGAACGAAAAACTAATAGGACGAATGACGCTGATACCACTGTGCCTTAGCTTAATTTAGACGGATTGGATGGATGCTAACTGACTTGTATTGTACATAATTTTTCAGGCAAAATTCCTAATACACTGAAGGATGCAGCCAATATTCAATCTTGCTTGGAGTTGATTGGGCCAAATACGCATGCGGTAAGTACCTACTCACATTTACAGTCGAGAGGGGCAGTCACGTAACGTTTTGGACGCGCGTTAGGACAGTCCAACTGACATTTTTAACCGACTTCAAAAAAAGGAGGAGGTTCTCAATTCGGTTTTTTTTTTTTTTTTCAATGTTTGTTACCTCAGAACTCCGTCATTGATGAACCGATTCGGAAATTTTTTTTTTGTTCGTATGTATATACTTCCAGGTGGGTCCCATTTTTTTCGAAATTCTGTTAGATGATGGGATCCATGAGGAATTGAGGGGACTCCTCAATTTTATAACGCACGCGTGTAGTGATTTTGGTATTTTCTGTTATAACTCGTGTATTTACATCCGGAATCATTAATTTGGTGGCGAGGAATTGATGAAGACCACAGATGACTTATCGAATTCCTCAATTATGTACTTAACACTTTCGCAACCAGGCAAAATTCCGAACAATACCCCAGAAACCGACAGAATTGGCGTCGCGTGAGGGTTTATAGCTCGTGCTCGACTCTCGGGTATGCCGGCATCTGAGTAAAGTTTACGAGTGCCCGAGAGTCGGGTACGCGGTGTCCAATGTGTTAAAAGTGCAAAAGTACGTCACAGGTTCTGATAAGATTCCGTTGAAATAGGAACTAATGAAGTGCCATTGGTGATGATCTTGGGGAATCGATGGAAGTCCTCAAATATTATCGGCCCACATACAGCGATTCGGTTTTTTTCTATAGTAATCAACGCATTTGCTATCGGAAATCAGTTCATGTGGTAAATTGTAAAAAATAGGAAATGTGCTCGTGGCTTGGCGGAGTACTAAATTGAAGTCGGTTAAAACTTTGTTTTTAAAGTAAATTATTCCGTATAAAAATGTACATTTAGATCTACCAAACTTACGTACAATGCGTTACGTTATCGACCTGCAGGTGCATTTGATGTGTTTTTTATTTTCGAATTAAGAATACGTATTTCTTTTTTTTGGTATAGGTTCACCTTATCGACGAAAAGGAAGCGCCCAATAATGAGTTTACAAATCTAAAAATTACACCTACTAAACTAAAGCGGTATCTGGAATCGACAATGAACTCGAAACCAGAAATGCAAATATTTATGGAAAATATTAAAATACTAGTTCCAAATGAAGAAGCTAAAGGGAAAGCCGAAAGCCCACCCAGATTTAATTCAACTGCGAACACACCCACCACCCAACCGAGTGGAACCGAAATAACTGAGCTTAAAGAACAGGATTTGAATAATAGCGATAAACCTGGATTAAAAGAAACGGACACCAAAACAAACTTAACTACATCACCGCCAAAACTAACCGTAAATGCGTGTGTTCAGACAGATATTGATTTATCAGCAGATCTAGAAATAAAGCCAAAAGCATCGAGCACCAGCCAAGTCGCACACACAGCCGAAGCTTCTAGCACTAATGTAGCAACGCAAATGCCAACTAGGAAAATCAGATTAAGAAGGCAGCAATCTACAAACACTGGCACCTCAAATGAAATAAAAGCTTTCAGATGGCGCAAACGAAAAGAGACTTTGAAGCCCAGTGAAACGCCGTCGCCGGCCGAGAATTGTAATAAAACATGGTCACGAGGGTCTTCCCCTCCTCCAAGTTCCACTAGCGATCTCTTAGTCCAACAGAATGACAACGCAATGGACTGCGAGCGTAGCGATTGCAGCGTTCAGGCGAAAATTGTCGATGAATCGTCTACGTCAGCCGTGATATCCAATTCGATTGACTCTGAAACCATGTTCAAAATAAACAAGTCAGCCATTCTAAGTGAATCAAGAACGAGCCGACCTACTAAGGAAATTGATATGTATGACATCACAGGTGATTTTATGGAAGATCGTCTTAGCATCAGATGCGATGAGTGGGTGTCGCGGTTCGTCCAAATAATGGAGGAAGTTCTTTCTCAAGTGCTTCAACTGGACCCGCCCTTCGTAGACTCGACTCTGCCGCCCCCATGGACTTTCCAAGAAGCGACTGTGTGTGTTAAACGAAAATTAAAAGAACACTCCATTATCGTTGAGGCATCTGATAAATTGGATGGTTTCTTAATGAAAATAAAATATGACAGAGGTCAGTGCTTCGTTATTTTGCCCTCTCTTTGACTATGATTAATTGTCTGTCACTAACATTCTTATTGGTATTAATTTGTTTCAGGAAACATCGAGACACGTATAAGCCCTACGGATTTTATGCTAATGTACAGCTATGGAGTAAATTTAGTGAATAAATTGCAGGTATGCATATTAAGCATTGTGTGGTTACTTTAAATTATCAAGCAATTAGTTAACGGGTCATAGTCACGTATAATTATTCCCATTCATTGCCAATCACGACACAAATGCGTCAAAGCACATACGATTTTCCACGAGTGTAGCGTGGTAGTGAATGGGTTAAAGTTAACGCATGTGTGAGGGTAAAATGCGGTAATATCATTTTAAATTATTGTTTTTTTAGTTGGTGCTAGAGAACTGTGAAGATCTGCACATAGCATCGCAAAACTTATCCAAATTGCTAAGCGATATTAGAAGCCCCGACTTAGACGAGTCGGAAATGGAAAATTTTAACTGCGACGACGCGATGGACTACTCTCCAAACATCAGCGAAGCGGTGACAAGTAAGATGCTTATTATTTCGTATTATTCAGCATTTTATGGTAGCTTTTGGATATCCTTTTAATTTTACGCACATTTGATCACTCTACGCGACGTCAGACCCCCTCACTGGCCGACAGGAGCCGGGCGGAGCCCTATCGATTACTCGCAAATATTACAGGAAGCGAAACAAACAAGTTGATTGAAAACTCTATAATAGTACATTGTTGCCCAGGTGTAGAAAGTAAGCAATAGATGCACGAGTTAGTTCGCGGGCCGAGCCGCAGGTGACGCCCGCGAAGATGCGAGTCCATCTATTGCACTTTCTACCGAGGCATTTACTATGTGCTTTTCACGCCTAATAAAACAGGTTGAGTACACACTATAATACACAGTTTAATTAAAAGTAATATTGATATTCGCATTAGCGCAGTTGTGGAATGACAAGGAAATGTTTTTTCCCGGAACATTTATGTTAGTATTTTGTGTCATTTCGGCCGGTATGGAGTGTGATGCTGATGGGATATCATCGAATGATGCAGGATGAGGTGAATTTGACAGGAAGGTTTCCTTAGGTGTTGATGGTCCTGCTTTCGTGTCTGCTGATGTAGACGGACGAGCACGTAAATTTATCGCTTCATTAATTTGGTGGTTGACTTTGACTTTATTTTCTACTGAGTCTGCTATGTATCCTTCTGCCACCTTATCCGATGTCCAACCGCCATGCCTTCTCAATGTGGTTAAATTGGCACCGGAATCTGCTAGCAGAGTTGCCCAGCTTCTTCGAAAGCAGTGACCGGTGTAAGATTCAGCATCCGGTAGCTTCAAATAGGCCGCAATCGTTTTTGGTATAGCACCAAGTTTATGCCGGCCTATAGGCTGCTTGGTACATTTACCTTTAACATAATTTAGGAAAAATCTATCACATCCCGCGTTTTCCGGGCGGAGGCTTTGATATTTTTTGACAATTTCCAAAAATTCATCACGAATGATAAACGACCGATCAATTTTTGTTTTAGTGTTTTTCAGTTTGACCAAAATCATATCGTGGTGTTCTTCAATGTCATCGATTTTTATATTAATTAATTCAGCTGTCCTGCATGCCCCATTTACTCCAAATATTAAAATGACCTGTAATAATGATAATAATTTGGTTGATACAAAATATATTAAGCAACGGAAAGGAAAAATAACCATCGGTCACGTTGTGAAATAACTTACCTTTGTTGCTAGAAACACTTCATCAGGTGCATCTCTCAAGAAACTTTCAATATTTTCCGCTGTCAATACTAGATTTTTTTGATTGAAAGCCTTCTGATAGCCTTTTCAATAGAGTTAGTAACTTGGTGTAGTTTTTGATATTGATGTTGTGCTCCGTATTAAGCGTTGCCTTTAGCATTGAATAAATGCCCCATAAAGTGGAGGATTTATATTTATTCGAGAGTTCATCAAAATACGTCAGCATTACACTTTCAGAGAAAGAGTTTGTTTTTTTATTTATTTGCCATGTCTTGAAATTTTCATATACTTTCTTATATTTATCTCGGGATTTAATGGGCAATAAATTTCGAATCACTGACTTTGCAATGTTTTGAATTTCCGGCTGTGTAAGATCCATGTCCGTACTCGTGTCACTCATTGTTATTTATTTTTATTTCAAATCGTACAGAATATACACAATTATCTGAATGTTTGTTTCCGATCTAAAGAACAGACAGAAGAAATTTTCCTTCCCGCCGCAAAGGCGTTTTCACATACTTAAATAAAAAACGCTTACAATCGCAAAAGTACACATTCATTGAGTGAATTTGACGTTTTAATTTTTTTATTAAACGCACAAATGTAATGTTGCTCTAATAATTTTGTTATTTTCTGAAGGAGTTACTGTTGTCAAAAATAATCGACCAATTGCAGAGTAGAAAGTAAAAAAGGCCGCTAAACACTACACTTTACTTTGCAAATCTACATTGTTTGACTATTTTGGAATTGTACTACTAAGAACTACTTTCTACTCTCATTTCAATCCATCTTTGGCCATATTTCCGAGCAGTGGCGTGAAAAAGTACTTACCCCTACAATTTTCTTGGCTGGGGGATGCCACACAATTTAAGGCGGGTTTAAAAATAATGCGTAGAAAGTATTTCATAGATGGACATCACACAGATTTACACAAAATAACATATAGATTTTAATCTTTTTCCTAATAATAAGGAAATATTGTTTTGATTTGTTTTACAGATACAGATTTATCTACCACAGACGCCCGAGACGACATTGCACCTACGGCTAAAACATCTCCTCAAAAACAAAGGAAAAACATCTCTTGCGACTACTCTCCAGCTAGATATAGTCTAAGATCCAGTCGCTCGGCCGGAAAGGTTTGTCAAATCAATATGTATTCGAGTGTAATGTATTTATTGGTGACCAAATCTCAACGTTCAACGCTCCAAATGGAAGGTCACGTCAATCGGACGGATTCTGAACAAAATGATTTTCGGTGAAATGAAAATTCTGCGAAAATATGAATGTCAAGGAAAACTCGTACTTTGTTTATTAAAGTTTTCGCTGGGCCTTATATCACAAGATTTACAAGTCATCATATCATATACGAGTTTCTATACTTCACAATAGAACGTATACTTATAATTTTACATTGTGTTCGGCTTGTACACTTAAAAAAGCCTTGCATCTTACCTAAAGTTTTATTTTTACCTACAGAAGAAGCAGGAGGAAAAGACTGAAGCTGTAAGCAGGGAAAGCAAAGACTATACTTTATTTGCAAGCCTTGGCCTTCAAAAAACCAAATTCGTATCTGAGAAATGTATTAAAAAAACAATTTCTAATCCACTAAAATTTCCTGAACATCTGACTCCACCATTAGAAGCGCAGGGCGCAGTTGAAGATGTTCAAACAAATAGTGCTGCCCACCACGTAGAACCAAAAATTATTAGAAATTTCAGTATAGTGCCCCAAATAGAAAACAAATTAAAGGGTATAAATTATGCTAATGCCGAGGGCGATGATCAGAATAATGCGGATTATGAGTATAGTGCAGATGATTATGGCGCGGAGGATTACGGCGCAGATGATTATGGCGCAGGTGATTATAGCGCAGATTATTGTGGCGCAGATGAAAATGCTGCAGATGATTATGGCGCAGATGAAAATGCTGCAGATGATTATGTAGATTTGGTAGAGGACGGAAACGCCAATGCTGAAACTCATAATGATGATAATTGTGATGACGTATTACGGATGGCGGCAATGGATACCGACCAGAACTTCGAAAGCAAACAAGCAAGCAAGTCGGGCAATCGTAATGCAAACAAGATATTCAAGTTAGTTGTACACGTATCAACTTTCAAATACCGCAGATGTTTAGCGGAACTACACAAATTCTGGTAAACATTTTCTCCTTACTCACAAATACTTTATTGAAATCTTCTACTTGGCAAACCACAGCATCACTAGACCACTGTAAATATCTTATCGCCTATGTTGCAAAACGTGAAGTTTCTGGTTACTGAGTAGCGTACACGAGCGGACGGATAGGTGTATGAATTTCCATTACTGTATTCCTTTTTTACCTTTTAATAACATGTTCCGATTAAGACTAAAGTGACTTATCACAGTTATCACTTCAATGAGCCAACTGCACATACATTTTAAGTTTAGCCACATATCTTGATTTCCCGTAGACCTGCTTACTCTTCTAAGTGATAGAAGCGGCGAATTCAAATCTACCTCTACTTATTGACTAATTCATTGCTAATCCCGGCTCTGCAATAAGACAGATGGGGTAAACCGCCGTCCGTAATAACTGGCCCCCTCATACTAAAAATAAACTCTTGTCTCTCTACAAACAGAACTCAATTTAGTATAACGTGGCCAGTTATTCAAGGGCGGCCAGTAATGACCTTAAATAAAAATGAGTTCTATTATAGGTGAATAGAGTTCATTTTTAGTATGAGATGGCCAGTTATTGAACGGTGGCCATATATTGGCGATCTACCCTACTATTTATTTATTCTGCTACTTCTTCTTTCATTTCAGCGAGGTAACAAATACATCGTTGAAAACTAAAGGTTGCAGTATAACGGAGTATCAAATAAATGTGAAGGAAAAGACTATGAAAGTCGGTGAGCACGCAAAGAATGTGTGTGACCGTTTGAAGAGGTATGTTACGCGTTCATTTATTCCGAGTTTGGACCAAGAGAGCGAATAAATAATAGTACTTAAGCCATAGAATAATTAACATTACCTAAAGGTGGAGAAGTGGTGGAGAACGTCCACTGCCTAAGTGATGACGTTAGCTGTACTGTTTTTTACAATAGACAATCAGGGTGATATAGGGTTGTTAACGTACCACATAACTGAACATCTAAAATGTTAATAGTTCCGATGCTTTTTATCGAAATGAGTATCAAATTTTGGAAATAATAATATGATATGATGATAAAATAATACAATCGCTGGGAAGTCAGGAATAAGTAAATAAAACTGGCCAAATGCGAGTCGGACTCGCGCACGAAGGTTTCCTTACCATTATCTATAAAAAAACAAAAAAACGTTTGTGGTATGAGAACCCCCCTTAAATATTAATTTTATTTTGTTTTTAGTATTTGTTGTTATAGCGGCAACACAAATACATCATCTGTGAAAATTACAACTGTCTAGCTATCGCGGTTCTTGAGATACAGCCTGGTGACGGACGGACAGCGAAGTCTTAGTAATAGGGTCCCGTTTTTACCCTATGGGTACAGAACCCTAAAAATAGTTAAATACAGCTTAAGTTTTTACGAAACAGTTCATATTTTGCAATGAGATTATTTCTTTCGTCGTGTTCGTCTTGCTAGATATTGTAATAGTAGATTGTTAACCAAGTGCTGAAAGGCACCCATTTCTGAAGAGATATATGATTGGAGTCAGACATGGGTGACTTTCACCCGAGTTAAACACTCTACTTTTCATATCGAATACGATGAAAGTACATGAAAACACAGACGGAAAATTAAACAATATGTTTATTCACACTATACAATTCAAAAACGGCAGCCGCCATCATCGTTGCGTCATCAAGGCAGAAAGAATAGTCCCATCTCACCTGTCTTAAAGAGAAAGGGCAAATATCTGTCTCGCTCGACTCACGAGAAAAAAAAATTCGGTCACGTGAAATACAGATCGTAAAATTACGATTTGAATTTTGAAATTAAAAATATTTATTATTTTAGCTAAAATAAAAGTAATTAATTTACAAAATAAATTTATTTTTCTCAAACATGCTCGGAAATGTATGAATTAATATCACGAAATGAGGACATGAAGTTTATTGTGGCGCAGATGAAATACGATGCCACAGACAGACTCACAGACACACAGATACACGGACACGTCAAACTTATAATACCCTTTTTTGCGTCGGGGTTTATACAAAATAGGTTATAACTTATAATTTTCAAACATTTACTAACGCTCTAAAAGGTTTCATATTATTATTTCTTATTTGAGGAGATTACTAAATCGAAAACCAGCCAAGTGCGTGTCGGATCACGCGCAGTGTAGGATTAGTTGCGCCTGTCTGTCTTTGTTACATCGACACGAGCGCGCCAACTACGAGTACACGTTGCGTCGCCCGAATTTGTACGAAAGTCAGCCTTTTCAAGAACATTTTTTTAGTTGGTTGACTATTACTCGTTAACTACGAGGGGCGGCTGATAAGTCCTAAGCCTATGGTAGAAAAAAACGATATATAAAAAATAACTTATGTTTATTTTTCAATATAATCTCCCTCTAATTCAATGCATTTTTTACATTTTTGATACAATGATTTTAGGCCGTTAAAAAAATATTCTTTAGATTCTTTCTTTCTTTTCTTTCTTTTTAGGGGACAATCTTACACAAATCGACCTAGTCCCAAACTAAGCATAGCTTGTACTATGGGTACTAGACGACGATAAACATACTTATATAGATAAATAAATACTTAAATACATAGAAAAAAAAATGCTCCTCTACAGCCGCCTTCATCTCTTCATCACTGTCAAATCTCTTTCCCCGTAACTCTCTCTTTAAATTACTGAACAGAAAATAATCGCTAGGGGCTAGGTCTGGACTGTAGGGTGGGTGGTCGATTTCATCGAAGCCAATTTCCTTCAGAGCCTGCCTCGCAACCCGGTCGGTGTGAATGGGTGCATTGTCTTGCAAAAACAAAATTCCTTTCCTTAATTTGCCCCTCCTTTTCTCAACTACCGCTTCTCGCACCTGTCTCAATAGATTAGCATAATAAAGTGCATTTATTGTAGAACCTTTGGCCAAATAATCTATTAAGAGAATGCCATTTTATTATTTTTTATTTTACAGTCCCAAAACACAGTGGCCATTAACTTAGTGCCGATTTTTGCACTTTAAACTTCTTCGGTGGTCTTTCACCCTTTTCAATCCACTGCATGGATTCAGACTTACACTCCGGATCATACTGCCTGATCCATGTTTCATCAACAGTTACTATTCGGGAGCAAACTTCATCTATACCATCTCCGCACAGATCTAAAAACGCCTGGGAAGTTTCAACACGACGTTCTTTATCGAACGCCGTCAGCATTTTCGGTACCCAGCGAGCACTGACCTTAGTCATGTTCAAATGTTCATGTAAAATCTCCCCAACCCGTTCTTTACTAATGCCTACAGTATCAGCTATTTGCCAAACCTTAACTCTCCGGTCTTCTAATACTAATTTTCTGACTATTCTTACATTTTCTTCAGTCACCACCGATATTGGCCTCCCTGAACGGGGATCGTCTTCAATCGACTCCCTACCCAGTTTAAATAAGCGACTCCACTTTTTGACCGTAGCATAAGAAGGTCCAGAGGCACCATAAATACTAGCCATTTCATCAAAAATACATTGCGGTGATTTAGCACTTTTTGTAAGGAACTTAATTACAGCACGTTGCTCAATTTTCGTAATATTTGTTGATAATTCAGACGTGGTGGACTTTTCCGTTGAATATCTCAAGAAAAATTCAAACAAATATGACATGATTTTCTTTTTAATAATTTGTTTTTAAGGGGCTCCCGTCAAAAATCAACGAAATTTAGTTGTTTTCATTTCCACACTCGTCCTCGGTTTATAGAAGCTAGCTTTCCAGATGTAGATATGAGAAAGTTTGATTCCTGTTTAACATTTTTGATATTGAATAGCCTGAAAAATGTTAATACATAATTAGTTATAGACTCTTAAAGAAAGGTCTGTAAAAATACTAAACCCGACACCTCATCCTCATTAAAACGTTTATACTCCCGAAACTCATACCCACTCATACATACTGAACTTAGGTATAATTTTGATATGCGTTTTATATTTTTTTGTGTTTGTAATTCATAAAAATGGACAAAACCTAAAAACCGCAACGTAAGAAGGTAGCGGGTGCCTACGCGGGCGACGGGCGCGGGCGGGGGCTCGTCAGTGTCGTTTCGACTGTGACACACGTCGGACGTGTGCCAAATTTTCGCTGCGCTCAGCTGGCTTTATTGGTGGTTGTCAACAATGTCAACTTGATGTTTATTTGGGATGTTGACACTTCATGAAAGGTAAGTTTCTTTCCACGTTTTGCTCTGTTTTGAAATTGACTTAACCACAATGTAATACGATATTTCACACTTGTCACAGACGAAATGGCGCTGTGTATCAATATTCGGCGAATGTTGCTTTCTTGTCCACGAGTGGTCTAGTGTTCGAACCGTACCGATGATTTTCTTTTTGTGTTTTATTTTTATTATTTTGCAAACAGCAATGGTTTTTTTTTTCATGTTTTCCGAATACATCAATGTTGCCCAAATCTTTCTAGGAGGAGAAAAAAAACGAGATGCCCTGCAGGCTTTGAATATGAACAGCGAAGTCTCGGCACAAACGATTTATTCATCTAAAGACGCAGACGGAAGGATTATCCTTTGGTAAGTATCTATTTACCATTATTTAATGTAATATTAATAATAAATTAATTAATTTGCAAAATGTATAATTTGACACAGTATGAAATTGACAATTGCATCACATCTCCATTCAACGTTATAATATATGAATGTACTATCCATACCTACATAATATAACCGTTTTCTCTGATGTCAGTGTTTGTAATTCTAACATTCCTTGTTATAGTTATGAAGAAAGCAACGAAGATATTTCGATGTCGTTGAACCCTTTGTACGAAAAAGAAAATACCAACGTAGCTCCCGACGCCGACCACGCCGACACTGGCAATCGTAATGCTGGGTAAGATCTAAGAACCTATGCCTACGCGGGGCATCTCACTCGTCCTTCCGTCTTTATGTCAATTACCTATACATCGGCCATTTTACAAAAAGGTGTACACTCGACTTAAAAAAAAATGGTATACATAATCGGGTTCTTTCTACTCAGAATAGGGCACTTTTGAATGTTGTAAGAGAAAAAAAGTGTCCCGAGATATTATATTCCATTCCGTTACCGTTTCCATACTAAGCTTGTACGGTGGTAACGGAACGGAAAACTGAAAATTATGTGTAACATTTTGGACTACTATTAGGTTCGAATGTGCTCTCGTTTCTGAGTAGAAAAAACCCGATTATGTATATCAACACTTAAAAAAAAGTAGTCTACAACTTTCCGTAAAATGGCCCACTTGAGCATTTGGTGAAGGATAATCAACGGTCACTGCAACGGGCAATCGGTAACTGTATTAATTTTAGGTACCTACCTATCTGTATCTATTTTATAAACGAAAGTCTGCGGTTTTCACTAAGATTAAATTCAGACAAGCGTAAGTTTTTGTATTTCGAGGCGCGTAATTCCGGTTATAATATCTAGTACTGTGAACTGAGGATTCTGTGATTTGGTGAGTCGAATTCCATAAGCTCCGTTCGTAACTAAAGTGTCATGTCGATAGTAAATATAAATACATACATAATGATCACGCCTGTCTCGCATTAGATAAAGAACGAGATAAGTTACGTGATTACTGATCTCTTGAACTTTTTAGCATTTTCGAGGAAGAAAGTCGTCCATTTAAGGATCACCACGACATGTCTTATAATAACGATGACGCGGAGGATATTGGGGTCTGTTAGTTTAAGTGTATTTTATTTAAAAAGTGACTGACTGCGCGGACGTTCAACGGTGCTCTTCTGTTGAGAAGTGCTGTTAGATTAAGATTTTAAAAAATGTACTTGAACCATAAACAATTTAAAAAAAGACTAAATAAAAAAACTGTGTGAGATAAGCGCAGTCGGTCGGGCTAAATGGAATCGAGGATGTTGCCGATGCTTTCGTTTGACATATAAGGATGCAGAACAGATGTATGCGAATGTTGGCAAAATTTTGATTTCAAGAAGATTATTTAGTGAATTTCAGCAATAATTTGAGAAAAATACATCATTACTTCATTCATGATTTTTTTTGTGTTTTTCAGTTGGAAATTTCAGCAGAACCAATTACTACCGAAAACAATTAATGGAAGAAGGATCTTGGACATCAATTACTTAAAAAAAAGTTAAGCATTTATTGGAAATCGCAAGCCATGGACCTATGGGCTGTACTTCTAAAGAACTTGAACTACATGGTGAAAAGCAGAATGGTTTACTGTCAACTCTTACCTTTCGGTGAAAAATGTGCAATTGCAAGTTTTATGTAAATAGTGATTGCTGTGATGAAAATGTTGTAAATCTTCATTGTTGTGCTGTAGCTGGCACGGTAGCAATTGGTTGCGGTCAAGCGCAATTAGAGACAAAATTTATATTTGCTGCGTGGTTCAATGAACACGAACCTCTAACGGTAGAGTTCATATTGAAAGATGACGTTTTTCGGCAGAACAAGATGAAAGCAAAATTAACCACATTCTACATGACTCGAGCTGGTGGGTCCACGGCACTCTCGAAATATGCCTATTAGAGATCCGCCACCGATCCAAGAAGCTATAAAAAGGAAGGAAGAAAAAAAGAAATCTCAACAAGCAGTCAGACCGATAATCAACAGGGTCTAGCTGACTAGCAACCCGCCTAATATGGCATTATACATCAAGCATTATACTGAAACTAAATCGGTTTAGTAGTTATTAAGTTTATCGCTCACAGACAGACAGACGTCGGTGGCGACTTTTGTTTATAGTAATAGAGAAAAGACGGTAGGGAAGAAGATTTATTGATGATTTATAGATTAAGCGGGATTGGACTGTAATAAATCTCGGTTATTCCTACTTGTTACCACCGAGTTCTTACCACTGGTCACAGCAGGGACTTTTTCTCCTTTTGTTAACCCCCACGTGGTAACAAATGGGGAAAAAAGTAGTTTCCCAGGTGGTATCAGATGAAAGAAAAATGATGGAAGGAAGTTACAACTTGCTTGGTTGGTGGTAACAAAGAGGAAAACCCTTGAAATCTTATATCTATAGTTTAGGTCGGTTCACATAGGTAAGTGCTTCAGAAAAGAAACGTTCTATTTATACAGTGAATTAAAATGTAGTATATTACGCACCCAAGCTTGTTTTTATGCTAAACCTTATACAGGAGGACATCCCAAAAATACCATACGACGTACCGTTAGGGCGTTCATTAACTTCATTAGTTTCTGATTACAAGAAATATAAGTTCGATATGGGGGTGACATTTATCTACAGTTGACTGTTATTTTTAATGTTAAGGATTTATCTAAGTGTTTCAGGTACAGTCAGCTGCAGAGAAATGTGACACCCTGACTGACCCCCTAGCGCACTGGGGAAAATGATTTATTTACAACTAACTTATTCTGTTACTTAACTACTAACATTATTACATAGTTTCTGCTTTATGGCAAAAAAACCCGATATCTACGAGGGTCGCATTTGCCCCAACTGACCTGATACTATGCTTTCCGACTGGCAGTAGTAGTCACTGAGTAGACCATATTATTTTCAATCCACGCGTTACGTGCAACAGGCCCGGGTTCGATTCCCATAAAGAGGGTCTTTTTTTCATGACTTACTCAAAAGGCAACCTAAATTATGTCTTCAAATAAATATCTTTTTAAAATCCGGTTGTTTTCAACTTTTTGTTCATTAATTTTTATAAGTCTATGCGTAAGGTGTACGTGAAATTAAATAAATAAAGGCGCCATCTAGTGAGAAACTAGTCCATACATCACGTTACGTGGTATCTCGGTGATATGCATGTCAGACCGTCCGTGGCGCTGTCATCTTTGGTTATCGTAATTATGATAGCTTGTGCGGGGGGCAGGGTAGCCGGAGGCTCAAGGTCATTCAGAACGGGGACCCCCTTAAATGGCCTTTCTAGTGGCCAGTACCATAAACGCATATACGACCTCGAAATACCATAGGCTTAGGACTTATCAGCCGCCCCTCGTATAATATAGTTATGCCTACTTATCCCTGATGGTTTTCATATTAAATTCATTATATGTACTGCCATGTTTTTTTTTTCATATACTAGTAGTAACCATTTAGGCGGCAGAGGGCCGGACACATGACTAAAAAAAATTAGGGCTTCAAAGCCCAATATCACACAAACGCATCTCTGAATTGAAAAATCTTAAAGTCTCATCTTATTTTGAACTTGTTATTAAGAGATACCCCTCACTCACCATAGGTTTATCGAGAAAAATATTATATCCCCAGCACGTCTATCATGGGACGGCCGCGACATACTCTCGATTTTTCTCGCACTATACCTCTTTTTCGAAGTGTTCTAATAAGAAGGAGACGGATAGTGCGAGAAAAATCGAGAGAGCTCGCGCGCCGTCCCATTGAAAAATTATGTACATAAAAAAAAATTAAATTATTTCAAAATTGCTTTCTTGGGGCATTCATATCAAGATATAACGGATCATTTGTGATACATTATATCTTGATATCTAACCTAATTAGTTGGGTATATCGTATCTGCAAGCGTCCAACCTTGATATTTTGTGACAAAAACTAAACAAACTATACCAACGGATGAAAAGGCGCAGATAAAGGGTTAAAGAGTTATTTCCCGTTGGATATATGGATACTACGTATCATTTTATGATTAATATGTACCGTATCTGCAGTACAGTTCCTTATGTCACGTAAAATAGGTATTGAAGTAGAACTGTCACTTGGTAATATTGAAAAATTAAAAAAAAACTTAATGCAATTATTTTCAAAATTGCTTTTTTGAGGTTAGATATGAGGATATCACGTATCATTTGTGGTATATTGATTTTCTTTTAAATCAGCCTTATCGTGTCTGGATGAGCCCAAACTTGCTATGTTTCGAAAATTATTTTTGTTTTAATTAAAAAAATATGACTAAAATGTAATGATGTAGTATACTTTTAGAATTGCCTCGAAAAGCCCTTTCATATGATACTACACACGATAGGTTTCTAAAAAAAATATATTTTTTTCCATACAAAAAGAAAAATGTTTCAGCACTCCCCCTCTAAGGGATTTTTTTTAAGAACTGCGGGTCAAAAAAATTGTTTTGCCCTATAGTATGTGTGTGCCAAACGGCTAAACTGTACATCGATTTGCGGTTTTTTTAAGCGTAGGGCTACCTCTAACATGTTTATTACCAGACTTGCAAAGCGTATATTTATAGAAGTGATTGTTTTTCTACAGCATATTGGACCGCGACCCCTGCGTAACCAGTGATAAATTCCGTGGTTTGATGAAGGAGTACGGAATCCCGGATTTTGATATGAACGACACTCAGCTGGCTGAATATCGGTGAGTTATATTACTTACTGTATATCTTTAAAAATGTGTATTATTGCTCTGACAGAAATTTGTAAAGTTTACCTAATAATAATAATATTTTAATAGAGAGCCGTGTACATATATTACAATACAGGCAGCATCAATAACTATATTAGAAGAGGTACGCACCATATATTTTTGCCACTTCAAGGAATAAGGTTTAAATAATTTTATATATACAATGTGTCCCAAAACCAAAACCCAATGTCAAGCCGAAAACTGGTCATAACGGTCAAGGCCAAATCATATAAGTTATCAAAAAAACAAACCAAGTCACGTATAAACCTAAATGAAGGGTATATATTTTCTTATAAATGGACACGCTGTATTGATGTTTTAAGTACTACGGATACTGATCGTTACTTTTATTTATTATTATTGGGAATCGAGTTAGACTCTAGCTTGAACTTTAAACTCCATATACAAAAGCTTACAAAACAGTTATCGTCTTTTGTATATGCTCTAAATCATCTAAAGCGTTTAACTGACCTAACTTCCGCCCTTTCAGCCTATTATGCATATGCTTACTCCAGGATGTCCTACGGACTCATTTTATGGGGTAATAGCACAGACATAGGAAAAATATTTATCTTACAAAAAAAGTGCATTAGGATATTGGCAAACATAGATCAAATGGAAACGTGTAGAACCCATTTCATAAAGTACAAAATATTGACTGTCACGTCCATGTACATTTTGGAGTCGAGTAAATTTGTTAGAAAACATATAGATTTATATTCACAGATAACGCAAAGCAAAAGAAATGACCGAAATTTAAATAAACTAAGATTACCTTTTTCAAAATTAAAGTTCGTTACATCTAGCCCGCACTACATGACAATAAAAATTTATAACCACTTACCTAATTTTATAAAAAATGAGACCGAACTAAAATCGTTCTGTACAAAATTAAAAGCTTATTTAGTCGATAAATGCTACTATAATATAGACGATTTCTTTAATGATAAAGTGTAGAATCTGAAGTCTTAAAAATGTGTATGTATAACTAACTTAAAAATAACAGCTATTAAGCTGTAGATGCCCTCTCATATTGCTGCGCCCTATGCAGGGTATCACATGTAAAACTGCCCTATATTATACCTACCTTTATAGCTATGTGATATGCAATAAACGATTATTATTATTATTCTTATTAATATTTTTACTGGTAGTAGTAGCTGGTGTTGGGGGCTTCCTTTTCGTCGATAACCCATAAATAAGTTATGAGTGATTAACCCTTCTGTAATTTAAATACTTAAGTTAGAACACAAGTGTAAAGTGTAAAATCGTTAGGCCAACTAACTTCAACCGTATGGAGTGAAAAAAAAGTACTACGCTAATTTGGCAAGCAGCTTTAAAAGTTGTCTTATTTAGTCAGAATTTCAGATAACATAAACATATGTATTTTAAGGAGCGCGAGATGCATGTGGTTTTTTTGTGTATTACCATAAGAAAATAAAAGATCAATTTCATCGAGATTTATTTTTCACACACATCACATTTAGTCGATCTTGTATACCCACATTTATGCTAAAAGTGGCGCTGGAACATACGTTTCATGTGCTCTGCCTACCCCTTTTGGGAATAAAGGCGTGAATGTATGTATGTATTTATTGTTTTGAATCATGAAACTGTTATGACTTTTATGACCCTTTTGCGGCTTGGCGTTGACTTTTGGGACCCCCTGTAAATAATGTGGAAATAAAATTCGATCTTCGACTTTCGGACTAAACTAATTCACGTCTGGCTACACGAGTAGAAAGAAGGTTCGTTGTGCGCCCAAAGTGGCAACTTTGGGCGCACAACGAACCTTAGGTACTGAACGAAATATTAGGCACTGTAAGAGTAACACATCCGTTACGATATGTTTGGCTGCTGTTATACGATGCTAACTGCACAACGAACTTATTACGTATATAACCAGACGTGAATTAGTTTAGGCCGAAAGTATAAGAATCGAATTTTATTTTCACATTATATACAGGATGTCCCAAAAGTCAACGTCAAGCCGTAAAAGGGTCATACTCGTAACAGTTTTCAAATTCTTGAAAGCAATAAGTGGTAAAAAATATCATGTGCTTATTCTTACTCTTTTGTTAATACAGACGCGAGTTTTTTTGTCTCTGTGTCTGTTAAATTGCTAGTTTAATACGGGTGTAGACTGAAACTTTATTATTGCTCCAAAAGAAAGAAGGCGAAGAAATATCCCTAGTGACGAAAATCAGTTATTGACGTCACAAACGACAAGCGTCGTATTACCTAAATGACAATCGTTTCATATGATGCGTTTTGCGGAAAAGGGACAGAACATACCGCTTCTTAAAACTTTGCACACTTATAACTTTGGGATTATTTAACCTTTTACGTTGCTTTTTTCTCCATTTGACTACATTTTCAATGTTAACAGTAAATGTTTATTAAGCAGAAACGTCCGCTCCTTCTTCCAAATTTACTATTATCGACATTTTTAATCTTTTTTCTGGGAAATACGACATTAATAATCATTTTATCGAGTGTCTACACCCTATTATTCCAGTTCCTTCAGGGGCGAACCCGAGACGTCTGTTTTCAGAAATTACCTTTTGTATCGCGTCTTTTCGTGCTTTTCGCGCCGGTCTTGTGCTAGCCATGCTAACCGTCATGTCGTGAGTCGCGTTGCATAGCATCACCTACAACCCCTTCGGTAGATTTTCTCTGTAGACATGGTCTGATGGCATGTGGTAGCTCCGCAAGTTTATTTATTTTATACCACGGAATAAACGGAGGAACAGAGTAGCAGGACTAGAAGACGTGTATATTTAAGCCCTGTTCTATTATGAAAACGTTTGCTGTATTTCTGGTTACCGATGTTTAATATCATTCTTATTATTTGTTTTCAGAGTGATCATTGAGCAGTATCTCGAGTTGGCGGAACAACTATCAATATGCGTGACACGTCTCGCCGATACTGTTAAAGCGAAATGACGGTCCGACGACACGAGAAAAGGTGCAAATGTAAAGTATGTGCGTCTTGTCTCCTCACTTGTTGCACTAGTCACACGCACTTGTGCTAACCCACGGTAAAGTGTGCAAAGCTGAAATAATGTCCTCGGATGCGAAATGTACTTGCATACTTATGCATTGCTTTATAAGCTGCCCATATTTCACATCCGAACATAAAGATATGTAAAGTTTTATCCTGACATATTTTATTTTTGTTATACTTTTATATATATAGGAACTAGGAACTTCCATGTGATGTTAGATTGTAATATGATTAAAAATGTAAGGGGCAATATCAGATAAATATTTTAATTGCTATTGATTGCTTGTAGGAGTACTTGGTTCTCGGTACGGGCCTGTCTATTGGGGCATTGTTTTTGGAATTAGTGCGTAAAACACACTCCCTATTCCTAGCAAACCACTTGCGCAACAGTTTGTTAATGCGTAAGTTATTCGTTTCTTTTATATAAAACTTGGCAACAAATAAGTTAAATCTTAACACTAATCTCTTAGTTGAGCTCTCCCTCACGTTTCGTCACGTGCGTTGTTAAGACTTTGTATGTTTTTGTTTTATATACTCGTGTACCAAAAACTACAGTTGTTGGTGTCGCAGTTACCACGCTTCTGATAGTTAAACTGAATAATTTTATATTGTTAAGAGCCTAAAACCATATTTTGTTTGATTTTATAAAAACTGTAGATAGTCCCCTTTTTTATTGCTTGAATATGTTGATGTCCTTTTATTATTGAATATTTTTGTAATTTTGATGGTGATTCAGTGGGCTATTTTTATATTGCGTTGTGTATTTTATGTTAATGTGAGAAAGTGCGTATTTAAATGTACGCAGCTAGCTGTATTCTATGTAATCGTAAATATGTGGTTTAATGTGAACCTTGATCCCACTTTCATCGTAAACTCTGGATATTACGTTTTTCAACCGACTTGAATGTGACGAAGGAGGTTCTCAGTTCGTGTTCATGTTTGTTTTAATGTATGTACACGGATAACCTTGCCGCATTGGTTTACCGATTTTGATACTTTATTTTTTGTTCGAATGTTATCAGATCGGAGGATTGCCCTTGTAAATTTAGTGAAGATCTGATGATAAGATCCAATGGGAACTGAGGGAACTCGTCATATATCTTCGGCCCATAATATTGGAGCAGTTCGGTCGAATGCTCAAGGATCCCATACTTGGTACTTATGATTTCTAGTGATTTGGGAATTTCATGTGGTAACCAACGCATTTGCTCTCGAAATGTATATGTAATAAAAATGCCGAAGGCAGTATTTTGTGTTATAATTAAAAATAACAGTTTATAAATTCATTATATACTGCTGATAAATCACCCGCAACAAGTTACGATGAAAGCAGTTTATGTAATTTTTGAGAAGTGATTGGCCGGCGTTGTAGAAAACTATCTATCTAACATACTAGCTTCTGCCCGCGACTCCGTTCGCGCGAAATTTGTTATATTGTAGCTCCATACAAACTTTCGCCGCCCATTTCACCCCCTTAACGGATGAATCCCGGGACTAAGCTATCTCTCTACCAAATTTCCTCTAAATCGGTTCAGCGGTTTAAGCGTGAAGAGCTAACAGACAGACACACTTTCGCATTTATAATATAAGTATGAATTATACAAATTGTGTTAATGTTTTGTATTGTTCGTCATAAGCAGAGCCCTGGCCACTAATTTTGTATTACGACTTGTCTCGCTCTACCTAAATGTGATGCTGATGACAAGTTAAAGCATACTAATATTTTCTGCGATTGATATCTTGCTATGTCTATGCTAATGAGTCATGGTTTCAAAGTAAACTAAGACTTATTGTATAAACTATTTAACTTGCTATTTTTATGCATAGTTTATATTGTAGAAGTAGTATATTGCATTTTTTGGTATTTTTTGCAGTTAAGGGTGGGTACTTGCTCCAACCCATCTATAATCGTAAGCTGTGTTCGTTAAAATCTCAATGTCGGGAAAATTTGCTCAAGTTTCTATGGAATGACAGCTGACGGCGCCATATTTAATGCGTAATCGTATGTTGGTGCAAACCCCGCCGTAAAGGCCAACTTACGATTAAATACCGATCAACGTTAAACATGGCGCCGCCGGTAGCTGTCAAAGTTTAAATTCAAATTACAGACGGTTTGCTGCAACCCACCCTAATAAAGCTGGGGTTATATTAGAGCCAAGCCGCGTCGCAACGCTAACTTTGTATTGAACGTGACGACACGCGGGACTGAGCTAATGTAACCACGTTCATACTAAATGTATGTAACCGATTGGCAATCCCACGCGTTGCGACACGCGGCGTGGCTCTAATATAACCCCGGGTTTTTGTCGAAATGAATAGATGCAGATATGATAACTTACCATCCTCCCTGCATTTGGTGGTCTGTACTGAATGCTATTTTCTATGGCCTATTATTAATGATTTATCCAGTGTCTTATTTTGAACAAGAATACCTACTATTGGTGTACAGAATTTGATTTTAAATTTTATGTTCATTTTGTCCCCGTTCCCAACTGGTCCCTTATTTGAACTCTTCCTCATTCATATATCGTCCCATTCACAGGTGATATTGGACGCAAAAGGTGTTGAGTTGGGAATCGTAGGTACACGTAGGAGTTGGGAGTGAGGAAAGTTAGACCTAAATGTTTAGAAGCGGCGAATGTACCCAAGAAATTGAAGGCTTAGACAGCATACATTACTTAACTGGTTGCCGGAAGGAACATAATACGGTATTTGACAAAAGTCAAATCAGCTTCTTTTTATGAAACGTCAAAAACGCTCCGTTAATTTGTAGAGATTACTTGCTTGTGACGTCACAATCAAACAACGTCCTTATTGTTAGTTTTTATGAATTTAAAAAACTTAAAATAGTAAACTTAAATGATAGATTGATAGTTCCCGAGTATTTTCTTATTTTTTATGTGTTGCTAATGAAAAAACAAATTATTTTCACTGTTGTCAAATACCCTATTGACTATTAGTCTGCTATGCTGATTTGTAAACTTATCTTCAATTGTGTACATGTTTTATAGGTCTCGCTGCATATTCCCTAATAAGAATATTTTGATTATGTATTCATGTAATTATTATGTCGCTAGTATATGTATATGTTAACTGTGATGTTCCCAGACAAAAGGTATCTGTTTTATCGGTATAGAATTGAGGAAAATTTCATTGCATTTTTGTTATAGTACCTTTTCTGTTGCCGGTAAAGTAGTCATACCTTTTTATATGTGAACGACAATACACCGGTTTTTACCCTTATGATCCTGTAAGATTACTTTTAGGGACATGTTATAGAGCCTGCCATAAGCATGTGACCTAGCAGCAGAAATAGGTAAGCGGTCCTAGTGCTCAAAATTATCGACACACGGACTCTAATGTCAAAGGAATATGGATCTGTGTGGGTCATTTTGAGCTTGTTAATATGCTTAGGTACAGTCAGCGTCATATAGTTAGTAGCAGCCAGAGTAGCCAAATATTTCGTGACACACCTTTATTCTTACAGTAATAAAGACGTGAACCGAAATATTTGGCTACCTTGGCTGCTAACTAACTATATGACGCCGACTGTAGTTCTCATGCTAGCTGTACCTCATTACTCCGTGGTATTACTTGTCAACCGTATGGACTGACTGTTCTATAAGTTGCTTTTATTTATTTGATTTGAAAGTTTACGTGTAATGTACATACATACTTCTAAAAAGTTTATACTTTCATTACATACATATTTTTAGAAATTATTGTTGTTATTGTCGCCAAACCTGTAAATGGTAGGGTTGATTGCGAATAAAATTGTGAATGACAGTGTTTCAGAATATAATAAATCACTAGTTGGCAGCACTGCGGCCAGATGTCTAGCTGCCAAAATCCACTAATAATATTTGAGCATCATTATTTTGAACCTGCAACGCTCGCTATAGATGCAACCAACTGGTAACGATGCATTATCATAAAAACCTTCATCGATTTCCTTTAGCGATGCAAAGGCGTTTTTATTTTTGGCAATAACTTGGGGTTATAAAATAGGACGACAGTCCTATTAGGAGGACACGTCCATCCAGGTCTTTACTATGCTATTACAAGTTCATGATAATAAAAAAATAACAGGCAGGTGCAAATGAGTGTTTATTTCAAATGTTTATTTAAATAAAAGCTTGATATTCATATAGGTAGGTAATATTAAAAGTTATGGCACCAAGGAGTGCGGAATATTAAATTAAGACTAGTACTTATATTAATTAAATCCCTTGCCATCCACCATAGATTGGGCACAGTATCTCGGGAATTGTATAACTTTAAGTAAGAAGTCCGTTAGTCCCTGAAACAAACAACATTTTTATTAGAACTAACAACTCACACTTACGTAAATGTCTAATTTCTGTCGTAAAATTATGTATATTTGCCTTGGCATTGAAATTGCAAGTGTAACTTCATAACGTTAAGGTAAAATATGGTTTGGTTCCAAAAGTGTTGTACTAATTGCGCCCAAGGCCACCTAAGACTAATTTTAATTAGATTTGAGTGAGGGTGAAATATGTAGGTAGCTCTATCTCAGTGGCTCTTAAAGTTTTGTTAGGCATTGACCACTTTTAGAATTACAAAAATACTGTGAACCCCTGTTGAAGAAAATGTTGAAAATATCTTGTTTCGTTTGTCTATACCTACGTGTAGGTAGATACGTAGCTATAGACACGTTAGCACAGATTATATAATAGTTACGTTACGTTAAAAGTAAACGAACTGGCCGTGGACCCCTAGCAATCATGTCAGGGACCCCTAAGGGGTCCATGGACCACACTTTATGAAACCCTGCCTATCTACCTGACGAGAATTTTGACTCGCCCTTTCTCACACCATTTTTTAAGGTTGTTAAGGGAATGTGAAAGAAATCGTGGTAGTAGTACATATAATGAATTTAAAAGGAAAACTATCACGGCGAATAAGTAGGCATAACTAGTTAGGTACCGAGTAATAGTCGACCAACATAAAATTGTACTTAAAATAAACTTTCGTACAATTCGGCCGACACTATAACCGTTCAGTTGGCGCGCGTGTCAATTGAAAAATGTAACTAAGAAAGACAGGCAAACTACTTACGGAACCTACACTGCGCGTGGCCCGACACGCACTTGGCCGATCTTTTGTTACTAGGTTTACGTACTAAGGCGGCAATTACACAATTACACAAGAAAGACATACAGCTACCACCGAAAGTAGCAATAAACGTCTGTTGCTAATTCCGTAATTACTTAATGAAAGAAGATGTGTAGGTACGTACTGTTAAAGCTTCTACACAAACTGTGAAGGGGACTAGAATGATGAACAAGCCAGCGGCAAGGCCTGCTATCCAGAACCCTACGAAGATCAGGATTACGAGCCATAGGACGGAGAACAACACGTTTCCCATTATCTGAAAAGAAACAACAAATTAGAAAAGTTGAAAAACCCCCGACATTTTCATTTCAAAGTCCAATATCTCAAAAACGGCTGAACAGATTTTCATGAAACATGGCTAAGACCACTCGGGATAAAATAATTAATAATTCAAAAAAATAGCACTTAAATCGGCCCATCCGTTAGGGAGCTACGATACCACAGACATACACGGATACACAGCTACACAGACAGACACGTTAAACTTATAACACCCCTCTTTTTGCGTCGAGGGTTAAAAACACAAGTTAGTTTCGTTACAACTTCATCAAATTACAATTTTCATAATTTGGAAAAGAAAAAAAACTATGACGGTGGCAAGCATGTATGCGGCCTGCCTGATGGTAAGTAGAACTTCGCCTATGGACGCTTTTGACACCAGACTGGTTATTGTGAATTGTGAACGCTTATACCCTCATCTCGCCTCAAACGAAACAAGTGTAAACCAGACCTCTGATTAGGTTACGCTTTGATTATAAAGCGTACCTAATCAAAGGTCAGTCAACCTTAGCCTAGTGCATCTTGACGCCACAATTCGTAGTATAGTCAGCAGCAGAAGTAACTAGGCGGCTCAAAATGACCTGTACCCTACTCTAATGCCAAGGGGATAAGAACAGTCTATATAATTTTGAGCATGTTTAATTTGCGTAGCTACTTCTGCTGCTGTACCACAGATAATAGTGCTGTACTACGAATTGTGGCTTCAATAAAGGTTGAACACGCCAAAACTGGGGCATGTAAAACTGGCTATTATTACGGGAAAAATAGAGCTATACAAACTTTTTAGACACCAATTTGATCACAAGGAACTGCCCTATAATATGTCGATTGCTTTGTTTCTATTATCCGTTGTCAAAATGTCGAGCAAACAACATCAACAACGCGAACTCATTTTGCACGAATATATAGAAAATTCAATGCTAAGCTACAGAGATATCGCGAAAAGACTGAAATGTCCTCAATCTACGGTTTGTCGCGTAGGTATTAAAAAGGTTTCGTGAACGCTTAACAATAGATAGAAAGCCAGGAAGTGGTGGGTTGCAAGGAGTCAAGAATAAAAAAAAGGACGAGTGTTGTAAGGATTTTTGCCTCAAATCCTAAGATTTCATCACGTGATGTTGCCAAGAAAGTGAAAATGTCTCAGTCCTATGTTCAAAAAGTAAAACGTAGGGCAGGACTAGGTAAGAAGTTATAAAGCCCAGGCCGCACCAGATCGAGACTCGAAACAGAACTTATCCGCAAAAAAACGGTCACGAAAACTTTATGAAAATTTCATTACGAAATTTGCATGCGTGGTCATGGACGACGAAACATATATAAAAGCAGATTTTAAACAAATTCCTGGGCAAGAGTTCTATACCAGCGTAAGTCGAACAGACGCTCCTGAAGAATGCAAATTAAAAAAAAGATCAAAATTTCCAAAAAAATACCTTCTTTGGCAGGCAATATGTAGCTGCGGAAAAAGAAGTCGCTCGTTTATTACCACCGGCACAATAAACGGTGATATTTGTCAAAAAGAATGTTTACAGAAACGTTTGCTGCCTTTCATAATAAAGCACGACTCACCACCGTTATTTTGGCCAGATTTAGCCAGTTGCCATTACGCAAAAACAGTGATGGAATGGTATGACGCAAACGGGATCGTAGTGGTACCCAAAGTATGCAACCCACCAAATAGTCCAGAACTGCGGCCTGTTGAAGAGTACTGGAGTATTATGAAGGGAATTTTAAAAAAGAAAGGTGGAGAAGTAAAAAATGTCTCAGAGCTCAAAAAAATGTGGACATGGGCGTCGAAGCGGTGTCCTAATGAGATGGTGCAAAGTCTTATGAGCCGCGTGCGTAGGAAAGTTAGAAGTATGGCTTACTGTGTAGACAATAACTAAAATAGGAAACGAAATATTTTAAACTTTATTCTATTTGTTATTAAATATGGAAAACATAATGTAGTTATTTATTGTTAAAATTATTCAATGTCAATATTTGTGTGCCCCAGTTTTGGCGTGTTCAACTTTTATGCACTTGGGTTGACGGGGGAGGTGAGGTAAAAAATAAGTTACAGTAGCATAGCAGTTGCGCGGAAAATGACGTAAGGGTTTTTAAAATAATTATGATTTCGTACAAATACCTCTGGTTTTTTGTGTGATTTCATTCTTTGACGAATTACAACCCGGGAATCGAACCCTGCTAGCCTTTTTAAATTTTTTTCTTTGGGGCGATGCGTTGTCGCGCCGTTGGCCCGGTCGGAGGGGGCGGACGAGTGTGTGGAGCTCCAACACGTCTAGACGGCCGCGACATACCCTCGATTTTTCTCACACTATCCGTCTCTCTCTTATTAGAACACTTAGAACAAGAGGTATACTGCGAGAAAAATGGAGAGTATGTCGCGGCCGTCTCATGATCACGTGAAGAGCAGAAGGCCCAGACTACTCAAGAAACCCCCAACGATTGTCCAGCCATTTCGCTTTAGGAGGGTAAAACCCTAACCTGACTTATCCATCTTATTTTTTTTTTCCGTGGGAAGCCACGGAAAAAGAAAATAAGTTTTTCCTTTACGCATCCCGCCCGGCCGAGGAAGCCAGGGCAGGTTTGTCGGACTCCCGGGAACCGCCCGGAACCCCACTGTGTTCCATCTCGTCACCACGGTGCCGGGTTATGGACACGCTGATGCACTCTTCCGCGACCCGGTGGTGGACTTATCCTAACCTAGTTAGGCTGCATTTACATGAATCGTAAGTGTAGAGATAATTTTATTAAAATTACTATATGTATTTATGGTAAGACGATAAAGTTCAGTTGAACTTGACTTGGACTTGGGTCTCTAAGCGTAAGGTTTGTCTTTTGGTGGGTACACACTGAGAAAACGAACGACCAACGAACGCGAAGCATTTACGTGACAGTTAATTATTTGTTAGAGGTGTGTTAGAGTGAGATACATAGCCGTTCGTTGGCTTATTGGTGTGTACCCACCATTTAGCGAACCTGCTCGTCTATCATGGGACAACCGTGACATACTTTCGATTTTTCTCGCACTATACCTCTTGTTCTAAGTCATTTAGTAAGAAAGAGACGGATAGTGCGAGAAAAATCGAGATCGCGCGCCGTCGCGTGATAGCCGTGCTGTTGGTAACCGACAATAACACGTCGGTGAATAAGTAGCCATTTAAAAGTAGGTAAGTAGTAGTATTTAGTACCTAGTAACGGGCCTCGGGTCCCAGTTACTAGAACCATAGTTATAGGGACGAGTTTACAAATAAGGATAAGTGGGACTACCTTCAACGAGTGAGATCCGTGTTTTAACTATAGGTACCTACTTACCTAAAAGATAGGCGGTTTACTAATACTAGATGTTTGGTAAGTAGGCCCTGATAAAATAAGATATAGGTTATCGAAGGCCGGATGTGATTGTAAACGGAATAGTTATTTGTTATGCAAGGCTGCAAAGTTGTTGTTTGGCGCAAGTGCTTAGTATTGAAAGCCGAGCTAGGGAAGGATTGTAAAATTGAACCATGAGCGAAGCGAATGGTTCAAAAGTACAATCCTGAGCATAGCGAGGCTTTCAAGGCACGAGACGCCAAACAATTTTGCTGCCGAGCGAAACACACAATTTTTCACCTCACCACCGCGAGGAAAATTGTAGGTTATAAGTAAATGTAATGGAAGTAATTTGGACCTTATACTCATTTTCAATCCCATACAACCATTTCTGGTCGCAAAAATTCAATAGTGGTCACAATTTCCTAGAAGTAGTCGCAGAGTAGAAACGGTTCCACCACATACAAACAGTATGAATCTAGTTGCAATATGTGGTAATATCGTGAACACATTTCGAACAACCATGATTTTGGTTATTTTGTTACGGAAAAGTTTCTACACGTTGCGACTTAATATCGTATGGTAATTTTTGGGAACATAGTGTCGAGTTTGTGACTGTGTGCACTTGACGTGTAAATGTTCCGGAACAAAATGGACACAATGTTACTGGTAACCACTATTTGGTCCCAAAGTTACGTAACTGTTTCGTAAATGTGGTGACACAGTGGGACCAAACGAAACATCATAATTTCATAATTGTGTCGTGGTTCTCAAACTATAGTGCCGGTATTTTTCAGATTTAGAGTTAATGTTTATTAAGTATATTACTGAAAAATGAATCGGAAAACCAAACCATTTTGCCATTCCTCTGAATATTATCGACAACTCAGTAAAATCTCGAAAAATAACTCAGAGACTGATTTAAGTGTAATGGATAGTTCTCGTCATGTGTGTCCATCGTACAGCAGCGATCACCACGACTTTAACTCGGAAAGTAGCTCCAGTGCAAATGACAATACTGAGATAAATAATTCAAAACATCCGGAATTTCATAGTGAGATACAGTCAGAACATTCGGCATCCCATGATGAGATTCATTCAGAATATTCGGAATCCCATGATGAGATATTTTGTCTCCGCCATTTGGGCTCGTAAACAGTATTTTCATTATTACTTCTTAAGTTCTCTACTTCATACTTTTTATTCGTCCTTGGCCAGTATAGTAGGTCATTATTCACCCATCCACTGGGAACAGCAGTTACGGCATCTGAGCCTCCTTCTTTGGTGATGACCAACGAAAATGGCATCCTTGAAATATAAAAAAGTTTGAGAATCCTATGTCACTAAATAAGAACATCGCCTCCATTTTAATATCCAAATAAGTCGACACAATGTCGACACAGTATTGGAACAATGTGGAGAGATTTTTCATAGAGATAAATCCCCGTTAAATATTAAAAAATCCTGAATTTCTTTTTATTGACCAGCTGAAAGTTAATGATACTAGAAAATGTAAGAATCCTATACGCTATCAATGATATCTGATTGTTATTTTCTCTCAAAAAAAAAAACTTTATTAGCATTTTCACGTAATTATTTTAATTATCTTTCACAATTTCGAAGGCGCGTTGTTGTAAACTATCTATTTTCCAAAACTACAGGAAGAAACTTAATTCCCACTTACCTTCACTTGCTAGTTATCCGAAAAAACTTAAATTCACTCTCTCGTCTCCGTGTTTTGTTTTTATTATTAAGGGATTTAAAACAGAAGTCAGTAGATGTCAATATGACATGCCCATGAATCAAAAGAACGGAATCAAATGAATGAGTGAATGGAACTCTCATTCAAGTTGACGCAATCACGACACACGGTGTGGACTTTGTGTGGTAAATGGGTTACTTAAGCGTAACCATAAAAATGTGTCAAATCTTCCCCACTTTTGGTCGACCCGACCAAACCGCGACCAAATTGTGACCAAAAATGTTACCTGTGTCGACACAAATTGTGCACACTGTTACCAAATGTTACCAAAAATGGCTGTATGGGAATAAAGGTTTGTTTACATCTCATCAAGATCTAGCATTTTATAATCATCAAATGTAACATAAATATTTTTGAATCAACCTCACGCTTACTTACTTTAAAAAAGTCAAAGTATTGTTGGGTACTCACGGTTTAAACTAAGACTCAAATACGCTTATTTCACTTTTTCCGCTAACTTAGCAAGCATCAAAATTCATATATGTATATATTCTGCACTAAAATCTATAAAAAATCACCATTATTTTGGTTTTACTGTCTGTGGCTTTAGAACAAAACAAAATTAAATGTATATGAGTTTTTTCTTATTAACTTTTCAAACGGTGCGTTCCAAATTTGGAAAAAGCGAAATTTTTAGAAAAATAAAACGACATTTTAAAATTATTTATTCGTATTTTATCCTTACAAGTCAGTCTAAATGTTAATATTTCGTATGTACATACTTAATTAAGAGAGAATAAGTATTATTTATTATATTTTATCAAAATAATAACAATTTATTATTGGCATAACACCATCTGATTCTGAACGCACCTCTCATTCTGTATAGAAAAAAAGTTGGGTCTCGCGATCGACCGTCACGTTCCAAATTCAAAAACTCTTTCCACGCTAGCGGATAAAATGGACTTTTGGGCGCAGATTTTGAGCGATAAAGCAAGCCTTTTCGAGCCGGTGAGGTGAAAACACAATTATTCTATGATATAGATGCCATTTAACTTGAGGATAGACATGGTATTTCATACTCGTATAGGTAATACACGGTTATTTAAAATCCGGCTGACCAATAATTATGTATAAGTAGAGGAAAATCCCTAAATATGGATCAGAGGCCTTAGCACTATAAAGGTTTTTCACACCTTTCATTCGGAAAAGTAAGTTTTGCTCCACGACTAGAGGGACCAAAACGCTACTTTTCTGTTCAAGCTACTTTTTTAATTTATACATTGGCATTGGAACATTTGTACGCAATTTGCCAATTGAACACACAGATGTTAATAAAATAATCGATTGTAATTTCATCGTAGTCGATTCAAAACTAACATATTTCAAGTTTTAACTATAACAATGTTGTAGAAAAATTTATAAATATTTCGCAATATTTAAAAATTAGTAATAAAAATTAAGATAATTTAGATATATTGTAACAATAGCTTTTTTTTAATTTCCTCATAGTCGGTGTGAAAAATAGTATGTGTCACTCGGTAGCAAAATTATTTTCGTCTCGGGCGTAAACACTTGTATCCCTCACTACGCTCAGGATCCTACGTTAGAATCCCTCGCTACGCTCAGGATTCTATTGTAGGATCCCTCGCTACGTTCAGGATTCAATACACCGCCCTCGCCGTAAATGTACTATTTTGTTCCCTTGTGACACAAATAACTATTATCGTCCCCCTTTAGGTGACGTTTTAGTACATTTTCGCCGAAAATCGTGATGACAAAAGCTATCGTGCTAGGGACTCAGGTCGGTAAGTACAATAATATATGATGGACCATATTCATATTTCACCATGTATCTTTACTATTGTAGTGGAACTAGTGGATTTAGCTGCTTTCGGTGCCATTGAATACCGGATTCCTGCCAGCAAATAGCAGAGAAGCTAGAATGAATCAACATCCCACATGGCCATGAGGTACTTGCTGGATTTGTCCTTCGCAGCCTTCACGAGGTTCTCATCATGGGGTCGGTGATGTCGACGAGCACTGCCTGGCGTTTCGATCGATCTTTCAGCACGATATCTGGCCTATTAGCTAGAATAGTCTTGTCTGTGATGAGTGATGAGTGTGATGACAGATCGATCCCAATAGAGCGTGGCACGACAATTTTTGAGAACTGGCGCAGGGTGGGCGCAGGTGTGTGTGTTATTATTATTATTAGGAGCCTATGGTGTCCCACTGCTGGGCAAAGGCCTCCCCCCTCCGTTTCCAGGCATCCCGAGCAGCCTCTGGTCAATCCTTTAAAAAGGAGTCTATGTCGTCCCGCCATCGCTGGCCAGATCTGCCGCGTCTCCGTTTTGAGTTGTCGGGCTGCCATTCAGTGGCGGTCTTGGCCCACAGCTCACTAGGCATGCGGCAAACACTTTCCGAGCTACGTCGATTATTTGCGTCTTAGAGCGCAGTGTGGTGTTCCGGATACGGTCCATTAATTTTACACCTAATATGATGCGCTCCATGGGGTGTGTAATGATTGGTATAACAACTTTTGATATATTTTCACTGGATATAACAACATTTAATATAATTTCATTGGATATAATCACTCAAGGGACATACCTAATAAACTTTTGGTATAACAACAATCAGTATAATTTCATGGCGCATAATGTTCAAATAGTATAATACATTTTTGATATAATGTTTAATAGATATAATGTATATTGGATATAAGTATTAGTGGTATAATGTTTTGTAAGATATAATTATTATTTTTCACACACACGTTAATTATTTTAACTTAACCTAAACCTAACCGCCAGCGTGTCGACATCACCCCGCTTCGCGGGGTGCCTATATTTCCGCTCTAAGGGACACAAGCTAACCCTAACCTAAGGTACAAATAATACCATTGTTACAATTATCAGTTGCTATTACACTGTTGTGTGTCAGTAGTTACTCGTCGTCGTACCTACACGAACCTGCCTTAGAGTAAAATAGGTAAGAAATAATAGTCGTAAGTATACCAGATTATGTCAATAGTACATTATACCAACCCAGTTTTATATACCTAGGATGATATATTTGTTTTCTTTGATTTTGGATTGTTTTTTATATTACCTTGTTATTGTGTTGTTGACATTGTCTTATTATCATCATGTCTTAATTTTTCTCTGTTTTTGACGATTGTGATAAAAAGTCTTAATATTTTTGACATGTATGCAAATCTGTAATGTATTTTTTATCATAAAATAAATAATCGAATCTATCGAACAAAGTTATATCCAATGTATGTTATACGTTATAACTGTTAGATTAATAGTTGTTATATTACAAGTTCATTATATCTGTTCATAATAATATTACATGAGAATATATCAAAAGTACATATAGCCTTTCATCGTTATATCCAGTGAAAATATATTACAAGTTTTTATATCGATCGTTACGCACCCCGCTCCATGGCCCGCTGGCAAACCGACTTTTCTTAATTTCACTTATTTTTCTTAAGAACCCTGTGTTTTATTCAGGAAAACGTATAGGGTAGTCCTTGGGGTAGTCCATATGTACGGACTTTCCTCTACACTAACCGACCTTTTTTTTTATTTATGCGTAAGTATAAGTACAGTCGACGGCAATTGTCGCGTTTAGACTTTTGCACCTTATTTCGTTTATAGCACGTTTATAGGGTGCAAAAGTGTAAATATTTCATTTACGTCGACTGTACCTACAATTAAATATTTTGTAAGTATGTGCATGATTTGACTACTTATTACAGTAGATATGCTTAATTTGACTTCTCTAACACTACTAATAATCTGGGTTTCTATTTAACAATTCTATGGTTAGCTACTTACTCATGCATAGAAACCCGAAAACTTGCGCTTTTTTCATCAGGGACAAACGCGGCATTATCTTATCGGGTCATATTTACACTTTTACTAACCTCAGATTAAACGTCCACGTCACGATTGCTTTGATAATTAGGTTTTTTATGTAGGTTGTACAAAATTACACACCATGACACAATGTGTTTGACAAGAGCGTGACCAGCGTGACTGGCGTACTTTTAGTATGAACTCATAATGAAAATTATAAGGTGTTATCAGTTATCAGTAATCCGCTCTAAAATAGTCTGGGTAATTTTGCTTCAATTCCGGCAAAGTACCTGCTTGATGACACTTCCAGAGAGTGCAACTGATGAAGATAAGGATTGGGACAGCATGTACTAACAGAACGAAAGGCAAATTTACTGACGCGTTAAATAATGAACTATAGTACATTAAAGGTTAGTGTTAGGTATGAAGGTGCCCTATCATCTTCTCTCTTCTATTTTCTACGTCTCTCTCACTATCTGCCTGTTGATAATGTTTCTGTGTAATTGAAGGAAAAATAGAGGGGAAGCGAGGAAGAGGAAGACTTAGAATAATAAGAATATAACATTTATATTTCCGTACGTCACTTCACTTTATCCGGTTCAAAGGACCATACATTTTATGACCATGCTGTCGTCTGATCTGACCTGGCAAAACTAGACCTTGTGACCTTGGTGTTAACACAACTCGTTTTTTATTTATTCCTGGGTCTGAACCTACACCTACCGACTTCTAGATGAAAAATCGCGTGCCTTACTCGCCCTACTTTAATTCGTGAATTCTGCAAGAGTCTGTTGACCCAAACACCAAATCAGTACGCTTACCATGAGTTTGACAATGACGGCTTACGCTAACGAGTATCGAGTTTTCTATCTGTGCATCCCGCTCGTACTGTCAAAGTGCAATAGAGATGCACAGATAGAAAACTTGATACTCGTTAGCGTAAGCCGTCATTGTCAAACTCATGGTAAGCGTACAGTTTTATCACTTTTTAACCGACTTCAAAAAAAAGGAGGAGGTTCTCAATTCGGTTGTTTTTTTTTTTTTTTTCAATGTTTGTTACCTCAGAACTCCGTCATTGATGAACCGATTCGGAAAATTTTTTTTTTGTTCGTATGTATATACTTCCAGGTGGGTCCCATTTTTTTCAAAATTCAGTTAGATGATGGGATCCATGAGGAATTGAGGGGACTCCTCAATTTTATAAGGCACGCGTGTAGTGATTTTGGTATTTTCTGTTATAACTCGTGTATTTACATCCGGAATCATAAATTTGGTGGCGAGGAATTGATGATGAAGACCACAGATGACTTATCGAATTCCTCAATTATGTACTTAAAAGTGCAAAAGTACGTCACAGGTTCTGATAAGATTCCGTTGAAATAGGAACTAATGAAGTGCCATTGGTGATGATCTTGGGGAATCGATGGAAGTCCTCAAATATTATCGGCCCACATACAGCGATTCGGTTTTTTTCTATAGTAATCAACGCATTTGCTATCGGAAATCAGTTCATGTGGTAAATTGTAAAATATAGGAAATGTGCTCGTGGCTTGGCGGAGTACTAAATTGAAGTCGGTTAAAACTTTGTTTTTAAAGTAAATTATATCGGTCACGTTCACCTTCCTTTCGTGGTCGCCATCGATACGTACGTACGTACGTACCTACTGAAACATGAAAGGGTAGGGTAGGGGGGGTGAACATATAGTAACATCAAAGGGTGCTCAAAAATATCAATAATGTCGTGTTGAGCCCAGCTAGCACGATAGGTTCAATGGTCATGTCTTACGTGACGTTTTGGTGCATTTGGGCCGTAGGTAATAAAACTTGACCATAAAACCTATCGTGCTAGCTGATGTTTGTAAGCTCTTTGATTGTTATTGTTACGATGAAGGCAACAATCTTGGTGATGATTATACAATAATGCATATTATAATACGTATAGGTACCTACATATAAAGAAGATTTTGTTATTATTATATTATTTATATTTGTGCATACTAAACATACATAATCATATATTAAACATAAGTCCATGGGTTTATTTTTCAATATTAATGCGATAATAACAGATAACTACCTGTTACCGTTACCTCGGTTTGTCTGTCCCGATAAGTTTCGGCACGTGCTCCGATTACACGGGTCATTGGTCACCAGCAGGTAACGTCAACAACTGCCCCCCTATTCTGTAATGGGGCTTCTAAACGTGCCACATTTTCAATTTCAGCAATTTCTGGCCGGCAACTATTGCTGTCTTACCTACGCTGACTTTGTACGTTAGAGCAACATGCACCTTATACTTGCCGGCCACACATTGCCGTAAAAATGTTATACTCGTTTAGAAGCCCCATAACTAGCTTTAAGCGAACCTCAACGCTCACCTACAAATATATCTTGACACCGCGATGCGTAGTAACTAAGCGTAGGTATCGGTCTAATAGTTTCGTGACGGGAGACCGGCGGGGTGAGCCGCATTAGCGCGTAGCAAATAATAGCCCTGTGTGGGGTAATAGACAATGCTATAAGTGAAAGTTTTAAGCTATACCTAAGTATATAGTTTGAAGTTTTGGTTTATAAAGGTGGTGGTTTTCGTTTCCCCAATTACATCGACCTATAATAGGTATAAGTATTATAAGTTCATTCCCAATTAATTCATGTCTTCTGATTGTCTGATTTTTGGAAACCGGTACGACAAAATTAGAAATCAGTTGGGTAATGACTTCCCAAAAATGGTAACGTTTAATAGATGTTTAATTAATAAATTAAACGATTAGCCAACGATTAGCTATATAATTTGCGCTTCATTCTGAATATACATTCCAGAAAAAGTATGTCATTCAAAAAAGCAGTTCGGTATACTTAATAAATAATAATATATCGTTAATATTTATAAATCTCATAATAGTTTTACGTAACTGTTACTTTTAGGGCTAACTGAGCTCGGAGTGGTGATGATAGAGAGTTGCCCTTATTAGACGGTCAGAGGCGTTTATTCGTGGTGTGAATATTTTGTATCTGTGTCAAAGCAGTTTATTAAAAACCACAAAAACAAGAGCGCCAAATTAAACAATCTTTTCGCCTTGGTATAATTGTTTATTGTGGATGGATAATCTTTGTTTTTACTATTTTCTCGCATTCGAAGTGAAAAGTAGAGTTTATAACTCTGGTCTAAAAGCCATATTACCCCTCGAACTATTTCCCCTCACTTCGTTCGGGAAAATATCCATCTCGTGATAATATAATGGCTTACTTTAAACCCTTGTCATACAATCTACTATACAGTACCTACGCGGTAGGATCCGTATTTTAATAGGGAGGTATTTAATTAATTTGAAAGCGTGGCGAAGAGGTTTAAGTTAGGTTCATATTATGTACTTAGGTAGGTATTCATCTTTGTTGCGATTTGTGTCTCTAATATTCCATTTGTAGTGTTTCTACTGACGTGATATTGCATAATTAACTCAAGCTTATACCTAGTATATGCTACAAGCATCAAACATGTTAATAACTCCCATGGTCAAGCGTGCTCCCACTAAAGCTAGTTTGTTTATTTTCGGATTGCTAGCTAAGTGCCTACCTATTTTCAATTCGGCCGTTTACAATTGACAAGTTATTCACCTTTCACAAAGCAAAGTGTAGGTAACTAACTAAAATACTCGAGTCGAATGTTAGTTTACATATTTAAAGGTAATCTCTCTCTTACCTAATCACTACTAGAACTTGTGAATAATTGTGAATAATAGCGTGAGACATCTTAGATGACAACCACGCGCGCGCAGGATTTCAAGGACGACGCATCACTTTGTATGAATGAGAGCACGCATTTGATGCGCGTTGCACCGAGTCTATACATCTATATATATAAATAGCGGTAAAACGCGGGGTCAATGAATGGTCTCATGGTTGCTTACACCATAGTTACCAGGCTAGTAATGCATCTGAAATGCACGCGCGCGTCATGTGCGAGTTAACTTACAACTGCGTGGGAGATGCACAGAATACACATCGATACTGTAAAGTAAACATAACATAAGTAGGAAGTGTACTTACCTACATTTGTCTACGTTATTAATTTGAGTAGGTAATTTAGATAGTTTTATGTGTCGTTTCGTTTTCTTATCATTGACACATTTCCAGCCGCTATTTTCGGTTATGTACGGTAGAATAGGTACTTAATCTATGTAGGTAGACGGTTTCATAATAAAAGATGAAGTCATCTCCAGACACCATAAACCGACTGAAGGCCAAAGAATAACTAAAATGACTATAGCAAAACATGCACTTGATAAGGAAACGACCAAAATAATATTCGACAACAATTGTTATCGACACTTATATTGAAGTAAGAAGTTATAGGTAAAAAGTATGTACTTACTTTACCAATGAGATTTAAGCAATGAATTAATAATATTGATATTTTATGAAATTTATCTCTAAAAACTTAGGAAAGATATATTTTATTTTCAGTAAAAACATATTTATCGTAAACAGTAGAAGCCTGGCTAAGTCTGATAAATGATAATGCACATAATAAATGTAACTCGTATACCGAATGTCCGTGATGCTAAAGACATTTTCTCACAAAGTTTTTGATACACGTTAATTACACTATAACTCACTCACTCACCGGTTAGTGGGTGCTAGCGTCGTGGAATGAAGTGTATAGCTACAACCGAACAAGGCACAGGCCGCAGTAAGACTGCCGACGACGTAGTACACTACTTGTTTCTTTCATACCATATCCTTATCTGGTGCCGGTACGTTAGTGCTCCGTGTAACTGTTTACTACGTTTGTGTTGTGGCTAGCTTTAGGTAAGTAGGTATACGTAATATGCTCCTTATTCGATACGGCATATCGGTTTGCTAAGTATTACGATTCATATGTACCTAGTTGCCTACCTATTCATATTATGGTCGCACTACACTTGGCGGTATTTGCCCAAATATTCGTGTTGCATCTTTTTTCTTCCTACGGCAAATGAAAGAGGCAACGACGCAACGCGAACACGCAACCCCAAGTGTAGTGCGACCAATGATAGTGCGACCATTAGCTGTGCCATTAGAACTGAACGCCTTACCGCTCGGCCACGACTTTGGTCTTAAGCGACCTGCGACCAGCGTTTTATCTGTTCATTGCGCGTGATCCCAACTAACCACAGTGCGTTGCGCATCTCGACCGCGCCATGAACAGATAAAACGCTGGTCGCAGGTCGCTTAAGACCAAAGTCGTGGCCGAGCGGTTAGGGGTCACGGAATTTTCACATTATTTTAGTAACTCTATCTGAGTTTTATGTTAACATAACTGTCGGGATGCTTATTCACCTACACCTATGTGCTTCATTTGATCATATTAATTGTACAATCCTGCAGGCGGACGGGTGACATATTAAGTAATGGGTTCAATTGCTTTATTGACTGGACTACGCAATGAGTTACGCCAAAGTTTGGTGCCATTTCCAAGGACGGGACGTAGTAAATACATTTTTAACCACACGTATTATATTTTATTTAAATTATAAATTAGTAGTCCTTCTTTACAAATGTTCTATGTCTGATCTGAAGGTGCCAAATCACAGTCTACATCTACAAAGACCATTTTCATGCGAGTCGCGTACCTACTACCCATTTGCAAAACTGCACGCAGCCTATTTACGTGCGTTTTTCTATTGGGCATGGGCACAAGTCCTTCGAGTCATCCACAAAGGATACATTTTAATACAAAATAAATCAAACACGCTATAAGAAACCAGAGTGCAGAGCCCGCCCGTGCGCAAAAACTACTCTAGCGCCCCCTAGTAAGCGCGCGGTCAAAATGGAATGGTAGCGGGCGCCCCCCTAGGACCGCTGCGCCCGTGTGCAACGCACACCCTGCACTCCTCTGAGGAAACAGCACAATAAGATTTGAATGATTAATGGCTTTATAAAAATTATAAATGCTGTATATACAGGGTGGAATTTCATAAAGTGTACATAATAAAAGGAAAAAAAAATCAGCCAATTTTATCGGTGAAACGGTGTAAAATTTTTTTTCTGGTTATTGGTTTTTTTTTACAGAATTTTTAAAATTTTAATATACACCCGGGTAGCACACCTAATTGCAGAGTATTACCAAAGGGCAGGTTAATAATTATTAATAACAATTGAAAAACAACTAGTAGAAAAAACCCGCAAAATAAAATATTGTTTTTGAAAAATGGATAAAAAAATTACGAATTTTTAAAGAAAAACATAAACTACTCAAAAAAACGCAGATTTAGTAACTGTTTTTTTTACTCAGTATTAATCCTCACTTAATGTCGATTCTAAAACCGTTTTCAAACTGTCTCAGACTGAAAAATACCACGCAAATGGGTACGTAAATCAAACCATAATTTTATCAATAGTTCTAAAAATTGCGTAAACAAAATCATTTATTTTAATTAAAAGTCATAAATTCGATTGATAAACCTTTATAAAAGAAAAAAAATATATTCTAGTGTTGCAAAGGGTGTTGCCCTGTATGATATCAATTGTTCAAAATGACCTCCTCTTTCTTGAAGGCACAATGTGGCCCTAGCTTGAATTTGTTGCGTAGCCCGTCGAATCATTCCCGGATTATTTTTTATTTCTTGTGCAGCATTCAAAATTCTGTCGCGCAACTCTGCTTCGGTATTGACGATTGTGTGATATATCTGTTGCTTCATATCACCCCAAAGAAAATAATCCAACGGCGTCATATCGGGCGATCTTGCAGGCCTATTGCACCTATTGGCATATTGCTCATTTAAAAAATGTCGAACTCTTAATGCCCAATGAGCTGGACATCCATCCATTTGGAGAAACAGGCGTCGTCTCACATCTAACATCACATCTTCCTAAAGCTCTGGGAGCTCGTCTCTCAGTAACAGTAAAAACCTGTCGGCGTTTAAAGTATTCGGTAAGAAGACTGGTCCAATCAATTGATCGTCGAGTACCGCTGCCCAAACGTTTATGGAGAATTGGTCTTGGAAATTAGATGGTCTTACTAGGTGTGGATTATCGTGAGCCCATGTGTGTAAATTCCTGAAGTTGGTTATTCCCGTATGAGTAAATCGTGCTTCGTCCATCCATAAAATTCTTCTAGTAAATTCCGGATCCCTTCTGATATTGCCAAGTATCCAAGACGACATAACACACCTAGGGCGGGCATCGCCAATTTGCAAATTTTGTACCCGCTGATAATGAAATGGATGCAGCCCTTCCTTTTTCAAAAATTTCCACACAAATAATTTTGAGATTCCGTGCCTCAATGCCAAGCGTCTTAGACTCGTGGTTGGGTCCGCGTACAAGTCTCTGAGAACTGCTTCTTCTATGGCAACATCAATTATGTTTCCTGGCTCTCGGCGTTCTCGGGCACCGTATCCCAGGCCAATATTGCACAACCGGCGATGAACTTCTTGAAAGTGGCGAGCAGCAGGTCTTGGAACATCATTAGGATACTGCTCCAAATAGGCGATACACGCAGCTCTTGCAGATCCATGGCACAATCCATTATAATAGTGCATGTTAGCTATTTGTAACGGCGAAAACTCTCGTAAGCGGGGCATGATGATTCAAACTGAGCAATTAAAGAAGTGGCGGGCAAAGACAAGCAATTGCGAGCGACTGAATAGTTGACTTTTTTTTTTTTTTTTTTTTTTTTTTTTTTTTTTTTTTTTTTTTTTTTTTTTTTTTTTTTTTTTTTTTTTTTTTTTTTTGAACCTGACTGTTGCTATAATAGGACGGACCCAATATAGCGGTCGAACTGCGTGGTTGGAGGGTGGCCTGGGGAAAATCCAGGGGAAGCCTCCGGCACGACCACGCGGGGAAGTTTGTACACTGGAATACTCTAAGAGTTTGCGCTCCAGTGAGATTGGTTGAACGGTATCAACCGAATCTGGGGTGTGAGTGGTATCGAACTACTGGGAGTTTTATCGCTGGTTCGCTAAAACCTAGCCTAGCTGAGAAGAGTCCAGCAAGAAACTCAGCTAGGCCCGACTTGCGTCGGACTGACTCTACCCGGTATGCGGCGGTACCGGGACGAAAGCGGACTGTATGTGTCTGTGTTGTCTCGCGGTGGACGTCCCCGCCGGCGGGAACGCTGAAGTGTACGCGATGTGTTGGACGCCGAAAGCGCAGCGTTCCATCTTTCGATGGACGCTGTGATTTCGTCGTCCGGGTCCGTGAGTGTATGCCTAGGACGCCGGACCGTGCGGCCCCTAATCAGTGAGCGCCGAGTAACGACAGAGGGGGGAGGGATGGGGACGTAGTCAGCAGCCTTCCTAACTAACGGATTCCTATGGTGGGGAGCGTTATCAAAATAACGTCTGGCAGCCTGCTTAAAGAAACCATACATGGTGCTAATCTCCATGTCGTGGTGCAGGCTGAGGTTCGATTGGTACCACGGGGCACCAGTCGCCCTTCGGAGAAAACGATTCTGAATGACCTGAAGCGGTGAATAGTTGACCTATTGCCCAATGCCTTTATACCCCTCAATCCCCTCTAGTTATCTCCACCTACAACCCAAAAACACCCGTCAACTACCTGTGAACAAGCGGTCATTAAGTATTTTAAGAGGATTAAAATTAATAAAATTATGGTTTGATTTACGTACCCATTTGCGTGGTATTTTTCAGTCTGAGTCAGTTTAAAAATGGTTTTAGAATTGACATTATGTGAGGCTTAATACTAAGTAAAAAAAACGGTAACTAAATCTGCGTTTTTTTTCAGGAAATTGTGTTTTCCTTTTAAAATTAGTAATTTTTGTAGCCATTTTTCAAAATCAATATTTTTTTGCGGATTTTTTCTTCTGTTTTTTTTTCAATTATTAACCTGTCTCTTGCTAATACGCAGATTTTTTTATTTTTATTTTAGGACCATTGGATCAAAAGTTATACTGTCTAAATTAGGTGTACTACCCGAGCGTTTACTAAAATGTTAAAAATTCTGTAAAAAAAAAACGAATGACAAGAAAAAAAAATACACCGTTTCACCGATAAAATTGGCAGATTTTTTTTTCCTTTTATTATGTACAGTTTATGAAATTCCACCCTGTAGAACGCTAAAGAAATTGTATCGTAAATCAAAACGTATAATGAAACGTTATAGGGATGACATGAAAATGACAGTGCATGACATTTACTTGACGTTTCTATTTCGTTTCGTTATTTTCGCTCTATCGTTCACTACCTACCGAATCAAATCACCTTTGCAAATCACTAATCATTGCCATAGAGAAATATATATATATATATATCATTGCATTCAGCCATGTTATATATGCATTATATGTTATAGTTTCTGACAGTCTAATCAACACAAGAAAATTGTTTATTTTGTTTACAAATAATATTTTGAGCACTAAGCCGTTAGCATAAATTGACTATTCATCCATAATCAGTGCCGCAGACATGGCAGGTTATTTCGAGGAAATGGGTTGGCGGGAACTAGCAGAAGGCGAGCAACCAGACCATCTACTGCATATGGCGAGATTCCTGGTTGACTTTGGTCTGTACGAGGACAATTTCTCGGGAGAGTGGCCGAGGTAAAACACTAGTTCTCCACTAAATAGAAACAGATCACACGTGTTTTACAAAATAGTTTTGTAATGATTCGTAAACATAAATTACAGACTGCCTCCTCCAGCTGCAAAGGAAGCCGTTGACAACTTGCCTGAGATACCAGTTGATGATTCACAGAAGGATTGCCCAATCTGTTTGAAGAAGTTTAGTACGGGAGAAAAAGTCAAACAGATGCCGTGTAAACATATGTTTCATAGCAATTGCATTCTCACCTGGTTAGGCCGCGTAAGTATCTTATAGTTCTTTGCATGAAGGCAGTTATTACAATAAAAATCTTTATTTTAAGCTATTGAAAGCTTGCTTGTGTTTGTTGGTGAAAATTAATTTACAAGTTACTATTAAAATCTGGTTATCTATATTAATATTATAAATACTCTGTGAGATTATTTGTGCGCCACTTGTGTGGGTGATATAATGAACTTTCTGGATGATCATAGGCTATATTTTTATCCTGCGGATTTGCCTGTATTCTCTGCAATATGTGATCGAAACCATGCAGGCATCTAGTATTCTAATTGATCTGTACTAGAATTCTGGTTTAATATCTGATATTCTTTATCTTAGATGCTTCCTGACTTATGTGATAGATTTCATATGCAAATAAGTTAGGCTAGTAACAGGTTTTGTATAGAATTATTCTTAGGTGACCCAAATGATGCAAAAGATAATGAGATATTGTAATTTTTTCAGACAAATTCTTGTCCGTTTTGCCGATTTGAATTACCCACAGACCACAAGGGATATGAAGCTTTTAAAAAAGAAAAAAAAAGATCAGAGCAGAGAAAAGAAGACCTGGACAGTCTCCATAACTCAATGTTTAGTTGAATTCATAGCAAAATAATAAGCAGGTGATCACATATCTCTTCACAAGAAGTTTAGATGCCATGCTAAAGAAAACACTTTCAATCATTGTACAGGCACAGGTAAATTATTTTGATTTAATACCACTGGCAGTTGATGTCATTCTTTTGTAAATAGGAATCTTCACAAGAAGAGATGCACTTGTACAATCAGTTGCACACACTGATGTAACTTAAAAAAAGGAATGTCACTGAATAAAAGTTAAGAATGACGATTTAGGTATAAATAAGTACTCATTGATTATGTGTGTGCTGTATAACCAATACTTACGGACCAGTTTTTAAACATTTACTTAGTGACATGAATAAAATCGCATTTCTTCTAATGAGAATTCCTTATTATTAATAAGGCCTCCATTCAATTGGTAATAAAGTCTGTAAGATTTTATGTCATTGATGTGAAGGAAGAAAGTTAAATTGATTAAAACTGTCTCTCATCGAGGTTCAATGTGATGTGAGTGAGAATATAAAGTTATGGAAATTTAAATACCTATGAAAAGAATGCACAAAATTCGGTGACCATTCTCTATTATAATTAATGACTGATGGAAACCATTCCTTGATTATAACTTGACTGCAGTTGGGCCTCCTCACTCATTTAAAAAGACATTATTTGTAATTGAGTAATTTATAATTATCATACATGAAAGACTAAAATGTAGATGTATAGTTGGGGTCTTTTTAAGGTGAATTGTTATATTAATGGTTGTGGTTGACTATAATAATCATGAAATCATTGGAAATTAACAGCTATAGATTTTATGCAGTTTTTTTACAATGAAGTGTATTTCGACTTAATATTGTATATTACATGGCTTGTATTTAAGTATACCAATGGATATTCATTTAATTAAAATTTAATATGTTGCAATGCATGTTTTATTCTTAATACTTTGTTAAGGTCATATAATAGATTAAATACCTATTCTGAATGGGGTCACTTTGATATCAGTGGCAACTTAATACTTACCTGTGTGGTACCTGTGGTAGCATGATACACCTTGGCAGAATTTTAAAGCCGGGTGTCAAACATGATATCCGTTAGTCTCAGGAAACAAATAGTGTTCAAAAATGATGTTAGCTGTTTATAGACTACAAAAACATACCGCAGCGGACTCGCCTTTACAGTTTACCCTAAAGCACATAAAGACGAACCTGCGTGGTGAATTCGGCGACGAAATTCGGGCGCCTAATTCAGCCTGCATGTGGCGAGGCTAAGAGCCTGTTCACACAGGTTTTGACCTATGATAAACGAGGGACGGAAAAGCTCCTATGCAGCTAAATTTAGAATTGGTCTTAAAATGGCTGATGACTTGCCATAAACAACCTACTCAATTTGGACGGGTAATGGTTTATGTGCCACAACTTCATACTAAATCCGTTGTGGCAAATAAAAATAGTGGAACTATGAGAAGGACAAAGCATGATATTTCCCTTTCTGTCACACTTATCGAGATTTATATACTATCAGCTCGCTCGCACTTGGTATTATTATTAGTATTATTACCATAGCTTGTCCTGATTATCATATGCCCATGGTTCACACCAATCTGTGCTGTCGGATCCGACAACGACCCTTTGTTTGGAGCATGCTCCAATATCGCACTGGGCGGTGCGAACAATAACCATGTTTTCCATACATCAACTTACCCTTCAATTTAATTCAATCTTTTATTCATAAAATATGATTTTTACATGTCAAAAACTTAACCTACGATTTCGATACCGATGTCGTTACAGATCGACACAATTAATATGGCGTGCGAGTTAAGCAATAATAGCCTCTCGGTCAACTACTTAAGCGCATTCGCACAAGAAGTTGACCGAGAGGATATTATTCCTTAACTCGCGCGCCTTATTACTTGGGTCTTGCTATACTGGATCCGACACCGGCAGATACGGATTGGTGTGAACAGGCTCATAGAAACAACCAAAACAACCTACTTGATTTGAAACATAAACTTTAAAAACGGAATTAAAAAAAACCTTATCGAAAATGTGTTTGGCAAGTCAATGTCAGTGAAATTAACTGTAAATATTTTTCTATAATAATTATAAAAACTGCAAAAAAATGAGTAAAAGGAAAGGGTAAGTTTCGCGACCATGTTTATTCACAGCGTGCCTTTACATTTCGTGGTATTTATGAGATTTCAGAAACGTACATACGGCGAAGATTTACCTATCCCATGCCTTTCCCTGTGTCATGGACTTCTTTGCAAACTAGTAGGTACCTACAACGTATCCATGCTTTGTGGTGAGTTGGCGCCTCAGTGAATTAAAAGTTGAGAACAAAAATATTTAAACACGCGCAAACTATCCCATTACTCGCCATAATAACGATATGTTTAGAAGTAACTAAACTATTTACGGCGTTAAACACAACTATGATACTTAAGTGGACTAGAATAACTAAACTGCTACTATGGACAGTAGGTACGCGGTCCCGAGCCAAATTACAAGAGAATTCTTACGATTTCATTTCCTACCTGATGACCTGGTAAAGGTCGTGGGAGTCCGCTGGATGCGGGTGGCGCAGGACCGGTCATTGTGGCACTCTTTGGGGGAGGCCTATGTCCAGCAGTGGACGTCTTTCGGCTGATATGATGATGATGATAGTATATGTACCTAAAGTTAGTTTGGTTCGTTTTGACGATAGTGTCTCGTGGGCACTCGTACCTACTTACAATAGATACACGTTCCTCTGAAAAGCGTCCAATCAGTTAGTTAAAGCACTTTGTTCGTTCCAGTACTTGCAAATGTCCTCCTCGGATCCAGGAATTCTGCAAACACACAAAAGCAAAACGCGTCGAGCACATAGACGTAAAAGATGTCATTCAAGCACTTACCTATGAAGAAATGGAACGTAAGTTACCTACCTGCACATGTAGCCTACCTGTATACCTCTACAACCCGTTTACTGTAAGTTCGGACCTGCACGAATGCTTTGAAAACAAAAAACACGTATTTTGAAGAACTGATGAGACCAGAGGCTCTAGTATAAGTTTTACCGAAACAAAACTTTACGATCGCGTTTGCGTTTTACCCTCAATCTGTATGGGATTTGACAGCTAAACGCGAACGCGGTCGTAACGTTTTATTTCGGTAAAACTTATACTAGAGCCTCTGAAGAGAAATTATTATTACAGTTTAATTATAGGATCCTTGAGGAACCGACGGAACTCCCCTTATATTATCGGCCCACATATGGCGTTTTGGGTATTATCTTTGGTCCTAACCTCCGGACATTTTGTACGGGAAGCCTGTATTAATTCACTGTATTTTCAAGGGAAGCTCAACAAGCCAAAAACATTGACCGTACCAACAAAGTTTAAAACCAAGCCGTTCAAACCGCGTCACTTTAAGGATACCTGCGTACCAATGAAGCCTTCCATGCATACCAGGTAAACTACATGCGTAGGTATATTCATTTCATTTACGATGTTCTTTATAAGTAGGTACTACGACGGTGGCAGATAAGCACACGGTCTGGTTGATGTTAAGCAGACACCGTAGCCTAATACGGCCGATTGCGATTCCAGAATCACAAGCGCGTTGCCGGCCCTTTATTGATTAGAGGATTTGTGTTGATAACTGACGAAAGCGGGCCCCCCACTCTCAATACAAAACACCCCCGGGGCTCTTTACTTCCTTTGTTGTAAACTGACCTCTTCAACTGTCACAAAAAGTAATACCTCCGAGAAGTGGTAGGTATGTACGTTCATTATAATATCGGAGTTTTTAGGGTTCCGTACCAAAAATGGTAACAAAGGAACCCTTATGGTGCGACTCTGTCCGTCTGTCTGTCTGTCACAAAGTGAAATATCTCACGAACTACTCAAGCTATCAACTTGAAACTTGGAATGGTTATAAATGAGAGTTATCCGCGTGCATGGAAAATGAAAAATTTTTATACATTTAATTTTTCTATAAAAACTTACGAATATGAGTAGGGGGCAAAAAAGAAATTCATCTATAGGGTCATGTGGGGTATCATTCGAAAGGGCTTGAGTTGCACTTTTTGAAGCAGTTTTTCTTTTTTTTTCTACATTCGGAAAATTTTGATCTATGAAGGAAAATGTAAAAAAAATACCATTCCCCCCCCCCTTATCTCCGAAGTTATTCAAGCGAAAAATTTGAAATAATTACTTGTGATTAAGATAAACATATATTACGGGAAAAGTTTTGTTTTTTCCGTATCTAGCATATTTTTTGTTTTATTTTCAAAAATCATTTCCTAGTTAGATTTGCAATTTAATCAACTTTATAAGTTTTTTTTGTTTTGAAATTCCTATAAAACTATAAATAGAAGTACTCTCAATCAAATAAAACAATAATTATCGAGATCAGTTCACGTGATAAACAATAATCGCTAAAAGACCAACATACACACTAAGCCGATTGCCCTTGCACGTTAGTACCAAATGGGGCCGATAGATGGCGCTGACCCCATTCGCGCTGTTAAGATTTTCTAGAATTAATGGGGTTGGGATTGGGACGCGTATATTTATTTTCAATAGCAGGTCAAACAGATCGCGATTCAATTGTCTTGGTGCAAAAGTTGCTCGTTGTTTGAAATTGAATTCTATTGTGTTGGGTTAAAATAAGTAATTTAACAAATATATTGGGACTTTTACTTTACCTTGAGTTAATTGTTAGTTTGCACGGAACCCTCGGTGCGCGAGTCAGACTCGCACTTGACCGGTTTTTTTTAATTATCTACCGTACAGTTGGCATCTTAGAAGCTACGGTAGCCTAGTGGTTCAGGCATGTGGCTGTCAAGCGGCGGTCGTGGGTTCGAATCCCGGCTCGTACTAATGAGTTTTTCGGGACTTACGTACGGAATATTTACCGTTAGCTTTTCGGTGAAGGAAAACATCGTGAGGAAACCGGTCTAATCCCAGTAAGGTCTAGTTTTTCCTCTGGGTTGGAAGGTCAGATGCCTCAGATGGCAGTCGCTTTCGTAAAACTATTGCCTATGCCAAATCTTGGGATTAGATGTCACAGCGGCGGACCTCGGGTGCCTTTCGGGCATAACCGGGAATAACGCTAGGAGGATGATGACAGTTGGCATCTTACAGTTGGTAGCAGCCAAATGAATCGTAACACTACCTTAATCTTAAAGTAATAAAGACTACTTTTTAGCTGCTACTAACTATAATTATGATGCTGATTGTAAATAACTAGGTAAATGCTATTTCTACTATTGAAATTGATACCACCACAATTTCTAAAATAGCCCTCATATCAAGTACTAAGGCCCTGACTACACTCGCACGGAAGGGGCAGGCGAGGGTTGTGTGTATACATGTTTCGCATGCAGCCTCTTTCTCACCTTAGCGTTAAACCCGGTCGTATACTTTAGCCTTCTAAGCACAGGGTGTCCCTCGGACCACGTTGTCCGAGTCTAAATATACATTATCATTACTTACATCGGTACTGTTAAAGTGCGGATCCTTCTTCTAGACCGAATTCACTTCTCTTTGTTCCTAGTAAACAAAGCGATCGTATTTTATAGTTACTTAAGTGTAACCGCTAAAAGATAATGTAAAATAAACGTATGTAAACATCAACACTTTTTGAACCAAAAGGAGACTTTATGTCTAAGGAAGGGAGGTCCACATTCAAAATACTACTTGACCATTTTGTATTTTAAACAAAAGATAGTAGTAAACAAAAGTAGGTATTTATTAAACTTGGCCTTTTCATTTCGAAGTGTTTATGGCACGTGGCTATTCTGGCAAAAAAATCGACACTGTACTAAGATCTTTTTTTTTTTGGAAACGTGTGCCCAGCAGTGGGGCATGTACTTATAGGCTGATGATGATGATATAATTGTACTGAAGGGACTGAGGTATTTATATTTGCGTTCCTAATTTTCATTCCAGATTGCGCTATATAAGCCACTGCCCCATAGAAACACCCCGTTATGATGACTCCGGAAGGTACCGTATTAAACTATCGTTATAAAGCTATTATAACTACGTAGGTACAATTGATAACAGTTTATCTCTTTTATTTAAACAGAAGGATGTTCACGAGTTGTGATTTCGATTCGTCGGACGACGAAGGTAGCTTGAAAATGGGGAATAGGCAGTACAAAAAGAGAGTCAGATATTTCGACCTCATGCCGGGGGATATCCACCTGCCGAGCCCGGCGCCCATAGTGAAACACACTGACTCGGATACATTCATTGTCAACGTAAGAAAGTTACTAATCTGGAGGAAAACGAACTTCGATCGAGTATCTTCCTCTCTGTCGCAAGTGCAACAGAGAGAGAGATACACCCCCCATAAGCCCTCTGTTACTTTTTCAAAACTCTCCCAGTAAGTACTTATATTTCGGTAATATGTCAACTTGATTTTTATTTTACAGAAGTGGTGATTTGTGTATGTTCTTGACTAATAGCAGGAACTACAAAAATATAAAGACTGTCAATTTCTATACAATATTACGTTCCTTTACAATGAGCCTGCTGTAGCTCTAGTTTCACTATAGAGAGGTGCTATGTGTAGCGCCATCTACGAACAGAGTTGAAAAATAGCTGGCGCCTCATTATAGATGGCGCTGATGTATTATTATATGTTATTACACAGAGATCAGTGCCATACTAAATGAATGGTACAGAGACTAACAAGCTACATCAGGCTCATTCATTTTAACCCTTTTATTCGCAATGTAAGGTAGGTTTAAACTACAGCAGTTTTTACTCTCGATTTTCCATTTTTTGTTGAAAATTGCTTTACTTGTTACAAACGAGGCTTGAACTCACGTTTTTGTATTAATTTGCGAAGTAAAGGGTGAAACGCGATATTGTATAGACATTTACGTCACACCTGGCTATAATGCGAGTTTTAATGCACGCTGCGCATACGGGAAAACTCGCATTGTGGCCAGGTGAAGATGTAAAATTTTGTACGCAACACGGGCGGTAATTCGTAACGCCCCAGAGCGTAAATTTATGGCCCTCACCTTCGGTTCGGGCCACAAATACCTGCGATCTGGGGCATTTACGAATTCACCGCCCTAGTTACGTAATGTACTATTGCAGTCTTCATAATTTACTAGTGTCTGCTAATGGCTGTTTCTGTCTCTATTCATTTATATTGTTTTTTTCACTTGGGTGCAGTTGGCAAGTCCCAAGACCAGCGGCGAAGTGATCCGGGCCCAAGTAGCCCAAGCCAAGCCGGGAGAGTGGAAACCTCCCTTACCTGCTAAGTCAGGACACGAGTAAGTTAAAACAATTCTAGTTCGTTTCCTGTGGTCATCCATACTAATATTATAAATGGGAAAGTGTATGTGTGTGTTTGTTTGTTTGTCCGTCTTTCACGGCAAAACGGAGCGACGAATTGACGTGATTTCTTAAGTGGAGATAGTTGAAGGGATAAAGAGTGACATAGGATAGTTTTTATCCCCAAACTCAACCCCTTATCTTATCTTATCTTATCTAGATGAGGGCCCTTTCGGATGCACTTCGACCCAGTGGGATCTTTTGTGGATTTGCCGTCTCCTTATGTCTACTCCCAACCTTGCTCCATCATTTCCACAAAGCGGATGATGCAGCTCAGCGGGAGTACCTTGAATTCCTGAAGTTTTCTATGGAGCTGCGATATAAACGAGTTCCACGCGGACGGAGTCGCGGGCAGAAACTAGTTATTCAATTTCATAATTGGTTATTCAATAAAATAAATTATGTATGTTTTTTCAGGTTGTTCAAACCTCACAGTGGAGTCGTTATCAACCAAGACAAATCGTATGTTCCGGATGTTGTACATATGCCGGGGAAGTTACCAATGTAATTATATAGGTACACCCACTAATGCAGTCGAGTAGGAACTAATCGTTCTACGTGATTTACTTTTTTTGTGTTTTTTAGGCAAATGCTACGGAAACAGAAGCCATGTCATAAGGGAGGGTGAGTTGATTACGGGTATATTTAACATCACTAGATAAGTACTTATTCAATACAATATTTATACAGTTCCATATTATTATTATTTTCCCTCTTATGCAGAATTTAATATTTCTCAGGGTGTGCAAGAATAAACAGTGCACTAGGAAGAAATGTCGGTGAGTACCTAAACCTCAGCCATTTTTGTTACCTAATATACCTACAATAATGTACCTAAATGATTTGTTGTAACTCTTTGATACAGTTTATATGTATATATACAATTGAATATATTTCAGAAAGTATCACGCTATGAAGCGCCAACGACGCCTCGACTCAAGAATGTTAAGAAGGTACGTACACCGAGACAATATATATTAATCCAGATAAAATACTTCACACTTACCTAATGATATAGTGTAGATATTGTGATATTCGCCTATGGACGCTTGTGACACCGGATGAATCAAGCGCGCTGCCGACCCTTTATTGATTTGAGGAGTTGACACAGGCCCCTATTTCACCAACTTCCTGCTCACCATCCATTGCTTGTTCTAGAACTTAAGGTGATCGCTAGGTTACTTGTGGAACCATGTACCGAGAATTGTCGTTGTCACGTGAACAATTGTGAAGTTGGTGAAATGGGGCCAGGTCTCACACTCTGAACTCTCTGAAGTACTTTAAAAAAAGGCGCGTCTTCGGGCCCTCTGTACGTCTAGCACAACTCGCTGCTCAGCCGCTTCGCGCGCGACTGAGCGTCTCCTGTCTCACCCGCACCGTGCGAGGAGGGTAAATCTTTTTCACCTCGCGTCGCGGCGCGGTGTGTGTGTGTGCTAGCGCCCCTGGCGCTGAGATATTTACGATATAAACGTTACGACCGCGTTCGCGTTTAGCTTTCAAATCCCATACAAATCAGGGTAAAACACAAACGCGATCGTTAAGTTTTGTTTTGGTAAAACTTATACTAGAGCCTCAGATATTTTACATTGATAAGCACTTGAATTTTTCAGAAGTGGAATTCGGTCACGGTCAGTAACGTCGGGGGCGACCGATGGGAAGCCCAGAGCTAAGGGATTCTCGAGACATGTTAAAGACGACGATTCAAACTGCGGGCTTGATGAAATACCGAAACCCGAACACGTGAGTTAATTTTGCGATCCTCCGTGGTGTTCCTATACCTGTTCACTGGCGATTTGCTTTGCGCTGCGTGTTTTTATCTCAGGGACACGGGTTGCAGCATACAAAAAATCGCGTCGCCATATTGCGATGGTATTACAATGCAAAATACCCTGGTATTAGGGCTGCTTTCACATGCACACTAGTGCCACTGGTAAATAATTGTGATTATATAAATTTAACGATAGATATTTAAAAAAAGGAGGCCGCTACACACTGTATTTTGTATTTAAGTAACCTTGTGAATACATGAAACTAGTTTTTATGTTGCTGGATTCGTTGATCTATGAACTCAAAAGAATAACGGCCGTTTTAACTTTGGACGCATAGATTGACGAATCCAGCAACATAAAAACTAGTTTCATGTATTCACAAGGTACTTAAATGCAAAATACAGTGTGTAGCGGCCTCCTTTTTTTAAAATATCTATCGTTAAATTTAAATAATCACAATTATTTACCAGTGGCGCTTGTGAGCACGTGAACGAAGTGTTATAAGAGGAAGGGGGTCGTTTGTATCCTAAATACCGAGGTTGAATAGGTTAACTTGTAGATAGTGTAATGAAGTGTAGAAACCTAGCAAATTGCCTATCGGTCTATTTTAATGTGAGTATCCACCAGAGCTGTGCGAGGGAACAGAGCGGTGTACTAGCTTCGATCACGCATCTCTTCCTACTTGTTTTGTTTTTCCTAAAACACTGCTCTGCTAGAAAATAACACAGCTGTGGTTGATACTCAACTCACCCTTTTGCAATTTATTTTGACTATGTCTGCGTGATCTGCGTCCAAGTCAACCATTACAAATAGTCTAATGCATTTCAGGCTTTTGTACCACCCAACCTCAAAAAAGGAATGTTAGAAACACATTCGTTGACGGTGTTGCCGTGCACTAAAGAGAAAAATACTATCCATTACGGCATATTGAAAGGGACTTTCAACATGTATGACAGCAAATTCGGTAAGAGGCATCTTGGCATCATTCTCCTGTAAAACTTAGCAGGGATGTTGCAGACATTCGCATCCGTATCCGCAACCGCGGATGTTCCGCATGATTTTCCACAGATGTAGTACAGTTCGCGACCAGATAGGGGCCAACACGGCGCGTGCCACGCAGTATTTTCGTATTCATTATGAATCTTCAATTCGTTTCTGTAATCTGATGATTCGCCGTATTCGTTCAGATGATGCGTTAGGTTTGCAACGATTGTAAATCAATCGCAGCGTGTTCGAGTACCTACTGCGTGACCCTAAAGACGTTGCGTATTTATGTTTATGAGTGTTTTACCTCAAAATCCGCATCCGCGGATGTGAGCCTCGACATATCCGCATTCGCTTCCGCATCCGCGGTTGTCTAAAAAGCCGCATCCGCGGCAACCCTGGAACTTAGGATAGGGATGCTTGGTTTGGGTCTTTTGAGAGATTCAAGAGTGATAACATGTTGTGGCGTGGCTGTCATATCGAGTTGACATTATTAATATTACGGTTTATTAACCATGTAACCAGATGATAACCTAGGTGGACCTAAACGATATTGTCTAATTCTGCGAGGGACTGATATATGTATATTTTATTTTATTAGGCGGCCGCTCAAGAGGACGGCAAGCACTAACGATGAGTGTGATGGCGTACTGTCTGGCGTTCCACTACCACCCAAAGCAGTGGACTACGAAGTTGATTGATAATCTCGTGGACTCCGGGGACACCTGGTATGGACCTCTGTTTTATTATGAAATATCTGCCACCTTATTGAACTTATCTACCTTAGTAAACACAGGTTCCGTCTCAGTTTAGACCGTGTATTTTCGCTAAAGACGTACTTGAACCGGCAATGAACTTACCTATACGAGTACAAATCGCAGCTATGATCGGTCGGTATACGATGAGTTATTAGCATCGTTCCGAGTTCGAAAGCCTAACTTGAATATTAAGTTAGTCTCTCCTGCAACATTAGGATTAGGCGGCCAATCCCGAAATAACAGGAACAACGGCAGGATGATGGATGTGAAAGTTTATTTTGCACTTAAACTTTTATTAGGTAACTCCTTTTTTAGGTTCTTACAGTGTTTGGACAGGGTCCACGATCATTCGGCAGTGCAAGGCATTTGCGAAGTACTCCCTTTTGGAAAGAAACAAACATTGGTTCTAAACGGCAAGAAAATGCAAATCCAGTTGGGCGAGCCCGACGTAATCGGCTACACGATGTCCAAAGATCCTACAGTTTATAATCTATGTAGAGGATTAATTGCATTCTTTAAGGACAACCGAGCTGGAATTTTGTTGACTAGGTAAGTTACGTAAATTTTCGCTTTCGTTGACCCCATTTGCAACCTTCATCGATAGAACGTAAAGACTAACAACAGATCCCTTCACGTACTTGGGAGGTCAGTGCCTAGTAAGACATAGACTGGAATGCAGTGAGACATAGATATATAAATACCTTGTCGTTGTTAATTTTCTGCTTCAGGGTTTTGAAGGTAGTGATTTGGAAGGATAAAGTATGCTATTACATTTTCGACCCGGCCGGACGAGACTCGCGAGCATACTCCAACTACGCGAGCGGCGCCTCCGCTCTCATCAACGTCGTGGATGTAAAGTCCGTAGCCGAGGTGCTGCTGGCTCGTTCCATCTTAGACGATCAGAAATACGTACTAGCATCCCTCAAAGTGTTGAGGATGGTAAAAGAAACGGCAGACGACGATTTCGAATCTGACCAAGAGCTGACTCAGGCCGAAAAAGCAACGCTGGGCTACAGAATATTGAATGAAAACTGCGCGATTGTTAATGCTAATATGCACCTCGGCGACCGGTGCTTCGAAGACGCGAAATATCGCCAGGCATTACCAATTGCCGTCGTAGCCATCACTTACGCCAAGATATCTCCCCCAAACACCTGGTTTTCAAAGACGCTAGACAAAATATTACGTTTGGGTAACAAGTTGTACCACGATTGTGCACAGCCTAAAGTGCTGATTGACTTGTCTATTGACAACATACCGAATGAAATCGTGCTGGGACCGTATTCTTGCGAAATCATTATTTACCGAGAGCGTGTTAAAGGGCAGTTGTTCACACCGAAAGAGTGTATATTTAATATCAGGTCTGGATTGATGGATTTCTTTAGTCATGAATACAACAGTGGTATACTGGAGTTTAATAACTACAGCATGGCAGTGTGGCGTCAGAAGGAGATGTTTTATTTGTTTGACCCTTACCCACGCACCACCGACGGGTCGAGGTCTTTCAAAACGGGCCGAGCGTGCTGCTGGATGCTGCTCAATCCTGAAAGTATGGCGGCAGTGTTCATTAAAAACTGGGACTACATGCCGGCAACGACACAATTTTATATTCATGCGTTCAAAGTTCTGAAACTGAAGAAGAAACAACGAAAGGTACCTTAATATCGAAACATAATAATATTGTATTAACTATAGGTACGGTCAGCCTAACAAGGGGCTTAACTTATTTTGTACCGCGTCGTATTAAACGTCACGTTAAACTGCCATATGAAGCTGTCAAACGAGTGAAAACGACCAGGTATTTAATTGTTCAGAAACTTATGAGGCTGACTGTACTAGGTACGTACAGTCAAATGCTCATGTGTCCCATGATACTTATGTCGATGGATATATTATATAGTAGTTTGTATGCACACATTTTTACGACAAAGTGGTCAGATAGTCGCTAACTCTTCTGTTCTAGTATATATTGGTCTAGGTTTTTGACGCATTCTAAAATGGTTTGAGTCCGCTGGATGCGGTTGGCGGAGGACCGGTCATTTTGGCACTCTTTGGGCGAGGCCTATGACCAGCAGTAGGCGTCTTTCGGCTGATATGATGATGAAATTGATGTTTTATTTTCAGACTGCCTTAGTTTGCACGTTGAGTGACGAAAATATGCCCAGTAAAAAGAGACTTAAGCGAACGGTTTTACACGCCGCGCAGTCGAGAGGCGACAGCAGAGAAGTTATCCACGATGTCATGCCTGCGATGAGCTCGGTTTCTATGCTAAAGAAAGTGAGATCCAAAGCGGCCCAGGTAACGAGTTGTCGATGTTGACATTGTATTTTGTTACATAATTATACAGGTACTATTGAGAGAATAGCAGCAGAACAACCAAGCAGCAGAGCCAAGGTAACCGATATAGCCCTCCGAATCGCTAAACTTAAGTGGCAGTGGGCGGGGCACATTCTACGTAAAGAACCGATGGCCGTTGGGGCGGAAAAGTTCTCGAGTGGTGACCACGTACCGGAAGGCCCTCCACAAGGTGCACTGATGACCTGGTAAAGGTTGCTGGAGTCCGCTGGATGCGGGTGGCGCAGGACCGGTCACTTTGGCACTTTTTGGGGGAGGCCTATGTCCAGCAGTGGACGTCTTTCGGCTATATTGGGAAAAAACATCGAGTCAAAGTTGCGGATGCCTCCTAGTCGGTTCTCATCGTGTCATTTTGATTGAAACTAGTTAAAGTTACAACTAGGTAGTGAATCTCCTTTATTGTATGGCACAAACATTAAAGTGATACCGAATTGTCATTAAATTGATTCCAAGTCAAGGAAAATGCTACGTCTAATTTAGACTTTCGTGAGACATGTTGAAATAATACTAATAATTACACGGTTCAACTCGCGTATTAAATGTCACTTCGGGCGACATGTTTGGAACTCTTCGGGAGTTCTTCCTCAGGACGTGTGTTTCGCGGCGGTGTCGCCTGAATCACTCGCCGCGCCCGTTCCGAACGCCCTGCGGCGGGAGGGGGACAGTCTTGCGCTAGAGAGTTCGTAACATGTCGCCCATAGTAACATTTAATACGTGAGTTGAACCGTGTAATTATTAATATTATTTCAAAATGTTAACGTGTGCATCTCTCGGAGATTATCTAACCAAAAATATCTAAATCTAGTATGCTCTTACGCAGATAAGAGTCGTAGGTACCGATATATCGAATCTCGGCACGTTCTCGCGGCCTGCAGACGACGAAAACAAATTGATAATACCTACCTCTTAATATTAGCCGTTTTTTTGTTTTTCAGCCGCCTAAAATGGATGAAGAGCAAATGGGAGACATCGTATCCTTGGTCGACAGTATACAAGATGATTACGTGCCCCCAATACCGATGAGGTACAAGCATATGCCTCCCGATCCGGTCGAAGAGAGAGTTGGTAAAGATTTTATTATATGCATTGATTAGAGTAGATTTTTAAATAATAAGTATTTAACATCAAATATTTCTCTTGAGCCGTTTGTCCCCGTCCGTTATGAAATTGTAATCGGGTAATGACCCAAAGAAACAAGCAAAACCACCAAAAATTTGTACACCGTACGGTGGATCACGCTGGGATGTCGATTATAGTACACAAATCATGCATGTGCACTTACCAGGATCCTCTAGTTTACCTCGTGAAGACACACGTGCAGTCTTCCTGTCCGGGCGTCCCGTCGCCTTCACAGTCCGTGCTCATACCTTCTCGCCAGATGGCGCCGACGCAGCCCGTCGCACCACCTCCCGCCATTAGCACTGTCATCTCACTGCCAGTGTTGCCACATGACAGAATGCAAACAGTTACCTGACTCTTTCCGGTCCGAATAGCGCTCGGCGCGATAAAAAATCACTAGGGACCACACTATATCCCTTTTTCACACCGCCTGTTCAAAAAGGGATTATTTAAGTTGTCCGTTTAGCACTTGAAAGCTTATCTTGTGAACAATGCACTGTTTCCTATTGTATAGCCCATCGCAAATCCTCCGACCAGATGAAAATTAAGCAAGTAACAATAAAACTCATACAAACAGCTACCATCTCCTATAAGTCACAGGGTTGAAATTGCTATAGCTTAACTCATTAAGAAAGTCATTTTGTTAATAACAATCTTTGTGGTCGCACTCCGACGTCGGTGACTTACCTGACTGCGGCTTTCAATGTCCAAGTTTAGTGTCATTATAGAAAGTGTTATGCTATTGCAATTTCAACCCTGTGACTTGAAGAAGATGGTAGCTATTTGTATGAGTTTTTTGTTACTTGCTTAATTTTTATCTGATTGGAGGTTTTGCGGTGGGCTTTTACAATAGGAATCAGTTCATTGTTCACAAGATAAGCTTTCAAGTGCTTAAACGGACAGCTTAAATAATTTTAACTATAATATCGTTTACGTCACACGCCGCGCGTGGCCAGATGAAGACGTAAAATTGTGTACTCACCACGGGCTACGTAATTAATAAAGCCCCAGATCGCATATTTATGGCCCTCACTGTCGGTTCGGCCATTCACGAATTGACCGCCCTAGGTACGTAATGTAGATGTAGTATTGTGTGCGCCTGCGCAGTGAACCTGGACTCGCCGACGGTGTCGGTGACGCAGGTGGTCCCGCCGTGGCCGGCGCCGCGCGACAAGTCCCGCGAGCCGCCGGAGCCCGACCCCAGCCCGGAGCCCACGCCGCCGCCCACGCCGCCGCCGCCGCCTGTACACATACTCTTTCATTTACAACCTATCCTTATTCCCAAATTGAACCTGATGAAGCATGTGTGGCGTCCCAGACGCCACTCATTCTCCCAGGCAGAAGTCTAAGAATCCTAAAGAATCCTATGTAAATCTAGCGTTACATTTTTGCATAATGGCCACACTGACCTGGCCTCCTTACGAAGGCCGGAACCACTGATTGGTGGATACAGCCGCAAGATAATATAAAAGCGCTTGCCGAGCTGAACTCACTATGTTTTTACAAGCTTTATATTAACTTGCCCTGTGTATGTATGTATGTATGTATGGGGCAAATCTTGCAGGTTAAATTTGCCCCACTACCCGCTGACCGTTTGAGCTGAAATTTTGGGTGTCAGTATAGTTAGGATGACAATACAATATTATGGTACCATCGAGCTGAGCTGATGATGGAAACAGAAGGTGGCCATGGGAATTCATTACTTAACTGACGTAACCCCGTGAGTTTGGGCTCGTTAGAATCGTCTCAATGAGTAGTTTATGATGGTATACAGAAAAGTACAGTCGGCATTAAAAGCTTGTACCAAAAATGATTTTTTTTTTGCCAGAAACTTGTCTATTTTAACTTTATTGCACATAACCAAAATTATTTACAAATGGCCGACTAAATGACAAATGGCATTCTCTACCAGTCAGTCAGTCTATAAGGCCAAACAGAGACACTTAAAATTGGTGCAGGGTAAATGATCAATGTTTAGAGTGTAGTACAGCCTCTCTTTCTAAACTCTTGTATTTCTCTTCAATCGTTACGAGTACTTATTTCCAAATTGAACCTGATGAAGCATGCAATAATGTAATCTAATATTCTTTTCAGATTCCTGAAGGTGGGGTAGAAGAGGTAAGGGGTCATTTTTGCATGCTGGTATAAGCTAAGCGTGTTGGACAACTTCACATCTTGACATCTCATGCGAGCTTTATATAACCGCATTTAACGCAAATAAATCAGATTTCATTTCATTTCATTGGATAACTATAAAAAACTAGCGAGTTTAGAAGAAATTCCCTCGCCCTCAAACTACTTATTGTTGTCGCTTGCTACCTTTGCTCAAGTTTGCGTCAGACGATGTCATTAGGCGTTAAGTTGTTACTAGCGTGGCACTTTAAATGCATTTGTTTGAGCAGGAGGAACCGCCAGTAGAAGAGGAAGAAGACGAGGAAGCGAAGAAGGAGCGGATAGCGCGGCAGAAGGCGGAGGAAGAAGAGGCTCGGAGGAAGGCGGAGGAGCTGCCGCCGCCGCTGCCGCCGCCGCCGTCGCCGCAGCCCGAGCCTGCGGAAGAGGTACTGTGCATTGTTAGGGTTCCGTACCTCAAAAGGAAAAAACGGAACCCTTATAGGATCACTTTGTTGTTCGTCCGTCTGTCAAGACCCTTTTTCTCAGGAACGCGTGGAGGTATCAAGCTCAAATTTATACCAAATACTCAGGTCTACTGTCCCTTGGAGCTGTGAAAAAATCAAACTTCTAAGCCAACGCAATCAATACAGCCGTTTATGCCGCAAATTTTCGAAACTCGCAAGGTAATCAAAACTTACTAACGATACTTCCCGTGAACTCAAAATCTTGAAATTTGGTACGAAGCATCGTTTTAATAGTACAGATAAAGGAAAAATTGCGAAAACCGTAAATTTTTGTACGGAACCCTCGGTGCGCGAGTCCGACTTGCACTGGGCCGGTTTTACTTTAGCTAAGAAAATTAAAATTTCTAGAAAGGAAGAACGTAGAGTAGTTGCTCCCACTGTTACCATAATAGGGGAATAAAATAATCAATAATGTCATATTTTCTCGAAAAGGGATTAAAAATGTAGTCTAATGGAGAAAAAAAACAATGCAAGTGGTTAAATAATCACGAGTTATAAGTGTCCAAAGTTTTAAGAACATACCCCGTTCTGTCCCGTTTTTCGCAAAACGCAACTTCATATGAAACGATGACGCTTGTAGAGTGTGACGTCACTAATAGACGGCAACGTGCCGTGTCCCCTCGTGTTCGGCGCCGCCGTGGACGCGGCCGCGTACCGTGACGTCACACACTGTTTGCGTTTTCTCTCTCTAACAAAAAATATTACAACGGTTGTAGCTTTGTAATTCTTTGAGATATCCGAATGGGATTTCGTTACTAAGCATATTTTTTGCCTTCTTTGGAGGAATAATAATTTTCGAGTCTACACCCTATTCTGCCCATAGCCGAATAGCGGTATCTCAAAATGAAATGTCATTGTAAGATGCAATTTAAAAAATATGTCTAATGACATAACTTTCAATGATATTTCATTTGGAGATACCGCTATTTGGCTTATGAGGGCAGTACTGCTGTCCTTGCAGCCAGAGCTCTCAAAAGAGACGGTAATGTCCTAAATTGTTCCCACGGGAGTTATGGCTTTTACGCTCGTCGAAACAATGTAATAATCTGTATGGTACAGCTGACCCCGCTGGAGGTCCCGTTCTACGAGCCCGCGGAGGTGGCGACGGCCGAGCCGCCGGCCGGCGTGGACCGGCGCGTGCTGCTCACGGAGGACGCGCTGCGCCGCTTCAAGCTGCGCGCCATCCGCCGCAGGATGAGCGCGCCGCTCACCGACACTACCCTCGCGCGCACGCCCTCCCAGGAACTCAGGCAGCCCACCAACTTCAAGGCTCTCCCCGATGACACCGAGATCATCCGGGGGACCACCGCCGTGGCCGATAACGACGCTCTCCCGTTCACGGCCGTCATGGCTATTGTGACTTCTTACAAGTATTTGATTAATTCGTGGACGAAGGGCATAGTGGACTTCGCTGTTACGGCTGGGAAACAGTTGCATGTTAGCAAAAAGGAGCGATTCCAAACGGCCCCCGTGCATGTGATTCCGAAGATTGGAATTGGAAAACAGGTAATTTCTAAGGCTTCTGAAGACCGCGAAATGAAAACGAATTTCGTTCGTGTGTGTCCCTCTCTGTCGCACTCGCTAGTTCGAGCGACAAAGACGGAGATACACGAGCAAAGTTCGTTTTCACTTCGCGGTAGCCCCTCAGGCTACATGCATTCGTTATCCTACACCCAATCCGACCCCGCTGCTAGCTTGTCCGTGGGATGAATGCATGATGTTATCCGAGTTAAAAATCCTGTGATAAAAGCTTTAGGTGTACTATGACTAATTGATTAAATACTTTGGTCCTAACATTGAAAATGTGTTTCCCATCTTAGATAAAAACATTATTTGCATAACAAACTTTAGAGCAAAAAAGAGGTTATCAAAACAAAATGTTGATCTTATTAAAACTTCACATAAATATAGAATTTGCTGTGAAGGTTGACATTATACATGTGGCCGATTTTTTATAAAACTGTCATTGCAATGGGAATCTTCTACCTTTAACAATTATTCTTTTAATGGATTGATGTAATTCGGCCATCTAAAATAATCTCAATTATAGACACCATGTACAGTAGCCGGCAAATAACTTGCGCAACGCGGGACGAAGGGGAGGGGCAGTTCGCAAGGCGAATTGTACGTGCGAGCTATCCCCCCCAACTTCGTGCTATAATTGACGTGCTTCGGCTACTGTACATCGTGTCTATAATTGAGATTATTTTAGTTGGCCGAATTACATCAGTTCATTAAAAGAGGCTACTGTACCTAATTAATACAGCAAAGTGTATATTGTGTTCAGGCATACAACGCAAATATCGATGTGGTCGGCGAGGGAGCCACTTGGGAAATGGAGGACATATTGAACCGGAAATTCTTCCCGAAATACGACCGCGGTATCATCACGACGTCCACCTACAGCTGCGCGTTCTTCGGGCGGAACGGGCTGTACTACTTGTACGACGGGACCACGTGCAACGCCATGGGGCTCCGAGACACCAAGGCCAAGGGTGCCGCCTGCTTGCTGCGGTTCCGGAATCTTCACGACCTCGTAGCTCGGTAAGTTATGGTCGTCCGGGAAACCACACTGTACACTGTGCAGTCGCCATCAGATATATTGGAGGGGCCAAAGTGCTCACAGATATCTGAACAAGTCTCTAATGCCTCGAAGATAGTCACGTATTCAGATATTTGTGAGCACTTTTGCCGCTCCGATATACCTGATGGCGACTGCACAGCCATAAAGAACTGGCTATTTGCCGCTGGAACGGAACTGGGCAATTGAACATGTTATTATTTCTTCAAAATTTCATAAAATCTTACTCGATTATTTACTGATGAATCCTCAATCTTGTTTCGGTTTTTTTTTTATTAAGTATAGGTACGCATTTGACCACTAGGTATCTCACCTTATTAAATTCTAAAACCTTACCTGATTGTTTTAACTTAGTAATAATCCGATTTCAGGGTAAACTACAACAAGGACGGGACGACTGAAGATCAGCAGTTCATACTAAGCCTGATATTAGTGCGCCGGCTGCTGACTGAACCTCGCTTCAAACTCCCAGAGGACTACGATTACGAAACAATGGCGCCTAAATCGCAAAAATCAAAACCCACTCTTGTACCCCCTCCGAAACCGGAAAAGAGAACCTCCATAACAATAGAAGAACCGAAGAGTAAAATTAAAGCCGGTTACTCTCTATGTGACGGTGTCTATAAATTAGAAGGGACCACTGCTCTCAAAGATAGATCAGGTAGTTCCGACGTGAAGTCATGTCATTTCGTCAGTCTAATGGCGATGTTAATGGCCACCATGCATCCTATCAGGACGTGGGATAACACAACAGTGGACATGTGCATGGAGAAAGGTGTCGAAATATACCAAAAAGCTACAAATTTATCTCCATGCGATAAAAGAGTTATTAAAAACGTTATAGTGGATGGCAAATTTATCAATATAAACATAAAGAAGATCATAGTAATAAACAACAATTCGGATAAGAAAGTAGAACAATACATAAGCGCTGTATCCCGAAGGCTTCGTTACTTCCTCATAAAATACCCGCAGTGCAGCATGGTGGTATGCCACTCCGAAGGGTACTACCACCTCTTCGATCCCTACGAGTCGCCGCGCGAGGAACCCGACGACCTTGCTCTTGCACAGCTCCAGAAAACTGGGAAAGAACTGAAACCATGCGGACCTTATGCATCGTGGACGCTGTACCGTTCCCAGGAAGCATTAATAGCGAGACTGAAAAACACAATTGCGGGTAGCACGGTGGAAACACCCGAGTTTTACACCTTCGAGTTGACATCTATAAAACCAGCTCCGCGACATTCAGCCCTCAACTACAGACTCAGTCCATTGTTCAAACCTGATGAAAATCCTAACTCGCCATACCTAAGACACAGGAGGGTCCGTCCTTTGGTAGACGAAAAGATGTATTGGCTGAATATCGAGGGTATACCCTGGTCCCGAATGAACCCGACGAACGACTTGGGATTCCCGCGCAAAACACCGCGTACTCTGTGGAAAGATTGGGACATCGAGTTCCCAGGGGATTTGTATTCCCTGTGGGGATCCTTGCACCCGCTCGATATGAAGTTCGATGAGAATCAACGCGGAAAACAGTACTTGGCTACAAGTGTGGTCGCCATCGTCATGTCGCAAGCTTGCAGCTTCAGCGCGTGGACGGGCAGCTTTCTGGATGGCATTGTGAATGCTGGGGATAGATATCATAAAGCATGTGTAACAAAGATTGGATCAAAGGAAAATCATGAACTAACAGTTGAAGATTTGGATACGAAATTTGACGACATGTTCCCGTATTCGTTTACGGTTAAATTCGAAAACATAATATTTGGCTTCGTGTACAACATGTTGCCGGATAGATTTAATCTCAGCAAGGCATTGGATTATTTCTTTGAAACCCATAATTTGGGTTTGTTGGTAAGTCCTACCAAGAACTTGGCATTTGGACGCACTGGTAAATCCTATTTCATGTTTGATTGTCAAAGCTATGGGGCGCCTATCTTCTGTCCCGGCCAGGGAGCGTCATATGTGCTTAAGTGCGAGAGTTTGAATAGACTGGTTTATTGTATAACACTGACACTGAATATTAGAAGGCATGGAACACAATTCCACTTGTACAGCGTGAATGTGGTACTTACTGAGAAGAAATAGAATGAACCCATTCGTCATGTTAGAAAGTAAATTATAATTGTTATTGTAATGTAATGACGAGATTGACTTCCGTTTCATTAAACCATGTTAATATCATTTGTACTTTTAATGGTATAATATAAAAACTTGAAATTAAGAGCAAGTACCCAGCTCCAATCATTTATTGGTTTATATATACAGTCGAGTATTATGTATGCATTTAAAGTTGTAGCCATATTTGATTACTATAATATATGCCCAAATAAAGTGACAGTACCGAGTTATTTATTATTATTTATTAGAGAAATGGCAGCCTCTAGGGCCTTTGCCAAAAACAGTGTATAGAAATCAAAAATAAAAAAAACATTTCACATGCATGATGTACGGTGTAAGGCCTTCACGATGCACTGAGTGATAGCTGGAGCAGTACAAAGTATAATGGCGGCCGCGACCACGAACCGCTGAATGATGCCCAAGAATTGGTTATTCGCATTTCCAGGAAAATTCTTCATAAACTGTAGCCGTCATGTTTGCCATTTATTGCATAATACGCTATCAAAACTATACATTAAACAGCAGAATGCAGAAAATGAAAAAAAATGTCTGGAGCACGATCCGCCATGTTCCAAGGATCATTCAAAAGTCCCAGTACCGAGTTTACGCCCAATGTTACAAATTTATGTATACACTGACAAGTAAACAATAATGTGCACCATTGATGCAGATTTATATGACTACAGATACTATTACAATTTTATGTATACACGTCAATCAAATGAATTTTTCGAATATATGAACCTATCAGTAAAAAATATCTCAATATTCTGCAAAAATGAGCTTCATTGGCTTTGACATACGGTCGTAATTTGAATAAAGTTATTTGACGCTTCTTGAAAAGAGTATTAACCTGTCATTGGATATCGCCGTCTCAAGATTTACATCGTGAATTTGACAGAATTGATAAGTCAAAATTACCAGAATGGGCCTAACATTGCGTTTCTATGCCCTATATTCATAAGGATCCGTTGAATTGATTGACAGCTAGTCCCTAATGTAATTTGACCCATAGAAGTGTAGCACATATGTGGGTATTCAGTGGTGACATTTATACTGGTCCATCTATAAATGCAGCTAGTAGTCAGAGAGCTTTGTGGATTCCTCCCCAGCAGTACGAATTACAAAATGGTTCGACTCGCCTAGAGCCTAAGAGGAGTGAAGTCCTCTTTGATATAACTTGAACCCGAAATTCGTAAAATTAAACGAAACGATCTTTTTTAATTACTTAACATCATTTTTTTTATTTAATGCTAGTCGTGAATTTCTAGCTATAAAAAAATAAGATTGATGGGCAAAAAACCCACGTTGAACTGGGTTAGGCAAGTTGTGTTTACATTGAGTTTTTTTCTAGGCATCAAAATATATATATTCTGGATTACTATTATTATTACACCAGAATAGATTTAGATTCATTTATTTCAAGATAAATATTATTGTATAAATTTGCTTACAATTAAAAATTATCAGAGTCCTTATCACGATCTTCAATAATTAAGAAATAAAAATAAAAATAATATTAAAAATGTCTATACAGAAAGTGGATATACATAGTATTTTCGAAAACAGATAGTCATTTTTTGAATTTTGACAAAACCGCCCCAACATTCAACCAAATATCTTCAAATGACGTCATGCATATAATGAAAGAGACAATTATATATATCTGATATGAACCTTCATATATTCGAAAAATAAATTTGATTGACGTGTATACATAAAATTGTAACAGTATCTGCAGTCATATAAATCTGCATCAATACGTGCACATTATTGTTTACTTGTTAGTGTATAGATAAATTTGGAACATTGGACGTAAACTCGGTAGTGTCACCTTATTTAAGCATATATTATAGTAACCAAATATGGCTAGAAATTAAAATGGATACATCATTTTGTAACTTTCAGGCGTATACATATCTTTGTACTCGACTGTACACCCAAATCTTTTAGGTACGAGAACGAAATTACCTACTTAAATGGCCCAGCGCAAAGGCGGCGACCGATGAATAAGGATTTTAAATTATCTAAATTGTATGTTGTTCAATTGAAATAACGTATAAATTTATCAAAATCGGACTACCCTCTAAAAAGATATGCGTGGTCATACATTAAAAAAAAACATATACGCGTTGACTTGAGAACCTCCTCCGTTTTTTCGTCGGTTAAAAACTAACTTCATTCGTGTATCTCTCTCTCGCTCGAACTAGCAAGTGCGACGAGAAAGAGAAAGAGAGAATGCTGATGGCGGTAGGCAAATATAGGTACGCCACGCCTACCGCCAACGGCATTCGAAGTTTTCCCTCTCGGTCGCACTTAAGTAGGAACTCGCAAGTCTGACGGCGGTGCACCTTACGTGGCAGTGAGAGATCGTAGCGCGGCTTCTCGTTCCCTCTTATGGCGCACCGTTTTCGCTCTATGAGCTCGCGCGCACAGTGGCTACCGTGAACTGCAAACGAAGTTCGTTTGCGCATCTCCCTCTCTGTCGTTCGAATATGCAAGTGCAAGAGAGCTGAATATATCTACACGAACGAACTTCGTTTTCGTTTTCCGGTAGCCGCCAGAGGCGTATCTACATAGGTAACCAAAGGCCCTGGTCCTTAAAAACTGAGGTCCTAACTTCCCTTCCGAGGTGGATGGGAGAAGTTTTCGCTGACTAGTTAAATTTGAGATTAGCACCGTCTATCCCTCCGCCACTTCTGGTAACCGCTGAGGGACGTTCTTCAACCTTTTCGCTCCACGACATGTCTGTCTTATTTAGCGTTCCGTAGTCAACAAGGAACCCTTATAGTTTCGCCATGTTCGTATGCGTCTTAGCACTAGAAAGCTGTAAATCGACATGGGTAAATTAATCAATCACGCCGACAAAATGGTAGAATAAAAAGGCCAACTTATGTTCAAATTCGGGCGGCGTAGCCGCAACGTTTAGTAAGCGCGCGCGTGTCGATGTAACAGGGACTACGGAACCACCACTGCGCGGGCCCGTTTTTGAAGTGGATACTTCTTTGCTCGCGTTCTTGTATAGGGGTACAATTCAAAATGTATCACGTGACTTCCGGAATAACTTTTTGTAGAGAAGCCTAATCTGATCTCAAATAATTGTTTGTTACATGTTTTAATCCTTCTTTATTTGCCATTAGTTGTTAATGACAAAATGTTATTTAGTTTATGTGGCGGACATGAAAATAATGCTGAAATGACCGCCAGTTTCAATGTATCGCGAGTCAAATGAGCTACGTCAGTCAATGTTGCCATATATAACGTTTTATCTGTACTTATACGGATTTTAGTGAATTAATTCAGATATATAGTTAACGTAATACGTTTAAATAATCAACACTTTGAATTTAACAATAGCACATAGCACACAGGGTTCCATAGCCAACAGAGAAGTATCCACTTGAAAAAATTTAATTAACGGTTGTAACTCCGACACAACCCGCTTCTTTTTTTTAAGCCTAGCATTCACTATCACTACACAAGCTGTCAGCCGACCCTATCCACCGACAAATATGTAGTCGCCCGACTGTACATAGGAGCGATCTCTCGTACCCATGCAAGTAGGGCTCGTCGACTCGTCCGAGAGCCGTTTAAAGCTTGAAACTAATGGGGTTGGCCGGGCAAAGGTATTTGCAGATGGCGCCAGCATAGGTTTTACCTGTCAGTCCTACCAAAACTGTCAAATTCTTGTTTTTTTTTCGGAATTTCATTGTTTAGAATCAAGCCGTTTAAGCCAAATCCCATAGAAAAAGGCTAGTGATTAGGTAAAACCTATGATGGCGCCATCTAGTCAAACTTTGACAGTTGCCAACCCCATTATCGGACGCCAAACCTTCTACTTCCTATAATATTTGGCTGCTATATATATATATATATATATTTATACATAAATATTTGGGGACAATCTGACACAAATCGACCTAGTCCCAAACTAAGCAAAGCTTGTACTATGGGTACTAGACGACGATAAACATACTTATATAGATAAATAAATACTTAAATACATAGAAAACATCCATGACTCAGGAACAAATATTCATGCTCATCACAAAAATAAATGCCCTTACCGGGTAGGCAGGGTCACTACCAACTAGGCTTAAGCGGTCGTCAAATTTGTAATTAGATTGTCGAATAAATTTGGGATATATGGTTTAGAGGAGTAAAACTTATCTAGCTGATATTTTCTGTTTTCCAGGGATCCAGGGGGGGTTTCCTGTTTCGTGGGACCCGGGTATGTCCTAAAACTACGACCAAGACCACCGGGGGATGGGCAGCAGCATCCCTGAAGTTCGGTGGAAACACTGCGATCGCCAACCCGCATACCAAGCGTGGCGATTGTGGCATTTACCCCCCATGCAGAACACAACAAAGCCACGGCCCCGAGCTTCCGGCGACCCCCGGTACCCTACTGGTTATGGTAGCGGCCAGGGTACTAGCGGGGTCAGGGGTGCTAAGAATCTCCGGCGAAGATCCGGCTACCACCACCGACGACATATGGCACTGAAACGTGGTCGCTTACTATGGGCCTGATAACAAAGCTCAGTCACCCAAAGCGCAATGGAGGGCCATGTTGGGAGTTTCTCTGCGTGATCGCATCAGAAATGAGGCTATCCGCAGCAGAACCAATAAGGTAACCGATATAGCCCTCCGAATCGCTAAACTTAAGTGGCAGTGGGCAGGGCACATACCACGTAGAACCGATGGCCGCTGGGGCGGAAAGGTTCTCGAGTGGCGACCGCGTACCGGAAGGCGCGGCGTAGATAGGCCACAAGGTGGACTGATGACCTGGTAAAGGTTGCGGGAGTCCACTGGATGCGGGTGGCGCAGGCACTTTGGCACTCTTTGGGGGAGGCCTATGTCCAGCAGTGGACGTCTTTCGGCTGATATGATGATGATTTTCTGTTTTCACCCGAGCAGGAGCTTGGTCGCCCAGGGACTACTTATGCTTACCATATTTGAAAGACAAGGAGCTCATAAATATCAGACAAGAATTTCTGAGCTCTTCATTGCACCAAATCCCTTTTTACCATTAAGTACTAACCTAGACTAAGAATAACTAACACCAGTGGACCTCATAGTTGTCTTTAATAAATTGAAATTGGTCAGATTATACGAGGGATACGGTACAGGGACAGGGGTATGTCACCTCGCTTATATTTGGAGCAGCTCAACGGGGGAAGTGCTTCCATTTACTCGTTCTCTGGCCTCTACCTTACATAATAACACCACTACCTACTTGCTTTGTGGGTATCCCGATGATGCGCTATGTTGAGTGTTGGACTGGGACCTGCGGCTGTCGACAGAACGAATCGCTAAATCAATTAGGCGTCAGGAACGCCATTGCCGTCGGAAGTGTCCATAAGCAACGGTGTCTTCTCACCATCACGCAGGCCGTATGCCAGTACGCCACCGTCACACTAGGAAAAATTTTTTTTGGCCCTTGTCTGTAATTTCTGTTACGGGTTAAGTACTTACCTAAGTAATTTAATTTTAAATAAGTGAATGTATCTAGGAAATTTCCATTACGATTATTATTAATATCCTACATACTTACTTTACCCCATGTTTATACCGGGAAACCGTCACACCGGATGGCCCGACCAAAAAAGGCCTACCGAAAGGGATGCATGCAGGTGTCTGTTAGATTAGAATGGAAGATATTACGTATTATTACTATTATCTTAACCTAATAAATAACTGCGTCCCTAACAATTGACTCATTGTACGCGGCGCGGCGGGACTATCAAACTCCGGAATTCAGGGGAACTGGGGCCGAGGGGCGGAATTCCGGATGTTTGAGAAACTATACTACTATAACAGATACATATATATAGAGGATAGGTACTTAAAACTTTAAGTGCAAAAAAATGGACCTTGGATGTAGTATGCCAATGGCCCAGTATTATTATTTAGGATGAGAGAACTTTGTCTGTCTGTTATTTCTGCACACAAACCATTGATCCGATTTAGATAAGTAAGAGAAGTGTAAGTGACAAGCCTACTTGCTGAATTAGTAATCAATATGTTAGCTAGCGGAACCAAGGGGGGCTAGGGGGCTCAGCCTCCAAAGCAGCGGAGTCCCAAAAAAGACAGCGTCTGCTGGATCACACCAAAATCTTGGATCCACCACTGTGTTAGATCTTATACTCACTTTCTGTGGGTTATTCCCAGTTGTAGTGCACAAACTACTGGGACATTGTTTCAGCTTCCTGCACTACGTACAGATCAGATAATAAAACTAGTCTTCACTTTATCAGGGAATTTACCGTCTTATCTGTTCAGTGTGGGTATCCCAGAAGTTTTGCAGTGCAGAGAAGTGGCACCAATGCCTCTCCACATTGTAAAACTTGGGCTATTCAATTTAACCCATTAGGGTTACATTAGTCACAGCACATGCTAGGTTTGAGAATCTAGGGTGAGGCGACTCATTCAGTTCCAGTTTACATTATACGTCAGGAACCAGTACGTGATGACAGAGCCCTAATCAGAGTAGTATGACTATAATGACCACCAACTGAGAATTCCCTCCAGGATATCTAATTTAGATTGAAAGTAGAAAAGAGCAATTTTTTGGACATAAATTAACAACATTTTTGGCAAAATTTTATTATAACCGTAAAAACCTTAATATACCATAATGTACTGTAAATGTTAAACACTGGTGTTAATATCTGTTGAAGGTTCATTCCAGATCAGGCAGGTTTTCGTCGTCCGAGTCGCTCTCCATGTCGTCGAACGAGGGCTTCTGGGCCTTGTCGCCTTCGCCGCCGAGCCAGCCCGCTCCGCCGCCCATCGACTTCATCATCTCTTCGATGTCGTAGTTCATGGCGCCTCCGCCTTCCTCCTCCTCGTCGTCTTCATCTCTCCACTTATTGAAATCGATTTTCAGATAATGCGGCTTCTTCTTGTCCTTCGTTAATGACGGCCAGTAAGGCGCATCCTTCTTTTCTTTGCGCAATATCATTTCTATGCACCTGCCTTTATTTACGAACGCGCTAGTTTCAGGAAGAACGGTATCATATAAAGGTATGGTTACCTCGTGTGTTTTATTGTCCTGGGCGTTTAAACCTTTGAAATATACCGAATCTTTTTCTATTTTAATAGTGGGGTCTTTTGACTCGACGCTAAACGTGAGGAATACGTCTTCTTTTCGCTGGGCCCATAAAACGGCAGGTGGAGTTGCAGTGTCGCTCATGATGAATAAGCACAAGTTACACTTTATAAGTCAATTTGTGAAGTAATTGATTATACTTCAGTTTCTATGGACACAATTTTCGGATTTCACGACTCGATTTTGCACGAATAGCACGTTCACCGAATCACCGCCTCGCCGATTCATAAAAAGAAAAAAAAAGTGACAGGGTTACCAAGGACTAAAATATGCAACAGTTAATTTTTGTATTTAAAAGTCTGTGCGTATTAATTGCAAAAATGTTAATTTAAGTGAATTATATTTCCAATATGTTTAGTTTCTTGCTATTTTTAAATTGAATTGAATTGAATTATTCTGAAATATTCTCGAAAATTCTTAATGACGTAACCAAGGAGCGTTCGGATTTCATCCCAAGTTGCATTTGGATTAGATACGTTAAAATTCTTGACAATAATATATGCAGCAAAATTGGTTGGTTATATTGTAACAATTATATACTTGTGGTGTACTTACGCAACTTTAACATGTGTGGTTAGGGTTCCGTAGCCAAGTGGCAAAAAACAGAACCCTTATGGATTCGTCATGTCTGTCTGTCTGTTTGTCTGTCTGTCCGTATGTCACAGGCATTTTACTCGAAAACTACAAGGTGCATTTGAATAAAATTTTGAGGATAGGTGTATTTTGTTAGCCAGTACATAGTTTTGTAATTAAATTAAAATTTTTTTTTTTAGGTGTGCACTCCATACATAAAACTGAACGTCGATATTTTTTTTTCATTGCAAGCCCTCGTGGTGCCACATCAATCGATAGGCCTTTCAAAATAAATGTTATTAAGTTTCTCACCATTTTTTTTGATTAAGTGAATAGAGTCGGAGATAATCGCCTCCAAAGTCACTAAAATTGTGCCCCCCCCCCCTCCAAATTTTGAACCGCGTATTTTAAAAATATGAAAAAAAAAATGGACATAGGGCTTATTAAATTCTTTCAGCGAACATTATTTTAAACAAGATCGGTTCAAAGGTTTTCAAGATATTTCTAAAAAAACTGCGAAAAGGACGTAAGTGCCATAAGATGCCAGTAACGATAAGACTTTTTAGGCACGGAACCCTTGTTTTGCGTGGTCCGATACGCACTTGGCCGCATTTTTTACACACGTATGGTGCCCAAAGCGCCCGAAACATGGACCTATATATAATACTAGACACGCTATAAGTGTTGCCACAATCAGGGACACGTAAAGGCTCCTATGCAGTATATAATACCATAAACAACCTAGTGAATTTGGGCGGGTAAAGATTTATTTGCCTATTATCTTGAGATTATTATGAGACGACCGCGACATACTCTCGATTTTTCTCACTACACTTTTTTTTTACTATACATTTTGTGCTAAGTGTTTGATAAGAGAGGGACGGATACTGCGAGAAAAATCGAGAGCTCGAGCTCCGTCTCATGATAGCCGTGCAGTTTCTGCAAAAACGAATGATATTTCCCTGTCTGTTAAACTTATTGAGATTAGTGTGCTAACATCTCGCTCGGACGTGGTATTAGTATTATAACGCGCGCAGATAAAGAATGGATCTGAAAACCCATTTTCATCCATCCTTTATCTGCGCGCGTTATAACATAGCTTGTCCTGAGTATTATAGGTCCATGACCCGTAAGCACAAGAATCCTTATCAAAATCGAACCTCAGGTCAAGGCCCCCTATTCCCCAACCAAAATCCTGGAACCACCACTGTCGTTCGGCCCAGCGTACACTGTCCTCTTGCTCATCAATGCATTGTACTGCAGGTGGTAATATTAACACGAGGTATTCATTAAAAAAATGCTTCGTATTTATTAATACCTTTATTTAATTAAGTTACTACTTGAAGTTTAATTTAACAACCAGGTTTCAGCTGCCTTAAAAAAACGATACTTTACGCGCTTTGGAAGTTGATCAAAAAAAATTGGTAAGATTGGTCATGGTTGCCAATGGGATTACAGAACGCGCCAAAAACAAAAGTTATGGAAACATGGTCTCGCACTAAACAACAAAGGTAAAGCAAAGAAAGAATAAATGCATGACAATATCCAGGTCAAAATTAATACAGAACTCGTAATACAAGCGGCATGCGCCGCTACAGATGTACTCAAATACTATCGACGCTCAAAATGATCTGCATACTAACTACCAAGGATGTAAAAAGTTAAGTTTGTATGGATAATTTCGAACATTTCGTTTGCGAAGCCACTGGTGACTATATGTTGTTCATTATTGAAATTCAGTGAATTGCTAAGCAATTTAACTCACAAGCTTAAACATATAATTATTAATTATATGACTCCAAAAAGAAAATAATGCAGATGAGTGTATCTAGTAGCCACGGTTACCTTAAGTCTCTTGGGTCACTTACCTGCATTTCGGATGGGCTATTTTATAAACATGTTATAAGTCTTATGTTGCAATAAAATCTATGAACCTATTATGCTGCCTGGCTAATGGAACATAATAGCAACGAGAAATAGTTGATTGACCCAAAGTTACAAAAGAAGACACAAAGTGCAGCTAAAAATGCTACTTTAAAAAAAGTAGAATAAATACAACACGGATCATTTTCAATTTCTTCAAAGAAATAGTCTTTGATGATTTATGATTGGATGCTTACGTAGAACTTGTAGGTACTTAACTAAAATGTATCGATAAAAAGGTATTTTATAAGATTAAAGGTCTGCTCATCAAACTAGGGTGGTTTAAACACCTTGAAAATGATCCCAGCGTTAAGTGGAATATAAGATAACAATAGCATCTACTTTACTACCATAACTAGCGATTGCTATAAGATACCTACACATTTAACCTATAGGTTAATAAGAACACTAATGGATAACAATAATTGGATTGATTTCCTATGCCTTCACAATGACATATATAACAAGCTTCAAATGACGTAAATAAGGACACATTTTACACTTATACAGAACGATTATCCAAAACGAGATATCACAGGTGAATGTATACATTCATTTTATACAGTTAGAATCTTTACACATTTATAGAAATCACATACATACATGCCCAAATTAAATACTACTATTATCTAGGGTAAGAAGACCATCTTATTATCAGTAATTTCATAATAGCATAGAGTACACTTGACACTAAATGCACTTTAAGAAAATGCAGTAAAACATTTATATTGACTATTTCTTGGACTAGTACATTTTAAGGTATTCTTATCAATTAGAATATTATAGAGAACGTCAATTTCAATTTCTAGGAGACACAAACTACGTTCTACATTTATAATAAAGGAGTATTTGAATTCGTGTTGCACTGCAACACGAATTGTTGCAGTGACTCAGCCGCCAGTCACTGCAACAATTCGGGTTATCTGCAGGTTAACTGTTTTTGTTTTCATATATTGCTGGTCAATCTAAATCACAAATCTGAGTCTGACTTTAAGGCCAGGGTGTTGGCATGTTTGGCACGCATACTTTCTGTTAAGCCACAGACTATATGTAAGTCTGGCAAAAAATGTGTCTGGTGCGATATAAAGACACACACATAAAGTTTAACAGATTCTGGCCACTTTTAGTATTTTTAATTCCTCGGGAATTATTTCTGGAGACATTGGTTTACACACCGTGGTTTAGAATATTTTTTGCTCCATCATTTCGCTAGTCAGCCTACACGCAAAAGCTCGTTCTTAACACATTCACTCCCAAGAATCTCTACGCTCGTAGCTGATCCCTTGGCTTACCCTCGTATGTAGCTGAAAGCGACTACGGCGTAGGCGCCAGCTAGGCGGGTTCCTGGCAGTGAAAGTGTTAAGTGCAACCAACCAATCATTGGCAACCAAAACCGCTGGCGAACTCAGCACTCACCGTCGCATCAGTTCGGTGTTTTAGCCAATAAATGGATCGTAGGTAAGGACGACGACGACGTCGAATCCTTACCTACGGAGCACAAACTTGGTCTTTGACAAAAGTTCAGAAATCTGCCCTCAAGATTTGCCAAAGAGCCATGGAACGCAGTATGTTGGGCGTGAAATTAACGGATCGCATTAAAAATACAATACCGCGTTTCAAAAGTCGGATAGCTGATGTAACCCACACAGCCGCAAAACTCAAATGGGACTGGACCGGGCACGCCTGCCGCATGCCAGAAGCGTTGTGGGCTACAATTACCACCAAGTGGGTCCCACAGAACCGAATACGGCGTCTCGGTAGACCACGTAGGAGATGGCGAGACGAGCTTGACGTCTTTGACCAAGACTGGTGGGAGTCTGCCCAGGACAGGGATGTGTGGAAGAAAAAGAGGGAGGCCTTTGCTCAGCAGTGGGACACTTAAGAGTCCGCAGTAAGCTCGGGCGAATTTCACCTTCCCATACAAACGGAGTTTCGTTCTCATTTTAAAACTACGTGTTGGATTGTAACGAAACTTTGCGTATATAATGGGGAAGGGGTTAACTTTTGTATGGAGCTACGATATAAACTAAACGAGTTCCAGAAGCTAGTACCTAATAATATAAATGGATGTTGCCTTAGGGTGTGTTGCACCAAATCGTCTGTAATTGTAAGCGGTGTTCGTTAAAATCTCAATGTATGGAAAGTTTGAAAAGTTCCTATGGGATGACAGCTGCCGGCGCCATATTTCACGTTGATCGGTCTGAAAGCGTAAGTTGGTGCAACCCGCCCTTAGGGTGAGTTGCACTAAATCGTCTGTAATCGTAACCGGTGTTCGTTAAAATCTCAATGTATGGAAAGTTTGAAAAGTTTCTATGGGATGGTAGCTGCCGGCGCCACACTAAACGTTGATCGGTCTGTAATCGTAAGTCAGTCCCGCCCTTAGGATGAGTTGCACCAAACCGTCTGTAATCGTAACCGGTGTTAAAATGTCAATGTATGGAAAGTTTGACAAGTTTCTATGGACTGACAGCTGTCAGCGCCATATTTAAAGTAGATCGGTCTATAATCGTAAGTTGGTGCAACTCGCCCTTAGACGATCTCAGGCTGGAAGAGGACGGTCTCGGCGACGAGCGCGTCGCCGGGCTGCCAGCAGCTGCGCGCGCACGTGAACACGAGCACGGACAGGAAGTGCAGGTGCTGCAGCGGGCGCGGCGGGGCGAGCGCGGCCGCCAGCGCCGGCAGCAGCTGCAGCTCGCACACCAGCCGCCCGCCGCAGCGCGCGCAGGCGGGCGCCGGGGGCGAGCGGCCGGCCGAGCCCGCCGCCGGGGGCGAGCGGCCGGCCGAGCCCGCCGCCGGGGGCGAGCGGCCGGCCGAGCCCGCCAAGGGCGCGAGCGGCGCGCCCAGCAGGGGCGCTTCCGTGCGGGAGTACCTGCAGATGCACGAATTATCATTGACAATAACACTTTACTTGTGTTAATTCGGAATCGGTGCTTGTTGGCCCTACCCATCCTAGATTTATTCTCGTAGCATCAGATATGTCCGAATCTGTGATTTCACATATTTGACACTTAGATGTCAAACATGCACGTGTATATGGAGACGCGTGCCAATAGCTCATCTATGGTAGATATTTACCTTAAGGGACAAGAGGTCTACTTGGTTACATAATCCTCAGAATAGCTTTGGTATTTTTTTCGGAGGTGACTGCTATCTGACCATCCATCCTAGCGAAAATTATAGAACTTGTTACAGTGCTTTCAAAATAGCTTCTTGCGGGTCACAGCTGTGAAAATAAACTCAAATTAATAATTTAAAATCTCAATTGTATATAACAATTGAGATTATAAAACAATTTAAAACAAACGAGTCTCTGATCGTTAAATGCATACATTTACTTTTGAGTTGTATTCATTGATAACAAAAATCTGGTAGGTTACATTTGTTTCGTTTTTTTTTTTTTGAACCTGACTGTTGCTATAATAGGACGGACCCAATATAGCGGTCGAACTGCGTGGTTGGAGGGTGGCCTGGGGAAAATCCAGGGGAAGCCCACGCGGGGAAGTTTGTACACTGGAATACTCTAAGAGTTTGCGCTCCAGTGAGATTGGTTGAACGATTTGTTTCGTATTACATAGTTGTTTATATACAAATATTTAACGGCAGTCATGTTCAAGCTGCAACTGAAATATTCATCTCCCATATATTTAGACCGCAGCATATTATATGTTCCGTTCAATGTCCGGGATCCCTTCTTGAGAGGGCGTCAGTGCCTACGACCGGAAGTAGCCGTTTGCGTCAAATGAGTCGCTCCACTCCATCGCTGTGACGTCACATCCGCCCCTGCTACCTGCGAACCCCAGAACCTCCGCCCGCGCTCGCCGCCATGTTGGCTTTCTCATTGTTGCGTCGTCTGCCGTAGAGATCGGACGTTCCGTAGCTATTTTATAAATTGTGTAACGAGGAATTCTAAGCCTCGATTCTTTATATCCAGATAACTTTAAACTCGAGGGAGTCCTGAATAACTAAGAAAAGGGAATCGCGAGTGATAACTTTTATTATCGGACTACCCTCTTTTGTAAAATTTTTATTTTTTTACTTCGTTGTTCGCGAGTGTTTTTGTTCGCATTATGAACAACGAGAGTCGCTCCGCGTCGGAGGAGGAGGAACGCGCTTCGTGATCATCTTTCTGCCGCCGACGGGCGCCGCGCGGGGGGAGACAACCCGCGCCCCCGCAGGCAGTCCCGGCGCCCCGCGGCCGCGAGTCGAGCCTGCGTGGGCGAGCGCGGGACTCGAGCCACATCGTCGGCCCGGAATGGAGGTTTGAATATCTTTCGAACCGTTCGGTGAGTCAGTTACATAACAATATCCTAAGTGCACCGCGTGCCGCCGCGCCGGCGCCGGCCGCTGCGGTGGAGCAATCGTTATGATGTAATGGTGCTACCCGGCAGTCCGGTACGATGCCGCTGCCGACAACGATCACTTCTCACCCTGGTGCCGTCCGCCTCAATGGCGCCACCCCCGTATCTGGTGTCGTCCGCCTCAATGGCGCCACCCCTCGTCTGGTGCCGTCCTCCACTGTGGAGCCACCTCCTACCATGGGCCGTCCGCCACGACGGCGACGCCGATCGCGATGGCGCTGCCCGCCGCTGGCTCTGTCCGCCACGGCGGAGCTGGGTCAAAGGGTCCGCGGTAAGGGAGGCGCGGGACTTTTGCGAAAAATTTGATGTGGGTGGTGTTATTATGACCATGATTTTTACATAAAGAATACTTCATAATAAGCATCTCTTACTTGAAAACTTTTAAGTTTAATTTAAAGTTTTTTCCGCCGTTTTACAAAAACAAGAGCCACAGAAGTCTTCTAACCTATCCGCCATCCGAGTCGGTTCTACCTATCTGCCATCCGAGTCTGTTCTTGATACCGAAAGTCCCAGAACCGTTTAAATGACTAGCCTATGACCTTCTAAGTCCTGCGTATCCTTTACTACACCCCAACCTGGACCTGTGCGCCTCGTTGGTGCTGGTCGCCTCGTTGGTGCCGGCCGCCTCGGTGATGTTGCCCGCCGTGCAGGGACTTTCCGCCTCGCTGGGGCTGGTCGCCTCGTTGGTGCTGGCCGCCTTGTTGGCATCGCCTGCCATGCTGGGACTATCCGCCTCGCTAGTGCTGGTCGCCTCGTTGGTGCTGGCCGCCTCGGTGCGTTGCCCGCCACGCTGGGACTGTCCGCCACGCTGGTAAGGGTCGCCACGTTGGTGCTGGCCGCCTCGGTGGCGTCGCCCACCATGCTGGGACTTTCCACCTGGCTGGTGCTGGTCGCCTCGTTGGTGCTGGCCGCCTTGGGGGCGTCGCCCGCCATGCTGAGACTTTCCACCTCGCTGGTGCTGGTCGCCTCGTTGGTGCTGGCCGCCTTGGTGGCGTCGCCTGCCATGCTGGGACTGCCCACCTCGCTGGTGCGGTCCACTAGAGCGGCGCTGTCAGCCACGCCGGCGTTGATCGCCAGGGTGACACTCTCCGCCACGGTGACGTTGCCCGCCATGCTGACGCTGTCGGCCTCGCTGGCGCTGGCAACCACGGCGACGTTGCCCCACATGCTGGCGTTGTCTACCTCGCTGGCGATGACTACCATGCCGGCGCTGTCTGCCATGCTGGCGCTGTCCGCCATGGCGGTGCTGGCGGTGCTATCCACCCACGCTGGTACTATCTGCCACGCTGGTGCTGTCCGCCACGCTGGCGCTGTCCGCTATGCTGGAGCTGGAAGCCATGCTGGCGCTATCCGCCAAGCAGGTGCTGGCCGCCATGCTGGCGCCGGCCGTCATGCTGGCGCTTTCCGCCATGCTGGCGCTGGCCGCTATGCTGGCGCTGTCCACCATGCTGGTGCTGTCTGCCACGCTGGCGCTGTCCACCATGCCGGCGCTGTCTGCCATGGCGCTGCTATTCGCCCACGCTGGTACTATCCGCCACGCTGACGCTGTCTGCCACGCTGGCACTGTCCGCCACACTGGCGCTGTCTGCCACGCTGGCACTGTCCGCCACATTGGCGCTGTGCACCTCGCTGGCGCTGTCCACCACTCTGGTGCTATCTTTCACGGCGGTACTGTGCGCTATGTCCGCGCTGTCCGCTACTCAGGCGCTGGCCGCCATGGCAGTCCTGTTCGCCATGATGGTAACGCCCGCCATCCGCGCTACAGCGGTACGGTAGAACTACTTACGTCTCCGGGCTTCACAGAGGTAATAATCGACGAGCAGCTACGCTTACCCGGCGTTCTGGCGCGAGCGAGCGACCCAGCAGTCGCAGAGTCGCATATATTTCTCAACCCCGTCAAACTGCCCTTGTGCCTGCGGAGAATGAGGGCATCGACAAGGTGGGCAAACAGATTTCACATCGTCTCTTAGCTCGCTTTCGCTCTCCCACTCAGGTTCTGCTCTATAAGGACAAACCTTTCGCAGAGGTCTAATAAACAAAATTGGGACAAAACAACTTGCCGCTCCTAAGCGAGCCCGAGATTTCGCTCTTAAGGCGAACTCTTGAATCGGGTAAATGCCACTATTGAAGATGACTTCCGTGAATTCTAAGCGAACTGTCTTACCGAAACAGTTGCATATACTTGGAAACTTCGAATATCATCTTAGAATACGTTTCCTATTGTTCAAAAACCCCTTTTATACTGTGCTGTCTAACGACTTCTCCTTTGCACAAGCTTTTACACTACCATATCCGTGTCCTCTGCCGATACAATGTCGACACAGAAAATCCTCTTCAAATAAGATTTTCAAAACTTATAAACAATAGTTATTAATTATTCGTGGCACTTTCAAAAGAAATTAACACTATTTACATTTCTTGTTGGAATCCCAGGGCTTTCTGTTAATTGTCTATATGGACGACATCCTTATTGCAAACCAATTGAAGTGATCTCTAATGAAACAAAGAAATCATTCGTAGAAATTCATGTATTTGCCGTAGACATTGCAAAAAATTAAGGCCCATAAGTCCATAAAGTCCAACTTCTTGGTAGGACTCATAATCTGTATAAACGCCTCCCGTTATATAATTTTATGTAATAAAAACGTTGTATACGTAAGCCCTTACCACTTGTCATGGAGGTCGAGTTCCTGGTGCCGAGGGATAAGGTAAACTCTACGGCGCGATTTTATATGCCTTAACAGTCTCATACTGGATGGCATCGTCTCAACTTTGCAAACTTTGCGCCGTGGGTCGTCTCTCTGACTACACCTGCGAGACTACGAAGAGCACTATGCACTCTCTCTCGTCTCCTGTCTGCTGTATAAGAGACTCTACCATAGTAGACCGGCATAACGAACCCGCATTTAACCGTAAGTGAGAAAGTCTTAACTTTATTGTAACGAATGTTGTGCTACAAATGGACGGAGGTAGCAGCATGTACGCCTGTTCCTGCTGCAAACTGCTGGCCGGAAAGAACCGTCTACGGGAAACACTGGTCCCATATTACCTGCATGGTCGGTAACGCCCAGAAGCCAACGGGGAAGAAATCTTCGTCCGCTGATTATCGGTATATACGGTGTATACGGTATCCCGGCCATCGACTTTAAAGTTCACCTCGGACGGCACCCACTTTTGTGGCGATACATCTCGATCGACTCGCAAGTCTCGAGCGCCTACTGTCACGACGTGTTCAATAGCTTTTGGAGTTAAGACATGACCTAAGCCACCTTCCAAACTTGTGCCTCGCGCTCCACATCACCTCTGCACCATGTTGGGTCTGTTTAACATTATGGCTTCCAAGTGGCGCAGTCTCTTCTACTGGCCAGACCTCAAGAGGCAAGTCGTAGCCGATGAAGGTTCACAATGTGCGGGAGTTCCTAGGTGACACGTCCGCCAGTCGGAGCGGAATATACTCCTCCGGGCGTCACGCTGCGCTGGCGCTCGACTATTATCGGTGCATATACGCCTGCAGCCTGCATGGATCCAATTGCCACTGTGTCACTCCAGGTACATGATTAACAGCCAGGTACCTCCTCCCATGCGCACTTATTTCTGTCAAATATGTTCGCGTACTGCATTCATTCATTCATTCATTCAGTACTAATTACAAGTCCAAAGTGATCGCACTTCTCAAACCCGGAAAGGACCCCTCGGAGGCAAAGAGCTACCGTCCCATATCCCTTTTGTGCCACACCTATAAGCTTCTAGAGCGACTGCTCCTAAACCGGCTCGTTCCGATCGTTGAACCGCAGCTAATCCCAGAACAAGCGGGTTTCCGTCCGGGAAAGTCCTGCACGAGCCAAACGCTAAAGCTAACACAGCATATAGAGGACGGGTTCGAGCTCGGCATGATAACGGGCGTAGTCTTCGTGGATTTAACAGCTGCATATGACACAGTGAATATACAGCGGTTACTGTCTAAGGTTGGCGGTATGACTGGAGACGCTGGGTTCATGAACATCCTCCGCGAGCTCCTCCACAACCGCAGATTCCAGGTTCATCTGCAAACGGAAAAAAGCCGCTGGCGCCCACAGAAAAATGGTCTCCCGCAAGGTAGTGTGCTTGCCCCGATGTTGTTTAACATATACACCAACGATCAGCCAGCCTTGCACAACACTCATAGGTTCGCGTACGCAGATGACCTGGCACTAGTGTCCCAAAGTAACAACTTCAAGGACACTGAGAGATCATTATCAAATGCCTTGGAGGGCCTCGCGAGTTACTATGAGATGAACTGCCTGAAACCGAATCCCTTAAAAACTCAAACGTGCGCATTCCACCTACGAAACCGGGATGCAAATAGGCAGCTCAAAGTTACCAGGAATGGCGCTGCTATTGAACACTGCCCGTACCCGAGATACCTTGGAGTAACCCTAGACAGAACGCTGTCCTTTAAAAACCACTGTTTAAAAGCACGTCAAAAGGTTGGCTCACGTAATAGTCTGCTGAGAAAACTCACATCAACCCAGTGGGGCGCTTCCGCACACACACTCCGCACCACTGGCCTGGCGCTGTGCTATTCGGCGGGCGAATACGCGTGTCCGGTATGGCACCGCTCCGCCCACGCAGGACACGTTACCACGGCACTCAACGACACTTGCCGTATAATAACCGGATGCCTCAAACCCACTCCGCTTAATAAGCTATACCCTTAGGCGGGAATTGCACCACCGGAGGCTCGCAGAGAGGTGTCATGCAGCATCGAGAAACTGAAGCAGGAACAAGACCCAAGGCACCCACTCCACGGCCATAAACTGCCACCGTCCCGCCTAAAGAGTCGCAGAAGCTTTATGCGGTGCACCGCTGCTATCGAGAGCCCACAGTCCCAGAAACGGCTCGCACACTGGCGAATTACTCGAGCCCCCCCTGAAGACTATGTTGGTCCCGCTGAGAAGCTACCCGCTGGGCACAACCAGCCATGGCCGATCTGGAAATCCTTAAACAGATTGCGTTCCCAGGTCGGTCGCAGTAAGGAGAACTTGCTGAAGTGGGGCGCCCTAAGTAGCTCAGACGCCCAGTGCCTATGTGGGACGGCTTCCCAAACCATGGAACACATGTTGTCTTGCCCAGCGTGCCCGCATACCTGCTCCAAGCAAGACCTTCGAGACGCAACAGACAGGGCGATAAGCGTCGCCACCTTCTGGTCCCGCACAATATGAAACCATCGACACGAGAAGAAGAAGAAGTACTAATTATTATTCTTGTTCATAAATCTGCAATGACCATTATTGTGTGAGCTACTGTTGATCACTAGGATATCTTCGAACGCCTCGTTCAAGAATACCTTCAAAACAATGTTCCTGGAAGACCGCTCCCTTCCAAAACATTGATTAGGTTAGAATGTGTTAACTTTAGGTAATTAAAGACCTAAACTCAACAATTTACTTCAATAACTTACATGACTGAAAAGAAAAATTAACGACATTCTAGCACCTTTTTGCCTACGCTTTTATTTGGCAACTTGAATCTTCTTTTAGACGTTTATATCGAATCTATTTAACCTATAATTATAAGTGCCCGTTAGAATCTAACTCCACTAAAGCAATCTAGTTTCCTTCTTTAGGGAAATTCCAATTTCTACTGTCGCGTGTGCGCCCGCTTACTCGCCACCAGGAGATAACAAACAGATCTCAAGAAGGGATCCCGGACATCGAACGGAACATATAATATAAAATTTTACCTTCCAATAAAATTATTATTATATTTCCTGAAGATGTCCGGGATCCCAGTAATGGCTTCCTGGGGGCTACCAACGGCATTTCCTCCGCAACAATGAGAAAGCCAACATGGCGGCGAGCGCGGGCGGAGGTTCTGGGGTTCGCAGGTAGCAGGGGCGGATGTGACGTCACAGCGATGGAGTGGAGCGACTCATTTGACGCAAACGGCTACTTCCGGTCGTAGGCACTGACGCCCTCTCAAGAAGGGATCCCGGACATCTTCAGGAAATATAATAATAATTTTATTGGAAGGTAAAATTTTATATTTTTTTGAGTAAAACAAAATTGTGCGTCTAGTGTCGCCCACGCCAAGCTATTTTAGAAATAATGTAGGAAAGGAAGGGTATCATCGATGGTATATACATATACTATATTGGATTAGGCTTGTTCATGTATTAGCTATCTAATGAAAATGAATGGTTGTGTAACTATAAACAAACTCTGTTTTAAACAGCCGGACTTCATCTTCTTACGATGTTTTACAAATACAACAACTGTTTAAAACTGCCATGGCTCTACTAGTTTTACGATTTGTTTGTTTTTAACTTTCACCAGTAATGTACACCTCAAGCTGTGACCGCTTCTGTTTGTTGATAATTTATTTTTTGTTACCTAACTTCGAGCTTTGTTATCAACTTGCCTAAAATACTTTCTTATATTTAGACTATTCTGGTAATTAAATTTGCGACGGAGACATTGCAGAGGTTAGCTTTCGGCATCTGTTGACAATGGAAAAGTCGTTTACAGAAGTCGACTACCGCCAGCTTTATACACCCCTAACTATAGGAGTAAGTATAGGAGTGTACACCCCTCTTTAATTCCCGCGCGAATGCTAAATAGTGTTTCAATTTTCTGCATTTATAGTACATTACTGCAGCCGCCGGGAAAGAAGGGCTTGCCGGGTGAGTAGGTATAGACAGGTATATAGTGATACGAAGCCGGCAAGCCCTTTTCACGGCTAGGCATGTATAGTGCTTTTCTCAAACATATGCAATGAAATAAGAAATACCACCACTCAAAAACCAACCTACATTTATGTACTTGTCCTTCGATTTTGGCGGCAACTAGTTATTCATTGCTAATTCGGCCTCCGGCTCCGCCCTCAATTCCGGCGGAGTACAATTAGTTTCTTCGTCGCTGTTATCATCGGAACTCATTTTGAAATTTTATGTATAAATATCAACCACAAAAATATACACTACACGACTTTTAATTTTCCCTCCAGCCCGTCCATAATGTTTTTTTTTACGGAAGTCGTCCGTATTACGCGTGTGTAGTGTTTGAATAGACCCTATTAGGGCCATTTTACACAAATTGTTAATGAGAATCTTTATTTTTGTAATAATTAAAATATCTTCTTTTATAAATTTTAAATGAAAGGAATAATTTAATGCTCCGAGCCGGTTTTGAACCGGCGACCATAGGCATTCATGGCCCGTCGCTACTAACCAACTGAGCTATCGGAACAATCCGGTTCGGGCACCAAATCCTTCAATCAGTTCCTTCATACAACGCCTTAGGGAGGCGTGTAGCGACATCTACCAGAAGACTTAGGCTTCTTAACGGCACCAAGGCAGAGGATTTTAAATATTGTCTATTTAGGTCTCTGTTGACTTACGAATAGACAATGTTTTAAAATTATTCATCAACACATTGAATCATACAGATTTCTATTCTTAAATCAGTTCGTGTAATAGGCATTAACGCGGATATTCTTGGTCCGATTTCGAATTCAGCTGTTTAGCCTGTTCATGAACACAGACGCCATATTTAGTTTAGAATTAAAAAAAAATACTTCCCAGCCTAGGCCTTCAATTTTGTATGAAATTCCTTTACAGTTCTCTCGAATTGCTGATATGACGCACGTAACGACGACATTTCATTGCATGTTTGAGAAAAATACATTGTGTGGCCTGTAATAGGTGCAAATATATAAAAGGATGCTTCGTTAGAGCATCTGCAGTAACCCCTTTTGTCCATTTTTTTTTCGGAGCTATGTTGATCTAAAGTTATGACCTTCAAGTAATGTATCTTGGCACCACGAGATCATAGCACAGCGTCAATGTAGATTTTGAGGTAACATCATGTAATCGCTAAAAAGGTCTTTTTTGGAGTACTTTTTATTCCGAAAATCAACCTTCTAGAGATAAAATTAGGGTTAAAAGTTGATGCGAGAGCTCACTCGGAGACGAACTAGTTTACGTATAATGTGTTAATGAGACAAAGCTGTTGTACCGCTGTGGGATTTTAAAAAATACACTTGCACAACTTGACAATGCTGCAAAATGAACTTCTGTGTTAAAAGATGGCCCATAATAAAAGAGATTGAAAATGTCAAGAAACCATAAACTATGCACTTAAGTGCATATAGTATATGGTTAGGCTGCTTTTTTACCAATAAAGTCAACTTTGCCGATGATTTTTGAGAAAAAGTTGATTGATAACATGGTGGTGATGTTACCTCAGGATCTGGCTTGGGTTCCTCCGGAGGCGCGCGAGGAAGGCGTGGAACAGCCGGTAGCCATGCAGCGGCGCCGTCTCCTCGAACACCATAACATGGTGGTGATGTTACCTCAGGATCTGGCCCAGGTTCCTCCGGAGGCGCGCGAGGAAGGCGTGGAACAGCCGGTCGCCGTGCAGCGGCGCCGCCTCCTCGTACACCATAACATGGTGGTGATGTTACCTCAGGATCTGGCCCAGGTTCCTCCGGAGGCGCGCGAGGAAGGCGTGGAACAGCCGGTCGCCGTGCAGCGGCGCCGTCTCCTCGAACACCATAACATGGTGGTGATGTTACCTCAGGATCTGGCCCAGGTTCCTCCGGAGGCGCGCGAGGAAGGCGTGGAACAGCCGGTCGCCGTGCAGCGGCGCCGTCTCCTCGTACATCATAACATGGTGGTGATGTTACCTCAGGATCTGGCCCGGGTTCCTCCGGAGGCGCGCGAGGAAGGCGTGGAACAGCCGGTCGCCGTGCAGCGGCACCGTCTCCTCGTACATCATAACATGGTGGTGATGTTACCTCAGGATCTGGCCCGGGTTCCTCCGGAGGCGCGCGAGGAAGGCGTGGAACAGCCGGTCGCCGTGCAGCGGCGCCGTCTCCTCGTACATCATAACATGGTGGTGATGTTACCTCAGGATCTGGCCCGGGTTCCTCCGGAGGCGCGCGAGGAAGGCGTGGAACAGCCGGTCGCCGTGCAGCGGCGCCGTCTCCTCGTACATCATAACATGGTGGTGATGTTACCTCAGGATCTGGCCCGGGTTCCTCCGGAGGCGCGCGAGGAAGGCGTGGAACAGCCGGTAGCCATGCAGCGGCGCCGTCTCCTCGAACACCATAACATGGTGGTGATGTTACCTCAGGATCTGGCCCAGGTTCCTCCGGAGGCGCGCGAGGAAGGCGTGGAACAGCCGGTCGCCGTGCAGCGGCGCCGTCTCCTCGTACATCATAACATGGTGGTGATGTTACCTCAGGATCTGGCCCGGGTTCCTCCGGAGGCGCGCGAGGAAGGCGTGGAACAGCCGGTCGCCGTGCAGCGGCGCCGTCTCCTCGTACACCTCCTCCTCCCCCCCTCCGCCGCCGCCCGCGCACATGTCCAGTTCTAGTTCATAATTACATGCTATTAAGGGCCGATTTTTCAATCTCTACATAAAGTTATCCGTTAGTTAAAATTACCAACATCTGTTTTTTAAGTCATTTGAAAAAAGAAAAGGACAGAGTATCTGACAGATAGTTTTATCTGGGAATTGAAAAATCGGCCCTAAGAAAACAATGGGAGGCCTATGTCTATGTTACCTCTTGAGACCCACGGTACGCTTTAGTGGTTTTGAATTATGAACTTTTTGACATTCAGTAAAAGTAAAAAGTCAATTTTGAAATTTGTTCTAAATTAGGGGTCTTAGGAGGTTATCACCACATTATACCGACAATACATAAAACATTTTAACTAAAATGTGTTTTGTCCCTTTCTTATAGAAATGAGACAGATAAATACGAACGATTTGAATGCCATTTCAACTAAAATAAGTTTGATAGCTGTTTATGAAAAAGGGAACATTTTACTACCACATCTGAGCCTAAATGGAATCAACTTTATGTTTTACAATTAGCAATACAGTCCTGGTGGACATGTTTGTCTAATTTAACTGTGACGGTGATTGGATAAAGGTTGCCCACAGGCTTATAAGAGAGTCAATATAAATCTTATGAGTAGAAAGTATTAAGGTAGCTTTAACTACTCAGTCTTGACTATTGAAACAATAATGTAAAAAAGCATAAGGTCTTATCATTTCTACCACCAAGCTCTAGTTGCAAAATATAATTCTGATTTTAATATAATGTATCTTACCATTCTCTTTCTTGTATTTATTGAGCAATTCCGTCACCCTATCATCATGACCAGCCGCTTTGTGAAGTTCCTCTTCTACATAAATGTATTTGGGCACAAACTGCATTGGAGCACACACCAGTCGACTTCGTATATCCTGTGGTAGCTCTGCCGTCTGTAATCAATCATCATAATACAATCCATACTAATATTATAAATGCGAAAGTGTGTCTGTCTGTCTGTTACCTCTTCACGCTTAAACCGCTGAACCGATTTAGGTGAAATTTGGTATGGAGATAGTTTGAGTCCCAGGGAAGGACATAGGATAGTTTTTATCCCCGAAATCATCCTCTAAGGGGGCGAAATGGGGGGGGGGATGAAAATTTGTAAGGAGCTGCGATATAAACGAGTTCCACGCGGACGGAGTCGCGAGCAGAAGCTAATTTTATTAATAAAGTAGCTCCCCGCACGGGTTCGCGGACTTATAAAGAAAAGATAACGATAAAATATAGACTATTTCATTATTTACTTTTATTGATAGGTGAAAGAATTTCCAGAGAAAATGAGTAATACCAGAAATTATCCCCTACACACAAAGTTACAAAGCTATAAACTTTACCTCTTCACTATAATCTATTATCATTATCATCATAGATAAGTACATATGCAGATGACAGCAATGGAAGCTATTATCACAAAATAGTAAATCGGTGTGAAAATGAGGTGTAAATAGTAGTAACCTGGTGTAACAGTAGTTCAATGTCGTTGGAGGCGGCGGTGGGCGTGTCCACGGAGACCAGCCCGGGCTCGTCTCCACCCTCCAGCTCGGCGCACGCCACCGGGACTCCTATGGCCCCAACAGCTCCTATAAGAGAAATACAAAACTGATTTGGGCATATTTATGTCTGTTAAACAGATAGTAACAAAACCGACATTCAATGTTAATCACATACATTTGGTAACAAAACAATATAAATTAACAAAGGGTTGGCACTTGTGATTCTTCTGTCAAAGTCAAAGTCAAAGTAATTTATTTCTTTCAAGTAGGCTTACAATTCAGCACTTTCAAAATGTCAATTATACAATGTAAAATAAGGCAAAATTAGAACAAACACTAGTTAGGTACTAAACTAACACAACATAATAATTATAACGAATACAGTTATACATGTATTAAAAATATCTAAATGCGTAGAGCAATTCATTCCCAGGCACTTTTGTCATTCATATAGTCTTTAATGTTGTAATAGGCTTTACAAACTAATTTACGTTTAAGATAACTCTTAAGTTTGTTAATAGTCGGACTAGTCACACTACTTGGGAGTTTATTATAGAACCGTATACAATTACCCTTGAAAGATTTTTTTATTTTTTGCAGCCGAGTATAGGGCACTGTGAGCTTATCCTTATTTCTGGTGTTTTTTATCGTGTGTATCATAATTTCTTTTAAAGCTACCAATATTTTTATGAACATACATGATATTTTCATAAATGTACTGAGAATGCACTGTCAATATATTAATTTGTTTAAATTTGTCTCGAAGAGACTCTCTAGGTCCCATCTTGTAAATGGCGCGAATAGCCCGCTTCTGCAATACAAAAACAGCATTTATGTCAGCTGCACTACCCCATAGTAAAATGCCATATGACATGATGCTATGGAAGTAGCTGAAGTAGACCAACCTCGCGGTTTTCTCGTCGGTTAGTTGACGGATTTTACTAACTGCAAAAGCCGCGGAACTAAGCCTACTCGCGAGATCACTTATATGAGGACCCCATTGTAGTTTAGAATCTAAAGTTATACCTAGAAATATCGTACTGCCAACCAGGTTCAATTGTTCATCTTTGACAGTTATACTAGCATTTGTGTTTTTCGTATTAGTAGTGACAAACTTCATACATTTCGTTTTATTTCCATTTAACAACAAGTTATTGGCATTGAACCAATTCACCACTTTAGATATAGAATTGTTTACATGATCATTGGTATTTAAGTGTCGTTTAACTTTAAAAATAAGAGAGGTATCGTCAGCAAACAATACTATATCATGAAGGTCTTTTACTAGATATGGTAAATCATTCATGTAAACGAGAAACAGGAAGGGCCCCAGTATTGAGCCTTGCGGTACGCCCATTACCAATGACCCTGAGGAGCACACTATTCACTCTTTGTATTCTCCCGCTCAAATAAGACTTGATCAAATTCAGTGCTGTTCCTTTAACTCCATAGAAATGCAGTTTCCCGACCAGTGCATCATGGCTAACGCAATCGAATGCTTTAGATAAATCGCAAAATATACCTAAAGCATCATGCGACTCCTCCCAGGCATCAAATATATTTTTAATTAACTCAATTCCGGCGTCAGTGGTTGATCGACCCCGAGTAAACCCAAATTGCTTATTATGCATTAAATTTGTTTTGTTAAAATGACTCAACAATTGAAAAAGCATTAGTTTTTCAAAAACCTTACTGAATGTGGGAAGCACTGAAATCGGTCTAAAGTTAGAGGGGTCGGTAGTACTGCCCGCTTTGAATAAAGGGATTATTTTAGTATGCCTCATAAGATCTGGGAATTCGCCACAATCGATACAGGTATTGAATATGACCACCAAGTCGGGCACTACTACTTCTATTAGGGATTTAACAACATGAACTGAAACGCCCCAAAGGTCACTCGTTTTTTTGGTATTAATAGATTTGAATGCCTTCAGTACATCCGAATAAGTAACGGGCTCAAACTTAAAGTTAATATCGCTTTCTGGAACGTTACCTTCTAGTAAGGCAATGGCCGATGAAGTCGATGAATTTACATGCTTTGTTATTTTTACCGGTGCATTAGTAAAAAAAGTTTCAAATTCTGTAGCAATATCTATATTGGAATTAATAAGTTTACCATCTATATTTAGTTTATACGACTTACTTGTTTTTTTATTACGACTGGTGGTTTCCTCGTTAATTATTTTTGATAACGTCAGGACTATTTTTTATTTTACTACAAATAAAATTACGTTTAGCTATGTAACAATCCTTTTTAAAGTTTTTAGAAAACTGCTTAACGCTTTCCTTAAATTCCTCACTTGTGTTAAACCGACGTTCCTCATATAGTTCGTACAGTTTCTGTCTTTGATGATGCAAGTCTGCTGTAGCCCACTCGGCGAAAGCCTTTGCACCACCAACCACAGCCGATTTGGGAGTAAATATTGCATTATATTGTGTTATGAATGTTTGGAAGAATGTGTCAAACATGTCATTGGGTCCTGACTGAGCATCTAAGAAAGGCAACTTCTGTGAAAGGCTATTTCTCATCCTCGGAATATGATAAAATATGTCTAGTCAAGTAGAAATCAAGTATGAATGTTTCCTTGGGAAAATTTAGGGTTTACTTAGGAAAAAATCAATGGTAGAAATCATTGTGAAGTAGTTAACAAAATACCTGGTATTTATCCAATCATACCTTGCACTGGAGACATGTTGGCGTTGTGTGCATCGAACACATGTAGATTACCAAGAGCTTGCTCCACAGTCTCCACTTCTAGGGAGTTGCTCTCCTCATCCTCATCAGAATTCCTGGAATTGATTTATTGTTAATTAATAATGATATAATTGTTAGTGAGTTAATGTTATTTAACGACTTTTTACATGCAAAAAGTGAAAAATGTTGCTTCTCCCAAACACCAATTTTAATGAAAAAAAAATCTTTTACATATAATATTATAGCAGCTAGAAAACCTCGCAACTCCAAATTTATTTTTTGGTGATGTTTTTCGGGTATACTGTAAAACTGTATGAGATTGAGTTTAGGTTTGCAACTTTAGCCAACAGTATAATACATGACAAGGAGTACTCGGAATTGTCACACAATGATAATATCCACATCCTCCTAGCGTTATTCCCTGTAATGCCCATAAAGGCACTTTGACACAATGACCATGAATCATTTTTTAACTGGTATAAGCATCAGAAGATTTGATATTATTATAATTGTACCTGTTCATGCCATTATTAGGGCTCGGAGCATTATCCACACTCATGAAGTTTCCATTAGCTGTGTCCACATTGTCATTGTCATCCCACTCATCAGCCCCAGTACACCAGCTGAGGTTAGTATCCACAGATGGCAAGTTTACAAGCGTACTCGACTGTTTAGTACAGTTGTCCTGATATTGGCCTCTAACACAAACCCAACTGAAAACAATTATGTATGTATTTGAACATGTCATTTTTATTTTACCAATATATTTATTTTTTAAATTATACCTTTCGGATTGAATCCAGCAATTTGGATTGATGCAGGCGAAAACATATAGAGTGCGATGATAAACCGAATTTTCCAGAGGCGCATAACATTGTACGATTAATAGTCTATGCAGTCCACATAATTGACACTTGGAAGGAAACTGTGCGTTCTCGAGAGGTGGCCAGTCCTGCAGGAACAATAATAGTATTAACATGCTTTGCTAACCTATTTGAATATCCTACGAAACATATATTGCAACTTACGGGAAATCCGCCAATTTTGTTCACTGTGTAGTTTAATGAAGTTTGACTTTTTTCATCGACGGGCTCTTCTTCGTATCCTAAGTAAACTTTACCCTGCTGTTTTGCCATTTTATACTCATAAAACTACGCTTATTTTAATTAATCAATCGCGCGAAAATAATATCTATATAGCAATGAACACAAAAGTAGTACAAAATCACAGATTACAGAGAAAAGCAGATAGGGCCTAATAAATTGAACGTTTTCTATACATCCGATCTCTTCTCACTTACGTACTGAACGCCGAGAAGAAAGGGATAGAACCATGTTATCTGACAGGTCTTCATACGTCATTGTCTCCGCTTTCTCGCTCGCACGATGTAATTCGCTCTCTCGCTCGCTCGAGATTTAGTGCACAGAAAGATATTTTCTTACAAGTTATCGATATCGATATTTACTGTTAATAAATTCGTAATATGCGATACTCGTAAGTAAATTGTATCTCTATCCATACTATGCAAAAATTAATATGGTACTTACCAAATAGAAAACAAAAACCATTACACGACTACGAATATAATAAACTGCATTCATGTTTCATATGTTCGCCACAAATTAAATTATGCAAATACATAGGTAGTCAGACGAGTTACTTTTTAAGTCTCACTATTTTGTGGATCTTTAGTGGAACACATTTATTTTTAACCGACTTCTGAAACTTATCAATTCCGCTGGCTCTTTATTTTTTTATGTATGTTCCTCGATTACTCTTAGGCGCCTGGACCGATAAGAATGGTGTTTTGTTAGAAAAGGGGGTCCTAGGCAGGTCAGGATCTGAAGATGGGATCCTGGAGAAAACCAGAGCAATCTTCAAATCTTATTTTGAAACGATTTGGGTACTTTGAAATCGTGCATTTGCTTTCAGAAAGCATTTCATGCGGTAATATGGAATGTGGCTTCGTGAAGTATTGATTTGAAGTCGATTAAAACTTTGTTTTTAAAGTAAGTTAACACAAAATAACAACGCAATTTTATTCCTGAAAATATCTCATTTTAATAAGAAAGTTACATCTAATGCTTTAAATAATAAATATCCAATTATATAGAACTTTTTGCAATCAGTAAACTTGCATCACCTGAAGAGGCAATGCAGATGTCTTAGGTATTGTATCTGGTAGCCTTTCATTACTGCTTAGCATCATTTTGTTGTAGTTGCCTTCTAATTGTTGATCCTGGTGAGATCCCTGCATTAAATACAGTAGCGAAAACATTATTATACAAATTCTTTGCATATACAAAACTTAAATGAAACCAACTCATCTGGAGGGACCTCAGAAATGTCAAGTAATAAAATAAATAAAACTCACTATACCAACTTACCTCAAGCGGCCTCTGAAAAACTGTAGGTATCGCATCTGGCAGCAAGTGTTTTATGTTTTTAATAATAACGAAACAGTTAGTTTCGAAATGTTTCGAACATATTCTATGGTGTTTTTTCGGCGTCCAATTATTGTGCCCTACAGCGTCAATCCATTTTTTTCGAAGATTATTATTTACCGGAAACCTGAAGTTAACAGTTAAGACATGTAACATTAAAATATTTTGTCTAAACGCCTACATGAATAATTCATGTCGACGAAATATCGATATATACATGGTAACATCACTACCCATGTTTACGACAATTGTATTTTTACTAAAAATCCCAAAAATATCAAGTTTGATCCATGTAAAAAGTACTTATCCGATAGTATCAAGCATCTGCTGTAATCCCAGACCATTATATTGCGTAATGTACATGAAATATTTGAAAAATAACCAAATGATTCTTACCGATGAAATCCGATTGTTTCTCCGGTCTTTTTTAACAATCTAGCGTAACTTCGGCAGTACGGAACTGCACAAGCCATTGTGCCACTTCATACAACTTAAATCATTAACTTATTACAGAAATATTTACTTTTTCAACACAATATTCTTGAAATAACCAACTTTCCTCAAGATTCACAAGAGATTTGACGTTGATTTGACATTGACAGATTGTTTAGCATTTAACACCGTGGTTAACAGTTTTTGGAGACAAGTCGTCGATAGACTCAAAATACCATACTATTCGTCTCATTCTAACTCACATCAGCTGACCATAAGCAGTGACAGAGATAACTATATGAAACATCGTCTTGCTTTATACTGCGCGTCTGTATTCTTATTAGTCCACAGATTACAGAGAAAAGCAGATAGGCCCTAATAAATTGAACGTTTTCTATACATCCGATCTCTTCTCACTTATGTACTGAACACCGAGTAAGAAAGGGGTAGAACCATGTTATCTGACAGGTCTTCATACGTCATTGTCTCCGCTTTCTCGCTCGCACGATGTAATTCGCTCTCTTGCTCGCTCGAGATTTAGTGCACAGAAAGATATTTTCTTCCAAGTTATCGATATCGATATTTACTGTTAATAAATTCGTAATATGCGATACTCGTTAGTAAATTCTATCTCTATCCATACTATGCAAAAATTAATATGGTACTTACCAAATAGAAAACAAAAACCATTACACGACTACGAATATAATAAACTGCATTCATGTTTCATATGTTCGCTACAAATGAAATTATGCAAATACATAGGTAGTCAGATGAGATACTTTTTAAGTCTCACTATTTCGTGGATCTTTAGTGGAACACATTTATTTTTAACCGACTTCTGAAACTTATCAATTCCGCTGGCTCTTTATTTTTTAATGTATGTTCCTCGATTACTCTTAGACGCCTGGACCGATAAGAATGGTGTTTTGTTAGAAAAGGTGGTCCTAGGCAGGTCAGGATCTGAAGATGGGATCCTGGAGAAAACCAGGGCAATCTTCAAATCTTATTTTGAAACGATTTGGGTACTTTGAAATCGTGCATTTGCTTTCAGAAAGCAGTTCATGCGGTAACATGGAATGTGGCTTCGTGAAGTATTGATTTGAAGTCGATTAAAACTTTGTTTTTAAAGTAAGCTAACACAAAATAACAACGCAATTATATTCCTGAAAATATCTCATTTTAATAAGAAAGTTACATCTAATGCTTCAAATAATAAATATCAAATTATATAGAACCTTTTGCAATCAGTAAACTTGCATCACCTGAAGAGGCAATGCAGATGTCTTAGGTATTGTATCTGGTAGCCTTTCATTACTGCTCAGCATCATTTTGTTGTAGTTGCCTTCTAATTGTTGATCCTGGTGAGATCCCTGCATTAAATACAGTAACGAAAACATTATTATATAATCTCTATCAGTTGACCTGCTTAAATATGAACAGGTAAACAACAAACCGACACAGAGTTACTTTCGCATGTATAATATATATTATAGTAGTTATGGATATATAAAGAAAATCAATGTACTAATACAAATTCTTCGCATATACAAAACTTAAATGAAACGAACTCATCTGGAGGGACCTCAGAAATGTCAAGTAATAAAATAAATAAAACTCACTATACTGACTTACCTCAAGCGGCCTCTGAAAAACTGTAGGTATCGCATCTGGCAGCAAGTGTTTTATGTTTTTAATAATAACGAAACAGTAAGTTTCGAAATGTTTCGAACATATTCTATGGTGTTTTTTCGGCGTCCAATTATTGCGCCCTACTGCGTCAATCCATTTTTTTCGAAGATTATTATTTACCGGAAACCTGAAGTTAACAGTTAAGACATGTAACATCAAAATATTTTGTCTAAACGCCTACATGAATAATTCATGTCGACGAAATATCGATATATACATGGTAACAACACTACCCATGTTTACGACAATTGTATTTTTACTAAAAATCCCAAAAATATCAAGTTTGATCCATGTAAAAAGTACTTATCGGATAGTATCAAGCATCTGCTGTAATCCCAGAGCATTATATTGCGTAATGTACATGAAATATTTGAAAAATAACCAAATGATTCTTACCGATGAAATCCGATTGTTTCTCCGGTCTTTTTTAACAATCTAGCGTAACTTCGGCAGTACGGAACTGCACAAGCCATTGTGCCACTTCATACAACTTAAATCATTAACTTATTACAGAAATATTTAGTTTTTCAACACAATATTCTTGAAATAACCAACTTTCCTCAAGATTCACAAGAGATTTGACGTTGATTTGACTTTGACAGATTGTTTAGCATTTAACACCGTGGTTAACAGTTTTTGGAGACAAGTCGTCAATAGACTCAAAATACCATACTATTCGTCTCATTCTAACTCACATCAGCTGACCATAAGCAGTGACAGAGACAACTATATGAAACATCGTCTTGCTTTATACTGCGCGTCTGTATTCTTATTAGTCTGTGTATTAGTCTGTGTACAAAATTGATTAGTTTTGACTTTGACGTTTATGAGCAGTATTGCTATGACTAAAAAGTTTTATTTTGCAATGTAATGGGCTCTACAAACCATACAAATATTTTATTTTTGATTTGTCGCATCCAATTTCCAAATTATGGTAATTTAGGGATACCATTTAGTAAAAATAATATTGCCTTAGTATTTTTATTGATATTGTAAGATGCAACTGATTAAAAAAAGAGCGAGCGTCGAAGCATCACTCAAATCAACTATAAAACGCGTTTAAAATACAAACTTTTTAATAAATGCGTGTTAAACTTGTGGAAAGGCTAATTACAAATTATTATATCATATTTCAAATACTTTACTTTAAAATTATCTGACAGAGAACTTGGCTCATCTTAATATTTCTATGGTCCTAATTGTATTGATTGTAATATGCATACAATTTGTCAGTACAACTCGTTTGACAGTTGGATCATATGCCTCCAGCCAATAGCAATTAGTCAGCTTCTGATAAATTGGGGCTGACAAATCATTGACATGTCTAGACTCCATAAACAGGGAATACGCGTGTCGCTGTCGATGTAAGACAAACGGGTAACCTAAGGAACCCTACACTGCGCGCAGCTGCGATTCGTAATCTGTGATTCTTTTTTTTTTTATTTTTTTAAATTCGTCCATTCGGACAGGCTAAGACCATGGGCCATACTGCCTAGTCTTCAGTAAGTATAATTTCATTTGATCGAATCCAGTAATAACGTCTTCAGTAGTTTCAAATCAGAAGTCTCTAGTCCAATAAATATGTCTTCAGTTATTTCCAATTCATATGAACAAATCTAGATATTAAGTCATCAGTGTAATCTGTGATTCGTAGTTGTTGTGTACTCTGTGGTTTGTTTCGGCAACTGTCAGTGAGAGGGTTTTCTTTTCAAGGAGTAACGTAAAACTGTATGTGCATTTTGGATAACTAATTAATAGATTTTTATTACAAGGTTTTGAAGTTTTATTACAACATAATATTGGCAACGAGGATAACTGGAAGCAATGGCGCTAATAGGCAGTTTAGAACAGTACGACCCGGAGAAGCAGGACTTCAAAGATTACAGTGAACGGCTGGAGCAGTTTCTGATCGTAAACCAAGTGGAAGCCGAGATGAAGGTACCGATGCTCATTACTCATCGGACCGGAGACGTACAACGTGTTGAGAAATCTAGTGTCTCCGGATAAACCATCCACCAAGAAGTATGATGAGCTATTACAAGCGTTGACCCAACATTATGTGGTAAAGAAATCTGCGGTAGCCGGCAGGTATGAATTTTACGCCTGTCGCCAAATAGAAGGGCAATCTGTGAATGAGTTCGTAGTAGAAATAAAAAAAAGAGCTGCATTTTGCAACTTTGGGACCTTTTTAAACGAAGCTTTAAGAGATAGACTAGTCTGTGGCCTGGCAAGAGAGCAATTGGTAAAGAAATTGCTTACCATTGGAGACAGTTTGTCATTCGATGAAGCGGTCAAAGTGGCCATAGCATATGAGAGTGCAGAGAAAGAGATGAAAAAGATGCAGCCGGAGATGGGGGTGCACCTTGTACATAAAAAAGTTGGGAGAGCACCTTTACGACGGGAACCGGAACGTCCTCGAGAAGGAAAGGCACAGTTCACGGCAAATAGGGCTAGTGGGAGTGAGTGCACACGCTGTGGAGGGCCCCATTCTTCAGAAAAATGCTTCAAGAAAAGTTGGACCTGCTATAATTGCAATAGGCAGGGGCACATTGCTACAAAATGCTATTTCCGAGTCAAGCAGGTGAATGAAGAACAGGGTGTACAACAGCAAGAGGAAGAGGAAATCATTTTGGGCAGTATTCAGCAAATATCTGAGGGCGAGGAAACGGCTGCATGGGTGCCGTTGTGACTAAAAGATGGAAGATCTTTTAAAGTGCAGATTGACACTGGTGCATGTAAATCGGTTCTACATAAAAATGACTATGAAAAGTATTTCTTAAAAAGTGAATTGAGGAAGTGTGGTTATAGGTTAAAGTCAGTTTCAGGAGAGCGTTTAGAAATTCTTGGGTCTGTAAAGGTATGGATAAGTAATGTGAACAAAGCATTGTATTTTGTTGTGATTGACTGTGATAATTATTTTCATCCATTGCTGGGAAGAAATTGGTTGAAAGTGATTTTTCCTAAATGGAAAGAATGTTTTGAAATTAAACAAGTAAATGTAAATCACACTAGTCAGGATAAGTTGGGAACAGAGTGTGAAAAAAATAAATTGATAAAAATGGTGTATAACAAATATAATAAAGTTATTGAGAAGGACAGGTCATCTCATATCAAAAACATGAAAGCTAGTTTAAAACTCAAACCAGGAGCTGAACCTGTCTTTCACAAAGCTTATACCATACCATATTCAAAAAAAGAGGAAGTGGAAAAGGAACTTTTAAATTTAGAAAAGGCAGGAATTATAGAAAGGGTGCGTCATAGTAAATGGGCTAGTCCCATAGTATTGGCTCAGAGAGGTGATAAAAAAATGCGTATATGTGTTGATTATAAGATCACCCTAAATCCAGCTCTAGACACAGAGCATTATCCATTGCCCATACCTGAGGACATTTTTACTGCATTAAGTGGAGGTAGTGTTTTTTGTGTTTTAGATTTAAGTGGAGCATATCAACAATTATTACTTGAGGAGTCAGCCCGGGAATATATGACAATAAATACACATTTAGGTTTATTCAGACCAACCAGGTTGCAATTTGGGGTATCCAGTGGCCCCTCAGTATTTCAATGTGCAATGGATCAAATTTTACAAGGACTAGATAATGTAAATTGTTTTATTGATGATGTGGTTATAAAAGGTAATAATCTTGCAGACTGTTATGAACAATTGACTAAAGTTTTAGATCGTCTCATAGCTTATAATGTCAGAGTAAATTTGGATAAATGTCAATTTTTCAGTAAAGAGATAAAATTTTTAGGTCATTGTATATCGAAAGAAGGAATCAAACCTTTAGCAGACAGGCTGGAGGCCATTATGAGAGCCCCTGCTCCACAAAGCATTACACAATTAAAAGCATATTTGGGACTTTAGTTAGTTAGTTAGTATACTGGGCTCTTTTCCGCAAATCGACATCCAGCGTGCCTATTTTGCGTGAAATGGGGTAGCGCTACTCTAACCACCCCAGCTCCTCCAGAAAGTTCGTGAGTACCTTTATGTTTTTGACTGCGTCCCGGAGTGTTTCCGGGGACCCTAGGTGCTTTTCCCTGTATACTTCTACCTGCTTGCAGTCCAGTAGAATATGTTTGGTCGTTTCCTCCGCCTCCATGCACGCTCTGCACATGGGGCTGTCCGTGATACCTATGTTGTAGAGGTGTTTGTTCAGAGTGTTGTGTCCTGTTATAATTCCAACTATCTTGCGTAGTTGGTTTCTATGTGTCCTCAGTAGTGTGGTTGTGAGTTTGTTGTCGCGTTTTGCCAGAATCTCTTTGGTCTGTCTGCATGTGTCTATCTCCTCCCAGTGTCTTTGGTGTAGGTTTTTGGTGTATAGGTCAAGTTGGTTGTATATGTAGCTTTGTGGCAGGGGCAAGATTGGTTCGGGATATTTGGGACTTTTAAACTATTATGGGAAATTTCTACCCCGACTGTCAGAAGTATTGTCACCGCTTCACAAATTATTAAAAAGTAATAACAAATTAGTGTGGTCAACTGAATGCCAGAGAGAATTTGAATGCAGCAAAGATTTATTAATAAAAAATCAATTGTTAGTGCTTTATGACTGTAGTAAGGAACTATACTTGACGACTGATGCCAGTGAGTATGGAGTTGGTGCGGTGCTTAGCCACAAAATAGACGGAGAACCCATTAGCTTTGCATCAGCAACGTTAAGTGACTCTCAGGAGGGGTATGCACAGGTGGAAAAGGAAGCGTTAGGTATAGTTTTCGCAATACAAAAGTTCCATAAATTTCTGTATGGCAGAAAATTTACATTAGTTACTGATCACCAGCCTTTGAAATTTATTTTTGATCCACTAAAAAGAATACCGGTAACTGCAAATGCTAGACTTTAAAGATGGGCCCTTCTTCTATCTGGATACACATATGATATAGTATACCGGAAGGGTACCTTATTAGGAAATGCGGATGCCTTGTCTCGCTTACCTTTGCCTGAAGAAGCTGTAGTTACAGATACAATAAATTTTTTGAATTTTAGTGATGATATTCCTTTAGATTTTAAAGAGGTTGCCTTATATACTCGGACAGATCCCATTTTGAGTAAAGTCTATGAATATATTTGTTCTGGTTGGCCAAATAGGGTGACCCAAGAAGAATTAAAACCATATTTTGTAAAACGATCAGAGTTATGTGTTGAACAAAAATGTATTCTATGGGGTAGTAGAGTAATTATTCCAGCAAAGTTAAGGGCAAAAGTATTGAGTATGTTTCATGAATCGCATCAAGGAATAGTACATAGTAAAATGTTAATGAGGGAATACTGTTGGTGGCCAAATTTAGGATTAGATATTGAGAAAGCTATACATGGTTGTGATACTTGTCAGGCTACAAGGAGTTTTATAAATACAAGCCCATTAATCAAATGGAGCAAAACTGAGTTTAACTTTGAAAGAGTACATGTTGATTTCTTTTATGTAGGAACTGTTACCTATTTTTTGATTATTGATCCAAGGTCAAAATGGATGGATGTACATATTATGCAGAGTACCACTGCTTCACAAGTGATTGAAAAATTATGTAAAACTTTTGCTATCTTAGGTATTCCGGCTACACTAGCTAGCGACAATGGTCCTCCGTTTTGTTCATCAGAGTTTGTAAATTTTTTGAAGGTTAATGGGTGTGAAGCAGTGAAAACTCCTCCCTATCATCCGGAATCAAACGGGATGGCAGAGAGAACGGTGCAATCCATAAAAAATAGCCTGAACAGATTGAGAAAACAACATCCAACCTTGAGCCCAGAGGTTCTGTTACAAAACCTTTTATTTACCTACAGAAATTCACCAAATTCAACAGGCATGTCACCTAATGAATTTCTGTTTAAGCAAAAACCGCGTACTAGATTTGATTTATTGAAACCACATAATATTGTTTCTAAAAGGATTTGTAATGGAACTGATAAAAAAATTATGTTATTTAAAGTAGGAGATATTGTATGGTGTAAAAATCTTAGCCAAGGTAAAGGATGGATAAAGGGTAAAGTAATTGAAAAATTAAGTGAAATAAGATATATAGTAGAGGTTAATGGAGTATATAAGCACTATCACGCTTCTTCTCTTAGACCTTGTAGAGTGGAGGATATAGAGTTTGAAACTGAAATGTGTTCGAGACCTGAGTTGGTCCAGGAAAATCTAGGGAATACTTATGGGCCTTCTGATGAACCTGTCCCTATAGATACTGACCCCCCTTCTGGGGTGGATCGTCAAAATGAGGGAGGGGAAATGGAGCCTGGGATCCAGTCCCATCATGGTTTTGATGTTACAGAGAGGGAGGATATTGAGGGGTGTCCTTCCCCTAGGAGGTCCACTCGAGTAAGAAAAGCTCCAGAGCGACTAAACTTGTAATTGTATTGAGTAGCATTTATTGTATTATTATATTGCCTAAGCTTTTGTTGAAGGGGACGAGTGTTGTGTACTCTGTGGTTTGTTTCGGCAACTGTCAGTGAGAGGGTTTTCAAGGAGTAACGTAAAACTGTATGTGCATTTTGGATAACTAATTAATAGATTTTTATTACAAAGTTTTGAAGTTTTATTACAACATAATAGTAGTATAATAAATTAATAAATAGTAGATTGTGTCGCAACTCAAAGGAGCAAAATTATATTATTATACTCGTCGACCTTAATGTTTGAATTAAGATTCGTACACCAAACTTAAATCACGTACTTTTTACTATGGAGGTCCCAACTCAACATTTCATAACCGTTGACACAACTAAAATGAAACTGACCAATCACGTGGCGCCTTTACTGAACTATAATGGATTTGACCAATAGGACGCCGTCATGAGAAAGTCAAAAGGTAAATAGACATCAACGCACAAAAAGGAAAAAGTCGTTGGTTGCACTTCGTTTTCAATAGATACCAAGTTTGTTTAATTAGTTCAGTTGACTCGTAGAAAAAGTATTGTTGACAATAGTGTCATAATCAAGCTTTTTAATCTCGTACCTTACTTAGGCCACTGAGCAAGCTTCGTGGCCTAAACACGGTACTCGACTAAAAAGCTCTCTATAATAACACGACTGTGAAAAATACTATTATGTAATTACGGCGAGAACGGTAATAACGGTATATTGAAACCTGAGTGAAACAGAAGGCTGCAATAGAACTCCGAGCGTAGCGGGGGTTTCTTAAGTAGAATCTTGAGCGTAACGATTTGTTTACACCCAAGACAAAAAGTAATCTTGAAGCCGAGTGGCACCTATTGTTTTTCACCTTCTATGAGGGATATTGAAATTAAACAGGGAACATCAGGGAAGCCAACTACAACTTTGATCCCTCATCTAAGGGCAACAATTATTATTTTGTCAATAGCAGATGTGAAACAATATTTACAGTACATATGGTGCTACTTTCCCGCACTAGTGCGGAAAAGAGCACTTTTCGTGCATATATCGAAACTTTAAAGAGCCATATGTACAGTAAAACGTTGTACGACACACGTGCGAATAGGTAATTTGCAACTCGTGTCGATTTAAAACAGTCCCTTCGGTCGTGTTTTAATTTATCACCACTCGTTGCGAATTTCCTATTTTCGGCACTTGTATCGTAAATAACTATTGTTCTTACCTTTTATACCTCCCGGCTCCCCACTCCAGCAGTAAATACATAATTAAATTTATACATTACGATAACAGGATGAACTTACCGTAGATGTGTTCATAATTTGAAGGCAATGGTGTTGACAATCCTCAAAACTGGGTGCCCATGAATGGTACTTCGGTGCCTATTTTTAAAAAACATTCGTCAACCGGTCACTTTAGTATACAATACACCTTTCTATTAAGAGGCCGCAGTAAGCTCGGCCGAATTTCACCTTCCCATACAAACGTAGTTACGCTCTCATTTTAAAACTACGTGTTGGATTGTGACGAAACTTTGCATATACAATGATATGAGGTATATTTATGTCTGTAATTAGTTTATATGATTCCAATTTATAAAACAAAGTAAATACAGCAAAAAATAGTTTTGTATGAAAAACTTAAATTCGCTGTATTTTTTAGGGTTCCGTACCAAAAATGGTAACAAAGGAACCCTTATGGTGCGACTCCGTCCGTCTGTCTGTCTGTCACAAAGTGAAATATCTCACGAAGTACTCAAGCTATCAACTTGAAACTTGGAATGGTTATAATTGTTATAAATGAGAGTTATCCGCGTGCATGGAAAATGAAAAATTTAAATATAAATTTAATTTTTCTATAAAAACTTACGAATATGAGGAGGGGGCAAAAAAAAATTCAACTATAGGGTCAAGTGAGGTATCATTCGAATTAAGGGCTGGAGTTGCACTTTTTGAAGCAGTTTTTCTTTTCTTTTCTACACTCGGAAGATTTTGATCTATGAAGGAAAATGTAAAAAAAAGTACCATCCCCCCCCCCCCCCCCCCCCCTTATCTCCGAAGTTATTCAAGCGAAAAATTTGAAATAATTACTTGCGATTAAGATAAACATATTACGGGAAAAGTTTTGTTTTTTCTCTATCTAGCATATTTTTTGTTTTATTTTCAAAAATCATTTCCTAGTTAGATTTGCAATTTAATCAACTTTATAAGTTTTTTTTGTTTTGAAATTCCTATAAAACTATAAGCTGAAGTACTCTCTATCAAATAAAACAATAATAATCGAGATCAGTTCACGTGATAAACAATAATCGCTAAAAGACCAACATACATACTAAGCCGATTGCCCTTGCACGTTAGTACCAAATGGGGCCGATAGATGGCGCTGACCCCATTCGCGCTGTTAAGATTTTTCTAGAATTAATGGGGTTGGGATTGGAACGCGTATATTTATTTTCAATAGCAGGTCAAAAAAAGATCGCGATTCAATTGTCTTGGTGTAAAAGTTACTCGTTGTTTGAAATTGAATTCTATTGTGTTGGGTTAAAATAAGTAATTTAACAAATATATTGGGACTTTTACTTTACCTTGAGTTAATTGTTAGTTTGCACGGAACCCTCGGTGCGCGAGTCAGACTCGCACTTGACCGGTTTTTTTTATTATGGTATCTGAAGCTACGTAAACTAATTTCAGACATAGATATACCTCATTTCATTGAACATGCAAAGTTTCGTTACAATCCAACACGTAGTTTTAAAATGAGAGCGTAACTACGTTTGTATGGAGAATCGAGCTTACTGCGGACTCTTAAATCAATAGGTAGGTACCAATCCACATTTTTGCAACAAAGTTCAAAGACAAACGAAACCTCTTTCGCCTTTTACAGCGTTCCTATTCGGGCATTAGGCAATATGTAATACAGGTTATTATCCGTTGATTCAGTGCGACTGCTACAGACCTTGAAGATCCTTACACAGAAACAGAAATGCCATAATCTGGGCTGTTATTCGCTACGCGCTAATGCGGCTCACCCCGCCCCGCCGGTCACTCGTCACGAAACTAGACCTCTACCTACGCTTAGTTACTACGCATTGCGGTGTCAAGATATATTTGTAGGCGACTGTTGAGGTGAGCATAAAACAAGTTACAGAATAGGGGCCTGATAGGTAAGTCGACTTAACATAGGTAACGGTGAAAGACTAAAATGGTTGCTAGCAAAGTGTGTCAAGTTATGACTATTCATTTCGTTAGTCTCTTAAACATTTAAATTGGATATGAATTACCTACACGTATATAATAGGTCATACCTATTATAATATTTAGGTATGATAGATATTGAGAGACCGGCGCGGCGGAATAGTGGGTATCACGCGCCTACGAAGCTGAATGTCCTGGGTTCGAATCCCGGTAAAGAAAAATATTTATGAGCATGAATATTTGTATCTGAGTCTTGGATGCTTTCTATGTATTTAAATATCTATAGGTATCTATTAAATATATCGTAGTCTATGGTTGTCTAGTACCCGTAACACAAGCATTTATTGAGCTTATAGCTCTTATAAGTATACCTACTTCTTCAGTTCAATTTGTCAAAAATTGTCCGTTAATTGATTTTATTTTTTGTAAAACAAATCTAACCTACGCTCAATCTTGGTAGTCGGTGAGAAAAAAGGATGATTATGAATTGATGATGTACCTATTTAAAACAAAATATCATATTATATTATTAAAACGGTATACCTACCGTGTAGTAGGTAGCTGATTGTGCAAGTCGCAAAATGTGCAGGCTACGTAAAATGAGCAAATCGCAAAATGTGCAGATCACAATGACCAGACCGCAAAATGTGCAGATCTCATAATGGGCAGATTGCAAAATGTGCAGATCTCACAATGGGCAGATCGCAAAATGCGCAAGCAGATCTTTATTTATATTAGTTCATAGCAGTTTCAGAGAGACTAAGGCAGGTCGGTGTAGGTACGACGACGAGCGAAGCGAGGAGGAGTGTTAGGTGAACTGCGACCCTACAGCGCGCGAGCCGAGTGAGCGTAGCGAGCGTGCCGCGGCAGCGGCCGGCGAAGCGCCAGAACCGAAACCTTTCTTCCTCATATTAGATAACCATCGGATTGCCAGTACATGTCGACGGCGGATCGGACCCGCGTGTACGAGTATAGTGTGATTTGCACATTTTGCGACGTGCACATGTTACAATTTGCACATTTTGCGATCTGCACATTTTACAAATTGCACATTTTGCGATCTGCAAATTTTGCGATCTGCACATTTTGCGATCTGCACATTTTGCGATCTGCTCCACTGCACGTTTTGCGACTTGCACATCCTGCTATGCGTCCTAATATTTTTTACTTTAGGAACCGGTAAGTAGGGATATACCTAATAGTAGGTCCTACACGAGTCACCTAGGGCGGTAAAACAAATAATGCCTCAGTTTGCGTATTTATCGCCCTTGTCTTCGGCGCGGTCAATTATCAAGGATCTGAGGCTTTCTTTATGACCGTCTGAGGCGAATACAAATTTTACGTCTGATCCTAGGCAGGAAGTGGGATTTTCCTCACGCGTAGCAGGCAATAATTGCTGCTTTATGGACAGGTGACTTAACAACATTTTAAGGATCCCGTACCGGGTAATAATAGGAACCCTTTTAATGCCTTCTATGTTTATAGTAACAATTGTCGCAAAGGAAATCTTATATATACGTATATAAATCCAAAAACCGTATAGGTATGTGTAGTAGTTCCACTTTTTTTTGCGATTATAATGTCATTTGCTGTTGGTAAACTGACCGCGGTCCGCGACCTATATCGATGTATGGGGTTGACAGATTCCAATAAACGGCAAAACTAGTCCCTCAATCCAGTTTATCTTCTCCGCAGAACAGGTAAAAGTGGGAAAAATCTTTCTGTGATGAACGAACTACATGTCCCTAAAATTTTAACGAAACCCTCGTTGCGCGTGATTGTCTCCTACCAGCACAGAATATATAATAGTATAATAGTACAAGTACAGAAGGGACACTCCTGTGATCTTTACAAAAGGCGCTTTTTTCTCAGCCAAAACATTAAGATTTTTACAAATTATGGCCCTTGGCGTCGTCGACGTTCATTGCTACAAGTACATGCCGGTTCCCCAACGTTGGGGCACCGGCATGTACTTGTAGCGATGAACGTACATCGCGGAGTGTCCCGCGCCTGCTCCTACTTGAGCGCTTAATTCTTATTTACAACCAGGATTATACTTGGTATTTGAACTAGTCATGCGCAAAATGTGTCACTAAAAAGAAAAGATTGATATGCATCTTTCGCTCACTGTGAAGTATATCACTCTTTTAGTTCACTAGTTCAATTTAGTTCAGTAGCTCTAGAGGTGCATCCTACATCAGTTGATATAGATAGATGGATTAGATTGAGTATATCATATCAGTCGTACGCGTATCTTTCAATGAACTATTGAGTTACTTGCCGTATTCAAAATTAAATAACATTAAATCACTCATGTCATCGAATCGGATCATATTCAATGATCAAATAGGCAGAATTAACTACCAATTTTCTAAATGATATACTGAAGTATTGAAGTATATGAATCCGAACTGAACTAGTGAACGAAAGAGTGACACCAAGTGAAGTACTTCATTTGAATCACTCATTCGCGAACTACTCATGTCTAATTTGAACTAGGGCAATGCATTATATGTATAGGTCCTTATTACCCTCGCATAAAATGTTCTCCTGTTATGTGTATCAAAGGTTCGGGCTGAAACTAAAGTCGGTACTTATACTTATGCCTAATTAGCGTGGCAATTAAAATCGCATACAAAAGTCATTTTCAAACGGGAATGTTGACATCTTTTGACCCGAAAGTATTCGCAAATTTAGTTTGAAGACAATTTATGATTTCCCTTAAAAGGAGTGGTCATTGCCCAAGGATTTACACATTCGCTTCACGCTCCGCGCGTGGGAGACCAAGGAATAATATTACCGATTACCGTATTTTATTCAGACAACTGGCGGACGTCGACCAGACGAGTTATTTTTTTACAGTTTTTTTAATTTGTGAACATGTCGCTCGAAGCCAAAATATGTACCCTCCAAGTGTTATTGGTAAGTATACAATTTGCCTCTGATGCATAAGAGGGAAGATTATATGTGATTGCGTGTCTCTATATGGTCGTAGTATATCTATTTATTAATTAACCGACTTCAAACAAAAGGAGGAGGTTCTCAATTCGGCTGTATTGATCAGATTCGAAAATTTTTTTTGTTCGTATGTATATACTTCCAAGTGGGTCACATTTTTTTCAAAATGCAGTTAGATGATGGAATCCATGAGGAATTGAGGGGACTCCTCAATTTTATTAGGCACGCGTGTAGTGATTTTTGTATTTTCTGTTATAACTCGTGTATTAACATCCGGAATCATAAATTTGGTGGCGAGGAATTGATGATGAAGACCACAGATCACAGACTTATCGAATTCCTCAATTATGTAGATACTTAAAAGTGCAAAAGTACGTCACAGGTTCTGATTAGATTCCGTTGAAATAGGAAATAATGAAGTGCCATTGGTGATGATCTTGGGGAATCGATGGAAGTCCTCAAATATTATCGGCCCACATACAGCGATTCGGTTTTTTCTATAGTAATCAACGCATTTGCTATCGGAAATCATGTCTTAAATTGTAAAAAAAAAATAGGAAATGTTCTCGTGGCTTGGCGGAGTAACGAATTCCATGTTTTTCTCGTGAGTGACGTCATTACACCATATAACCATAAGCGCGAGCGAGACAGATATTTGCCTCTTTCTTTAGAACAGGTGAGATGGGACTATGTATTCTTTCCGTCACAATAATGGATAATTTTTACTTTCCTCGTATTCGATATGAAAAGCAGAGTGTTTAACTCGGGTGAAAGTCACCTGAGTGTCACCTTGTTTCTGAGTCATGGATATTTTCAATGTATTGAAGTATTTATATCTATTATATATATCGTCGTCTAGTACCCATAACACAAGCCTTACTGAGCTTACTATGGGACTAGACTAGGTCGATTTGTGTAAGATTGTCCCCTTATATTTATTTATCTATATATTTTCATATTATAGAAAAGGAATATGAGGGAAATTAAAAGAAAACTATCTATTCACAGGTTTTAATTTTCTTCGTGCCTTTACGAGGAGTTACAGTAAAGCCAACACGATGTCCGACAAATAAAATAGCGCCCCACAAGAGATCGCCATATTACGGACAATATGGGGCCCGGACCTTCGGCGGAGCCTTTTCCGATTTGCTGGGCCCCGGCGGAGGGCAGCAGTATGACCAGGGGCTGCAAGAGCGGCCTCAGGAGGATGACCCGGATGACTGCGGCGATATTGAAGACTACGATGAATCGGACCTGAGTTCTCGTATGTAAAGACTTTTCTTTTTAACTTACTACATACTTACATTTTTTTTTCTTTTTCTGTACAAACTGAACTACGTAGTTTGCAATTTAGATGTCGTTATACCTACTCTCCTTTGTTGTTTTTTTAATCGTGCTACGGGTCAAATTGATTCGCATGGCATCAATCGTTCCTATTTTCATGCTTTTAACACCCTTCGTAGCTTTATTTTGGCTAGGCGCTACGACTAGTTGGGTCAAATTCTAGGCCAGTCATTATAGATTTTGACCCGTGAATAATTAGTTCTTTGATTTTTTTTTCATAGGTCCCTCGGGGGTTCACTGGGAGTGTACATTAAAAAAGTAGACCGAATCAGGCTTCTGCGTATATTCGAAAAAAGGTTTTTCTTGAATAACTCGGCCATTTTTGATTTTACAGTAAAAAACTGTGAAGACAAAAATTGTAGGAAATTTGATTCTCTATAAGTTTGGTCCCCACAATTTTTCTTCTAGGATCGATATTTTGGAAATTAAACCTGAAAAACGCGACAAATTCAAAATATTATCATTATCTCCTATGTTCCACGTTTTACGGCATGAATGAAGAGAAACAAAGTTGTAGAGAATCAAATTCTGAACAATTTTGGTTCCCACCTTTTCCCCCCCAAAATCGAAGACCTAGAAGAAAAATTGTGGGGACCAAACTTGTAGAGAATCAAATTTTCTACAATTTTTATCCTCACGGTTTTACTGTAAAATCAAAAATGGCCGAGTTAGTCAAGAAAAACCTTTTTTCGAATATACGCAGAAGCCTGATTCGGTCTACTTTTTTAATGTACACTCCCAGTGACCCCCCGAGGGACCTACGAAAAAAAAATCCAAGAACTAATTATTCACGGGTAGGTTCGGTTATTTGGATAAAATGACCGGCCTATTCGTCTTTCCGTTCACGCATCCGAAATTATTTCAGAACTAGCTATAACTCATTAGAACAGGTACGGCCATTCTTGTGCAGTGAAGTGTTCGAATAGACCACAGATATTTTGAACTCATTAGTAGTAGTAGCTAAAATTTTTATCGCCGTAATCAATAAGGTTAAGCATCAATAATAGTATGTTTCATGTAATTTTTTTATATCTATGTCCTTTTGTAAACCTTTCTCATCTCAAAGTATATGGAAGAGCTGAAGCCCTACGTGGTACCCGTGCGAAGCCGGGGCGGGTCGCTAGTTATGCATATAGTGAAGCTAGAACTAGTCTGCAAAACTTACTAGGTATTTTGGTCTAACAAGGTCAAGCTAATTTATTCACGATAAGTTTAACAATTGACAAACAACCATTTATCACACCAGCCGACTGAGACGCCTCTATAGTTAGATTGAAAGGTACGAGGTATGTATTACTGTTTCATTACAATCGTTTGTCTTCGTCAGTGTCTTCATTCTCTCTCGGTTGTTGCAATATATTGCTACATCTGTACCTAAAGTCCTTAGTACACCGTAGATCTTTACGATATGAGGTTATAAGTATGCGTAACGCGCAAAATCACACGCCATATTGCACAATGTGCCGAAGTGAACGCAGAGTAAAATAATGGTAAAATACGAATGATTAAATTTGATATAATTTACTTTAAAAACAAAGTTTTAACCGACTTCAATTTAGTACTCCGCCAAGCCACGAGAACATTTCCTATTTTTTTTACAATTTACCACATGAACTGATTTCCGATAGCAAATGCGTTGATTACTATAGAAAAAAACCGAATCGCTGTATGTGGGCCGATAATATTTGAGGGCTTCCATCGATTCCCCAAGATCATCACCAATGGCACTTCATTAGTTCCTATTTCAACGGAGTCTTATCAGAACCTACGACTTACTTTTGCACTTTTAAGTACATAATTGAGGAATTCGACAAGTCATCTGTGGTCTTCAACATCAATTCCTCGCCACCAAATTTATGATTCCGGATGTAAATACACGAGTTATAACAGAAAATACCAAAATCACTACACGCGTGCCTAATAAAATTGAGGAGTCCCCTCAATTCCTCATGGATCCCATCATCTGAATTTTGAAAAAAATGGGACCCACCTGGAAGTACCTACTTCCTTATATACATACGAACAAAAAAATAATTCGAATCGGCTCAACAATGACGGAGTTCTGAGGTAACAAACATTGAAATAAAAAAATTAAGCTGAATTGAGAACCTCCTCCTTTTTTTTGAAGTCGGTTAAAAAAGGATCTAATTTGCAGTCAGGTCTGTTACATTGTGTAAACAGACAGAAGTCTACCATCCAGACATTTCGGTCGTGTCACTGACTGTTCTTTTACGTCGAAAGTACAGTACTTTAAATGATATATCTACTTATATGGAAAGAACATGCCTTAAGTTACTTATTTTTTGAAAAAATTGAGTTAATGCCACGTTTGATAGGTCCAAACTGAAAAATAAATAATTTACTTTAAAAACAATGTTTTAACCGACTTCAATTTAGTACTTCGCCAAGCCACGAGAACATTTCCGTATTTCTTTTCCTGTTTATCACATGAACTGATTTCCAAGAGCCAATGAGTTGATTATTAGAGAAAAAAACCCAATCGCTGTATGTGGCCCGATAATATTTGGGGACTTCCGTCGATTCCACAAGGATCACCTTTGGCACTTCAACGGAATCTTATCAGAATCTGTGAAGTACTTTTGTACTTTTAAAGTACATAATTGAGGAATTCCATAAGTCATCTGTGGTCTTCATCATCAATTCCTGATTTATAATCCAAAATTTATGATTTCCGTGTGTATATACACGAGTTATATCAGAAAATACAAAAATCACTACACGCGTGCGTAGTATAATTAAGGAGTTCCCTCAATTCCTCATGGATCCCATGAGGAATTGAGTACCTCCTCCTTTTTTTCAAGTCGGTTAAAAATGAGTTTACTTCATGTTTGAACTTAGTATTAATGAGGCTGCTTGACTGTCATACTCATGGAAATATAAATAAACTAAATGGAAGGAGCTTTTAAAAGAGAACATTTGGTTAGCTCAAGAATGCGCGCAGCGCGAGAAAAACAGCTATGGCACGTATCTCCTTAATATCATTACATAAAATTATTCTGTAATTGGTCCTTCGAAACGAATGACCCGTTTGTTTCCAACGGTACAACCACATGCTGGGCCGTTCGCTAAGCGCGAATACGGCTCACCCCGCCGGTCACCCGTCACGAAACTAGACCTCTACCGACGCTTAGTTACTATACGTATCGCGGTGTCAAGATATATTTGTGGGTGAGCGTTGGGGTGAGCTTAAAACAAATTACGGAATAGGGGGGCTGTTGTTGTTAAGCGCAGAGAGCAGTTGGAATGGACGTATCAACGAACCATCTGGCAACTGCAGGTTTTTTGGGTACTTGACTATCCGGTTCGGAGGTTCACACAGTCACACGTACCTTAGGTGACTGCGTGAACCTGGATATTATTGCTGATGGGTAAATCAGCTTTTTTCTGTCACTAGTTGCCATGGTTACGTCTCCTGGATCGCGGGTTCAATACTGCAATTCTAGGTTTAAATCCACTAAAGGTTCTTGTGAATTCCAAGCCGTTGTTTTGGGCCCATTCTAAGCGTTATAACTCTACAAATCAATGTTGTGTATTTCTTTCTAAAAAAACTCTGTCACATTCCTTACTCTACTTATACTTATATGAAAATAAATAAATAAATATATTTGTCTCCTGGCTAACGGGACACAATAACAACAAGAAAGATTAAGCGAGATCACATTGAACTGTTTGCAGTAACTCAGCCGTACACGCAACAAGGCTACAACAACCGCTTCTTCTTCGGTGGCTGGCCGAAGCCTGGCCAGCCGCAGACCACGACTCGCGCGCCGGGTAGGCCTCCGGGGTCCTACATGCCCCTGCCCGCGCCTCCGTACTGGTCCGGGGGATATTTCAGCAACAACCACTACCGGCCGCCGGTACAGCACGAGCCATCAGGTAATCATCATTTTACTTTCGCGCTGTAACCTAGAGAGCTAGTGTACAGTCGACGACATAGATATTTGTACAGTTTTTGCCGTATTAAAATGGAATAAGGTGCAAAAGTGTACCCATATCTTTGACGTCGACTGTACCTAAACCGACGGATCTAACCAATCGTGGGCTAATCTCAGTTACCAACTTATCGTCATCTGAATGGGCATGTACTCTACATTAGTCTACATAGATGTAAACGCATTTATTCCTTTCATAGGGGCAAGCGTTATATTAACGGGAGATTATTATCAGAGGGATTTTTTTAGCGTCCATTGACTTGGGAATAATTGCTATTCAATTTTTTTGAGAAAACTGCCTTGATTTACGAGACATGGACGAGCCATATCTATTCTGCAACTCGTAGATACCGAGAATTGTACATACTAAAAAAGTATTAGTGTTAAGTAAATACTCGTACCTATGTCTCTGCGGGAATAAAGTCTATATTTGAATACTTCTGACACCCGTCCGATACAATCATGACAAAGGAACAACGAAGCCATGCTAGAATCGAAAGTCAGTTTTAAGTTCACTAGGCTAATAAGTAATAACAAAGATTAGAATACCTCGAAGGGCCTACCCTGCCCAGTCGCCGGTCCTTGAAAGGCAAAACTCGTTACTCGAGCGCAGCGCCGGCACCGCGTGGAGTGGAGCGGCGAGAATTACTTATTCGGGAATTTATATCGCATTTCTCTCAAAGTTTGCCTTTGCATTGTTTGCATAGGTATCTTCATGAATAATGCCCATGTGCGTAAACCAATATTCACTTACATATTCGATGTGGCAGTAGTACTTATTCTTATTATATTTTCTTATTTATTATATTTGCGCGTCATGAGATTCATGAGACGGCCGCGACTTACTCTCGCTTTTTCTCGTACTTCCTATACCTCTTGTTCTAGGTGTTCTAATAAGAAAGAGACGGATAGTGCGAGAAAAATCGAGAGTAAGTAGGTATGTCGCGACCGTTTCATGATAGACGTGTTGGACCAGACGTAGATCAAAAACTGAAACCGTATTGATATTGTTCAAGATATAAGTCGTAAATTTAGGGGCACGGCCTAAAGACTATTATACATACATTTCGTAATTAATTCACCCGTCATATTGCCATACTCCAGTGTCCAATAATAATATAGTTAGCTAATACATTCGCTTACAGTTAGTTATAGTAATTACAATTACCATTCTTGAGCTAACCAATACACCCACGAAACACACGAATACGTTGATATTTTATTAATTCATTTTTTAAATGAATATCATTTAAGTACCGACCTTGAAATACACATCGAAAAGGAAAACTATACATTTATTTATTATGTCAGTTAGTTAATCTATGCAGGCAATTTGTTTTTAGTCTAAAGGCGAAAAATTGGAACATACCAGCATACAATATGTGAATTTTACATTAACATAAACGTTCTTAAATTCAATACCAAGTTAGGTATAGCTATATACCAAACATGATAATGTTCTGATTTATTGAGTAGTGATTCATATATATGGTTTATCTATTAATTTATTATATAAATATACGCTACGGTAGCCTAGTGGTTCAGGCATGCGGCTGTCAAGCGGCGATCGTGGGTTCGAATCCCGGCTCGTACCAATGAGTTTTTCGGAACTTATGTACGGAATATCATTTGATATTTACCGTTAGCTTTTCGATGAAGGAAAAACATCGTGAGGAAACCTGCATACATCCACGAAGAAATTCGAAGATGTATGTGAAGTCCCCAACCCGCACTGGGGCAGCGTGGGGACTACTGCCCGTTCCCTCTCATCCATGAGAGGAGGCCTGTGCCCAGCAGTGGGACGTATATAGGCTGAGTTATTTATAAATATATATATTTATTTAACACTTAGTAGGTAGTTTCTATATGAATAACTGACCAGCGATTAATTACCTACAATTCGTTCGTATTGATACGAATGTTGTGCATATGTTGTACATAGGTGTGACATAGGTACCTACTCATATTTTTATTTATCAACACATCGATACGGTAGGTACGTATAATGTCGGAAAATTCAGAAATACGCCCTGTCTTTATTTATTTCAGACTATAACTCGTTTTGTTTCAGACTATTTGAAACCCGTGCACGAGGGAGCCTACGAGAGCCAACCGACGTACAGTCCCGACATCGTGGGCGGCCCCCTGGGTCACGTGGTGGGAGCGCGCCCCGTGCGACCCACCACCAGGCCGCCGCCGGTCCACACCACGCAGAGAACCCACTACCACACGCGATTCCCGCCGCGAACCATCAAACCCACTCACCACACCACCAGGCAGGATAGACCCAGAATGTTCAACAACGACGGAATACTCGGCTCGTTCATTGATTTACTCTTTAAATGACTTAGTTGCAATTGTTATTTATTTCGCATAGTTAGGTAATGTGATTGTTGTAGAGCTGAGACGCTCACGAATGACCTTTCATTGTTGTAGTTTGGCTGAAATACCAACATTTAACCTTTTACAAGACGTCGTTTTGTTTTACGGCAAGGCGAGCAGGAACGAAGCATATCGAGTGTCGTAAAGATATGGAGCTCATTTTCAATATTAACTAATCTTGATTGAGGTGTGTAAAGTATGTCCGAGCGGAGCTAGCAATGGGCTAATCCCCCGTCTCGGATATCATTCCACACGTCCCTAATGGGGAGCGCGTGACAGATCGTTTTAAACGGAGAGCTATTAGGAATGGTGTTTGTAAATTTTCATGTTCATTTACCTCATTAATTCATTAAATATAAGTGTGAATGTGATGTCACCGCGAGTGGTGGCTGCTAACGACTGTAAACGCTTTTGAGCGGTTCAAAAGTTCGCATGTGTTTTCCACGAGTGTCAGTGCTATTGTGTTTTGGTGATGCGGTGTTAGTTAAATAATTAAAATAAATACAATGCTGTTACCGGTACTTGTTATTTTCACCTTGACTCTTGGAGGAGGTAAACATTTTTTATTATCTTTTGCTAGTGATATAATGGTTCTTAGATAGGATTCCGGTTTTTGCAAAAAAAATTATTAAAAATGTAGTATCCTAGTTATAATTGACACTGTATGATGAAAAAAAAACCGGGGAACCTATGTTCATTTTCAAGGCTTATCTAAGCACCAGTTCTCTCATTAACTACTCATTATTTATTTGCGTCGAATTATTCCAACGAGGTATTTTCCGTTACAGCGATTCAAACTGAATACAATCCGTATCTAGAGGCATTGAGAAAAAAACAGTGGAAAAGTGTCCAAGACTATGTTCAAGTGCGTCCTGGGGCGTTCCTATTTTACTGGATGTATTATGCCGATGGGACTTCTGTAGGGGCTGATCGCAAGCCACTTATAATATGGGTACAAGGCGGGCCTGGCCTGGCTGCTACCGGTGTTGGCAATTTTGCGGAATTCGGTCCATTAAATATGGAATTGAAACCCCGAAATCATACCTGGGTAAGGATAATCCTGAAACAATAAACGACCGTTTCTTATAAATGCTTCTTATTTATTGTAATTTTTTCTAGGCGTTTTATGTTATATGCACTCAGAATTACGAGCTCTTTCGAGTCTAATAGGGCAAAAAATCGTCCCGTAGGTATACTTTGTATGTAATGTATTGTATGTAAGCACTTAAGCACGCACGCACGTATTTAAGTATTTCTATGTATTATATATATCGTCGTCTAGTACCCATAACACAAGCCTTACTGAGCTTACTATGGGACTAGGTCGATTTGTGTAAGATTGTCCCCTTATACTTATTTACTTATTTATTTATTTATTTTACTTTATTCTACACAAAACAGGTTAAAACATAAATATGATGTATAAGATTAAGGTACAAAGGCGAACTTACCCCTATGAGGGATCTCTTCCAGATAAACTTTGTGCAATTGAGTGGAAGATAGATAGAACGAGATATACTACCTTACACCATGTACAAAAACACAGAAAACAAACCAGAACACAAGGAAATTTAAGAGAAATACAAACATATTAACAAGTGTTAATATTAATTGTGTTAATATAATATACATAACAATAGATATATATATAGATACAAAGGCCGTAACACAATAGGAAAGTCAAAAATGTGCAGACGTTTTGGGATGCTTTTTGGTTTCCTAGTGGGACGGAAAGACATCGTGATTCTGAGTAGAAATAACATAAAAGTTGTAGAAAATATCGTAAAAAAATTAGTGGTAATGTTTTTAAGAAACGCTCAAACTACCTAGTTTAAGGTATTAGACAGCTTTTTCCTCATTAATTTGTAGCAAAATTTGTTCCGAATTTAAAATTAGAAGTCAGTCATAATGTTTTTATGACTTAATCAGGCTTTTGAATATGTTACGCATAGGTAGCTATCTACCTATTGTACGAGCATTAAGGATAATGACCGTAATTTTAAAGAGTAGGTAAATCCCAATGCGTACTTCTGTGTAGGTATGTATTTGACACTAACATTAAACCAGAAAATCGGTAAACACTATCTGACCTGGCAACTAAAGGTCCCATCAGCAAAGGTAATACATTACAAGAAAAATATTTCTTTGCTAACTCATCATGTACTCAGGGTTGGGCAAAATACTGGCTTCATTGTATTTGAAATACAAATTACAAAATACATGTAAAAATGTATTTGACATACAAACTAGAAACTACTTTGGTGACAGGTATTTGAAATACAAAATACAAAATACAGTATTCAAAATAATGTATTTCAAATACAAAATACAAAATACTTATTTCACAACACTTTTTACACATTTTTACAAGCTTTTAGGTATTTAACTTGTCATGTTAGTATGTATGTATGTAATCAAATCTTGCGAGTTAAATTTGACCCACTTCCCGGTGACCAATTGAGCTGAAATTTTGGGTATGACAATTCAATATTATGGTACGGTACCATACAGTACAGCTGATCTGATGATGGAGACAGAAGGTGGCCATGGGAATTCAGTACTTAACCGACGTAACCCCGTTGAGTTTGGGTTATGCTACGTAATAAAAAACCGCGTAACGAACTAAATTCATAAATTGGCACCTGACGTTTGTCGTTGACACTTACAGTAAAGTGTTGCCACAGCACAGTGCCCTAAGCCCGTAACTATATTAAAAACGTTCCATTATACGGTTATAGAAATAAATAACATGTATTTTTGTGCAAATGTATTTTAAAACTTAAAGTATTTGAAATACAAAATACGAAATACATGTGAGTGCGGTATTTCAAATACCAAATACAAAATACTTCTCCAACCTGTAGTTGAAATACAAATACAAAATACGTATTTGTATTTCAAATACGTATTTCAAATACATGTAATTGAAATACTGCCCAACCCTGCATGTACTCTATGGATGGATCCATCGTAGATTCGTAACTTATGGACTTCCACAAAGTATATAACGCCTGATTGAATAAATTAACGGTAATAAAATTGAATAAATTAAATGTTTCAGGTTAACGGCAGGAATGTGTTATTGATCGACCATCCAGTGGGCACAGGATTCAGCTACGCCACCAATGAATCCCTACTTGTAAAGTCTGATAGAGAAATGGGTGGGTAAAAATTACCACTTCTGTGCAAGTATTTTTTAAATTCGCCGCTTACATTACAAGATTGCATTTAGGAATAAGCTTTCTAACTTCGCGTGATTTGGAGGTGTAATCTACATACCTATGTTAATATGCCTAACAATCACGTAGGCAGTAGGCATGCTAGAGACTCCGCTATGCTCCGCTAGAACGTCATGATCTATCTATACAATTCACGGCGCTAAAGTTAATTAGGCCGTATGTTTTGGGATTAGCAAAGGCGTTTGTTTACCTGACAATTTCAAAACAAATGTATTAATCGTCCAACATGTCACATGCAACAACAACTCAACTATATGTCTAATTATTCATCGTTTTAGCTGTGGATCTATCGATAGTGATAAAGGCATTCTTCAAGAAACATAAAGTATTTCGCAAAACGCCAACATATCTGCTCGGACAAAGCTACGGTGGCAAATTAAGCCCACGATTGGGATATTATCTTCACACGGTAAGAATGCAATTCAATTCGAATAAGTTCCTGACTAATAACAACATGGCAGAAGAATAGTGATAGGTCAAAAAAGGCAGGTAGGTAAGGCCCCCGCCGAAAATTCGATTAGGAGGAACAAATGAAATAAGCTTACATCGCTACCTTTTTTTGACAGCGGGTACCTATATAATTAATATTGCTATCATTCTTTACAAAGGATAGCATAATCAAAACCGGGAATGGTTTAACTATTTCAACTGCGTCTTTTGTTAGAAAACGTACGTTAGTGTTGGATTCGTATTTAACGTCGGTAGGTACCCGTAGGATAGTAGATTAACTAAGGTTGCCATGGATAAGATAAATAATTTGAAACTATATGTATAAATAAAACAAAATACTTTTCAAGACATTTGCTCGTAACGTACCTCTTATTATGTCGCTTTTAGGCTTATAATCCTGGGTATTAAACACGCGTGTTTTATAATATTACGATACTTGTGTGTGTTATGGACGTTACGGTTATATCCCGATTAAGTCACATTGGCACCTTGCAGCAAGATGTATGCATGAACACGGTGCACTCTTAAATTAACCCGGTTGTACAGAATGTACAGCTTTTTTTTAATTCTCAAATGGATTCTTACTCGATTAAATAAATAAAATCCTTTTTGTTAATTAATTGACTATTTCTTTTTGGATATGATATTGAAACGCTTAATTTAGTAAAACTATTCACTTTTGATAACATTTTACATGAATTAGCAAAAATAACATTTTAAAACGAAAATAAGGTCAGGGTGGCCAACTCCGTCAGCGGGGTATTTCCGTCAAACGGCGTTTGCGGCTATTCTAACAACAGTACACGCTTGCCGACTCGATCGGTAAATCAGAGAGAACATTTTATACCCGCAGTCAAAAGCAGTAGGCGCTGTCTAGCCAGTGAACGGAATCCCTTTTTTCAAAATTTAGTTGCGCCCCGAACTCAAACTCGAGTGTAGTATGCTTTTATGTTTCGTGACGGTGCGATGATAGTATTTTCACAATCGTGTTATAATAGAGAGCTTTTTAGTCAAGTACCGTGTTTAGGCCATGAAGCTTGCTGAGTGGCCTAAGTAAGGTACGAGATTAAAAAGCTTGATTATGACACTATTGTGAACAATACTTTTTGTACGAGTTCATTATAGTATTTTTCACAATCGTGTTATAATAGACAGCTTTTTAGTCGAGTACGCTGAGTGGCCTAAGTAAGGTACGAGATTAAAAAGCTTGAATATGACACTATTGTGAACAATACTTTTTCTACGAGTCAACTGAACTAATTAAACAAACTTGGTATCTATTGAAAACGAAGTGCAACCAACGACTTTTTCATTTTTGTGCGTTGATGTCTATTTACCTTTTGACTTTCTCATGACGGCGTCCTATTGGTCAAATCCATTATAGTTCAGTAAAGGCGCCACGTGATTGGTCAATTTCATTTTAGTTGTGTCAACAGTTACGAAATGTTGAGTTGGTAGCTCCATAGTAAAAAGTACGTGATTTAAGTTTGGTGTACGAAGTCTTAATTCAAACATTAAGGTCGACGAGTATAAAAAAAATATTAAGTCATATAAGAAAACTAAATACCTATCGTGAGTACTATATTGTCTAGTTCTACTATTGTGAAGGCTTTTTGACTTTTCAGGTAGTAAGGTAAGTGTGGCTTCCTCTTCCATATTAGTTATTTCTTGAGGAGTTAAAGACGTTTCGTCACGGTCACTACTCATTTTCTTAGTTTTTATTTTAACTGTTTAAGTTTAGCTTTGAAAATAAAAGTTATCACACCACCGGCGTCCGTACCGTAATGTTGCAGTGATTGTCTAAATACCAGCCAGCTTTGTCGGTGGCAATACGCAAACTGCGTTCAGCCAAACGGTAAAAAAAAAAACCAGCCAATCACAAAGCGTAGTTATCTTATTTTTTATGCCCTGGATACCGCAGCAAGTTTAAGTAGATTTTTGACAGACGACGTGACGCTGCTACCTTCCGCAACGCCATAGATTGGCAATTTTGTATCGGATCGAGTCTCCTTAAACAATGACACATAATGAAATCTTAATACACAGATTTCAATCAACGAGTACAAAAAAAAAATAAGTTTACGGCTTAGTTGGTGTATTTATTATATAGTTCGATATGCATGTTTAATGGCATTTTTATTAATTTTTCAAATATAATCTGTTGGTGAGAAACTATGGGTGGTTAAATATTGGTCCTAACGAAATGATCGAGAAGACAAATCCGTCAATTGTGAAACGGGCAAAACCGGCATGTGTCGGAATATCCCCATTTCACATATTGCCAACCTTTTTGATCTGACTTACTCAAATAATAACCATGATTATTATACTACAATTTATTTTCAATGATTCATAGTTTAATACAGAGGAGCAAGTTATTTTCGAATTTTCGCTTGATTTTTTTATTTGTTATTCAACTCGGGAGACTGGGGAAAATCAGTAGGTACTAAAACAGTTGTATGTATGTAAAGACATTGCACACCACTATTAGACGTGCGCTTCCTACTGCATTTGAAGGTATAGTATATTTCCGTGGGACAGATGTTACCGCTAGTGTGACGTTAGAAAAATAGGCCGGAATTGCCCCAAAAAAAATACATTTGGCAATAAAATCTAAAATAAGCCTTAAATTGAGATCGCTACAGTTTAGTTTCGATTAAGAGTTCAGCGGTAATTGTTGACTTGACGTATATGTTTGTAATACGTCACTTTACAAGAATAATCGTTGGTTGACGGAATAGCCCCAAACCGTCAACTGACATGTTTTAAAAAGAAAAACATATTTAAATAACCAGCAGTACTAGCAATTTAATATGAAAACATGTTAAATAAATGCCCAATCTATTACATTGATCAGGTTAATTAAAAAGTAAATATCCTCTTAGTTATGACCGGCCAAAGTGAACTTATCAAAAAGTATGACGGAAATGCCCTCATTGACCTTATTTATTGTATTTTGTATTGGCTCTTTAGAGACTTCATCTAAGTCTAGCCAACCACACGCGCGGGCACCAAAAAAAAACTGTTACGCGCCATTATAGGTTATTTCACAAATATATGTAAACATTGTTAATGAGTGTCAGGTTATTATCAAAAATGTTGACTCGTGGCGACTAGAAAAGTGATTTAATTAGAATGGACGCCACCGGAAATTCTTGGCGATGTGCAATATGTGAGTAAAAACCTGTTGTCATCATTAAGTAAAAAAAAATTACTTGGCAGGCCTATAAAATTTTCATCTTAAGAAAAGGATTTTTCCTCGCAAAATCTGTTGAAAAACGTATGAAACGCGTGAGCTTTGATAATTACATCCTCGGCTTCCTTATCACGCTCACCTGCGGTTCGCGTGAACAATTTCGCCTCTGATGTAATTATCAACATACCTCACTTGTATCACAATGTACTATTGTATAATTACAGGCAATTGAAAAGAAACGTCTCAAAATGAACTTCAAAGGTATAGGCATCGGAAGCGGTTGGGTATGCCCCAGGGAAAGCACTTTGGTCCAACCAGATTTCTTGTATCTAATGGTAAGTAATTACTTTGGAAAGCCAGAAACCCGTGCGTTTAGAATTTTAAACCATAAATGGTATAATAATAATAATAAATCAGTCTATATACTGCTGGGCGCAAGCCTCCTCTCATGGATGAGAGGGAATAAATGGTATGGTAATCCATTGTCTCCATTACCAAATTTAAAGTAAAATGTATTAGTTTTTAAGACGGAACTCTCATGGATGAGAGGGAATAAATGGTATGGTAATCCATTGTCTCCATTAAAAAATAAAGTAAAATGTATTAGTTTTTAAGACGGAACGACCTCATAAATACCTACCGACATGCATTTTATTTACAGGGTGCCATCGATCAGAACACGTATATACGCGCTAAAAAGATCGTGAAGGACATGAGTATCTTCATAGACAAAGGAGATTTCATGAAAGCATTGAAATTAGATTCAATATTATTTGTTATGTTCCATAGGGAATCCTCAATGGACATAAATATGAATAATATCAATCAAATTAGTCCATATCCTGCCTTGGAGAATCTGGCAGTGAATGTAAATAAATATGTGAAACCAATGCTTTCCCACATCGTGAAGCAGGATTTGCAGTGGCATTACCACTCGGAAAAAGTTTTCGCGACGCTCGATACCAACTTCTTCGTGCCCTCTACTAAATTCTGTAAGAAATAATCAAGGAATCAATCAATCAAGGTTTAAGAGGCCGCAGTAAGCTCGGCCGAATTTCACCTTCCCATACAAACGTAGTTACGCTCTCATTTTAAAACTACGTGTTGGATTGTGACGAAACTTTGCATATACAATGACATGAGGTATATCTATGTCTGTAATTAGTTTATATGATTCCAATTTATAAAACAAAGTAAATACAGCAAAAAATAGTTTTGTATGAAAAATTTAAATTCGCTGTATTTTTTTATTATGGTATCTGAAGCTACGTAAACTAATTTCAGACATAGATATACCTCATTTCATTGAACATGCAAAGTTTCGTTACAATCCAACACGTATTTTTAAAATGAGAGCGTAACTACGTTTGTATGGAGAATCGAGCTTACTGCGGACTCTTAATCACGTTTACTTTACACGTGGAATTTGTACAAAATGACTGTATAATTTCGTTTTTATTTCAGTAGAAATGCTATTAAATAGCACGAAGATTAAGATAGCAGTTTACAATGGAAACTTGGACATTGTAACACCGTTAGCTGGTAAGATTCATATTCGCAACCGTCTCTACAGCAGACATTTATAGATAAGTATGTTTTGTTAAAGGGGAGTTAAAATGGCTATTGGCGATAATGGCGACATCAGCAAAGTGCGGCATTCCGGAGTATCTGCGGATGCAGATAGTAGGTGTTTTTCGCTCAGGTGATGCGTTAGCTTTGCAGCGATTATAATCAGTCCCTACGCATTTGAGTAGGTACTGCGTGACCATATATCAAAATCCGCATCCGCGTCCCCTGATGTGAGCCTCGTAATATCCGCATCCGCAACATCCCTGGTCGATAAGTTGTGCTACGCCCACAGACGCTTAGCAGGGGTATGACAGACTGTGCATTTGAATAGGAATACTGGAATATATGTAATGGAAGTCTTACGGCTGGCTGACTAAGGGTCTCCTCACACCTATCGACGCGGAATCGGCTTTCGCCGAGTGTTTTGTACCACGTGTCGATGGACGTCGCTTCGCGTCGGCCGAACCGATCGACCTCTTTTTTATTGCGTGGACATAAAGGGTTTTTGATCGGCTAACGCCGATTCCGCGTCTATAGGTGTGGGGAGACCCTAAATCATACCTAGCCAAACTGAGAAGACTCCAGCAAGAAATTTAACTACGATGAACCTTTAAGCCTTTGCAACACACGGGTGTCAGCGGGGTCGCTTTGCCGACGTCTGAATGTATATCTTATGTCGTTACATTAGGGCACGCCGGTGTCGCGGCGCCCTCGTGTGTGGCGGAACCTTTATATTTGTGTATGCATTTGCATTTCAGGTGCATCGAATTGGGTTCACAAGCTAGAGTGGCCCGGTGCGCAAGAGTTGAAGGAAGCGAAGAGAAAGCCTATTCGTGGATTCAGGAATGGATTCTATAAGGAGTCCCGACAGCTGAGCTTTTGGTCAGTCTTCGGAGCTGGGCACTGGGTAAGAACACATTTGATTTCCAAATTTTGAATAGTTATCAAATCGAAAACAAGCATGTAAAGTTTATACAAATTACTGACTGACTGACGAACGGAGAGTACCTAACTGAGGTGATCCCGTAATTGTGTTGATTTTTCCATTTTTGGTATACTATAATAATATTAATTATATAATGTTATAACATACTCAGACAACTCATTTTACAATTGGGTCCACCGCGCAATTTAAATTAGCTTTCACAATAGGTAAGTTTATAGCTACCTGGTTGATGGTTTGGGGCCGTAATGTGTCATGCCGTTAGCATTTATTCAAGAATCAAGAGTACTGCACGGCTATCACGTGACGGCGCGTGAGCTCTCTCGATTTTTCTCGCAATAGCTGTCTGTCTCTCTTATTAGAATACTTACAACAAGAAATATAGTGCGAGAAAAATCGAGAGTATGTCGCGGCCGTCTCATGATAGACGTGCTGGCGTTTCTATAGCTATTTTGGCGCGCACATACGTAATTGGTACTTGTGTAGGTAGTATTGTGAAGTTAGCCTGTGAATACAATAGGCATGATGACAGTAATTGAAAATCACTAAAATATGGTATTTTCTTAGTGAAATTTTAATCATAGAATTCGAAAAATGCTCATATATTTTTATTAAGTAAGAGATTATTGTTTATTTTGATAAAATTAAACCGAAAAATACGGACACCCGCCATGATATGTTAAACACCAATCAGAGCGTATGACGTCAAACTTGTATAAACAAATACTCATAACGGCCATTACCACACATTACAGAGAAAACTTACGTACTGAACGAATAGTAAGACAGGGATAGAACCATGTTATCTGACAGGTCTTCATATGTCATTGTCTCCGCTTTCTCGCTCGCACGGCCGCGCAAGACTTGGACCATCTAGCAAAAAGGTTTGCGTTCTGTTTATACAAACGTGACGTCACTCGGGACGCCATGACACTGAGAGTTTTAGCGCCAATTTGAAATCTAAAAACGAAAATGCCTTTTTTTCCTACTTAACTGTTATATTCTCTTGAAAAATCTTATTCGTTGTACATAATAAATGTTTCTAAACATTATAGAACAGTTCAAAATGTGTCATCATGCCTATTGGTTAGTCTTTCGCGCCATGCTTTAGCAAATCTCTTTTTCGTCTCTCATGTTCTGAAAGTTGTCTTTTCATGGGTATATATAGCCGGGTGGAAAATTGCGTTTTGTACCCTAGGGTGTCGTTTGAATTGTTCAGATCAGTCACGGAGTCGAAGATAATTGAGTTACGAAGATAAAACAGTACATATATCTAAAGTCAGTTATACATTCATCGACTGGTTTATTACAATCTACAAGTTAATATTAAAATCCTTCCTTCACAACATTCAAAACCATTCCTGTAAATTTCGGCTGCCCGCCATAATGCCATGACACTTTCTTTTGTTGACGTTTCGGCATGGCCCTCTAGATTAGTCGCATCGCTGCCTACTCGATTCTAGTAGGCCGTGGCAAGGAAAAGAGTGCGAAAAGGTTGGAGGAAGGATATAAATATGTTTCGTTATTATTTTTAGGTATATCTAATAATCAATTGATTTCATGTTCATAATAATCATAATACATAGAATTTTGTACAATTATTTATATAATTATACAATTCCAAAAAAATATATGTAACTTTTAGATAGGTACCTACGTTATTTTAAAAGTTTTATAAAGTTAGTATGTGTATTTTATTTAACTGTTTACTCTTAATTCTTAATAAACCTTTTATAAAATATACGTGTGTATATAGTATTTTACTGTCCTCACAGTCGAAATTAAAGGTACAGTGTTTAACTCGGGTGAAATTACCCATTTCACCATCGAACTATTGGCGCGCTCACTTCGTTCGAACACCAGAAATATCTCGGGTGAAATAGATCACTTTCAACCCTTGGTTATACATCTACTACTGTTTGGATATCTGTGGCAATTAAATCGTTTGTTTGTTTCAGATCCCCGAAGACAACCCAATGGCGATGGAACACATTTTGGAATATATGCTAGACGAACCTAATTAGAAAAGGGGCTGTTGTCCACGTTAATCCCCTAACCTGATCCCCGAGAGGAAAAAACGATTAGGTGGTTTACTAATGTTTCGCCGAAAATTATTTAGCAAATTCTTAACTCACCAAACTACGTTTCCCATATTTTTATTTGGTCAAATTTTTGTTTCCCAACTCAACGTTTGGCACTGATATCATTTCCCAACTAGTGATTTGATAAATTATTGTTAGTCAATTTATTAGCTGGGATTTTTTTAAGATGTCAATTATGTTTTCGTCAAATGTATTGATTGGCATACCTTGATTTAGCAACATATTGAATAGCATTATGAAATCTAACCTAGTTAGATAGTTAGTTCAAATTGCAGTATGATTTTATTGAATTAAGCGGGTAGGGTGATGCACCATTCAGCTAAATTAATAGGGTACAGTTTTTGTATAATATTAATAATAATAATTGGGGACAATCTTACACAAATCGACCTATTCCCAAACTTGCATTGGTTTGGCAGTTTATTTGCGTAGGCGTGCGGGTATACAAACGCACGGCAAATATTTAAACCTAACCTAACCGCCAGCGTGTCGACGTCACCCCGCTTCGCGGGGTGCTTATTTCCGCTCTAAGGGACACAAGATGACCATAACCTAACCTAACAAAAATACACTTGTTACGATCGGTTTCGTTTACTGCGGGGGCTTTGCCCCCCTTGCCCCCTTTTTTAGGCTTTTTAAGAACTCGAGCAGCACTCTAGTTGGTATTATGAGATTTTATGACGGTAAAATGATATTAGGGAAAATATATAATAGAGAAGATTTAGATCTTACGTGGCATCGGAATTATGAAAAGAGTAAAAAAAAATGAAATCATTTGCTTCATAATTAGTTGACAATATGTTATTTGCCCTAGCAAATCATTTGCTACACAATCATTTACCACACACAATTTGACAATATGTTATTTGCCTTAGCAAATCATTTGCTACACAATTATTTACCACGTAAAATTTGACGTAGTAAAATTTTGCAATATAAAAATGTAGCGAAATAAAAAATATAGGAAGTAAAACTATGCCAAGGATGTGTTTGCCAAATAAAACTTCGGCGAAAAGTTGGTTGCCAAATGAAATTTGACGAAACATATTTCGGCAAAAAGGCAGTACGATTACTACGATTAGGTTGGTAGGTGCACTGCAACCCTACAGCCCGCCAGCCGAGCGTGCGAAGCGAGCGTGACGCGGTAGCATCCGGCGAAGCGCCATAACCGAAAATTATCATTTCTTCCTAGTTGAACATAAAATAATTGCCGCTAATTCCGGCGTCAGGCGATTAACGTGGATAACGGTGGTAAATATTTAAGTGAAATCATAAATAAAATAAATTATTTAATATTCATTTATTTTATTATTCCAGTTTATGATGTCAAACTGTGTATTATTATAAATATTTACAATATTAAACAACAATAATGTCTGACGCACATGGTTTCATAATAAGCACCATATTAGAATATAATTCAATTCATACATAATCATATTAATTTGTTCTACTTCAATTAGATTAAATTCATTTTGAAAACACCATTAAATAAATGCATTAAAGTCTAGTCCAATTCGTAAACGGGGAGCTTTCATAAAATATAAGAATATGCTTGTTTCCTGTTGGTCAAGTTAGATTGTTTCCCAGTAATCATGAAATCACTATAAAAGTACGCAGAAAAAAGTTGAAATCTTAGTATGTTTATTTATAGATCGTTTTGACGTTTTCCTTTAGGAAACAAAGTATGCATAATTATTTTCCATCGTATTTTCACGGAAACGTACGAACCTAGCTATTTCAGGCAGTCTCGGTACAAAAAGTACAGAGGGTGACTGAAGTAGCATTACAGATACGAACGTTAACGAGAAAATACGATGGAAAACAATTATGCACTACATCTGTGAAGTCGCCGTCAATAGAATTTGCTAACTATGTAAACATACCGCCATAGTGAAAGGCAATTTCAATATGGCGGTTTGTTTACATAGTTAGCAAATTCTATTGACGGCCACTTTAGTGTATTATGTGTCAGAGGCATGAGAGTAAGCCTCCTTATCGGCAGATAGCGTAGTGTGATTTTGATAACGAGATTAATTGATAATTCGAGTCGATCACTGAGTAATTCAAGGCAAGTTGCCAAAATTTATAATGAATTACAAAACAGTAACCTTTGCAATATAATGCTATGGCAACCATACTGTCACGGTTCTTAATACACTGATTTGCCATACGATAAATAATATTTATTTATTATTATTTAAATGTCACTTCTAGTAACCCCATTGAAAAATCGTTCCCTCTCAAACCGGATGACTACAAAAAGTAGGCTATTATTTAAGTATTTATCAACATTGTTCTCTTTATACTAGTTTATGCGACTGATCCATAATGAGATGCCTTAAAATACGAGTGTGGCTTTATAATACGATCACACGAGTGTTTTAAGGCCTAATTATGTACAGTTGCATACACTACTTTATCTACACACATATCATAAGTAGGTAAGTAACAGCAAAAAACCATCAATAAAATGACAACAGCAATGGCGGATACTGAATTGACGTTCCGTATCGATAAATGTTTTAATATCTATGGACACTAGAATAGAGACCCGCTTGAGTTTTGACAGATGTTCCAAATTTAAACTCATAACGATACAAGAATCTGGGGGCCTAGACAAGGTTGCAATCGACAAGCGCTAACGCTAATAGAAAAGTAATAAAATGTATGGGAATGACAGATGTTAACGAAAAGTGTTTCGTCGGCATCTGTCATTCCCATACATTTTATTATTTTCTATCGGCGTTAGCGCTTATCGATTGTAACCTTGTCTACGGCCCCTGTACTGTAATGAAATTACAGTACAGATTTTACCTACTACCACAGACAGGAAAGTAAAATCGGTTGTAATAATGCTGGTCATTTCCTACGGTTTCTGAACGCATTTTAGAGCACTAATGATATGTGCGTAAATAAACTATTTTATTATGTCAGTACGTATTTGACTTTGGTACTTACCTAATTTATAAAATATGGCTAATTTTGCTACATTCGCAATCGTTGAACTATAATGAACACTTGTCTGTGGACTGACGTTTTATCCGCTGACTAAAAACCAATGGAGTCCCTCATGAAAGCAAAATACCACATTCAGGTGCTACCGTCTGTTTAGAATTACATTTTAAAACAGTACACTGAAATATAAGACTTATCAGCAAGTCGACTGAGCGTATCTTTTGGTCTAACCAAGAAAATGTAATACGTAATATAATTAATCTACTATTCGAAACGACAGCATTCTGGTCGTCTAGAACATACTCGTATATATGGAATACATCGCAAATAGAGTGTATTTATGCAATTTGTTTTATTCTAAGTGAGAACTAACCACTACGTTAACCTCACTTCTGCGTAGCACGCGTCGCACACTCGCACCGGCTTGGTGTTGCCAGCTAACGCCACAGCTTTCTCGCTGCACGCGCCACAGAATATGTGGCCACACCGCCTGCAGTGGTGCTGAAATTAATAGCAATAAACTCACGTTAATTTCATATCCAAAAATTCTCAAAGAATATGAAATTCGACATTCTTTAATATAGAAAAAATCGTTGCAATATCGGTGATATGGATTTAATTATCTATGTAAAAGATATGTTCAAAAATAAAACCACGAACAATTGTGCAGACAAGTTTGTAGCTCCATACAAAGTTTCACCCTCATTTCATGATTTCCGGGATAAAAAATATGTATAACCTAAACTACGAGTATCTCTGTACCCAATTTAATATAAATTGATTCCACTGTTGAAGCGTAAAGAGGTAACAAACGGACACACTTTCGCATTAATAATATTAGTATGGATTGGTCCTTCGAACTGGAGGGTGGTTTTGGCCTTTGGCTATTTAGGATTATTTTACAAAATATGGTAAAGACAAGCGACGGAGCAAGATTGATTGATGAAGATAACTGTTAATTTTGAAGATAACTGTGAAAATTATAGTATGCCAGTAAAACGTAGTATAGCGTAGTATTGCGCGTGTAGCGCATAGCGCACACACGCAACCACCTGCATGGTCCGCGACAGTTGTAATAGGGCACTCTTAAGTCCCCGCGTACTTGTCAAAAATCGGTCAAATTCAAATCGGGTTTCGAACAGTAATGGAATTAACGAAGGTTCCAAATTCAAAATCGCAAAAATCAATCTGGGACTTAAATTAAATTAAAATAAATAAGGAAATGCTTACTTTCCGCCTCGCTATCGTGAATTCCTTGGCGCACGCCGTGCAGACTGAGGCATCCTTGTCGCTGGTCCAATTCGGGGTGTCGTCTGGCGCGGCAGCCACCAGGGCTTCCCTCTCGAGAAGCTCTGCTAGTTGCAGTTTGTTCTCGCTCAACGTGGCTCCTACTTCTTCCAGAGTCTTCTGCGCTTCGATGTATTGGCTCTTGAGTAGGTGCTGTTCTTCTTGTAACGAAAGATATTTCTGGAAAGGCCATAATACGTGATAAATATGATGTGATTTCAGGTTACATTATATCCTATCGACGAGTTTTGTTTGGCATTTGAGAAGACGTTCGTTATCAAGTTGAATTGTTCAGTTTGGAATTATTGAAGGCTAGTGGCATTTTAGTAAACAACCGTTTGCAGGTTGGGAGGTCATGAAAGCAAGTGGTCTGTGTTTAGGTTAAAACTACAATACTTTGTCTTCGATGAGATATCGCTGTGGTATTAAATACACTTACATGACCAATAGATTTGAGAGATTCCACTTCTTGCGTCAACATTGATATTTTGTCTCGGTCACGTATCATCGATTCCTGTAATGTAATGCATTCTGTAATTACACATTGTTTTGCACTCTAGAATACCCATAAGTTTTGGTGAGGTAGGGCACAGCGAAATGTCATCCCGCTCGAATGTGGAGCAGCCCAACTGGGGAAGTATCTCCGCCTTGCAGAAGACCACAGTCATAATAACACTACTACTTGCTCTGTAGTAGTGTTGTGTTCCTGGAGGCGAGCGAGGTCGCCAGAGCTCCCGAGGATGCGTTGTGTTGAGAGCGAGGGTATTTGTTCCTTCAGCTGTCAACACGGCGAATCCTCAAACATATCAAGGGTCGGCAACGCTCATGTTACTCCTTTGGAGCTTCATGCGTCTATTAGCTGCGGTTTCCGCTTACCATCAGGCGGTAGTACGGTTGTTTGCTACCGTCGTTGTATAAAAAAAAGTCCATTACCGGTATATAGTTCCATCCACGAGGAAGCTCATTACGTACTGGTCTGTTTTGTCTAAGCATAATAGTATAGAAGCGCATTTTCATCAATTCAACGATGTATACTGGGCCTTCCCAGCTAAGCAGCATATATATATAATAAGATAATAACTTTCTTTGGGTTCAATTTGAGCGTCATTACTACATTTATTGCGAAGTTTCTGTTAGGTTACGTGGAGTGATGAAAATTGGAGTTGAGGGCCATGAAAACGTTTTATGTTCGAATTCTAATGACGACTTCTTTGGACTTGGGTTATTTGCATCTGGGACCGGTATCGCGATCGAACTTAAGTTGAGGGACAATTTTTTTATTTGTCGTAGGCTAACTGAAACAAAACTTGTAACCATAATTCGATTCCAAATTAACTTTAAAATTGCAAAAGGGTTAGTTTTTTGGAATCTAATTATGGTTTAAAGTATACTGAAGTAAGAAACTTGGCTAGGCCTGCACAAGGTCAGAGCTCAGCTCTGATCATAAGCGAGATCTATTTTTCCTACTTCGTCTATAAATATACAAGTTTGATAGCGAATTGAAAGAATGATCAGAGTTTTCCGACCATAGTATTCCAAACCTATATACCCCATAGGTACCAGGGACACATACCTGTAGCGAAGTTCTCCACTCGCGCTCTATCCGCAGGTCTCCCTCGGCGGCGACCGCCCTCGTCTCCGCGGTGGCGGCCTTCTGCCCCAGCGACCGCGCGGCCTCCTCTAGGCTCGTCCTAGCTGCTTTGTCTTCCTGCAACCTGTGCGGTAACTATGGTAACCATTTCCAGCGTGCGAGCACGAGTGTAGAAAAACTATGATTGCACAAGTGTATGAGTGTATACTTGCCATTATGGTGGTTTTCACATGGAACACCTACATGATTTTCTGGAGTATGTTTTTACTTCAGCAATATGGTTAATGATCTGCTCATAATTTTAATGACTATGTGTGTGTCTGTTATGACATTCAAATTATTATTGAACGTGTAGTTAAATTAATAGAATGCAACAAAAACAACAATATTGTATGGAGGAAAGTTTGTTATAATTCTAGTAATTAGTAACCCGATGAGAAGGGACCGTCACACACAAACGCATGCAAACACAAAGGAATTGGTGACTTGGCAAACCTACACAATTAACATAAAAAAAACAAGCAGTTTAGTGGTTGTGTTGAATAAAATACGATATGCGACTGAATATGCTTTATTATAAATATAATTTTACATAGCTAATATCTCGGAATTACAAAACTATGAATAGGAATCTCAACATCTATCACTGGATCCCAACATTACTTGCTTAATAAAGTCAAGCACAATTATTTTGATCATGATCACATTATATGTATAATTAATAATTGCTACTTATAATTGTATTTTAATATGTCAACCAAATGAGATCAAACAATCTCTACAATTTATCGCTCATCGATTAGTGAGGTACAACAATAATACTGTAAATACGACTAGATATTTAGTTATACAAAATAATGTTAGTCTTCTACATAATGTTTCATAATGCCACTATAATTGTACATCTAAAATCAATGCTCATTTAGTACGAAACGAAAAAAATATATACTTTCTATAACTCAATAGAGCCCTCAAATTAATTTCAAATAATTTTTTGGTTAACAGATCATAGGTAGTTAATAAAAATGAACAAACCTAATACAAGTAACGTAATATATCTCAATCAAATATTACAATCACAAGAATGTATAATCACAGCAATGAGAAGCTAAAGCAATAGTAGCATGGCCTCCGTGACGATAAACGTTTACAATTGAATTACATCGTCCAAAAATATACTATCAAAACATCGTTTCCGTAATACAGAGTTAATTGTGGGGGTTTGCCAATACCGAGCGGGTAGAAACAGCCACGAAGTTCGACCTCACGCAAGCTGTGCATTGCGGCTCACCTAAGTGCGATTTCCAATATTGATATGTCAAGCATTACATACATGAAGAGTACAGTAGTAGTTTAGTACACGTAGTCTAGGCACTCTTACTGACGGAAGGCCGCAGACTGGCCGCGGACACGGAACGAAGCACGTGTAAAAGCATTTCTACGGAAATATCTCCAGGTTACTCTGTGCTCGTTATGAGACAGGCTGTGAGCCCCTTGCATCGGTGTCCGAGTCCCAGCCCGCCGCCGACCGCGGCCACTCATAGTAAAAAGTTTGGAACCTACTTCTCATCAAGCTGATGTATCGTGCTGCCCATTGATTCAGTCTTTGCTTCCAATTTGGCTATTAGCTCTGTTTTATGTTTCAAGGAACTTTCACATTCCTAAAACAAGGCCAATCAAATTTAGCTGAATTATAATGACATTAGGTTCATAGCGAGTCCAAAATTGTTAATAGAAAGCGGAAATATACAGTCAAAGCATGACATAATCATGACTGTTTTAAGACATGGTTTACAATTTGTAACCGTTAGTAAATATGTCGATATAGAAATCATACTGTTAGTACATAGCTTCGCGAATGTTTAGGAAATACCACCTCAATTGAACGGTAACAATGTACAAGTTCAGAAATACTAGAACGATACTTTGTACAATATAATTTGAGAGATCAATTATATTTGAATATCTGAGGCTTATTCCCTTATTTGGGCAACAGATTTATCTTTGCTAGTACTCCGACGGAATGGTGGTATTTCCTGGAGGTTTAGTTTTTTGCTCGGCGGGCCTTCATCCTTGGATTTAGAGCTCTTTTGAGCTAAGTTGTCAGGTTTGAGTTTCTCTAGCTTTTCTCCCAGATTTGTATCGGTAGTGGATGGAGACCTGAGAGCTTTGACCAAGTCGTGGTCGGGTCCTAGGAAGTGGTTATATTTCTCAAGGTTGGTCAGTATTTTGCCAATTTGCTCGGCCTTCTCTTGCAGCCTGGACACCATTTCGCCCTTCTGCGTCAATTCCATTTCGCATTCCTTCCGTACGACAAGCGCGGCATAGATAAATACACCAAATTAGTTTAGAGTGAGTATATACTATAACTATAAATGATAGTTATTAACTCAATATATACAAAAGGTTATAAAGATACAACTCTAATGGCCGATAGATACATTGATATGAATAGTAAATAATATATACATGACAGGAGATAAACAGTAAACAAAGAGATACGTCTTCTAAATTGGGTAAATAATAATGATAAGAAACGTTTAATCTAACGTAGTAACTATTAGTTAATAAGCTTAAGAGAACGCATGGGCGGGAGACATGCATCTTTGCACCCACGCTCAATAGACGGCCTTCGTGAACGCCGTTTTTCTTATCCGCCATTGTTAAAAACTGTGCGAACGAAATCTGTATAGCACTCGAGATTCTAACATAATGGGGAGAGAGTTATGGTAGACGCCAATTTAGAGGTCAAAGTAAAACGACTGTTACGGTGATTAGTTTCGTGAACGGCCTTTACAGTGCTTAGTGACCAAGAATGTTTGATAATAAGTAATGTATTCCGTGGAATATCTGCTATGTTAGACGAAGTTAATGACCCCTAATTAAGCACATGCAACGTAATCTGTAAAGTTAGGCGTATAAATGTGGCTTACCTGTAATTTTTTGTACATTTCCAAATTAATTAATTTGATATCATCCAGCTGCCGCCTTAGTGAAATAATTGTATCTTGCTTGTCATGAATGTCTTTTTCCAATAATTTCATGGCTACCTCCATCTCAGCCTTCAGTGAAATCTGGAAAATAAATAATTTAATTAAAGTCAACACTGCATGACTTTATTTTGTTTTAAATGTAAATTATACATAATATGTAAATTATATATAATATATATACAAAATATTTACTTGTAAGTCGAGCTCCCTCTGCAACTCCAAATTTTTCTTTCTCTCTTCCTCTAGTACTCGTCCTAATTCGCTATCCTTTTCATTCTTAGTTTTATCAGACGTTATACTCTTGACACTGCGCTTTTCCTGAAAACATTAATGTGACTCATCGAAGAAAGATATTTTATCATTATTATACTCGTGTTTTATCGTAAGTATTTGTTTGCTTTGATCTCGGATTATTTAGTAACTAGTAGTTCCACTTCGCAACAATCAATGTTGTTAATATTACAAGTAGGTAAGTAAAGCAACGAAAATAATTACGAACAGTGACGTAATGACATCATCAACTTATTTGTTTACAACAAGTTACGATTGAAGAGATCAATAGGTAGGTATGTGACCAAATTTCGCAAGCCTTACCTCTTCGTCGGACGGCAACTCTGTCACTTTCATCCTGCTATCTTTAGTGATGTCTTGACCTGAACAAAAAGAACACGTGTTAAAGCGCGGCACGTAAATAAACACGTCAAATAAATCAAAAAAAGGCTAAAACCGGGGCCTAAATTAGGCTATTCTATTAATAACTCACTAGACCTCGTCCAGAAGGTCGGCCGCGGTGGATTTTTTGCCGTATTATTGCCCATTTAATGTATACGTAAGCGATAGAGCATGACGGGACGCGCGCGAATCGACGGACATCAAAACACGTGCGACAACTCTTGCATGCTAATGCCGACTAAACAGCGTGAGTCATGAGAAGTTAGACTGCAAGGTGTCTTATCTACTGTCCTCTTTTCTGTTTATTGTTATTCACATCGCGATTTTGATAGACTCATACGCGAATACGCTGCGTTTCACGTTTTTCAGAGTGCACATCCGGTGTGATAGGCTACCGAGGCCAATATTTAGTAATTAGTGACAATCATTCATTAAATAATGAGTCTATCAACAATACACGACATTGTATTGATTGTATACCCGAGTTCGAAAGCCGCCTAGTAAGCAACCAAGTATTAATCCACACTTCCATCCATACTTCCATACTAATATTATAAATGCGAAAGTGTGTCTGTCTGTCTGTTACCTCTTCACGCTTAAACCGCTGAACAGATTTAGGTGAAATTTGGTATAGAGGTAGTTTGAGTCCCGGGGAAGGACATAGGATAGTTTTTATCCCCGAAATCATCCCCAAGGGGGTGAAATAAGGGGGGGGGGGGTGAAAGTTTGTATGGAGCTGCGATATAAACGAGTTCCACGCGGACGGAGTCGCGGCCATAAGCTAGTACTTAATATTATAAATGCGAAAGTGTGTCTGTCTGTCTGTTACCTCTTCACGCTTAAACCGCTGAACCGATTTGGATGAAATTTTCTATAGAGATAGTTTGAGTCCTGGGGAAGGACATAGGATAGTTTTGCCCCGGAAATCATCCCCTAAGGGGGGGAAGTGGGGGGCTGAATGTTTGTATGGAGCTACGATATAACCGAGTGTGTTTTATAAATCGTAACGATAATCTGAAACGATTTGTCATACACACGATCGATAAAATTGCACAAACGGATTGCGCAGTCAAATCGCTACGATAAATTGTTGTCGTGTGTAGCAGGCATTACGCTACTTTGGCTGCTACAAACTCAAACTCAAAATATTGATTGCACACATAATATTACAAGTAATAAAATATGATTCCGGCTGTACCTACTCGAAAGGCGTTCATATATAACGGATGTTGCCAACAACAGAGTCAAATGTCCTTAGCTATACGTGTTTGGAAGTATCTAAACCAGGTATGTTTAATTAGGAGTGCTATATTAGTGCCTGCAGTATTTGAAGGACGGATTTAATTTGCATAATTATCAGTGCAGTCACAATACAAGACAACCACAGCACTATCTATAATAAAAATAATTAGTAAAGGACTTACCCAATGCGTGTTTTAGCTGATTATTTTCCTCGACCAATGTGATCATCGTGTTTTTGGAAATCGCCAAATCTTCCTTCATTAAGGCGTTCGTTGTAGTCAGACTTTCTACTTTGGCTTGAAGATTAGCTACTGTTGCGCTAAAACCAAGTTACATACATTTAATTGTGCTTGTTCCAAATAATAGGGAAATCATTCTTCGTTTCGATGACCTGTACAACACATCTAACACGCGCAAGCATTACACATCGACATCCTTAACTAAACAGTATAATTTTAAAGAGACAAATAATTTCAGCTACGTAAATGATGACGCGCGAAAAAAGCATTCCACGAATAATGAATATTAATATCTAGTACCTATGGTATCAAGTAGAATGTGTCCATTTAATAACATTATACAAAAACTAAAATGATTATGATGAAAATCAGTCATTCCGGCGTTGAGACGATTGTTGTTTTAAATATTAGGCAACCTGAATATATGAAATTATATCTAATAGCCATTTTGGTTAATGTTTATTCAGCGTAATTAGTAAGTTCAGATATAATAGTATCTGACTTCATTTGTTTTACTCGTGTAGCATATCGGTGCAGTTATTAGAGCTTATTTTACGTAATGATTACTAATAGTTTTACGGTTTATTACCGGGTATATCACGATAGATTTTTCTAGCCGTCTAACAGCTTCTATGGTGGGTCAATAACCTAAAGACGACTCTATCCAACCATATTTATAGGACGATTAAAGAAAAAAAAAGTATCGCCTGCTGACGCTCAGAAATAACAGTTTTAATCGATTCGCTCCAAGTAACAGTATTCGACACATTTAAAAAGAGCTCCGGGTGCCATATATAAAATGTATGGCCGCCAGAGCTCATTTTACGTGGGTTGACTTGTAAACCATGTGAGCTACTCACTTGAGGTGGCGATTCAGCTCCTCAATATAGTTCTTTTGGTCGAGCATCGTGTTGATGTGGCGCTGTTTCGGGTCCGTGTTCGCGTTGTTCGCATTGCTGGCCAGATCGTTCGACGAATTACTGCCTCGCAGGTAGAGGGAGAAATCTATCACACCTTGCTGGCTGTCCAAGTCTTCCTCCTAAACCAAGATAGAAACTGTAGAATTTTTCTAGCTTCTTGGTGTGATGATAGAGGAAACACATCCAAAATCCCTTGTGGTGAGCGTATATAAATAAATAAATATTAGGGGACCATCTTACACAAATCGACCTAGTCCCAAACTAAGCAACGCTTGTACTCTGGGAACTAGACGAAGATAAACATACTTAAAGTGCATTCATCCCTACTTGTCTTATTTGGTAAACAACATTCTAACCTCAAAATGTATCTTTTTAGACTATAGCAGCTATTTTATCGTAAAAAAAGCGTTGCTAGACAAAAAAATCGTGAACTGATGTCCGAAAAGTCGTCTCGGCCTGATCTAATACTCACACAATTGCTATCCCATCTTAAAAAGATGCATTTTGAGGTTATGTTATGTTGTTTACCAAATAAGACAAGTAAGGATGAATGCACTACATACAGATAAATAAATACTTAAATACATAGAAAACATCCATTGACTTAGGAATTAGGAACAAATGTTCGTGCTCATCACACAAGTAAATGCCCTTACCGGGATTCGAACCCAGGATCTCTTCCTTCATAGGCAGGTAATGCAGGGTCACTACCAACTAGGCTAAAGCGGTAGTCTAAAGTATATGGCTCGAAGTACCTACTTCTCTACTATCTCCTCACAGTGCTACAGTTGTAACCCGCCAGCCGCTTCTGCATCAGCGCCAGGCGTGGCCAGGCGCCTAAACAAACACAACATCCAAGTGTCCAAGTACCTTGACACACAAATTGCAGTCGACGACGTTGAGGCCGACGAGCAGGCCGGTGATGATGACCGCCTCGTCGTTGAGCATGAGCGCGTGCGGCTCGAAGTACTCCTCCAGCGTGGCCTCGCGGTGCTCGAGCAGCAGTCGCATGTAGTCCGCCAGCCGCTTCTGCATCAGCGCCAGACGCAGCCAGGCGCGCGCGCGACCCATCGCGGTTCTAACAAAAAAACTAAATTAGAATGCGTAAAAACTTTCCCGCTTCTGGGAATACACATTGATACAACTCTAAACTGGAAAGACCACATAAACGCAATATCTATAAAGTTGAGCCGTTTCACATACGCCTTATACGAATTGAAAAAGAACACCGATGTAAAAACTGCCATACGTGCCTACTACGCTTACGCTAATGCATGGCTCAAGTACGGTATTGTGCTGTGGGGAAACGGCACTGATTTCGAAAAAAATTTTTATACTTCAAAAGCGATGTTTTAGGATAATTTCGAATAAAGATAATATGACTAGTTGCAAAGAATACTTTATAAAACATTAAATCCTAACCCTACCATTTTAGTAGTAAGCGTTTTTGTTAAAAATGACTTACACCTGTATCCACTCTACACTTGTCCTTCACATCTGCGCCCCAATACAAGACTTGCCCGACCAAATTCCAACATGAAAATGATACACACCAGCCCCTTAGCTATGTCCGTTAATATATTTAATACGATCTCAAAAAAAAACAGGAAGACACGAACAACCACAGATTTAAAACCCAGCAAAAACTTTACCTAACTGTACAGGAATTTTTTAATGAATGATTATAGATTATAGATGAATTTATATAGATATTGGCTCAGAAAGCCTTATTAGCCACTATGTTATATTAAATTAAAATGTTAAATAAAATTATTTAGTTTTAAGTTATTGTATAAATATTGTGATGCCCTTACTGAGTGCATGTTTGATTCTGTTTCAACATTTGTCACCTGTATTTGTAACAACATGTATGCAATAAAAATATTTGATTTGATTGGATTAGAACAATAAACGGAACTTTTATAGACTAGCCTTTTAAGGAAAAATCAACCATATGTGCAAAATAATCTCGTTCGTTCAACGCGAAATCAGCGGAATCACGAACTTTACAGCGATTTTTTAAGTCCAATAAACTTTCCTTTCTTTACTGAAATTTAATTTCGAAATGTAAACATCCAAAAAAATTACAGCTATGAATTATCTCGGCAGTTTAAAACTCTCAAACTATCCGTCCGTTACTTTCCTTTCTTCGTTTTGTATGCAAATAAAGCGCATTTTACTTACCAATGTGGGTATTCTTAAAGCTTGTTTTGATTTTTATTAACAGGCAAGCAATAACTTACTTGACGGTCGGTAGATCCCGTACACTGGCTGTAATATCGGCGGCTTCAGGCGAGTATTTTTCAACCATTTGAAGGATATCCCATAGCTCCTTTTTAGGACCGAGAAGCCCCTGCAAATGCTGTTTAAATTAAACAATAGTCCATATGCTAACTGATAAATATCCCAGGTGGTTTAAATCTACTTGGATTTCCGCCTTAATCTTACCACCAACAAATACTGTACCTACTGTATAAAGTACAAACACGACGTTGCAAAATACATATAATATTGTAAACTAGACAAGTAAAGCGATTAAAACCATTAGCTGATATTCAAAACAATGACGTTGAATAACGCGGTTAATATTTAGATGTATACCTATACAGTATAGTATTGACGTGTATTTGAACAGTACCTTTTTCGGTTTAAGTCCATGACGCATGACATGTTCGAGTACGATGAAAAAGTGGTGCAGTGGGAGGTGGTCGCTGTCCAACATGCGTCCATAGCGGAGGGACTGCTCAATCAGCTCCTTAACGATCAATTTACAGATATTCACCAGGTTACTGCGTTCAATCACTACCGGGTCACGTGCTACAATGAAAACATACCATGTAACAATTGAACATCGCAATCGCAATCAGACGTAACCGAATTAGTCACCATTTTTACCCATCAAAGAATGCATAGGATCATCGGGAGAGGTGATAACTCCTGGCTCCACAGGCCGAATGTAGGAGTCCTGCATTTCCATGTCCTGTAACTCCTTTAAGCAGAGCCACTCTCCGTCGACGGAGACGCGGAAGTTGCAGAGATAGATGGTATCCTGCGCGCCGGCCATGTCGGCGTCCGTGCTGTCGCCCTGGTTTATGTTGGACGGGACGCCCAGCTCAGGCAGGGGGTGCCCGTGGACCGCGGTCAACGAACGCATAATAAACCGGCAAATAAACTTTTAAGCGAAACAACGAACACGCGAACGTGAATCTTGAATCACTCCGTAGGATACATTTCACTACACCCAGTGATGTTCTCAATCGTACTCAATGTTACTCTATAGGTATTAGATACAAATACGTTATTTGCTAAAACTGCAATTTACGTTTTACTACTCGCGTCGCCGAATTACTTTTCTAGCAAATTGGGAACAAACTATATTGATTTTCCAGTGAAGTATGTACTACCTCCAACATGCGAGGGGAAAAAAATCAATACTCGTCCCTTGTGCTGCCATCTGTCGGGATAACTAAGCAATACGTTGAGTTAACTTCACGTTTGCTTGTAACAGTTCTTTTACATTGGTATAGATGTCGTTATAAGCAAATAAAAAACCCTAAAAAAGCGATCTCATATTCTATGCTTAATTTATTATATGCTTAATTAAAACATTATAAGTTAATACATGATTAAGAGGATGCCTTGATTTGAGTCGTACACGCCCCCTAGACAGAGACACGCTGATGCCTTCCGCGCACGTGAAAAAGAGATGTAACACTCTTCGGGAATTGCTGCTTTGGACAAATTTCAAAAAATACCTAACTTAGTGAAGACTTATTAAAATATCATAAAGTGAGATTTTAGATGAGATAAAATACTATAGTATTAACTTGATTGTGTCGTTAAAGAATATATCGTTTGAGTAGGCTGAGTAAAAAAAGGAAAGTACAGACCCATCTTTGGTTTTTTTTTCTATCAAGGATATTTTAAGCAATCATGTATCAATAAAATCAGATGAACAATCATATAGGCAGGAATCATATATCTGAAAATCAGACCTTATTGTTTCTTAATCTAGTCAGAACGAACGGCGTTTCAAAGCACGCGATAATTTCTAATGCACCACCTTAAGGAGGAAATAAATAATTACAGGTCCCTGCCATCCAATTTCATTGGGCTGATGTACAACTAACACACTGTTGTAATTGTTACAGTGTTCAAAGCAGTTTTTTTATAGATAATGATGAATGATGATTGGATGATTAATAAATGAAAGTGAATTAAATTTATTCATTTACGTAATGTATACTTCTATTATAAAGAGGCAAGGTATGTGAGATTGCAAGTTTATATGTAGGGGGTAGTCTCTGAAAGTACTCATCCAATTAAAAAAAAAGCGGCCAAGTGATGTCGGGCAACGCGCAGGGTAGGGTTCTGTAGTTGCTTGTCTGTCACAGAATGCGGACTTAAAAGGGGCTTTTGGGGTTTTTATTATAGCTTACCCTCGTAAATATGATTATTTTTATAACACACCAATGTATAGGGTCATTTCGCCGGTTACACGACCACCTTCGGTTAGCGACCAGCTGAAGGACAATTTTCTATTGAAGATAATGGGCCGTGAAAAAGCAACTCTACCGTCCACGTTAAAAGGTTCAAATTCTAATGACAATGTATATGCACCCGAAATTAAGTGCATTTCTTAGCAGTTAACTAGCTACGTCTACTACTCGTTAACTAGTTATGTCTACTTAACTGTGATAGTTTTCCTTTTAAATTCATTATATGTACAACTGCCACAAATTTTTTCACATCCCCAGTATGTAGCCATTTAGCCAGCAGTGGGGGGGACACATGACTCGAACAAAAATTAGGGCTTTAACCCTCCCATTATCTCGCAAACGCATAACTGAGTTGAAAAATAGTTTAAGAAAACCCATAATATTTCTGAACAAGCTATCCAACGATACACCACATAATAGGTTTAACAAGAAAAAAAAATACATCACCAATTTACATGTAGCGGAGGTAGGAACCCTAAAAAAATTTTTTTTCAGGATTTTATTCTGCTGTTTTGTCAGCGTGATTGGTTTATATACACACGACGAATTGCAGTTTTCTAGTTGCAAGGGTTACTGAGCTAAGCCGAAGACGGACAGACAGACAGACGCACGGACATGGCGAAACTATAAGGGTTCTTTGTTGACTACGGAACCCTAAAAAATCTCGGAATCACGCACCGAGGGTACCATACAAAAATTTACGGTTTTCGCAATTTTCACTACCTGTGCTACAAGATGTTGCTTCGTAGTTACCAAAGTACATAACAAATTGTATTGAATACTATGAAGATTGCAAGCATCTCATATGTTGTTGTAAAAATTCGGATCTCTAATATAAGTTCTTTAATACATAACAGGATATGTCCGAAGCAGAAGAGATTCATTCAGATTCAATCCTTATTGTGTTATGGACAGAGAGCTGTCTTGGATTGGCAAACACAGGTTTGATTCCTGCCTCAGACTGCACTTAAACACAGTTTGCAATGTACATTATCTCTGTATACAATTTAAGAAATTCTATAGGTTACTATTTTGTTCATCATTAGTAGACATAGTCGCTTAACAGCCCTTCCTAACCTGTCTTAAAGGTGGTTGTCACAAATGAATATTATTACATAAAAACAAATTGGACTTAAGTATAACTCATACCTATCCAGAATTGTTAAAATATTTTTATTTTTAATATCTAAAACAAAGGATCATAAGACCAGGTCAAGCAGAAAATGATGTCCGACAGAGTTTGTTGTTTTTGAAGTACTGGTAAATAATGCTAATTATTGTTGCATTCACAAATTGGCTTTCGTGCATATTTGATAAAAACGATATTTTGATATTGAAACATTACAAAGAACAACGAACATCATATTGGTTAATGGTTTCTTATCACAAGATAATTGCGCAGATGTTTGAATCTGTCAACTATACATACTTCATAGGTTAAGTTAGTAAATATCAGTGTAGTACTTACATTTTGAACTGGAAAAGTAAGAAGATTTCTCGGGTCTGGACACAAGTAAGTCCGGCCATTTATCGTCTTTTGCTGATGTTACTGATGGAGATCTTTCAAATGACGGGTCTTTAAAAGACGCTGTCGATGTCGCAGGGGACAATTCTGAATTTTGATCTTTGGATGAGGCCATAATTACATATCAGGTTTAAAAAACATTTCGGTCGGAGGCGAAAATGTAAATTCATAACAAAAAGTTTATTTCTACTTATTCTCCTTCATTATAAAACGTTTCGTTCTCATGTTGCTATTCAGATTCGGATATCAGGAAGCAAATATCATGCTTATTAATATACTTTTTAATTTCCAGCTTGCAGTTAAAATAAATAAAAGCGTCAATTGAACTACAATAATACTGCTAATAGTAGGGTTGTCGTATAAATACTATGATTGTGATTAGTGTGTAAAAACGACTACATAGAACGGAGCGTAAGGCAAACGTAGAAATTAACCAAATGCTACGTGTCAATAATAGTTGACAGAAGACATTTATGGCAGGAAGAAGATAATTAGTTGGCCCACGTTTGGATGGAATATTTTTTGCCAATGGTATATTTTTGATTATAATGCTTTCATAATGTACACATTGTATTTTATTCATTCCGATCAAGTCTTAGGGCCTGTTTCACAATCGCCGGATAAAGTTATCTGCCAGTTAAAATTATTGCTATCCTTTTCTCCCGTCATATAAAAGAAAAGTGACAGCCAACATTTATCTGACGGATATGTTTTAACTGGAGATTGTGAAACAGGCCCTAAGTAACTCATTACATATTGTTTACAGTATGTGTGTGTATGTTGATCACTGAGTCCGGAGAGAGAGGAAGAAGTAGACGTCGAAGTGGAGAGCGGACTCTCAGTTTTGAGTTAGGTACTTAGGTGTATAAACTTACAAAGAGAATATAAAACTGCGTTAAGAGTATGTAAATAGGCAAAGAGAATATAAACACTAAATAGATTTCAGAGTTTACTACCAGGGTGTAAATAAAAGATTGTCCTTTACGGTTTAGTTAAAACATATTAAGAACACACGTTATGTGCTAAGACACCCAAGTAGCAACTAATCGCTACTCGGGATACGGGATTACGGGGTCGGCGCTGTGCCGCGACGGCCCATATGCAGGCACTTATAAATGTAAATGAGCCAGGTAGGCAAACTGTCGATGTGCATCCCCACGGTCGAGCATAGCGGACAACCGAAGAAGGTTAAAGGCAGCGGTGCTACCACGAAAATCAAAACTCGAAGTTCGTAGTACATGCATCGCTGTCACTCGTGTGTAGCGAGTGCGATAGAGATAGAAATACCCGAGCTTTCTAATTTCGAAGTTCGTGGTTATAGCTCTGTTCTAAACATACTTCTTTCTTGTATGATGCGATCTATTTGGTTAACACCTATTTGTTATCGGTAGTGACACATTGATGTGACGCAGTCACTATTGTTTGCAATTGTCCAACCAATAATTACTAGTTTCGATAATGTTGAATAAAGCCTAATAATTATGTAAGGCTTGTCTTATTCACAACAATTTATTCAACATTATAATTTTCAAATGCCCGACACAGAGAAAACGTCGTCTCTGTCGAGCTTAGCTCGCTATCTGCGACCTGACCGTTTCGACACGGAACCCTCGTCAGCTAGTGCCGACTTGAAGTGGGCTCACTGGCAATCATCGTTCGAAAGCTTCTTACAAGTCGAAGCCGCTTCCGCCTCCGAAGTTATAAAGCTAAAATTACTTGTGAATCATGTGGCTCCTTCTATTTTCAATATAATTCGAGAGTGTACCAAATACTCCGACGCTATTGCGCTTCTAAACAGCACCTTTGAGAAAGAAGGAATATAACCCTGGCTCGTCACCAACTAGCGACTCGGAAACAGCAGCCTGGTGAGACTATTGCCGAATACTCTAGAGCACTTACATGTCTCGCGCACGACTGTCACTTCAAACAAGTAACAGCGGAGGAACATCAGAGCCAATCTATACGACGAGCATTTATCGCCGGCCTTTCTACTCAAAAAATACGTGAGCGTCTACTAGAAAAATCAGAAATGTCCCTTGAAGAGACATTGAACCTCGCCCTTGCTCTCGAAACTGCCGAAAATACATCGCAGGCTATTCAAGCCTCAAACACAAATTCGACTTTACTAAACGCTGTGTCAGATGGCGAAAACCTTCACGCTAATAACGCGGCCGTTTCTAGACCAAACACTGACGGGTCTCGCCGGCGTTGTTTTTTTTGTGGTGGCAACGTGCATCAGCGAATCAAATGCCCTGCGCGCGACGCCGAATGCCTGCTATGCTCCAGAAAGGGCCACTACGCAAATGTTTGCCGCAGCTCCGGCAGCAAAGGCCAAGGTACTTGTAACACCAGCGCAGCCATCACTGATGATGACCCTCAAGATTCTGCTGCATCATCTCTAGCCGCAATATGTGCCGCGGCGCCTTCGAGCTTAAGTAAGGCGACCATTTCTATTCTTGTCAATAATCTCAAAGCTGATGCTCTCATAGACACTGGAAGCTCTATTAGTTTCATCAACAATGACCTCGCTCAACTCCTGAATCTGAAAAGGAGGCCCTGTACCCGAACTGTCACTCTCGCCTCTTTAAACAACACTTCCCCTATCAATGGTATCTGTTACGTGAATATTCAGATCGAGAGTCATATGTACAAGCATCACACGCTACACATCATGGAAAATCTCTGTGCCGATGTCATCATTGGCCACGACCTTCTGAAACACCATTCATCTCTTGAATTGCAGTTTGGAGGGAATAAAGAAAAACTCAAAATATGCAACGTCACCGAAGCCTCTGTGCCACCAGTATCTGTTTTCACGAACCTGTCACCGAAAATCCGACCAACCGCTATACCATCCCGACGTCATTCCGAAGAGGATCAAGCCTTTATCTCCAAAGAGATAGTCGATCTGTTATAAGACAACGTCATCGAACCAAGCATATCGCCTTGGAGAGCCCAAGTCTTGGTCGCTGGGGGAGGTAATCATAGGAAGCGTATGGTTATTGATTATTCTCGAACTATAAATCGCTACACTGAGTTAGACGCCTACCCTATACCAAATATCGATGCCATAGTATCACGAGTCGCGAAATACAACGTCTTCAGTCAGATCGATCTTAAAAGCGCCTACCATCAGGTCCCTATCCTCCCAAAAGAGAAAATCTATACAGCCTTCGAAGCTTGCGGGAACTTATACCAATTCACAAGGATCCCGTTTGGCGTCACGAATGGGGTTGCGGCTTTTCAGAGAACCTTACATTATGTTATCAGAACTGAAAAGCTTACTGGTGCGCTTATCTAGACGATGTCACTGTCTGCGGGAAAGATAAGGAAGAACACGACAAGAATTTAAGTAAATTCCTAGAAGCTGCAAAGAAATACAATCTGACACTGAACGCTAGCAAGTGTATCTTCGAAACAGACTATCAATCTACTCGGCTACTCCATTCATAAAAATATTATCAAACCAGACGAAACCCGTCTAGAACCGCTCTTAAATCTCCCTGTTCCCTCGGACGCTGTTACTCTTAAACGAACACTCGGATTATTCGCTCACTATTCAAAATGGATTAATAATTTCTCTGCTAAAATCAGACCCCTTGTACAATCATCACTGCCTCTTTCTCAAGAAGCCATTGACTGCTTCACCAAACTAAAAACCGAAGTCGCGCAATCAGCACTCGCCTCCATTGATGACAAGGAAATCTTTACAGTAGAGACCGACGCGTCAGATTTTGCCATTGCTGCAACGCTGTCACAGAAAGGACGACCCGTCGCGTTCTTCACTCGCACGCTAAGTGACTCAGAAAGACGCCAGCCTTCTATTGAGAAAGAAGCCTGTGCGATCGTCGAAGCCCTTCGCAAATGGCGTCACTATCTAGTGGCTCGACATTTTCTACTCGTAACCGATCAGAGATCCGTATCGTTCATGTTTGACCAAAAGCTTTCTAGCAAGATAAAGAATGAAAAGATAGAGAGATGGCGTTTAGAACTATCGTGTTACAAATTCGACATTACTTATCGGCCTGGGAAACAAAATGTAGCCGCTGACGCTTTATCGCGAGTATGTGCCACATTGAGTGGAGCTACAAACAAACTCATTGAAATTCACAACTCTCTGTCATCCAGGAGTTACCAGAATGAGTCACTGGGTTCGCTCGAAAAATTTACCATATTCTATCGAAGAAATAAGAAGAATGACCGCGGCTTGTCCTATATGCGCTGAAATAAAGCCTAGGTACGCCCGTAATGAAGGGCAACTGATTAAAGCAACATCGCCATTCGAAAGACTTAACTTAGATTTTAAAGGACCGGTACCGTCAAAAACACAGAACAAATATATCCTGACCATCATCGACGAGTACAGCCGGTTCCCATTCGCGTATGCATGTAAGGACATGACGTCCGAATCTGTAATAAAAAGCCTTAAGGATCTTTTTTCATTGTTCGGCACGCAAGCCTATATTCACACGGATAGAGGGACGTCGTTCCTCTCTGATGAGATAAGAATATTTCTTACAAGCCTAGGAGTTGCGTGCAGTCGGACAACTCCCTATAATCCACAAGGCAACGGTCTCATAGAACGCCTTAACGGGACACTGTGGAAAACAATCCAACTCCAACTGCAATCGAAGAATCTAGATAGCGCCGACTGGGAGCAAGCTCTACCAGTCGCTCTTCATGCAATTAGGTCTCTACTATCGACAGGGACTAACACAACCCCGCACGAAAGGATGTTCATCCACCCTCGTCGGTCTTGTAATGGGACGTCAATGCCTGCGTGGTTAATGTCTCCCGGACGTGTGTATATGAAAAAAATGTGAGAAATTCCAAATACGATCCCGCCGTTGAGGAAGTGGAGCTCTTACAGAGCAATCCAGAGTATTCATACATCCATCTTCCTGACGGTCGTGAGACAACAGTCTCAAACAGACGTCTGGCACCCTCTCCACTCAGTGACGACGACGATGAGGAAGTGGAGCTCTTACAGAGCACTCCAGAATATTCTCCACTCAGTGACGACGGTGACGAGTTTGATGATGCTTTGGAAGTCTCCCTGTCTCCCGAAACCGGAAACGGAGAAACAGCTCCATCCGCTGAAGAGAGTAAACCACCTGTTCAAGAAGTTGAACCCCGCCGATTAGCTCGAGAACGAAGACCGCCTGATTACTTACGGGACTACGTAACGACCATAAACAACGGGGGGTGAATGATGCGATCTATTTGGTTAACACCTATTTGTTATCGGTAGTGTCACATTGATGTGACGCAGTCACTATTGTTTGCAATTGTCCAACCAATAATTACTAGTTTCGATAATGTTGAATAAAGCCTAGTAATTATGTAAGGCTTGTCTTATTCACAACAGTGTACCTCCTCCTCTGTCGCTCGAAGAGGTAAGTGCGACAGTGAGGAAGAAGCACGAACGGAGTTCGCTCTTGTTTCGTGTTAGCTCAGTACCGTGCGACCTTTGTTCCAACGGAGGCCGTGCAACCTGCAGCTGACCAAGCGGGACGAAATCACGCAGTGGATTGCATGGCGAACTGCCATTGCACGTGGGGAAGTGCCAGTCATTCAAAAGTGTTGATTGCGCCCCTCTAGTCAGTGACTACATTGGAACCAAAGAGTAAAATAGGTAACTATATAGGTTGTAAGTATTGGAACCTCAAACATATACGACAGTTTCGCGGATCCGGTTCTTTGAGTCTTGTCTTTGAAGCTTATTTTGTAGATAAGTACCTAGCCTTCTTCTCTTGGTTATATTCTCTTTGGAAGGACCTATCACGACGGTATGTCAATCAAACACTTTAAGCTGTCAATATGCAGTTTTGTCACAATAAGCAAATATTATAGTTTATTTTATTCTCTGATTTTATTGTTAGCGCCTTTTGAAACCTAATTTCATAATGAATTTCCAATGCGACTCACCAGCAGAGCCGTTAAGAGTTTTATTAGTTAATTCAATGTCTCAAGCTGCTAAATTTCTAGCTGTTAAAATACTTAGTGGTGAAATCTTTGGAAACAAACAGCTGATCGATATTACACTTATGGTTTATACAAATGAGCTGATAAAGGCTATGGGATTCAAATGTGAGTTGGATAAATGCGCGTTCGCTTGCACCAACTCTGTCGAAGTTTCGTCTGATTTCCCCAGGTTCGGCAAGTACCATTCGTGCATTCCAATAAAAAGTTAAGAAGCTGCAGAGAAGCATGACGTCCTGCATAGAAGTTTGTATGCAAGTGGGCTCACGTTTATCTGTGGCTGACTATTATCAAACCGCAATTATGAGACAAAGGATATATCTATACTTTACGGGAAATGTGTGGTCGGTAACTATGAGTCTCGCTCCTTTATAATGGGATTGAGCGTGGAGTTGAGTAGGTACCTACGTTATTTTGCGTAGCTACTTCTGCTGCTGTACCTAGTATATGAATGAATGAACTGACAGCTATTCCACTCCCAAACTCATCGCGGTTGAGTAGTACAGTATAATAAGTATCGCGGTGAATCTTGATTCCTATGACAGCTGTCATCTCCATAAGATGAAATGTATAACCTTAAAACGTCACAATTAAGGATCAAGATTCGCCGTGATATAATATATGCCACGGTAGCATTGGGTAGGTACCTGCAAGTACAATCAGCATCACATATTTAAGACCAGCCAAAGATGGAAAATATATCGTAACACTCCTATAGGTAATAATAAAGACGTGACAATATATTTGGCTACTTTGGCTGCTACTAACTATATGATCTATTTAGAATAGAATATAATTCATACATTTATTTTGGAAGAACAACAGGAACAAATATCTATCCAGAAATGCTTGATGTTTGAATCAAATTCGTATTGGATCATTGGTATCAGTTCGGGTAAGTGCGCCACAGGATTGATTATTGTATATATATTGTATGTATATTATATTGATTTAAATGACTGATTGATGAATGAGGCTCACTTTCCCCTGTGGCACACTTACCAGAACTGACCCTAATTGCGCGAAATCTGACAGACAGCGCCGAGGAGACGTACCTACAGCGGAAAGAATTTTCTATGGTTATCAATATCATCAATTAGGAGTGTATTCCAATTAAAATCTTCATCATAATGCCTACTCTGTGGGATACCGCGGTGGTACGTAGGTAACTTCACCCACTCTCCTCTGTGATTCCCTTACTTAATCCACCGCCAGGCGAGCGAAATCGACGGACAGCATGCATGATTTCGGCCCGGATGGACTGGCGTCTGGGAAAACCAGGGTCACTCCATACTAGATTTTCTTTGACCTTCCTCGGCCGCCGATGACAAGCCCACTAGACGTCCGTACTTATCTCACAAGAATTTAACTCGAACACTAAAAACTAAGCCTAATACTCACACTGCGGATTTTTTCGCCGTTTTGTTGCTGACCGGCATGGTTACGGACAAGTTCGCGAGTGAATAGCAGCCGCCGCACGTAAGTACGAAATCGGTGGGCTGCATGCATTCCGTCGCGTGATTTCGGCCCGTGTACATACCGGAAGCACGGCGTCCCGCAAAATTCTATCGCTATCTCGCTCTATCTTATAACTCCGTACCCGCTCGTGCCGTCCACCGCGCTCGGACGTTGGTATATAGCTCGAACTTAAGTAGAAACCTGACTAGCTAGCTCGAGCCGGCTATCCGAACTACATAAAGAAATCGGCCTTCTCACACTTATAGGTTACCTACCTACATTTCGTCGGTGTGGAACTCGTTCATATCGTAGCTCCATACAAACTCTCGCCCCGATTTCACCCCCCTACGGAACAAATTCCGGAATAAAAATTATCCTATGTTCCTAATTCAAACTATCTCCAAATTCTCATAAAACCAAATTTCATCTCCATACCACCAGGTTCAGCGATTTAACCGTGAAAAGGTAAAAGACAGACAGACAGACAAGTGTTACTTTCGAATTTATATTAATAGACCAAGAAATAAAGCGTAACCTAGACATAATTCGATAACTCGTTGTTTTTATTATTTTATTGGATATTATTATTAAGTACCAAATATAAATTAGATATATTATGTAAAAAATCCGCGGTCGTAACTGTATTTTAAAAAAAAACATGAATATCGTACACTTCCTAACTTTGTCCTAAAAGGAAAATAGGTAACCAAATACCTTGTTAGTATAATTTTGTGGTGCATTCGAATGCGATAACTTAATAGCAAAATTAAACTGAAACAACATTTGCATCTACGTTATTTTTCAGAGTTTTCATCTGACCTCAATATCTAGATAAGCCAAAATAATAACCATGATTTTTGTATCTGTTTAGGCTATATTACGTCTTTTTAGATATTTAAGTCTAAAATTAAACATTTAAATTAACGGTTTCAATAATACTATATTTCTCAGTAGTTAAAAATCGTAACCGTGAAATTTTTGTTTAATGATAGCTTTTTGTGCACTATAATCATGTTTTCATCAAAATTAAACATGTTAATGGCACGCTTAACAAATTGAAAATACACGCTAATATAATCGCTCCAGAATTTAAAAAAAATGTGTCCCCCCCCCCTCTAACTTTTGAACCATAAGTTTTAAAAATATGAAAAAAATCTCGAATGTAGAAATTTATAAAAACTTTCTAGGAAAATTATTTTGAAATTGATAGGTTGCCGAGATGAATAGGTACTAGAATCGCTCGCGAGCCACGACTCGCGACAGCACGGTCGGGAGTTGAGGCACAAAGAAATGACGACCTTATGGTGCAAGAAATAACGTTCATATTGAAACGTAAGTAAGAAAAAATATCAATTTATTAGTTTAACGTGGTTTTTTTTTGCTTAAGTTGTTTCTTATAGTACTAATAATATATTAATGGCATAAACTAAACACTTTTGAAGTAGTTATGTATTTTGGTTTTCCAAAAATGACCAATATTTGAGATTTTGCATATACGCAAAGAGAATCAGTTTAATTTTTGATAATTTATCAACATACATTATATTCTATTCAGAATAAGTTGTTGAATTACAGTTATCTATTATTTCTGGTAAGATTTGCCAGAAAATGTGTCACTTACTGAACCTTCTTTATTAATGATAGTCCCAATTGATGAATTAGTTTAATTTAGTGTTCTTTAACTGGAATGCAAGCGTCATATCATAATACAGGTACCTTTACAAAGTTATTTATTATGATGTACTTATAAAATCAAAATATGTTTAAAATCTAGTATTTTTTATTTTATAATGACGCGCAGCCTTAAAATGTTTAATTCGTTTTATTTTAACTGTAACTAACCATACTTTATAACATAGAAAAAGAAAATTACAGTTATCGATTTATGTCTAGGTTACGCTTTATTTCTTGGTCTATAATAATAGTAGGCAAGTATTATAATAATTAAAACGTAGTATAATAGTAACTATTAAAGCGTGTATAGTTAAGGATATATCTACGTACCTACTTCCTAATTTACTGACGACTGCCTTATGTCGGTCTTTGAATGTGTTACACAGTGTTTCAGATCATCATATCGAATAGCATTTTGTTATTGAACTGAATTATAATATAAATCCCTATTAAATTTCCTGTTTAAAGTTTGCAGCCATTTCTCTGCTTTAGCGTTTCAGATGCAGACGTGTTTTGCTTTATAACGAATTTTCAAAATCCTAACTTCTTGGATTATGATGAATTGAATAATGATTTACAATTGGATATGTTAGATTTGATTATAAACATAGCCAACAACCTACAAGGACCGTGCAAAGAAGAACAAGTATTCGCAATGGCTCAAAAAGATGAAAACCTCAAGAGAAAACAAATATTGCCCGAAAAGAAGGCCCGTAAACCAATATTCATTGCTGACGGTTTGGTATCTATAGACATTCTTATGTCTTTATCGAAAAATATGCCCTCCGATATATTTTTCTGTCCGACACCTATATCAGCCATAGCTAAATCTGTTTTGGGCGAACATCTGAAGGTGGGGATTAGGAAAATAATTTAATATCGCTGAGATCGTTTTGATTAAAAATCTTAAAATGGAACGTTTTGAATATAATTTATGTTTTATTAAATCAAGGTCCAGTGCAAAGTTCTTAATGACGTTCTCGTTTGGGCTGCGAATGATAAAATATTTCACGTGGCATTCGAGAAGCCTTTGATCATTCACGACAAGGTGGACGCGGCGTCGCCGTGTGATTGGCAGACGGTTGGCAAGGATCTGCTGGACTCCATGAACTTGGATCACACACAGTTCAATTCTACTTGGCTGAAGAAGGATTTGATAGCAAAGGTAAGTCATTCATATTGTGTACTTCATTTATGAAAAGTGCCTAGCATGTAGCATTCTAGACATGTAGGTGTATGACAAGTAATTTACCGCAGTATGTTTTTTTTATCATACCAATACTGAAAATGTCGTTCAATTCTTCAATTACTACGCAAGTAGAGACTTTGAACGCCAAAAACAATAAACACTTTCACAGCCAGGAACCCGCCTAGCGGACGCAACCACAGGATCGGCTATTAACACTTTCGCTACCAAGAATCGCTACGCGCTACGCTCGTAGCCGATCCTGTGGTTTTCCACGTATGTAGCGGAAAGCGACTACGGCGTAGGCGTAGGCACCCCCGCTAGGCGGGTTCTTGGTTGCGAAAGGGTTAAGAAAACATACTACGAAATTTGCAGGCGGTAACTTTTATTGATATTGCGATTAAGTTGCTAGGTAGGTACCTACTTGAACGTTCGGTGCAAGCATAGAAAAACCATTGCCATAGCAGTAAAAATATTCACGTCTTTGATATTAGATACCTACACTAGTAGATGGGACCGCCTGCAGTTGGCAGGGTGATTAGCGAGGGATACTTATATGGGTCAATTTGGCTAAACCCATTAATTCGGAATCGGTATTTTGACGCGTGTGGTCGTTCTCGCACGTTAAGGACCTTTCTCGATTCTCCGTAAATCACACCCCCTGTAAGAGATTGTTTTATGTCTTCCGCGCACGAGAGAACATGCAACACTAGCGACTTAAAATATGTGTGACTAATACCGAACCTACTCGTATTCCAATTTAATACGTTATGTTAAATAGATCATTCATAGAATCATACCTAGGTGCTTACTTAGGTAGGTACCTAATAGGAAATGTATCCTGTAGGTATACTAATAACTACTGTTGTCATGTCTTAGATAGATTACACATTATCTAGACACACGGCAGTGTGTCCGCCAAGTTCGAGCAAAAAAAAGCGACACACCGGCCGTGGGTTATATTACACGAACCATTTCGGGCCAATTTCGACCACCCTATAACTCAAAACATATTTTATCTACGCATATGAAATTTCGAGTGTCTGTTGACATCCTCTTAATTGTCTAGAATACAAAATTTCATTATTCTACCTATAGCAGTTCATGAGATATTGACGACAGAAAATCGCTATTTTTACTATACACTCACTGACTCACTCACTCACTGACTCACTCATCAAAAACCTAGACCACTTCCAATGGTCGTACTGACTTGAAATTTGGCATGGAGATAGGTCTTAAGGTCAAAGTAAAGGGAAAAATCTGAAAACGGCCAAGTGTGAGTCAGTTTAAAAAAAAGCGAAGGTGTAACTTTGTTCTACTATGAAGTCATAATGAACTAAATGGGTATATCTTTCAATGGTCGTACCGACCTGAAATTTGGCTCGAAGGTTTGTCTTTAGGTCGAAATAAAGTAAAAATCTGAAAACAGCCAAGTGTGAGTCAGTTTCGAAAACAACGAATGTGTAATTTTGTTCTACTATAAGTAGGTATGGAGTGGATATGAGATAAGACTTATTTAAATTTAGATACATACCAATTTAAGACAATACATGTTTGTCTTAAAGACAAGAACAATAAAACTGTTCCGTTTCCAATAAAGGGATCCAGACAGTGCCACGCAAGCGTAGAAAAAAGAATTAGACGCTTAGTATAAAGGGTATAGTATAAAGTACATACCTAAGTGGAAGGAGGCATTTGCTAAAGCAAAAGTGATAAAACAATAATAAAGAACCTACACCTAACAAAAATAAATGAAATCCCATCAAAAACATAAATGTGAAAGGCTGCCAAGTTCGATACTATGGGAATGCTTCGCCTATAAAAGAAGTGAGATCTGAATAAGTACCAAGTTCCATAAAAATAACTCAAATCATAAACAGTTATAGGAGTGCACACTTGATTTCCAACATTTTTTAAGGTACATTTTGAATAAGTATCACGTTACATAGAAATACCTAAAATTATAATAGTCAGAGAAACGCACACCGGTTTTTTTAGCAGTTTCCTGGTAACATTTATTATTTTCAGTACTTTTTAATGATGTAACTTGGCAAGTTTTAATAGAAAATTATATACTTGACACATTGCGGTCCAAAGGTGTCGATTCATTGCATTGAAAAGGTGTGTGGTGTGTGAAAACTTGCCAAGTAACATCATTAAAAAGTACTGAAAATAATAAATGTTATCAGGAAACTGCTAAAAAAACCGGTGTGCGTTTCTCTGACTATTATAATTTTAGGTATTTCTATGTAACGTGATACTTATTCAAAATGTACCTTAAAAACTGTTGGAAATCAAGTGTGCACTCCAATAACTGTTTATGATTTGAGTTATTTTTATGGAACTTGGTACTTATTCAGATCTCACTTCTTTTATAGGCGAAGCATTCCCATAGTATCGAACTTGGCAGCCTTTCACATTTATGTTTTTGATGGGTTGTATCTTCAACGTTTTCCAATGCGAGTTGTGAAGTTGTGAGCCAGCAACAAGATAGTGGTCAATTAATCAACGCTTTTATTATCAGTTTGGCCCTTAGCCACTGGCCAAGGTTCTGCTTCTGAAAGCATCTCAGAAGTTTGCCGGAGTACCTACGCAACGACCTGCCAAAACATTCAGCCCTGACCGATCGGATTATTAAGTTACTAGCTGTACCTGCGACTTCGTTTGCATGGTAATGTGGTGGGAGTTAACGAATTTCTTATTTTGGACATAGGACACATGCAGTTCTAATTTAACCTTTCAAGTAAAACGTTGAACAAACCTATTTTAGCTAAAATGGCGTTAAAATTCTTTTCTTTGATGTTTAAATTAGTAAGAAAGGGACAAAACTCGTTTTATGGGGTAATAGTTTAGTAGATGTTTGTGGCTATAGATCCAACAGGTAGGACCCAGGCTGCAGCATTAAATGTTTATATATCTTCTTCTCTACATATTTATAATATATTAAATAAATACAAACGTGATGACTGAAATCATCTTGAGTCACTCCGACTCTCAGGTAAAGATGTGTATAGAATTAATAAATAGATTTAATAATCCTTTCGAGTACCCGGAGACCATTGACCGGTAAGTGTTTACGCGGAACAAAAGATCTCTTTTTTAACGTCTGAATTTATATTTTCCAAGCTATACCTAACGACTAACTAAGTTCTAGAACCATAACGCGAGTCCGAGTCCCTTTCTATTAAAGGGGGGGGGGGGGGTTTGCAAAAGTAAAATTATTCAAGTGTCCACTTCTGCCGGCACTCCCGGAGTGCTACCGGTAATTTTTTTTAAGGTCAGGGTAAAAGGAACACCGAAGATATTAAGATATACAAAGTTAGCTCTCATTTTCAACGTAAAACCAGCAGACGCCCGCAACGTCACGACTAACGAAACTTGACCTCTGACTATGCTTAGTTACTATGAATGGTGACGGGTGAGGTGAGGTTACAATAACAACAAGTTATAGCGCCATTCTACATGCCATATAACATGTTGTTATTATAACCTCACCTCTGACGGTCCACGGCTGACCGTAACTAATTGAAAATATTGTTAATGTACAGACACTCGCGGTCGGCCAAAAGAATCCTTATGGAAGCATTTACAAGGCGGCGTCGATTGCGAAGGCATTGCAACAAATTTGGTTGGCACGTTTAACCGATGAAAAAATTTACACTAACATGGGAGTTGTTAGTGACGGCTCTTTGGAATCTATTAAAGGTATGTATTTCAAGTTGGCACTAGATATATCTAAATTCAAAGCTAATTAATGATTGTGTAATAGATGTCATATAGTCAGACTCGCGCACCGAAGGGATCGTACCAGCGTGTGTTACGGTGGAACGTCTCGATGATGGTAGCACCATCATTAACCGCATCAAAAAATGAAAAAGTTGAGGGTTCTGAATTCGGAACCCGCTCTGCTTACCTGAATGTGGATTCTGGATTCCAGAACGGGTATCGCTTGTGCATACCTACACATGTGTGAAAACACGACGCACTTATCAGTGCGTCGTGCTCTCACACTTTAGGTATTAATTCAGACATTTGATTTCTACAATAAAATTTTAATAAATAAATGTACGGGTTGTATTTGAAATAAATTTGGTATCGCTGAATCCAGACCAGCACTCACAAGAATTGGTTCGTACAATCACAAATCCAATATTTGTAACACAGTGAAGCAATTCTTTTCTGAAGAGTTCAAGACTCTTTTTTCGAAATAATTAGTTACCATAAAAACTACGACCATTTCACTAACAATAATGCTCAAAATAATGAAAAACTCAATTATAGAACTTCCGCTATAACTATAACGTTAACTTTGTATAAAAACGAATTGCATTGTCATTATACAGTTTGTTTTAATATTTTATCTACGCACAAATCATTAGTGCTCGAAAATGCGTTCAGAAACCGTAGGAAATGACCAGCATTACTACAACCGATTTTACTATGAGAACTTTCTTGTCTGTGGTAGTAGGTAAAATCTGTACTGTAATGTTGTGTATATATACAGTACAGATTTTTGTAACGTTATGAGTTTAAATTTGGAACAGCTGTCAAAACTCAAGTAGGTCTCTATTTCGTTTCGTTCGTTTTTTAATCGTTCTTTCATACAAACCGCACGACATTTGATCTCGAGTGATATGAGTATAGGGACTTCAGTCGTTTGTCTATGATTTAAAAAAAACCATTCGTTATGACGGATGATCGAATTGCTATTGTCATTTTATTATTGGTTTTTTCCTGTTACTTACTACTACTTATGATATGTGTGTAGATAAAGTAATGTATGCACATAATTAGGCCTTAAAATACGAGTGTGGTTTTATCACACGAGTGTTATGGATCAGTCACATAAACTACTATTATGCCACATATACAGGTAGAAATGATGAAATTGGTTTTTATGCAAACGGAAATCTAATATTTGTGTTTGTATAAATTATTACACATTTTCACGTAAGTGGCAGCCGCATGAAAGCTGTGGTGTCAATCGGCTCTTGTTTTGCTGTCTGTTTGCCCACAATCAGTGATCTGGCAGCCGGATAACTTACAGACTTGCCTATCAGATCCGGGGTGGCAAGGACGGTAGAGGCATGTGTTGTTCCGAACCTAAAGCATCGCGGCGTCCGAGCATTCGCATCGGATGCGCAATTAGTAGACAGCTGCCCCAATATATCTGCACAAATATGTCTTGACTCCACGATGCGTAGTAACTAAGCGTAGGTAGAGGTTTATTAGTTTCGTGATGGGTGACCGGCGGGGTGAGCCGCGTTAGCGTGTAGCGAATAACAGCCCTGCAACTGGAGCGGGTATTCAGCAGGGTGACACTGGTGATAACTGGTTATTAAATGAGCGTTTCCGGTTTTGGAAGGCATGATAAGCCGTAGAGAGAGATCTTCCCTTATTTTTAGGAAGTATGAACATGTCCTTTTCTTTAATAATAGCTGCAACTTTATCTAAGTTCTGAGGTAGTATCGGAGACGAGTAAATAATAATTTTCTACAAAGTTTCAAATCTCTAGCTCAAAAAAAAAGATTCCCATATACAAACTTTGCACTCCTATTTGACCCCCTTAGGGGAGGCATTTCCAAAAATCCCTTCTTGTCCCTAGCCCACGTTATAAAAATAACCTAAAGTTACAAAACTCTAGTTTAAAATTAATGTTTCCCCCATACAAATATTGCACCCCTATTTAACCCCATTAGGGTTGGAATTTTCTTAAACGCAGAAATCACTTTTTTGTATTCTAATGAATAATCTTTCTACAAAGTTTCAAGTTCGTAGTTCAAAAATTAATGTTTCCCCCATACAAACATTGCACCTCTATTTAACCTTCTTAGGGGTGGAATTTTCTAAAACGCTGAAATTACTTTTTTTGTGTCTTAATAAGTAATCTTTCTACAAAGTTTCAAGTCTCTAGTTAAAAAAATAATTATACCCCCATACAAACTTTGCACCCCCATTTAACCCCCTTAGGGATGGAATTTCCAAAAATCCTGTCTTATCCGTTGCCTACGTCATAAAAGGAAGTCCTGGTGTAAATTTCAAATTTCTAGTCCCAGTAGTTTCGGCTGTGGGTTGATGAGTGAGTCAGTCAGGACATAGGCATTTATTACAGGTACGAGTATGTCACAATACTGCTCCTCAAATAGACGATACGAGTAATGGTATGGTTAGGCAATATATTCTGCGTATTTATAGATAGTCAGCTAAGTAATTCCAATTTACAACCTATTCCACGAAACTAAAAGTTCCAATACTGGCTCTAATAAAATAATGTATTTTTCATATATTTTTCGTGGGTGTGATTACTTGATTAGGGAGGTATCTATTTAAAAAAATATATCTGTTCCATTGAAAGTCCGTAACCAGCAAAGTAATCTAGACACACGGCAGTGTGTCCGCCAAGTTCGAGCAAAAAAAAGCGACACACCGGCCGTGGGTTATATTACACGAACCATTTCGGGCCAATTTCGACCACCCTATAACTCAAAACATATTTTATCTACGCATATGAAATTTCGAGTGTCTGTTGACATCCTCTTAATTGTCTAGAATACAAAATTTCATTATTCTACCTATAGCAGTTCATGAGATATTGACGACAGAAAATCGCTATTTTTACTATACACTCACTGACTCACTCACTCACTGACTCACTCATCAAAAACCTAGACCACTTCCAATGGTCGTACTGACTTGAAATTTGGCATGGAGATAGGTCTTAAGGTCAAAGTAAAGGGAAAAATCTGAAAACGGCCAAGTGTGAGTCAGTTTAAAAAAAAGCGAAGGTGTAACTTTGTTCTACTATGAAGTCATAATGAACTAGATGGGTATATCTTTCAATGGTCGTACCGACCTGAAATTTGGCTCGAAGGTTTGTCTTTAGGTCGAAATAAAGTAAAAATCTGAAAACAGCCAAGTGTGAGTCAGTTTCGAAAACAACGAATGTGTAATTTTGTTCTACTATAAGTAGGTATGGAGTGGAAATGAGATAAGACTTATTTAAATTTAGATACATACCAATTTAAGACAATACATGTTTGTCTTAAAGACAAGAACAATAAAACTGTTCCGTTTCCAATAAAGGGATCCAGACAGTGCCACGCAAGCGTAGAAAAAAGAATTAGACGCTTAGTATAAAGGGTATAGTATAAAGTACATACCTAAGTGGAATGAGACATTTGCTAAAGCAAAAGTGATAAAACAATAATAAAGAACCTACACCTAACAAAAATAAATGAAATCCCATCAAAAACATAAATGTGAAAGGCTGCCAAGTTCGATACTATGGGAATGCTTCGCCTATAAAAGAAGTGAGATCTGAATAAGTACCAAGTTCCATAAAAATAACTCAAATCATAAACAGTTATAGGAGTGCACACTTGATTTCCAACAGTTTTTAAGGTACATTTTGAATAAGTATCACGTTACATAGAAATACCTAAAATTATAATAGTCAGAGAAACGCACACCGGTTTTTTTAGCAGTTTCCTGATAACATTTATTATTTTCAGTACTTTTTAATGATGTAACTTGGCAAGTTTTAATAGAAAATTATATACTTGACACATTGCAGTCCAAAGGTGTCGATTCATTGCATTGAAAAGGTGTGTGGTGTGTGAAAACTTGCCAAGTAACATCATTAAAAAGTACTGAAAATAATAAATGTTATCAGGAAACTGCTAAAAAAACCGGTGTACGTTTTCTGACTATTATAATTTTAGGTATTTCTATGTAACGTGATACTTATTCAAAATGTACCTTAAAAACTGTTGGAAATCAAGTGTGCACTCCAATAACTGTTTATGATTTGAGTTATTTTTATGGAACTTGGTACTTATTCAGATCTCACTTCTTTTATAGGCGAAGCATTCCCATAGTATCGAACTTGGCAGCCTTTCACATTTATGTTTTTGATGGGATTGGTTCTACCAAAATAAATTGGATTCATAGGCTTCTGATCGAGTGCTCTGTAATACAAGTTGTTATATTAAAAATTTTAACCCCCGACGCAAAGAGAGGGGTGTTATAAGTTTAACGTGTCTGTGTATCTGTGCATATGTCTGTGGTGTCGTAGCCCCCAAACGGATGGAACGATTTAGATGCGGTTTTTTGTGTCATAGATAATTTTATCCCGAGTGTTGAAAATCTGTTCAACCGTTTTTGAGATATTGGACTTTGAAATGAAAATGTCGGGGGTTTTTCAAGTTTTCTAAGTTGTAGTTATATTAATACATGATATCAGAGAATGAATTGATAATACGAGAATGAATTGATAAACACACACATTTAGTCGCTCTTTTATTTATACCCACATTTATGCTAAAAGTGGCGCTGGAACAAACGGTTCACGTTTGGGAACAAAGGCGTGTATGTATGTATACTGTATGTATGTATGTATAAATTGATAAAGATAAAACATACCTATTACTTAGCTTTCAAAATTTACTCCTTTAATACCCAAACAATCGCACTTGAGTGTGATATCAACGAAAATAATATTCACGAAAAACAAGCACTTTTTTTCAGGGTGCCCCTATGTGTTGCCTGTGGTACTCAGTGGTGATAGTTGGACAGTGAATAGACATTTCGAGGAAAACGTTCATCTGAAGCAAGAAATAAAAAGAATCAATAAAGCAGTAAAAGAACTTCATGGAAAGGTAATCATTCTGTCTCTATGTACGACTGTACGTCTTAGGCGTCTGTATTAGGTGTCTGTCTTTCTGTCGGTAGCGATAAGATTTCCGTCTATATTACTGCTCTCAATAACTTATGGGATGTTACATAATATAAATGAGATGAGTGTCGCGACGGTTTCACATCCCTGTAGAAATAAATGAATTGTTAATTACTGTCTTAATAGAAAACCACTAGATTCCCATGCAGTTTGTATCTCCGTTAGGGCTACAAATCAAAAACACTGAAATGAGAAACAATTTCGCGTTTTCGGCTATTGTACTTTATTTGAGCGTATGCTTCAATAAGGGGATTAATAAAAACTTCGAAAACAGATCTTTAGGCCAATTCTACCATAGCAAAGTTTCAGATCCCTTATCAAAAATCGCGCCAATCTTATTTTACTGGTTTTGCAAATACATACCTACCTAATAATTAAGATATTGTGCTCACAGCTGATACCGTTCTGCAAGAAGTTATTGTTTGAGAGCGGCTCATCATTGTTATCCGTGGAAGAGGAGGAAAGTCAACAACAAATTGCACTGCAATAGCTGGATTAAGATTGCACCAGCGTCTACCGATTAGACACAAGATTAGTGAAGGTAAACGGCTCGCTTCCTCCATTTAAATAAGCTCGCGACTGTTATAAAACCTTGTTTTACTAGGTATTGAACAAGTCTATTACTTACCAACATAAAAAAGAAGAAAAGTCTGTGAGATTGTAACTTTGTATGTTTGTTTGTGAACCTACTGGATGGACATATACTATATTATTATCCAGTGTGTTTGCTTTCGTTCTATGCAATACGCGGACGAAGCCGCGGGGCATCCTAGTTATTTATAAAAAGCAAAGACAATAAAACAATTTTACTACCATTTAAATAATTCTCCTGAGTGCACGAACATTAAAAAAGAAAAACAGATCGATATAAACGAACTCTTCATTAGGTTGAATTTTGGAGGACAAAAATTTTCGTGATTAGGATCTCGAATTTTTGTGCTTGAAAGTATTCAATATGTCTGTTACAAAAGGATATGACGTAAGATGACTATAAATCATGCTTTTTAAAACTACGTAACATATGTTTAAATTGCAAACCCTGCTCACAAAAGTTCATAAAACTCGGTTGAGAAATTTGACCTGTACGGAGAACTAGTCCATTTAAATCCTTAAATTACTTATTAAAACATAATTTAGTCGTCGACTGAAAGCAATAATTTGGGTAGTACGATTTTGCTTGCGCGTAGCCATCGCAAGACGGAGCACAATATTACTATTCAACTTTTTACTTCAATTTTAACGCAGCCACGTTGATCAATTCAGCGCAAGTAAACACTTGAATGTTTATTCTCAGAATTTGTATCAATAATGGTTTCATCGTAATTGAATCGGTCAAATTACGGGTAGTAATAGCGGAGTGCGAACTTGATCTATCGGACTAGACAGTCCTCGCCCGAGGACGAAGGGAAGAAACAAATAAAAGCGCATTTACCGAGCGATTAATATTCGACGGACTACGGTCTCGGCTCCCTGACCGCTTCGTTTGTTTAACCTCTTCTGTCAATTTGATTTCCGACCTCGGGGTATGTAATTTCCATTACGGAGCCCGAAGCTTTGTTTGTATACGGCCAGTCAAATAAGCTCGTTGCCAGTGTTTTGTAAAGTGTTAGGAATCGATGTTCGGCGAAGTATTAAAATTATTTATCGGAACATTGGACCTGATTCTACAGTGGCCTCTAAATTTCCTAATTTAATTTAGGTGTCGCTAAAATACTTTTCTATTCTATGAGCAGCTGTCATAATCAAATGACAGTGCTAATTTGAATCTGACGTTTCTTATTTAAGGCGGTCTATATAACTTACTTAGCTGCCTAAATTCTATTCTAAATAGGTCGTTTTTAATCTGCCGCCTAAATTATGTCTAAAAATTAGACAATTTAGTTTTAGGCTAGTTAAGCCATGTGCACGTAGAATCGGGTCCAGTTACAACTAATCGATTCTAAACTGTTGTTGATTATGACTATTATGAGGCTTAAAATGGTGGATCATGAAAAGAAGTAGTAAGTAGGTAGCAACCATTCATTGTTTAAGTCAGGCTAATTATACAGATTAATATCACCAGCGTTCACAAATGATAGCTATACCGAAGAGTACATCAAGAATTATGTAAGTATGTTAGTGGTAGCCCTACGCTTAAAAAAACCGCAAATCGATGTACAGTTTAGCCGTTTGGCACACACATACTAGAGGTCAAATCAATTTTTTTGACCCGCAAATCCTAAAAAAAAATTCCCTTAGGTGGGCGTGCAGAGACATTTTTCTTTTTGTATGAAAAAAAAAAAATTTTTTTTCAGTAACCTATCATATGAAAGGGTATTTTGAGTTGATTCTAAAAATATACCACATCATTACATTTTAGCCATATTTTTTAAATTAAAACAAAAGTAATTTTTGAAACATACTAAGTTTGGGCTCCTCCAGACACGATATGGCTGATTTAAAATAAATTCAATATACCACAAATGATACGTGATATCCTCATATCTAGTTATCCACATATCTATCTAGTTAAGTTATGGACATTTATCGTCGTCTCGTTCGCATAGTACTTACAAGCTATGTTTAGTTTCGATTTATGTAAGATTGTCCGCAAATATTTATTTATTTATTTATTATTTACAATATTTATTCAAAAATAACCAATACTTCATGTTTGAAATTAAACAAAATAGTCTCCACCGCAAATCTTTGCAAAATGAATATAGAAGTGCCCTATTACGGATGCGGATGCGGACATCTGCGATATCCATGATGATAGGTACTGCAATACTGGTACAGTCAGCGTCATATAGCTGCCAAGGTAGCCAAATATTTCGGTACACGTCTTTATTACTGTAAGAGTAACGGTGTGTTACGAAATATTTGGCTAGGTACTCGGGCTGCTACTAACTATATGACGCTGACTACCTACGTTACATACGCGTTCCAGATTGGGTCGCTTTTGCGATCGTAAACGTAGTTTATTGTTCAGTTGCACGTTCAGTATTTATTTAAACATGTCCCAAAACCTATTATCATCATCATCATCATCAACGTCATCATCATCATCATCAGAAAGACATCCACTGCTGGACATAGGCCTCCCCCAAAGAGTGCCAATGCTCCCGCGACCTTTACCAGGTCATCAGTCCGTCCACCTAACCCATATGTGAGCAATATAATTTTCAATGCGAACTTAATCTATGAAGACTGTTTGAAACCGCCTTGGCCACGCGTTTGCGGGGAATCCGAATCAAACTCAGCTCATTAGTCCGTAGAGGAAAACTTGGATTAGTTGACCAACTTCTGTTGGGGAAATGCGCTGGCACCTTTAGATACTATGCGAATAAGCTATGTTGCATTACGAAAATTGCCCCAACTTTGTTACAGGTGCGGTTATTAACATGAATATTAGCCGAGCTAAAGGAACTTCGTGTTATTTTACTCAATCCCGTGTTATTCTATGATATTACGAGCTCTGGTATTTTCACTAGCCTTTTGCCTTTTGCTTTATAAACATTTTAACGATGTTATCATAAAATGTAGGTTGAAATATAGCATAATAAACAACACAAGTTTATATAGGTCCGCTAAATCATTGGAGGCGACGAAGCGTTAAATTACGCGTGGGCGAGGTGCTAGTAATATCACACCTTTGACTATTTTTACATGTTTCTAAAGGACCGTGGAACCATGCACCCTGGTTACACTATGTTGGAAAATTAGGTGTGAGTGAGTATGTTTGTGTTACCATCATCATATCATCCAAAAGACGTCCACTGCTGGACATAGGCCTTCCCCAAAGAGTGCCACAATGACTCCCGCGACCTTTACCAGGTCATCAGTCCACCTTGTGGGGGACGTAGTCATGCTGCGCCTCGTGGTCGAAACTCGAGAACCTTTCTGCCCCAACGGCTATTGGTTTTACGTAGGTACAATGTGCCCCGCCCCACTTAGTGTAGCGATCCGGAGGGCTATATCGGTTACCTTGGTTCTGCTGCGGATAGCCTCATTTCTGATGCGATGGCGCAGAGAAACTCCCAATATAGCCCTCTCCATTGCCCTTTGGGTGACTTTGAGCCCATAGTAACGACCACGTTTCCGTGCCATACGTCATCACTGAAAACACGCACTGGTCAAAGACTCGTCTTGAGACACTGCGGAATGTTGGACGAAAAGATGTAAGTACTGAAAATAAAGGAACTTAAAGTAATTCAAATTTTCATTTAAACGATATATTTCGAGCATTACAAATTAATTCATGTTTGGAATTGTTAATAAAGTATGAAGTACTAAGGCCAGTGACAGGATCTCAGCGGTAGTCCTTTTCAATAGAGACTTCCGGTGCGGCCAATTCATACATGTTTAAATATAAGTATTAGAAAAGAGATTAAGTGATTAATGATGAAATTGATTGTTATTCTAATACGATTATTTAACTTAATATTGTCTGTGTAAAACGCAATACTAATTGAAAAAGTTGTTAAATATTGGCGCCGTCCAAAGATGGCGCTTGAGTATAACTACTTGAGTTTTGAAGCTCGAGCTTGTTACTTATTAAAACTATTTCATATATTTGAGGTGTTTTCTTCAATAGTCTATTAGTTTATGATCTGATAAATCTGGGGGCACGGTAGCCAAGACAAGCCAAAGGGCACTACCTCCCTTTTCTCGAATTACTTATACTGACGTTCCCCATAAATCCTCCGTTTTATTTAAATTGAGCGAATTAAAATTGGATATTAAATTAGGTACATATATTAACATAAGCCATAAGTAAAGCGTTAGCTTGGGCCGCAGGTGACGGAAAACTTTTCGTAGTGCTACTTGCTATAATATTGTAAAGTAATTTTCAACACAATTGCTCGTAACGTACCTCTTATTGTGTCGCTTTTAGGCTCATAATCCTGGATATTAAAAACGCGTGTTTTATAACATTACAACACTTGTGTGTTATGGTTATATCCCGATTAAGTCACGTTGGCACCTTGCAGGAAGATATATGCATGAACACGGTGCATTCTTAAATTAACCGGGTTGTACAGAATGTACAGCTATTTTTTTAATTTTCTGCAAATGGATTATTACTCGACTAATCAAATTAAATCCTTTTTGTTAATTAATTGACTATTTATTTATGTATATAATATGGAAACGTTTAATTTAGTAAAACTATTCACTTTTCATAACATTTTACATGAATTAAATACAGATAACATTTCAAAACGAAAATATAATTTCATTTTGTATTGGCTGTTTAGAGATTTCTGTGCCCACACTGCGCAAACTTCACGAAAAAAAAAACACTGTTTGGCGCCCTTATAGGATAGGTTATTTATTTCACAAATATTTGTAAAATTTATTTATGCGTGTTTGGTTATTATCAAACATGTTGACTCGTGGTGACTAGAAAAGTGATAAATAGAATGGACGCCACTGGAAATTCTTGGCGATTTGCAATTGTGAGTAAAAACCTGTTGTCATCTTAATGATTTGGTTAATGTAAAGTAAATAATTTGGCAGGCCTATAACATTTTCATCTTATGAAAATGATTTTTTTCTCGCAAAATGTGTTGAAAAACGTCGTATGATACGCGTGAGCTTTGATAATTACATCCTCGGCTTCCTTATCACGCTCACCTGCGGTTCGCGTGAACAATTTCGCCTCTGATGTAATTATCAACCTACCTCACTTGTATCACAATGTACTATTTCGAATGCCATGACAACGTCGTTCGTAAGAAGGTTGTCTTGAAAATCGTAAGTTATATGTTTACTTGATTCTCTAATAATGTAGGTATAGTAGGTATGTACATGTAAGAGATACTTACAAGTCATATAAGTGACCATATAACTATCGAGAGGTTTTCTGACCAGAGGTCGAGTTATATACTAATAATACGTGCTATTTATACCTAATTATGTAATTTACTACAAACAATCAGTGTTGATTTTGTTGAAGACAGAGTTATGCTGAGTGCACCGTAGGAATTGTGTCTATGCGACCTCGCCTAGCTCCGATAGGGTCTCGTTTGCGTAAGGGAACACTCGACCTGAGCGTTACGTGACTGCTTTTATAAGATCCGTACAATGTGTAGACACGGTTTCGACCCCTCACCTCTTAACCTGCCATGAACTACCTACTCCTTTAAGAGGCGTGTTAACATGACAATGTTATATATGAAACCGTTTAAAAATTACTAGCTTGGTGCCCACAACTTCGTTTGCAAAAGTCGTTCAAGTTTAGATGCACTGGAGGAATGGTCACCAGGAGGAATAGGGAGGGGAGGAGGGATGGCATAAAAATATCAGCGTAGGTACACACTTTTAGGCAACCGCTGTTTCAATCGGCTGCTAATTTGACAAGACTTGGTAGTTCTACAGCTCACTGAGCCACTAGTTAAATATTAGTTGTAGAGCATTTAGATCCTAAAAATTCTGACTGACTTTTTTTTTCGAAAACCCACTATGAAATTGATAACACCCTAAAATAAGTTTTCTTGTATTAAAAAAAATTCTCTCATGATATACATTTTTAAATAAAACAGAAATTTGTATTGTCGCTTTATATCAAGAGTTTATTACAGAAGTATATATTTTTAGAAAAGAATGTAACTTGTTCTCTATAAAAATCCCTATTGTGTCACATACTACCCACCTAGTACCTGGAAGTAAGTATCGCTTTCCATTCGAACAAATATATGAAAGAAAGAAAAGGGTTTGGATGTAGGTAGTTGATCAAGTTTATACTATATCTTACCGCTTTGAGATTTCATGCAAGCATTTTTAATAGGGAAGATGCAGCTATAATATTTACGTTTTTGTGACCAAAATGGTTAAAAAAACATAAAATAATAGGTACCCACTGAAACGTTTTTGGGTGAGGACCAAATTCTTGGCCAGTAGTTAGCGTCGTTAATTGGTAGTAGAGTTCCGTTGTGACACGAAAATTAACCATAGAAAATGTATGGCTAACTTTTGTGTCACAACGGAACTTTTTAACTACTATCAATTAATTAGGCTAACTACTGGACAAGAATTTGGTCCTCACCCTTTTACTTTAGTTGACACTAATTTCAAACAATAAGAATGATATTGTATTATATGTTGCATATAAATAATTATTACCATTATTCATAATCATAATTTACATACAATTTTCCTATTAATAAAAGGGTCCAATATGGGTTAATAATGTATTATTCACTTAATCAAAAAGTCCGCACCACGCCTCCCCCGGTGGAAAGGTGCCCATCACGCTCACCTCGTTCCGTCCTGAATCGTGATGGACAGACGTTGCACCGAATGACTCGGAACTCTGAAAATTCAAACAACAATTATGTATGATTTGAAGTAATGTAAAGCGGAACTTGTTTTAATCTACCAATCACCGTCTGGTGACGTCACTCCTGCCTGATGTGACCACTATTTAAAGGTTATAGTTGTCAAGGCAAACTTTACTACAGTCTGCGAGATTTAGGACTGGTCTTTTGACACATCGCGACACCCATATAACTTAAATTGGCACTGCTCATCGAAATAATAAAAAAAGTTTCAATAGCTTCCGAGTTACAAAACAAAGTCCAATCTCCATGCACGCTCTTTTTAGCACTTATAAAATTATTGTAATAGTTTTTTACGGCTTATTTGTGCAGAATTTAGCATTGATAACTCGGTATGCAAACAATTACGTCCTACGACTATTATTTTTTAAATTTAGTGATACACGGCTTTAATCGATTAGTTTTGACAATTTAGAAATAAATCGGTATGAATCAAATAATTGTGAATAGGAAAATAACACGATAATACGAAATAAAATAACATCGATCCACGAATCGATCGAAACCGACATATTTGATTGTGCAAAATGTTGCGTTTGAAAATATGGCGTTGATTTCCGCACGGCGCGCGAGCTCTCTCGATTTTTCTCGCACTATCAGTCTCTCTCTTTACTTCCAGGACACTTGTGTTAGCAGACGACAGTGTATAGGCTCTCTATTCCATTTCCCAAAAATAATTAATACGCAGTAATCAATCGATTCCTTTTATTAGCCACAATCAATCGTAATCTGATATCATGACAATCGATTTACTCTAGCCACATCACTCTTTACATCATATTGGAACTGTCAAAAGATCAGTCCCAAATCTCGTAGACTGTACATAAAAAATGTAGCAATTTGAAATAGTCAGTTTGTAACAGGAATTTTCATGAACCTAGAATACTATGGACGGGCTGTACATGATATCACAGTTAGGGACGGAAAGTCTCCTATGCAGCTAAACTAAGAACGTCTTAAAATGGCTGATAATTAGATATAAACAACCTACTTAATTTGGACGGGTAATAGTTTGTGTGCCAAAACTTCATACTAAATCAGTTGTGGCAAATAAAAAAAGTGGAACTATGACAAGGACAATGAATGATATTTCCCTTTCTGTCACACTTATCGAGATTGTATGCTACCAACTCGCTCGCACGTGGTATTAACAATACCGTATTATTATTACCATAGCCTGTCCAGAGTATTCTAGATCTAGGTTCATGGGAATTTTGGACTGTAAAATTTAAATACTATGTAACTTAGAGCATTAAACCAACCGGAGTGGCAATTGACAGGCGTTCCCCTCTGCCAAATACGTATGACCAGTGGTCATACGTATTGTATGGACTGACGTTTATCTGACGTAGCTATTTTCACGTTCCGCATACATTTGACATTCTCCTCCCCCGCAAAAATCGGCAGACTTTTTATGTATAGAAAATGACACATGTGACCACTCCTGTTGGTTTAATGCTCTAAGCTATGTAAGTATTATTTGATTAAAACATTTTCGTGGCTTGTTATACATATTGAATCTAAGCATTTAATGAAAATATTTCAGCAATGGGTAGTAATTTATATGGTAAGAGAAATGTTCACGATTCTTAAAACGTGAATTAGGTTATAAGCCCTGTTTGTATAGGGCATCGGCCCCAGACGCCAAGTTGGTTGCTGTTTTGCCGATTTATGTGCCCATATGTAAATGAAAATGAATGAAATAAATAAATGAAATAAAAGTTTATTCTCTTTTTCTTGCATACTTAAAGCTTAATACAAATACAAATGCGCCAAACCACAGTGCCGTTTGTTGGCAGACAGTGCTCCTAATTGATTTTATAAGTGTTAGCTAAGAGCTGTATAAATATTAGTATATATGTAGGCACGGTATTTCCTTATGCTAGAACAGATAATTAGTTAAGTTAACTTAGGATAGCTGAATTTCATTTTTTAGTTTTTTTAATAGGGCATCGCTTACTTTCTTTTTAAACAATTGTTTTGTGACACTTGCACTTTTTGTCTCGGCCGGTAAATCGTTATATATTTAAGGAATTAAGTACTTTCTATGCCTTTCGCCATAATAATTAGTAAACCTAGGCAAAAACAGTTTATCTATATCTCTATTTCTAACAAGCCTTTGAATAACAATAGGTTTTTTGAACTCGTCGTTACAAAATTGTTCCATAGCCAACAACAACATTACTTTTTTATGGACTGGCAATATTTTGCATTCTAAGAAAAGTTGTTCGTAGGTGTTATTTTTACAATTAATTTTAGTTTTTGTGTCTACCATTAGTTTCATGAATCTTATCTGCAGCGCTTTTATTCTGTCTAAGTAGGTCTTGAATGTTCGACCATAGCTTGTCAATCCATAGGATATAAGTGAGTCTACGAGCGCATAGTACAATGTATACCTAGTAGCCTTGTCTAGTACGAACTTCAAATGGTGGAACTTTACAAGCACTGATCTTAACTTATTGCACAGGCTGTTGACCTGCGGCTGCCATGTGAACTTATGGTCTATGAGCAGGCCTAGGTACTTGTACTGTTCCACCACCTGCAGCTCGGCGCACCCGCACGCGACCCCGGCTAGCCGCGCACTGTGGAGACACTCGAAGTTGTGCCCCACAATGCGAGGCGATCTATAGGTATCCCCGCAGTACGGTGACCGTATATACATACACTTTGTTTTTGTGATGTTAATTATGATACCATTGTCGTGTGCCCATTTTATAATGTTAGTGAGTTCTTCCTGTACTTTATTTTCTTTTATCTGCATACATATACACACTACAGTTTTTGACAACATTACGCATGCTGTTGACATGAACTATGTACCCGACAGGGCCGATTACTGACGTCGGCACACCGCAGGTGACGTGCGCGGGCTCGCCGCACTCGTCCCCCACAGCAGTACGCAAGGTTCGATCCCCGAGATAGGCGCTGAGCCATCCCTGGAGTGGGCCCGCTATAGGTACCACACTCGTCCATGGCTTGGAGCAGCTGGCTGTGGCCCAAGTAAGGATGCTATTTCACAAAATAATCTGTGGTCAGAGCAAATGATATAAGAAAAGGTATTTATAAATACACATATAAAAGTATTTTATAAATATTATAATGGGATATTGTGGATACAAACGAATTTCTCTTCATAGGGATCGCTGTCAATAACCAATTCCGGCAGGCGCTGAAACAAATGGACATACAATTTTGGCATAATGGTAGAACAGGATACAAAAAGTGGTAGAAAGTGGTAGAATGTAAAATGAATTGTAGGTAGATCTACCACACAAATTTATAACCCCGGGAACCCCGCGCGGCGACACGTGGTCGCTGTGACTTCTGCCATCTCCATACAAAATATAACCTTAAATCGAAAAAATGAATGACAGCTGTCACAGGAATCGTGCTTGTCAAATTCAAATGCTGAGCAGGCGAGACGGCGCGAAACTTTCACTGTCAGCTGTCACTAGTGTCAGAACTTGTGTGTAGTGTCGATCTCTGCCTACCCATCCGGGAAAGGGGCGTGGTTATTGTATGTATGTCGTGTAAGAGTTTTCTGTTTAGAAACGAAGTAAATCTAGAATTAAATAGAATACCTACCTACCGGAAGTTTTCCCAGGTGTCGTATTTGCCTTGACTCGTTTGTGACATTAAAGCGAAAGTCCGCTGAAATTGCTCCTGTAATGGCTCATTTACATTGGCAGATTGCGGCAGGAGAAAGATTCCTGTAATAGTGGTTGTGCTATTGCAAGATACCTTGCACTTTTTGACTATGCGCTGAAACTTGGCACAGTTGATCCTTAGGTGGTCTTGAGTGGATTCAGACCGGGAGCCATCGAGAGCCACCCCGCATTTAGGGGGGGGAGGGGGGGAAGTTCGACTCCGCCGCGCTTTATTTAAAGCCATTTTTTTCTGAAACTATACACACCAAGGCAAGTGTTATATCATTTTCGGATAAATAAAGGATGAGGAATCTATTTTACGAACCAAAATAATACATTTTGGAACAAAAAAAATAAAATAAAGGAGAAAAACATGTACAGCGTAAATTATTTTTATTCAATATTACTAATTTTTTTTTTAACTACATATACTACATAAAAACAAAAAATACGGCCATAAAGCCACATTAATTCGGTTTTAGAAAATATATTATTTTGTATATAAATATGTTAACAGACCAGAAATAAAAAAAATATGCGTGAGTCAGGGCGACCTCAATGCATGTGTCGTCCGTGAAGGAAATGAAGGTAGAGTTTTAAAATACGATAGTTGTCAATTATATGTGATTACTTTGGGTGTTTCGGTATTTAACATGAAATATTTTAAATGAAACTACGCCCTGTCAATTAGTTTATATATAACACGCTCCACTGCAAAGACACTGCAAGGAATCCAACGACACCTCATATATCAAAAACCATCAAGCCGTTTGGACTGTAGCCCGTGAAATAGAATTTTCATGTCCACAATCCACATACAAACATACTTGCATACATAATTACACAAGATATGAGCGCCGCGCCGCCGCCGCCTACCAAAATCCCACGCCGACGCAGCACCATCGGCGCGTGTCAGCTATTTACACACTCAGTAGGTACTTAGCGAGTGTAGCAACCCTCATGTGTTTTATTATTCAACGGTCGGTTTAAATAAATACAGCTACGGTACAGCTACGGTAGCCTAGTGGTTCAGGCATGCGGCTGTCAAGCGTCGGTCGTGGGTTCGAATCCCGGCTCGTACCAATGAGTTTTTCGGAACTTATGTACGGAATATTTACCGTTAGCTTTTCGGTGAAGGAAAACATCGCGAGAAAACCGGTCTAATCCCAATAAGGTCTAGTTTTCCCTCTGGGTTGGAAGGTCAGATTGCAATCGCTTTCGTAAAACTAGTGCCTATGCAAAATCTTGGGATTAGGTATCAAAGCGGACCCTGGGCTCCTTTAGGGGCACAACCGGGAATAACGCTAGGAGAATGATGGTCGGTTTAAATAAATAATCCTTTAATTGTAAAATGCGAAGTTCTTAGTTTCGCATGTTTTAGGGTGGTTTACCTGTCGTATCTACCTTTGACACCGACAAATCGATGTCACCAAGTGTACCATGGAAATGATTCTAGCTATGAAAATGGTTCGGCACTGACTCTTGTTCGTGTGATGCATAAGCTTTGCTGACTATCGGCGCTCTACGTCCCATTTTCCCCGCTCACTGCCACTTAAGTTTAGCGATTCGAAGGGCTATCTTGAGCGGTTACCTTGCTCCCGCTGCGGTAGCCCCATTTCTGATGCGATCACGTAGATAAACTCCCAGCATAACCCTCTCCCTTGACATTTGGGTGACTTTGAGCCTTCTTGTGAGGCCCATAGTAAGCGACCACGTTCCAGTGCCATATTTCATCACTGGTCAAAAACACACACACTGGTCAAAGACTCGTCTTGAAACACTGCTGAATATTGGATGAAAATATGTGAGCTTCCAGAACGCTGCCCAGCCGAGTTGGATTCGCCATTTGACTCTTTTTAAAGTTAGAGAGGAGTCTGGGACACACGCACAGAGAGCAGTCTGCTGGGGTTGGTACTACATGTGCTTTTAACATGATCTTCGCCTTATCCATGTTCATTCTCAAACCAACTCGCTCGGAAGCTTCACTAAGGTCATCGAGCATCGTATTTAATTCCTCCATGGTCTCAGCCAAGACTACTATATCGTCAGTAAAGCGCAGGTGAGTGGTGTACTCGCCGTAGATGTTGATACCTAGTCTTTTCCAATGATCCATGGCTGAATGGGCCAAAGGCCTAGAACCACCGAGGTCTGGTATCGTAGACAGCATATGGTACACGGACGGATCAAAAATGGTATCCGGTACGGGAGCAGGCATTTATGCGAATGACTATACATTAGTGTAAGCATGGGTAGTTTGGCAACCGTGTTCCAGGCGGAGACATACGCCATAATTGCCTGTGCACAGGAGGCAAACCAGAGGGCAGACTATCTATATACTCAGTGACAGTCAAGCGGCTCTTAAAGCGCTTACGGCGCCGAAAGTGAATTCTAGACTAGTCTATAATGGCGTCCAGATACTGAACAAGCTTGGAAAGCACAATAAGGTGCAACTAGTTTGGACACCAGGGCACGAGGGCTTCATCGGCAACGAATGAGCGGATGAGCTTGCAAGAGGGGGGTCTTTGTAGGTCCAGAACCATTTGTGCTCTCCCAGGGAACTGTAAGTTCGGCCTTTAAAGCCTACGCCAAAATCAAACACCAACACGAGCGGAGGAGTGAGGCGTGCTTAAGGCATGCACTCTAAGCTCTTCATAGAAGGACTGGACTCCGGCAAGACTAAGAAACTCTGGATATCCAGTAGGAAGCACCTCAGAATCATATATGGGTGTTAACAGGTCACTTCGGGGAAGGAACGAGGGGAAGAATCTTTTGACCAAGATGGGACTATCGGATAGTTTAGATTGTAGAATGTGTGGCAAGGAGGATGAGACTATGGAACACTTATTGTGTGAATGTCATGTCCTTGCCAAACAAATAATGAATTACTTTGGTAAAGGCTATCCGCAACCAAAGGAATTCAAGGTGCTTCCGCTGAGCTGCATCATCCGCTTTGTGGAAATGAGAAGGCAAATGCACAAAAGATCCCACGAGAAAAATCGAGAGAGCTCGCGCGCCGTCTTCTGATAGCCGTGCTGATTGGTCGATTCGAAGGACGGTTATGTTTTTCGAGTGTGTGTGAATACATGTATGAATGTAAGTATACATGTATGTATGTATACATGAATGTATGTATATATGTGGATTGTGGTCATGAAAATTCTATTTCACGGGCTACAGTCCAAACGGCTTGATGGTTTTTGATATATGAGGATTCCTTGCCGTGTCTTTGCAGTGGAGCGTGTGATAAATATGATATATAATTAATTGACAGGGCGTAGTTTCATTTAAAATATTTCATGTTAAATACCGAAACACCCAAAGTAATTAATCACATATAATTGACAACTATCGTATTTTAAAACTGTACCTTCATTTCCTTCACGGACGACACATGCATTCGCCCTGACTCACGCATATTTTTTTTATTTCCGGTCTGTTAACATATTTATATACAAAATAATATATTTTCTAAAACCGAATTAATGTGGCTTTATGGCCGTATTTTTTGTTTTTATGTATCTTAAGTAGTTAAAAAAAAATTAGTAATATTGAATAAAAATAATTTACACTGTATATGTTTTTCTCCTTTATTTTATTTTTTTTGTTGCAAAATGTATTATTTTGGTTCGTAAAATAGATTCCTCATCCTTTATTTATCCGAAAATGATATAACACTTGCCTTGGTATGTATAGTTTCAGAAAAAAATGGCTTTAAATAAAGCGCGGCGGAGTCGAACTTCCCCCCCCCCTCCCCCCCCCCCCCCCCCCTAAATGCGGGGTGGCTCTCGATGGCTCTCGGTCTGAATCCACTCAAGACCACCTAAGGATCAACTGTGCCAAGTTTCAGCGCATAGTCAAAAAGTGCAAGGTTCCCATACAACAGATAGCAATAGCACACCCACTATAACGATTGAACAATCAATTACATTTCTACCGCATGCGGGCTCTCCCTGCATGTTTTTAGCTGCTTGTCTAGTCAACGCATTCTAAAATCAAACGAATTATTAAAGGATGTTTACCAATTCAATAACTTCTCGTCGTTTTCCAATTTTATCAACGGAGCATTTTCATCATATCAATCGAATCATTTAGATTTTTAATAATTGATAGTTTTATTTTCCATTTAAGACTATTTATCGGATCTGGCCGGTACTTGGATTGTCCTAGAGAAAGAATTAACTTAAGTATATCACGATCAATATTATCTACGGGGATAATCAAAGAAGTGGAGTTGAACTAGAGGGAATAAATATCGGAAGTTTTCCCCCGGGTGTTTTGTTTGTTTACCCCTGCTAGCAGGGCAGGTCTTAGTGTCACATTAACGCGGCCTGCCCGAGCCGGCGCGTCGCGGGGCGCACCCCGAGACATTCGTTATCTGTTCCAGTTTGCTTCTTGGATTTATTGACTTTTTTCCTGCCTTAATTTCCAGAGATTCGGTCGATAAAATTGTCAAGATGAATGGTCTAAGCCAGCACCGGAACATTAACGCTACCCCAGGGAAATATTCTTCGTGTTTTGTAGTATTCGTGCGACACGATTAAGTTTTAAATTGTTTCAAGCTCACCTTGGTCAAGCTCATCAATAGGATTTCGTATATTTTGTACATAGCAGCTTTTCATCCAGTATTTAGCCGCTATTAAAGCTGCTATACAATAAAAATAAATGTCCATCGGTATAATCCCATCCTGGGGAAAGGAGCACATGGATGAATGAATCAGAGAAATGAAAATGTCGGCGACTAGATAATCCGACGTTCCGTGTGTAGGTAATACAAAAAGTATATTGAGTCTGTGTAGGTAGGAGGGTATAATGTAGGTACATACGCATTATGTTTCTAAGTATTCTGTGCGGGAAAATCAGATAGTTCAGTTTTTTAGTAACAAAATATATAATTGTTTTTAACCTAATCTTATAACAATAATAAAAAAAACCTGTTTCTCACATCACATAATATTATCTACACTACATACCTACTATTATGCAAACACTTGAATTATAAGCTGCAACTTGAATTAGTAACTGGAAAAAGTCTCATTTACTATCTGTCAAGTTTGCATTTTGGTATTTTAATTCAGGTTCATCGCCTAGCGAAGTACCTATCTCAATACCTTAAACAAAAATGAGGGAGGGAGGGATGACGGTTTATTGGAGCAATAACGTTCTAATCCTATAACATAAAGTGGGTAGCGAGGCCGGAGCGGGTCGAAAAATTTGTTTAAAAATTCAATACCGTCTATAAGAAACTCGTTCTGAGAACGCAACGGCCTGCGAACATTCCCATTTACCCTTAATAACATGGGAGAAATTGCTCGATTAGTGCAAAAGGGATACCTCCCCGATCGCAATTCGCGAACTGAAACGAAACTTCCAGTATTTAAGGAGGTATCTTAAAATTGTATTGCCTTCGATTGTTTACGATTATGACGAAATTGTAACTATTTTATTCGTTTTTTGCAGAACAGCTTCATAATTTATTACGATATTGATATTTATTTGCGTAACTATGTAGTTAATTTATACAATAGATATATAACGTGTTAATAAAATAACGAAAACCTGAAAACAGTTTGGAAACGAGTTTTTTTTAAACTTTGTATGGAGCGTTGGCCGACTGGGGCGACATGCTCCATAGAAATATAAAAAAACTAATCGCGTCAAAAAAAAACCTGTCTGGCTAGACATAACGGATAACCGGAATTTTCGTTTTTATGAATATGACGGGTTTACGGTGACTGAATTTTATAAGTAGAGCGTGGTCAAAATTAATATGGCGTATAGTGTTCTTTTTGATCTTTCCCAATTAGTGAAAATTGGTGCGATGAGCTACGGCGTAGCAAGTCAACCCTTCATATGCCCATCTCAAAATCAACTGATCAAAACATGACCATGATATTTATAACTATAGGCGTACGAGTATTAATGGGTTGAAGAACGGAAATATTGCGGATTGTAAGCTTTGAAAGCCCATTTCACTTTTGAAGGTGGACTTAATATGGATATTTAAATGAGTATATATAATAAAATAAGTGTACGAGGGCAGCACTGAAATTATCGTTAATCTAATACTTACGAACTTATTTTTGACACATATTATACCTTTGTATAATCTCTGAAGTTTCATCATATTAACATTATTAACAACACTGGCCACATAGAAAAAAATAACGGTTTCAATTGTTTTTTCAAGTTGTTGAGTCGCTGCTGAAGCTGGAATTGTCCCGTGAAAATTTAAGAGCTATGATTCATTACGTGGAGACCGGATGATTGCTGCCTTTAATAATGAAGCACCTCCAAAGACGACAATATACAGGTGGTATTCAGAATTTCAACGTGGCCCAGTATCCCTCACGGACGACGCGCGTGAAGGTCGACCAATATCGGCAGTTACGCAAGAAAACGTCCACCTTGTGCGTCAGCTGATAAAAAAAGACCGGCATGTGACATATCCGGAAATTCAGGAGTCTTGGGGGATTTTAGAATGAGTCAGATACATATTATTTTACAGGAAGCATCAGGCGTGCGAAAGTTTTTTCCCTTTGGATCCCTCACTTATTGTCTGATGAACAGAAAACGACTCATGCCAATGGGTGCCGCAAAACATTGAATAAATTCAACCGAGGAAGCTCAAACTCAGTTTTTTGTGTCGTATAAGGTGACGAGTCGTGGATATACGCATATGCATCTGAAACTAAAAACCAATCTGATTATGGGTTTGCGAAGACTAGCTCAAGCCGCCAAAAGTTATTCGCTCTCGCAACACGGCTAAGAAGATGGTGGCTACGTTTGTCTCCAAATCGGGTCACGTGGCTACTATTCCTCTTGAAGATCGTAGAACGGTCAATGCCAATTGGTATGTAGGTCGTAGGAAAGAAACCCTTGTCGCCGCATCATCCTTCAACACGACAATGCCAGCCCTCACACCGCTCGGAAAACAAACGAGTATCTGGAAGGTGAAAAGGTTGCAATACTGGACCATCATCAGTACAGCCCCGACTTTTTCACATTTCCCAAAATCAAGGATAAGTGCGTGGTCAGCGATTTCAGACACCGGCAGAAGCAATGGCGGCTTTTAAAATGGCCATTTTATCGACCCCTATTTCAGCGCTCAATAAGGGTTTTAACGACTGGTTGCACGCATGGAAAAGTGCATAAAAAATAAAGTTGAATACTTTGAAAAACAATAAAAATGCTTTTATACAATTTAACTGCATATTTAATTTATAAACATATTGAAAAAATATATTTTTAGGGTACCTACCGCCCCTACATCCAAGGTGGAAGCCCTAATTTTTGTTCGAGTCATGTGTTTCCCCCCCCTGCCGTCTTTGGCTACTACTGGGGATGTGAAAAAATTCTTGGCAGTAGTAAAAATAATGAATTTAAAAGTAAATGTAATGAATGTAGGCCTAACTAACCCAACTAACATTTTGGTGTCAGTTAAGTTTTATTTTTTTATTGACTGCTACGGTAGCCCAGTGGTTCAGGCATGCGGCTGCCAAACGGCGGTCGTGGGTTCGAATCCCGGCTCGTACCAATGAGTTTTTCGGAACTTATGTACGGAATATGATTTCATATTTACCGTTAGCTTTTCGGTGAAGGAAAACATCGTGAGGAAACCTGCATACATCTGCGAAGAAATTCAAAGGTGTATGTGAAGTCCCCAATCCGCACTGGGCCAGCGTGGGGACTACTGCCCGTTCCCTCTCATACATGAGAGGAGGCCTGTGCCCAGCAGTGGGACGTATATAGGCTGATGATGTGATGTTGATGTAAGTTTTATTAGAACCTTAACCTTTACTAGCTTCTGCCCGCGACTTCGTCCGCGTGGAATTCTTTTTAACCCCTGACGCAAAAAGAGGGGTGTTATAAGTTTACGTGTGTGTGTGTCTGTGGTAGCGTAGCTCCCTAACAGATGGACCGATTTGAATGCGGTTTCTTATGTGTCATAGATAATTTTATCCCGAGTGTTCTCAGCCATGTTTCATGAAAATCCGTTTAGCCGTTTTTGAGATATTGGACTTTGAAATGAAAATGGCGGGGGTTTTTGAACTTTTCTAAGTTGTACCTATATCGTAGCTCCTTACAAACTTTTGCCACCTTAGACGATGATTCCCGGAATAAAAAGGTATTATATACTCGTATGTTAATCCAGGTTATAGACTATTATATACACATATATATATATATATATGTATACCAAAATCAATTTTAATCCGTTAAGCCGTTTTTGCGTGAATGAGGGATACGACTCGCCTGACAGACTCTAAGTGTAAGCCCTGAGTGAACGCTCCGCTCACAGCCGGCGCCTGCGAGTCGGAAACGATAACGCAGGTTAAGCAAAGATGGCAGCGGTCAGTATTTGGATGGGTGACCGCCTGATGATGTTTGAGTGGTTGATATAAATGAGCGCTTCCATGCTTTGGAAGGCATGCTAAGCAATTGATCCCGGCTGCTGTCTATGACAGTAATCGTTAAGCCGAATTAGAGGCTTTCGGGCGGCTTAAGAACTTCTAACAGTCGAGTTGCCCACTCACTTGACAAAGAGGGGACAACTGTTGCTCGCGTCCGCAGGAGCTACCTACCACAACCCTGCACGTGTCCCCTGGGTGGTACCTACTAAAGAGTGACAAACTTTAAAGGCCAACAATAATGTATGCCGTACGATTACATAGTTTAAAGAATGAGGTTTATTCTCGATTTTCGCTACGGTGATAGAATTGTGCTGAAGTTTACCAAAAACAGTGAAAATTTAATTGATAAATTATAAAGTAAAGGAAAATCCTACTAACATTATAAGTGCGAAAGTTTGGATGGTTGGATATTTAGATGGTTGTTACTCAATGACGCTTAAACGGCTCAACCGATATTAAAGAAATTTTACAAGAAGATAGTTTATAGCCTGGATTAAAATATAGGATAGATTTATCCTGGATCCACGCAGACGAATTTGCAGGCGAACGCTAGTATTCTATAAGTGTACAATTTTCAATATGAATCTGCTTATTTATTATAGCTTCTGCCCGCGACTCCGTGGAACCCGTGGAACTCGTTTATATCGCAGCTCCATATAAACTCCCCCCCCCCATTTCACCCCCAAAGGGGATGAATTCAGGGATAAAACTATCCTATGTCACTCTCCATCCCTTCAACTATCTTCACTTAAAAAATCACGTCAATTCGTCGCTCCGTGAAAGACGGACAAACAAACAAACACATACACTTTCCCATTTATAATATTAGTATGGATTACCGAGAAATAAACATGCGCGAATTGGTCCATAAAAACATTTTCAAACCACATGCTCGACAATGCCGAATTATAGGTCATGTAAACCCTACCGAAAGCAAGACATTAAATTCCTTGGTATTAGCCGGGTTATAATGTTGTACTGAATTTCATTATAACCCGCTGGTTAATAATATGATTTCACTTTTCATAATTCTTATTACTATATGCATAAAGTTTAATTTTGCTAAACACAATTTGTCCTAGGCCATGGCCTACTTGATTTGACAAAATAAATGAAGTTTGCCTCCGTGTGAACCCCGGTCCGGAGGAGAGCGGTGTTCGAAATTCGAATTTCGAATCTAGGACCACGGCTTGTGCTTTCGAATTTGGAACGTCGCGCGCCTTCATTTGTTCACGCGTGACGAACAAATCGAGTTCTTGTAGGTGCCTATAGAAGATTTAATTTCAAAAATAGTATTGAAAATGTCGAGTGATGAAAGTGTTTTGACTCCTGAGTTTATCAAATTAGATGCCATAGGCATTGTCAACAATCTGCTGCCAGAGAAGTCAAAGGAAAAATACCTAAAAGCCTACAACGATTTCGACAAATGGAAAGCTGTAAAAGGCGTAAAGTCTGTGTCTGAATCAGTGCTTCTGGTCTATTTTGAATATTTATCTACTGAGCCTGTTTTTTTGTCTCACATAAGGTGTGAAAAGTAGAGTATACACCTCGGGGATAAGACTGTTTTAGTCTTGTGCGGTTGAACCCCTCACTGCACTCAGGACTCAGTCTTAATTCCCTCGCTTCGCTCAGGAATTAACTTATAACTCCCTCGCTACGCTCAGGAGTTAAATTATGAGTCCTTCGTTACGTTCGGGATTCAATTCGCTCCCGTGACATAAAACAGTGCTTTATCCCCTTGGTGTATAATCTACTATTATAATAATTAGAGATTTAGAAAAAGATACATATAGGGTGACTGAGGTGCGACTTCTCTGAGAGGTGAAGCGGTCTTCTTGGTGTGTACTCATAAATGTTTCAGAAGCCCGAGAATTCGCTGTTAATCTTGTTTCACGTTCCGTAATAGTCTTCGGAAGCTCGCGACAACGAATGGCGTTCACGATCGTGGCCGAGACGTGCTTCCATGTCTTCACTGTTTTCAAGGAATCTAGAAGCCCGGGAAGCTTCTTCGGACTCCTGAGATCTTGCCACTCGTTTTCTGGCGGCCTCTCTAGAAATTCGTGTCAGGTTCGATCTCTTTCTGGAGGGCATTTTGATTAATAACGTTTTTGGGGACTTTTGACACATAATTTTGTGATTTGACAGAAGATTTGACAGAATAAAATAAACTTGTGAGTATTTACTCTGCATTAAAAAAAACTATTTATATACAAAAACATACTTACTGAATTCAACCCCATTTTTAACCCCTTTCCACCCTTATCTTTATAATTTTTATAGCCTATTACCTGGCCGAAGATCCATTGAACGTTTTAGTGAAAGTTGCATATTAATCCATTCGACAGTTTTCCCGTGATACCCGGACAGAAACAGACAAACAGATAGATGGCACTGGTGCGCAAAGTAAAGATTACTTTATCCAAATATTCTCAAATTTGGCCTGTGGGTCATCGTAACTCCATCAAACTTTTTTATACGTCTAATATGGTTTGTTGGAGTTCAGACGCCGACAAAAATCTGGAGAATGACCTTCTAAATGCGTGGAAATTGGTGAAGTTCTGCATCGCGCTATTAAAGTTTTTTATGTATGTTGTATAAATACAACTTCCTTCAAGCTGTACTTATTATGTCTCACTGACAACCTCAACGAACTTTCACAATTATTATATGTAGAGAAGAGATAGAGATAGAGATACGTGAGTTATATTTATCTCAGTTGGAACTAATAGTGTTATAGAGGAGTTAAGAAAAAAAAAAACTCCTAAAGTGTTACTAGAGCTTTACAGAACACTGCTAAAAAGGTTTTAGAGTTATAAGAGTGTTACTCAAAGCAATTATACTTAAAATGTTAAAGCTTTAAGCTGTTTGTAACGCTTAAACCTTTACAAGAGTGCTCGCTGACGCTCATTAACTCTTATTGCTTTTTAGTCGTTGCAGTGGGGTGTCTTATAAAGCTTAAGGTGTTATATCTGCTATAAGGTGCAAGCAGAGACTTTATAACCGAGTTGATCAAGAGTGTTGTAACACAAGATACTAGAAGTGTTGAACAACACCGTTATAAAGGCTCAATAAGCGTTATAGATGAGTTAACTGACGCCTAAAGCTTTAATGTAAGTTCGCCATTGTTTTGGTGAACTCTAATCTACAAATTGATTTGGTTATTCAATATTTGACATCAAAATACTTCACTATTTATGTTACTCTTGCCATTCTATAGATGCCACTTAATTTAGCATGCCACTGGCCAAGAAACAAGAATAGAAAATGATGAATGACTGAATAGAAGAACATATTATCAAAATAATACAACACAAACTGTATCGTATCGAAAGATTTCTCTTAGTCCAAGAACGAGGGGGCAAGTTACTGTATAACCTGACGGAGCGTATGGATCTGGTCTACGGTGCTAAAGAACCTTCGGAAACCGGCTTGTTCGAGAGGCTGGAAGTCATCTAGCCTGCCGTACGAGACGGTTCGTAATGACTCTCGAAAACAGCTTATAGACGTGGCTCAGAAGTGACATGGGTCGGTGGTTCTTCAGCAGGGTGTTGTCACCCTTTTTGAATAAAAGAACCACCATACCTCTGTTCCTTGCCTTTGGCGTTCTCCCTCCCAGTAAGACGAAGAGAGGTATTTCTTTGGATTGTGATGATGAGTATAACTCTGAAGTTTGTTATGGCGTCTCTATTGTACTTATTCAAACAGATCATTATTCATATTTCATAGAACGGAACCGAAAACGTGTTTGCATTTTAAGAAGCTTCTACAAACGATCGTATTATTTAGATCCTATAGGCACATAAGGTAAGATAACGCTACGAAGTTTATTCAGTTGTCATTTTTAAATGATAAAAGGAGGGTTATTGAGATATAATCATGACGATAAATTATAAATAATCGATAAAATGTATTGATTTATCGATAATTAGTGTTTCGGTAAATTACCGGTAGTTGTTTTAATTTACCGGTAATTTACCGTCCTTTTTTTCGGCTAATTTTCCGGTTAACCGGTAAACCGGTTTACCGGTATGCATTCCCTAGATAAGACTGATAAGCATTCATATTTGTTTCTGAGTCTTGGATGTTTTCTATGTATGTAAACAACACAAGCCTTTATGGGGTTAGTTAGATTTGTTTAAGATTGCTCCTTGTACGTAAATATGTATATATATTATGTATAAGCTAACATTGACCCAGTTTACTTATTAACATAATGGTTATCATAACAAGGTACATAATAAAAATGAAAATTGTTTATTTTCATATAAACAAAATAGGTAAGAAATGATAATTGCTGGGACTTCATAGTAAGTATACAGTAATTTTCATTTTTATTATCTACCTTATTATCCCCAAGCAGCACATTACTGAATTTTGCAGCTTATCTTATAGCTTTATGTTCTAAATGAGTGGTTTAACAGTTTTTGATTAAACTTATAGCTTTAAATACAACTCCAAATTGTATATGAGTTCATCCTGTCACTTGTAGTTGCTTAGGAACGTTTTTTGTACCTGTGACAGGAGATCCCGCTCTCCCATTACATAATAGTACATTGTGATACAAGTGACGTATGTTGATATTTACATCTGAGGCGAAATTGTTCACGAGGATGAAATTATCAAAGCTCACGCGTATCATACGACGTTTTTCAACACATTTTGCGAGGAAAAATCATTTTCATAAGATGAAAATGTTATAGGCCAAATTATTTTCTTTACTTACTTTAGTCATCACGAGTCAACATTTTTGATAATAACCAAATTCGCATAAAGAAATATTACAAATATTTGTGAAATAACCTATAATGGCGCGCAACAGTTTTTTTTTCGTGATGTTTGCGCAGTGCGGGCACAGAAATCTCTAAACGGCCAATACAAAATAAAATAATATTTTCGTTTTAAAATATTATCTTTATTAATTCATCAAAAGTGAATAGTTTTACTAAATTAAACGTTTCTATATCATATACAAAAAGAAATAGTCAATTAATTAATAAAAAGGATTTAATTTGTTTAATCGAGTAAGAATCCATTTGCCGAGATTAAAAAAAAAGCTGTACATTCTGCACAACCCTGTTAATTTAAGAATGCACCGTGTTCATGCATATATCTTGGTGCAAGGTGCCAACGTGACTTAATCGGGATATAACCATAACACAAGTGTTGTAATGTTATAAAACACGTGTGTTTAATATCCAGGATTATGATCCATAAAGCGACACAATAAGAGGTATGTTACGAGAAATTGTGTTGAATATATACATGCTTAGTTAACGATAGTTAACAACTTGAGATTTCCCCGACATTTTCACTCAAAAGTTCAATATTTCAAAACTGGCTCGACCAATTTTGTTAAAACGTAGCTAATAATCATATCTATAACGTCAGCTTTCGGACAAAGATAACCAATTATCCTCCATCACATCAACACAGACAAAAAACTGTCCTGCAGTTTAGCTGAAGAATATTGAATTGAAAATGTCGGGGGTTTTTCAACTTTTCTAATTTGTAGATATATTCATTTTTTTATACACAAACACGTCAAACTTAACACCCCTCTTTTTTGCATCGGGGGTTAAAAATAAGAATGTTCTTAAGATAGACTTAAATTTAGTGAGTCACATTCGACTTTAGGTACATATTTAAGTATATTATTTTGTATTCGAGATATGAATGTGTAGACATGAATAGAATAGAATGTGTCTTCGGAATGATATAATGATGATTTTTAGATTGTTGACAAAAATAAATAGAAATAGAAAAGATGTGCATATGTGCGTTTCAGTTTATTTATTTATTTATTTATTTAATCTTTATTGCACAAAAGAATATCTTATGGTACAAAAGGCGGACTTAATGCTATAAAGCATTAAGTTCGCCGCAGTTTATGTTGGGTTGTGCTGCAGAGTATTACACGTGTACATTTAAAACACAATTGGATATGATCAAAATGTTACAAATAAGATACCTAAAGCTATTAGTGAGCCATAGACAGAAACAGTCGTGTAATAAGAATTATGAATAATTGTTTAATATTTGTAATGTATTACCAGTTAATGAAAAATTTAAGTTACTGATAGCCTTTCACAAATACAATACAGACCCCTTTGTATATAAAGTAGACAAAAACACAACCACAAGGAGAAAACCAAAATTATTTGCCGAAATGTTTTAGCCCTGTTAATTATTACGGAGAACGTATATTTGAATATCTAGTCCCTAAAATATGTAACTCCTCGCCCGAAAAGTTGTTTATGGAAAAAGTTAAAGCGAAGATGTTTAAGAAAAGTGTCAGTAAGATAATATTAGATAATTATAGTTAGGATCAATGAGAATGTACTTACCCATCCTTATGGGCCCTGGTTGAATAACATTAACTTAATATTTATAATGTAAAACTTGCAGGTTAGTAAGTATTTGTAGGTTTTTAAATATAATAGCATGAATATAATTTAGCCATATGTTTTTGACAGAACTATGTAATCAAGAGTAATTAATGCACTGCCAACAAACTGTCATGCAGTTTGGCAGTATACTATAGTTTGTAAACATAAATGTGTCTTTCATGAATAAATGATTAATAATAATAATTACTTCAATTTCTTCATCGCTTTTTAGACATAATAGTCATATGACTTTACTAATGCATTTAGCCGCACAAAAGCCTATTAAAAGGCACCCTCCACTACGAAGCAATTAAGATACTATTCTAAATTGGAACAGAATTGCATTTGTTATGTTTAAATCGATTTTAAAACAAAACCAATTCCTCTCTGTTTGTTATTGAAGCATTCGCAGTTGATTCAATATTAAATACCTATTTTTCTATCATGGTGGGTGATTCTTAATATCAGTTCATTTCACTAAAAGCTTAATATGGACGAGTATACTAGTCCCTAGATGAAAACATTACGATTGATCAGTCTCGGCAGACATTGGTATATTTTCTCCAATTCTTACCTTTACAGAATGGAAGCTGTAAACAAATGAATAAAAAAAATCGAAAAGCAAAAGAACCTCTCCGAGCTGAGTGCTCCACGAGACTTCGATTTCTCTTTAAAAATGTAAGTCCATCAGTGTGACACGGTCTCTTCATTTTTTGTACACTGAATAATAAATATTCTCTTTCCACAATGAATTCGCGCTTATTATTTATGAAGTGAATTGGTGACCACTCAATGTCGCATCAAACATTGAGTAGTAACAAATACGCACCTATTTTTTGTAGAAATGGATATCTAAGAAAGACAATAATACTTAACAATACTTAAGTTGAATAAGTTGATACGTTTAAAAGCGAGTGGGAGTTCTGGGAAGTCGGAAAAGCTGTCGGATTAAAGGCATTCAATTTAAATATCCCAGACCTTTGTCCAGCCGGCTCCGTGAGCAACCGCCCGTGAAATTTCATTTAATCGTAGGAAAGAAGTGCAGGTCTCGGCTAATGCAGATTGCGAGCCTCACCTCGAGGGTCGGTTAATTTATAGCCTAACAAATTTTTATTCTTTCTTGAATTGCTTGAAAGTCCATTTATTTTCAAAGTTAATGGACTGGGTCCTCAGATTAGATATTTAATTCGATAAGTCTTTTTCCTCACCCTTTTCCGATTAAGTAAATAGTGATTGTAGTAATCATTGTTTCAATTTCCTTTGTTGAAAAGGGATCAATTTAGGGAGGGTAGGTACATCGACAACATCGACGTGTAATCTATTGATCCTTTGGTTAGTCGACGTTATGTCTCATGTGGTGAGAATTTAACATAATCTGATTACGTAGGCATACCGGCAGCGGCTAAGCTCAGCTCGCTAGCTTTATTGATGGAGTCATTATCCGGCGCGACTTCGCTCTCTCGCCTTTGCCTCTCGCCCCACCGCCGACATTGTATGGAGCGGTTTAACAATCCGGCGAAGCGCAAATTGTGATCGACAGAGCATTATAGTTTACTTCAATTAAACTGTATAAACATAACTGCTGTAATGTTCAAGAAAAAGTAGGACGTTGTAATTATTTCCATTATGCAACGAAAATTGTATATGACTCACTGTCGTTACACAGTGGAATCATTTTTTTCAATACCACGTCGGTGTCAACAAGTTTATGACCGCCTGATGTTAAGGGGTCACCGAAGCATATCGACGCTTGCAACTCCAGGAGTGGCTCATACTCACGTTACCAAACTTAAAAAAAAGAACAGGTCTAGAGCCCATTCTACAAATGGATCGTTCGAGGGAGGAAATTCCTCTAATACCGTACAGTAGGTACACGATCATTTAGTTTCTAGGGAGTGAGGCTGAATTGTCTTAGACAAGCGGTGCGGTGGTGGAAAACAGGCATGAGCATTAATTGGAACTGTTTTCATTTGCAATATTTTCACAACAACTTAATTGTCGGTGCAACTCTTTATGTTACTGAGAATTTAGAATATCGTGGCTGAAAAATGGTTTGCAAGTTTTACAGGACAACTTATCTATGAAGTAAAGTAAAGTAATATATTTAACACTAGCTGTACCTGCGACTTCGTTTGCATGTTAATGTAGGAGTTAACGCATTTCTTCTCTTGGAAATAGGACACATGCAGTTCTAATTTTAACCTATCATGTAAAACTTTCAATAAACCTATATATTTTAGTTAAAATGACGTTAAAACCTGTCACTCTGATATTTAAATTAATAACACATCATCACACATCACATCATCAGCCTATATAAGTCCCACTGCTGGGCACAGGCCTCTTCTCATGTATGAGAGGGAACGGGCAGTAGTCCCCACGCTGGCCCAGTGCGGATTGGGGACTTCACATACACCTTTGAATTTCTTCGCAGATGTATGCAGGTTTCCTCACGATGTTTTTCCTTCACCGAAAAGCTAACGGTAAATATGAAATCATATAAATTAATATATAAATTAATAAGAAAGGGACAAAACACGTGTTATTTATCAGAGGTATTTTAAGTTTTATGAATAATGGCGTAAAAGTTTAATAGATGTCTGTGGCAATAGATCTAACAGGTAGGACACACGCTGCAGTATTAAATGTTTATTGATCTTCTTTTCTACATATTTTTAACACTGTGTTATGTTATATTATAAAAACGTGATGGATGACTGAAATGATCTTGAGTTCTTGAGTCACTCCGACTCTGAGGTAAAGATGTGTTTAGGAATTAATAATAGATAATCCTTTCGAGTACCCATTGACCGGTAAGTGTTTACGTGGAACAAAAGATCTCTTTTTAATTTGACAACAGACGGCCAATTTATATTTTCCAAACTATACCTAACCACTAGCTAAGTTCTACAACGATGACGCGAGTCCGAGTCCCTTTCTAATAAAGGAAATTATTAAAAATGTTAAAGCAATATGTTTATTTTTTCATATTGCAATGTTTCAGATTGCACTATCACATTCTGGCAAATCTTGTGTATGTTCCCGCCCTTGCCAACATAATAATGTGTGTTGCAGGCTATATGATAAAAGTATTTTCCTGTATGTTGGCCAATTTCTGTGTCTCTATATTGGCTGAATGTCAGCTTGAAGCCGCCTTAAGGCACAGCCACACGGGCGCGGCCTGCGGTGGCGGACAATATTAAATTTGACAGCGGCGGACAAGTTTACTATTGTCCGCCGCGGCCAGGCCGCGCCAGTGTGATGCAGGCCCAATACTGACGCGCTTCATAATTAATGTTTATAAAAGGCCCGTTCTATACTGATTTCATACATACTGTTTATTGCTGATAAATATAAATACTGACAAACCAGCGCGGCTATCACAATACGGAGCGCGAGCTCTCTCGATTTTTCTCCAACTATCCGTCTCTCTCTTATCAGATAACTTAGAAAGAGACATATAGTGCGAGAAAAATCGAGAGAGCTCGCGCGCCGTCTTGTGATAGGCGTGCAGTATCGTGACAATTAAATACTCAGCGTGTGATCGGTGTGATTCAATCTTGCAGAAACTCAAATAGACTTTGGCTGAACGCAAGAACAGCGCTATCGCCATGCCATTAAAAAAAAGGAAGAGATTCAGACTTTTGTCGTTTGACGTTATTTTGTTGAAATTTGTTGATACATTTATTGAAATTACGCCTCAATGCGAATTTATCGCATATAAGTTTCCATATCAGAATCGATTATTTTTTTACGCTTTAGAATTTAATATGCATTTTGTGAAGGTCTATCATCACAACACCGGATCGAAATTATTAATATTCGATAGTTATGGCAAGCGCGCCATTTTGACGTCACTGACAGTTGAAGGATATGGCGGCTAAACGATTTCCAGCAGAAGAAATTAATAATTAAATGAGGTCAAATGTTTCCGAAAATTAATTAACCGTCGCAGTTGGATAAAAACTATCCTAAACGGAAGCTAGAGTAATAATGTGCTTATGAAAAAAGTTACATATTTTTCCGTTCATGGGAATCTGAAATCATCGGGGGACACAAAAATGGTTAAGTTTGATACTGGCTGATTCTTTTTTTAATTTAGAGATTTATTATAAGTGAGAGATAACACAAGCCTTACTGAGCTTACTATGGGACTAGGTCGATTTGTGTAAGATTGTCCCCTTATATTTATTTATTATTTATTATAATTAAAAGTTGACAAAATATTTCTAGATGCATGTAGACCTAGTGTACTACACTTGAATTATATTTCAAACTAGCTTCAGCCACTAAACTAGCTGCGACTTCGTACGCGCATAAATTATGGTTTACATGGTATTGTTATGTTTAGGTAACCATCCTACATACTGAAAATAAAGATTTAATTTCCATGGATTGTGCGTGTAACAGTTCAAATTATTTGCCCCCGAACCCCCTTTGTGCGTAAATTCGTCTCCCCATCCCCACTTCCCTCCTTGTAACTTATATAAGAACACGTTGAATAAAAGTCTGACTATGTTATGCTGTCTTGTTCTTTGTAGTAAAAAGTTGGCTTATGTAAGAAAAGGGAACTGTTGCACAGACGAAACGTTATTCGGTTAGTAGTTGTTTGTCCAACTGAAAGATTTGAAAAATGATAGGTATGCCAAATTTTTTAATTCATTATAATAATCGACTTGACAATAATTCTACCAAATGAATCTGTTGCCATACAAAAAATTGCCATTAGTTAGTTGTCAAGGTGAATCATCGGCGAAAAGTTGGTTGGCAAGTGAAATTCGGACATAATAAATTCGGAGAAAAGGCAGAACCCCAGTATTATTTGTTGTTTTGGTTTCGTGACGCATTGGTTATTACTGTAATGTCACGTAAATGTATTTGTCAATAAATAAATAATAAAATCCTGTGTAGAGTAGTAACATTTTTCAACAAGTAACTTTGTCATTTTTTTCTTAAAAGGTTCTTTTTCCAGTTCAATTATGTCTATCGGTATTTTATTATAAATTTGAGGTGCCATTACTAATATTCCTTTTTTAAGAAGTTCCCATACAAAGTTCAACACCATTTTTTAACCCCTTTGCACCATTATCTTAATAATTTTTCTAGCCTATATGTTAGCCGGGAATTTTCTCGACAGATAAGTAAAGTTTGCAACAAAATCCGTTCAGCCGTTTTCACGTGATGCGCGTACAAATAAACAAACAGATAAAAATTCTAAAAATTTTGGATCGTGTTTTGTTATCGATTTTAAGTATCCCCAGCATTTTTTTTCGAATATCTTCCATGTTCAGACTTTCGACCGTCTTCAGCTTTATTATAATCTATATCTATTTATATAATAGATACAGATTATATGTATAGATTAGAGATGATGTACCGCTTCATTTTTATGTTTCACTGAAGTTCTGTAAATATATTGATATCTTTAGTGCATGCCACTTCTCCCGCTCGATTATAAACGTATCAAGTTGTTTAACGTAAGTGAGTATTGTTAGGTATTATTGTTCTACTACTACAAGTCTAAAAGACAAGCCAGTTAACATAAAACCTTCAAACGTGTAGAAACTTATCGTTGTGACCTTTTTCATGTTGACATCTTTATCGAATGATTTTCAAGATTCTGAGGCGTGGAAAAGTTAAATAAATCCAAAGAGAACATTAGATAAGGGAATGGCTTTTGTAATGTCTTCGGGACGCCGTAAATGCAACCAACGTGCCATAGATATCTGTCGCGAACATATGCGAGGAGTCAAACTTTGTATCTGTTCGACGACTTCTAAACTTCGAAAGGGTATTCAATTTTACATTTTCAACGAAATTTGAAAGTCGTAGTGGTTGTAATCATAATTTATAGATGGGATTCAAATTGTTTGTTTGTGCCGAAACATTTGAGTGATAAATGGTAAGGACACCTACATTAAATGCACAACGCATATGCATCGCCGGATCACAGCAGCAGAGTGTGAATGCAGCGACGGGCCCATAAAACATCATTGTTTTGTATTGGATTGCGAATAAATCAAATGCACTGTAACGCAGACACATGTGGTGCTTCAATGTTCATTTCGACAGCGTTGTATCTGTATTCTGCAGTGACTGGTGCAAGTTAAATACATTATCAATTTTGGTAATAGCGAAACAACAATAGTACCTAGATTGTTAACCAAGGGTTGAAAGTGACCCATTGCACCCGAGATATTTCTGGCGCTCGAACGAAGTGAGAGCGCCAATAGTTCGAGGGTCAAATGGGTAATTTCATCCGAGTTAAACACTCTACTTTTCATTTCGAGTGTGAGGAAAATAATTAAAATAATTGTACTATCCAATATCCAACTTCTTCGCACTGGCTATATTATGCCACGGCCTACTAGACTACACGACTTAGGTAAATTGTAATCGAGTAGGCCGCGACGCGACTAATCTAGAGGGCCATAGCGAAACGTAAAAAAAGAAAAAGTTACATGGCATTATGGCGGGCAGTCGAATAGAGGAATGATTTTGAATATTGATTTTCTGTAATTGTGAATAAAAATAAACCAACTGAAAAACGATTTTAATATCAACCTATAGGTCGTAATAAACACGTCGTTTAATGTAGGTACCTATAGCTGACTGTCGATTTGTGAAAAGCTTTTATTTTAATACTGTATTATCTTCGACTCCGTGGCTGATCTAACCAATAAAAAAAAAAATACTTTCCACCCTAGGGGAGAACACGCAATTTTCCACTCGGCTATATACCCATGAAAACTCAACTTTCAGAACAGGAGAGATGAAAAACCCATGACTTGCTAATAATTAAAACGGATTAGTGGGTTCCTATCAATACAATTTTCGGCCTGTTATCGCTCATGATCCGACTTGCTCCCCTCGTGCTGTTCCTGAGCACATTTTCTGGAATTATTAGTATCACGAAAGCATTACTTATTAGTGGATCTTTGAGATGTAGCACTCTCGAGCCTGTCTATTTTTAAAAAGTTTTTTTACGAAAGAATTGTGACCCAGCAAGCTGAAAGGAGAACTTCGTTCGCTTCGCTCGCTCGTTCAATTTATCAGAGCAGTTTGTCTGGAATCGTAGCGTAAGCGCTAAGCATTAAGATGCGTTGAAGGTATTAAATTAGATTGTGCTAATGCTAAATGACTCGTAGGTATACATCGGAAATACGAAATAGACGTTCACCTAGGTTGGTTTCATTTTCAAAATGTTCTTATCGAAGAGTTGGTTAGATCTTATTAATAAAACATAAAATGCCTCTGATAAATAAAATTGTATATCGTCCCTTTCTTACGAACACAAATATAAGAGTGAAATTAAAGACAATAGTAGTTTATGCGACTGATCCATAATGAGAGGCTTTAAAATACGAGTGTGGTTTTATGAAACGAGCGTCAGCGAGACACATATCATAAGTAGTAGTAATATGAGTAGTAAGTAAGGTAACCTATCGAAGTTTCGAAAAACACTTGTCCGATTTTCACCTGTCCGAAAACGGTTCACCGAATTCTTATAATCCATGTACTTTGTTTACCATATATTTGTAACGTCGCTGGTTTGTTTTCCCACATTATCGTTTTCCCGAAACTCAATAACCAGAAGAACGATTGCCAACTTTATTATTTGACAACCGATTTGTAAACCACCTTTTCATATTTCGATGCTACGTAAAATCTAAATCTCATTTTCCCTAATAACATTTAACCGCCACGATTAAAAAAACATTCAGACATGCTAAAAACCCTACATAGGTGCACTTTAAAATTGCGATGCAAAATAAACTTTGGTTATTAAGTGGGCTAGGTTAGATTTAAAACTGTGACCTTACAAAATAAACAATTAATAGAAAAGGGGCTTAGATTAGGTCAAAACATTTAAGCAACTAGAGTGCTGCACGAGTTGTAAAAATCCTAAAACTAGTGGCTCGGGGGCGAAGCCAGTAAAAAAACAACAAATGATCGTAACAATGGTATTATTGTAGGTTAGGTTAGCGTTCGCTTGTGTCCCTTAGTGCAGAAATAGGCACCCCGCGAAGCGGGGTGACGTCGACACGCTGGCGGTTAGGTCAGGTTATATGCCACAATTTCGATCTTTGGATATAGCGGGTATGATAATATTTCGGACTCAATACTTTTCGACACCAAAAAATAGTTGACAAATGATCCTTCGGAATTTTAATAAGTGTCTATTCGAATCATAAGCGAAATAAAATTGTAACGAACTGAGAATTGGGAAATTAATAATATGGGAAATGTAATTTCGGGCAAACAAGAATTCGGCCAACTAATAAAAAGGGAAACGTTTTCTGGATTTTAATATTCGGAATTACGATTTTCTAGCTTCTGATAGGTAACCAGTAAGTAACAGCAAAAATCCAACAATAAAATGACAACAGCAATGGCGGCAATTCGATCATCTGTCATAACGAATGTTTTTTTTTAAATCATAGACAAACGAATGAAGCCCCTATACTCATATCACTCGAGATCAAATGTCGTGCGGTTTGTATTAAAAAACGTACTGAATTGACGTTTCGTATCGATAACTGTTTTAATATCTATGGATACTAGCATAGAAACCCACTTGAGTTTTGACAGTTGTACCAAATTTAAACTCATAACGTTCCAAAAATCTGTACTGTAATAACATTACAGAACAGATTTTACCTACTACCACAGACAAGAAAGTTCTCATAGTAAAATCGGTTGTAGTAATGCTGGCCATATCCTACGGTTTCTGAACGCATTTTGGAGCTTTAATGATATGTGCGTAGATAAAGGATTTTTACAAAAAAAGTGCGGGAAACGTGGAACGCGGCGGTTTAGGTTTTCGTTTCTCTTACTTTTATTTATAAATTTGCTGTAAATAATAGATCAGAAAAGTGTTTATTTGTATATAATTTATTTGTATTGTTTGTAAATATTATTTTTTTCTAGTTTGTGTACATATTCACATTGGATTAGTTAAGTTTTGTTTAAGTACTGTAATATGGAAACGGAGAAGGAACCTCCTGACCCTAGGGGGGGAGGTCTAGTTGATAATGAATCCGGTATGGACACAGATGCATCTGTTGCTTCTGCTAGTGGCAGGAGTGTTTTAAAGCGTAAATTAAGTAAGAGGTGCAAAAATTGCAATAAAAAGGTTCGTAAGAGGAAGGATGGCATAAACGTTATTATTTGCGCTTGTGAGTCTTCTGATATGCTCCAAGAATCCTCTTCAAATCATACTAATGATAATGACCAAGTGACTAAGTCTTCTGTAGCTTTAGACTTGAATACCAAAGAAAAATACACAAAAGTTGGCAGAGAGTTATTCTCACCCACTGATGCAGCTCCTTTTACAGTGCATGTCCAACTCAAACAAACCGAGCGAACCTCTTCCTTGCATCCGGTGTCATTTGGAAAGTTCTTAATGAGAAATAAATTTAGTAATATAATAAATGGCAGTGTCAAACGTATCGGAAGGACCCGTATATCTATGGCATTCACAAAATTTGACGACGCCAATGCTTTTTTAAATGATTCTCGGCTTGAAGCTGAGAATTTGGCGGCATTCATCCCATCATTCTCAGTTACCCGCATGGGCCTAATTCGCGGCATTCCGGCACAGTGGTTGGAAGAGGAAATAATAGAAAATGTTTCAGTACCTGCTGGGTGTGGAAAGGTGCTCAAGGTGAGGCGCTTAAACCACAGAGTTCCGGTTAACGGGTCTGTTTCATGGCAACCCTCAGAAACCATAGTTGTAACGTTTGATGGCCAAATCCTACCAAAAAGAGTATTTTCTTGCTACAATTCCCTTCCGGTTGAACTGTATACCATTCAGTGCTTTAACTGCTGTAAATTTGGTCACACAAAAACTAATTGTAGATCAAAGCCTAAATGTTTCAAGTGTGGGCAGATGCATGCTGGACACATTTGTACAGTGGAGGAAGACTGTGCCAGTTGCTGTTTATGCAACGGTTTTCATTTTGCTACTAACAGGTCTTGCCCGGAGCACAAGCGACAAAAAGACATTAAAGTTACTATGGCTAATAACTGTATCTCTTATGGAGAAGCAGTTAAGCTTCATCCATCAGTTTCCAAGTCATTTCCGGATGTCCTTCAGACTCAACCCCAGCCACAAGTCAACTCATTTTCATCACATAGTGTCCCTGCTCTAGCCTCAAATTCAACCACTCAGCCTAGTAGCACCAGTTACAGAAAAACGATTTTCCTGAAACCCCGTATTCAAAGAAAATCCACTGAGGGTTATGATGTTGCTGCTCATAACGCCTTGATCAGTGGTTATTCTATGCCACCTCCCCAAAATGGTTGTGCACTGCAAATGAACCCGGACAAAGAAGAATCTCATTCGGGATCTGAAGATATCCAAGCCCTAATTAATCTGTTATCGAATCCGAATATTAGCTTACCGTCCAACGTTGCCCCTCTTGCTCAGATACTTTTAGTAGCCATCCAAAATTATGGACAAAATAATTCAATGGAATTGCAGAAGTGTAATTAATAAAAAACATGATATAACTCATTTATTAAACAAATATGAACCTTTTGTTTTCGCTCTCTCTGAAACATGGCTCAAACCTAGAGCTCTTCTTAGAGTTACTGGTTATTCATGTCTCAGAGAGGACCGCCCTGATGGGTATGGTGGAGTAGCCTTACTCATCAGGGATTCCATTTCATTTTCACCAGTTCATCTCCCATCTCACACTGACGATTTGTCAATCGTTGCTGCCGTTGTAAATAACACGTGTATCATATCTGTATATATTCCTTATCCATCTTCATCTATTTTGCACGAGTTTGAACAGTTAATAAGTTCTCTTCCAAGGCCCATGTTGATTTTAGGGGATTTTAATTCGCAACATCAGCTATGGGGTAGTTCAATTTCTAGTTACCATGGGGAGCGTATAATAGAAATTCTCGATAACCATAATCTTTGTGTGTTAAATACTGGCCTCCCTACCCGACGAACAGCACCTTCTGAATTAACAAGTGCTTTTGACTTGTCTATTTGTTCAGCTCAAATTTCATCTTCTTTAACATGGCATACTCTAGAATCAACATTTGGTAGTGATCATTTCCCAATTATAGTTACATCTTCCAATCCAGTTTCCTCATCCCCTAAGCCTAGTCCAAGGCTAAAGTACAATTTATGCAATGCGGATTGGAAAGTTTTTAAAAGGCGTATTGAAGATAAATTGTTGCAGTTGCCTAGTGTGGCTGACAGTGACATAGTGAGTTGTTCTGTCGCATTAGCCCAAGTCATCATTGAAGCGGCTGATGAAACTTTCCCTGTAAAAAATAGTGCATCAGGTAAAGTTCCATCTCCTCCCTGGTGGGACATGGAGTGCACTCAGGCAATTCGAAGGCGAAAGGATGCTGAAAGACAGTACCGTCACTTGATGACAAATGAAAACTTTTAGCTGTTCTTGCAGGTAGCTCGTGAGACTAAGAAGTTATTACGGAAGAAAAAATTTGAAGGATGGAGACAATTCTGCGCTTCTCTTAATCCTAATGTTAAACCTGCCATAGTGTGGAATAATATTAAAAGGTTCCGTCACGCTTTTAATGAGCCTTCTACACAGATTCTTCCTTCTAGTTTAGCTCAGCAATTTATGGACAGATTAGCACCTGCTTCAGTTCCAGAAGAATATGTCTTTCAGCCTTCTTCCTTCTCATATGATCCCGAATACAGTTGTAATTTTAATGCTCCTTTTAAAATTGAGGAGTTGAAAGGTGTATTAAGCAACGTAAAAGATACTGCACCTGGCCATGATGGAGTCCCTTATTCTTTTCTGGCCAATGCTGGTGATTGCATTCTTATTTATTATTTACACATTATTAATTCTGTTACACAGTCCGGTGTAGTCCCAGATTCATGGAGATCTCAGATAGTCATTCCTATTTTAAAACCCAATAAACCAGCTTCAGATGTTTCTTCTTACAGGCCTATTGCTTTATTTTCAGTGTTTGCTAAAATTACAGAACACTTGATTAAAAACAGATCAGATTTTTTTATTGAAAGCAATAAGTTACTGGCTCATGGTCAGTTTGGATTCCGTAAAGGTAGATCTACTTATGATAGTTTAGCTATATTAACATCAGATATTCGATTGGCATTTTCCAGGGATGAATCGGTGGTAGCTGCTTTCCTGGACATTAGCGCTGCATATGATAATGTCTTAGTTTCAGTGTTAAAAGAAAAACTTTTCATATTAGGAGTACCAATAATGTTAAGCAATTTTATAATTAATCTATTGTCTCAAAGGTCCATTAGTCTTCTCATAGATGATAATAATAGCATTACTCGATTAGTGTGGAGAGGACTTCCACAAGGGTCAGTTTTAAGCCCTCTGTTGTATAATATTTATAAGTATGCTGATGATTTACTATTATACACACCAAATGTTTCTGTGGAACAGGCCAGTAGAACCGTTTCTTACTCATTGAGTTTATTGAAATTATGGCTAAACTCTAATGGTTTAGAGCTTTCCATTCCTAAAAGTGTAGTAGTTTTATTTACAAGAAAACTATTTCCTCCTCCGGTCACCATAGAATATGGTAATAATCCCATCTCTGTAAAAAGTCAAACAAAATTTTTAGGTGTCATTTTAGACAGAAAATTATCAGGTCTTCCTCTTTGTGACTATGTAGTTTCTAAATGTGAAAAGAATATTAATATACTTAGGTGTGTATTTGGAGTTTGGTGGGGTGCACATCCTTTTTGCCTAAAACTGATGTATAATGCCCTAATAAGGAGTGTTTTAGACTATGGGACATTTCTGCTAGAACCAGGAAGTGTAGTAGGTTTCAAGAAACTATCTAGTATACAGTCTAAAGCTCTCAGAATTATCTGTGGTGCTATGAAATCTAGTCCCATTAATGCAATGCAGGTTGAGTGTTGTGAACCACCTCTTCATTTACGGCGACAATTTCTGTCTGATAGGTATCTCTTCCGATGCTCTCAATTTTCAAATCACCAAATTTGGCCTATCTTATTAAACCTCTCTTTTCAAATAATCTCTTCTAAATATTGGAGACATAAGAGTCCCCCTTGCTTAATTAAAAGTTATGAAAAAGTTAAATCTATACTTGCCCCCACTGTTAGTGCTTCTACATTGCCCATCTTCCAGCATGACTATGATTCTCTCACACTTGTTCCTTCAGTGCTCTTAAATATTGGCATCTCAAAGAATGATGTGGAACAAAATAAACAGTTCCTGAGTTTCATTGGAACTGAGGGCCTGGGTGCTCATCATATTTACACAGATGCTTCTAAAGTATCAGTCAATGGTTGTGTTGGAATTGGAGTTCTACATGTTCAATCGAATATATATCAAAAAGTAAAGTTGCCTCCAGAGTCATCCGTGTATAGTGGTGAGTGCTTTGGAATCCTGAAGGCAGTAGAAATGATCATTATTATGCGTCTTAAAAAGACGATAATATTTACGGACTCATTAAGTTCTCTACAATCAATTGTTAAATTTCCTTTCAGATCCAAATTGAATAACCCAATTATTTATAAAATACGTAGCCTCTTGTTAAAATGTTCTTTTAATGATTATTCTGTTTCTTTTGCTTGGATCCCTGGGCAAAGAGGAATAAAAGGAAATGAAAGGGTGGACGTGCTGGCCCGTGATGCCATTGATTGTGGTGATATGTTTCCTTATGAAAATATACCTGAAGACCTTTTAGCTTTGCCCAAAGTATACTTACGAGATGAATGGATGAAACTTTGGACATCACCTGATGCAAGGACGGGTTTACGCTACCGGGACATACAACCGTTAATTCCTGCCAACCCATGGTTTTCTAAAATATCACTTTCAAAACCAGCAACCAGCATGGTAATCCGCATGAGACTGGGTCACTTGTGTACACCGGAGCATCTTTCAAGATTAGGCATTGTGGCCAGTTCTGCATGTATTTGTGGAGCGATCCCGGTGACCTAAACCACATTTTTTTTGAATGTCAACAATACGATCGCTCAATACTACTAAACCAGCTGTCATTGCTTAAAGTTCCTTTTCACACCTTTCATTCGGAAAAGTAAGTTTTGCTCCACGACGAGAGGGACCAAAACGCTACTTTTCTGTTCAAGCTACTTTTTTAATTTATACATTGGCATTGGAACATTGGACGCAATGTGCCAATTGAACACAGATGTTAATAAAATAATCGATTGTAATTTCATCGTAGTCGATTCAAAACGAACATATTTCAAGTTTTAACTATAACAACGTTGTATAAAAATTTATCAATCTTTCGTAATATTTAAAAATTAGTAATAAAAATGAAGATAATTTAGATATATTTTAACAATAGCTTTTTTTAAATTTCCTCATAGTCGGTGTGAAAAATAGTATGTGTCACCGGCAGCAAAATTATTTTCGTCTCGGGCGCAAACACTTGTACCCCTCACTACGCTCAGGATCCTACGTTAGAATCCCTCGCTACGCTCAGGATTCTATTGTAGGATCCCTCGCTGCATTCAGGATACAATACACCGCCCTCGCCGTAAATATACTATTTTGCTCCCTTGTGTCACAAATAACTATTTCCTGTATCCATTCCTTCACTCCTGTATATTAATGACTCATCCTTGTATATATATAAGGCCTTATATTCATTTTTATCTTTAAATAATATTAAACTTTAACATATATTATTGTACCCTTTCCTGATCTTTTCCTTGTTATCCAAATTTCCGATCTATCCGTATTTTCCTGAAATCCCGTTTCCTCGTTTTTTGGCTGAATGCGCCAAGAGCGCGATGCCATATAAAAAAAAAAGGATTTTTACGGCGGTTCAGCTAAAAGAAGTTTGTTGAATATTTATGGATACGAGACACGATGTAGGCCTAGGAAGTAAGTGACGAGATGTCGAGTGACAGGGAGGTATGGAAGAAAGTGAGCTAGGGCAAGAAATTGATGACACTCACTCTGGTGATACAGTTAACAAATACTAATGAAAGCCAACGAATACCTACATAACTATCTACTGTACTTTATATGTATCCGGAATAAATAATCTTAATGTTCATTCCATTTCATAACATTTCGGTGCTAGAGAGCCAAATAAGAGCCAAGAATGGACCACACAGAAGCCCATGTAAAACAAAAGCGTTATTATTAATCTACTTTTGACTTTAGAGCGCTGATAAGGCTGATTAGAGATTATTCATGTGCACCGTTCGTCAGTGTTAGTTGAGTGAAGTACGCCGGCTGTTGTGAGGCTGCGGAATTGTGTAGGCACATGACGCAATTTGCAATAAATTGACCGGGTGTTGTGGGTTTTGGTGTGATCACGTTAGCATTTTCATTTCAGCATCAAAATCAATCAAATTATGGGTATGTACAGAATTTCCATACACAATGTACCCGTTTTTTGCTCTTAAGAACACTTCAAACGTCACTTTTACAAACCACAAGATTCATTTACGATAAAATAATTACTTACAATAAAATAACATACTACCATTAATTTCAATTAAAACAATATATTCATGTCTACAGATAAAACTAAGATTGTATTAAGATGAGGATGTTGCTGAGCCAATTTTTTTACGTTCAACGACGATTTAATGACTTCAATACATCGAAAACGCGTTCCTGAATGCATTTTTTTATGACGACCGGTTAGCCTAGTGGGTAGTGACGCTGCCTACGAAGCTGAAGGTCCTGGGTTCGAATCCCGGTAAGGGCAAATGTTTGTGTGATGAGCATGAATATTTGTTTCTGAGTCATGGATGTTTTCTATGTATTTAAGTATTATATCTATTATATATATCGTCGTCTAGTACCCATAACACAAGCCTTACTGAGCTTACTATGGGACTAGCTCGATTTGTGTAAGATTGTCCCCTTGTATTTATTATTATTATTATTTATTATTATTATTATTATTATTTATATTTTTTCGTTATCAGTTCAGCGGTTTAAGCGTGAAGAGGTAACAGACAGACAAACAGACAGACATAAAGAAAGACACACTTACTTTCGCATTTCATAATATTAGTATGGATTTATATGTGTACAGATGGCAACTTATGCAGCCAGGTCCAAAGAAAAAAAATACCGAGGGACACTATAGATAGCATATACATTGACCGTACCGAGCTTGTTTTCCACTGCTGTAACTTTAAGTCTGGTTGTTACAATAAGTATGCAGTATTTTTTTACTAAAAACTGTGCTATTACTTATATATAACCCATCGCTTTCCGATAAAAAATTAGGAACTTATTAGTTTTAAAATGTCTGGATTTGATATAACGGAACTGTTTTTTTCAAATTGGGTAAGTTTAGAGGATCGCAGTAATTACGTACAAGAGGCAACGAAGTAGCCGGTGTAATAAGAACTCACGCATAACCCTAGTTGTTAGTGCACACTCAACAACGTTATAGTACATTAATTGTGAGTACGGTAAGAGATTGTTTACGAACGAGAGCCCGATGCCGACTTTATGACTCAAGTTTGTAAAATTCATTACGTCACACCTGGCATAATGCGAGTTTTACTGCACGCTGCGCTTACGGGGAAACTCGCATTGTGGCCAGGTGAAGACGGAAAATTTTGTACTTAACACGGGCGGTAATTCGTAAAGCCCCACAGCGCAAATTTATGGCCCTCACCTTCGGTTCGGGCCACAAACACCTGCGATCTGGGGAATTCACGAATTCACCGCCCTAGTTACGTAATGTACTATACCGTACGTACGGCACGATGTACAATGTTTTTCATCACATTTTAGAGGAAATAATAGTACCTACATTGTTTAACGACACGTAAGTGGAATATTGCGAACAAGAGTCTACAGAATTATTTACAGATTTAGTGCCTATATGTACTAAATCTGTAAATAATTCTGTTAAACATGTTTTACTATTTATTTATAAATACGTTTTCAGACATCGTATTTGATATAAAACCTCTTTGTTTTGTAACTGCCGCATGAGTGACAGATACAATTTAAGAAAAAAGCCATTACGCCCGTGGGCGTAATATAGGCTATTATACCTCTGTATGTCTGCGCATTATGAAGCCCTTTTCGAGCAAGTGAGATGAAAATACATTTTAAACGAAATCAGTACTAATGTTAGTAGGTATCTCTTGTATTATATAATGTCTTAAAGTTATTTATTAATATTTTTTATTAATATGGTAAGGTTTCTTTTTAAAGGTTTTTTTTTTTTTCTTGAGTTCAAACCTCCTTGCTTTATAACTGACACATGAATGACAGATACAACTTAAGAAAAAAAAATTACGCCCCCGGGTGTAAAATAGGCTATCGTAGCTCTGTATGCCTGCGCGTTATGAAGCCTGCTGCTTGTAAAGGCAAGTGTGATGAAAATATATGCGAGACAAAAGACAAATACCTACCTATCTGGCTTAAGACAAATATACTTACACGCCTTTTTGTCAGTGATTATACACTCCTGCCTGAGATATGTTTGGCGAGTTTTTCAAACAGAATAATAATGTTGATAACTGCACTTGACCGTAATATGGTCAGCAGTCACGGTGGTACGATAGGTCTGCTTACCCTGGCGGTGTTTGCTAGATATGGCTGTAGTAATTCGTCTCGTCAATCCGGGTCTAGCTTATAGAGTAGTCCACATTTGCGGAGGACAGCATGGGGAAGTAGACGGAACATTTTGACGTCGAGCCTACAACTTAAGAAAAAAAAATTACGCCCCCGGGTGTAAAATAGGCTATCGTAGCTCTGTATGCCTGCGCGTTATGAAGCCTGCTGCTTGTAAAGGCAAGTGTGATGAAAATATATGCGAGACAAAAGACAAATACCTACCTATCTGGCTTAAGACAAATATACTTACACGCCTTTTTGTCAGTGATTATACACTCCTGCCTGAGATATGTTTGGCGAGTTTTTCAAACAGAATAATAATGTTGATAACTGCACTTGACCGTAATATGGTCAGCAGTCACGGTGGTACGATAGGTCTGCTTACCCTGGCGGTGTTTGCTAGATATGGCTGTAGTAATTCGTCTCGTCAATCCGGGTCTAGCTTATAGAGTAGTCCACATTTGCGGAGGACAGCATGGGGAAGTAGACGGAACATTTTGACGTCGAGCCTCTTGCAACTACTTTACCCTACCCTACTGTACACACAGCGTGGGCAAGTACACTACTTTAAATGGATATAATTAAAAAAAAAATGTATAACACTAAGCATTTTTGTATGAATTTATTCTTTAGACTTGTCAATTGGGCCATTTTACGGCAAGTTGTACACTCGACTTTTTTTTGAATTTTTTATATACCTAATCGCGTTTTTTCTACTCAGAATCGAGAGCACTTTAGAACCTAATAGGAGAAAAAAATGACCAAAATGTAATATATAATCTTCGGTTTTCCGTTTTCCATTCCGTTGCCACCATCGCATCTTAGTATAGAAACGTTAACGGAACGAAAGAAAAACTTGGGACACTTTTTCTCGTATAACATTCGATAGTGCTCTCGATTCTGGGTAGAAAAAACCCAATTTTTTATATCAAAATTTAAAAAAAAGTCGAGTGTAACTTTCCGTAAAATGTTATGGAAATAAATATTAGAAAATATTTACCTTGCCACGTGGAAAATGCGAGCTATATCCATAGCGAATTTCATGAATTTTGCATTTCCGAGGGTGTGTTTTTTACAGCGCTTCAAAATTTCCGCGTTTGTTGGGACAGGTTTATTTTGCTTTAGATAGGTAGTCGTATTTAAAAAAGTCAGTAGAAGCCAAATTTGGTGAACAGACAGGACAGTCAATCAATATTATCACTTTGTTTTTTTAACCGAATTCAAAAAAAGGAGGAGGTTCTCAATTCGGTTTTTTTTTTCAATGGTTTACCTCAGAACTCCGTCATTGATGAGCCGATTCGTTTTTTTGTATGTATATGCTTCCAGGTGGGTCCCATTTCTTTCAAAATTCAGTTAGATGATGGGA